>BSBM01000737.1:585000-1902500 GCA_027924585.1 Larix kaempferi
CAGGGCATGCATGAATTGCTTCATACTGCATTCCAATTTCTTTCATGATGGCAGATAAATCTTGATATCCGCGAGGTAAAATAATTGATGGTGGTAACAAATATTCACCTATCATGCTACAACAAATTAAAATAAAAATCTAGTTGATATAATATAGAAATTATACTAATGAAACACAATTCATCCGTATTAATTTGACTTATGAATTAACAATAAAATTATTAGACTATCATATATATTATGTGATGGAATATATTACATACCTTAACATCCGTGTGATTGATATGTTTGAAATACCATTCATAACCTTCAAGTTCATTATCAACAATATAGCAAAGAGAAGATTTGTCTTGGAGCCCTCATAAAGGGGTTCGTATGCCTTCTCAAGAATAGGTATATCATCAATATCATCAAAATTATCATCATTTTCATGATGATGATGATCATCATCATCCATTCTAACATTAAATGAATCATGGATCAAATTATTTGTAACATCATCTTCAACTATGTTATCAGTATGATCATCTTCTTCAATATGATCATTAACTTGTTCTCCATTAATAGTCATAGCTCCATGTTCCTCCGGTACTTGTTCTCGAAGCACTTCCTTCAAACGATATGCTGTAGGATGTCTTTCCTTTATAATTACATGAAACCATCAATAGATAAAAGTTAATATAATAAATTCAAATACAAAATGTCAAAATTTCAAACGCAAAATGTAAACATTTTTGTGATGCATTTAAAATGTAACAAATTTTGTACTATTGGGATGAAAAGAACATCATCCAATTGTACTGTTGGTCAAATAGGTGCATCCAAACTATCCAAGAGACATAATAATTGATCCAATTACTGAGCAAAGCTACTCAAATATAACTCAAAATTTCCCATACTGTCCACTCAGGTAAGATAAACGATGCTATGGTTTCTATAAAGAAAATAGAAGAGAAACAACATGCCAATATAGTCGTTATTTCTATTATCATGGAAAGTGTCACAAATCTAGAGAGCTAAGTGCTTTCCCTGGTGAGTGGGTTAGTCTCACTAACGAACAAATAAATGAGTTATTTTATTATACCCTAGATTCAACATGCACAAAAGAAAAAAATATTATAATAAATATTAAATATTAAATATTAAAATAATATTTATTGTCCATGTTAGCCCCCATCTATTGAAACCACGATCAATAGATATAAGTTAATATAAGAAATATTAAAATAATACATACATTTACAAAAGCAATCAAAATAAAAACATATATAATGCAAAACTAACAAATGGATTGTATTCATGTCCCCCCTCATCGTGTCCATGTTCCCTACAATGTTTTATGGATTTTGTGATCAAAATTCTTCTCCTCTTAAAGCCCTTACATTGACTACATGGACAATAGCATTTCCCATCACCCCTTCTTTCAACTCCTTCCCACAATCTAGCAAGCAATTGCCGATTTTGTTCGTTTGGATCAGGAATATTGCTAGTTGATATTTTCTCGTAAAGAGTTGGAATGAAGATAATCAATCTTAGAAAATCAAGCTCCACACTTCGCTCGCTTTAATTACAAAAACAATGGAAATAATGAAAAACAGTCCTTCGAATAAAAAAACTTCCGCAAACCGTCGCTTGTATAGCAAACATGTCGGAATGTTTCGATATTTAGAGGTTTTAAAATATAACCTTCCATCATATATCCGACGACTTGAACTTAGTTACCATTGGAGAGTAGTTTTCGGATATCCGACATGTTAGGGCTATCACATGATGTCAGATATCCGACTCCCGAGAACCTTAATAGATGGTCGGATATTCGACATCAGCAGGCTTAATATTAGGTCGGATATTCGACGATATTGGTCACCATTCCAGGGGCCTCGTTGGATATCCAAGGGACGTCGGATATCCGACGGACCCTTCACTCAATTTAAAAAAAGATCATCAAATTTCATTATTTTGAAGGTGAAATCCGACAACATGGACCTTTTCATCGGATGTCGTCGGATTTTGGGTTCAAATATTGTAGTGTTGGTTGCATATAATAAGAAGAGTTAAGAGTGTCTTATGAATAAGAATTCAAGTGTTGTGCCCATACATGAGGTAAGTATTGGTACTATGTAACAACCCCAAATACTAAAATTTTGAAAAAAATAAAAACTTTTATTATACTTAATGAAACTAGTATTTTTCATAAATACTTAAAAATTTCAAATACTTCAACACTTCTTTATTCAATAAATAGATATTCAAATATGCAGTTTCATAAACCCAGATGCATAATATTGTTTATATGGAATATATGATCCTACCATGAGTTACAAACTTCCCTTGCTTGTACATAAGATTTACTTGAGTTTTAATTGCACATTATGGAAATATATTTATATGTTTTCTACTATGATCATATAATGATGAACCAATTTTCTTATTATATCTTACAAGATCTTAATATACAATTTTCGTCCAATGTATATAAATATGCACATGACACCCCATACAAATCAAGAAATCATTGGTATATATATATATATATGCACATAATATGTCCTTATTTTTATTCAAATATAAAAACACTTTCACTTTTCTAACCATAAGTATTATAAGGGATCAACTCAGTCAAGACGTTGAGAGAATAGAAGATAAAATCGACTTGGATCATGGTACATGACTGTAAATTTTGACATAGTAATTATATTGGATCTCTTATCTCGAAGTGATATTGGGTATCAACTAAGTACCAAATACTAAAAACAACTCATCATCGCTTATGTTGTTAGTGCGTAGAGGAAAAATTGAAGGAACCCTGAGGCGTTGGAGGCAGAGTTAACCTCCAAATCAGGATTTTTAATTAACTAGATAACGATAGTCTTACATGACTAGACAACAATCTGTCCCTCGACAGAGATAGGTAAGGAAATCCAGCTACCCAAACTGAGACACAAATCAATCATCACAGAATACAATGAACAATTAATTCTAACGGAAGGAAAAACAACTCAGTTTATGCAACCTACTACCCAAACTTATCTACCAGTTCAAATTTTAAAGCTCTGCGGGTAACGTTCCCATACTCCTCCATAATGACAAGTTTTTTCCTTTCCCACACAAGTCATAAAGGGGCAAATGAACTCTAAAGTCAGAGATCACAAGGGAGGGATACAATGCAACAGAGCTATCAAGGATGGAACCATTTGACATCTAACAAGCAACATATGACTCACTTCAATGAGATAACCAACAGATCAATATTCTTCAATGGTTGATAAGCATAGTTCAACATTCTCCCAAGAAATATAAACACATACTTTAACAAGACAACAACAGATTGATTATCTTCCCAAGATTGATGTATACTACGTTATTACTCGCGGTTACTAAAAGGTATAGATATGGAAGAAGTATATATAAACATAGAGTGTGATCACAAAAAATGTGACTACACAAGGTCAATCGCTCTATATAGAGTTTTAATAAACCAGTTTACACAGGATGCATCATTTTAAATAGGGTTTAATCGACACAACAAGGGTTTCAACGCTTTCTTCCCTCCCATGAAATCCAATCTCCTATTTCTTTATTTTCATATATATATTACTGTCCATAATGTTATGCATGTATTCAAAAGAACGATTCAACTCATTCGCTTACGAAGGACTAAGTTATGTATATGTATACCATGATTCGATACCATATAGACACAACTATGTAATATAAAGAATGTAAAATTTATTTACATACATAATATTCAAAGATTAAAAGAGATTATCTTTATACTTAGCAGTTCTCATTGGTTGTTTATAATCAGTTCTTATTGTTTGTTGTTTATCTTTAAAAGTATTTTTCTGGAAACTCTTATATTTATTGAAAGGTTTGAATTCTCTTCTCTTAAAATTACTTCCATCTCTTTTCTTGAAGTTATAAGTATTTTCATTCTTACTCCTAGATTGATCATATGTTAGTTTGGTCTTCCTCATTGTTTCATACAAATTTTTTAGTTCATCAAACTCTAATTTGTCTTTATAAAAGTTAACTAAGCAACCTAGAAATCTCTGAATTTTAGGTTTTTCTTCATTTAGGTAAGGCACAGATCTTAACAAGGATAAAAATTTAGTATAGAATTGATGCATAGGAATTGATCCCAGTCTTAGCTCATAAAAATCCTTTGCTTTCCCCTCATAGTAATATTCTGAGAGGTATTCCCTTTTAAATTCCTTTTTAAACCACTTCCAACTTACTTTTCTATCATTGATTTTTTTTGCTCTTTTTAAGTCCTGCCACCAAATCTCATCCTTTCCGACTAGATTGAAGATGGCCTTTTTCCCCTTCATAGAGTTGGAATAATTTTACATAGTAAAGTAATTCTTCATTCCAGAGATCCAAGCCTCAACTTCTTCTCCATTTTTTACTTCGTCATCAAAGGTAGGAGGATTTATTTTTTAAAATTCTCATGTTAGCTCATCTCTATATTTTATTTTCTTCCTACGTCTTCCCTCGTAGCTATCACTAGAATCTTTTGATTCACTAGACATAGGGATTTCGTTAGAAGAATGGAAGATAGAGGATGAATTTTCTTGTTAACGTTTCTTTTTATTCTTATCAATAGTTATCTCATTCAGTTTAGATAGTAAGTATTCATTTAAGTCTTCCTGGGTTCTCAGTACCCTTTCATGTTCAGTCTTAAAGTTCATCAACTCGACTTGTAAATCTCTTACTGTTTGTAAAATTTCATTATTTATATTATTATTCTCATCGTTAAGTTCAACCCAAATAGATGGGGTAGGGGATCATCTTCCGACCATTTCTTCCTGCGGTTTAGTAAACAAAAATTCTTATACGAACGAAAGAAGAACAAAATATAAAAAACATTAGTTTTATCATAACATCATTGGAAACCATAAGGCCAAGTGTCATAATCTAAGCTTTGATACTACCTATAACAATCCCAAATACTAAACTTTTGGAAAAATTTAAAAAAAAAATATTATACTTAATGAAACTAGTATTTTGCATAAATACTTAACATTTTGAATACTTCAACACTTCTTTCTTCAACAAATAAATCTTCAAATATACAGTTTCATAAACCCATATATGCATAATATTGTCTATATGGAGTATATGATCCTACCATGAGTTGCAAAATTCCCTTGCTTGTACATACGATTTACATGATTTTTAATTGCACATTATTGAAATTATATATTTACATGTTTTCTACTATGATCATATAATGATGAACCAGTTTTATTATTATATCTTAAAAGATCTTAATATATATTTTTCATCCAATGTATATAAATATACACATGACACCCCATACAAATCAAGAAATCATTGGTATATATATATATATATATATATATATATATATATATATATATATATATATCATGCTCTCACTTCTCACTAATCTAATTAGTATTATTCATTTATTCATCGTAATACAGTGCTCTGATATATATATATATATATATATATATATCCTTATTTTTATTCACATATAAAAACACTTTCACTTTTCTAACCATAAGTATTATATGGGATCAACTCAGTCAAGACGTTGAGCGAATAGAAGATAAAATCGACTTGGATCATGGTACTTGCCTATAAAATTTGACATAGTAATTATCTCGGATCTCTTATCTAGAAGTGATATTGGGTATCAATTAAGTACTAAATCCTAAAAACAACTCATCGCTTGTGTTGTTAATGCGTAGAGGAAAAATTGAAGGAACCCTAAGGCCTTGGAGGCAGAGTTAACCTCCAAATTGGGATTTTTAATTAACTAGATAACGGTAGTCTTACATGAGTAGACAACAATCCGTCCCTCGACAGAGATAGGTAAGGAAAACCAGCTACCCAAACCGAGACACAAATGAAGCATCACGGAAGACAACAAACAGTTAAGTCTAACCGAAGGAAAAACAACTCGGTTTACACAACCGACTAGACCCAAACTTCTCTACTAGTTCAAATTTTAAAGCTATGCGGGTAACGTTCCCATACTCCTCCATAATGACAAGTTTTTTTCTTTCCCACGCGAGTCACAAAGGGGCAAATGAACTCTAAAGTCATTCAAATCGAATGCAACAATTTTATATACAGAGATCCACGATTTCGACTCCTACACGATTCGAATTCCAAACTATTTTTGAATATATGAAAAACAATTTACACAGAGTTTATATAGAGATCCACGATTTCGATTCCTACAACATTCAAATTCCAAAATCTATAATATAAATTCATATTTATATCATAAATCCTGTGAAACTATTATATAAAAACAAAGAAGTAAAATTGGATATAATTCTGCCACGGCTCTCCATATATTTAAAAGGAAAAACGACAATCATTTTAAAAGAGTGGTTCAATACCCTTGATTTCAATCGAAATTCATGCAATAAGCATTCCTATTATGCAAATCGATTTGTACAATAAATCGATTTCTATTTCATACCCCAAAATTCCATCTCCCAAGCGATCTAGCCTTCGACAATTTTTTTTTATACATATATATAAATAACATAAAAACTAGAATTTATTCTATAACTGCTTCAACCAATTGAGAATAACACCATTCCATGTACAAACATTCAAATCGATGTATATCATAAAACATACCTGAGAATCGTAAAGGTAACAATAATGGGGAAAAGAGCATTTGGATATTCAATTCCTCCCAACCATAGGAAAGGATAATGAAATTGCTATGCCAACTCCACCCTCGAGTTGGATCACCACCATGCACTAGAACGTAAGAAACACTTTCACGTGACACTCTCTCTCTCATAGCCGTAACAAGAAATGATGGACTTATGAAAAGAGAGAAAACACTCAACAATTTCTCTATGCACAACACGACATCCCATGCTATCTCAGGACACTAATATATATAATTTTTCCTAGGGCTTGTGCCATCCCAATCAAATATTCAATCAGTCCATCAATCCCTATGATTTAGGATCTTGACTGGTAATTGAGTTTTAAATTGGATTTGGTTGGTAAATATATCTCTTGCTTGCTTACACATGTTCTCTCTGTGCCATGGTGGTTTCCCCTCATTTAGCTGAACTCTCCAAGTTCCTTTTTCTTTTATTTAATAATAAAAATATTTTGTTGTGCAAAGTGTCACTTTGTGTTTTTTGAGTTTTAAATAACTCTTACATAAAGATAATTGTCAGAATTATTAAATAAAAGTAAAATTTAAATAATAATGTTTTGGGGTGTCACATACTCCCTTCCTTGTTATTTATTAATTTATGGTGAAATGAAATCAACTAAAGAATGTTATAGTTGTATTGCTAATGTAATATAGAACTTATGTTTTGATTAATACTCAATGATGATAAGTTGATCGAATTTAACAATGTTTTATTTATTTTTTCAATGCAATACACATCACGGAAAACCCTTAGGCACTTCCCTCATTTTGAGGATGGTATTTGAGATAAACTGTTCGATTGTAGTTATTAGGCAACCTAACCCAGCAGGGACATCGATTGAGAAACACACATAGGCAACAAGCTCGAGGACTTGACCCCAATACCTCCTGCTGCAATTCACAATGCTTAACCACTCGAGCTAACCCACTAGACTACTTGACAATGTTTTATATAACCTTCATTCAAGGTTTCATTAATTTTTTGTTAAAATATTAAAATATGATGTTATATATAAAATTATAATAAGATGTTTTAAAGTTATGCTTTTATGTAATTTTTGGTAAATTTATTATGATTTTAATGAAAGAAATGTGATTAAATTTCAAATTAATGATAATTACATGATTTAAAGTTATGTTTCTATGTTATTTTTATAAATATATTATATTTTAAATTAAGAAGTAAAGTTTTATGAAATTTTAAATTAATAAAAAAGATATAATTTATGTATACATATTAAGTGATCTAATATTGAATGTATTGTTTTCTTTAGGGTTATGAAAAAAATGCAAGATATATCCAAATTGTAAATGGAAGATTTGTTTTTTTTAAGATCTTTTTTAGATCAACAAAGGGTTAGGTATATAGTATCAAACTTTTTTGAAATTAATAAAGGGTGTGTGGTTGTTCACATTTGTACATATATTTTATTTTTGTTATTTTATTTTATGTGATTCATCAAAATTGATAATAATGTGTGTGCACACGATAATTTGATGGCGGCACATGATATTGTAACTCAATTTTAATTTGTATAGACTTAATAGTTTTTATGAATTTTTTATGTTGAGCATTTTTGAAGGGTTGATTATGTTGGTATTGATTTGAATTGTACATGTAAGATCATTATAAATTATGGCTTATGTGGATGATTTCGTTTAAAGATATGTAATTTATAAATACATGGATTATAATAGTTAAAGTTGCAATATAGTATTTTGATTTATTTATATGTTGTTATGTTTTGAGATTTTAGTGGAAATGTTTGGAAAAAGTTTTAGATTATGAGATATTCATGATATCAAGCAAGTGAACACCTATTATGTCATAATGTCCATTATGCATAATCTCATGAATATGATCATAACGTGCAAAAGATAGCATAAGGCATGTCAACCATGAGATCAAAGTTGCTTTAACAAGTGTAATTATAAAGTGAATGTAAATATAGTTATAAGATATTTAATTCAAAATAACCAAAATAAAGAATCAACCATGCAAGACTTAGAAGGCCGCTCTTGAAGTTTGACAAATACTAAGTGAGTTTGTATAGAAGTTAGTTAGAGTGTGTATTCAATAATGTAATGTGGTATCATTAAATAAGATACACTAGGTAGTTAATACGTGTATTCAATATTGTAAGGTGGCATCAAAGAAGGCTACAAAGTACTTGTTATTAGGGTTCGATATAAGATATATATAGAGGTAAAGAAATTTAAGCAGGGCCTAGGAGATGTCCCCTTTGCATAAATGAGGAATAAAAAGTATCCCAATTAATTGTCCATTGTCCTTATTTTCAATGTATGTGGCAGATTGTCTCACAGATCAAAGGTTTTATTTTTGATTGGAATCTAGAGGACCTTTAGGAAGTATTCCAGAAATGGTTCAATGATATAACATCTACAGGTCTTAAATCCATACTTGTGGTACCTGGATGGCTTGTAATTCGGTTACTTTTGAGGACATAAGGATTCCTCGAGAAGTCTATGCTCTTAAAAGCATTGCCATTTTTGAATCTCTTCCACAACATAAACAACAGAACAAGGCCAGGAGTGTTCCAGAAGTGATGGTGGATAAATAATTTCCCTGGTGCTTTTTCGACGAGGAATCCCAAGGAGATCCAAATTGTGGTAATGCTGGTGGCATTATTTACTCCTACGATTCTACTTGGACAAAATTTGCAACAGTTGTGAGTCAGATTTCAAATAATCGAGCAGAATTATTAGCATTGAATTTGGTCTTACATCTGGCTCTTTCCAAGGGGATCCACATAATTCAAGTCTTTGGGGACTCATTTCTCATTATAAACTGGATGAAAAAGAATAGATCGCCAAAAAACATATACTTGAAACCTTTATTCGAGGAAGTGATCTGTATTGTTGCCCATTTTTAGATGATAATTTTCAGTCATGTTTACAGAGAGAGGAATGGCATAGCGGACCAACTTTTGAAGCAGGGCCTATAGTTTGGAGATGGTGTATGGTAGAAATGGGAGTGTAACAACAACACCATTATGGAGGACGACCCTGGACCTATTATTTTCTGATCTTTCCAAAGTCCCAAAATGATCTACAAAGAACATTTTTTTCTCTAGGCATTGATACTATAAGCATTTTGTTACGACTCTTTCTATAGTGACATTTTTTTGTCTTTTAGCTTATAGCTTGAATGATAATTTTGTATCCAATGATAGGTAGTGAAGCTGATATTTGATCATACTGTTGAAGAAGATTGATAGATGTTGAATTCCATTGCTAGATAGTGAAGCCAAAATGTATGAAAGGCTTATGGCCATGCAAAATTTGGTTTGTTTTTATAATAAACTACAATCTTTTTTCTTTTGAAAAAAAATCACATTATATAATAGACATCAAGTAATTATGTTACTTTGTGAATTTGTAGTTGAAATTGCAATTTGAATTAAAAAATGTCGAAATTGAAATATGTAATTATCAAAATCACAATCAATCAATTGTAGAAATTACAAATTTTGAATGCTAAAATTGCAATTTTCATTAAAAAGCTACAATTTCTATAAATTTTCAATTCTTGGATTGGTGTTGAAATTACAATCAATCAATTCTTGAAATTGTTCATTTCCTTAAAAAAGTGAATTTCTCTTCAAATATACTGTTAAGATTAATAAATTTCTACTTATCAAAATTTCAAAATTGCAATTTCATAACGACAAAACTGTAGTTTGTATAACAAATTCATGAAATTGCAATATGCGATTATCAAAATTGCAATCAATTAATTATTGAGGTCGAAATTGATTTTTTCGATAAAAAATAGCATTTTTTATAATTTTCCAATTGTTGAAGGTACAATTCTTGATTGTTAAAAATTGCAATCAATGAAATTGCACATTTTCTTAAAAATGTGAATTCCCCTTAATCAAACATGTTGAAATTGTCCATTTCTAGTTGCCAAAATTGCTATTTCTCTTCAATATTTTTATTGTTGAATTTGCAATTGTCCAAATTGCAATATGTATTATCAAAATCACAATCAATGAATATTGAAATTACAATTAATTTCTCCTCAATCATATACTTGTTGAATTCTCAAATTTGTAATTATCAAAATGAAAAAAATGCATTTTCCTAAAGTTGAAGATGCAATTTCTTAAAAAAATTGCAATTTTAATAATTCCTCAATTGTTGAAATTGCAATTATTGATCACTGAAATTGCAATCAACCAATTGTTGAAATTTTAGTTTTCCTTTAAAAACAAAAAAAAATCTCCTTAGTCACATACTTGTTGAAATTGCAATTTTGTTGTTGCAATTAATTGTTGAAATTGCAGTTTCTCGATAGTCATATTACACTTTCTCATAAAAATTGCAATTTCTATAATATTTCAATTCTTGGAATTGCAATTCATCGTTGTTGAAATTGCAGTCAATCATTGTTGAAATTGTACTTTTCTTTTTAAAAATGTGAATTTATTCTCAGTCATATAATTATTAAAATTCTCAAATTTATAATTATCAAAATGCTAAAATTTCATTTTCCTAAAGTTGAAATTGCAATTTCTTAAAAAAGTTGTAATTTTAGTAACTCTTCAATTGTTGAAATCGTTGAAATTGCAATCAATGAATTATTGAAATTCCACTTTTCATTCAAAACAAGGTGAATTTTTCCTCAATCATATACTTAATAAAATTGTGAATTTGTATGCCAAAATTACAATTTTATTGTTGCAATTAATTTTTGAAATTGCAAGGTCAAATTACAATTTCTCATTAAAATATGTAATTTCTATAATTTTTCAATTCTTGAAATTGCAATTCATGATCGTTGAAATTACCCTCAATCAATTGTTGAAATTGCACTTTTCTTTTAAAAAATGTGAATTTCTCCTCAACCATATACTTGCTCAAAAACTCAAATTTGTAATTCTCAAAATGTTAGCATTGCATTTTCTAGGTACCATCACTTCCAACAACAATCACCTATAAGGTAGATGCCCTATAATTTGGCCACTAACTTTTATCTCTGTCAAGTGCGAGGAAGAGGTTGTCCCTTCAATGATGAGATGTCGCTTCCAAATCAAGGTGGTGGGATCCCCCAAGATAACATAAGCAACCTCACCTCAAATTTGATTTTGTCTTGCACAAAGTCTCATTGCTAGGTATTCTTGAGCACTTTATGGTGGTGGATTTTTTTTAAGTTCCCTATTTAGACAACTTACTATGTTTCAAAATGAGAAACAACCAAGGGGTTTTATTTAGATACCTAGCCCAAGGTATTACTTAGCTACTAAATTCTATTGTGGCCCATGTGGGGGAATTTAATGAGTTTATTAGGATATTGATGTGTGTTAAACATTTTTCTTAAAATATCTATAATAATAATGATTTTATATAGTGGGAATGTACAATTAATTACTTTTTTTTTAGAATTAACTTCTCTTTATGGATGAAACTCCTTACTTTAATATATATGTGGTAATGTATGATACACAAACATCATTAACAAATGGTAATAATCAACTCAAAACAATAGAAAACAATTCAAATGATAGAATCATAAAAAATCCAATATAGACTAGGGTACATGATGAGGAAATGTCAAATATTAGTCCTCTTAATTCAAAAATAAATTTTAGTTTCAAGGATAATCTCAAACCAAATGAAAATTTAACTCTAACCAAATTTCTCCTTCTCCTAATTTTTTTCAAAAAATGTATTCTTTTGTTTTGTTTGATCAACTTTCCAATGTCGTAGAAAAGAGGAAAAATACTTAAAATAATCAAAACATCGCTTACACGCATGGGTATATAGATGTCACTTAAATTATGTTCCATGGATTTTTAACACATCTCTTAAGTGATTCCAGAGACAAACATCAATTAAGGGACATTTTTCGGGACCTAGATGAATTTCCCCTTAGATTTCCTACTTGTTTGACTTCAATTCAATGTTATAAGTTGAATTTTTCATCAGTATTGTGAATATATTATTGTGGATCTTGAAGGGTGTAGACTAGTCCAATCCAAACCCACTTATTCAACCTCCCCATGCTTTACACCTAATTCAAACCACACATAATATAGCTTATTCTAACTTCCTCCCCACCATCCCAAAAATAAACCAATTTATATCCCCCAAAAATTTATATATTGAACTATTTTTGTACTCTATTTCATTTATATAAGAATATTTTTCTTTCCTCCCCAAATTTATGATTGGAATTGTGATCATATTAATGAATTAGGATTTTCTAGTTAAATGTGTACTAACAGATAATATTTAGACCAACTTCTAAAAAAATAAATTAGATTTCTATATAAATTGTTGGGAACATAATCCTTGGTGTTAGGATTATTATGATGTTATCTCCCTATTCATGTGAGAATAAGACCAATAGTCATAGGTGAATTGGAAGAGTCACTGGGGAGTCCAAAAGACCACTTGTATAATGCCCCTAGAATGATGGTGGACTTTAAGGGCACATGTCGAGTGACCCAGCTAAACAGACTCAATAAAGTGGCCCTTCGAGTTAGGATGTGTCTTAATAATTGAGAATCACCTGAAGATGTGAATGACGATATTAATTGATAAATGAATTAATGAATTAAATGATATGTGTGGAGTGGGATAATTGATTGATTACATCTTGCTTAATGATTAGCCTTGATAGTGAAAAATGTGTTATGTGATTATGATGTTTAACAAATAGTTGTATGATGAATTATGAGATGAGAACAAAAGAAATACATATTGATGAAATGCTTTACTAATTAATGGAACGTATGATGTTATGAGTAAACTGCAATTTGCTTAACGATTAGCGGGTTTATAGATTAAAATATTACGAATGAGAATAGGACTATTAATATATGTTTTTGAGATGTGTGTAGCGACAAGTGAAACGGTTCACCGACAGACACACAAAAGAATTGAACAGTCGTATAGTACGGATAAATCACACTCGGAAGAACGACGATGGTGTCGAATTCCTATGGAATCCCACGACCGAGTTCAAAATCCCCCATCCGCTTACTCATGGTCGCATGAAGTCATGCGATGTGGACCACAACGGAGTTGGTCACATACGAGTTGGGGGTCACGCAGTAAGAACGGACTTACTCCTCAGTGCCATTAGTCCTCAATAGTGTGTAGACGGAGGATAGAAGGTAACGGCTCCTGAAATCCCTACATGAAGGTCCCGCAATTCAAAATGAAGGATGTCGGTAGAAGGGTCCGACGATGCGGTATTCTGCCGAGAACAGAAAGAGTGGACCCAAGGACCCGACGATGTGGTACCTTGCTGAGAAATGGAAACGAAAGATGACTGGACCCAACGGAGTGGTGCCATGTCGGGCAAATGAAGTTAAGGAACGGGAAGGCCCAACGGCGCAGCACCGGGATTCTAGTAAAAATGATTGTTAAACTTAATTGCATAAAAACATATAAATTTGCACCTAGAAGATTTACTTAGAAAAATGCATTTTAGTACTAAAAACAATAGAAATTAGTACTTGAGACATTTTGCACATAAAAGATTATTTTAACATTTAAAATAATACTAATTGTTATTTATGCATTTGCACATAAGAGATTATTTTGGAATTTAAATTAATATTAATTGTTATTTAGGCATTTGCATGTAAAAGAATATTTTCAGGATTTAAAATAATATAAATCTTTATTTAGGAGCAAAAGAGAATCCCAAGCATAGACATATAGTCAACTCCACCTTCACCACAAGTTTAGAAGTTAGGTGAAACATCTTGGGGACAAACATGAGCAAACTTAGGAATGTTGGTGCATCTCCTAGAAAAACTGACACATGGATGGGTGAGTTTTATTTAATTTGAAATTTAATAAAATAAATATTATTGCATGAAGCGATATGTGTCGCAAAGGATTTTCCTACTTAAGGAAGGCCTTGGGAAGGAGAAGGGACCCATATTTGGATGGTTATCGTAATTGTGAAAAAAATGAGTGACTTGCTGCTATTGGGGTTTGGTTAGAAATTATGGTGGGGGGGAACCCAAGCTGAGTTTCTCGAATTATTGTGTGTGATCTCTACGACCCAAAGCTCGTGGGTGGCCATGCGACTGAAAGCATGAGCCTATGGTTGGGTGGTGAAGCTAACGGTTGCTTCACCTATGGTTCAAATGAGCTTTGCTGGAGAGATCCTACGAAAGACACAGATGACAGTGGACAAGATGGATCGGTTGACGGGTTATGGTTTTGTCTATATTTGTTAAGTTATTTACTTAATTTATTTTATTTTTCCAATAATTATGATAGCTAATCTGCTAGTATGAAGTTGTTAAAGTTTTAGGTTCAGTTCAAGAGGACCCTAAAGGAGGGGTTCTACCACTTGGGAAATTGAACCCAAGGGGCATTCTCATTGTATAAATATACATTTGATTAATGAGAATCTATGTGCTTAACACCTATCTCTCTTGTTTGTGTGGTTATTCTTCCTCTATAAATTGGCTTTGTGTCTACCAATAATCTCTTTTCCCTCTCAGCTTGATGAGGAATGCCATCCATTAGAATCAACTTTGTGGGGAGACTGGAAGCTCCGTGGAGATTAGAGGAAACTTAACTATAAATATTAAGAGCTGCATGGAGATTGGAAGGAACGCCATCTCTGTTAGTGATGTCGTTGAGAGTGCGAAGAGGGAATATAACTACAGTTTCCCAATGCCAGTGTAGTCAATTGGTAGAGCAATATGCATTTTTTAAGTAAACTATGATCCATAATTTTATTTGTATCTCTAACAGTGCAGTCATATAAAATCCAGTTGCATGAACGAAGTGAATACTATTGTGTGTGAGCTCTCTTTCCACGGTGTGTGCACTCTTCCAAAATTTTTGAGTTGTGTGGAGATACGTGGAGAATGACAACCCCATATTTATGACTGCGTGGATGGATTGACAATATTGGTCAAAGTCTACACATACACAGTTTCTTGGTGAAACTAGAGGATATTTGTTTCCTCTCTCGGTTGATGGAGAGTGTACAATGATAAAGCATGTATATGGCATGACATGATTTCAAAGTTTGTAATGTTGTGAAGTGCATCCTTGCAACATATATAATTTTTCATGTAGATATTGTTACAGAGATAGATTTTAGCTAGTGTAGCCTGAATATTTGCAAAGTTTGTATTGAAAAAGGTGGAAGACACTTTAAGAGTTGCACATTGAATTTGTTTTTGTATAAGACTACATTGTGTAGCATAGATTAAGTTCATTGTATTGAAGCTTGCAGAAACCATCACAAACTGTTGCAGAAATTGTTGGTTAACAATCTAGCTGGTGAAAGCATTACGATGTTGCATATTGCCTCCATAAACAACATTGATGACTATTGCAATGTATCTTGTTGCAACATACTTTGAAAATATTGAAGACTTATGTATACTGCTCACTTGAATACTTACATTATGAAACTTGTAGCTAACTAATAGTATTGACCTTCCAAGAGAAGATTTGAAAGTAGATTGGATTCAAGCAACTCTACAGTTATTGCTACAACTGCTCCAAAAGAAAAAGTTTCCGATCATCATCATTCAATAACTCACGTATATAATAATATTCAATTCAACATTCATAAGTGTAACTTGCAAATTGTTTTTTGTTTGTAAGTTCTAATGCGTTCTTTGGAACTTGCATGTATTTTTTATACAATATCAAAGTGAAGAAAAAGTTGAATTGCATTGTATTTGGGTGCATTCTCGGTTGGGACCGAAACCCTTCAATTTTTTAGCTTGAATCTACTAAAATTCTTGTCTATAAAGAGTGGAGTTACAAGAATCCCTCAATTTGATTGATTCTACTTGGTCCTTCCTACAAAAGGAGGCCTCAAACAGTCCTCATAATGTCTCAATATGAGGAAATATTATAGTTGTTGAACACTCTAATGCTTACTGTTGTAGATGACTCAATCACAATTAGAAAATATACTCTCCAAACTATTATCACACATTTGCAGGATTCAAAATCCAAAGAGGATGATGTACAAAAAGGAATCAATATTCTGAACTAGTGTTTGTTCCTAACAACTCTCTCTTTAGAGATTATTCCTATAAGCTTCCCGTACACAGTGAAACAATGTCAGAAGATGTACAAACTATTCAAAGTTTCAGATGCCAACATTATGATCAGTTGGCCATGTGAAATATCAATGTTTTGATCTTGATCCTTGTCATCATCGTGGGAAGTGTAACCATTCTTTAGATAGGTGTGTAAAGTTGAAGAAACCCGCAAGAGTGAAACTTGCCGCAGAATATTGTACTGCTTCTTATTTTGTACTTGACAGGGGGGAACATGATTTCAGGCTTCAAGTTTCAAAGCCTTGTCATTCTAACAACAAGCAGTCATGGCCTTCTTCATTTAATCAAAATCAAGTGAGCCCGAGCCACAACCAGTTTCAGAGGCTAGATTCAGAGATGTAGCAAGAAGACGAAAGAGAACCATGCTCTAGAGTACTCATGTGTTCTGTGTTTAGTTTTGACACCGTAAGACTTTCCTCTCCTCACATTGTTCTTGACAAGGGCGAATACCAAATCGTTAGAAACAAGCAAGCGAGAATAAGCGAGCCTTAACAATTTCAAATCCATTTCGACTGAGCTCCAATTGGTTGGTGGTCATCCCAAAACCACCGATTTCGAGAGCAACTTGTAATAGTAGAAGCCACCAACTTCTAGCTAAATTACTTTCCAATTCGGATTGTCAAGGTGGAAATGTTCAACAATGGTATTTGTTCACTTCCCGTTTCATCTCTCTTGATTTGTAGTTAGCCAAAACCACCATTCTACATAGAATATCTAAGTCTCTGTGCCAAGTTCCAGACATAACCTCTGAGCCTTCGTGCCAAGTTCAAGAGTTTGTGGTCAGCTTTAAACCACCCACTTAGTAGAAGACTTCAACTTCTGTTATCCCTTTTGGTTGGTGGTTAGCCAAAACCACCACTTCAAACAGAACTTGTATTTAGTAGGAGATGTCAGCTTCTACTAACTTGCTTGGCAAGTTGGAAATGTTTACCAGTGATAGTTGTTCATTTCCAGTTATTCAACTCTCTTTTCTTGGACTCACATACACCCCTTTGGATTAAGGGGGGAATTGTTGGGAACATAATCCTTGGGGTTAGGATAATTATGATGTTATCTCCCTATTCACATGAGGAGAACACCAAAAATCATAGGTGAATTGGAAGAGTCACTTAGGAATCCAAGAGACCACTTGGGAAGTTGAACCCAAGGGGCATTCTCATTGTATAAATATACATTTGATTAATGAGAATTTATGTGATTAATGTCTATCTCTCTTTTTTGTGTGCTTATTCTTCTTGTGTAAATTGCCTTTGTGTCTACCAATAATCTATTTACCCAAATGGGCACCTAACACAAATAAATGATTTTTCTTATTATAATGTGTACATGTTTTATGTGGAACATTAATATTTTTTCTTGCTTCCCTTTAAACTTGAACCAACTTCACTTTTCATTTTTCTTTCCTTCGCCATCTTCTTTATCATTTATTATCATTGTAAGAGCCAACTACCTTACCATTAAAATTTATGTAACCTAAAACTTAAATCTACCCTATGACACAGAGAACCTTATATAAGTTGTTCTTAATCTTTTCCCTTATTCAAATTCTTTTGTTATTTCATGTCGGTTAAACTTTAATTGAGATATTCCTCATTTTGAAATCATTATGATCCCAAAATCCTTCTTATCACAAATTCCTTGTAAACATTACTCTATTATAATTACAATTTACATCAAACTTTACTCCGAGATCAATACATTTATATAAACATTTAATTGGGCTCATAAAAGTGACGGAAGAAGCATGCATCCGATATTTAAATAATATTTTATTTATTGTGCATCTGAGATCTAAGTAAGCTTTTATTTATTGGAATTTGGCAAAGGTAAAATTGTTAAAATGATTATTTGCATTATTAAAATGTCAATTGTGATCACTTGGATAAATTCAAAGCATGAGAATTGACTTTGAATAAAAATTGTTAAAATGGTGGTTTGCTTTGTTTAAATAACAATTTCAAACATTTATGTAAACAAGAGCCGCATGCGGCAATGTCCGTGAGAGAGCATGAGAACAGAGTTTGTAAATGCAGAAGATGCAAGCAACAATATTCGCAACGTTTCTACTTGAAAGGATGCATCATGCTGCAGAAAACAACAATGACCATGTGATTTGCAAATGGATAAGAGCGGAGATGCTCGTGAAAAATTTAAAGGGGAAGACCCTTTTCTAAAGCATAAAAAATTTAAAGGGGAAGACCATTTTCTAAAGCATCTGCTTGGAAAGTATGTCATCCCTAACCCTAAAGAGTACGACCACTAAATCCAATTGAGATATGATCATTGCACCAGACCCAACGAGAAAGCATCGCAGAGAGCCAGGAGCAAAGCAAAGACATGCCGGAATTCCAACATAAAAGGTAATGCCTGGCACACTCAAAGAATTTCCAACACCGACATGAAGCCGTTGTTTGCAAGGAGGCATTACGAGCTTGGCGGTAGGAAAAATGTTGGAATTAGATAGTAGTAACATAATGTTGGTAGAGGTAGTCCACCCACGATAGGAAATAATGGAAATGCATCATGCATTTGAATCCAATGCGGAGGAGGCATGACTACACATAAAATCAACGAAGGCAAACCCTATCCACACAACAAATTTAGTAAAATAGATACAATGCTCAGAAGAAGATGGTTGTTGGATGATGGGAAAAGTTTGATATACTTGAAAACTAGCAGTGGGTTGTTTCGCATGGCACAGGCCAGTGATAGAGGAAGATAAAAGAAGCAAATATGGAAACCCAACAGCTAACATCCTGACAAGAAAAAATTAATGCACTTACCAGATCGATGGTTGTAAACCCTAAGGAGTTCACAACCAGAGATGCACTAGATGCTCCTTCACCTAAACACAATGATAGTTAGAGTTTTTATAATACTTAGGTTGAGAGCGCGCGCAAGGATACCACTCCAAAATGCAGATATATGCATAGCCTAATGCAATTGCACTCAAATTGGTCGCATGATTGACATCGTCCATGAGGCACTCCAACGTGATACCTTCTCTCATTAATTAAATTCAATAGGTTGGAAGAATTACAGGAGGTAATTATGGTGGTGATATTTGGGCTTAGAGAATGAAAAGACAACCACATAATAGTATATATTAGCAAAAGAGATACCTGGGATGCATGAATGGTTTAGAGGACAACCAAAAATCATTTCCAGTCACCTAATAATAAAGTCTCCTCACCCGATGCATCCCCAAAATAGAGTTTACAAATGATGAAACAATTGCTAGCAGAGATGAGGAAACAGAGAAAGAAGGGAGCGAAAGAATATAGTTACTGCAAATGTTGCAAATGTTATGGCATTTGGAAGTAGAAGGAGTCACCTATGCACAATGTATCTAGCGACAAAAAACAATATTATAAATTATCATGCAATTTTTAATCTCAACAGCAAGAAGGAAAAATTCACCTATGTGCAATTGAGGAGAATGGCAATGCATCAGATAGACAACATTGCAAGCATCGCAGAAATTTTACACTGGAAGTGAATTGGTTGTTTTTCTTGGACAACTATAGAGATGATTTAGGTCGTTCCATGGGTTTGGGTTAAGAAGTTGCTCTCTGTGCATGTGAACGGGTGATCACTGCCATATCATTAGGGATAACAATGAGGAATTTATCAGAATTTGTGCAAACCAGCTATGTCTTTATAAGTTGGTGGAACTTGAGTATAATCATTGTTAACTTGTTCATATTTCTCTTTTTTTCTTTGCATAAAGGGAAGGAAAAGTAGATCGTAAGAGTATCAGCACTAAAATGGTGCTAACTAACTAGACGTGCCAGTGCTAACTTGCTAACTAGGAATGGGAACGACTAACTAGGTATTGTTCCCATGATGACTGGGAACGGTACTACGAAATACCAGTAGGAATGCCTCAAGATTATTTGTTTAGGGTCTAAGTCCCTCTTGATCCTCCCCAACCATGGTTGGGTTCCTAAGAAATATTCTTATTAAACATAATAATGGTACACATAATCCTAATCAAAGTCCATGTTCGAGGCTACTGAGCATAACCAATATATGTTAAGGGATTGAGGCACTTGTCTTCATTCCCCAACCATGGTACAAGCTTTAACTCCCATGGTACAAGCTTTAACTCCCATATATGTTATGAAAAAATATGTGATCACAATATACATAAGAATACCCTAATTATTTTTCTATCTCCTAAGAAACTTTTGTTAAATGCTTCTCTCAAATACACCTTTCCAATTTAAAAACCCACTCATGACACTATTCATATCCCTTTTTTTATATACTCCTCTCACATTGGTCCCAATATATTCTGCATTTTCACTTATTAGTGTCCGTCATGCTTCCACCTTCCTCTACCTTTTAAAACCATTTTGACTTTGTTTGTTTATGCCATGCTTAGGTTAGTTGGAACTTCTTTCTTCCTCATCCCAATATATTACTTATTGATCTCCATCATGCTTCCACCTTCCTCTACTTTGAAAACCATTTTGACTACTTTCATATATATATATATCCATGTACATATGTAAATTAAAATACACTCTCTAAATACCTATATCCATAAGTATATAACATATCTCTCATCCCCTTATTATCAAACATATAAGTATATAACATATCTTTCATCCACTTATAATCAAACATATATTACTCATATTTTGAGTAAATTTAAACTCCTTAATATGAATGAAAATGATAGGAAGGATATCGTTTAAAATAAATAGTAAGTAGCAATTTAAAAATTGTTTTTTCCCAGGGAAAAAAGGCAAAAATTTATTGCATTTTTCAAGTGCTAACATGCATTCATAAAAGTAGTCAAGATAATCAAAGGCTCTCTCAGCCTTGAAACAAAAAAAATCCCCCAAATTTCAAAGAGTAAACCATACTCTCCCATCATTACATCCAAACTACAGTGCTTACACAAGCCTGTAAATATAGATCACAAATTACATAAAAAAACAGCACAAAGCATAACTACTATTCTTAAATTGGCTCGAACAAAATATGCTATAGGGTTCTTCAGGATCGGCCTTTAATTTACATCAAACAAGACTGAACAAGACCAATCATGTTGCTAATCATCAAACATCATTGCCTGAATCTTCACAATAAACAAGACCATAGAAAGAGACACTACTACAGAATATATAAGCAAACAATTCGCTCACCTCAAGAAGATGGAGACTTATAATCTAATTCAAAAGCTATATGATCAAAAGAAACACAACTACAAAAATTCAGAACCATCGTTAATTACTGAAAGAAGAATTATCTTATATTTCCCTTCTCCTACTCTATCATTTTCCATCTTTCATGATCCAGTTGTAAGCCCTACTTAGATAAATTATCTGCTATTTCATTCCTCTCCCTGTAAGTATGGGAAAAGGAAGGGGATTCTATGGAAATTTTCACACTTAAAACCTCATGTAGAACTTGATTCAAAGGGTTTTTGTGACAAGCTTTTTTTCCTTGTATCCTTTGAATAATTGTTAAATCATCTCCAAAAATATGGATACCATTGATCGTTTTATCCATTACTAAAACCAACACTATCCAAATATCTTTGAGCTCAGCGAGATCCCTGACCCAAGCAAGCTTTAAATTTCATAAAATGGTTCTAAAAAAAAATAGATGACTCCTCCATCCCCACACACACTCGGATTACTCTGCGTTGCTCCATCAAATTAGGCCCAAGGTCTCTCTCTATCAATAAATTTAGGAGAAATTATCCGGAAGACAGAGTTTGGATAAACCTGAGGAAAGCTTTGCAAAATAGAAATGATTTTGAAAGCACGGAATGGAGGAATAAACTTATCTTTGAAAATGCTAAGGTTCCTTGAAAGCCAAATTTGCCAAGAAATGATCAAGGGAAGTGCCTTGAAGTCTTTTAAATTTGAATTGAGGCACCAAAACCTTAGACATTCAGCAATAGAATAACCAATCCATGAGCATTTTACCTTAAGCATAGATTGCACTAATTCGTTCCAAACCTGTAGAGTGAAGGAGCATTCCACAAATAAGTGGTGATTTGATTCCTCGTTATTTTTATAAGCGAACAAAAACCTATACCAAGTTTTCCTCTTCTTTGCATCAAATCCCACGTTAAAACCTTG
Organism: Larix kaempferi; assembly: GCA_027924585.1. Classification (NCBI taxonomy): domain Eukaryota; kingdom Viridiplantae; phylum Streptophyta; class Pinopsida; order Pinales; family Pinaceae; genus Larix; species Larix kaempferi. Next base: position 607,854 of record BSBM01000737.1, read on the forward strand.
TTATACAAAAGAGACCACAATAATATCTTCACTTTGAGAGGGAAAATAAACTTCCAAATCAACCACCACCACCATTCTGAATTCCCTTCATTATCCCGCTTCTGCAAAATATCATAGCCTACTTTTGGAGAATAAATACCAAGAGGGTCACTCATCCAGACAAGGGAATCAATTGATTGAGAAAGATGAATGTGACTAGAGGAAAGCAAAGTAATATACTTTTCCCATATGACCATATCTTCTCCATTGAATCCCAAGCGAACAACATTCATCCAACCTTGGCCTGATAAGGAATTAGAATGATATCAGTAATATGATGTAAACATACAATACCTCGCATTCTAATATGATAGATCATATTCTTCAGGATCTTATGATTAGAACTGCATCCAATCCATGCATCTTCACCAACTCTGACAAGTTGATCATGTCCAACTTTCCAACCAAGACCATTCCTAATCGGCTCAAAGGATAAAATTGTCGCCTTCCAAAACACAGAAACATTTTGAATAGATTTTGAGGGATTATGAATCTAGTCCATAATAGAATATGGAGCAATGTATTTTTTATAGACAACTGAATACCATTGACCAAAACCATTAATCAAATTCCACACATTTTTTGTTGCTAGGGCCTTGGAAAATGAATATATATTTTTTGCTCCCCATCCACCCATGCTTTTGGGCAAAGCTATTTTTTCCCAACTGAACCAAGTTGTTCCTTTTTTATCCACATTCCTTGAACAAAAAAATTGAAGGAGATTTTCCTTAATTTATTATGAATTCCCTTAGGAATCCAAGCCAGACTAGCCCAGAAAACAAGCATAGCTTCTAAAACTGATTTTAACATAACTAATCTTCCACCTTTTGAAAGCCATCTCATACACCAGTTTGATATGAATTTCTCACACTTAGCCACCAACCACTTCCAATCTTTTATACCATAGGAAATAGGTTTGAGAATAAATCCCAGATATTTCAACCCATCATCAAAACTGGGTAATTTAAAGGGGAAGGAATTATGATAAATTTTCAAAACCTAATCATCTAAATCTTCACCATAAATAAAGGATTTCTCAAGATTAATCATCAATCTTGTTCCTTTTCAAAATAGGGAAATACAAGAAGAGGGTGTTTCTAAATCTTTTATCGAGCCATCACAAAATAAAAGAATATCGTCGACAAACAGAATATGCGTAAGCTAGAAATTACCCTCAATACACACACCTTTGAGGCCACCAAAATCTCTAGCTAATAATAATTCTATGCTTAAACCTTATGCAACTAGAAGAAAAAGAAGAGGACACCCTTTTTTAATTCCCCTCAATGGTATGAAAAACACTGATGTTGCTCCATTAACCAAAAATTGAAAAGGAAACAGAGGACATGCATTCCATCAGCCATCTGATAAATGAAACGCAGAACCCCATCCGAGTCAAGATAATTCTCATGTATACCCAACTAACTTGATCAAACGCATTGGAAAGGTCTATTTTAATGTAATGTCCCTTCTTTGAAATTTATTAAAATGGTGAAATTTTCAATTTTTCCACTAGTTTGACCCTTGACTAGTATTGGTTTCTTGATCTCCAAATGGCTCCAAATGCTCCGAACTTGTCACATAAGGTATATGGATTGTATTAGGAAATTATTATGAGGTTCATGGATTCTTTAGATTCTTAAAAAGGCTTCTGCAACTCTCCTTAGGACTCTATCCAAGGTAGGGGATTTGACTAGCAATTTCTCTTAACTAGTAATGGTTTCTTGATCTCCAAATAGCTCCAAATGCTCCCAAATTGTTATAGAAGGTATATGGATGGTATTAGGACATGATTATGATTTTCATGGATTCCTTAGAGTCTTCAAAAGGCTTCTTCAACTCTCCTTTGAATTCTGGCCAATGTAGGGAATTTGACTAGCAATTAGGGGTTCAATTCCCCATGGGGTAGATGCTGGAAATGGCTCTCCAAATGCTATTGGACCCTCTCGAATTTATGAACATAGGAAGGGGATATCTAGGGGACATCAATATAGTCTCATATGCATCATCATTCAGTTTATTAAGTCTTCTACAACCCTCTCAAATCAAATACAAAAAGACTAGTTTAGACCTTGGGGGAAATGATAGTAAATATTCACAAATGGTTATGAAACTTAGGAATATTGCTCCAAATGCTTGTATAATGAATATGAAACTTCTTCATCATATTAATGGAACTCCATACAACATTAATACATCATACATTGACTGAAACATTCGAATTTGATACCACTTCAAGTGCAAATAACAAGGTATTGGGGAAATGACACCATTTGTTCGTAGTTTGGCATTTTTACATCAAATCTCTTTGAGTTTTGACCTGAAAGTATTCTGAGCAGTAAAAACAGAGTATCTATATCATATTACAAATATATGGGGCCTCAATAGCTATCCCAAAGAGTTCATCACCTCAACAAGTGCGCCTCTCCTCAAGGAGCAAGAATATGCCAAGGAATAGAAGAATGGTTGTAGAAGCAAGCTGAAAGAGATGTGACCATGAGATTCCCTGTAGCTTCAACTTGTAACAAAAGACTCCATTGTAGCTCCAAATGAAAGGTTTGAATGGCCTTTCCAATTACCAACTAGGATGGGAATCTTTCACCCTCGAAATTGGTGCTAAGGCAAGTAGAGTAGCACTCCACTAGCTCTCCTCTCAAATGCAAATTCTAAAAATGATCAAAAGCCACTATCCTTCTTTGTTATTGTCTTTTATAAACTTCTAAGGTCCTGCATGGGTTGAATTCCTTCCAAGAGATTCATGCCAACTCAATTTGGGAAGAGACTCCAATATGTGTCACTTGTCCCTCCAATTCTAGCCTCCTCCTCCACCAAATTCGAATAGGTGTCTCTTTGGCTTCCCTAACTCCCTTGAGCGCCCTCTTGGAGGCTATTTTTAGCCCTGACATGTCATATATGTCAGATGTCAACATTCAGGTCTGATTTGTGTCATAGGTGTCATATCATCTTCATTATTGTTGTCATAGAGCTAGGGAATCTAGTCCAAGTGTTCCACTAACTCCAAAATGCCTCTTCATCTTCCATGGGAGTTACTCTTCCACTCCAATTCGACCTTAATTGAGTCATGCCAAGTATATTGACCTTCCAACTCATCCCAAGAATGTTGGGCTTCTTATGGATTCGAAATGACAAGAGGAGGATGCCATGTGGCATAGAAAATCTAGCTTGTGTGGGTCCCACATCCTCCATGTGTCTTCATGATCAATTGCCACTTTGATTTTCCCTTGTATTTATTTATTTAGCTCATTTATTAAATATTTATGTCATTCTAATTTCCAAACATCATTTATTAGCCCCCTTATTTCAAATCGCAAAGCTTCAACCCCCAACCTAGGGAACTAGTAATTTTCCTCCATGACAGTTCATTTGGATGGGTATATTACAAACTTTGAATTGGGAATTTCTCTTAATGTGACCCAACTTGTCCATTTGGATCTAATTTCACATTATTACTAACTTGGACTTCATTCTTGACAATTATTTAACCCTTAGCATCAATTTGACAAACTATCATGAGTATGGCCAAGGGGCTTAGGCCATTGTGACCCAATACAAAATTTTGAAACATGACATTTAATAACAACCACTTTTCATTTTTTAGATCTAATAAAATATAAACCCACTTGGGCGACCCCTAAGGCATCATGAATTTGCCTCCCAAGTAAAAAAAACACTATGCCAAGAGAATCTTAATTGTATATGCTAATATTTTTACAATAACCTTATAGATGGTGTTACATAAAGAAATAGGTCTAAAATCCGCAAAAGAATCTTACCACTTTGCGGAGAATCATCTACCACTCGAAGAAGGTTTAATTTTAGGACATCAAATAAACAAATAAAGAACTTGGAATCCCAATCAAGCAATTAAAAAAGTGTTATGAATGTAAGACTTTATATAAATATATGAATGTATGGAAAGTGATTTATATTTTATATTTTTTGGAAGATAATTTTTTATATTAATAAAGAAATTTAATATAAAGTTATTATATTGATTATTAGGATAGTTATTAATATTATTTCACTATAGATTTTTTTTTTAATTAGTTAAAATAAAAAGATACTTTTAAAATAATAAAATTTAAAAATAAAAAGATACTTTTAAAATAATAATAAACATTCATGCCAACAAAATATCAACTAATAAAATATAATAATAATAAAAAAATGCATGCGAACAAAATATACAATAATAAAAAAAACATCCATGCTAAGTAGGTACTTTAAAGAAAAAAGTGGGTCACACTCTTTTCTTTTATTCAATATTTCGATGAGAGGGAGTGATGGAATGTATTAAAACACAAACTTTGAATTTAAATAATACCCAGGGGCCATTGCAAAATTAGTTAATCAATCAAATCTATGTTACTTTGACAAAGAATACTCTTATCCAAAATAAACAATTTTATTCCAAATTTAGTTTTCCAAACACAATAATACTAAACTGATTAAACTTGCATTATCCAACATTATGATAAAAGTATGAAAATGGCGTGCTCGTCAATCAGCCGAACGTCTTGCAGGTCTGCTGAGTGAACCCTAAACGATTATTTTCTCTGTCATACAATAAATAAAAATCCTGCTGCTGATAGTTCCCCAGTATAACAGCAGGTCCAATATCAACCTTCAAAAGAGCTCTGCTACTTATCATTGTCAAACAGATTGAATTAAAACTGCTAAAAAAACTGAAATAGTTGGCAACAGGGAGTACCATGTCTGAGCCTCCCTTGAAATGGAATGTAAACTCAGGCAAAACAATATTCTCTATACCAGACACATCGTAACACAGTCCCATACCAGTCCTAGCTTCAATCTCACCAGCTCTTCTGTATCCAACCTGAGAAGCAAACCCAGCTACAATGTGCTTGAAGATTCCTTCGTTAAAAACAGTGAAAGTAGTGCCAGAATCTATTATGGTTCCTCCATTGCCTTTGACATCGAATCTCAATAACTTAGAAGGCAGCTTCAAGCGTTTTGCCCCAATACTGATCCCTCTGAGACCAATGTAATAGTATACGCCATATTGAGAAGCAGGAGGTGCTCTGGAATTGATTAGAAAAGGCGTGTAATTCAGAGGGATATTACTGGGGAGCGCCTTGTCACCGAGAACCATGAGGCTTTTCTTGTTTTCTTCGTCAAATCGGTGGCTCTGAAGACAATAAGCAAATATATCCTTGCCAATGTATTCTCTAATCTGGGAAGGCAAAGACAGAGCTCCTTTGCCAAATCCTGCAATACCAGAAGGTTGCTGGGATGAAACTATCGAACATCCCACTGCGAAATGGCTTATTTTTCGTGCCCTTCTTCCGTTTGCCAATGCTAAATTCAAAGTCTCCGTCAGGAGAAGCCCCGAGGTTGTTCCCTTGCCATACTGAATCCCATACGGCGGGCAAGTTTCAGAGCAATTCTTGAGTCTTCCTGCACAACTTTTACACAGGAGCTTTGTGTTGCTCCCGTAAAGGACTTGGCAATTTGGATCAGCACAGGTTACAAGGTGAAGAGAGGACGACATCCTCGGAAGGAAAACCCCATTGGAATTTCTGTCTGCTGGGCAATTGGTGCAACTGTAATTTGTCGTGCAGGGCACCCACACCAGATCACTGCCCGTGTCCATGATGAGCGACAGATCCTGTGCAGGAGTGCCCACCGAGAATTTGATTGAATAACCTCCGAAGCTGCGAGCGTAAAGAGACTCCCCAGCGCTTGCCTTTCGCTTTCTTATCTTGCCGTGGCCACGATGCACCCCGCGCTTCAGCGCCCGGGCTCGATCCTTGGTGGCTTCCACCATCCTGGCGAGTCTCTCGTATTCTTTGGTCTGATTCGAACCCCGGACCTCCACCTGCAGGAGTCCTGCATGTGGAGACTCTTCATTTCTGTGAAGTGTAATGGCTATTCCATCATCCTCATTACACAATGTTCCAGAGAGCTGGAGAAGCAGCAGCAGGGGCAAGAAGAATGAGGTGATCAGCTTGGTCACCATGTTCAAAAACAAAAATGAGGTGATCAGCTTGGTCACCGGTCACCGTGTTGAAAAACAATCCTTCACAAAATGAATAATGAATATTGAAATCTGTATATGATATTAATAGGAGGAGATGTAAAGAGAAGGAACACATAAAAGCAATTGAATATAAAGGTAAACAATACTTCAATGCAATGTTTATTATGAAATACAGTGGCAAAGAGTAGTCCAATAATACAGTGGCAAAGAGTAGTCCAATGATTATGAAGTAGAGTGTTAAAGAATTGTCCAATGAAAAAATTGGAAGTGGTTCTAATACTATATACCTAAACTTAAATATAAGTTATAAATTATTTTTGATAAATTCTGTATACTTAATAATTATGGTAGGGAGAGGAGATATTTAATTTTATGAAGAAAAGTATAATTCTTGTTTTTTTTCAGGAAAAAAAAACATACTATTGATATTTATTGGAATCAAATAGTATATGACTGTAGTCCGTTGATGAATCAAACATAAGTTCTTGCCTTAAAGCGATACAATATAAGGATTCTGCCAGAAGGCAATACATAGCATTACTTACAAAAATCGGTAAAAAAAACTTCTCCAACAGTTCAAAAGAAAACTAAGCTAGTATAATTCCATGTTTAATATAGAATATATCTAACACTTTAATAAAATAATAAAATAATAAAATGTTAAGTAAATTTTTTCTTAATAAAATGTTAAGTAAATTTTTTCTACAATACTGATTTTAACTCAAATTTCAAAAAGTAAAGATGCAAAGATATATGTAATCCAATGTTAAACCATGTTAAAAAAGTTTTAGAGAAACAAGATGTCGTATTTATTGTTCACCCTGCTCTACCATGAAATAAGCTAATCTCTAAACTATTTGAAATAACTTAAAAGGCAATCATGTTTATAGCGATTTTCCTTTTTTATGCTGGCCAGGTTCTGTTTCTGGGCATGTAAAGTTGGAGGAGAAACCTGTACAGTGCTTGTGAAAACACTGTACAGTAAAGCTGAAACCTGTGTCTGTCCAGGTTCTGTTTTCTGGGCATGTAAAGTTGGAGGAGAAACCTGTACAGTGCTTGTGAAAGCACTGTACAGTAAAGATGAAACCTGTGTCAGCCTGTCTTGACAGGTGCTAAAGTTGGTGAATAGTAGTGTCCCAGTTGTTGAGAGCACTGACACAGAAACTGCCGCTATTATAACAAGAGTCCAAATAACCTAAATATACCGTAGAATTGTATTGACAATGGCGTCCACTGTCCAGTGGAATCTAACCTGGCTCCAACTTCCCAGATCACATGTCCATAAACACAAACACGAGCAATGGCTTTATCATTGATTCTGTATGTCGTGTTCCTGGGATCCAAATTGCATGTGGACAAGACCCCACTTGAATTAAGAGATTTTTTTTATGTACTGCCCTGCCCTAAGAGAGGCTATTCATTTTGGTATATCTATTCACGAAGATTGGAATTGTACAAAAGAAACATTACAAGTTTTATTATTAATGGGAAAATCATTTTACTAAATTTGATTCCATAAACTTTATGGAATATTACGTAAGCTCGTTCTGAATATAAAGTAATTTAAATGTATACGAAATGGATATCTATTTTGCTAGGATTTTAAGTTTTATTATAATTATAATTATAATTTTGTTTTTATTACTTTGTATTTATTTTAAATCAATTTAAATAGTTAAGTAGACCATAATCTCCACGTTTAATCATCTTCATGAAGGTACCTAGAGCATGACGCAAGTTACCGTTTTCTTAGATGCATGCATGATGTGACCTCTACAAAAAGTTGTTAGGACATGACAGGGTGTCGAAAACTAGCATGCGTCTACTAGACAATCATGTCGATATATGGGGAATCACGGATTCACTATACAAATAAATAATGGCTAGTGGACAATAATCATGTCATTGTTTGAAAAGCATCGATTTACTATACAAATTTCAATTTCAAATGGCCATATAAATGGTTCGTGAACAATCATTATGTCATTCTTTGAAAGTTGTTGTTTCATTATACAAATATTATAGAGCATTATAAATGGTTAAGTAGTCTAAAGAGTAAATGATTTGGATTGCTTTTCTGGTTTGGTTTTGGATTTTTTATCTCTAAAATTTGTTTAGAATTGTTGGAATTGTTGATATAAGGTGTTGAGATTATACAATCAAGGTGGATTAGTGTAATGTACTCAAACCCTTTATTAGGCACACTAACTCAAGTTTACAGCTTGGACACACAGAAGGTAAGGTTGACACACTTACAATGCTGCAAATAAGGTGGAATCAAGGCCAATACTTTGACAGTTTAACTTTTGGGAGTACGCCACACCCGGGTAGACTCCTTTGGCCAGGCCAAAGGCTTCAAGGCAATAGCCCCAAGGCTTCTATGGAAACTACGCTACTTCTGGCGCAATCTGAAAGTAATCTAACCTTAGGTAAGCCTAATTCATTGTCCCCAACTTGAAATAGATTCAATCTGACTTGGAAACCAAGGTCTAATAGTAAAAAAATCAGCTAGGTGCAAAAGGCCGAGACTTGGACTAGTGATAGAGAAAACTTCCAAGTGAATTCGAATGGCCTCTAGAGCTTTCTAATTTTTGGTTTGGAGGTATGGATGGGATGTAATACATCACAATTGACTAACAGGACCTTCAGATCAGCAATTAGTAGAACACTTGACAGTTAAAAACCTCAAAATAGGAAACTAGTCAATTTTTCCTAGCTAGGGCGCAACCCTTGAAAACAAAGAGTTACAAATAGCAGTAAATGATCATAAATTATGCAATACACATCATGGATGAATCCAACATCATGTCGTTGAATTATATCAGACTTAAACCAAACTTTAGAGCAACAATTGACAGTCTATTAAAGCCTGGAATTACATAATGTCCATAATCCTTAAGATCTTACAACATTGAAGTAGGAATATAATGTCTGAGAATAGAAGAAAGGAGTTTCACCACTGGATCAGAGCCATAAGCAGGAAAGAGTTATGTCACAGCTCATTGAAGGCATGGGAACAACTACTACAACTCTCGAGGGGCGCAATTGCTCAGATTACCCTCTTCTCTAGTCAAATCACATCACAATCATAAATAATGTTACACTATCTCTTCACAATCTCTTGGGATTCGAATTCTTCATGTTATGGGATGGATCAAATTTGCAAATAACACTTCATGGCTGCATTAGACTCTGTGAAAAAGACTGGACATCCTCTTCCACAAGCATCCAGAAAAGATCTCTCAAGCTTTTAGCTAGAACAAAGTTTGCAATGGGGCACATTACCCAGTGCATGGCAAGGGGCACATCATCCAAGCCTCTGAGATGCAAAGCTCTCAAGACAAATTATCAAATGACCAAAAGATGTGAATGGGTGTGTTCATCATTCTTTTATTGACCTCTGTTAGCTTTTCTTCCTTCATTCTAGGACTTGCCATCTATGAAATTCGAAATTGTGATGAGTGGAGGCTTCTTTGGAAAGTTGCTTTTGCATTTTAGACCCACTTGCCTCATGAATTTGCCCTCACTGGAAAAAATTAGAATTTGCAGCTTTCCTATGGCCTCTTGCTTTCTTTCTTTCTTTTTTTATTCCTTCTGGAGCCTTATCTTCAAAAATATGGAAACATTCTTCCTTCTTGATTTGCTGTTGCTTTTCTTTCTTTTGGTTGTTTTTACTACTTTTAACTGCTTTCTGTCTAGTTTTTTTTTAGGAGACAACTCATCTCCCTTATCCTCATCCTATGCACCCTCTTGGGCCACCTAAGCCATGGAAAACTCATAAATAATTATTAGAAATATTAAATAAAACAAAATTTAGGCCCACCATTAATTATTTATTTGCATAAGGTAATTTTTTTTGGTCAAACTTAACCCCCTTTAATTATTTTCCACTAGGACCCATGTAAGTTGAATGGGTTATTGGTGGACCATGGTGCTATCAAAATGGGGACATTACAGTCCTACCCTCCCAAAATTTGCTTGTCCTCAAGCAAATGAAAATATGGATGGTGAAGCATTGGTACCTTTTCCCACCAACTTCTGCAAGCATGCTTCATAAGCCATATGTACATCATCTCCAACATAGATGACCCTTTAGAAAACTTGTATTGGTCACCTTTTGCCATCAAGTCATGACTGAACTTGCTTTTGAAACACTCCATTGCAAATTATGTTGCAAAACATGGATTGAATTTGACCAAGGCATGTAAACAAAGGCCAAACTTCTCTTTTAGCAATTGGAATAGGAATGATCATGCATTGTAAACTTATATCCCCATGAGAAATAGGATATGGGATGTACATAAGGGCTGATTTAATTATCTTTCCTGAAACATCACTAACATGCACCAAGAGATCAAAAAGAAACAACAAAGCAAAATTGCATATTTGTTCATTACCCATTCTTTCTCCTGAAGTGGTAGAGAGTTTAGAAGATGAGCAAGTTGAATATGCTCTACCCGGCCATACCATGTGTTGCACCACCTTTGCATACTCAAATCCATACAATGACTCACATGCAATCCATTCTTGTTTCCATACATTGAGCTCCTTATGAGTCAAGATTGACCTTGAACCAATGTGATCAATTTCAACCTTAAACTTGTCCCTTCTTAGGCATTTTTTGTTCTTAGTCAATACATGTATAATGGCTAACGCCTCCATGAATTTGATTGAAGAATATATTTGATAGGGATGCAACTTCATGGGATGTATTTTTGGCACCATAACCAATCCTATTTATTCTTTGGAAGCATCTCCCTTAAGCACACATAGTGAGCGAAACATGGTTGGGTAAGCTTAAAACATTGATGTAATATTTTCTTTATCCTTTTGAGAACTCTTTGAATATTCCCATCCCCATAGGAGACTCCTTTCCTTACTTGAGAAGCCACATGTGTTATGAAATGAAAGGTTCATGTACATGGTGCATCATCATTACCATGTTCAATCATAGGATCAAAATGCAATATCTCCATCCTTCCAATTTCATGTTCAAACAAATTGACATGCAATGATTGATCTACCCAAGTACATGACATAGATTCCAAACCAAGAGAGTAATTATCCAACATCCTACCATGAACCAAGATGTAAAAAAAAAAAGAATAAACTCAAGCTTATCAAGTGCTTGATGTATGATATGTTCATGTAAGATGGTGAAGCCATAGGTGCATCAACCAAGGCAATGTTCATGCATGAAAATTCAAAGTGCTCATAATGGAAACTAGGAGATGTCTCTTGCAAAATTCCTTCTTCCAAGCAAACTTGATGATGATTATCAAAGTAGAGATCATTTTTTAGAAAGGACTTGATCACATACAACTCATCCCTCTCAAGAGTTGTCTTTGTCCCTCATAATGGAATGTGAACTCTTGAATTGAGGTAGTTGAGACCAAGGATGATTCATGGGTCCCAAATGAACCTGATAAGTGGGAAGTGTCTCCTACTTCCACCTCTACACTGCATGGTTTCCACATAACGATCCTTTGGAAGTTGTAAAATTAGTCACAGCAGATCTAATGAACAAGTAAATCAATCACAATAGATGAAACTCATAAAAATGGTGTAAAATTGTCCAAAACATGCATCAGTGCTCAATATCCCAATGAGGGTGAATAATTACAATACAATACAGTAACAATGACTGAGCAATTCGAATTGACTAAGGAGGTCATTCGAATCACTGAATGGAGTAGCTTGACTCCAACTAGGATTCCTCATCATCAATCAGTGGTGGTCATCAATGCACAAGAACCAGTCATCCAGGTGTCAATCTAAGTCTAACTGAGTGTAACATGTGTAACTGAAGTGTGTAGCACTGATATAGGGAAGTGGGCTCAGTGGAGGGTGCATGGGAGGCTAACTGAAGTCAGAACAAGTCATCTAGTCAATCTGGAGGTCCAACGGAGTGAAACAGTCAGTCGGGAGTGAAACTAGCCTCAAATCAGGGAGAATCGGAGCTAACTGAGTGTAACTGAAGTGGAACTGCAGTGGTAGCTGAAGAAGTGCGCCCTTCTCTAGCAGTAGGTGAGAAGTGGGCGCCTTCCTGACTAGGAGGGCTAATGAATTGATGTAAGAAGCTCACGGGTGCTAGAATACGGTGGCTAAGGTGCTGGATGCATCAACCTGGTGACTAGGATGCATGCAAAGTGCATGCAAACCCTAGAATTTTCCTGCAAACCCTAATTGCATGCAAGATCCTGAAAAAGATTATGTGGATATCCGAACACCCCCCCTCAAGCCAGACTATGATGTGCAAAAAATATAATGTGGGGCCCTAGTAACTAAGACCAAAGGTCACCCCACTACAATAATCCAAAAAAAATGTTGAAAATAAACTAAGTGAGGAAAGAGTGAAAACCCAGTGGGAAGAAAGCCCCCCCTCAAGCTAAAGCATAATAATGGATCAATCTATCTCCACCATGATGGAACTCATCCCCAACAGTGAACGGAGGTAAGAGAACTTCTTCTCAGTGAAGCTCTTGGTGAAGATGTTTGTAATTTGCTCATCAGTAGGGCAATATTGCAGAATGATGGTGTGATCATGCACCAACTGTCGAATGTAATGCATATGAATCTCAACGTGTTTGGTCCTCTACCGCTGAACTGGATCTGTGGAGATCTTGATAGCACTTTGATTGTCACAAAATAGGACAGTCGAAGTAGCGCCACCAAAACCAAACTCGAAAAGAATACCCTGCAACCAAACTGCCTGAATGCGGGCATTGACCACCCCTCGATACTCTACCTCTGCTAAAGAAAGTGCAATGGCTGCCTGCTTTTTTCTAAACCAGAAAATAGCACCATGACCAATCATGAAAACATAACCGGAAGTGGACTTCCGATCAATGCTATCACCTGCCCAATATGAATCAGTAAAACCAATGAAATCAAGCTCAGAATCTGTAGCATAATGTATGCCAAAATGTTTTGTACCTTGCACATACTGCAAGATCTGCTTGGCTGCTCGCCAATGAAGCTCATGGGGCTGATGCATATACCTTGAAACGACACTCATGGCATATGAAATATCAGGCCTTGAGTTTGTCAAATAAAGTAGTGAACCAATCAACTGTTGATACATACTGCAATCTGCAAGCGGTGTAGAATCTCCCTTCTCAAGACTGATTCCTGAGAGGAATGGGAATGGGGCTACCTTACATTCAGCCATATTAAACTTCAATAACAGGTCGGAAGCATATTTTTGCTGAGATATAGTGATCCCATCAAAATTTTGAGCTATCTTCAAGCCCAAAAAGTGACTCAGCAAGCCCAAATCACTCATGTCAAAAGCTAGATTTAAGGCAATTTTTAGCTTGTTTATTGAAGTAAGAGTGCTACCAGTAATGAGAAGATCATCAACATAAAGTAAAATAACCAACAAATTACCTTTAACTCACTGAAGATACACATTTGGATCAGATTTGCATCTTTGTAAATTCTGAGAAAGAAGGAAGGAGTCCATCTTTGTGTACCAAGCCCTTGGGGCCTGTTTTAACCCATACAAAGATTTCTTCAATTTGCAAACTAATGATGGATCTGATGTGTATCCCTCTGGCTGCTGCATATATACCTCTTCAGCAAGGTCTCCATGTAGAAATGCACTCTTCACATCCATGTGGTGCACTTCCCATTGCTTGGATGCGAAAATAGCCAAAACAAGGCGAATGGAATCCATCTTTGCAACCGGTGCAAAGGTCTCAGTGTAGTCCACTCCTTGGACTTGGGAGAAACCTTTTGCCACAAACCTTGCTTTGTGTTTCCTGAGAGATCCATCAGCAGCAACTTTCGTGTGGTAAACCCATTTACACTTCACTAATTTTCTTCCAGGTGGAAGAGAAACTAGCTCCCATGTATTGTTCTTTTGAAGAGAACTGTACTCTTCATCCATGGCACTTTGCCATATCGAATCTCGGTGGGAAGAATAGTATGATGTGGGATCTGAAATAGTCATCAAATAACAAATCTCAGGAATTAATGGATCAGAAATAGAAAGATCCATACCTACTCTTTGAAAGTCTGCTCTTGTTCGTCTCGGATCAGCAGGATTTCCAAGGTTCGAACCAGCAGATTGAAGAGTGTTTTGGGCCCACTTTGGTAATTGAGGAGGATCATAATGGTCAAATTTTGAACCTGATATGTCATGATCATCATGTGCTGCTAAAATATTAGAAATATCAGAACTCATACCTTCATTATCGCTGCACAGATCTTCTTCTGGTGAAGGCGGTGAAACGACAGTTTCTTCCTCGACTAGTTGCAATTCTTGAAGCGGTTCTTCAAATTGCACACTGCGCTCTATGAATATCTTTTTAGATCTGATATCCATGAGTTTATATGCTTTTGATTCTTCCCCATATCCTATCAGTATGCACTCAATACTTTGTGGATCCAAAGCTCGTCTCTTCTTGGAAGGAATTCTAGCCCATGCAGTAGAGCCAAAAACTCTCAAATTTGACACATCCGATTTGTGACCAAAGAATGCTTCGAAAGGAGTCATACCTTTCACAGATGAATGTGGAACACAGTTCTATATGTATGCAACAACATTGATTGCTTCAGCCCAAAGATTTGTAGCCAAACCTTTTCATTCAATCATGCATGTAGCCATCTCTTTCAGTGACCGATTTTTCCTTTCTGCTACACCGTTCTGCTGGGGTGTGTAGGGAACTGTATCAACTTATCAACTTATCATGCTCTTTTGTGATGGACTTAATGAAGGAATTCAAGGTAGGCATCTTCCAATTCAGGGTAGTTAGCCGACCGAAATTGAAAGTAGAGACAAATACCGAATAATCTTTACCAATCTTGCTGAGAATGGAGAGGATCAATTGCTTATCCTCTTTGATAACTCCACTGTTCTTCAACTGCATGTTCAAGTTCTTGAATTTTGTGAAGAATTCATTAATGGTCTCGAAATTCTCAGGACTAAGGGCAATCAATTCATTCTCTAATTGAAAAGCCCTAAGCTCGTCCTTCTTGCCAAATAGTGTTTCAAGTTGCTCCCATATAGCTTTTGGAGTCTTCAATCCGCTGAGATGGAAGTGAAGATATTTGGAGATGGAGAGACAAAGAAGACCATAAGCTTCATCAAGCTTGTTGTAGTGTTTGGTTCTATCTGACAAGGTGTTTGGCTCCAATTCAAGACCAAGAGTGACTCGGTAGTAACCTTTTGAACGCAATATGATCTCCATATCATCTTTCCAATCAAAATAATTGAATGGGGTAAGGATAGGATTTGAAGAAGAGTATTCCATTGCTAGGAGCGAGTGCGCACTGATGTAGAAATGCTTGCAAGGGCAAATTAGTGAATGCAATTGATGGAGACAATAACCTGCAAATCATAATAAAACCAAGAACAATGAGGTTGAACAATCCACCCTTTTAGAGTTGCATCACACCTGGGATTGGAGATCAAGCAATGTTGAATGGGTCCAATGTATCAGTTCCAGGATTTATGTGGAAACTCAAGCTTCTGGAGTGGTATTGGAAGTATTTTCAAGCTTTGCATGCACAGGAGCGAATTCCCTTGATATCTTTCATGCCAAAACTTTTGTAATTTTTGAGCAAATTCACTCAAATCTTCTTGTAGAAACACCTATAGAAAAGAGATCTTGTCCCTACAATGGCTCTGATACCATGTAAAATTATTCACAGCAGATCTAATGAACAAGTAAATCAATCACAATAGATGAAACTCAGAAAAATATTGTAAAACTGTGCAAAACATGCATCAGTTCTCAATATCCCAATGAGGGTGAATAATTACAATACAATACAGTAACAATGACTGAGCAATTCGAATTGACTAAGGAGGTCATTCGAATCACTGAATGGAGTAGCTTGACTCCAACTAGGAGTCCTCATCATCAATCAGTGGTGGTCATCAATGCACAAGAACCAGTCATCTAGGTGTCAATCTGAGTCTAATTGAGTGTAACATGTGTAATTGAAGTGTGTAGCACTGATATAGGGAAGTGGGCTCAATGGAGGGTGCATGGGAGGCTAACTGAAGTAAAAAAAAGTCATCTAGTCAATCTGGAGGTCCAACGGAGTGAAACAGTCAGTCGGGAGTGAAACTAGCCTCAAATCAAGGAGAATCGGAGCTAACTGAGTGTAACTGAAGTGGAACTGCAGTGGTAGGTGAAGAAGTGCGCCCTTCTCTAGCAGTAGGTGAGAAGTGGGCACCTTCCTGACTAGGAGGGCTAATGAACTGATGTAAGAAGCTCACGGGTGCTAGAATAAGGTGGCTAAGGTGCTGGAGGCATCAACCTGGTGACTGGGATGCATGCAAAGTGCATGCAAACCCTAATTGCATGCAAGATCTTGACAAAGATGATGTGGATATCCGAACAGAAGACTCCCAATCCAACTAGCTAAAATATGTGGTGTCCACCCATCATATGGCTTCCCATGTGGGAAACAAAACCACTGCTTCCATAGATAATATGTTGAAAAGGAAAGGTGGCTCTCCCTCTTGGATCCCATTGATCATGTTGTAGGCCCTAAGCTCAAATGTCACCAATAGAAATATTTCACTCCATGGAATGCTAAGATCCCATGGCTTATGCATCAACCCACTTAACTTCTTGATCACTTGCAACAATGTGTATTTCCAAGTGATGCCAATATCCCATAACCAAATTTGTAGTGCATCACTACCATGAGTCTTCTTCTCTACATTGCATCTTTTCATTCCATCCATGGGTGAATAAAAACTCATGCTTGCTGATCCAAATGGAAATAAATCAGCCTTCTCCTTTAGAGCTAAATCTCCTTCTCATGGAGGTAGCTCAAAATCCTCCACAAGCAAGGTGAGTATTTGGTAAACATTCTCCATGTCAACTAGTCCATCCAACCAAATCAAGTAGGGTTCCCATGTGTTGCTATGCATATCGGAAGGATCACATGGCTTCCATAGGAACTCATACTGTTTCTCACAATATTTCACATCAAATGATGTGTCCATAAATATCCTACCAATGCAAGCAATTATAGTGCATCCTTGAACTTTCGTTTCGATTATGTACTCATCTACCGAATCCATGGATAAGTGAATACCTTTGCTTGCTGATTTGAATGGAATGTCCTTCGCTATCTCTCCCATACCTAAGTTCTCCTCCGCATCCTTCAAAACAAGTGCTTCTCGAAAGTCTTCAATGTCATTCATCTTCTTAGGCACCTGCAAATCAAAATTTTCCTCATGTTCAATCCCCACGTGAGGTTCCTCCATCATGTCCAATGTGTATCCTTCCATGTGCAAATGAGTGTTTCCCATGAAGGATGGAGAGTGTAACATATTCAATTCTTCATGAAGCTGGTCTATTTGCTTTAGTCATTCTTGAAGGGCTTCTTGTGTGCACTTCAAATAATCATTGGTGGCCTCGAAGTCGCTAATGATCCTTTCTGATTCATCTTCTTCCCTTCTGAGTGCATGATGGTACATTTCACTCACCATGAGAAGATGATTTCTATCTACAAGTAGGTTCATGTAGCTCACTTTCATCTTGGCCATTGCTTCTCTGAGAGTTTCAAAATATCCCAAGAAATATTCTTTACCCCAATCTTCTCGTGAAGTTCTCCAACAACAATTAGTTACCAAGGCATTGATGTCAACCAATTTTTTCAAGGCTTCCTTTAGCTTCTCTCTATTTTCCCTTAGTGTCCTACTCATATCATGTGTTTCACAAGGAAAATCCTCCTCCAAGTTTGCTTCATCTAATGGCTTCCATAAAGGTTCCTCTTCATCTTCTTCCGCACAGCTTTCTTCCATCCTGCAGTGACTTGCGCTCCACCTCATAGATCTCTACTTCTTGCCATTCTCATCTAGGAAGATTGAGGCTTATACATCTTGAGTGGCATGATGATCAAGTCTTTTGGGCCTCTACTTGATGAAGAAGAAAATAATCTCATGATGTTTGAATATACAAATGGATTTGACGAATCTTCACCTTTGGTTCCTTCTTCTTCTTTTTCTTTACTCAGAGAGGCGAAATAACTTGGTTCCTCTATGGATGGTTTGCTGCTTTCAAAAGAATATTCATCAACACCCTGAGGCCAAAATCCATACTTGCAAATGAAATAATATTTGAATGGAATAGCTGCACAGATATTCTAACCCAAAGATAGATACTCTTGATAGTGGTGAGGCCTGTTAGCACTTGTTTCCAACCTTCTCGCTAATTCCTCCTCAAGACTAGCCATCGATGGATTAGGCATTCTGTCATTTCTGTGTATTGGTTCATGTTAAAATTCAATATGCTAATACAGAAAATAGCAGCATTACATTCCATTTCACAATAATAGCATATACAGGATCACTGAAGAAACAACAAGCACAACATAAACACAAGAGACAGAGATTTATCCTGGGAAACCCTCATGGGGTAGAAAACCCAGCAAAGCTTCCTCAATATAGATGACCAGAAATATACAAAGATGAAACCCTGAGACATGATCTCCTTCTCCACAATTGCAGACCTCTCCTCCACAAGTGCGCTATCCTCAAGTGAGTGAATGTATGTATAATGAGGAACACACCTCCTCTATTTATACACTTCTCTGATATGTATTTTACACAAGTACATGTAGGCTCGTATTTAACCATTAGGTTAAATACCCCATTATAACTGACTGGGCCGACCCCTCTAGGGTGGTCTAATAACCCTTTGACCCACATAACACATTTAGGGCCGACCCCCACTAGGGAAGTCTAATAACCCGAGTTACCACATTCCGACGGAGGAATAAACATCTCCGGATATACAATAAGATCTTTACGGAGGAATGAATCATCTCCGGAATAATAAAGTACAAATATAATATTCTTTGAAGTTACAATATCTCAACAGTTCACAGAAGAAGTCATCCTCCTCCTGTGACATATGCAAACCTCCATCTATGTATATCAGCTCTTCTTCCTCATACCAATCGGAATCTTCTTCACTGAACAAGGACAAGGTTTCAATTCTTATTTCAACTAAGTAATGGAGCTTGGTCTTATTACTCACAGGTGTAGAGGACCATGCTCTAATACCATTGTAATGTACCCAAACCCCCACACTAAATAAAATATACAGCTTGGAAACACATAAGGTAAGGTTGACACACTTGCAAGGCTATAAATAAGGTGGAATCAATGTCAATACTTCGTCAGTCGCACTTTTAGGAGTACGCCATGCCCAGGTAAAATCCTTTGGCTAGGACAAAGGATTCAAGGCAATAGCCCTAGGACTTCTATGGAAACTCCGTTGCTTCTAGTGTAGTTTGGAAGTAATATAACCTTAGGTAATCCTGATTGACTATTCCCAACCTAAAATAGACTTAATCTGACTTGGAAACCAATGTCTAACAATAAAAAAATTCAAATAGGTGCAAAAGGTCGAGACTTAGACTAGTGATGGAGAAAACTTCCAGATGAATTCAAATGGCCTCTAGAGATTCCTAATTTCAATTCTGGAGGTATGGATGGGATTTAATACATTATAATTGAATAACAAGACCTTTAGATCAACAATTAGTAGAACCGGTTGACAGTTAAAAACCTCAAAACATGAAACTAGTCAAATTTTCCTAGCTAGGGCACAACCCTTGAAAACAAAGAGTTACAAACAATAGTAAATGATCATAAATTGTGCAATACACATCATGGAGGAAGCCAATAAAATTCCTTTGAATTATATCAGAATTAAACCAAAATTTAGAGCAGTAATTGAAAGTCTATTGAAGCCCATAATTACATAATGTTCATAATCCTTAAGATCTTACAACATTGAAGCAAGAATATAATGTCTGAGAATAGAAGAAAGGAATTTCACCATTGGATTAGAACCATGGGAAGGAAAGGACCACGTCATATCTCATTGAAGGCATAGGAACAATTGCTACAACTCTCAGGGGGCACAATTGCTCATATTTCCCTCTTCTCTAGTCAAATCACATCACAATCATAAACACTGCTGCACTATCTCTTCACAAATAACACTTCATGGCTGCATTAGACTTTGTGAAGAAGATTGGAAATCCTCTTCCTCAAGCATCCAACATAATACCTCTCAATCTTTCAGCTAGAACAAAGTTTGCAATGGGGCACATCACCCAGTGCATGGCAAGGGGCACATCTCCCAAGCCCATGAGATACAGAGCTCTCAAGACAAATTATCAAATCACCAAAAGATGTGAATTGATGTGTTAATCATTATTTTATTTACCTTGTTAGGTTTTCTACCCACCTTCTAGGACTTGCCATCTATGAAATTCGAATTTGTGATGAGTGGAGGCTTATTTGACAAGTTGCTTTTGCATTTTGGACCCCCTTGCCTCATGAATTCGCCCTCACTAGACAAACTTAATATGCATCTTTCCTAAGGCCTCTTGCTTGTTGTCATGCTTTTGTTATTCCTTCTAGATCCTTATCTTCAAAAATCTAGAAACATCCCGCCTTCTTGAATTGTTGTTGATTTTCTTGCTTTTCCTGCTTTTGGTTGCTTTTAGCTGCTTTTTGTCCATCTTTTTCTGAGGAGACAACTCATCTCCCTTATCCTCATCCTATGCACCCTCTTGGGTCACCTAATCCATGAACAACTCATAAATAATTTTTAGAAATATTACATAGAACAAATTTTAGGCCCACCATTAATTATTTATTTACATAAGGTAATTGTTTTGGTCAATCTTAACCCCCTTAGTAATTTATTTAATTATTTTCCACTAGGACCCATGTAAGTTGAATGGGTTAGTGGTTGACCATGGTGCTATAAAAATGGGGACATTACAATTAGGGATTTTTTGTTGAAGGCGAAGGATCCATTTATGCAACCAAAAATGGATTTTGAATAATGAAAAGTATGTTATGACCAAACATTGGATCATCGGATTTGCCAAATAATGTCTGAAAAAATCAAAATTGTCTAATCTTTCAATAGCTCCATAAATGGCTAGCTGGTATGGCCATATAAATGGCTAATTGATGAGTATACTAAGGTCAATACCTCATAGTTCATGAATGGAAAAAAAAAACATTTATTTTGTTTGGGAGTGGTGTAATTTCTTTTTCCTTGCATATTAAAGTGAACAAGGATCTTTATGATATTGACAATTAATTAAAAAATTTCAAGGATTTTTACTCTAATTCAAGGTTGACTATTACAATGGACAAGGAACCTTTATGAACTCACAAGTAAGTAAAAAATTTCAATGATTTTTACATTAATATAGGGATGACTATTAACATTGACAAAACAAATCTTATGAAAATTAAATTCTAAGAGTATCACTTGTACGCTAATTTCAAATTTGACAATAATGGCTAGGAGGAAGTGAATTCATACAAATATATCTAGAATCGATCTTCATCGTAAGCTTAAATGGAACTATAATATTTAGAAAAAGGATAAATGGAGAGTGGAAAGCTTATTATGTGTTTGAAACAATTGTTGAATCAATAGACATTTGGCATTGGGATAAGAAAAAAATCCTCTTTGAGACGCTCGTCACTCTTGTTATCGTAAATGGTTGTGTACTTTTGGGTTGCAACATCTTTACAAAATCATGGAGAAAGATAGAGTGAATCTAAAATCATTTTATCTTATAAAAATTAAATAAAAGGAAATACATCATATCATATCCTCCTTTTAGAAGTGAGTATTTCCCCATTGAGAGCATGGCTATGACTAGGTACCTAATGTACAAGAACAATATAAACAACATGGAATACAAGAGGTCTCCTAAGATTGCTTCAAACTTTAGTCAAAACCACATGCAAGTATTATTACATCTAAAATAGGGGAAGTAGGTGCGGGGGGGATCCTTCTAAATCCTGATGGAAATAAAACGTTTTAGTATGAATGGGGAATGGGACAAGTGACAAATAATCTAGAAGAGTGGTACGCCCTTTTCAGAGGTTTGGAGATTGTCATTTCTCTCAAGATATCCAAGATAATGATGCTCATAGACTCTTTATTAGTAATAACATAGGTTAGTAAATTGATTAAATTTAATGATGAGGATTTGGGCCATCTTCAAAAGAGGATTTGAGACAAGCTAAAGCCGATTAGTGAAGTGAATATATTGCATTTCCAAAGAAGCAACAATCAAGAAGAAGGTGTGCTCGCCAACCGAGCTATAGATTTAGAGCATGGATTTTATGTTTTAAATACCCCCCAAAGGAGATTACTCACATAAATGAGAGTAGGATGACGCATTATTTCTCCACCCCATTGGTAGCGATGATGGAGGAGACATGGAAAGTGATTCATGTTCTGGATAAGTGGTGGAAAGGTCATTTAATCTCCCACACGGGAGAACTATCTCAATCATTTCTCAAGCCCTCTCTTCCAGTTATGAGTCTTTGGAGTATGGCATATTGTTCCTTGGTAAGAGATGCTAGTGGAATCTCTTGTAGCAAAGGTTCTGATAGGTAAGTCGATTGTGAGCGTTTTTATAGTGTGCATCTGGAAAGGAATGGGAGAAAGATATTTAGCAAGGAATCATGAGTTCATTTGACTATAATTTTGTTTCAACCTATTTTGTTTGCATTTCATATTTGTAGCTCATTCGACGAAGTTGGGGCTATTGGACATCGAGTCCTGCAACAATTAATTAATAAAAATATGCGAAATAGCATAAATGACAGAACTCAAAATCACTTTTATATTGATCACAGGCCACTTCGAGGGGGCAACCTCCTATGAGCAAGCTCAATACAAATAACTTCACGGTGCCTTCAATGACCTCAACACACACTTATATACTAAGTCTATGCCCAATACTATGAGTCAAAACCATGGGACATATAATACTACGGGACAACTTACAAAGCATATGCGTCCAATACTATGGGTCAATACTATGGGATAATATAAACTATGGATCAACAAATACTACGGGACGACTTAAAAAGCATATGCGTCCAACAACAATATACTAACATAGTAAAGAGAAGGGTTGACATTGGTTCCTAACATCCCCTCTCCCTTAGAAAAAGCTTTGTCCTCAAAGCTTTGGTTGGAGAAATTGCTACAGAATCTGAAGGAGTGGCTCCCCGGTAGTAGCCTCGGGTTGCATTTCAGGCCACTGACGCCTTTGGAGTGTCAAGGAGGATTGCTTGGAAGGATATAGATGAAGAAGAACCCTGTCAGCTGCGTGGAAAATGTGCTCAGAATGGTGCTGATCAGCTTGTTGTTTCAGGCGAATTCTGGCCATGTGAAGATTGTCCTGCAGAATGAGAAGAATCTGATCACAGTTTCGAAGAACCAAGTCAATTTCCTGAACTGGGGAGCTGCTAAGGGTGTATGGAAGAAGAACTGACGGTGTTTTTCCATAGACTGCTTCAGATGGTGTCCTATGAGATGTGGTATTGTACCACCAGAGCACTGCTAGGAAATCCATAGAAATAGTTGGCCAAAGCTGTGTAGGGATGGGAAAGGATTTGAGCAATCTCGAAAGGAGTGTCGTTTCACCCTTGTTGACTTGGAAAGTATCATCTTCAGCCACCATCTGTTGAATTGTCATTTTTAGTCCCTGCCAAAAGAAGTTACATTGTTCCCGGTCATACATTTTGCAGAACCCAGAGTGCCCTGTTGATGAAGAAGCATGGAGTTCATAGAAGAGAGAGCCCTGTTGAACATATTGCAACCAATTTGGAACAAGCAAAGAAAGAGCTGTAAGAGAAACTGGGTCATCAATTGTGCAAGAAGGAGCATCTTCCACCATATTGTCCTGACCCTTCTTGTAAGTGATCACATAGGGATAACCCATGAGTTGGATAACCCATTTCAGGTGTGTTGGGGAGGAGACCCATTGTTCCAGAAAATTTTCCAGACTTGGGAGATCAGTCTTGATGCAGAAATAATTCCCTAATAGGTATGGCTACCACTTCTGTACTGCATGCAAAATAGCCATCATTTCCTGCTGAGAGGTAGATGTGGCTAAATTCTTACCGGAAAGGTCTCTTGAAGGCAGCAAGCGCATTGGTTCAGCAAAGATACCTGCATATCTATCCAAGGAAGTAGTGGAGACTGTTGATGGGTGCATATGAATGGAATTGAGCTGAGCGATGACACCATGTGAATTCTTCTTAAGGATTTTTTCCAGGCGATGTGAACAGATGATGCAGAGAGACCTTGATTGTAATCCCATGAATTTGTGTTGTGCCCCGTTGACTTTAAACTGCATCCAAAGTTCAGCAAAATCCCATAAGATGGGGCCAAGTGTGCGTAACCATTGAACGCCCAAAACCACATCACATCTACCTAAGGACAAGGAAAACATGTCAGAGCGTAGGTTATAATCTTCCATAAAGATACGCACATTTTGACACTTCCCCTTGCAAGGTAAGGTGCCCCCATTGGCAATCATGACTTCAAAGTTAAGTATCCCCTGACCCGCATTATTTGTGGGGTGGTGACACCGGTTACAGCATGGAGAGAGATCTCGGGTGGGTCGACCTGAGATGGGGTGTCAACAGGCGGGTGTTGAATGTCGACCTGATCATCTACTGTATCTGTAGCTTCTTCACCAAGTTCTAAGGCAGGCGGAGAATCCACATCCAAGAGATAGAGCTTTTGTTGAACACATCTATGTCCCCGAGTGAATTTCTCATCACAATTATAGCAAAGCCATTTTTCTCGGCGTGCCTGCATTTCTATTTCAGACAAATGCTTGATAGGAGTTGGCTGAGGAGAAGGCGTGATGGGAGGTCGTTGGGAACCCTTATTTCTGAAGGGAACAAAGGTGGGTTTGGAGCGTTATTGGGCTACGATCTTGTCCTCGGCCAGCTTAGCCAACCCTAGGACTTCCATCATTATGTTGGGACAAAACATTTTGACCTCTGAGCGGATTTCATCCTTGAGACCACTGATAAAACAACTCCTGTAGAATTCATCAGACAATCCTTCTGTGTGATTGGCCAATTTTTCAAATTCTGTCTGATACTCTCTCACTGTGCCAATTTGGTGAAGTTTAGTGAGTGTGTAGCTAGGGTTTTACCCCTAGCTTGTGCGAATGAGCACCTACTAAGGAGAAGGGACTCCTTAGTAGCAGTTCAGTAAATGGAAATTATTATGCTAAAACAGAAATGTAAACTACTCTAAAACATGTGCATGAAACATAAACAACAAAATGTAAATAATGGTTTTTATATTAATATTACCTCCAATGTGAAGGTTGATGAAGCTCTTGCAATGTCCAAGAGGGTTGCTCCAAGCTCTAACTTGCTCCTTCTCTTTCTCCAATGGTGGAAATGGGCCAAAAGGGGCTCTCAAGCTGAAAGAAGTTCAATGGTGAACTAGGGTTTCGAGAGAGATTTTGGCAGAGTACGGGTATACTTGATTGTGGATATGAAATGAGGGGTTTCCATCACCTATTTATAGTTTTTTGGTGGTGGAGTGCTGGCCCATGGTTTTGGGAACCATATGTTTTAGGGCAGTTGTATAGGGTTTTTTCCTCCTTTTCCTCATTATTTTATATTTTTTCTTCCCTTTTTAAGGGGTTTTTGCTATTTTTAGAGGAATTTTGGATATTTTTGGAGGAAAAAGAGTTTTTTTAGCCTTTTTGAGGCTTTTTTGAGGGTTTTGCGGCCTTTTGGAGGCATTTTAGGCCTTTTGGAGGCTTTTTAGCGGGATTTTTAGGGTTTTTAAGGGAAATATGGTAGGAAAATGGACAAATGAGCCATGTAATGAGGTAGATGAGGTAGTGAACACTTTTTGGGTGTTAACAGATTGCCCCCTGATGTGCGAGGGAGGAGATCATCGTATGGCCGATGGACATCATAAGTCATGTATGGTTTTCCTGGGGTGTGGAGAAGAGAAGAAACAAACTGAAGCCCGGAACAACGATCCCGAACAAACTGCAAGAACTAAAAGTACATAACCTCAAAAATGGATGAGGAATCATCTGATCATATGGACGAGGCGGGCATTCCCATGCTCGTATCAGGATATAACATAATAATAACAATGGGGTCCAAAAATGGGGACCTGACATATACATGACCTCAAATACTGACTGAGGAATAATCTCAATATAGGGACGAGGCGGGCATACCCATGCTCGTGTCAAGATACATAAAAAGAACTGTGAGGCCCGAAAAAAGGGGGACCTGTAAGATACATAGATAACCACTGTGTACATCATAAGTGTCCAGAGGGGACCCAAAATCTGGGACATACGGCTGGGCTGAAAAAACTGGTGCACTGGAAGGACAACAGTGCTACTGAATGTGGTACCAAAGGAACTGATGAGCTGCTGGATCAGAGTGACAAGGGTCATACTCTCAATGGTACACTGAACTGGAACTGATCTGGGACGGAATTGGGTACTCAAGGAAGCATAGAACTGGATGGCTTCCGAATACAATCGCCAACGCAGCCCGGACATCCACGGGAACATATAACTGGGCGTTCCGAAGTGACTCACCAATGTGCTAGAGTCGGGGGAAATCTGAGGTCTTCGACAAATAATGGAAGGAATGTAAATCTTGCGCGATTCTCAATGATGCGATCAAGGTGCTGAAGTCGAGCATGTGAGAAACAACCATTCGGAGAGGCAATGATGACTCCTCCCAAAATGGTCCGTAGGCACTCATCACAAATGGTGATGAGTCCAAGGCGCAGGGACCTCTGGGTCTATCCTCTGGAATAGAGGGGCTGTCGTCGACAGAGGGAGACCTGCAACTATCAAGGCAATGATGTTTCCTTGACAGGAGCGCGAGGTGGGGAACCGAAATGTGATAGTACTGATGGTAGGACTGACAAACTGGGGGGAATAACTGGGCAAGTAGAGTGGGTGGACTCAAACTTCCTTTGTTCAGAGTATGATAACGGGGATGAGCGGGCAGCATCTGAAACTAATTGGTGGGAAAGGGATCATAGCTGTAATGGATCAAGGATGGTGACGGGGCTGAGGGAGACTCAAGATGGTATAATATGGCAGGAGACTGCAGAATACTCTGAACAAAGGCGACCTGATTGGGGGGTGTTGCCGAGATGATCAATCACAGTGCCAGGAGGCACGGGGGGGGACTTCTTCATGGGTTAAGGAACTAGAAGAAGTGTGTGTAAAATGATAATGTCGTGTGGATTTTTACGAGCCCAGGACAGTTCATGCTTGTGGTTGCTTTCAATTTTAAGGAGCCTGAAAGCAATAAGAAGACTCTGAAGTGATGGAATGGTACTGTCGTGTGGATTTATACGAACCCAGGATAGTTCATGCTCGTGGTTGCTTTCAATTTTAGAGAGTCTGAAAGCAAATAAGAAGACTCCAGGGGGTTGCTTTTTCGTATGTTTAGTCTCCAAGGCCCAAAGAAGCATAAAAGGATGCAATGAAGAACTCTTCTAGCCGGTGTGACTAGAGTATTCCTTTTTCGTAATTAGTCTACCAGGTCCGGAAAATGGTTAAACTTATACCAGATAGATGCCCTTTCAGGTACTTTAACGAGCATGAAAGGAAGCAAGATTGCTCGGCGATCTTTTCATTGTTTTAGGAGTCAGAAAAGAGCTTAACGGAAACTCCCTAAGTGCCTTTTTCGTAAAGGACTTGTCCGGCCCGAAAAAGGGATAAAATTATACCGAACAAAAGGAATGGCCAGGCAAGGAGGAAGTGTTCAATCAAGGAAGATTTATGATGACCAAGAACGAGGGTAGGGGGGGAACACTGGTGGGCCTCCTTGCGGGGTGGATGAAATGGTGGCAAAATAACGAAACATTTGCAGTATGACAGGAGTGGATGGCTCATGTAAAAATGTGGAACAATCCGATGGCGGCCGATGTGGTGCGCAAACCGAGGCAGCAAGGTGTCAGGACACAATGTTGGAATTGTACCAAGTGAGAGCGAGAAATGGTATCAAGCATCATCACAAGCTTGGAAAAATGAATCCGACGATATAAAGGGTATCAAAAATGGATAACGGCCGATGTGGCACGCAAATCGAGGCGACAGGGGCGTTTTGGAAAAATGCCCAAAAAATCTGGGGGTGAGAGCAAGAAATGATCTCAAGCATCCTCATGAGCTCGGAAAAATGAATCCGATGATATAAAATATGCGAAAAATGGAGAACGGCCGATGTGGCACGCAAACTGAGGCGACGAGTGGTGTCTAAAAAATGGGTAAAAAATGTCGTAGACAAAATAATGCAACGAGGTGACCATCGTGACAGTCTCGTCGTGATGATTCCAATGGTGGAAACGGTTCGAGAAACGAACTCCGTATGAGCTTGGAATGGCCTAAACAAGAAAAAAGTCAACGGACTATAAATAGTGAGTGGGCCCCACATGACAAGTGTCATTTGTACTATTTGACTTTGACTAGTGATCAGAGTGGACCAGAGGTGAGGTGGCGTTTCTGGACGATCCGACCAGCCATTTTCAGCTTCGAGAGAGACAGGTATTCCGTTAAACTCATACCTACTTTGTCCTTGGGTTCGGGGGGTGGGTAGTGGTTCCCAGGGTACTATTTGTACGGTCCATGTGGGTGGACAGCGGGTTAGGGGGTGGGAACCGCGGTCAAGGACCGCGAGTTCCTCGGTGGATCTCGCGGTTGGGGACCGCGGTTTCCGGGCTGAACCACGCGGTTGGGTACCGCGTGTTTCTCGGCGGGATACGCGGTCGGGTACCGCGCGTTCCAGGGAGGAACACGCGGTGCCAAACCGCGAGGTTAGGGCTGACAGGCGCGGTTAAGGACCGCGACTATAGGCCTGACAGTTGTGGTCGGAAACCGCGGCAGGAAGCCCTAAAGCCGCGGTTTTGGGACGAGCTATTAGGGTCTTCCGGGGGGAGGGGAAAGACCTATTTATTTGTCAGGAGTCTGATGAGGCTACTTTGTGTGATTGACAGGATGCCGTAGGTTCTATGGAGAGAGCGGGAGATTCCAGACGAGATCATGGCCGTCATCCGAGGGGATGACAATGTACGATCGGTGGTGGGACTATTCGGACTTCTAATGTTCACCCAGGTACCCATGATGCGGTCAACAGCATTGCTGCTGAACCGACTGATCAGTTTCTGGGATCCGGACATACAGGATTTCCGAGTACAGGGTGAGAGGGTGGACCTCACCCTGACCGATGTATACTTTCTGACGGGGTTTCCCTGTCTGGGAAGGGTGGCAGAGACATAGCCGCAGGTCTCTGCGGACATAGACATGGAGGACATGCTAGAGAGGTACTGTGGGCCAGAGGCGAGGGTGCATAGGAATGCACTCCTGCTGAGGGACCTACAGGAGCCGTCAGTACAGGCCCTGGCGGCATGTGTGGTTCGCGTCTTGGGGTCTCAGTCACCTGAGAAGGTGTCTGGGGGCCAGATGCAGATGATGGAGCGTGTACTGGATGGGGTTTATTATGCATGGGGCCAGATGTTCCTGACCTGCGTTCAGCGGCAGCTGACAGCAGCGAAGGAATCTGGTAAGGGGTTCTGCTATGGTTCTTTCTTGTGTGCATTTTTTATGGAGAGGGTACCCACACTGCGGCCATGGGTGCCGATCAGAGCAGGAGGTTTGAGGGAGCCGCGGATGGTGCGGTGGGGCGAGATGATGCGTCGCCGTGGTGGCGGTGATGTGCGTAGGTATTTTACGCAGGAGTTGTACCTGCAGTGGCTCCAGATACCATTGACACTGGATGACTTCCCGTATAGGGACATGGACTACACCGGAGATCCAGAGGCGCCACGGCCGCTGGGATAGGCATGGGTACCAGACGGTACGTATGTTTTTGCTTGCACATTATGGACGTCAAGTGTTATATATGATAGTTTATTGATATACTGTTACTGACACATGGGTGATCTGCAGATGTGGGCCCGAGACCACTGCCAGGACATGTGGCACGGAGGGGTATTGTGGCCGTTCTAGCTCTACCTGGGTGGGGGGAGGTGCATCGCCGGGATGCAGAGGGGACGCTAGAGTCCGTACGGGCACTACTAGACCGTTTGTTGGTGGGGGTGACCGACGAGGGGTGGCGGGACGTTGATCCGGACGTGGTTCAGGATTGCATGAGGGCACCCCGAGAGTTCAGATCCATTGCCATCCGGGTGGCTATCTTGGTGGACAGGGCATGGGCATAGGGGCCCGTAGGGGATGAGGATTTGCCGGAGGAGGAGCGAGGGGAGGACTCAGAGGCAGCTGATGTAGGCAGTGATGCAGGGTATGACTCTCATTAGGGAGTGCAGGGGACTCCCCCCGAGTTTTGTAGCTACGGTATGTATTTTATGAGGCTTTAGGGATGTACAACCATTTTTTGTATAGCTGAGTACAGGGTTACTCAGGACATGTATAGCACTATGACATTTATTTTTTGATATATATATATATGCACGTGGATGCATCTTTTTATGATGTTGTTGTAGTTGTACGCACGTGGATGCGCTTTATGATATGTGATATGTTTGTATTGCACGTGGATGCAAGTAGCATAGGATGTTGGGCACGTGGATGCCCCTTGTGTATTTTATGTGGTTTTATGATGTATGTATGATTAGGCACGTGGATGTCCCTATGGATATGCATGTGGTTTTATGGCGTATGTACATGGATGCAAATGTTGATGCGATGCAATGTTTTTGGGTTTTTATATATTTCTTATGATATGTTATGGGATGATGATGCATGATGTTACATGGTGTGATTGATGTGCCAATCTAGGATGTTGTTGGCCATTTGATCTGCGACACTATTGTGAGCTCTTGGGACATGAGTGAATGTAATAGATTCAAACTGCTGGCTGAGTTGTTTTGTGCACAGGAATTTTCTAAAGAGGCAGGGATCACGCACCTGGTAGCAGTTGTTGAGCTGGGAGACAAGAAGCTGGGAATCTAGGAACACATGAAGGTGACATATGCCCATCTGGAGGGCAGCAGTCAGGAGACCGGTCACAGCATCATACTCCGCCTGGTTATTGGTAGCAGCGCCTATACATATTCCGTCAAGGTGGATCATCTCATGTGAGGGGGAATATAAGACCCATGCTGCAGAAGCCAGGTTTGGAGACCAGCGGCTTGCGCCATCAGCGAAGCCAGTGTAACAAGGTGGAAGATGGTCCATCTGTGGTCATGAAAAAATGATGAATGTGAGATGATGGTAAAAAAGGTGAAAAACAAAAAGAGAGCAAACTGTACAATGCGGACCAATGAGGCCGCGGTTTTATTTATGGGTAAAAACGCTTAAGATACAACCCATTACGGGGGTTGCGCAAAGGGTGACCTTCGAAGTCAGCTAAAATGTATGCCCCCTTGCCGAGGCAATTCTGCACAATGTAAGGGCCTTGCCACATAGATTCAAACTTTCCTTTACCGGTTTTGTCATGGGCTTGGTCATACGCGAGGACGAGGTCCCCTTCGTGGAAAACTCGAGGGTGAACATGTTTATCATAACCGGATTTGGAGCAGTTTTTGGCAGATTCGATGTTCTGGAGAGTGGCACGACGGTCTTCATTGGCTTGTTCAAGGGATAGCAGACGTTGCTCGAGTGGGGAGGTATCGGGGAGAAGCTCGACGGCGATTTGTAAGGCAGGTATTTGAAACTCGATAGGGAGGACAGACTCTACACCGTGAACTAAGTGAAAGGGGGTAAAACCAGTGGCGGTCTTAGTGGAGGTACAGTAAGCCCATAAGGCAGGGAATAGCATGTGGTGCCAGTTGGACTTATGCCGGTCAACAGTGCATTGGAGGATAGTTTTTAAGATTTTGTTGATGGCCTCTACTTGGTCGTTCCCTTGGGGGTAGTAGGCAGAGGAAAATTGGTGTTCAAATTTGAGGAGGGTGGATAACTCACGCAAGACGGCATCTTCGAAGTGGGAACCATGGTCTGAGACTAACTGCTTAGGGACCCCGAATCAAGTGATAACATGGTTGAAAAAGAAATGGGCAGTAGTGTCGGCGGTACAATTGAAAGTAGGCATGGCTTCCGCCCATTTGGTGAAGTAATCAACGGCGACCACGATGTATTTGTGGCCGTTGGCAGACGGGGGTCGACACTCCATGAAGTCGATGGCCTATTTACAAAAGGGACCAACGGTGACGACTGGGTGTAACGGAGCAGGTGGTGTCCGGGCCTTGGGTGCAAAAAGTTGGCAGTTATGGCAATGCTTGACCGCAGTGATGCAGTCGGTGAAAAGTGTGGGCCAAAAATATCTGGCGCGGATGACCTTTTGGGTGGTGGCCATCCCAGAGAAATGGCCGCCGCAGGCGCCGCTATGACAGTCATTGAGGACGTGTTCAGCTTCCCGGTGTGTAAGGCAACGACGAAGAATCGTGTCGACCCCTCGCCGGTAAAGGACATCTCCTAGGAGGAGATAGCGAGAGGCCTGGTGACGGATGCGACGACGTCCATTATGAGTGACTTTGGGTCTGAACTTCTGCGTGCGCAAGTATAACAAAATATCACCGTACCAGGGGTCATCAAACGAGATGGTGAACAAATGATTTTCAGGTAACTCGTCGGAGATTTGAGGGGACGGGAGAAGGGAGGGGAGATCGGTAATGAGCTGGGCAAGTGCGAGGGCTTTGGTGCTCTTAGGGGTTTTGAAGGTAAGGTCATATTCCTGGAGGATAATGACCCATTTAGCAACACGACCTTGTAGTAGCCGCCGGTTGAGGAGGTAGACCATGGGGTTAGAGTCGGCGACGACGGTGGTATGACTAAGTAAAATGTAGTGTCCTAATTTTCTGACGGAAAAGACCACAGCTAGGGCGAGTCTCTCCTCATATGGGTAACGTAAAGGTGGTCTAGACAAGGTCTAGCTGACGTACTAAATGACATGCTCCTGGTGAGAAGCGTCTTCTTGAACCAAGACTCCGGACACAACATGCTCAGATGCCGAGACGTAGGGGATGAAGTCCTGAGAGAAATCCAGAGGGGAAATCAAGGGGGCTTGGGTGAGAGCCTTCTTGAGGGCTGCGAATGCAGCCTCTGCTTGCTCATCCCAGACGAAGGGTACGTGGGTACGGAGCAGGCGCAAGAAACCATGAACGGTAGTGGCGTAATCGGGAACGAAGCGTCGAAGGAAATTGGAGTGCCCTTGCAGACTTTGGAGATGTCGGCGCGTGCGAGGAGAGGGAAGGTCCAAGATGGCTTGGACTTTCAGGGGATCAACAGTAATTCCTTTCTGGGAAACAATAAAACCCAACAATCGGCCTACCGAAACGCAAAAAACACACTTGTGTGGGTTCAAGCGGATTTGATATTTGCGACAACGCAGAAAAACTTGTCGAAAGTCGTTAAGGTGGTCAGATCGTTTTCGGGAGCGAGCTGTAAGGTCATCAAGGTAGACGAGCAGGATATGGACCAAGTCGTGAAAGCAATAGGTCATGGCCCGCTGGAAGGTGGCACCAACATTTTTGAGGCCGAAAGGCATGACGCAATAGGCAAAGGTGCCCCATGGGGTAGTAAAGGCAGTTTTGTACTGATCTTCCTTACGGATCTGGATCTGGTTGTATCCAGAAAAACCATCCATGAAAGAGAGGACTTCATGCCCCGCACACGCATCAATGAGTTGGTCAATAAATGGCGTGGGGAAATTGTCCTTAGGACAAGCGCGGTTTAAATCGCGGAAGTCAGTGCATACTCGAATGGTGCCTTGTTTTTTATTAACGGGAACAGGGTTTGAAACCCATGTGGTATAGGAAATAGGATAAATGAATCCTGCCTTGCGAAGTTTCTCAATCTCGGCTTTGACAGCTGGGAGCTTTGAGGGATGAATGGGGCGTTGTTTCTGACGAACGGGGGGTACATCAGGCCATGTGTCTATGTGGTGCTCTATAATGGCAGGGTCAAGACCGGGCATCTCAATATAGGACCAGGTAAAGACATCACGGAACTCTCTGAAAAGGTTTTTGTAGTCCTCAATCTCTTGTTTACTGCAAAAGGCTCCCAAAGTGATGAGTTCAGGGGCATGTCCTGGGGCAGCGATATCAATCTGGATGAAAGGTGAGATGTTGGCCATGTTACCCTCCTCGAAGGCGTCAAGAGCAGGAATAGGTTCCTTGAACCAGTCGACCTTGGTGGGAAGGAAGTCTTTGGATTCAACCGTGAACTGGGTGGCTGTGCGAGAGGAGGGTTCTTCTGGGATAAAATATGAACGGTGGTGCATGTCATCCCAGGGATAATCCGGGGCAGTAAGGGCCTCAAGAATCTCCTCATCAGTACGAAAATTTTGCGTCGTCAAATCGGTTGACGAGGGGGTAGTGGTTGAAGAGATCATATAAATGGTATTAACCTCTCTGGAAGGGGAGGAGACGGGAGGGTGGATCTCCTCAATAGTGGGTGGTGTCGTCTCAAGATCCAGATTGTTTATCTCATAGAGAGCCGCTCTGTAATCCGGGAGATCGGGACAATGATGTGAGTAATGCCCGTAAACGCCACATATGGCACAGGGGTGGTTGGTACGCAGGGATTTATCTTTAGGCTTGGGGGTGGGGTTTAGTTCAACAACCGGGATGTTGGGGTCGTCGTCGAGCATCTGCATGTGTTTCTGCAATGCCGGTAATTGTGGGCACTGATGAGTCGCATGACCTAACTCATCGCACAATGAGCATTTAGGAGGAGCATGAAACACGGGGGGGTTTTTTACTATCTTAGGAGGTGGTACAGCAGTGTAAGGTTGGGGGCCTCTGCTCCCAGTGGATTTGGGAGTAGGAGGGGGATCCGTGGAGGACGAAGGGGTAGCTACACCGGGGGGTGGCTGAGTGGTAGTAGCCATGGGTTGCATTGGTTGGAGGCCGATGCTTGGTGTCGGCGGGGGAACGGAAGGCGAACGGTACCAGACGGGTAATCCCAAGGTTAACCCAGGGAGGCTAAGGGTAGCCATAACCGGGGCGCTTACTACTCCCGATGGAGGGACTAGGAAGGGGATTGTGTGAATAGGTGTAACACCAATGTGGCTAGGTACCAATGGTGGTTTAGGAAACAAGGGTGGTTGATTGTTAGGTGTTTGGTTATCGTGGGACAAGGTACATAAGTCAGACACGTCGGACGTAGATGCCGGGGGAGGAATGGAATGGAAGGTGGAGGTCATCGGCGCATCTAAGTACGAGGTGGTTGTACTAGAAACAGGTTGCTCAACCATGTGGAGAACATTTTCGGGTGCCACGGGGGCATTGGGATCATAGTAGGTGAGTTGGTCAACCTTGACCACACGTCCCTCATGGGGGAACATCATGGTACGAAAGACGGAAGAGGCAACCGCCCGCATGGCATACATGTAGTTGCGTCCTAGTAAAAGGTTATAATCCAATTGGGCATTGATTACCTCGATGTCGATGAGTATGGTTTTGCCACCTAACTGGACGGGGACGTTGGCTAGGAGGCCTTGGGGCTGAGCCGAACGACCGTCGTAGGTGCGGAGTGCAGTGGTGGACTGCTGGAGAGTAGGGGATCCCAACTTCTGCCATACGAATGTAGACATAACGCATGTGGAGGCACCTTCATCGATGATGCACCGATGGATGACAAGATTCCGAATGGAAACAAAAACTTGGAATGCTAGGGTGGAAGGCAGGCGAGGTTCGGACTGGTCCAAATCAAATGCCATCAAATTTGAATCATTTGGGTCAATCGCCCCAATGGCGGAGAGTAAAGTCTTGCGCTGGAAAGGGAAGTTTTTCAAGACTTCTAATGCAGACATGGCTGCGGGAGATTGGGCTAGGTCATCTACAGTGTTGTAGTTTGACGCAGCGCGCGCATTAGGGTTATTGCTGATACGACGAAGTGGGAAACGAGGTGCTTTGGGAGCACCATCTAGTGGAGGTGGAGGTATACATAATGCTTGATCAGTGGGATGAGCGTTAGTGGGTTTATCAGTGGGAGGTACTTCAGCAGTGGAGCCATATTGGTTTCGACGGGTCTGAAGGTTGACATCAGCGGATGACATCATCAACAAGTGGTGGGTCCCTGAGTCAAACATGGGTTGATCAGGAGCAGCGTAAGTGATTTGTTGTTGGGGTGGTGCATTGGCTTGAGGGGGAGCCAACAGCTGAATGTTCACTACGCCTTGGTTTGGTAAGGGGTTTTGCAACACCAAAGGTGGATGTTGAGGTTGTGGGGGGTTGGGTGGTGCTTGAGGAGCCGCATGCCCTTAGCGATGGGCATCGTCAACCCAGAGCTGCCTAGCTCGCTCCAAGTGTGGGCAAGCATGTGTGTAGTGGTCATAGACCCCGCAAATAGAATAAGGATGGTTCGTTCACAAATTAGGGTTTTCAGCCTGCTTGGGTGGGCGATCAGGGTTTTGGTTAGGGGGGTTCGCATTGTTGTTGTCTGGGGGATTAGCCGGTTGACCAGCTTGGTTTGTAGGTTGGTTGTTCCCACGATTATGGCCCTTGCCGCGGTTTTGTTGGCCCTGGTTACGTTGGGTGTTCTGGTTTTGCTGCGGGTTTTGTTGGGCGTAGACTTGCCCTTGGGCAGCAGGTGGATTCTGAGGTTGCGCAGGTGCTGGGGCAGGCTGCAGTGGATGATATGTAGGTGGAGGCTACGCAGGTGCAGCAACTTGAGGGGGTTGCTGATACGGCTGCGGAGCGGGTTTTGGGTTGGCCGCAGGGGCTGCCTGTGGTGGGTAGTAAGTGGGTTGGGCTTGTAAAGGCGCAGGAGCTGGTAGAGCCTGCTGGTGGTAGTAGGGCGGAGGTGCGATCGGGGGGGCGTAAGCGGGGGTCGCATGACCGAAGCACAGAGGTGGACAAGTGGGTCCATGGGAATGGTGGGAATGTGTCATGGGAGCATACGAGTTGGTTGCTTCATACTGTGAGGTAGCCTGCGAAAGGTCGGGGCCAGGGGTAGGACGTGCTATAGAAAATGGTTGGGGATGCGAAGAAACACGGCCAATGATGCCGTCTGCAGCATGGGATGCCCCCGGCGCATCGTGTTGGGAGGAATCTCCGCGAGGGGCGTCAGGTATAATGGTATAAAGATAACCCGACTGGGCGTAAATGAGGTCGAACTGTTGGGCCTTAAGGATGGCCTCTTCTTCAGACTGGGGTCTTTTTGATGCCACATCCTTAGCAATGACAGGGAGAAGGGACTTGAGGAACGAATCTAGGAAGATACGGTCGTCTGATTTGATCTTGCATAAGCTACGGCGTCGACGCCACTCATGAATGTGGTCTGTGATGTGGGTAGCCGTGTTTTGTCTGCAGGATAGGAGGATCTCAATGCCCGCGTCATAGCGGACAGGTAACTGGAAGAACTGCAGGAAAGTCGAGGCAAGGGAGGCAAAGGTGGCATGGGTCCCATGGGGTTGCTCGATATACCACTTGGCTACAGAGTCAGTGAAGGTGTGCTGTAACAGACGGAGGCGAACAGAGTCGTCCACTATGGAGTTAGAGGAACACCATAGATGGAAGGACATAATGTGGTTTTGAGGGTCCTCACATGCCTTACCCTCGAACTTAGGGATGTCAGAGGGGAGCTTGGTGGGCATGTAAGGCCACGCAGGGTCGTGTCGGATAGGGTCATTGGTCAATCTGGCTAGGTCGGGTAGGTTGAGGCTAGCCATGAATGGCAAACTGGAAGAAGGATGTGACACAGTAGTGGGTTGGACCAAGTTGGGGCCAATGCCCCCAAGTGGAGGGGCAAGATTGGGGATGTTGCCCCCAAGTGGGGGAACTAAGGTGGTATAGGATGGTCCTGCACCACCATGGGTAGTATGAGCCACTGATGGAGTGGGAATAGGTATTCCAGCTGTGGGAATAGGTGCAGTGAGGGAAACAGTAGATGGGGGCCCCGTGGAGGGCATACCCAACGCAGGGGTGGTAACTGGTGTAGTGGTGGATGTACCACCAATGGTCCCTACAACGAAAGGGGTGGAAGTCATGCCAGCCATGGGGCTAGTAGGGGCAGTGTAAATGGGGTTCTCAGACTCTGTCTCAGAATCGGAGGTAAAGTAAGGGGCATCAATATCTGGTGACGGAGACCTATGTCGCTGACGAGTGGAGTCAAGGGACAAGGCTCGAGATCTATGATAAGTGGTATCAAGTGATGATGATCTGTGACGATGACGGGTGGTGTCAAGTGAACCATGCTGTGGGGGCTCACCTCTGAGGCGCCGAGAATGTCTCGGGGACTCAATGGTGACAGATGGTGTCAAAGCTCTATGGGTTGTGGGGAGTAAAAAATAGCTCAAAAATCCTAATGCAATCGAGTGTGCAGAAGGAGAGCTCAAAAAACAAGGCACTCAGGCCAACAACCAACTCAAAACACCCACTGCAACAGCTGTGCTACAATAGGTGGAGTGTCAACAGAAATGGTCATAATACCAACAAGCAGCAGGTTTCCTCAAAATAAAAAATGGTGGACTCACTAGACCAAAGGGAGGTAAGGGAGCATGCAAACACCTAACTAAAAATGTATTCTGACTCAACTAGACATATCCTCTGCAAGGTGATGAAATCTAAGTCAGACAATATGAATAGGAAATCCAAGTGGCTAAGGTATTCCCCTACCGGGAGGGACACCGGGTAGTCAATCCTAGAAGAATGGCAACTAAGATACCCCGTTCATGACACGTCCAGAAAGGTGAATTTGCTGTTTGGTCCTTTAACCGCAATACCCCTATACAGGGATATCCCGAGAACTGCGAAAGGTAGCCCTTCGGTTACTGAATGGAGTGCGGTATTCCACTTAGGCCTCTGGAACCAGTCTTGCGACTTCAACCCTCCTAAGGGAGAGGCCCTCTGGTAAAATGGGCATGACTGTGCCAAAAAGTACTAGGGGATTTTGGTTCCCTGTTTGGACAACAACTATGTCTCAAGTGTAAGTAACCGAGGGGTGTTATTGGAAGCCTATCCCCCCGATCCTACCTAACTACAAAGATTCTTTTGTGTTCCCCAAGTGGGGTTAGAATATTGGTTGAGTTAAGTAGTTTTTAAGGCTCACTTGGATTATGTGACAGAGTGTGTGCTCGTGAGGTGATGAACCCAAAATAGAAGTGCCACAAGGGGGGCAACCTCCTAACAATAATATTGAATTCAAAACTTTAACATGCAAAATTTTCTGAATTAAAATACTGAAATTTTAAAAAGATTCTGTAAAGGGAACAGAAATTATGTTGCAGAAAAGGCTGTAGGGAAGTAGGGCTGTAGGTAGGACAGATGGTTGTGCAGAAAATATTGTAGCAAAGGGGGATGGGTTCAAACCAGGGAAAAAATGCAGAAATCAGATCGCGGGTTGGTGGTGAAACTGAGCAGGCGGACCGCGGGTTTAAGGGAAACAAACGCGAACAGGTCGCGGCTTTTCGGCCGACAGAGGCAGTTGGACCGCGGGAAATAGGGAAAAAGACACAGTCGGGTCGCCGGAAAAAGGCTAACAAGCGCGGTCGGGTCGCAGCAAACAGGCTGAAAGCCGCAGTCGGGACGCGGGAAAATGGCCGACAGGCGCAGTCAGATCGCAGCAAACAGGCTGATTAGCCGCGGTTGGATTGCAGGTAACATACTTGAATCCGTCGGAAGGGCGCCGGAAATAGTCTGAGAGCCGCGGTCGGGTTGCAGGTAAAGGTTTGAAAGATGCAGTCGGGACGCGACTGCAGAGGGAAAAGACGCGGTGTATGACGGCCGAAAGGGACAGCTGAAAGGAAAAAAGGGAAATTATTGCAGAAAACTAAAAATTTTAAACTGAAACCAGAAATTCAAACCTAGGGGAGTCGCCAAAACTGTAGCTAGGGTTTTACCCCTAGCTTGTGCGAATGAGCACCTACTAAGGAGAAGGGACTCCTTAGTAGCAGTTCAGTAAATGGAAATTATTATGCTAAAACAGAAATGTAAACTACTCTAAAACATGTGCATGAAACATAAACAACAAAATGTAAATAATGGTTTTTATATTAATATTACCTCCAATGTGAAGGTTGATGAAGCTCTTGCAATGTGCAAGAGGGTTGCTCCAAGCTCCAACTTGCTCCTTCTCTTTCTCCAATGGTGGAAATGGGCCAAAAGGGGCTCTCAAGGTGAAAGAAGTTCAATGGTGAACTAGGGTTTCGAGAGAGATTTTGGCAGAGTAAGGGTATACTTAATTGTGGATATGAAATGAGGGGTCTCCATCACCTATTTATAGTTTTTTGGTGGTGGAGTGCTGGCCCATGGTTTTGGGAACCATATGGTTTAGGGCAGCTGTATAGGGTTTTTTCCTCCTTTTCCTCATTATTTTATATTTTTTCTTCCATTTTTAAGGGGTTTTTGCTATTTTTAAAGGAATTTTGGATGTTTTTGGAGGAAAAAGGGTTTTTTTTAGCCTTTTTGAGGCTTTTTTGAGGGTTTTGCGGCCTTTTGGAGGCATTTTAGGCCTTTTGGAGGCTTTTTAGTGGGATTTTTAGGGTTTTTAAGAGAAATATGGTAGGAAAATGGACAAATGAGCCATGTAATGAGGTAGATGAGGTAGTGAACACTTTTTGGAAAGCAAAAATGAGGATTTCATAAGCGGGGTGAAAGAATGGGAAAATTTGGCAGAGGGGAACAAAGAAGCAGAATTCAGAAAGGAACTTTGTGGTAAAATTTGAAGGTGATTAGGTGAAATCTGAGGAAGTTATGGAAAACCCTAAAAATAGACAAATGTGGGATTTCGGGCTTTGGGAAGGGGAATTGGGGATAGGGTCCTCAGGAATGAAATATGCAGAATGGGATGAGGAACTTTGTGGTAAAATTTGAAGGTGATTAGGTGAAATCTGAGGAAGTTATGGCAAACCCTAAAAATAGACAAATGTCGGATTTCGGGCTTTGGGAAGGGGAATTGGGGATAGGGTCCTCATGAATGAAATATGCAGAATGGGATGACAGGGGTTCCCCTAAAATTTCAAGGGAAACATAGTGAAAACAAGGGAGATATGGAGAAAAAACTGAATTTTATACTCTTTTTTTTTTAATTTTTTTTTTTTATTCAGACTAGAGCGGCTACGGCTTGGAAGTGATCTGAAACAGCGCCGAATGGATTGAAAATGGCTGGATTTGGAATGGCTTGCACAATGGATCTGAACGACTAGATCTAAAACGACGCAGCAACGATCGACAACAGTTCAGCTGAAAATAGATATGGACCCCAAGTATGTGCGGCTTCCTAACAGTTCAGGGGTTTCACTCGGCCACCAATGTTGTCTGACGGCTTGCGTATTGGGGCAATACCCCTCACTCCACAGCTCAAGTAAAACTGATAACC
This sequence comes from Larix kaempferi, assembly GCA_027924585.1. Lineage (NCBI taxonomy): Eukaryota > Viridiplantae > Streptophyta > Pinopsida > Pinales > Pinaceae > Larix > Larix kaempferi. The sequence goes on from BSBM01000737.1 coordinate 649,030, forward strand.
GCTTTGCCACAAACGACAGCTCTTGGTTTACCTCATGGGTGGGAACTAGTCAATCAGGTAGGGGTTGTTGCCCTTTTCGTTGGCAGGTCCTCTCAATGAGCCAGCTACTTTAGGGTTCCTGTGGTACTCCTCACAATGAGTTTTAGGGATTATGCCCAAGTAATTCCCACAGTTAAGCGGATAGGGATTATTCCCAAATATGAACCTGCAACAGATGCAAAAAAAAAAATTGATAGAAATTTCACCCAGCGAGCCCAAGAAAGTGCTCTGATATCAGATGTGATGCACCTGCAACAATTAATTAATAAAAATATGCGAAATAGCAGAAATGATAGAACTCAAAATCACTTTTATATTGATCACAAGCCACTTCGAGGGGGCAAGCTCAATACAAATAACTTCACGGTGCCTTCAATGACCTCAACACACACTTATATACTAAGTCTATGCCCAATACTATGAGTCAAAACCATGGGACATATAATACTACGGGACGACTTACAAAGCATATGCATCCAATACTATGGGTCAATACTATGGGCTAATATAAACTACGGATCAACAAATACTATGAGACGACTTACAAAGCATATGCGTCCAACAACAATATACTTACATAGTAAAGAGAAGGGTTGATATAGGTTCCTAACAATGGAGTTGGGGCTATTGGACATTGAGTTTTGGGTATTGTGCCAGAGGGGAAATTCATAGTTTCTTTGAGCACTATGGACAATTCAAGTTAGAGCTCTAGGCTCGACATGATACAAGGTGCCATTAGGGACATTTGTATTATGTTGAGTAGAATTAATTTGCAACTTGAGCTAGTTATAGTAGTTGTGGAGCAGCTTGAAATTCATATTGCTCAATAGATGCCAGGTTTGATGACCTGGAAATCAAGGTTCAACAATAGAGAGGGTAGATTAATAAGCCATTTACAACATCTGAGGTGCATCGGGAACTTCTTATGGGTGGTTGCTCTAAAAATGATCTGTGTGAAAACTCACAGGCTATGGAGGAAGATTCAGTGCATCAGGCTAATATGGCCCCTATTGACATTTCCATTTCTCTCGGGCCGGAAAAAGGAGTTGTGATCATGCATGAGTCTTTTAGTGGGTCAGGCTAGTTTTAATTTCAATATGTACTTTTTTGTTACAAGTTTTTGTTGGGACAAATTGTTAAGATCTATATTAATCAATATTATATTAGAAATCACATAGGAAGTATATTATATCAGTTAGAAGAAAATTTTTGTGGAATAGCCTTGCTAGAACAAGAGACTTTTTGTCAAATGATAAGCCTATAAATTTGGTTGTTTTTACCATTAATTGTTTTAATGCAAATTTATAATCGTTTCAATTTTAAAAGAGGTATTCTTACATCTAAATAAAGAAAAAATTTGGTGCAATAAAGAATTAGAGGATGAGAAAAATAAGATATTATAAGGATGTGATCAACCATAATCAAGAAGATTAAAAGTATCTCTTTGTTTTAACTAGCGTAAAGAAGAAAATCAATATTGCTAAATAAAAACAACGTCACATGAGATCCATAGTGAAATAGGAGGCTAGAGAATTCCTAAAACATCATGGGTCGAAAGAATTTGTCATCTTTGTGACACTAAGAAAGTTGAAGATGAAAAACACTTTCTCTTTGAATGCCCTACGTACACCTACATTATATCTCTATTTCATAATATTTGTTACAAAAACAACCTTCCTAACCTTTTAACTCATCAAAACTATCATGTTTTTGAAATGCTTCTCTTAAAGCTTTTCGAGCTCAAAAATAAAATTTTAAAATAAACCAAGTAATTCCTTTCCTTTCTTAAGATTCGATAAATCAAAATTGATCTCAATAAATGTTAATAATCATTGTCATCATCAACATTAATATAACATGCATATATGATAATATTGATTTTTTTAATGTAATTAAATATTTATAATAAATATTAATAAGTAATAATTATATAAACTTGTGAGGTATTACAATATGGTAAAAGCATCTCAAAAGTTATGAAAGAATTTTAGTAAAGCGATCATGTTTATGTATATTAAGAGGATATTGCTCTCTTTTCCAAGCTACCATTTTGAGAGTCGCTTAACAACCAACACCAGGTGGCTAGGGTTCCTTCCCTAGCTGCCCTCCCCCTCCCTGAGAGGCTTTTGTTTTGGACGACTGAGAGAGTTTTATTTGGTAGCGCTTTCTTGAGGAGAGGTGGGGTGCCCTTGTGCGACGACTTGTTGTTTTGAGCCTCCTATGGTTCAACAACAGCGACGACGACATCTTTTGTGATGGGGATGCAGACTTATGACATGGTGGCAATGTAGCGGGAATTCAATGGGGCGACACCTCTTTGGAGGCATCCTCCATTGGCAGCTCCTCCTTGCAAATAGTGACAATGTGCTGGTGGCGGTTCACGCTCCAAAGCAATTGGTGAATCTATATGTGTCGGTACTCGTTACCACTAGTCAATGGCACAAAACGTAAGCTCAATGTGTAAGGGGGCTCTTTCGGTATTGTTCAACTGGGCTAATGTTTTGGAGTTTGTTTTTTCTAGAGGAGGTGGAGATGGTCATGACTGGCCCTCCGATGTGCGAATTTGAAGACCTTGGTTTGGGGAATGGATACAACTCAACAAAGGCCAAAGAATGATGCTATATGGAGAGGTGGCTCGCATAAGGAAAGATGGCTAAAATTTAGCTTAGCTCATTTATCAGACGGCTTACTCATGGCCTCTTTATCTTTTTTGTTTGTTTTTTGCTCATTTGAGTAGTTTTTTGTTTTAGTAATCAACGCTTATATTGGTTACCCTATAATAGGGTAATTTATTGATGTAGTTTTCTAACTACTATAAGATCTATTTTTTTAGTAGATCTTTTCTATGTTTAGGCACATGTAAACCTGCAAGCTATTTTATATAAGGTCGACATATCTATGAACAATGTGTTATGTTTTCACTAATAAAATGCGATTTTTTTCCATAGAAAAATAATAATAAAGTGATCATGTTGGAGAATAAAGTTGTTTAGGACTTTCAAATATTCACATAAATAAATATAAGTGTTAATATTACCACTAACACAAATAAACAAAAAAAATAACTATTATAATAAAACAATAACAACTCAATTTTTTTTTTTTTTATAAATATATGTTAAAAAAATTTGCATCCAATTTTAAATTGAAATTTGTAACTCTTCACATATCAATATTATCATTTTATTCCAATCACTTTCTTTTTATTAAAATATTTACAAGGATAGCATATAAATAAAAATTATTCAAATTTATACGATATTTATAATATGATAAAAGCATCTCAAAAACTAGTCAAATATCTCTTCAATGAAAAGATCACAAATAAAAATATATACTTAAGAAATGTTACCTAAACTTACACCTAACTCCATCCCTAAATGCACATACAAGCATTGGTACAAACAACCCACACAATTCCTCCCTTTGGTATCAAAGTATACCAAAGTGGAGAGGACGTGACAAAAGCCCGTTAATACGATTGACCTTTATGAAACTATGACGTGTATTAATATTGACCTAGCATAACGAGTGCGTTATCCTTTAATCACGTTGGTTTATACTTCATTATTAATTTGGACATCACGTACAATCAATTTCAAAACTCTTAAATGTTTCATTAATGGTATCAAGTTTGGACATATTTTCAATCGATCTCAAAATCCTAAATGTTTCATCAACATTATTAAATTATTAAAACATTTTCAACCACGCTTCAAATAAAAATAAAATAATGGCCGATTCAAGCTTTTGCAGCTATCTAAGTTGTTCATGGTCTTCTGGATTTTTGAATGCATAATAGATTTGAAATCAACAATCAACATGAAGGTTTCTGCTCGAAATGTCGGTTTCAAATCTCTTACCAAGTGAAAAATCCAAAAAACCATGGACAAAATAATTGTCATTATAGAGATTATATTATTTCAACTTGTCTCATTAATCCCCTCTTGTTGTTCGTTTGAAGGTACATCGTTAAAACTAAAATAACTGTCACTATAGAGGTTATCTTATTTCAACTTGGCTCATTAATCCCCTCTTGTTCTTCGTTTGAAGGTACATCATTTGTGTATTGTGTTGGCTTCCTCCTTTTCGTTGCACATGAGTCTTGTATTTGGTTGGCAAGCCATTTTGCCTGGTCGATTGTTGCCTCTCCTTTGCTAGCAACATATCTAGTTTTTCTCTTTGGGTTTAGTTTATTGCTTTTAGATATCATAATAGTTTGACATTTTGGTTTATAATTAATCATTTTCTAGAAACATTTGACTACATTTCAATAAATGTATTATTTTTTGTTGATTCACAGAAGCATTAAGACATGTTTTCTTCTCATAATATATTAGCATGGCTCAATTGTCTCTTTGTGTTTGCTTAAATGGTTGATGGGGTTTTTTTAAAACTTGGATGGGTTCACATGTCTCATGATTCCCCTTGGATATTAGCTTATCCAAGTGCATCTTCTCTAAATTTTGTGTCACCATCCTTCCTTGAAGGTATTCATGAGCTTGATCATCTTTTCCCTAACTCTATAACTTTTAGTTCCGTTGCTTTTGAATCTCAATATTTAGTATCGATTTTGCAGTCTATCGTTAAGTATTTGAAGCTTATGCAAATTGACTGGTCTCATCTCAAGGTTCAACAAGTGATTCTTAACCATGCCAATCTTTCAATGTTATATATCATGTTATTTAAACATTAAGCCTATTATTTCAACTTAATTAACACTTGTCATTTAGTAGATATGAATGGAGGGAAGACTTGTTCGAATGTACAACAAATTCATCAATGCAGTCTTCTGTATATTCATTTGTGGATTTCAATTGGGTCTAGCTATTCACAGGAGAAGTTGTTATGATCACCACCAAGGTTCAAATAATGTGTGTGACATGTTTGCCCCTCATGGACCAATTGAGGTTGGCAAGGTATTGACAATCTCACTTTCACTTAAGTGCTTGAAGGTGGGATGAGACGTTGACTGTTTTGATCTTCATGTACGAGATTTTGGGTTTGATCCCCCGAGATGGTTTCCTCTGTTGCGTGCCTCACTCGATGTCCTTGTTGAGTTAGTTGTCATAATTAGTATTGACAAGTTTATATTAGACACCATTCATGAATGCAGGGAAGTGCCCAAGATTTTTCCTGTGAGTGCTTGAGGGTGGGATGAGATGATGCGTGTTTTGATCTTCATGTAGGAGATCTTGGGTTTGATTCCTTGAGTTGTTTTCCTATGTTTCATGCCTTACTCAATGTCCTTGTTGAGTTAGGTGTCATAATTTGTACTTACGAATTTGTATTGGACACCATCTGTGAATGCATGGAAGTGCCCAAAATTTTTCCCGTGAAAGTTTATATGTGCGTGTGTGTGTAGATAAATATATACATACATGTGTGCGTGTGGGTGTGTGTGTGTATAAACAACTCCCTTAATTTTAGAATGTAAATAAAGTGAAAACATTAAACATACACCACTAACTTGAGTATTGAACATCTTCCTCGGCGACAAGCTTGATTAGTTTTTTTGGTCTCAATGTTGTTATCATGAGTAAGTAACATTATGTATATCACACAAATGTGGAAAAGAATACCACAATCCTCTGTAACAAAGGATGTAGCTTAGGTGGTTGGGAGGAATGATTGTTACCCTCCCCACCCATGTTTAATTCTTGTAAGTAACGTGATGATCTTGTTAAGCCCCTATGTAATGATTGAATGAATTATGTAATTTGGCCAAACTTACCTAATATGTTTGTATAATAGCATTAATCAGTATTTAGCATTTGTTTATATTTAATGAATGCTCCTTGTTGTAGTTATTTTTTGTTAATGATTTATATTTAGTAGATAATTGGGAATTTATAATTGTGTAAAATTCTTATACATAATTAAAATTTAATGTTTTTATTTTAGTGATTATTATATTCTATAATTTTTAAATAATATAATTTAATATTTTAAATAAATTAAAAGTTAATGAAATAGATGTACTTTATTTACTTACAAGTAAGACAATTTAAAATTTCATATTTTTTTCAACAAAATTTATAACACTTCAAAATCAATTTACAAAATATATATACTAAAATCCTAAACAATGAATATTTTTAAAAGGAAAATCTACCCTATTAACATTTTAACATTTAGTTGGCTCACTACCTTGACAACCAAGAACCAAAAAATATTGGTATCCATTTTGATTATATAAAACATAAACATATATTCTATCAAACTGAATTGTTACTTGTGCTTTCACTCTAAGAAAGACCGAAAGAGAGATAAGATTAATCACATATAAAACTAAAAGGTCAATAAAAGGAGAAGGGATATGCTTAACTGTCTGAGATCCTTGCTTAATCATAGATGTTGTCATTAAATGATGAAGAATTCTTGAGCTTCAATACCCCATTTTATTAAATTTCCTTAGTTTCAAAAGTCTCGGAGGGCCACTCCATCCCATTAGATGTGACTAATTCCAAATTATCAAGCAACCGAAAATTAGAATCTTTGAATGCTAATTCATCCATGTTATTATAGAATTTTCCTTTTCCTTTTACATGTACAGTTAACTAAATACATATAGAAGGATGAAGGAAATACATTATTATTATAATTATTTTTCCTTTTACATGTAAAGTTAACTAAATACATATAAAAGGACGGAGGAAATACATTATTATTATAATTATTATAAAAGTTAAAGTAGGCTTAATCTTTTTATTTCTTTTAGATTTTTAAATAGTTAAAAGATGTTGCAAGTAACAATGAGAAGTAAATTTGGTTTAAACAAGGTTAAGTTTTATTAGTTTGAATTGATACAAACAAATTTTAATTTTAACTTTAAAATAAAAAAAACTTAACCACACTAAGGGATGGATTGGTTCCATCCATGTATATAGCCATGATCTCTTCAAATCATAAGTTAACTACCACTTTTAGGTGCTTCAATACTATCTCAATGTGTCAAAATAGTTTGTAGAAATGGTATTTTATGTACATAATTACAACATTTTTAGCGGGGGTATTTTTATTATAAGGTCAGATATGTATACACATGTTAGTTTTTATATGATAAAGGCGTATACATTTGATTATGGTTTTTTATATTATTGTTATAAATAATTGTTTCTCAACTTTTTTTATCTTATTATCTTTTATCAACATAACAATTAATTTGAAGTTTTTTTTTCTTAGGAAAAAATTGTACAATCTATTTATATTTCAAATAAACTATATTTTATATAGATTAGAAAAAAACTTTTTCATCAAAATTTATGTATAGTGTATCAGAAATACAACTTATGTCTTCTTTACAAGTGATAGTAAAAAAAGAGAAACAAGTATAACTGTATATTTAGTCAATATATCTTAAAAGTTTGTATCGAAAACAACACCAACAGGTGAATTTGTATTAATTTTCCATTCCTTTACTTTATCCCATGGGAGGTCATGGATCGAACTCTGTCAATGTATTATTTCCCATCTCCCACCCGTTCCATGTTCCCACTCCTATATGAAGGCATATTTTAGATAGTTGATTTGCTTCCTGGTTCCTTTCCTTGTAGATATGTTCGAATTTTAATGACTGAAAGAGACCCATCATTCTGCATATTTCTTCATAGATGGGAAAAAGTAATATATTCCTTTGAGGTCTCCTTTGTCTCAGCCAGTCAATAACAATTTTTGAATCCCCGAAGAATTGCGGCCTTTAAACATTCCTCGTAATATCCAGTCCCAATGAATCTTGGCTTCCATCAACTCTGCTTTATTGTTTGTGCTTTCTCCCACGCCTACAGAGAAACATATTTAATGAGAATAATTGAAGTGTAGAATTCCACCTACCCCACCCTGAGTTGGGTTACCTTGAGAAGCCCCATCAAAGTATATCCAATAACCTGTTCTATCCACACTTTCCAGTACAATCCTCCTTTCTGATTGATTGCTACATGTGGGAAGTGACTCAAAATAGTAAGGCCTTGTGAAGCAAAAATAGAGGGAGGTATATACTCATGTTGAAAGATGGCTTTGTTCCTAGATAACCAAACTCCCCATAAAAAGATTACAGGTAAGGCCTGGAAATATTTGTAGCCTTCGGTTATTAGTCTAGATCTCCAAATCACCCTTGAGGTCCTGTCCATCCCAAATAAATTGTGTCCTACGAACCTGTGAGTCAAAAGCCCACATCTTCTCAATATAATCACGAGAAATGAATAAATGTTCATTCTCACCTACACCTTTACAAAGAGGGACATCTTCCAGGTCCATTCCATAATTTTGATAGCATAGTGTCCCACACTGCAGGGACTTTGTTGGAGAGTGCCATCCATGCAAATATATTTGTTTTTAGAGGGCACTTATACTTCCGTAAAGTTGTGAACCACCATCTATGATCCGGGTGATCTTCTTCTTTATGATAACTCTATAACCTATCATGGGGGTATAGTGGCCACCCGTGACATTTTTGGGCCAAATCAGGATATCCACTCTATCCACCAGCCTAACGTGACTATTTTTAAGGGTCAAAGTGTATCTTTTCCAGTGTTCCTTATCCTCCTCAATTAAAATCCCTAAATATTCCGCCTTCAGCCATTCTTGCTCAAAACTGTAGAATTTATAGGATCTCCAATTTGGTCCAGTTGTATAATACCCTATTCCCTTAGGTCTTCAACCATACATTGGGGTAGCCTATGGGCCCCATCACATCCAACCCAAAGATTCCATCCCAATCTAATCTTCTTTCCATTTCCAACTCTCCATTATATCCAATCCCTTATAACTTTAAAATCCAGGATCACAACTTTCCATATGATAGAAACATTCCCAAGGGGTTTATCTCTGGATCTGAACCATTCTTCAATGGTCAAAGGGGATATATAGTTTTGGTGGAAAACTATAACCCAAAGACCTTCTCCCTTCAAAATTCTCCATGCTCCTTTGACAGCAAAAGCTTTGGCTTGAGGGTTCTTTAGGCCACATCCCCCAGTTCTTTTGGCCTTGCAATATTATTCCAGGAAATCCAATGGAATGTGTTACAATTAACTTGAAGTTGTTATCCTGGAGATGTATTCCTTTAATATTCTAGTTTAATAAGTGCTAGTTAGGAAACCCTTCGGTATGCAAGTGCCCCCACTCTTATTGTATATGTTTTGTCATTTTCATTTATTCTAAGTACATTTATGTTTGGTATTTATGAATGCAACTATTATTACTTATAGGCCTTGAGGACAACATGCTCAAGTGGAATTGGGCTTGCAATATTTATATGTGAGTCATGACTTCCCATTGTTGTAAGTTCAACCCTAAGTTGGTTCAATGTATCCCCATGGCTACTTCAAGGTGCCAAATCATGAAATTAGTTCAAACAAATTTAGATAATAAAAACATGAATACCGTTTTGTTGCATACATAAAAATGGCAAATATTTTTAGTGGATTGTGCAAATATGTGTACAACTTAAGTGGATTTAATGATTAAAAACATGTGTTTCTTGTTAGGACGTCATAGGTTCAAATCAGGAAGTGTAGGGTATGAACACATTTAGAAACTTTAATAGTCGAATTATCGCATGGATAAATCCCTTCTCTCACAAACAATGAGTCTCATACACCAATTTGATGTCTAACTAAACCATAATCTTAAGATTAAATTATTATATTTTACTTTCATAAATTTGTTATCAATAAATTATATTTAGTTAAAACGATAATATAAAAATGTGATGTGATACATGGCGATACAGTGCGTGAACTATAGTTTTACGTCTAATTCATAGCATGTTTTTTTTCATAGCAAAAAAACGGTTGCATTTCCTTTGTATTAAGAAAACACATTTTACATGACCCAAGTATAGATCTCTTCATAGATCACGCATATCCCATATTAAATAAAAAATATTTGTTTTTCCTTCCTTACATTCTATTCAATATAAAAAATATAAAGACTTTTAAATGTTCATTAAGTCTATAGGCATGTTTTTTGTTTTGTTTTTTTTTTTTTTTTTTCAGAGGAGAAAAAATAGCATATTATTAATAAGTGGTAAATAGTATAAACTGAATACAATATCAAAGGCTACAGCGAACCTTCTAGAAAATGTCTAAAACAGGTCATATAAACCATGTCTCCAAAGATAAACCCAAATCTACCAAGCTCCCAACAAAACAATAAAAATTCCAAAGAAAAATCACAAAACAGATCCAGATATACAAAATTGGCAAGTCAAAAGCCAAACATCACTAACCAAAAGCCAAAAACTACGAAACCACATAATATGCCAAGAAAAATATCATAATACCCAAAAACTCTGCAACATCATAATCACGGAACAAATAACCAAAACCAACAAAAAAATCCAAACAAGAAGTTGGCCACCGGAGAGAGCTAAACACCTACAGAATATAATTCACATGCCTAAAGGCATGTTATGATGCCTTTCGTGACTTTGAAAATCTCGAGGGATTTTTCATTTATTCCCCCATCGAACAATGAAAGTGCAAATAATTCACAAAATCTTAATATTCTAAAACTGTCCCTCATTTTTCAAAAGTGAAGATCTCGCGAACACAATATTTCTTTATCGCGCAGATACGCTTAATGAATGCAACTTTTTTCATCCATATCCATCAAATTATTTAAGTCTCTCGTGGGCCGCTTTTATGTCCATAGTGGAACAAAGCAAAACTATTCATAAGGAAATATCCAAACCAAGTGTCTCATCACTATGAATGTGATAATTTATTTTATTTTATGTTTTAGTAGCATTATTATATATATTTAAAATAAGAGAAATGGTTGGAATACCATTAGTGTTTTTTTTTAAAATTATTATGATTTTAAAGAATATAAAAAAGCAAGAATCCTTAGATAGGATAAAGATTTTTTTTAAAAATTATTATGATTTTAAAGAATATAAAAAAGCTAAAATCCTTGGATCATATCAAGATTATATATGATGATAATTAATATTTTTCAGATTAATTTTAATTTATTTGGTATAATGAATATTGATAATAAATTAAGTGGTTTGTTTTAATTTTTTGTTTATATGATAAAATATTAGAGAGAAAAGCATTAAAGATAAGCTTTCTTTGTTAGTAATATATGATGTTTTAGGTTTTGTACTCGAAAGTTTATGAAAGGTTTTGTATTCCAATGCCCAATTTCATTATGAAACTCTTAAAATTTGCTTTATATATATATATATATATATATATAATTACTACTTACTACTTATTGTAAAATATGTTTTCTACATTATTCACTTGTATAAGTGTGCATTTTTGTTTTGTCTTTGTAACACATTTCTTTAGCAAATGTATTTTATAGTGTATATTAACTATGAAATGAAATAGCGGAAGCATAAAATATTTCAAAAGACCCATTAAATATTTTATCAAATGTATAAAATTTTTAATATCCAAAGCAAAGACTAATATATGAGACATTTGTTTAATAAATTCATACAAAATAGGGCGTACACATTTTTAAAATTTTAATTAACATGCCTATATTTACTTGTCTACCCATTAATTAGGTAAGTTCCACTTATCCTTTTACTTTCAAAACTTACTCTATTGTAGGTTTCACTTTAAATAAAAAAATTAAGACATATATTTAAGCACCCATATTAATAGTAAAATATGGTATTTTTATTAAATAAGTTTACTCGACCATAATAGATTTTTGGACCAGAAATAGTATTTCTAAATATTTCCTTATATAAACTTACTCTTAGGAACTCCGACCATTTATCATAAATTACTGTCGAGTTAGTGTAGTCCGTCGGTTGACCGACTAAACAAATACTTGTCTAACTTCGACTTAAAAAAATACTTGTCTAACTTCGACTCAAACATATATTTGTCAGTTGCCAACTAACCCGACAATTATGAAAATAGTGAGCTTTTAAATATAAATATATAGTCTACTTCGACTAAACATATATTTGTCCGTTGCTGACTAACCCGACAATTATGAAAATAGTGAGCTTTTAAGTATAAATATATAGTCTACTTTGACTAAAACAAATATTTTTCAGTTGCCGACTAACTCGACAATTATGAAAATAGTGAGCTTTTAAATATAAATATATATAGTCTACTTTGATTAAGACAATTATTTGTCGGTTGCCGACTAACCGGACAATTATGAAAATAGTGAGATTACATATATATATTAACAGAAACAAGAAAAGGGTTTGTATTATAAAAAGGTTGTGCACAACCATTCATTACAAAATTTGAGCTTAAGTCTAATTTGAAGAGATGAAATCAAAATTTGCACTAGCATGGATCTATAGAGATTTATGTTTTGCTTCCTAGAAATTACCATAACAGAGGAGGGATATACCCCTACAAACTGGAAATTAAGCAAAATACAAAAAAAATTAGATAGAAAGAGAAGTACACATTGATGTTCCTAGAACCCTTGCAGACCCTATATTTGTTGCTAAACAAAAGTTTCATCTATTGGAAACATATCTTCAGCCAGAGATTCCTAACAATGGCTGCATTGAGTCATCTTTGCCATCTTCAGGATTTCTTCTTTAATAGTGTCCACAATGCTCATTAGTTCAATCAGGTTCCTCTCCAAATCGTCAATGTGGGAATCTTGACAAGTTAGTTGTTGAGAGATATATCTCATGTCTTCTATAGATTCTCTGCTTGCCTTGAGGACAGCAGAAAATACCTCGTAAACCTTCCGAAGATGATGTTGAAATCCTCTACACTGGCCTTCAAGAAGGCCATTCCTTCAATTAATCCTGCCATTGCTCCAAATTGCTGAGCACATTTAGAGTCACTAGAGAACCGAGATGATTCCCACTGCTTACCAAAATTCTGTTCCGGACTACTCTCAATGTTTCTACCTTCCTCTCAAACAAAAATGGTGAGGGAAAGACTTCCCAAATGTTCCCAAAGCCGCTGCAACTGACCTCCTTCAGAAACCCTCTCTTCTGCACTTGAGAATGACAGAGAGCCGGACATCTTGTATGAGTTTAAGCCAAGAGATATTGTGTATTGGACAAGGCTCACATTTAATGCCACTTCAAGGCACCTTCCAACTGAAGGACAAGCGCGATCCTGGCCATGCCCACACGTCCCTCCGTGAAAATTAGATGGAGACAGCTCATGAAGCCTATGACACCAACGGGTCAAGTCAGTTAGGATGGAGCTCAGGAGCCTAGGGAATAAATTTGAGCCTTTTATTGCCATCCCCATAATGCACAACTCCAAGGGCAAGGTTGACACCTTGATTAGCTAACTCATCAACATTTATGTTGTTTTCTCTTAGGACGTGTAGGTAGATAAACTCGAGAGGATTATTTAGCAAAGCTATTCTTTTGTATATTCTTTCACACCAAGGAATCCCTTTTACATAACCATCTCTCATTTTTTGGATGACTTGTCTAGAGTCTCCAAAGACCATTAATTTAGAAATGTTTAACTAGGACGCAATTTCCATGTGTTGAGGCCTCGGATGTGCTGGAAGTGTTCGAGGAAACAACATATAAAGAGAAATCCCAACCTAAAAGGCTTCAAATAACCCTACGCAAGGATTACCCCTAAGATGTTTGGTATATCTAACTCTTACGGATATTAGGCCTCCGCTGGCTCTGAGGGGGTGATCCTGTTGGATCTTTCTTCCTAATGAGGAAGATGTAAAATCTGTTGCAAAGAAATAAAATAAAAGCAGAAAGAAAACAAGTAAATTATCTAATCTAACCTATCTAGACTAGATCTAAGGATGTGATTTAGGATCCAGAACAATCAAATATGTAAGTGTAAGGAAAAATTATTACTGACCAATGGACACAGAGATCAGATCTAACATCACCTAGCTCTAATTAAAACAAAGAAGTAAAAACCAATTTTGTTTGAATTGAAAGTTTTAAATTATTCAACTGTTCTGCAGCTGATATGTCAATTAACAAATTAACATATAAATATTATCAAAAGAATGACTATTTTATAATTGCTCAACATGAAGTGATATGGATCAAGCAAAAACATTTACTGATCATAACTTGCACATAAATCTTATGGTGAAACATCAACACAAAGATATATATGTGTTATAAATAAACAATACAAAACATGATAGTTAAATGTATGACTGAAATAAGGAACCAGAATGCATCAAAGACACTTAATGCACGTAACAAAAGAAAGGAAAATGAAACTGACTGAATTGTATTAAAGACTGGAAAGCATTACAACTTCCACGGTACAACAGGTCTCCAAGTCTTTCCCTCGACTATTTCTCTTAGTTCCAACCCCTTCCCCATGAGATCTAAGTCCCTTTAAGTGAATAATTACAAAATTCACAAAGGGGCAAATCTCCAATAAAGGTAGGGATTACAAAATATTTTTTCAAGATTTTCCAAGGGCAGTTTTCCACTTGGAAAATACATCCAACAAATCTTCAATATCTTGATATTGGTTATGCTCGAGTGATAAATGGGCTTTGTAGGTAAGAGACTCGATTTCCCATTTCTTCAACTTTTCCCATTCACGTAAGAAGAGAGTGATTTTAATTTTTGAAGCTATATGTGACTCAATCAACTCCTTAATCTCTGCTTTGTGAATCTGATCCAATTTCCCAAGGTGATCCTTAGACTCCAAGTACTTCTCTTCATCCTGTTCAATCATAATCTTAGGTGGAAGAGACTTCTCAATCTGATCCAAAATGGGGAATTTCAACAGAGTCAACAGGATGTCAGATGCAAACAATCTTTTACTGCAAACCTTCTGGCCTTCTTGAATTGTGGACTCCACCGTGTCACATGCATTCTCCCAAGATTCAAAAGAAACCTTTATTCTCCCGAGCTTGAATTTTTTCAAGATAGGCACATCTTCAGGTCTATCTGTTATATACTTATGCCATTCAATCACATCTTCAGAAGCTTTGGTTGCATCATGTTAGAAAAACAGGATCGCAGAGCAATAAAAATAAACATAAATGCAAATATAATCACACACACATTACAAGAGAGACAGAGATATATCGTGGTTCACCCCAACTTGGGCTACGTCCACACTGAATTTTTCATTCCTTATTATTATTACCATCCAGCAAGGTGAAGGGATACAACCTGCAATACAGCCACTGCACTTCCTCTTCACTGTCTCACAGTCTCTCTCATGATCTTAGAGATCTTTACAATGCATAAAACCTAATACATCAACCATATCCATATTACAATGTCTTTCTTTTATAGGGAAAATACAATGGGAAAAATACCACGGTATACCCAAAATCGCCCGCAAAACAGCTCGCGAAAACAGCCCCAAAAAATTTTCTCAGGGGCATTGCCCCTAAACCCCTGTTCACAGGGGCTTCGCCCCCACACCCTCGTGACTTGGGGGCATTTCCCCCGAACCCCTAAAAATGCAGAATGGGTGTACAGTCCTCCGAGGTACACGACTGAGACAATATCATCTATGAGACTGGAAGATCTGGCTCCACAACCAACAATCTCCCACTTGGAGACTGATCACAGCAACTCCACCGCTGTTGCACTTGCTGGACTTGGACTTGACAAATTTCTCCTCTTCACCTTCATGATAGAAGGCCAATTGAAACCAAGCAAGAGCTCAGTTTCTCTCTGGTCACTACCTTTGTGAACATGTCTACAGGATTCTAGCTAGTATGTATCTTTTCCCGCTTCAACAGTTCATCTTCCATAACATAGCGTATGAAATGGTACTTGAGTTGTATATGTTTAGTCCTCGAATGGAATGCTGAGTTCTTTAAAAGATGAATGGCACTCTAGCTATCACTATACAACCTGCTATCCTTCTGCTTCTTACCCACTTCCTCCATAAACCTCTGCAACCAAATCATCTCTTTACTAGCCTCTGTAATAGCAACATACTCTGCTTCCATTGTTGAAAGTGAAACAACCTTCTATAGTTTCGAAATCCAGCTTATTGCTGTTCCACCTACAGTAAACACATACCCTGTGGTGCTCCTCCTGCTATCCTTATCACCTGCCATATCTGCATCAACATATCCCTGTAGAAAAGTGTCTGAACCTCCAAAACATAATGCCTGAGTGGTGGTACCTCTCAAATACTTGAGAATCCACTGTACTACCCTCCAATGTTCTTTACCTGGATTGTTCATATATCTTCTCACAACTCCCACTGCATGTGCAATATTTGGTCTTGTGCACACCATGGCATACATCAAACTGCCAACTGCTGATTGATAGGGAATCTTGGACATGTAATTTGTCTCTTCCCGTGTCTTGGTACACATCTCCTTACTTAGACTGAAATGGCTGGCCAAAGGTGTACTAACTGGTTTTGCATTCTGCATTCTGAACCTCTCCAACACCTTTTGTATGTACTCACTCCAAGACAATGTCAATTTGCGATTTTTCCTGTCTCTCGTTATTCTCATACCAAGGATTTGCTTTGCAGCACCCAAATCCTTCATCGCAAATGAATTAGCTAGCTCATTTTTTAGTACATTTATATCCTGCATGTTAGACCCTGTAACAAGCATGTCATCCACATACAATAACAAAATAATATATCTTTCATTGTCTAGCTTCTTGAAATAAACACAGTGGTTAGAATGACATCTACTATAACCTTATTATGTCATAAACCTGTCAAATTTTAAATACCATTGCCTTGGAGCTTTCTTCAAGCCATACAAACTCTTTTTCAACCTGCATACCAAATCCTCCTTCCCTTTGACCTCATACCCTTGTGGCTGCTGCATATATATCTCTTCCTCCAAACCCCCATGGAGAAATGTTGTTTTTACATCTAACTGTTCAAGATGCAAATCTTCTACTACCACTAGACTTAAAATAGTCCTAATTGAAGTCATCTTAATAACAAGAGAAAATATTTCATCAAAATCTATACATTTCTTCTGTGCAAACCCCTTTACAACAAGTCTGGCCTTGTACCGCTTCTTGCCTCCTTCTTCCTTCAACCTGTAAATCCATTTGTTCTGCAATGCTCTTTTACTAGTAGGCAATTGAACCAGATCTTAAGTCTGGTTTCCTACCAATGAGTCCATCTCCTCCTTCATGCCTTGCTCCCACTTATTTCTAGTTTTCACCTACATTGCTTCTTCATAACATTCTGGTTCACCTGCATCAGTCATCAACAAATAATACATTGAAGGAGAGTATCGTTCAGAGAGTCTACTTCACCTGGTAGATCTTCTTGTAGTTGCAGGAGTTTCAAGTACTTGTTGTTGTTCTTAATTTTCTGTCACTTTTGGAACTTCATTTTCTTGAATTTCATCAAGTATTGTGTACTTTGTGGTTTCCTTTTCCTGTTTCTTTCCCTACAAATGATCTTTATACATGACCTTTTCATTGAATATCACATCTCTACTCCTGATGATTTTGTTATTTTCATAATCCCATAAGCGATAACCAAATTCATCAACCACATATCCAATAAAGGTACATTTCTTGGATTTAGCTTCAAGCTTTCTTCTATTTTGTTTATCAATATCGACAAATGCTTCACAACCAAACGTTCTCAGAAATGAGTAGTTTACCTTTTTATCTGTCCATGCCTCCTCTGGAATACCACCATCCAAAGCACTTGAAGGTCCTCTGTTTATTAAATAAACAGCAGTATTTACAGCATCTGCCCAAAACTGTAAGGGAAACCCTGCATGCAGTCTCATACACCTTGCACGCTCCATGATCGTTCTGTTCATCCTTTCTAACACACCATTTTCTTGTGGTGTTCTTGGGTCTGTCTTCTCTCTATGAATCCCATGGTATGAACAGTAACTATCAAACTCCTTGCCGCAGTACTCACCTCCATTATTAGATCTGAGACACTTTAACCTTTTCCCTGTCTCATTCTCAACCAAAGCTTTCCACTTCTTAAAAGTAGCAAAAACATCCAATTTCTGTCTAATGCAATAAACCCAAGTTTTCCTAGTTGCATCATCAATAAATGTAACATAATAATGAGGGCCACCAAGAGATCGTACCTGAGTTGGTCCCCATACATCTGTATGCACTAGATCTAACTTTTCATTCTTCTTCTGTTTTCCAACCCTGAGAAATATGACTCTCTTCTGTTTTCCATAAACACAGTTTTTACAGAATTCCAAACTTACCTGCTTCAAATCTGGTAGCAACTTCCTTGAGTGGAGAATCTGCATCCTCTTCTCACTCATGTGTCCAAGCCTATGATGCCACAATGCTGTATCTGTTCCTGTGGAAGCTAAAGAGATAGATTGGTCAATATTATGAGGACATAAATACAACGTACCTATCCTGTCTCCTTTTTCTATCACCATTGATCCTTTAGTGATCTTCCACCACTTTTCTCCAAATGTAGATAGACAACTGCCATCTCCCAACTGCCCTGTTGAGATCGGATTTCTTTTCATAGCAGGAATACGCCTAACATCTTTCAACATCCAGTCAGTTCCATTCTTAAATTTTATCCATACCTTACCCATTCCAACAATTTTACATAGCTCATCATCACCCAATAAAACATGTCCAAAATCGCCAGGAACATACTCATGAAAGTATTTCCTATGGGGTGTAGCATGACATGAAGCTCCTGAATCTACTACCCAATAATCACTAGTATTATCTAATGCAAGAATCAAAGCATCTTGTAACACATCACCTGCTACATTTGCTTCCTGGGTAGTTTCTTTCTGTGCATCTCCTTTCTTCTTTAGAGATCTGCAGTCTTTCTTCAGATGTCTTTTCTTTCCACAGTTCCAACACTCTATTTTTCCCAGTCTGGACTTGGATTTGCCCGTTTTAGACTTGCCACGATTACCTTGTCTCTTTCCTGTCTCCTTTTGTCTTCCCTTGCTCTCCATGGTCAACGCATTACCTGATGTCTCATTTGTGCTTTTTCTTCGCATTTCCTCGCTAAGAATAACACCAATAACATCATCAAATTTCAAGGTGTTTGAACCAGAGACAAAGTTACTTACAGCTATGACCAAGCTATTCCAACTTTCTGGCAATGAACACAAGATTAGAAGAGCCCTAACCTCATCATCAAAGTTCACACTTACAGAACTTAGCTGATTTGTAACCGTATTAAACTCATTTAAATGATCAGTAACAGATCCACCTTCAGATATCTTCATATTAAATAAAAGTTTCATTAGAAATACCTTGTTGGAGGCCGAGGCTTTTTCATGCAGCTTACCCAGTGCACTCATCAAACCCTCCGTTGTCGTTTCTTTTAAGATATTGAAAGCCACCGACGAAGCCAGGCTCAGCCGTATTGTTCCCAGAGGCTTTCTGTCAAGAACCTCCCATTCTTCGTCCTTCATGGCCACTGACTACTTTGCTCTTCCTCCCAACGGTAAGAATAGATCCTTCTGGTACAAATAGTCCTCCATTTGCATCTTCCATAACTAGAAGTTTTGGCCGTTAAACTTCTCAAACTTAAACTTTCCTTCTTCCGCCATTACTCCCACTCGAACCAGAAACCCTAGCTTCCTACGGGTTTATCTGCCAAATAGACCTTTGGCTCTGATACCAATCGTTAGAAAAACAGGATCGCAGAGCAATAATAATAAACAGAAATGAAAATATAATCACACACACATTACAAGAGAGACAAAGATATATCGTGGTTCACCCCAACTTGGGATACGTCCACACTGAATTTACTAGTCCTTATTATTATTACCGTCCAGCAAGGTGAAGGGATACAACCTGCAGCACAGCCACTGCACTTCCTCTTCACTGTCTCACAATCTCTCTCCTGATCTTAGAGATCTTTACAATGCATAAAACCTAATACATCAACCCTAGACGTATTACAATGTATTTATTTTATAGGGAAAATACAATGGAAAAAATACCACGGTATACACAAAACCATGGGCCCACAAAATAGCCGGCGAAAACAGCCCCCAAATTTTTTCTCGGGGGCGTTGCCCCCAAACCTCCTTTTTCGGGGCATTGCCCTGAACCCCTAAAAATGCAGAATGGGTGTACAGTCCTCTAGGGTGCACGGCTGAGACAATATCATCTATGAGACTGGAAGATTTGGCTCCACAACCAACACATCATTCATTTTCTGATTGTGATCATAGAGGACATCTGAGTAGTGTTAAAAAGAGTTGTAGGTATCTTGAATTTCACTTAAACCTTAAAACAACTGGATGAGAAAATTATTGTGATCATCTTGAATTTTTAAAGACAATTCAATGAATTCTTCCTTAGAAAACTTTGAGAGGAAGAAGTAGCAGCCATAGTTTGGGAATCTTTTAATTGTTGCTAAAAAACTTCTATCTTCTCAACATAGCTTATATTCAACACTTGTGCTTCTTGGAGTTGTTGTTGGAGAACCTTATTCTTTGCTTGCAAGGTTTTAAGATGATCCTCATAATAATCCTTCAACCCCTGCAGTTGGGATTGATGTTTCTCATCCATCTGAATCTGTTATTTCTTGAGTGTATGCAATTCATGTTCCTTTACCTCAATCTCCTTATTAAGTGAGGCAACATAATCATAATTTTCCCCTGCAAAATATCCAATGTCCGCAACTATCTCAAGAGCTTCCTGCTTTGGGTTAGTAGAGGTTCTTTTCCATATGACTTGATTAGGGACAATTCCCTACACTAGAGTCCATTTTGGATCTTTTAGAATCCTTTTTCACCATAGCTTTCTCTGATATACTCCGGAAATATTCCCCCAAGGAAACTACTGCATCTTATCCAAAGTCCATTATTGCTTCCATAGTGGATGTAGACACTTCTAAAGTAGTGACCAAATTCATAGATTGGGATACAACAACAGTTGGAATAGGCATGGTTATTTGGGGAATGGGAATGGAAGGCATTACAACATTGGAGACTGATGGTGAAGAGATGGAAGTGGTGGTTGAGTTGATAAGTTCAGAAGGTGCAACAGAAATTGGAATTACGACTGGCTCTGAAGGTGTAGTTTCAATAGGGGCAATAGGTAATTTAGTTGATATGGATGAAGGGACTATAACATCAAATGATGAGATGTAAGGGACAATGGTAGGAATAGATATGGGTGTAGAAGATTCCATAGCAGTAGAAGTTATGATTCCAGGGAAATGAAATTCAGGGAAAGGATCATCAAAAACTTTATTTTCCAGTAGATCAAAAGGATTCTGAGTGACTGAAAGAACTTCTGGTAGACTAATAGGAATGGAAATAGGGCATGAGAAGTTGGAAGGGAGTGAATCATCTTCTACATCACTATCTTCATTGTGAAGCATAGTAACCTTTGGTGCAGAACCTTCAACCTTCTGCTTTTTCACTGGAGTACCTGTAGAAATGGTCTGAGTTTCAACCACTGAACCCATCAATGCTAAGCTATTTTTCATCTCAGCAACTGATTTTATAAGAGCATTGAGAGTAGCCAAAGGCTTAGGTTGTGGAATATCCTCAACATGAACTTTTCATTTGTCATATGTTGCGTAAGTTAGCATCAAAGGAGAGCTAGCTTGTGTTTTTTGAACCTCCTTTTCCACTAACTCTTTTTGAGTTCTTTATTCAAGTGACAGTTCAAGCGTCCTGTACTGCAACACTTTGGTCTTGAGCTCTTGTTGATATTGGAAGATGAAGTTCTTCTCTTTTATGGAAGAAGTCCTGTTCAATACTTCAGAGAAAGAACCAACACCTTGATAAATTGAATCATCAAGAGTAATTCGATGAGTAGAGGCACTTTTCATGTGCTCCTATGTAAAATGTTTGGCCAAGAAGGATTTTGGGTCATGCATCCTCTTGGGATCCCCTCCAAGCTTCAGAGTAGTAGTTTTCTTTCCAAGCAAGACTGCATGAGTTGAATTCTGAATCACCAAAGATCCAAGATTAAGGGGGAACTTAGGCCACCCTTTCCTTTTAGCTCCAGTCAATTTTGGGAACACACCGTCAATCACTGTCAGGAAAGATATCTCCTCCAGCATCATCCTATATGGTACAATCCTGGGCAGTAAGTGGGCTATGTTGCTACCCCAAATTCGGATGTAGGAGAAATATTCTTCTACATACCAATCTCCCATCGTGGAAATTAGTGTCTTTCTTGGTATGAAAAGGTAGGAGCATCCTCCTTGAAGATATTTTGATAGGTTGAACCAATGAAGTTATCACATATGTCATATATGAGAGGTGTGAATTTATCCTCCCACAGTGCAGAGTAGTAGATATGGATTCGAGGTCCATCCATTGTCTAGTTCCACCCCATAGCAGGGAATGGAAAAGCCGAGCAGAAAACATCCATAACATAAGCGGAGAAGTAAAATGTAGGCTTGCTTGAGGCAGGAATCTTCCGGTAGTTCTCTATTGCTTCATTCAATTCCATTGACAAAATCTAAGCTCAATTGAAATACTCTCCTGTGGTAAGAACATGATGGGATAGGGGTGCCCATTATGCTTTAAAAACTGAACAGTTCATCAACCCAGATAGCCTGCAGAGCATTGCTTCCAACAACGAGAAAGGTTCCATGAACCAGGAGATGGGGTACAATTTGTCGGCTTTAGGTGTAAAGCTTGTAGGATTTTCCATCCAGGACTTAAGCATTTCATCAAAATTATACCAGGTCACGGCGGAGTCCAGGAATTTCTTATTGAGCAACTATTGGGGTTGTCTGAGTGCATAGGATCTGGTGAATACCTCAAATATGAGAGAGGCTAGTTGGGTTCCAGCTATATCATTAAAGGAACGGTCTAGCGGATTGGTGTGGTCGATAATCCATTTAATGGCATCGGTGTAGGGAATCAGCGCAGGTCTGGTTGCAATGGCGTGGAGCTGGGACTTGCAAAGGTTTTTGTAGGCAGGATGGTCATGTTGAATTTATTAGAATTTTTCGTTATGAAAAATGGAGTAAATACGCGACCAGTCGAGGTAGTAGGTTTCGAATACCCTCCCATTGGTATCCGAAAAAATGCCAATGTTTGGGTCCTTGTTCTTCAGTTTATTTATGGCAGTTTTGGACCTGGTGTTTTTCAACATGATTGCTAGAAACTGGAAATTTAAGTGACAAAAAACAATTAATTAAATGGATTTTAGTTTCCAAATTTGCGTAAATGATTGATAAAACGACTAAAAAACTTACCTGTAAACTGATGAAGGAGGTAAATTTGTGAAGAGAGTAAAAATCCGCAGTAAAATTATTTCGCTAAAGTGGAATTTGCAATTCGAGAATGGTAAAAAATAAAATAAAAATTCAAAACATTTAACCAACTGTGAGATCAATCCAGAGCGTAAACCTCAAAGAAATGGAATTTTGAGATTAAAACGAGACAAAGCAAAGAAGAAAAATTGCGGGGGCGATTTTTCAAAGATTTTGATTTTGGTTTCCGCAATCCGCAATCCGCATTGCAGGTTGCGGAATTGCGGGAGTGTGAATTTTCAACTTGAGAAGTTTATTTTTTCGCAATCCGCAGTCGGGAAAGCGGAGCGATGAAAATTATAGAAAAAATAGACCTTTTTTCGCAATCCGCAATTCTGCATTGTGGGTTGCAGAATTGCGGGATGCAATTTCAATTTGTTTATTTTGGTTTCCGATTTCTGCTATACGCATTGCGGAATGCGGAAACGTAAATGCAATTTTTATTGAACAAATGATTTCAAACACCCGCAATCTGCATTGCGGGTTGCAGGTTGCGGAAAGGAGAAATTTGAAACTTAAAAATTTCCAACATCCGCAATCTGCATTGTGGAAACAACATTTTTCTAAGAAAAAAATGTTTTCCGCTATTCCCAATACGCATAAAATAATATTTTATTAACAAATTTTATTAAATCCAAAGCATAAAGAGACTTGGAAATAAAACCAACAATCATGAAACCCCATAAGAAAGATAGGCAAAATTTCATATTACCACCATTAGTTTTAGCTGGGGCTCCCATTTTTATGAGCTAAAATTGGGATCTGTTGTGCCTACAACAAATGCCGACAGGCTGCGCGAAGCAGTTATCTATGTAAAACTAGTCTTCAAAATTCGAGAAGTAACATGTCAACATGAAAATTTTGGGCAGCCAATAACCCAGAAATGTATTCACAAAACATGACAGAATCAATTGAGTTGACATATACATAATTGATACTTGCTCAATCCGAACCACATAAGATTGAAATCAATTGAAAAGTCACCTAGAAACGAATGGTATTCATTGTGCTAATATGCAAGCATGAGAGGGAAGTTAAGAATAAGTCCAGGAAAGACCTTCCACTACTTCCAGATCACCAGATTGTCAATCATATTGAGTTATTATAAATTTATTCACATATTTCATTCTTTCAAAGACCACTTCCCTGACTTGGTGATCAGATTTGGGCAATGCCCTTCACAAATCGCAATGCCATTCACAAATCCTACCTAGAAATTAAACAAGATGGATCTGTCAAGAGACCCCTTGGATTTGAGTTTTTGACTAAAAGCAATTACCATGGATTGGTAACTGTATGACAGTAATCCCAATACAAAATAGAACGCATGATCATGGTCAGGTTGGCTTGTTATAAGACCCCCTGTCCTTGAGTTCAACAAAGTATCTAAAAATAAAACTATACAAATAGAAGCAAAATTTTATTAAATTGTAAGTTGTAAGACACTACCTTGGCTTGGTAACCATATATTAGGAGTGTCATTCACTGATACCTGCAGATCATGAATGGACCGAACTGTGATAGGATCTTCCATTCTTCTAGCAAAAGATGAACTCCACATCCCTAGCTTGATGACCATATGTGGAGATGTCATTCCACCAAATATCTATGAACATGATAGGATGGCTTGTTATAAGACCCCCCATCTTACAACTTACAATCCTTTAAATGAGTTTTATTTAATTCCAAGATGATTGATACGGAAATCAGAATAGTAGAAAGGTTGACCAGACTAAAGGATTTACTGCCAAGCACTAATGGAACACATGACAGGATTACCAAATCACGTCTAAGACTTAATGATCATATGAGGTATTAAAATGGTGGTCCAAATAAGAAAATATCAATTGATTGGTCTGCATGGATTACTTATTGTATTTTATGGAAAGCACATTCTCATATAAAGATTGAATGAATTATAAGCTTCCATAGCTCTTCCAAACTTCAAACTCAATTGATTTTGAAATAGACTGATCAATCAGCTGGCCAAATGTTTCATAGCCATGATGCTTCGAAAGAAAACCAATCTAAAGAAAACAAAAAGTAAAACAAACAAAAAACTCTTATGTACAGATAAGCCAAAGCTTATCTTAAATGAAATACTTATTCAAAAGTTGGATGTTGATTGGATAGGCTTCTATGGAACCCTCCAGAGTCTGTAATCGAACGGTGTTGGGGCCATGTTTTTCTGTAACAACATATGGCCCCAGCCACAAGCGTTGGAATTTTGTGTAATCATTTTTATCCTTGTGCTGTTTGTCCCATTTCAGAACCAAATCCCCTATTTGGAAGTCTATTTCAGTGGAATATTTTTCATCAAACCATCTTTTGAGTAACTGTTGATGTTGGTACAGTTTATTTTTTGACTTCTCACTATCCTCCTCTAATTTGAGTAATGAATCAATTCTGTGTTGAAGAGGGGAAGATTCATCTTGTAAGAAAGATTGGGCCAACTGTAATGATGGGAGTAAGAGGTTTGAGGGTAAAATGAATTCCCTGCCATAGACTAAGCAGTAAGGGAAATTTCCAACAACAGCTTTTGGAGTAACCCTGTCTGCCCAGAGAGCATTGAAAAGTTGGGTGTGCTAGTTTTTATGATGCGTAGATACAGTCTTCGCCAATATATTAATCAAATTTTTATTAGAAAACTTGGCCAATCAATTTCCCCATGGATAATAATTGGAGGAATACTTGAGTTAATCTCTTTCTCTAGGGAAAACTGGGTGAGATCAATCGAAGAAAAATAACATACATTATAAAAAACTAAGGAATTGGGAACCCCAAACCTGGTGAAAATATTGCTCTCGACGAAAGACATTACTTGGTTGGTATTGGAAAACATAAGGGGAACCACTTCTACCCATCTAGTGAAATATTTTGTTGCAATGAGGATGTACCAGTGTTGCAAAGAAGAAGCATGAGTGATTGGACCGACGAAAGCTAGACCCCATTGCTAGAAAGGGAACTGAATAGTGACTGGTTTTAAGGGAAAAGCAGGCTTCTTAACATTACCAGCACACCTTTGGAAGGCCTCACATTTTCTGGAAAAAGCATATGCATCTTTAAACAGATTTGGCCAATAGAACCTACCCTCAGAATTTTGTGTGCAGTTGTTTCTACTTCGAAATTCCCTCCAGCAGGTCCTGCATGAAATTCCAATAAAACATTATCAGTTTCAAGTTTTTCTAAACACCTAAGAAAAACTCCATCATAATTTCTTCTAAACAACACATCATCAATAAACTGATAAGGTGCAGCTTTTAGTCTGAGAGCTCTACATTTCTTAAATTCCATAGTTTGAGGAGCAAACCCATGTGTAAGAAAAACCTAATATCGTCATACCATTCTAATGCTGGGGTAGAAATGAAATTTATGGTATCCTCAGGTGTAGCTTCTTCCTGATTCCATTCAAGATGTGCTTGTTTTGGATCATTAGATTGAGAAGCTAATAAACACAAACCTTTCCCTCTAACAATCTTAGTAGGTTTGATTTCTAGATCGTACTCCTGTAGAGAAATCATCTAGTGGGCGTGTTTCTCTCCAAGCTCTTCTGAATCAAAACATTCCTTATTGCTACATTAGGCACAATGAATTTAGTTTTAGATTTCAAAAGATAAGGCCTGAAATGTTTAACAGACTTATAAACTTGATAGGCTTGTTTGTTGATTAGGGAATTATTTAATTCAACTCCCTTAAAAGTTGAACTCATGAAAGAGATCGGGATTTAAATATCCTCATATTGTTTTTGTGTAAGCACAACAACATAAGAAAAATCAGTAGCAAATGTGTAAAGAATGAAATCCTTTGTGAAGTCATGAGACATCAACGAAGGAGCTTCTGCAATAGCTCTCCTAATCTCAGCAAAGGAATTCCTTTGAGTATCATACCACTTGAACTGTGCATCCTTTTTTATCAATTCTTGTAAGGGCTTAACAATATGGGCAAAGTTAGGCACAAACCTTCTAACGAAATTAATCTTTCCTAGAAAGGACTGCATGGCTTCCTTGGAACCTGGGAGCCTGATTTTGGAAATTGCGTATGTTCTTTCAAGGTCAATGATCATACCGTGTTTGGAAACTATAAACCCCAAAAATATTGCCTTCTGTAACTGCAAAAATAGACTTCTTTAGGTTCAAAGAAATGTTGTACTTGTGACACCTTTCAAAAACCCGTTTCATAGCAAGCAAATGGTCACATCTCTTGTTGGAATAAATAGTTATGTCGTCAAGATAAACAATAACCGAATTATGCATTAGGCCTCTAAAAGCTATGTCCATGGCCCTCTGAAAAGTTGCACCTGCATTTCTTAACCCAAAAGGCATTCTCCTATAAGCAAAGGTGCCCCAAGTTGTTCTAAAAGCAGTTTTAAGTTGATATGAAGGTGAGACCAATACCTGATTGTAGCTTGAAAAACCATCTAAGAGAAAACATTTTAGCACCCACAACTTTCTGCAAAATCTGTTCCATAGGGGGAATGGGGTAGTTATCATTTTCAGATGCTTTGTTTATATTTCTGAAATCCACACAGAGTCTAATTTCCCCATTCTTTTTACAAACAGGTACTAGATTGTCAATCCATTGTGTGTGTCTCATAGGAAATATTATTTTTGATGTTAATAGTTTTTCCAATTCCTTCTTCATAGATGGTTCTAAGCTGGGATGCATTTTCCTAAGTTTCTGCTGATATGGTTTGATGTTTGGATTCATAGGGATGTTGTGTTGGATGATGTTGGTATCAAATGTTTTCAGGTCATCATAGGTCCAAGCAAACACATCCTTAAACTCCCTACACAACTTGACATAAGCTTTCCTCTCATAAGTTGTATAGTCAATCCCTAAATTAATCAGCTGTGGATTTTGATCAGTCCCTAAGTTTACGTGCTAATAGTTTAGTGAAGAGTTATTTGTCTTGCAGTTATTTATATTCTTAAATTTATCTTGCAAGTCATAGTATCTTTCTAAGTTAATGACTAACTTAGGGGTCAAGCTTTGCTATGAATATTTAATTAATATTGTTATTTATATATTAAATAGATTATTAGGTTAATAAGTGAAAGGGTGTAACCCTTCACTATTCTTGCTCAAGCCCTCTAAAGGTGAGCTTATTGTAACTTTATCACCATCAATCAATATATTATTATCATTTATCTCAAATATGGAAGACGGTCTTCTTAACCCTTAACCGAACACGGTTAACTTAGTGAACGGATACGTTCACTGCATTTGGTATCAGAGCGGATTCGCTCCTGCACTCTGAGCTCGAACTTGGCTCATCAACTCCTCCAATGAGCTCGAATTCGGCTCCTCATTCCACCATTTCACTCACTCCCGTAATTCTTCTTATCTCCATGAAATTCTCACCTCTCCACTCGCCCACCTCTACCCCTGCACCTCACTCTTCCCCATGCAACTGCTCGCCTCCCATATTCTTCCGCTTCTCCTCCACGATACTGCTCCCTCTCGTTTCCTTTCCTCACACCATATCCGCGCTTTCCTTCTATAATCGCACCTCACCCTTGCGCACTCCCTCTCTACCATCATCCTCATGCCCTCACTCCACTTGAGCCTTCCTGCTCCACACCATACCTGTTATCGCCTGCCCCACCTTCTGCGCGCTCTCGCCCTGCTCCCTTTCGCCCAGCCTTCTCTCCCTCCACCACCACACTTCACATTTCCCTGCCACATCTCTCCCCACGTGTAGCTTCTCCACGCTACTGCCCTCATTCATTAGCGTCCTCCAGCCGCCCCCACTCCACTGCCTACGCGCTCCACCACCAATCCACCACCTCCGTGCTGCCCTTCACTTCCATCCTCGTCCTCCCCTTCGCGCCTCCTCCCTGCTCGCCCAACACCGCAGCTCCACGCCCCTCCACCTCTGCTCCTCCTCGTGTCCTCTCTGCCCCTCCCCGTGCCCTCTCTTCCGCTCAACCCCGTGCCCCTCCCCTCCTCTCTCCCGGCGCTCCTCTCCCCACCAAAACCGTCCATCCCATTATTGCGCCGTCCCTACCTCCCTCCCTCTCCATTACCCTCTGCACTCTTCCACCCCCGCCTCCCCACTATCACTTCCCGCCATTCCCAACGACCTGCATAAATTCAAAACACAAAAAAATTAATAATAAATTTTTATTATTATAATTTTTTTCATACATAATAAAATTATTATAATTTAAATAATAATTATTGTATTATTATTTTTAATATATATAATAAATTATGATTATAATTTAATAATATTTATTGTATTATTTAATCCCTAACCCTAACTCTTATCCTTACTCCAAAGATTGATTCCAAATATTCACCTCCCCACACCAGGTCAAGAACCATGGCCGAGTTACGAGACCGACTAGAAAAATTAGAAAAAGACCAAACTAGAGATTTAAAAATCGTCGAAGGTCTAAACTCCAGAATGGACAAACTTGAGAAAATGTTTCAAGAAGATTTAAAGGAAGAGATGAAAAATAACAATGCCGTGCTTAAAAAAGAAATCAAAGATGAAGTTTTTCTGGTACTAGAAAGAAGGTTGAGTGAAAAACAAAAAGACTTGGATGACAAAATGAGTGCTATGACTCAAAACATAAACACCATAACCCAGAACTTGAGCACCATGATGCAGAACCATAATATATTAATGGAGGTGTTACAAAGACTAACGCCTAAGACAGACCAAGTCAGGAGTCTAGACATGCTAGATGCCTCATTTCATATTTTCACACAAGAAGCACTTGCCAAGAATCAAGAAGAATTGCAAAAAGAAATAAAGATTAACAATGCGACGCTTAAGCAAGAGATAGAAACAAAAGTACTGCCAAATATGGAGGCACGATTAA
Source organism: Larix kaempferi (assembly GCA_027924585.1). Lineage (NCBI taxonomy): Eukaryota > Viridiplantae > Streptophyta > Pinopsida > Pinales > Pinaceae > Larix > Larix kaempferi. The sequence continues at coordinate 679,007 of BSBM01000737.1, forward strand.
ACAACCAAATAGAAGTTATCAGTAAGATAGTAGAGAATTAAAAAGATAAAAATCACCGCCAACAATGAAGCAGTTCAAATATGTCACTTACGTCATCCAGTAGTTCCGATCCACCATCAAACCATAAAGCAAAAGGGAATCAATATCACCCTTACATAGTGTACCCACCTAAGGCAAAAATAGAGTTGTCGAAATACAATGGGAGTGAAGACCAATGCGTTGCTTGGCTAAACAAAGCAGAAGAATACTTCGACATTTACAATATTCAATCTGACGAGGAGAAGGTGAAATATGCGCCAATGCATATGGAAGGGTACGCCTATAATTGGTACTTATGGTGGAAGAGAGACAATTTTTCCTACACCTGAAACTTGTTCAAAAATGATTTTTTTAATAGGTTTCAAGGTATCAAAAAAGATGAATTTTTCAGTAAACTTACCAGATTACAACAGGTTGAAAGCATTGAGGAATTCACACATCAGTGGGAATCCTTATCGACACGAGTATTTGGGTTGTTTGACAAACAAAGACTCAAAACCTATTTAGGAGGTCTTAAACCGTACCTCCAAAAAGAGTTAAAGTTACATGACATACCTAACGTAAAGGTAGCAAGACATAAAGCAAAAGCCACAGAACGCAAATTGGAAGAAATAAAAACAAGAGGTGATAACAATTATCGACAAGAAAAAGAGACACAATGTAGGTACTGTGCAGATACTTGGTCACCCGGCCATCAATGCCACAAACCTCAATCATATGCCTATGAAATGGAAAATAGATCAAAGTCATCTAACAGTTACTTTGATAATAGAAAAAAGAAGAAAAACATATGTCGTCGATGTGGTGATGATTGGATCCCAGACCATAAATGTAGGAACAATCAGACAATACAGTGCAAAATCATCAATGGAAAGGAAGTGCAAGTCTCTACACAAGAAATCACGTCCGATTCTAATACCGACACTGAATCTGAATGAATGACGACATTAGGAAAATACTCAAGCTTTAAGGACAAAGCTTTCCAAAAGGGGAAGGCAATGCTATGAATATTTAATTAATATTGTTATTTATATATTAAATAGATTATTAAGTTAATAAGCGAAAGGGTGTAACCCTTCGCTATTCTTGCTCAAGCCCTATAAAGGTGAGCTTATTGTAACTTTATCACCATCAATCAATATATTATTATCATTTATCTCAAATATGGAAGACGGTCTCGCTTCTTAACCCTTAACCGGACACGGTTAATTTAGTGAACGGATACGTTCACTGCAAGTTTGAAAGAAAATTTGGATCTACAAAGGCTTTGTCATGATCTTCTTCATCAATGGCCGAATCTTTGAAGGTATCTTGGGTTGTTAAGAATTCCAGAATCTATTGGTCATCGTCAAAGACTTTCCAGTTGGTTATGCTATCAGGACTTGATGGTCTATATATTAATTCAATTGAAAAAGTGTCTGGAGAAAGACCTTTAGGGGGAATAATCGTAGAAGCAGTATTAGCCAATAAATCAACATCGAAATTATGAGACCTAGGGACAGACTTAATATTAAAAGTTGTGAAAGAGTTGGTCAAATCCCTAACCAGTTTTTGATAATTTATTAAGCGAGAGGATATACAATGAATTTTGTTTCTTACCTGTTTGACAATGATTTCAGAATCCCCAAAAAATGCTATGACCTGTGCGCCCAAATCAATTGATTTTCTAAGCCCCTGGACAAGAGCTTCATACTCAACAATGCTATTAGTACATTCAAACTCTAATCTACAAGCAATCATGATCTTGGTGTCTTTAGTATCTATCAGAATACAACCTGCACCAGCTCCATCTTTTTTATTTTGATCCTTCAAAATATAAATTCCATGAATTCAAATCTACTCTAAAATCCGTATTTACATTATAAACATTATGTACAAGTGAACCTGAGAATGGAACAACATTATAATTAACAATTCCAAACTGAATTTCAATGTTTTCAGTAGGTGAAGAGTCAACATGTAAATTCCCAAAGAATGTATCGAAAGTATAATGTTCGATGTGTGTGTTGTAGTAGACAGTGGGTTCACTAGGCTCATTCAGATTAGTGACGGTTTGTTTCATAAATGGCTCTCTATGAATCTTAATTTTGTTGGGTTGTCCATTGTAAGGGAGACATAAATGGGACCAACTAGTGGCAAAGTATCCTTTAAGTTTCTCTAACCAGTATCTACTCAACCACATGCCATATGCTTTAGGAATGCCAGCTACCACAATATCAATAGTTTGGTGAATCCTTGGATCAACGGATAAATTCAAAAGTACATTTCTCAATTTCCCTACTACCCTAACTCTAGATATCTCAAGTTGAACAATTTGAGTAGGTGAAGGTTCCCAAGTTGTATTGATATTTTTGCAGACAGACAGTGGCATTACATTAGATGAGGCACCAATTTCTATCACGCAATTGGCACATTTCTGTTGAATATTTCAAAGGTGAGCAGAAAAGGGGGAGTCTACTTCCCACTTGGTTTTTGGCCAGTTGGTGTTGAAGAAATTTCTAAAGTGTTGTTTTGAGTTTCTCTTGATTTGCTTAAAATCATGCTTTTAGGAAGATTTTCCCTCATAAAGGGTATTTTCAGAAGCTTAAACAAGGAAATATTATCTTTTACCCTTTTCAAATCATCAACTAGATTATATTCAATTTCAGGAATAATTGTTTCCTTTTGTATTGTTGTTTTTCCTTTATTGGGAGTGGATGTTGATGGTGAAGATTCCTGTGAAGTTTCCCCTTTACTCCTAGTGTTGTAAGGGTGTTGGACATTGAAAACTGTTTTAGGTTCACATTCCTCTTCTTCCATAGGCAATTAAGAGAAATAACTAATGGTGTTAACATGTTGATCTTTTTCATCATTAGGAGGTTCAGACTCCTCATTTTCTTTTGGGATCTCCTCATTGATTTCATTGGCAGTTTGTGTTTCAGCAGCCAAAGCTTTGAAAATAGAATAAATATCTTCAGAAGATAACCCTTCATTAGGGTTAGGTGGATTTTAATGTTGAGGGGGTTGGTAGGGTCTCCTGAAAGGTGGCATTACAAACCTTTTGTTATTGACCTGACCCTTAGTATTAGTCTTTCTCATGTCTACCATTTCATTAAATATCTTCTTTAAAAAAAATTTCACACTGTCCATGTCAAAAGGGTCTTTATTTTGTGTTATGGGTTTGGGGTTGTTTTCCTGCTTCTTCCAAGATGTAGAAGGTTGATCGGCTTGTATATCAGGGTTGTCTTTCAGACCAAACATATCCTTTTCAACCAAGATTGATTCTGCAAAAGCTTCTTGTAGGTTGTTCTTATGAGCTCTTTTAACCCACATGGAAATAGGAATAGGAAGACCTTTGATGTAGTAGGCAACCAATAATTCTTCTGCTGGAAGAAGTGGGAATCCTGTTTTTCAAATGTGAGAACCTTTGGTTGAAATCGTTCACTCTTTATTTTCCTTTAATTTTCATAGAATATAGATCCATGCCCAGATCTTCGGGAATCCGGGCATCTCCAAACTTCTGAAGAAATAGGGCTTCAAAATCTTCCCAAGAACTGATAGATCTGGCTTCTAATGCAAAATACGAGGTGGAAACCTTACCTTGAAAAGTATAAGGGAATAATCTGCGGACTACATCTTCATGCACCACATTTCTAAGTCTTAGGGCTAGCATAAAAGTTTCGATGTGATCTTTTGTAGGAGACTTATCATCAGGATTAAATTTTGGGATCCATTTCTTTGGCTTTTTGGGCAATCTGTGTTGGTCTCTAGGAACAAATACTGCATCTTGATCTAACCAAGGTCTATTGGCTTGTCCTTCCATTGGTATGTCTTCTTCGGTTGATGAATCTGAGGATGAACTACTCTGAGATTATTACTCAGATGAAGATGAAGATGAAGATGGAGGTGTTGGTGGGGGAACACTAGATATCACGTTAGGATTTGGATTATCTTGAACTTGATCTACTTCCTAAAACATGGAATTAATTTGGATTTCAGGGAATAGTTCCTATCTGGCCGTATTTTGATTATCTGTATCAATCTGTGAATTATTAGTCTGTTGGTATTGGGACAATAAAAGTTTGAGATTCTGGCAGTTATGTCTTGAGTACTCTTCCTTGGTTGCTCAAGAGTTATAGGTCTCCTAGTTGATGATACAAAAATAATATTAGATCCTCTATTTTCTTGTTCTGTTACAGGAGTAGTAGGGACTATAATTTGACCTTCAACTGGTTGAATTGTTGATGTGGATGCTTGAGTTTGACTTCAGGTAACAATCAGTGTCCTTGTAGGAGGAGGTTTTCTAGTGTTTTGTTTAGGCATGAATGGTCATGGCCCTCCTTCTAGCGCCATTTGTTGAGGCTTCGGGTGTGCTGGAAGTGTTTGAGGAAACAATGCATAAAGAGAAAGCCCAGCTTAAAAGGATTCAAATAACCCTATGCAAGGATTACCCTATCCCTAAGTTGTTTGGTATAATTAAATCTTATGGATATCAGGCCTTCGCTGGCTCTGAGGGGGTGATCCTGCTGGATCTTTCTTCCTAATGAGGAAGATGTAAAATCTATTGCAAAGAAATAAAATAAAAGCAGAAATAAAACAAGTAATATTATATAATCTAACCTATCTAGACTAGATCTAAGGATGTGATTTAGGATCCATAACAAACAAATCTGTAAGTGTAAGAAACAATTATTACTAACCAATGGACACAGAGATCAGATCTAACATCACCTAGATCCAATTAAAACAAAGAAGCAAAAACCAATTTTGTTTGAATTGAAAGCTTTAAATTATTCAACTCTTCTGCTGCTGATATGTCAATTAAAAAATTAACATATAAATATTATCAAAAGAATGATTGTTTTATAATTGCTCAACATGAAGTGAGGTGGATCAAGCAAAAGCATTTACTGATCATAACCTGCACATAAATCTGATGGTGAACCATCAACACAAAGATCTATATGTGTTATAAATAAACAATACATAACATGATAGTTAAATGTATGACTGAAATAAGGAACCAGAATACATCAGCAGTTGGAATAGGCATGGTTATTTGGGGAATGGGAATGGAAGGCATTACAACATTGGATACTGATGGTGAAGAGATGGAAGTGGTGGTTGAGTTGATAAGTTCAGAAGGTGCAACAGAAATTGGAATTACGACTGGCTCTGAAGGTGTAGTTTCAACAGGGGCAACAGGTAATTCAGTTGATGTGGATGGAGGGACTATAACATCAAATGATGATATGTAAGGGACACTGGTAGGAATGGATATGGGTGTAGAAGATTCCATAGCAGTAGAAGTGATGATTCCAGAAAAATGAAATTCAGGGAAAGGATCATCAACAACTTTATTTTCCATTAGATCAAAAGGATTCTGAGTGACTGAAAGAACTTCTGGTAGACTAATAGGAATGGAAATAGGGCATGAGAATTTGGAAGGGAGTGAATCATCTTCTACATCACTATCTTCAATGTGAAGCATATTAACCTTTGGTGTAGAACCTTCAGCTTTCTGCTTTTTCATTGGAGTAGCTGTAGCAATGGTCTAAGTTTCAACCACCGAACCCATCAACGCTAAGCTCTTTTTCATCTCAACAACAGATTTTATAAGAGCGTTGAGAGTAGCCAAAGGTTTAGGTTGTGGAATATCCTCAACAAGAGCTTTCCCTTTGTCATATGTTGGGTAATTTAGCATCAAAGGAGTGCTAGCTTTTGCTCTCTGAGCCTCCTTTTCCTTTAACTCTTTTTGAGTTCTTTCTTCAAGTGACAGTTCAAGCTTCTTGTACTACAACACGTTGGTCTTGATTTCTTATTGATATTGGACTATGAAGTTATTCTCTTCTAGGGAAGAAGTACTATTCAATACTTCAGAGAAAGAACCAACACCTTGATAAATGGAATCATCAAGAGTAGTTTGATGAGTGTAGGCAGTTTTCATGTGCTCCTATGTAAAATGGTTGGCCAAGAAGGATTTTGGGTCATGCATCCTCTTGGGAGCCTCTCCAAGCTTCAGAGTAGTAGTTTTGTTTCCAAGCAAGGATGCATGAGTTGAATTTTGAATCACCAAAGATCGAATATTAAGGGGGAACTTAGGACACCCTTTCCTTTTAGCTCCAGTCAATTATGGGAACACACCATCAATCACTATCTGGAAAGATATCTCCTCCAACACCATCTTGTATGGTACAATCCTGGGAAGTAAGTGGGCTGTGTTGTTGCCCCAAATTTTGATTTAGGAGAAATATTCTGCTACATACCAATCTCCTATCGTAGAAATTAGTGTCCTGGCTTGCTCTGAAAAGGTAGGAGCATCCTCCTTGAATATATTTTGATAGATTGAGCCAATGAAGTGATCACAGAGGTCATAAATGAGAGGTGCGAAGTTATCCTCCCACAGTGCAGAGCAGTAGATATGGACTGGAGGTCCATATATTGTCCAGTTCCACCCCATAGAAGGGAAAGGAAAAGCCGAGCAGAAAAAATCCATAACATAAGTAGAGAAGTAAAATCTAGGTTTCCTTGAGGAAAGAGTCTTCTGGTACTTCTCTATTGCTGCGTTCAATTCCACTAACAAAATATTAGCCTAATTGAAAGACTCTCTTGTGGTAAGAACATGATGGGCCATGGGCACCCATTTTGCTTTGAACACTGAACAGTTCAACAACCCATATAGCTTGCAAAGCATGGATTCCAGCAACAAGAAAGGTTCCCTAAACCAGGATATGGGGTACAATTTGTCGGCTTTAGGTGTAAAGCTTGTAGGGTTTTCCATCCAGGACTTAAGCATTTCATCAAAATTATACCGGATCACGGCGAAGTCTAGGAATTTATTATTGAACAGCTGTTGGGGTTGTTTGAGTGCATAGGCTCTTGTGAATACCTCAGGTCGGAAAGAGGCAAGTTGGGTTCCAACCACGGTATTTTTTAAGGATTATAAAAGTATACTTAAGTATAGTATTCTAGGCGATTATTTTGGATTTAAAAAAACATAAATATAGATTGGTAGGCGAATATTTAATATGAAACATACAATTTACTACTGAAACTTGTAAATTTTGGCGAATATTATGATTAAAAAACATATTTTATGTAAATCTATGCGATATTAGACTCTAAAAATGACCAAATAGTGAATTTATTTTTTGAAAAAAGGCCCCAAAAATAGCCAATTGGCGAAATTTCGCCCCTAAAAATTTCCCTGGTTCCAACTGTGTCATTAAAGGAATGGTCTAGCGAATTGGTGGGGTCGATAATACATTTGATGGAATCAGTGTAGGGCATCAACACAGGTCTGGCTGCATTGGCGTGGAGTTGGGAATGCTAATGTTTATGTAGGCAGGTTGGTCACATTGAATTTATGAGAAATCATCCTTATAAAAAATGGAGTAAATCTACGACCAGTCGAGGTAGTAGGTTTCAGACACCCTCCCATTGGTATTCGAAAAAATGCCATTGTTTGGGTCCTTTTTCTTGTGTTCATTTAGGGCAGTTTTGGACTTGGTGTTTTTTGACATGATTAATAGAAACTGGAAATTTCTAATAAAAGTTACAAAAAGCAATTAATTAAATGGATTTTAGTTTCTGAATTTGCGCAAATGATTGATAAAAAGACTAAAAAACCTACCTGTAAACCGATGAAGGAGGTAAATTTGTGAATGGAGTAAAAATCCGCAGTAAAATTCTTTCACCAAAGTGGAATTTGCAATTCAAGAATGGTAAAAAATAATAAAAATTCAAAACATTTAACCAACTGTGAGATCAATCTGGACTGTAAATCTCAAAGAAATCGACGGTTGAGATTAAAATGAGACAAAGTAGAAAAGAAACTGCGGCATTGATTTTTTGAAGATTTCGATTTTGGTTTCCGCAATCTGCATTGCGGGTTGTAGAATTGTGGGAGTGTGAATTTTCAACTTCAGTGGTTTATTGTTTCCGCAATCCGTAGTCGGGAAAGCGCAACGGAGAACATTATAGAAAAAATATACCTTTCTGCACTCCGCATTGCGGGTTGCGGAATTATGGTATGCAATTTCAATTTGTTTATTTTGGTTTCCGATTTCCGCAATCTGCATTGCAAAATGCGAAAATGTGGAAACGTAAACGCGATTTTTATTGAACAAATGCTTTCTGACACCCGCAATCCACATTGCGGGCTGCAGGTTGTGGAAAGGAGAAATTCGAAACTTAAAAATTTTCAGCATTCGTAATCTGCATTGCGGAAACAACATTTTTCAAAGAAAAATTATGTTTTCCAAAATTCACAAAACACATAAAAATAAGATTTTATTAAATCCAAATCATAAAGAGACATGGAAATAAAGACAAAAATCATGAAACCCCATAAGAAAGATAGGAAAAATTTCATTGTACCACCATTAGTTTTAGCTGGGGCTCCTATTTTTATGAGCTAAAAATGGGATCTGTTGTGCCTACAACGCCATGACATGTAGAAGGGCTATCCATTTAGCTACATTGTTGGATTCCCCCCCCAGTTCCCAGCAAAGGAGCTGACAAATTTTCCTCAGGGATAAAAAATGATCCCCCCCGCACTTTCCTCCCCTAAAAATATAAATATATATAGTCTACTTTGGCTTAAACAAATATTTGTCAGTTATTCCAAATACTTCCTTAAGACAAGACAAAATCATTATTTTCCAAGTATATGCTTATTTCCATTTCATTAAGTCAAGGAAATTCAACAAACCTCTTACTAAGCTATAATAATTAAAATTACCAACAAGTAAAACTTAGTCCATTAACAGACTAAATCCATTACTTCTTTTAACTATATTAAATAATATTACCGACTGTTATAACTTAGTCCATTATCTGACTAATTCCTCCATGGACTACGGTCTAATTATATAAATTCAAATTAAACATATTCATATATGTCTAACTTGGAGTAAAGCATAAATTTGTAGTTATAACACTCTAACCCTTGGTTTTCAAATCAACAATACCACTCAATACAAGGCTCCTAAAAACATTCATTAACTCAAGGTATTGTTTATCATTTAATTAATAAATACAATTAAGACTTAAACATCTAATCTCTTCAAATAAACAAGCAACCCATGGTTTTTATTAACCCAAAACAACTTTGGTTTTAATGAATCGAATCAGCTTATGGTTTTCAATTTGCCTATTAGACAAATTGGTCGAACCCAACCCTTTAGACAAATTGGTTAAACCCATATTCGACTCAATCACCAAAACATTATTAAATAATTATATCAGACTATAGAATTCTCTTTTCCCAATTATATTCGACTTACAATTTCAAATTTAGTCGAGCAATTTTATCGACCACTTCATTTATTATTTAATGAACTATTTCCCTCCCGACAATAATCCTTATTGAATTGCATAATTATTTCCTTGAAATTAGGATCTTTGCTGTAAAACAAAACTACATTGTAAAATTAGCATTATCACACATGCTTGGGTAATTAAATTTTCTTTTTCCCATAAAGTTTTAAATTAATGGAAAAATAATAGAAATGAATAAAATTCAATCTTATTTATCCATTCTTCTATTTTTTCCCAAGTCTTCTTCTCTTCGACATAGTTTTATTAAACATTACATTTTTAAACTTAGAAATTAGCATTTTGTACAGGAAATAAATTTCGACTTAAATAAAAATAAACCAGCTTGCATGAAATCAAGATGGCATAATTAAAATTGTACTTATTTATTTCCCATGAATCAATCCAAATAAAATGTACATTCCTATCTTAAAACCATACTCAGGAAATTTTAACAAGAAAATCATGCAATTATTTAACCGACAATTAATTAAATAACATCTTAGAAATTAAGACAAAATTTCCAGGTTATAAACTTATCTACAAAATGCTTGAAATGAACAACCGGCTTCGTGGAATCCAGGCTCCACCCGACCATGGGTAGTTCTTCTCTTTAATCTCTTAGCAGAACTCCACCCCCGAGCCGAGATTCATGCATTCACCATAGGATCTCACTAATCCCAGGTTTCTCTCAGGATTTCCTCACTTGGAAAACATGATTTTTTGGTTTGTTACCAAATCCATTACAACTGTGCAATCCTTTCCCTTAGCGTCATTCTAACTAGCACCACAATTAAAATCCATCATTGCACTTGTGCCTAGAATTACACTAAAGGAATTTCTCACACCATTGTCATATCTCAGGTGCAACTAGAGGAAAATCAAGTGTAAAATATCAACCAGAAAGTTAACAAAACAGGCTTGGGATTACAGGTACTCTCGACCAACCCAACTTCCACAAAATTTGGATGAATTGGACACTTTGCTATGGAACTATACTTATTACTCTGTCCTCCAACAATTCCAATTGACCATTTAGTCCAAATTTCCTTCAACGCTACAACATTCTCCTGCTACCCTCTGCGTTCTTTTCTTCCCTTGCTCCCCGATTTTCTGTTTTTCCTCTTTATGTTCATTTTTTTTGTATGCATGCTCATCCAACAACACTTGTCAATTTTCCATTAACCTCTTAATCTCTCTCTTAATTCCCTTTTTAATTTCAAAAACAGGTTTAAGGATTTAATTACGAAAAAGTATGGGTTTATCAAAATTATAAGCTAAGAAGCGTTAAATAAGGTCATACTTAGATTTTAGTTTATATGCCACCCCTCCTTACTGACCTAGGTGAATACACGAGTCCCTATTCATTCAGTGTGCTGGATCTACCATTGCCAGTTTAATTTTTTTATATTAACAAAGAAAAATACAATAGGAGTTCTTCCTCATAGGAAATCCTAATCTTTTACAAAATTATATTAACAAAATAATGGGGTTTAAACTAGGGGTGTTACATTCCCCCCCCTTAAATTATACATTGTCCTCGGTGTTCATATTGTCCAGAATTTTCAAAATAAGCTTTCAAAACTTCATATAGATTTATCAATCTTCAAACAGATGGGGACACTCTTCCCTCATATCATATTCCAACTCCCGAGTCGCTTATTCAAGATTGTAGTGGGTCCATTGGACCTTTACCTGTCCGATGGTCCTATTCCAGAGCATCTTCATTCTTTTGTCCAATATGCAGATGGGTTGAAACTGAATTTCCCCTTCAGGATCTACCTGTATCATAGAACAATTAAGAATAAGATTAGGATCTTACACATATTTATTTAATAATGATACATGGAAAAAATTATGTATTTTGATCATAGGTGTAAGAGAAAGCTCATAAGATATAGGTCTAATTCTATTCAAAAATTCAAATGGTCCACAGAATCTAGCTTCCAACTTCTTGCAGCTTCCCAAACTCAATGAACGTTTTCTTCCTTTCACTTTCAAAAACACCTTGTCCCCAATCTGGAACTCTCTGTGTATTTTTTCCCTGTCTGCATAATTATTTTTCTTGTCCTGATTTGCCTTCAAATTCTATTTTATCTTTGCTATTTGCTGTTCCATTTCTTGAAGAATTTCAGGTCCCACAATCATCCTATCCACAGGCTTGTCCCAACTCACTGGAACACTACAATTTCTCCATAAAGTGCTTCGAAAGGACTCATCTTTAGTGATTCCTGGTAACCATTATTATAAGAAAACTCAATAAGGTATAAGTAATCTTCCCACTTATTGGGCTTGTCCATCATGTACATTCTAAGCATGTATTCAATAATTTGATTCACCCGCTCTGTCTGTCCATCAGACTGTGGATGATACATTGTACCAAAATTTAATTTAGTACCAAATTCTTTGACCAAACCTTTCCAAAAATTTGAATTGAACTTTGGATTGCGGTCTGAAACTATTTCTTTAGGTATTCCATGTAACCTGGAAATTTCTTTCATATAAACCTCTGCAATCTTGGTTGCTTTGAAAGTTGATTGAACATGTACAAAGTGTCCCGACTTTGTTAACTTATCAATCACCATCATGATGGAATCATGTTGATTTTGAGTTCTTGGCAAATTGATAATAAAATCTATGGTTACTACGTCCCACTTCCATTATGGAATTGGAAATGGATGGAGTAGACCAGTAGGATGCGTATGCTCTGCTTTAACTCTCTGGCATTCCAAACAATGAGAAATATACATGGCCACTTCCTTCTTCATACATGGACAATAAAATTCATTCTTAATTGTTGTTAAGGTCTTCTGATACCTTGGATGTCTTGCATATGGTACATTATGCATCTCCTGCATTATTATCTTTTGAAGTTCACTTTCAGCTATAACATAAATTTTGCCATTGAACTGAAGAATTCCATCTTCAATCATTGAATACTTTAAAAAATTTGCAGGTTTGCTACTTGACTTTAAAGCCACTGCAACCTCCTGATAATGATTATCTGACCTTAGTGCCTCATGCAATTTGACATTCATGTTTGATTTCCAATCACTAATTGCTGACATTTGCATTAGTTGGATTCTTTTAATGACTGCATCTGCCACTTTGTTCTCCTTTTCTTTTTATGTACTTGATTTCGAAATTGAACTCACTTAAAAATTCAATCCATCTAGCTTGCCTAGCATTTAAATGAGGTTGTTCAAATAAGTATTTTAAACTATGATGATAGGTTTTTAACTCAAACCTACTGCCCATAAGGTAGTGTCTCCACATATGGAGTGCATGAATTATTGTTGCCAACTCCAAATCATGAGTGGCATAATTATTCTCATGTTCTTTCAACTTTCGTGATTCATAGAAAATCACGTGACCATATTGCATTAAGACTCTTTCAAGTCGTTCCAATGATGCATTAGTGCATACAACATAATATTTGTTTGGATCTGGAAGCTTTAATAGAGCCCGAGTGAGCAATTCCTTCAACAACTTGAAACTTTCCTCACATTTTTTACTCCAGATGAACTTTAATCCCTTCTTCTGCAAAGAAGTGATTGGATTTGCAATTCAAGAAAATGCTTCTATAAATCTCCTATAATAACCTGTCAATCCCATGAAAGATATGAACTCTGTCACATTGCTGGGAGTAGGCCAATCTTCAATAGCTCTTATCTTCATAGGATCCACTGCTACACCTTCTTCAAAGATGATATGTCGCAAATATAACAATTGTTTTTGGTAGGAAGAACAATTACTGAGTTTAGCGTACAACTGATTCTCTCTCAAGATCTGCAAAGTGATCCTAGGGTGATATTTGTGTTCTCCTTCAGATTTGGAATAAACCAAAATATCATCTAAGAATACGATAATGAATTTATCCAAAAATTCCTTGAATACCCCATTCATTAAACACATGAATGTGGATGGGCGTTTTATAACCCAAAAGGCACTACAGTGTACTCGTAATGCCCATACCTAGTCCAAAAAGAGGTCTTATTGATGTCTTCATCCTTAATGCACACCTGGTGATACCAAATCTAAGATCGATCTTGGAAAACACCTTTTCCCCTCTCAACTAATAAAAAAGATCATCAATCCTTGGAAAATGATATTTATTCTTGATTATGGCTTTATTCAACTTCCTGTAATCTACACACAGCCCCAACATACCATCTTTCTTCTTTGCGAATAATGCTGGAGCTCCCCAAGGTGAAATACTAGGGTGGATGTACCCTTTCTTCAGCAATTCTTCCAACTGCATTTGCAATTCTCGAAGTTGTGGGGTACTCATCCTGTATGGTGCTTGAGACGCAGGTACTTCCCCAAGTACCAAATCAATGGTGAAATTGATGTCTCTTTTGGGAGGAAAGCCATGCACATCTTGGATAACATCTTCAAACTCATTGAGAATGGTCATTTCCTCTATGCATGGCTCTGCCCCAGCTAGCAATTCTTCAACATGAATAATGTACAACTGACACCCTTTATGAATGTGCTTCTTCAATTGAGTGGATGAGATTTCTCTTACTGAAATCGATCTAGGTATTCCTTCTATTTATACAGAACTTCCATCCTCATCCTGGCAAGTCACGACCTTGCTATGGCAGTCTAGAATCGCATGATACGACTCAAGCCAATCCATCCCCAACAAAATGTCATAAGATCCCATAGGAATTATTTCCAAATTATATTTGGTCTGCAATCCATTCATGGTGAATTTATCGTCTTCAACTACTGCTGTAACTTTCATTTTCATCCCTGTAGCTAACTGCACCATACTATGCTTCTAGGTAATTTTTTGTTCACTAGCTTGCATCTTTCAACCAAGTTAGCATTAACATAACTGAATGTAGCTCTAGAATCTATTAAAATTGAAACTGGTAAATTGTTTACTTTACCTTCAATTTCTATCATTAACGCCAATTTCATTAAATTTGGACATATTGGGCAAATTTTGGACTAAGAAAGTGTGAATTTAGACTTTGAAAGTGTCAATATCAACCTTTCTAAAGTGCAAAATCAGGTTCTGAGAGTGGCAATATTGGCTTTGAAAAGTGTGTTTTTCTATTCGAATAATGTGTTTTTTGACTACTTATGAACCTTAAAATTGCAGTTTTTTGTATGAAACTATGAATTTCAATTCAAAAAGTGTGAGTTTCAAATTAAAAAATGCAAATTTTGATTCAAAATGTGTGAATTTCAAATAAAAAATGCAAATTTTGATTTGAAAAGTGTGAATTTCAAATCAAATCAAAAAATGAAAATTTTGATTTGAAAAGTGTGAATTTCAAATAAAATAATGAAAATTTTGATTCAAAAAGTGTGAATTTCAAATAAAAAAATGCAAATTTTGATTTGAAAAGTGTGAATTTCAAATAAAAAAATGCAAATTTTGATTTTAAAAGTGCAATTTTCATTTGGAAATGTGCAACCTTTTAAGTTGAAAAGTTCAATGTCTATAATATTCAGTCCTAGTTTGAATAACAAGTTTATCAATTCTTGTAAAAATTTCAATGTCTATATGATCACATCAAATGATATCCGTAGGAACAACAATCCCACTTTGAACACTATGCCTCATATGTTCTTGTTGTGCCTTAACTGCTGCAAGGCCCTTCTCATTTATTCTAATTTTTTTTCCTGTCCATCCTTGCCTTGGTGACCATACCCATATGATGTTGTTTACATCGATCATCATATTTTCTTCCGCACCAACAACCCATTGTTGCTTTCTATCTAAGCAGTTTTTGTACAAGACCTTCAGATCCTTCGATGCTCCTGTTGGCTTCCACCATTGCACCTCTACTTTGTAAGACCCAACAGTACTAGCATTTGAATCTTGATAAATATTACCAATCGCTCTACCCAACCAGATTGCACAATATGGCTCTGGTGATTGCACAATGATCATTTGGCCCTTTACAACATCCACTCTCGGAATGAATTCATCTGTAGGCTTGTTGCATACTGGTCGAACATAGCAATCCTGAAAAGCATGATCATTTTCCTTCAAATAGGCATCCATAATTTCATGTTCAGATCTTGTAGTTTAACTACTATGAATATCATGGCTTGTCGATGGCCAAGAGTTAGTTGCTGACTGATCAACACTCTCGAAGGGACTGTCCAAAGCTTGATATACAAACTCCCAATAATTTAACTCGGGACGCCAAAATTGTTCACCTCCCTTCTCAATCCCTTGATTTCAGAATGAAATATATGTTTCTATTCCTTTTTTTATTTCGTTAATGTTTGAAGGTCTTTTTTATTACAGATTTAATAACCCAGGTTGTCCCACCGGCAAGTTCGCGCTACCATCTGGCAATGACCACCAGAGATGAATAGGAGACGACCAAGCTTCATCCCGAAGTGATGCCCTCCATTGCATGACTGGAATGTTATCTATGAGCTGAAATTTAAAAAACTGGCATTTTTTGATACCGATGATCTTGACACTTCCATCCAAAAGGCGGGGTTTCACAAAGCTCTTAAAATCAGAAAGTTCATCAATTAGATAGGAGACATAGAAATTTTGATCGTCACATGTCCTATATGTATCCATAATTTCCAAGAGTGAAAATATATCCTTGCGCATTAGCTTTACTGATAACCTTCCATAAGTTGCATCTATGTCTTCATGGGTGTGTCCCACCAGAAGGAATCCAACTTCAACTATCTCGAACACTCTCCTTCCTGTTTTGGGATGATGCTACGGTATTACAAGATTATGAAGCCTTGGTCCTAACCAGTAGGCGCTACCCTCTAGAGGATTTCAGATTGAGGCTAAAACTGTCTCGGCAACAACTTATCTTTGGTTCCTTGTGTTGCCCCAAGGTTGTTCTGGCTTTGTTGGCAACCAAAAGTCTGTGGATCTACCTCTTCTAATATCACTGCATGATGGGTTTGCGCATCCGTCCATTTCATTTCTTCCCTTCCATGATAAAAGAATGAATAGGAGCAAGACTTCAAGCTTTCATGTTCCTTGGATTTTTAAAAAAATTCATGCCGATCACAATTATCTCTAGTCATTCATGAAACATTCGTCTAAATTTATTCAGTTTTGAAAATTATCGTGGTTGTTTGTAATGTGATTCTTCAATCCCATAGGTATTGCTAGAGCTCGTTCACCTCCAATTCCCACTTTATGGCTTCGATATAACAAAACTTAGCTCTCATTATTTCTTATTTCAACGCAAAGCTCTCCAATGTATTCCCTGTGGTGTGCCCATTCTTTCAGCCCACACTGTGTATCGATGGCCCATCTCTTGTGATAGTCCTTGGACGCAGGGCGTGGGGAATTCTCATGGGGATCCTGTGCTTCCCCTCTTCCGCCCGTGTAACGTGCCTCTGCGTTTTTGAGCAGCCGACTGTTGCGTGGAATTTTCTGCATGCATATTCGTTTACGGTTTTGAAAATAGCATTTCCAAAAGTCTCCCTTTACTGCTGTCATCCTCGTTGAGTCTATATAAGCAACTTTTTGTGCAGTATCTCCCAAGTCAATCCTCCATTGTGCGCACTGAGTCTGCTTGTTAAAATGCCTCTAAGCGTATACGTTTTTTTCTTTTCCACCCAGCCTTATCTCTACGTGTTTGCCAATGTCCTTCTTCTCTTCAATGCCCGTGGCCTCCACCTCTGATATTGTGCCATGTTTAGGGTTTTTTCTATTCGTTCTGATGTAGATGGCCATTTTTCTTCATCTAGCGTTGGTCTTTCTCTGCATTTGTAGCTGCGTTTTTATAACTTCTGCTGTGTCTTCATCATACTCCTACCAGGTCTCTACTCGTGTTGTCCGCGTGGTAAGTTTTTTGCTTTTGCTTGGGGTCCTTTATATCCATAATCATTCCATTATGTTCGCTTAGTAACCTTTGTGTTGTGCTTTTATCTGCTCATTGTTATCTCTCCAAAACTGAGGATATGTCGAGGTTAGGGTTTCCCCTTCGATCCACATGTCTCTTCTTATATTCATCCATTTCATATTAACATTTTATATGACCGAGGGGCTTTTGAAATTTTTGTGGTAAAAGGAGGAATAGTAATGGGAAAAATATTATGGTATTTCGAAAGGTTTTTTTCAAAATAATTTTATTAAATGGGATAGGGACACAAAAGCTTTTAATTAATATCATCTTTGGAATAAGGGGATGGGATTTAAAGGGGTGTAGGGACCTCTTTAAAGGGATATAAGATTTAAGCTTTTAATTAATATCATCATTAATACACGACCTCTATTTTATCATAAGGAATATGGACAAACCTCTATCTTCCTTTCTGTTGGGCTCCGATTTGGGATGCTTACATGAACTGTCTCTCTTTTGTTGGGATCTGACCCACTGACCATCCTGACACTCTGTGTTGGGACGGGCCAACTTCAAAGGGTTCTTTGACTGTGAAATGTGCCTATAATTTGGTTTTACAGGAGTTGTGGGGGAATACGGCTCCTCTCTGGTGGTTCTCGAAGCTTTGGGGATGGTAGATCCCTCTTAAACTTAAATTCTTTCTTTGGTTATGCCTTCATGATAAAATCCTCACATGGAAAAACATTCTGAAACGTGGTTTTCATGGTCCCGGTATCTGCATTCCATGTAGGAATGATTTGGAGGACACCAATCATCTCTTTGTTCATTGTTGTTTCACTAAGGATGTCTGGAAGGAATGCTCTAGCAGACTTCATCCGCCTGTTGATTGGGAGGGTGACACCTTGGATGATTGCCTTCACTCTTGGGCTCGACTCAACGGATCCTACAAGGTGTTAGCTATGTGCTTCATTGATTGTATTTGGCGGACCCGGAATGAAGCAATTTTTGATAACAAGAGCCCATCGATCTCTACCACTTTCAATCATCTTCTTCAAAGGTGGAATGAAGTTCATGTGACTGAAAGCAAGCGGAAGTTCAGAGATGTTATCTACCCGGAGCTGGATGGTGACTTGTTATGCGGCTGTTTTGATGGAGCTTCTAGACTTGGTATGTGTGGTGCTTGGAATCATCTTTTACCTGTGGCGGAACCACATCATTCGTATTCACATTGTTGTTGGCTCGGGCGACTGCTTGAAAGACGAGTTGCTTGCTCTTCGCTGTCTTTTTTGGTTCGTTGTTTTGAGGAGTTATATCGCCCTTTCCATCTTCGGTGACTCTCTAGTGGTCACAAATTGGTTTAATGGCCTTCACCATCACGGTGCCTCTGTTGGATCCTTGGCTCAAAGAAGTGGGTCGTCTCCAGAACTCCTTCTTGAAAATCAGTGTCAATCATGTATTTATCGTGAAGCCAACATGGAGGCAGATCGCCTCTCAAAAGATGCTATTGGGCCTATGGATGGTTTGCTCCACTATGAAGAACTCCTTGACAATGTGATTGTTGATAAGGGTTCTCATTGTGCTTTTTGAGGAATGGTTCTATTTTTATCTGTCTTCGACTATGATTGAGGTTTGTTGATGGTAGCCTTTTTCTCATCTTCTAGCTTGTGGACCTTTGTACTTAGCTCTCCGGCTTTTTGTAATATGGGATGGTTGATTTAGTTTTTGGCTCTCGGACTTTTTTGAAAACTCAGGATGTAACTTTGATTTTACTCTTAAAATATCAAGTTACTATTTTTTCTTTCTGAAAAAAAAGGAACATGGACAAAAACGTGCCTATGGAAATTATCTTCGATAAAGGAGGATATTGTCTTTTTTTACAAAGGGAGCATGGAGGGGTATTTCAATTTTTTTGTGTTAAAATTTTATGGCATTAATGCCATGCTATAAATTCTACAGCTAAGGATCTAAAGCCAATATAATCTTTACTTAGATTTGCAATAGAGATTAGCAAAAAATAGAGAAGAAGAATGAGCTAGAAACACATGAGATAGAACTCAATTGGAATAAACTCCATCATCATATTATTCAACAACATGAATAGAATATATAATACATCCCATAGGGAAAATTAGGACCTCTAAAGGCATTCAATTGGCTCACATGTGGTAGGATTAGATTTGACCAAATCCCCATCTATGACAAGTGTTAATCTCCAACTCATAGTGAATGGTCAGTGGCAAACTTGCCCAATTCATCCTAGCGCTCCTAGTTCATCCTAATCCAAGAGAAAAGAAAAAAAATTGCTTTAACTCATAAAAGCAGGATGAGAGCGCTTTAGCTCATAAAAGCAGAGTAAAGGCTAGATGAGGGTGGTATTGTGGATAAACTACCACAAGGTGGACAAAAGGAAGCACTAGGAAGCTAATTAACATAGTCTAAACCACTAAGAAGCAAAAATAAATGCATATACTAAAGTCTAGATGGTTAATTTGTTCTAACACCCCCCTTAAGCCTAACTTATGTGAGTGAAATATCAAAAATATGGCCCAACAACTAAGGCTATGGTCACCCTTTGCAATTTTATTTGTCCAAACAAACAATGTAAAAGAGGAAAACCACTTGGGAAAATTCTCCCCTCTAAATATGGACATGTGATGTACCAAAATTTTAATGATGCTCTCCAGAGCTCCGAGTAGATGTGAACTTGGTGAAGATGTCTGGAGGTATCTTCCCCCTTGGAAGAAGAGGATCATTCTCCCAAGTCATATGCTTGATTTCTCCATCAATGGAATCAAGCGAATCTAGAAGCTCCTTGAACTTGTCCATCAAACCAAACATGGTGAGAACAAATCCAAAAATATGTATATCATCCTGGAACTTGGATTTTGAACCAAGATAGGTAGGATCAGCTCCAAGAGTGAATATATGTTCCTTAGACTTGATGAGATCGGGTCAAAGCGAATGTATGAGGTCTCCAACTTCAGTGACACATGGAGGAAATGTGCTTTCCATCATGTAGCATTGGATAGGAAGAAAAATACTGAGAGCGAATGCAACTTCAAACTGGGTCATAGTCTCCCAAACACTAATTTGCACACCAAATATTGAACCAATAATCTCATGGGAAGAAGATAAAACATATTCTAGATAAGGCTCTTGGTGTGAATGATCTTCCACAACAAGCTTATCATCCTCACAATATGAAGAATGATAGGAGAACAATAGAGAGGAATGGATGGGGAGTTCTTATTCAACAATGGTGGTTTGAATGTCTTCTCTTGGATCAGCTGCACGGGAAGATGAGAAATCAAATTTCTCATGAACTTCTAGACAAACGGGAGAAGGAGTCACTTCAAGGAGACTTTCACCAATTCAAACTTGTGTTGATATTTCTGCCATATGTTCTTCTTCATCTTGCACAACTTTAGAAGAGATACTAGGGGATGATACATCAGGAGGGAGAACAAGTGAGGATATGTCACTAGGCTCTCTCTCCAAACTTCTTACATCTTCCCCATCATTTTGCATTCCAAATGATCTATCCAAATTGGTCGATAGATCACTTGGAGTATGAGCAGTATCAATGAGGTAGCACATACTGAAAGATATGGCAAGAAATATTACTCCATATTCTATGTCACTATCATTTAGCCAATCATTTTTCTCTTCATAGAATGTAGGCTCTTTCACAGCTCCAATAGACACATTAAAGAGACCTTGTCTCTTTAGAGATGCAACCAAATTCAATTTCCACTCTGAATAACATGTGAATGGAGTGAGAAGAGGAACTACTTTCGAATACATGTTAAAATTGTACCTGTAAACAACACTATGAAGATATGTATGGAATATTAATTGGTTCTAATGAGCTCTAGTTTAGTTAGTAGGAACATTCGGGAGTGCATCACACCCGGGAGGACCGTAAAGTGATCGGAGGCAATATCCCAAGGAATTTTGTGGTAACTACATTACTTTTGGTGCGTTACTACAAGCAATTATGCTTAACCTAATCTCCCTAAGCTTTGATACCATGTCAAAATTCTATGGCCTTAATTCCATGCAAGAAATTCTACAACTAAGGATCTAAATCCAATATAATCTTCACTTAGATTTGCAACAAAGATTAGCATAAAATAGAGAAGAAGAATGAGCTAGAAACACATGAGATAGAACTCAATTGGAATAAGCTCCATCATCATATTATTCAACAACATAAATACAATATATAATACATCCCATAGGGAAAATTCAAAATCCTACAAAGGAATTCCAATGGCTCACATGTGGCAGGCTTATATTTGACCAAATCCCCATCTATGACAAGTATCAATCTCCAACTCATAGTGAATGGTCACGAATTGACTAGGTGGGCCTAGGGAATCATGAGTGACCAAAAAACAACTAGTGAGTTGCTTTTCAAGAGAAAATGAAGGAAGATGTTGAGGCAAAAAAGTGGTAAACTTTCCTAATTCATCCTAGTTCTCCTAGCTCATCCTAATCCAAGAGAAAAGCAGAAAAAGCTGCTTTAACTCATAAAAGAAGGATAAAAGTAAGATGAGGGTGCTTTAGCTCATAAAAAAGAGTAAAGTTAGATGAGGGCGCTATTGTGGATTAACTATCATAAGCTGGACAAAAGTAAGCACTAGGAAGCCAACTAACATAGTCTAAACCACTGAAAAGAAAAAATAAATGAATATATTAAGGTCTGGATGGTTAATTTGTTCTAACATTTTGGACATGGGCATGAAAGAACCATGATGAACAGGTGCATATGAAAAAATAATAGAGGACGCGACTTTAACAAGTTTAAACTGATCAGACACAAATGACTCATTCCTTTCAAAACTTGGACTGACTACTAAAAAGGTCAAATGGACTCAGTTTTGGCCAAATGAGAAATGGAGTGATCAACATGATGACCTGAATGTAATGACATAAAAACCTTGACATGACAATGAACAGAGCGATAAATGACAAATATCCATGACATGACACCAACCAGGCTATGGAAACATTGAGAAGGAACTTGGCGAATCTACCAAAATGATCAATTGGAAGCAGAAATGGAGAAATGAGGCATGGACATGACAAGGACATTGCTCTAGACACAACAATATAGATGAAATTATTTTGCAAAAAAATTCAGTGGGTTCATCTTTGGCATCATTCGTTGACCTCTTTGGAAGCATGTCAATGTTGAGTGTCAACACCATGATCCACCACTCAACTGAGGAAGACCCTTTTACAGGCCCAGAAGAAGAGATGATCTACAAATTTCTTCTATCCATTGTAGAAATTGTCCCAAATCAAGTTCAAATTGAAGAATCCATTGGATAAATTGTCTAATATAAGGATTTTGTTGAAGACTACCTTCATAATGTCTTCTCATTCTCCATATCTAGAACCTCTTCTCCTACAGTTCACCAAGTTCCGCAGAAAAGCTTCAATGGGTTTCCTCCATTCAAAGCAAGGAGTGTTCAAGAAACACCATTCAATAAATTCAAATTGTTTGTATCTCATGAATGGGTTGACATGCACTTGAAAAGAATGAGGATTTCACAAAGGTTTATAGGGATCTTCGCAAAGCCCTTCATGAATAAGCAATTCACCCATTTGAGAGGTACTTTGTGAGTGAAGGCATCTTTTGAGCATCCGCCTTAAAGTTTCTTCTTCACATTTAATTTTATGGGGGATGGGTTTAACATGTGGCGTTTTTCCTCTTATCCAATTTACAGAGAATATTGTGTGCATGGGTACCTAATATGGCTACAAATTTCCAGGACCCATTTTTCATTTTTTTATTTTTCACTTCTAGTTAGGCTTATGTGGGGTGTAAGAGAAAATATCCCTCTACCTAGTTCCCTAGGCCTTGAACTGATGACTCCAATGGGACAAACCTCATCCAACATGACCACTTGATTCAACCTCATATTAAATTTGATCTTGCATAAGAGCCATTTATATAATAGGATCATTTATATAATAGAGTCATTTATGGATCTTCTTAACTTGAGGTTTTTATTTCATCAATAAATGACTCTATCATGTAAGTGACTCTTATATCCTCCACCTAAGTTCGTTGAACCTCATCTTAACTTGAGCTTGCATTCATCTTTGTTTCTCCTATATTGTTACTACTTCCTCTAATTTTGTGCCTCATCTTGGTCCTTGTTCACCTTCATCTTCAAGTGCTACAAATTAATGTTTTGAAGATACTAGAGTGGTTCCCACCACTACTCCTCTTCCTGTTTGGGCTCAGAAAACTCTTGAATCCGTAGGTTCTTAGATTGGTTTTCGTTCCAATACTTGTAGGACTAGATCTAAATTTTATCTCATGACTAA
Source organism: Larix kaempferi (assembly GCA_027924585.1). Lineage (NCBI taxonomy): Eukaryota > Viridiplantae > Streptophyta > Pinopsida > Pinales > Pinaceae > Larix > Larix kaempferi. The sequence goes on from BSBM01000737.1 coordinate 702,481, forward strand.
AGTATTGGCCACAAATGATCCATCTACTTATGCTTAAGATAAATATAAACCCGAATGGGAAAAATACATGATTTCTAAGTATGACTCATTAATGAAGAACAAAAAAGACATATTGAAAAATATATGAGTGTTATTGTGAACAATATTGTAAAGTTGTGATAAGCATATGTGGGTGGAGATCAAGTGTAATATTGGATATTTCTAAAGAATAAAGAAGATCATACCATCATGTGGATGTTTCCTCGTTTGGGGTTTTACCATGTATATCTTGTGAACTATTTATTTTTCTCTTGTCTCTTACTTACTATCTTGATTATTTGGTGCTTGTATGGATGGAAGGATAGACTAGTAGATTCTTATTAATGATTTGCATGTTAGAAAAGTTTTTGTTGCATGTTTATGCATATTTGATCTCAATAATATAACATGTTGGATCTTTTAGAAATTTGGTACGTATTGTTGAGTTTGACAATGAAGGAACACTTCTTTCTTTAAAGATCTTATATCACTAGTTTCATTAGGATGAGCTCGAATGAAAGTGGAATCAGATGAATAGCACATGTTTAGTTCAATCTTTTCTTCACAATTATATTTCCAAATAACTAATCAAGTATTTGAAGAGGAGGGAAAATTTGAAAAGATTATTCGTGAAGGAACATTTATAGAAGCATTAAACAATCAAACTATTTATGATGATTGTGATGTTGAGGAACATTCAATATTTTCTCCTTCTTAAGAGGATTTGAATCAACAATTTGATGAAAAGGGTATTGTTCTAAAACAATATGAAGACAAAATTGTATACAAATATTATGGAGATGAAAAGGTTGTTGTCCCAATGTATTGTGAAGAATTTGTTGTTCAAAATTTGGTTCAAATGGAAAAGCAGATTCCTACATCAACATATTTAAAAAAAATTAGCAGGATACCAATCTATGATGAGTATGATGATGAGACTGAGTTCATTATTCCAAGTTTCACTCTTTTCTTATCACTACATCCCCAAGGCCTATATTAGATAAAGAGAAAATAAAGAGTAATGGAATGGAGGGCTTCCCTTCTAAGCATACAATAAATTATAGTATCGAGCACATATATGACACATATGAGCATGCATATGAGGAGCAATGCATTGAAGAAAGTTTTAAGGAGTAGATCCTAGTTGAAATTTTTAGGGGTAATAAAGTCAACATGTTGTTTTTTTCTATTTCATTGATATCTCAAGGGGAAGAGTATGGTATCATCAAAGAAGAAGAGAAATCAAAAGTTGCACAAAGGAAATTCAGTCATTGAAACCATGAAGAGGGATTTACTATTGATCCTAAGAAAATATTTAATACTTTTGAGTATCATGTGGTAGCTTGGTTGGAGTCTATAATATAAAATTCTTCAAATATCTTAAGCTACATGAATCTAGTATTGTTGAATTGTAAGTACGAGTTCCATATTCAATTTTTATGACAGACTTTATTCGTGTTTGCCCCATTACTGCAAAATTACATGCTTGAACCTTGTTCAACCATTCAAATAATCTCCTAGTTTCTTTGGAAATTTCATTTCACCTAATGAATTGGATGAGTTGAATAGAGTATGGAATTTGTATATAAATAAATCTCCAATTGAGCTTCCAGTTCAGGTTTTGCACAAGCACATTTAGTTGGCTTTCGTAGTTTTAGTTTTCTTTGAATGATGAGCATGGATTGGGAATAAAGAATATGGGTTCAAGAGGATTGATATAGAGTATGTTTATGCATTCATGGTTACATAGGAATATAGTTTCATGAAGTTATAGAGATTGACAAAAAATGGTTTCAAGAAAGGAATGACTCCATGCCCATGAAGGAATATTCACTATATTCAATGACATTATTGATCTCGCAACCAATACACCAAGGAAAATTTTAGGGGTGAAATTTAGGGCTAATTGTAGGGTTTTTTTCCCAAAAAAAATCATTAATTTCCATTTTTTCTAAAGTGATTCACCCCAATTCCATGGGATAAAATTATTTTACTTTAAAAATTGCCAAAATTATCCCTAAAGTATATAAAATCCTTAGAAATTTGAATATTTGAAAAAAGAATTTCCAAACAGTTTATGTTTGGAATTTTAAGGATCGATAAAATTCGTCAAGGTTTCTACACTCAGAAAATCATGGATCCTTAAAATTTTCCTTGCAATAGACCCTTCTTGATCTAAAAAATTGATCTATAGGAGAAACAATCACCCAATCTTAGAGTAAATGTTTTGAGTGTTATGATTAGTGCCATAAAAAAATATCACATACATAGGTGAATTTGATGAAATTTCCCAATAAAGCATGAAACATGATCAACAATTTGAAAAAATAAAGAATGAAAAGAAAATAGACAAACTACTTATAAACAACATGTACATTGGTATTGCTTCATCATTGATGACTAGGCATAATGGATCTTCGGATAGATCCCATCTCTAGGATCACTTAGGACATTCCCCTCATAATCAACTAGCACATATTCTCCCATACTAAGGACATGCCTTACAATTTAAGGATCGTACCACATAGGATTGAATTTACCTTCCCCCACCTTATCCTTATCCTAGTCATAGACTAAGGCTATGCCTTGTTCAAAGAAAACCATAAAATGGAAAAAACTTATTGTAATGAACCTTTACATGCTTCTTGTGCTCGTAATTCACCGTCATTACATTTTTATGGTGTTCATCATGTTGTTCAAGGTAAGCAATACATTTTTCTTTGTTAGTCATGTTCGGTAGGAGTTATATGGATAGCCTTAAAGAGGTAATTTCACATTCAATTCACAATACCAGCTCCACTGCATGAACATGTTGGAAATGAGTGAATCTTGTGGAATTCTTAACTGAGGTTGGATAGGTCCACAAATCTAAAAATATCATTAGGTGTTAATTATTTTTACTTTTATTGATAGTCTATGAAGGATGGTTTTCAAATTTTTTTTAATAGATTTGATCTATCCATTCACCCAAGGGTAGTAAGGTGAAAACTAAACTTGATTTATAATTTTGCCATCATCTTATTTTGAAAATAAGTGCCAAGATTAGTGACAATATCTCTAGTCTACCCAAACCTAGCAATGACTTGATTGAACACGAAAAGTGTTGCTATATCTTTATCATTAGAAAAAGTAGGCATAGCTTTAACCCACTTAGTAATGTATTCTACAACCACAATGATGTACTTATGACGTTGCACCGAGGTTGTGATACACGTTGTGAAATAGAAACCCCTTTTGATAAAGGGGACAATTGTGACAAAAGTATATAATGAAGTAGGGTGCACACATATATCCTTCATATAAATATAGCACAAATGCTAGTTCTTGACTCTCTCACCACAGTTTTTGAAGATAAATGGGAAAAAACATCCAACATGAAAAATATTGTGGGTAGTAGCTAACCTAGATATATGACCACAACAAGATCAACTATGGCAATGATTGAACACTTTCTTATTTTATTTATGAGTCAACCACCAATGCAAAATGAAATCTAACCCATATGATACAAATTTTTGTTGATAATGAGGTATATCTTTGCATTATGATGAACATTACGGCATTCACCATAAGAGAAATGTTAAGGAAATTTGTGGGTTTGGAGATACATAAGAATGTATCCATACCAAGGGTCATTAGATTTGATGAGGAAAAAATGTTCATTGGGAAAGGACTCAATTTCAACTTTCTCTTCACCACCTCGAGGTAACTCTGAAATTAGTAGGCTCAGTTAATGAAAGATAATTTTTCAACTTCAACGATCCAAATTCTAGATCAAATTCTTACAATATAACTCTCCACTTGGAATACTTTCCCCTGATTATTTGTTAAGAGAAGGTATTCTATAATGGGTTCATGTATGTGATGACAAAAATGTGTTCTAAGAAAATGTAGTGTTGAAGCCTCTTAACAACATGGACCACTACAAAAGACAACTTCTCTACAGTTGAATATTACAATTCCAGTTTGGTTAGGCTCTTACTTAGATAGTTAATCATGTATTCATGATGCTAATCATATTCTTGAACCAATGGTAAATTGAAAAGCTACAAGATATAAGAGGAAGTCCTTATTGTAGTTTAATGGACTTAGCAATGAGGTTGACATTAGGGAATTTTTCAAGGATTTGAATGATCGTTAAGTGCCATCATCCCACATTAAAAGAACTCATTTTTTCAAAAGGAACATGAAGAATTTTGTGATCTCGATGTAGTTAACAATACATCTTTACAAGAAATATGATTTTCCTTGCAAGCTCTAGATTTGTCTAATGTTTTTCAATGGAATAAATTGAACAATCACCTCAACTTGAAGGGACTGATCATGATCGTGTACTTGGATACTATTAAACCATGAAACCTCCTTTTAATGAAAAAAGGATAAATCTATTTGGATTTAGTTGAATATTACAGAAACAACATTGGTTGTACACTACTGGAAAGTGACCTGGATGATTGGTCAAGTCATTTAGATAAGATTCCACGATATGCTTGATGTCATGGAAAGCATAATGCATAGCTTGCTTGAATGCAGGTCTAGTATTTTTAATGCCAAATGATATTTTTTATAGGAAAAAGTGTTGCATGGATAGATAAACACAATTTTGTGTTGGTATTCAAGATGAATATGGATTTTTTTGTAGATAGAAAATCCATCCATGAAGGAAAATATTTCACTTTTGGCACATGGATCAATAATTTGATCAATGAAAGGTGTGGGTAATTTTCCTTTGGACAAGCATTATTCATATCTTGAAAATAGATACACACACAAATGATCCATTGTTTCTTATAAATGGGAATATGATTGGATGCCCATTCATTTAGTGGGACTAGGTAGATGAAGCCAGATTTCAACATCTTCTCCACCTTTTCCTTAATGGAGGCTACCTTTTAAGAATTGTCCAATCTTCACTTTTTCTAAATAAGTTTTTCATTTTTGTAAGTTTTAATTTCATTCTCAACTATCTAGGGGTCAATTCCTAATATTTCTTCTTAAGTCCATGTTCGGACCCACATATACCTCATTTGATGGAAGGAAATGCTTATACTAGTTGAAATCTCTTGACACATCCAAACAATTGATCTGATCATCTTCCAACTTATTCAACTTGGGGATAAAATAAGATCGATGATGCATCTCTTCCCATGGTTTTTCAAAATTAGTCATGAATTTGATGATGGCCTCGTCAAATGGAATGGATATATCCAAGGAGTATTGATAATATGGAGAGATGAAGACCTAGATGGCTGAGGTAAATTGATCATGTTCTTCTCAAGGATGAGTAACATGATCAATGCTTCAATATCCAATTGAATATGATGGCAGGAATATTTTACTATAGAAAATGGCATACATTCTCCAACATATCCATATTCATTTTACAAATTTTGAAACTTGGGTCCAATCCAAGGATTATTGTTCAAATAGATCATTTTAAATGGCATTGAGCACCATGTCTTAAAAATCCTACTTGATGATAAATTGTTAAGATCTATTGAAACTGTCGAAATTTCATATATTAGCCATGAATCAATAGAATCTATGGGTGAATAAAGATAAAAAGTCCCCATTAGTGTGGAATCATTAGAGGAAATTTGAGGTTTAAATGCGGCCTCCTAAGGAAAATAATAAAATAATAGTTAAAATAATGAAATAATAGTTAAAATAATATTCATTAATTTTGGAGGAATAAAGAAAAAAAATACTTTTTTGTTTGTATTTTCAACATATCGCCTTGTTTTTTAACTCAAATTCCAAGCGGAAGCATGCGTTGGATGTTGAATCAAATTCCGCATCTAATGAGTACCCACACTGGATACTTTTAATAGACCCCGCTTCCTAAAAAACAAGAAATACCTGAAAACATGTGATGATGACATCATCATCACGTGTTTTCAAGTATTTCTTTTTTGGGGGACATCGGGGTCCATCAAAAGTATGTAGTGTGGGTACTCATGGGATGCAAAATTTAATTCTTCATCCAACGAGTGCTTCCACTCGAAATTTGAGTATAAACACACGGAGATATGTTGAAAATACGAACAAAAAAAGTAGTTTTTTTATAACAAATATCTCAAGTCAACCATTATGGTTGAATCATTTGATTGAAATTCTATTGGTTCTTGAATTCCAACTCATCAAGCTATTATGGTTGGCTGGTTTTCTTATATGATGGCTCGTTTTCTTATAGGGCCCATTTTAGACCTCAAATTTTATCTAATGATAATCCAACACACATATTCTCATGTGTCCTCATGGAATTATCCACCAACAAAACATTTGACTCTGAGGTGGTAGCTGAATCTAACTAATAGTATGACAATTGATAAATGGTGATAGTTAGTCCCTAGTGAGGGAATATAATCAATAAAGAGACTAATGACACCATGATGTCATAACATATGTCCAACTACATCCCAATAGAATGTTGTAATGTAATGAATTGTTGACAATCTCAACCATTAATAAGATTGTTTTTTCCCTAAATTTGATTGAGAATTCAATAGAAGGGGCATTAATATTAAATACTGACATACCAAAAGAAAAAGGGACTTCTAGTTTGAGGAGAGGTGGAGGAGGAACTAATATTTATAATAAGAATGAACATAGGATTAAGTCATATGGGTGTTACTGAAGTAGGAATATTGGTGGCCCCTAGTGAGATATAAGACACATGAGGATTATTCCCTCCTTTGAGGGAAACATGTCAAACGATTAAAAGTGCCCCATAAAACTAGTGTATTGGAAACAACACTCATATTATTCCATTAAATTAATTGATTCGGATGTAGGCTATGACATGTATGTGAGAATTCTTATGCATGCACTAGATGTGGACTCTAAGGATTAGTTAGAGGAGGATTAAAACTAACCAAGGATAGCCTAGGGATATCCTAAATCAAGGGGACCCTGAAATATTCACTATGACGAGGGGTAATATCCCTTCCAAGAATATCCTAATGAATCCCTTAATTGTCATATCATTTAGTACCTTGGTCTTCTTTGGGTTGAGCTTCCTTTTCAAGATTATTTACAATTTCTTGGTTTTCCACTCTCGACACACTACCAGGTGTGTTGGGATTGAGTGTTCATATTGTTGTAGGAAGCTCCATGGTTTTAGGGGAAATACCCCTATCCTTTTGAGAGAAATAAAGTGGCTTATCAACCACCTTGAATCAACCAACTCTAACAAATGTAACCTAGGCAGGTTACCTCAAACAAGCACTCCATTAAAAATTCCTAAAATATTTTCAACAATCAACAAAACTCTCCCAAAGACTTGTTCTAGGGTAATGAGGCTCCAAACACTAATTTAATGAATATAATCAAGAATACCTTCCATAATGCATCATAGGATTATCGTAGCCCAAGTCAAACAAATAAAGTAATGAGAGAGAGTTATGTTAACTCTCTTGCAATATTCACCCAAGGTGCAGGTACTGTAACAAATATGGGAACCCTCTAAGGGAGAGGGTGTGGACGTTATGTGTATATATCGGGTAGAAAAATCACTTCCCACTTGTAGTCACAAACAAAAGAGGATAGAGAAATGAAACTAAGGATACCATGTAATAAACTAAAATATTACTATTAATTATTTACTTACCATCGGCATTGAAAAGTCACAATGTTTGATGTGTTCTTTCATAATCTATATAGTCAGATGGTAATCTATTGTAATAATCATCAAATTATTAATAAATATATTTGTTCTTTTAGAAAATCATCTTCCAATTGGTATTAGAGCAAGTGTTTGAAAGTGAACAATAGGCTCGTGCTTTTGGGTGTCACCATTCTGCTGCTATTGCAGTTCTGTTTTCCCTACCCCCACAGTCCGCTCAATGTTACCTCCACCACTCCACTCACATAGACATTCCCCCTCTTTGTTACCTCCACTTCTCTACTCATCAAACCCTTCCTCCACTGCACACTCCCACGTTCTCCATCTCTCCCACAACCCCACATCCTTCCTCTACATCCACCCTTCCATTACACTTGCAACTATCCTGCTTCTCCCTCAACCATCCTACCACTAGCCACACCTCCACACATCTACTCATCCCTTCTTCCTTAAATTTTCACCAACCCTCCAACACCTCCATCTTTGGTTCCTCTCGCCTCCTTTCCTGCTCCTCTCCCAACACTTCCATAGCCTTCCTGTATCCCACTCCTCCTTCCCACGCTATCTCCCCATGCTCATTATTCCACCACCGAGACAATCACTCCCCTTCATCTTCCCAGGCCTTCTATCCCACCATTGTGCCACTTTCTCCCTTTCCTTCCACTCCCTTCCTCTATGCTCAACTCGTCCACAAACATTCCCACACCATTTTAAAAAAATTATTATTATATTTTAATCCCTTAAATTATATTGAAAGTATATACATATATAATAATATTATTATTTTTTTTAAATAATATTTATTATTGTTGTTGTTGTTGTTTAATAGTTATTTCTCCGCATTCTCAAAAAAAAATTATAATCATGAATACAAGCAACACAGAGAGGAAATATAGTGGACCTCCAAAAGGTAATGAGTCAGCAAAAAAGGAAGACATTGAGCTTGATAGCAGAATTATTAAGATTGTTCAAAGTGTATAACCAAGTGTACTACTAGAAGTCAACAAAAAATACAATCAAATATATGAAAAAATTGTTGAATAAAATTGTCATTGATGTCAAACTCTATATCTATATGTCCTCCAAAGTGGTCCCCTTATGGTGTATTAGTTAGCATGGCCCTCATAGGAAGACAGTTTGTGATGTACACATATGGATCAACACCCTAAAGATGTCCCTACGGTTGCCCCTAATAATTGTTGAAATAAAAGGTGAATAAACCCCTAAACAATGATGATGTGTTCATCAAGTATGATGATGTGGACAAGAAATAAGGACTCTTTGAGAAGATATGGGGTAATATTGAAGTTTTGGAATGAAGTGTCATGATGGATCCTTGAGTTGGCATGCCAACCCTTGAGACCCCCTTAAAATATGGAGATCCACAAATTAAGGATGAGTTTAAGGAGACCCTGAAAGAAGCTACAAGGCATGATGAAGCATATAAATAGAAGATAAAATCTTTCATTTTTGCATCCATCAAGTGTCTCTTTGGTATTGTGAAACTCTTGGAGAAAAGTGAGAAACTTTGTGGAGGAGAAAAGTTTGGGCATTTTTGAGGATTGAGGAGATCCACAAACACTAGAATAACTTTCTCATATGGAATCCAAATTACAAAATTCTTGGCTCATTAGAAATCTTGTTGCGAGGGCTATGCGATGACATGATCTAGAGTTCCTTTTGGTTTTTCTATTATTTCTTCATCTTGTGATATTGGAAAATGATCTATGGCTTGATTTGGTGTAAAAGATTGAATATGGAAATGAAATATTTGGATGATTGTTTCTGGGAATTATTGAGAATTGGACTTGAGGCATGCAAAAGCTTGATACAGTGATAGAGAAAGGAGTAGGTACAGTGATATATGTACACGGAAAGAGATATAGGTATAGATTATCAATGGAAGTGACAGGGACAGAGACAACGTGATAATGAAAGGGATAGAGACATAAACAAAGATAGTGACACCGATAGATTGATTCTCTTATTCATATCATGGCATCAAGATGGGAAAAGGATAGGTTGGAGACTGTGATCTCAAGGGGTTGTAGCCTCCTCTCAATTGGAATTTATAAACTAGTGGGTTGGTTCCTCCTTCTAGTTGGTGCTATAAAATCAAGGAGTTGGAGCTTCCTTCCAGTTGGTGTTGGTAAACACATTGAATGTAATTTCTATGTTATATAAGAAAATCATTTCATGGTTTTCTCCTATTTGGGTTTCCACGTAAAATATCTTGTGTAGCGTGTATTATTTATGTGATAATGAACTGTTAATGATTACATATGTTAATTCATGGTTGAAATTGTACAAACTTCTAAATATTGATTCACCCCCTCTCAATATTTTCAACAATTGGTATCATGGTAGGTTCCTTCAAGAGATTCTAACCATTGGAATCTAGATCATCATGGAAAAGTATGTATAATATTTTAATCTTGGATCACCATTATTTGATGGGATGAAATTTCCTTTTTGGAGCATAAGGATGAAGCTATTATTGCAGTCACTTGGGATTGATGTTTGTCAAGTTGTAGTAAATGGATACACTACACCAGATACATATCCACCTATAGGTACTACTGAAAGAAGACTTTATAAATGCAATTCAAGGTCCATGAGTGCTATTCTCGAGAACTTAGCAAGTTCAAAATTTGTCAAGGTTATGAATTGTATCTCTGTAAAAGAAATCTGGGACAAGTTAAAGAATGTGTACAAAGGAAATTCCAAAGTTAATGGAGCTAAGATGCAAACTTATCGAAGACAATTTGAACACCTGAAAAATGAAGGAAGATGAAGACATTGCATCCTATTTTCTTTGAGTAGATGAAATTGTGAACACCATGAGGGGTCTAGGAGAAAAAATTGGAAGTTCAGTAATTGTTCAAAAGATTCTCATATCTATTCCAATGAGGTTTGATTCTAACATTTTATCCCTAGAAGAAATAGAATATGTGGATAGTTTAAGTATAGGTGAACTACATGGAATTCTTACAGCATACGAAGTGAGAATAGAACAAGAGAATCTAACTAAAAGGGAAGCATCTTTCAAGGATTCCAAGAAGAAAAAGAAGAACAAGCAAAAAGAAAAATCATGTTCATGCTCCAGTTGTAGCGATGACTCAAGTGATGAAGAAGTAGAAAAATTCATGAGAAATTTGAAAAGAGGAACCAACAAGTACAAATAACGAAAAGAAATATAAAAAAAGGAACAAGAAATTTGTGAAAAGGAAGAGTCTCTACTTAAAGGAGGATAGCTCCTCATCCGATGAAGAGGATGATAGTGATAATGACTCCAAGAAAAGTGCTCTTCATGGAATTAGAAGAAACTGCTAGTTATTATTAGGAATATTATGTGTAAGGAGAAGTAAATCTTGAGGCAGAATTGATCAGTGCCTTAAGTGAACTAAAGAAAGAAAGGAAGAAAAACAAGTTACTCAAAAGGGAGTTGGATGAACTGAAGGAAAGATCCTGTAGAAACCCTGAAGAGAAAAAGAATATCTTTATGGATCTAAAAGTTTCATTGGAAGAAGCTAAGGTGATTGAAGAAACACTTATAATAAGACTAGAAGAAAAGGTGAAGATATAGGAAGAGATGGAAGCAGAAATAGTCTCCCCTAGAAAGGAATCACAGAAGAAGGACATTCGACAAAACTTTGGTCACAACACAAAAATACTGGGTGAAATTATCAGCGGCCAAAGGCCATTCTATGATAAATCTAGTCTTGGATACAAAAACAATGATGAGGGTTCAAGCTCTATGATAATTGAAAGTAAAGAAAGACAATGAAGGTATGCAGATGTTGTGAAAGGTTCTAAGTTTCAAAAGAAGGATATATAGAAACCAATAATGAAGAAAAGTACTGAAGAAGATAGGGCATGGAAGAAACCACTAACAACAAAGTTTCAAAATCCTTATTTTATAATATTTGCACCAACAATAAGACCTCCTACATCCAATAAGAAATTGTAGAAGTGGGATGACAATGTCTTCAAAGGAAACTAGGCAATTTCTATAACATAAGAGAACTTGGGAAAAGAAGCAAAAATATTTGTAGATCGACAAACGTGGACTTTCCCTACAATATTAGAGTAGTATAATTCAATGGTGTGTTGATAGTGGATGTTCAAATCATATTATGGGTGACAAAAACAGATTTGTGTTGAAAAGAAAAGGATTGATCTGTCACATTTAGCAATAACATCTCATCCAGAATTGTGGGAAAAAAGGTACATTTAGTATTGGAAATGAAAATGCTTTGGTAGAAAATGTTATACTTGTTGAAAACAGGAAGCATAATCTATTGAGTGTCAGCCAAATGTGTGATAAGGGCCACACACTCCTATTCGATTTAGAAGAATGTGAAATCAGGAGAAAAGGATCAGGACTTGTGGCAATGGAAACTAGAACCCCAAACAACATATACATCTTGAATGAAATTGGAAAGGAAAAATATTGTTTGGGTAAGGAAGATGAAAGTTGGATTTGGCACAAGAGAATGGGTCATATAAAATTTGAAAATATTATCAAGCTCAACAAGAAGCAAGCCATAAAAGAAATGCCACATATTACAAAACCATCTAGCACTTTGTGCAAGCATTGTCAGCATGGGAAACAAACAATGGTTGAATACAAGACAAAGAAATATGCAACTACAAAGCCATTGCAAATTATTCACACTGATCTACGAGGGACAATGAAGACAAAAGGAATGAATGGTGAGCAATACTTCATGTTCCTCATTAATGAATATACAAGGATGACACATGGGTGTGCTTCCTCAACAAGAAATCAGAAGCATTCGAATATTTAAGGATATTCAAGGAAATGGTTGAAAATGAAATCGATTTGAAAATCAAGACCTTGAGATCAGACAATTGTGGTGAGTTCATCTCAAATGAATTCTGGGATTTTGGTGAAGCATGTGGAATAAAAAGGGAATTCTCAGCAGCTAGAACGCCTCAACAAAATGGAGTTGTTGAAAGGAAAAATAGAATTGTACAAGAAATGGCCATAACTATGATGAATTACTCCAAGATAGGTGATATATTTTGGGTGCAAGTAGTACATACAACCATTCACATATTGAAAAAAGCATTGCTTAGAAGTAACAATGATCAAACACCATATGGACTATGGAAAGGAATACTATCCAATGTCAAACATTTCAAAGTGTTTGGAAGCAAATGCTACATAAAAAAGAATAACAAGAAAATTGGAAAAATTGACTCTCGGGTATATGAAGGCATATTTGTTGGGTACTCTTACAAAAGTAAAGCATATAGGTGTTATAATCTAAGACTCAATAAAATAGTGGAGAGCATCAGTGTGAAATTTGATGAAATCAACTTACCAAGACAAAGAAGGGAAGCATAGATTCAAACATCTTTGGAAAACCTAAAATTGAAGAACCAAAGTTTGAAGCAGAGGAAGAAGAATAACAATGAAAAGGAGAGCAATTAGAAGCATAACAAGAAGAAAATAGTTAGCATAATATTTGAAATCCTTCCAAGAATCGGAAAAGTGTTCAAACAACTTTCAAGACACATATTCACCTTGTTCAGAAGAATCATCCTCCATGATTAATCATTGGGGAAAAGAGTATCAGAATAGAAACCAGAAGTAGAATAAAAGCTAAGATGTCAGAACAAGGGAACTTGTCTTTGTTATCCACAATTGAAGCAAGCAGCTTTGAATAAGCCAAAAATGATGAACATTGCATCAAGGATATGGAAGAAGAACTAGATTAGATAGAGAAGAATGAAACATGGGAATTGGTTCCAAGGCCAAAGGATAAAAATGTGATTGTTTGGCAAAATGGGTTTTCAGAAACAAGCTCAATGAAGATGGATAGGTAACAAGAAGCAAAGCCATACTAGTATGTAAAGGATATGCCCAAGTTGAGGAATATATTTTGATGAAACATTTGCTCCCATGGCCAAACTGGAAACAATTAGAATGATCTTAGCTTATGCATGTTGTAAGATAATTAAAGTATATCAAATGGATGTAAAATCAGCTTTTCTAAATGGAGATTTAGAAGGAGTCTACATTGAACAACTAGAGGGGTTACTACTATCAAAAAATGAAGACTATGTATGCAGATTAAAGAAATATCTATATGGACTCAAGCAAGATCCTCAAGCTTGGTACTCAAGATTGGATATTAGATACTTACAACAAGAAGGATTCAAGAGGGGAAATGCAGATAGTAATCTCTACATAAAGATGGATCATGCTAGTATGATCATTATTGAAGTGTATGTTGATGACATCATCTTTGGAAGTGATGATGACATGATGAGTCATAAGTTTTCCAAGGATATGAAAAAAAAATTTGAAATGTACTTGCTTGGAGAGTCAACTTTCTTTTTAGGCCTCCAAATATCTCAACTAGACGATGGCATTTTCATTTCCCAAACCAAGTACATCAAGGAAATATTGAATAAATTCATAATGGAAGACTAAAAACCTGTAAGGACGCCTATGGTTACCAGATGCAAGTTAAGCAAAGATGATGAATCCAAGGAAGTGGATCAAAGGCGTTACAGATCAATGATTGGTAGTCTTCTCTATGTGAAAACTTCAATACCAGATGTTATGCAGGCAGTTGGACAAGTTGCAAGATTTCAGGCATCTACAAAGGAAACACATGTTTTAGTAGTGAAAAGGATCTTCAGATATATTCAAGGAACAAAAGACTGGACAATGGTATCCAAAAGGAAACAAGTTGACATTGGTTTCCTACATAGATGTAGACTGCGAACAAAGCATTGATGACAGAAGAAGCACAAGTGGAGCAGCTTTATTCCTAGGTGATGGTTTAGTGTCCTGGTTAAGTAAGAAGAAATATTCAGTATCCTTATCCACAGTGGAAGCATAATATATTGCAGTTGCATCATGTTGTACTCAGATTCTATGGATGAAGAAAAATGTACAAGAAATTCAAGTGACATATGATGCTCCTATTCCGATCCCGTATGACAATACAAGTGCTACAAGTATTTCAAAGAATCTAGTTATGCATTGCAAGACAAAACACATTCCTATCAAGTATCACTTTCTATGGGAACATGTTGCAGAAAAGAACATCAAGATGGAATATATCAGGACAAAGGAACATATTGCATATATATTTACAAATCCTCTCCCAAGAGAGAAATTTGAGTATCTTTGGAAAGGATTGGGAGTAATTATTTCTCCAAATTGAACAGGCATTATCAAAAGGGAGAGATATTGTAAGGGGGAGTTACTCTTTTTCATTGATATCAAAGAGGGAAAGAAATATCAGAAGCATGAAGAAAGGGGGAGAAGCATGAAGACATGGGGAGCATGGTCCCAGGGGGAGTACTAGTAGAAAAATGGGTGATAAATGACCAGGAAACCAGAAAAGTTGGTCACCAAGTGAAAGAAATGACTAAACCACCAAAAACTTTGGTCACCACAGTGTTTTTAAGTGAAGTATGACGAAATTTAAACAATTTTAAGTGATCACAACTAAAAATGACCAAAATAAATGACTAATTTAGTCATGAGATACAAAATATGTCTAGAGAATCTAAGTTAATAATTATATAAGATGTCCATTGTTAAAATTTATGAAATTGTAATAATTTTATTACAATTTCATAAATTTTAAAAATTTGATTGTCAAAATTGCAATTTTTTATTGTTCGAACAATGGATAATTCCCTCTTCTTCAATAGGATTTGCTTTAGATATTTTTTTTGTCTAATTTTAATCCCAAATTACAATTTTTCTGAGGAGCATTGTTAATCACTAGTATGCAAATGGTTAGCCAAATGAGAACCTATTAAAATTTGTCGCAAGGCCATTCCATCTGTACTTTCGTATCCAGGGCGATGTGCTTGTCGTGTCCATACCTTGTTTCATTATTTTCACTTCCGTATGCCCCTTCGGCACACTTGTCAAGTTTCATCTTATGTTGAGTTGTGCCATGGAGTTAGTTGTTTCTCACTATAAGCATCATCATGTCATGGTTGTTATACCATTGGGTGTGGCTTGTCATGTCAATCACGTCCATGTTTCATTTGATAAAAATAATCACTATTTGACCCTTTCGGTGGTCTGTCAAGTTTCGTCCAGTGTATGTATTTTGAATCATGATCGCCAAAAATTGTTAATTTCTCGTCCTCCATTAATTTACAAGACGCAACCGTCAGCCATGATTTTCACTTTGTCTAAGCTCAAAAAGTTGATAATACCCCCTTTAGTTATCTCCCTACATTTGAAAGCACTAATGACCCATATTTCAAGAAAACAATATCTCCCCTCCTTTGTAAGGAAAGGGTTAAGTTGAAAACACAGATACATTTATGAGGATTATCATAATGTAAGTAATAAGAATTAAGGATTGAGGAAATTGTTAAACTGGAAAATAGAGACAATTCACCTAACTTTTCTTTTCAATTCTCTTTTTGTTGATCTGGATTTTGTTTTGTTTGTTCTTCTCCTTCTTCTGTCGTCATTTCGTCATTTTGTACATTTTGATTTATTTGTTGTTCTGCAAACTGATTTTTTTGTTCTTCCAATTGCTTCAACTTTCTCTCTCGATACGCTCTTTGTCGATCAATGTTTCGTTTTCTTTGTTCTTCTCATTCTTCTGTTGTCAATTCGCCTAATTTTTTTTTTCAATTTTCATTTTGTTGATCTGCATTTTGTTTTGTTCATTCTTCTCCTTCTTCTACCTTGATTTCGTACATTTTGATTTATTTGTTGTTCTGCAGCTTGATTTCTTTGTTCTTCCAACTGCTTCAACTTGGTCTCTCGATACACTCTTTGTCGATCAACATTTCGTTTTCTTTGTTCCTCTGGTTCTTCTGCTGTCAATTCGTTTAAATTTCTTTTTCGATATTCTTTTTGTTGATCTACATTTCGTTTTCTTCGTTCTTCTAGTTCTTTTGCTATCATTTCGTCCAACTTCCTTTTTCGAAATTCTTTTTGTTCTTCTTCTTTTCATTTCAAGTCTTCTTCTCGTTCTTTTGTTGTCACTGAAATCAATGCATCCATACACTGAAATCAATGCGTGCATACACTGAAATCTATGTGTCCATACACTAAAATCAATGCGTCCACCGAATAACATCTATACTGAAAAATATGCAATAAAAAACCCCATACACTGAAATCTATGCGTCCATTCAATGAAATCAATGCATCCATACACTGAAATCTATGCGTCCATACACTGAAATCAATGCGTCCACAAAATAACATCTACACCGAAAAATATGCAATAAAAAACCCCATACACTGACATCTATGCGTCTATACACTGAAATCAATGTGTCCACAGAATAACATCTACACTGAAAAATATGGAATAAAAAGACTGAATACACTGAAATCTATGCAAGTATAAAACTCACTTTACATGATAATGAAATTCAATTTATTTATGAAATTTTATATTTAAAAAAAAAAGTAGGTGATCTAGGAGGATTGAACCTTGGACCTCAAGCACATTATCCCACACCCTTACCACTATAACACATGTAGTTCTTATTATACATAGTAAAGAACGTATATACTTATATGTAAATATTAATATATATTTTAATAGGTGGATGGAGAGAGGGAGGGGTGCGAGCTACACCAAAAATTATGCACTAAAAAAACCCCATACACTAAAATCTATGCATCCATACATTGAAATCAATGCGTCCACAAAATAAGATCTACACTGAAAAAAATAACAATAAAAAGACCCCATACACTGAAATCTATGCAAGTCTAAAACTCACTTTTATGAAATTCAATATATTTACGAAATTCTATATTTTTTTAAAAAAAGTAGGTGATCCGGGAGAATGGAACCTTGGACCTCACACCCATTATCCCAACACCCTTACCACTATACCACATGTACTTCTTATTATACAATGTAAAGAACTTATATACTTATATGTAAAAATTAATATATATTTAAATTTAAATTAAATGTTAATTTAAATATAAATATAAATATAAATATAAATTAAATGTTAATTTTTAAATTTAAATATAAATTTAAATTCAATATAAATATTAAACTAAATTTAATTTTAATCTATGGAAGTACAAAACTCACTTTACATGATAATGAAATTCAATTTATTTACGAAATTCTATATTACTTTTTACATTTTATCAATTTTGACAAACT
This sequence comes from Larix kaempferi, assembly GCA_027924585.1. Lineage (NCBI taxonomy): Eukaryota > Viridiplantae > Streptophyta > Pinopsida > Pinales > Pinaceae > Larix > Larix kaempferi. The sequence continues at coordinate 720,286 of BSBM01000737.1, forward strand.
TTACATGTTACTTTTTACATTTTATTATTTTGGAACAAAGGTTACATGTTACATCCGTTACATGTTACAAGATCTCTCTCATAATATTACTTTTTACATTTTATTAATTTTGAACAAACGTTACATGTTACATCCGTTACATGTTACAAGATCTCCCTCATGCTATTACTTTTTACATTTTATTATTTTCAAACATCGTTACATGTTACAAGATCTCCCTGATACTATTACTTTTTACATTTTATTGTTTTCGAACAAATGTTACATGTTACATCCGTTACATGTTACAAGGTCTCCCTCATACTATTACTTTTTACTTTTTCTATAATATTTTTGCTGTTTTGGTGTATTATATAGTGAGTGTATTTCAAATGAAACTTTACAACCTTACATTAATTAAACTAAGGATACCATGTAATAAACTAAAATATTACTATTAATTATTTATTTTCCATCGGCATTGAAAAGTCACAATGTTTGATGTGTTCTTTCATTGTCTATATAGTCAGATGGTAATCTATTGTAATAATCATCAAATTATTAATAAATATATTTGTTCTTTTAGAAAATCATCTTCCAATTGGTATTAGAGCAAGTGTTTGAAAGTGAACACTAGGCTCATGCTTTTGGGTGTGACCATTCTGTTGCTATTGCAGTTCTATTTTCCCTACCCCCACGGTCTGCTCAATGTTACCTCCACCACTCCAGTCACATAGACATTCCCCCTTTGTGTTACCTCCACTTCTCTACTCATCAAACCCTTCTTCCGCTGTACACTCCCGCATTCTCCATCTCTCCCACAACCCCACATCCTTCCTCCACATCCAACCTTCCATTACACTTGCATCTCTCCTGCTTCATCCCACCACTAGCCACACGTCCACACATCTACTCATCCCTTCTCCCTTAAATTTTCACCAACCCTCCAACACCTCCATCTTTGGTTCCTCTCGCCTCCTTTCCTGCTCCTCTCCCAACACTTCCATAGCCTGCTCGTATCCCAATCCTCCTTCCCACGCTATCTCCCCATGCTCGTTATTCCACCACCGAGACAATCACTCCCCTTCATCTTCCCAGGCCTTCTATCCCACCATTGTGCCACTTTCTCCCTTTCCTTCCACTCCCTTCCTCTATGCCCAACTCGTCCACAAACTTTCCCACACCATTTCAAAACAAATATTATTATATTTTAATCCCTTAAATACTATTAAAAGTATATACATATATAATAATATTATTATTGTTTTTTAAATAATATTTATTGTTGTTGTTGTTGTTTAATAGTTATTTCGCCGCATTCTCGAAAAAAAATTATAATCATGAATACAAGAAACATGGAGAGGAAATATAGTGGACCTCCCAAAGGTAATGAGTCGGCAAAAAAGGAAGACATCGAGCTTGATAGCAGAATTACAAAGATTGTTCAAAGTGTATAACCAAGTGTACTACAAGAAGTCAACAAAAAATACAATCAAATATATGAATAAATTGTTGAATAAAATTGTCATTGATGTCAAACTCTATATCTGTATGTCCTCCAGAGCAGTTCCCTTATGGTGTATTAGTTATGCATGACCCTCATAGGAAGACACTTTGTGATGTACACATATGGATCAACACCCTAAAGATGTCCCTACGGTTACCCCTAAGAATTGTTGAAATAAAAGGTGAATAAACCCCTAAACAATGATGTTTGGTCCAATTTCCCATGAGTTTGGGGTTACATGACCCATGGTAGAGAAGGTCCTAAAGAGCCCCCAAATTTGGTACGAAGCAAGTTGCTATGAATCTTGAAATATCCCCAAAATAATGATGTTTGGTCCACATGATCCCAAAAGTTGTGGTACTTTGGCCCATTGGGCCACATGAAGTGGTAAGGACCCCCACAAGAAATGATGATGTGGACAATAAATAAGGACTCTTTGAGAAGATATGGGGTAATATTGAAGTTTTGGAATGAAGTGTCATGATGGATCCTTGAGGTGGCATGCGAACCCTTGAGACCCCCTTAAAATATGGAGATCCACAAATTAATGATGAGTTTAAGGAGACCCTAAAAGAAGCTACAAGGCATGATGAAGCATATAAATAGAAGATCAAAGCTTTCATTTTTGCATCCATCCATCAAGTATCTCTTTGGTGTTGTGCAACTCTTGGAGAAAAGTGAGAAACTTCGTGGAGGAGAAAATTTTGGGCATCTTTGATGATTTAGGAGATTCATGAAAACTAGAATAACTTTCTCATATGGAATCAAAATTACAAAATTCTTGGCTCATTGGAAATCTTGTTGCGAGGGCTATGCGATGACATGATCTAGAGTTCCTTTTGGGTTTTCTATTATTTCTTCATCTTGTGATATTGGAAAATGATCTATGGCTTGATTTGGTGTAAAAGATTGAATATGCAAATGAAATCCTTGGATTATTGTTTCTGGGAATTATTGAGAATTGGACTTGAGGCATGCATAAGTTGGATACCGTGATAGAGAAATGAGTAGGTACAGTGATATATGTACAAGGAAAGAGATATAGGTATAGATTATCAATGGCTATGATAGGGACAGAGACAGTGTGATAATGAAAGGGATAGAGACATAAACAAAGATAGTGACAGTGATAGATTGATTTTCTTATTCATATCATGGCAGCAAGATGGGGAAATGATAGGTTGGAGACTATGATCTCAAGGGGTTGTAGCCTCCTTTCAATTGGAATTGATAAACTAGCGGGTTGGTTCCTCCTTCTAGTTGGTGCTATAAAATAAGGGAGTTGGAGCTTCCTTCCAGTTGGTGTTGGTAAACACATTGACTATAATTTTTATGTTATATAAGAAAATCATTTCATGGTTTTCTCCCATTTGGGTTTCCACGTAAAATATCTTGTGTACTGTGTATTATTTATGTGATGATGAATTGTTTATGATTACATATGTTAATTCATGGTTGAAATTGTAAAAACTTCTAAATATTGGTTCACTCCCTCTCAGTATTTTCAACAATTGGTATCATAGTAGGTTCCTTCCAAAGATTCTAACCATTGGAAGCTAGATCATCATGGAAAAGTGCGTATAATATTTTAATCTTGGATCACCATTATTTGATGGGATGAAATATCCTTTTTGGAGCATAAGGATGAAGCTATTATTGCAGTCACTTGGAATTGATGTTTGGCAAGTTGCAGTAAATGGATACACTACGGGAATATGAGAAAATAAATTGGGGCTTTAGAGGATTTTCTGGGATTTTTCCATTTAACATTCCTATTATCTTTCACTATAGAGGATCTGCAAATTGGCTCATCTCTCGGTGGTCGTTCTTGCTTCAGGTATGGATTCCTATCTAATCCTGCAATTATTGGTTGAGATTTTTCCACGAACATTTTAAATGCCTCCTCAACAAAACCACTTTGTGCATAGGCTGAAATCATAGTCGTCCAAGAGAACACGTCTCTTTGAGGTATTTTTAGAAAGAGCCTATGGGCCTCATCAAGATGCCCAGACCCCGCACATATCCTGCAGTTATGGGCATCCGATTTTGGCATTTTGGCAAACACATTGCAATCTCTATTTTCCCACATTTTCCATACATATCTACAAGAGCATTCGCCACAACTCCGTCATACTCAATCCCACTCCTTAACATCTGTTGATGGATCTCCACAGATACCAATTTGGCACACGCTGGAAGAATGCTTGCAAAGGTGAATTGATTTCGATGGACACCTATTTTTCCATTTGTTGAAATAGTTCCAATTCCTCCCCGGGACGAACTCCATGCAATGCATAAAGGAGACAACTGTTTGGTGCGACCTGACGATAGGACTGTTGATAGCGCCCCAAGAAGATCCTGTCAGGATAGATTATGAACCTTTGAATAAACTCTGATCATTATTATCCTGGAGTTCAATATACTTGTTAACTCTTGATCCATTCCATTCCTATTCCAGCTGGTGTAATCTTGGATCCATTCCTATTCCACTTATACTAAGCATATCGAGTCAAATCTCACTCGGAAAACTCTATGAATTGGTGGGTTATCGATCGACAGTATGATATCAATTACCAGTCCACTGTTCTATTAAACATTAGATATTACACTTCCCGGCCTACCTGCGATTTTCAAGGAGCACATTGATTTATCAATAGATGTGTTAATAACCTCGTAGCAATTCCAACATACATTATGTGCCCTAATTTGTCACGCCTAACATTATTACTCCACTACCTCGACATAGATTTATGGTGTTGGCAGGTTACCCAAGTGCCCGTCATTTTTGGGAGTGTTCCCTTCTGACAGCGGATGTGAAAGGGTTGGCTCTTTGTCGATCCAATAGTACATCATTTTCTCTGGTTGGTGCACCAGGAACGGTGGTGGAGACGATCAGTCCAGAGTGACGAAAAGAAGGGATCGCACTTATCCTATGTTGAGTTCTAAGTATAAAAGGAACCATGTAAATTTAGAGTGTCCTTACAATCATATGGTGTAAAAGGAATTGAGGTAGTCTCTTATTATTATAGTGTCGTGACCTGAATAGCTTGGCATTCCTAGGTTTCAATTTTGTCTCGATGGATTTAAGGATTCTACATGTGAAGGAATTATTAGTAGAAAACATTTAATGCCACGTAAATAAAGAAATTTAATGTCTATTGTGCTATGGTATAGTGTAAATAAAGAAATTAATGTATATTGTGCTATGGTATAGATGGTATAGTTTGTAATTGGGGATGGTGCCTTATAACATTATCATTATCTTTGGCATTTATTTAGGGATCCTCATAATTTTTAGTCTCGATGAAATTGTAGGCCATGATTGTTGAGGATTGTATCAAATTATGGGGTGGTTTAATTGAGACTCTTGAATATAGTTTAATTGATGTAATATCACGTCATAATCACTACAACAATTCCTAGAATTAGCATCCCGTTTAGCGTCCCTTTTTAGTGTAATTTTTGTTTCATTGAGTGGTCAAAGTAGATACTAAATGGGACGCGTCATGGACAAAATGTAAAGAGTCTAAAATAACATTTTTTTTTGCTTCCTAGATAGCATCCTTTCTGATGTCTAAAATAGCGCCCATTTTTTTGCTTCCAAAATAGTGTCCAAGTTTGCTTCTTAAACGACGTGGAGGTTTGCTTCCTAAATAACATCCTATTTTTCTTCCTAGAGATCGTCATCTTTTACTTCCTAAATGGCATCCCCATAAGCGCCCTATTTGCATCCTTAAAAGAGTTGTGTTAGCATTTATGTTTGCATCTACATTCACGCCATATTTGCATCCAAATTAGCATCCAATTTTGCATCCATATGTGCTACCACTTTAGCATCCCATTTTGCACCACGTTTTACTTCCAATATGCACCAATTTTCGCTTCTAATTTTGCACCAATTTTTGCTTCATTTTTTGCATCGTGTTTTGCTACCAAAATGGAGCCAAATTTTTCTTCTATTGTTGCACCATATTTTGCTTCCTATGTAGTGCCATGTTTTGCATCCAATGTAACATCTTATATTTTGATACCATATCAATGCCATGTTTGGCTTTCTCATTAGCGTCAAGTGTTGGGCCTCTTTTTAAAGCCTAGTTTTGCATCTCTATTGATGTCAACATTAGCACCATGTTTTGCTACCACTTTAGCACCCAATTTATCGTCCATTTTCACTCCCACACTATCGCCACATTTTGTTTCCCATTTAGCAATTAATATACATTATCACAAAAAATATTTTTTTAGAAATACATTGCAATATCATTAGAGCACGGAGGAATCGAACCACCAACCTCCTGCTTGTAAGGCAGACGCTCTTTCATTGAGCTAGCACCCTTTAAGAATTGGGGAGAGGAGCAATATTAACACCTAGATTGCATGATTCATAATCCTAATAAAAGACAATATGCATCGGTTGCAATCTATTAGATTGAATATCATATTGGAGTTTTTTGTGCAAAAGGGTTCTCCTTAAAAATATTGGTATATAGTTGTATGATTTCATTTGTCTTCAGTTCTATTATTGCTTAAGAAGGAAATAATATATGGTTGATAATATTCAAGATACCTATTATTTGGTTTTAACTGAAATTTGATATTAGTGCCATTGGGAGATTTCAACTCATACAAAAGATTTAGATCGATTGGTATCATAGAAATATATTTATGAATATATGGACTTGCAATAAGGCATCCATGGGAAAATATCATAAGAGAGTGATAGTTTAGGAACTATAGGAGATTAATAAACAAATCTATGAGGATAATGAACAACTAGAAAAGACTTTCTAGTAGTTGGACGAGAAGAATGAAGAGTTGCATAAAACTTTGTAAAGCCATGTGAAGCTTCTTAACGAGAAAAATGTCTAGGTTGTGGAAAATATAGTGTAATAGTTGGCTTGTAAGAAAGCCATATTGATGAGTCTTTAAATGGAGGTGGAAAATATTAAGAAAGAAAGGAGCCTTGTTTTGACTCAAGATGCGCATACCATGATTGAGGGAATTTTAGGGTAAGCACTTCAACTTCACCCCTTGCTCAATTTCAATCAACATATGAGTCTTTTGGTAGTTTTGAATTTCATACCAAAGAGATAGGCTTGAAGTTTTCGCAAAGGATGGTTTTTGATGGCCAATGTCTTGAAAATCATGGTTAAGGCATGAAGGTCCCCATTGCAGTGAACTCTAGACTACAACATGTTCATTTAGGATATTATGGTGGTAAGGAAGTCAAAGATGGATGTTCTAGGACACATTTAAATAATGTGAAAGCCTCAAAGATAATATTTGTGGAGGCTCAAGATTGAGGAAATACAACAACTCCAACCAAAGAATAGATCACAAAGAATGATCAACATCCCTTTGTAAGATCTGAGAAAGGTAGCAAGAAAACAGGTTAAGCACCCATGCACATTCCAACAGTTGGAAGAACAAGTAACTTGGGAGAGAGAAATCCCAAGTGAAAGTAAGAAAGGTTTCAGAACTAGAAACCTTATGTCACTTATTTTGTTACAAGAAGAAGAGTCACAAGGCATACCAATGTTGATATTCATTACCTTGTTACTTTTGTGGATTCAACAACCATTATGTGGCTTAGTGTTGGAGGAAGTAGTGAAAAACCAAAGACATATTTTATTGTGTAACTCATCAAGGCTAACTTCATTATGTTTCTGTTCCCAGAATTGCCAAAAGCATGCATACTCCATCCATAGCCCAATTCCAGTTTTCAATGTAAACATTACCCACCCTTAGAAGAAATGTTGGGTTTGCAGGGGCAATATTAGTTTTAGAAGGAAAGACCCTGACAAGATAGTATCACAACATGGTCCCATCCCACAATGAAAGCCATCCACCATCTAGGAAAGAGATCTCCAATGCCTAAGGGAAGAAATCCAAGGTAGCACCATCCTAAGGTGAAGCATCCACTGAGAAATATCTCTCAATTGTGCATATTTATCATGGACAATATCTCATGCTACAATCCATTTCGGACCATCCAAGGGCTAAACATACACTATGTACCCCAAATATGATGAGGAAACCCAAAACATGGTATAAACACTTTTGAAACTAACCCAAAAAACTAACAAATGGCTCCCCTGTAAAGTTGTTATTTGATAAAATTCCAAGCAACTCCCTTGTAATTTTTATCGGTTTTTCCTTACTTCTGTTTGGGGTGGGAGAGATTTGGAGTAGGATTTCTTTTTGTATGTTTCCTGGTTTCTAGATGGATGGGACATAAGGGATGACCCATTTTCCCTTGTAGGATCAAAGGATACACCAATTCCCCTAGTTTGCAAGGGCCATATAGAAGATGTCCTTAAGCAATCCCTTTCAAATCAAGGATAGCCAGAGACATTTTTGAGGTGCCCTCCCATCCCCGAACATGCAAAGAGCATGCCCTACATCTCCAGGGACATGATACCATTAAATTTTGCCTCTCTCTCTCGTGGTTAGAAAAATCCTCATTCATACAAGGGTCTCTACAAAAATATATGCCAAACTCAACATAGAGGAAATATGGTGGTATTTATGAACAAATCACAAGAATTTGAACTGCGCAAAGAGTTAAAAAAAACAACATTAAAAAACAGAAAAGAGCCTTAGATATGTATCTTGGAGGCTTTTTCTCAACAATAGCTGAGACACACAGTTAAACAAAGGCAAGTTCACTTAATAGAGAGAAGTTAGATTCAATGTGGTTCCCATCTTGACTAGTTCTAATACTCAACCTCTGCCCAAAGGCCATCCCTTTCTATAGTAATGAAAGATAAGTAGCAGGTTAATTGTGACATTATATACAAAGTAACTTTCTTGTCTCTTCTATTGCCTTCCTTTTCTTCTAAAACTACTATCAGAGATTGGTAACTATGCCAACTACATGTTTGTGGTACTTAATTCTTCTCCAAACGGCCTAGAGTTGTATCAGCTCTAGGTACATACAACAATAAACTAAGAAACATACCCTAAATAAATTTCTCCCCTAAAATTGATCTGGGATGGTTATGTAGAATGAATACGTTTTGTGTCAAACCTTGTAATTTGTGAAGTATTATGCATTTCGGTATCAGAAACCATCGCTATAAATTCTAATGCAAAATCGAGGAAATGAATACCACTAAGATGTAAACAAGAAGATAAATCCAATTTCAAACAGAGCAATCAGTTGGCTGAGCATTAAATCCTACGATAGCCATAACAATCTACAACTATTAGCATAGATAGAAGCCTCTATGCAAAGCAGAAAGGTGACTAAGGTATTATATCAGAATACACTTATTGTAGCTGTCCGGGAAAAATATTTGTTTTGAAAGGAAACATCAATATTTTTAATAACCAATCTTATACTGGACCTCAAAATCAATTTTTTTTCTAACCACACAACCCATTTCAAAATTCGAGAACTATTCTCTGTGAGTAGCTTCTCATTTTTCAACATTCCTGGCATAAATTTAAGATTAGATCTAATAGTTTTTATAATATAGTGCAACATCCTATCTCAACACCTTTATAGAGAAATTCACTAATGTGAGGATTACAAGGTCATCATCATCCAGCTCTTCCAAATGTCAAAAATCCATGTAATGATTTAACGATATGGAAAAGGAGGCTATCAAGCTCTTTAAAAACTTCTAAGCAATAATACGCTTAAGAGTTCTACCATAAACATACATGGTACACATAGGCAAGAGTTGAAAACTAGAAGCTACTATGTTAAGTGCACCACTACAGTTTAAGATTAGTAAATATGATCAATTTTGTGCATCATTTAGTTGCAGTGAAAACAAGTATAGGGAATGGAAAAATGAACGTGGAATGGAAGGCCCAACTTTTATAGGAGCAAAAACTGTTTCGGTGAAAATTAAATTATCTTCCGAAGTCAGTAGGAAAGATATATTAGTAAACACAAGGAAATTAATATATACCAGTCAAGCACCCTTTCATCTCAAACCAGTAGATAAATCACATACATGATCAAATACTAACTTTCAAGATTGAACATACAAGTAATACTAGACGACGTGACACATTAGGTTTTCCAAATGTGCCCAACATTATATTGTCAAGCTCACTTGATTGCATTTTACAATTAATTTTTGTTAAGGAATTTTCATGGGAATCACTTAATTCTCTTCTTGGAATGGCCTGGAGTTGTATCAGCTCTAGGTACAGAGATCAATCAACTGGGAAAGATACCCTAAATAATTTTTTCCCTAAAATGGATTTGGGATGGGTATGTAGAATGAATACGTTTTGTGTCAAACCTTGTAATTTGTGAAGTATGATTCCTTTCGGTATCAGAAACCGTTGCTATAAATTCTAATGCAAAAACCAGGAAATGAATACCACTAAGCTGTAAACAAGAATATAAATCCAATTCCAAAAAGAGAAATCAGTTGGCTGAGCATTAAATCCTATGATAGCCATAACAATCTAAAACTATTAGGCTAGATAGAAGCCTCTATGCAAAGTAGAAAGGTGACTAAGGTATTATATCATAATACACTTATTGTAACTGTCCGGAAAAAGGATTTGTTTTGAAAGGAAATATCAATATTTTTAATAACCAGGCTTATACTGGACCTCAAAATCATTTTTTTTTCTAACTACACAACCCAACTCAATTTCTTAAAAAGTACCAACTCATCTTGACTCTTATTACTTGGGTGTCAGAAATCAACTTTACAAGAAATAGAAAACAATAATAGCAGTTGTTCTATAGTATTTTTTAAATTGAAAAAAAAAACAAAATGAAAATGATCAAGATACCTATGTGAAGTTAAGAGATTTCATTTGCATGTCTCCTAGAGTCATGCTAAAATATTTCCTTGAGTCACATTGCAATAGAGACTTTCCCTTTTCCCCGAGTACAACATATTTTGGCTCTTTATCTAGACCTGAAGCAATTAAATAACTCAAAAGTTGACAAATAAAAATTAAAAATTGATACCATTGTTATCTTTTTCTTAAAACTAGTTTCAAAATGCATTATATATGGTAAGAATGAAATAATTTCAATTTGACAACATTTCATAACAAAAAGTAAAAGAGTATTATTTTTTCAAAGTCCCAAATGCACTCTCATTGAGCACAAATTCTTACAATGAGCCTCACATGTAAATCAGATCTAAGAAACTCAAACAAGGTAACATCTGAAAACTCCAGTCAAATTGTTGTTTTTACAGTTTTACCTCTAAACTCTAATCATGATGTCATAAGACCAATTTTTTAGTACTCCATCCTGGAGATGTAATCTCCATACTTCCCAACCACATGAATTGAGGACAAACTTAAAAAGATTTTATCACACGCATCTAAAATTTGTTAGAAATGGATTTTTCCATCTAGTTTAGGTTAATTTTTTGTTGATCACTCTTAGCAATCCAATTGGGTAGAAACTAATATTCTATAGGATTCTTCCCTTTATCATGTGAATCACAGGACATTGGGAAGGATGCTTTCCAATTTTGTGCAAACTTCTTATTGAATGGGTAAAATGTAAAAACATGTTCTTTAAACACCTCATGTTGAAAGCTATTTTCTCTTGAGTCAAGGAAACAATTGACAAGGTTTCTGAGGTCAACTGCACACATGTTCATAGAGAACTAAACAACCAGGTAGATTCTCTTTCTAAGAAACGTCTAAAAATGGTAGTTGTTGAATCAATGCCTTTAAAGTTGAAGATGGTAGAAGACTCCCAACAATTTTAATATCTCTACATGACTAATTTCATATGATTTATTAACGTATTTTTTTGTCAGATGTAAGTCCTTAAGGACAACGAATGATTTTCATAGATTCATAGAAGTTGGACCTAGCTCTTTCCTTTTGGATATAAGGAAAAAAGAGTGTGTGGAATGTTCCTTTTTGAAATTTTTGTGAAGTAGGTAGTGATGTCTTAATAGTTTTTTTAGGCAATCTCAAAGATATTTTTGGATATGCCCCCAAGGCAATACTAAATATATGTAAGTTTATGCTTGAAATTATTTATATATATATACATATATTCAAAGTCATCCATAACATTGAAAGTTCTAACAGTGATTTTGCGATCCACATCCACATGTCCATATTAGATGTGAAATAAATTCGTTTTTTGAATCCTATGGAAGGAATAAATAACAATGGGTGAAGTGAGCAACAATGTAGCACATAAGGATAGATCAAAATTTTACCAAGAATGGGGTTTAGGGTGTAAGCCTTTATTTGTTTAGGGTCTTTGGAGTATTTAATTATAAACTTATTTTTTAGGGATCCACAGGCCAAAAAAAGAACTAGTTGATTTGATATAAATTTCAAAGTTTTAGGATCCATTTCATTTTCGATGGGATTTGTTTCATGGAATTAGGATATGTTTCCTTATATTGGGAATTTGCTTCCATAATGGATCCTAGACGCTTCCTCAATTACATCTCCATATCCTACACATAGGGATGTCGAAATATGGAACTGGTAACAGAGAAGAAATGTCATTATCATGCTTAGAAGTGAAGAAATTAAAATGCCCAATATTTTGTAAGATAACTTTGTTAGAATTAGAAATTGATAGCCCAAGTGATTTAGGATTTAGAATATGATAGCTTTGTTAGAATTAACAGCCATGTCACTGGGGCAACCTATCCCTTGAGGGAATATATATATATATATATATATATATATATATATATATATATATATATACAATCGAAGTATTAATTTGTTTGATGTCAAGTGCTGGGTAAGAGTGAAGAAGATCAAAGCTAAAGTTTGAAACTACATAGTTTCATTGAATATAGTGATCTAACATGGAAATAAGAATGTATTTAATGTTTAATATTGGATTTCAATAAATGAATTAAAATAGATATTAAATACAATGGCATCAGAACCTAATCCCAAGGCTACATTGTTTACTATATTATTTTATTAGCTATGGTATCTATTCACAAATGCCCGCACTAATGGTTGGTCCCTTTGTTTCCATCAACCCAATTTTCGGAAGGTCGTAAAGTTATAAACATTAAACTATTTCTGGTTCATCCCTCTAGTAGCTAATGTTATAACTTATGCCATGCTTTCTCATGACATTTAATTTTGTCATCTATTTCCTGAAACCAAAGCCACTCTCAAGTGATTAATAAAGTGGATAAATATGAGATCAAATCCAAGCACTTAGACCTAAGGGGAAAGGATGTGCATCCCGTTATCCCCCATTTTGTATCAGTGTCCACATGTGATTTTGATCTCTTGAAATGGGGGTTGACTTTGTTCATGATGATGTTCTAATGGTGCCCTAGGATGTCAAAGGAAAATTTGAGGGTGGGTAGTGATACAATTCTTCATTCCTAAGTGTTTTTTGGACTTCCTAACCCCCAAAACAATAGTAAGAGGATTGATTTCCTATGTTGGGCTATTTCTGTGGATAAAAGCAGTCTCAAGATTGAACATGGAAAAATTATGTGCATACTCCAGCCTTCAAATAGAAACAATTAGCTCTGTATGGCCCTTGGACAATAATAAAAGGCATCAAAGGGCTCATTATGCAAAATTTAGTGATGAAAACAACACCAAAATAACCTTTGTCCTAAATTTTGAGCACAATTTGGATGTGTATTTGGTGCATAACAGCAATGCACAAGTCTTAAGGTAAATTTTGGGTGTTTTTTTCTGAAGCATGGAAAGTAGAAAGGCGTCATAATAGAGGTAAGGGGGCCTTGGATCAACATGAATCTCACATCTAGGAAGTCTTAAGAAGATTATGGGCATAATTTAGGCTTGGTTTGGCAAGTTACATCCCCTAAGTATCCCTATTTCTCACTTATGAGCAGTTTTGGGACATTTGTAGGCCTCCTTCTTCAATAAATAGCCAACATGTGCATGAAAAATGCATCAAACAATGAATAAAGAAAGGTGGGCCTCCTTATTTTATTAGCTATGGTATCTATTCACAAATTCCCATACTAATGGTTGGTCATTTTGTTTCCATTAACCCAATTTTCGGAAGGCCATAAAGTTATAAACATTAAACTACTTCTGGTTCATCCCTCTAGTAGTTAATGTTATAGCTTATGCCATGCTTTCTCATGACAATTAATTTTTTCATCTATTTCCTGAAACCAAATCCACTCTCAAGTGATTAATAAAGTGAATAAATATGAGATCAAATCCAAGCACTTAGACCCAAGGGGAAAGGATGTGCATCTTGTTATCCCCCATTTTGTATCAGTTTCCACATGTGATTTTGATCTCTTGAAATGGGGGTTGACTTTGTTCATGATGATGTTCTAATGGTGCCCTAGGATGTCAAAAGAAAATTTGAGGGTGGGTGGTGATACGATTCTTCATTCCTAAGTGTTGTTTGGACTTTCCTAACCCCCAAAACAATAGTAAGAGGCTTGATTTCCTATGTTGGGCTATTTCTGTGGATAAAAACAGTCTCAAGATTGAACATGGAAAAATTATGGGCATACTCCAGCCTTCAAATAGAAACAATCGGCTCTATATGGCCCTTGGACAACAATCAGAGGCATCAAAGGGCTCATTATGCGAAATTTAGTGATGAAAAAAATACCAAAATAACCTTTGTCCTAAATTTTGAGCACAATTTGGATGTGTATTTGGCACGAGTCTTAAGGTAAATTATTATTATTATTATTATTAAGCATGGAAAGTAGAAAGGGGTCATAATAGAGGTAAGGGGGCCTTGGATCAACATGAATCTCACATCTAGGAATTATTAAGAAGATTATGGGCATAATTTAGGCTTGGTTGGATAAGTTCCATCCCCTAAGTAGCCCTATTTCTCACTTCTGAGCAGTTTTGGGACATTTGTAGGCCTCCTTCTTCAATAAATAGCCAACATGTGCATGAAAAATGCACCAAACAATGAATAAAGAAAGGTAGACTTGGGAATAAAAAATAATGTTTCCAATAGCAATAGCCTTAATGGAGTCTCAAACAACTGAGTGAGGGATCCTATAGGGTGACGTCCAACATTTTGGTAAATTTGTATTCCTCGTGGAGAGGGACGATCCACATTTTGAAGCTTTGTAAATCTTTGTATCCACCTTGAAGTAGGTCGCAACCCTGAAGGATGATTATCATCATCATTTCAAGCTTGATTTGTGAGGCCAATCCATTTACAGAGGTACAATTTTCTATTGGTGGAATTTTCAATAGTCAAATGGAGGAGATATCCACCTTATAATGATCCCTCACATCATCTTTTCCATGTCTTCTGGGGTAAAATTCCAAAATCAATATTTGTTTCAAGATATGGGGGGTTTCTCATACCTTTCTGTTGCTAATATGCTTGAACAACCATCAAATGATGAGGTCATTGAGATGTTGAGGGATTAATATCATCAACATACCCTTTTGATGAAGAAAGCCCAACTTTAGGAGGATGGTTGTGCCATTCATCAAGCCTTTGGATTGGAAAGTTTCCTTGTAGAAATGGAGAACTATTTCAAAATTCAGCGTGGATACTTCCTCTTGAGAATTGATAGTTGGGATACTTCTAGAATTGGTTTCGTTTCCTTTCCTCTTTGAGTTCGAGGCATATGGATACCATTTGGAAGGTAATGTGTGGACACTTTTACGTTGGAAGAGAGATGTTGGAGATGATTTTTGTAGAATGTTTTCCTATGGAGGAAGTTTGCATACTTGAGTCTTCTAGATGTTGAAAGGTTTTACACGTGGATATTCTCTATGGGAAGTAACCCCTCCAAATTAGGGACTCTATAGTCTATGTTTAGGTTTATTATAGAATCCCTAATTCTTTAGACAATCTTCTGCTGCAAATTCTAATCACTATAAAAATAAAGCCAGGAAGAAACTCTAATTAGCACTAAAAAGGGTAAGGGAGGCTCAAATATCCTCCCCTTAACAACCAAATACCTTGGAGGGAAGCCATTACATCATAATTTCCCCCACTAATTTTGAATGTGAGCCATATAGAAAAGAACATTCAAAATGTAAGAAACCACGTTTACTAGCACAAGCATCCACTTGGATTCCAATATGTTTAAGGATATGGAAATAAGTCTTAAAATAAATCTATTTGATTAGACCCAAAAAAAAGAGATAGTACTATCTTCTTCCATGAAATCAAGGTTGCACTAAACTTTCATTAGGGTAGCCACAAACCTTGGTTCAAGAGTGCAGTAATGGAGATAAAATTTGCAGCAAAGAGATGAACCCCTTAGTTCCACATCCCTTAAGACAATGAAATTCCCCAAAAGTCTCCAAATTAGTGGCTAAATTAAGACATGAAGGAGGATTGAAACCCTAGGAAACACTATACAATAGATGATCCAAAAAAAATTGCATACCCCTTAGTGAAAATCCATTAGCCAAAGAATCTTTGAATTAGTTTTGAAGATGGTATAAAACTATGGCTCAACAGTCATAAAAAACACAATGATGCTATCAGCCCATAACCATGGATCAAGCACTGAAAGTGAGTAAAAATGGATGATCTGAAACCTGGCACTACAATCACAAGAGAAACAGTGATGTTACAAACCCATAGTCACAAATTGACTACTCAACACGATAAAAATGAATTATCCAAAACCTTGGTACTGCAATCACGAGAAAGAAAGTGACACTACCAACCCATAGCCACGGATCAACTCAAGAAAAAATTGTTGAAAAGTAGAGCAGCAAGAAAGCCATAATGTGCATGCTCAAATTTGTGGACGATTCTCCTAGAAATCTCATAAAACAAGCTAAAAACTTGAAACACCCTTTTTAATCACAAGCAATTACGATGAAATATCCCCAATACTCCATAAGTAAGGCACAATCTTCCACTGCAAACTTTGTTCAATAAAATAAAACAATGAAAAAGACACCCAAACCAACAGTGAAAAGGGTAAGGAAAGTTCACGCCCACTTTGATACCCATATAGAGATCCATAAGAGAGAGAGAAAGAGAGGCGGATCAATGGAACCACCAACAAACCCTTAAACATGCCATAAATGGAGAGAATTGAAGCACTTTTTTAGTCACCTAGTCACTTATCTCTCATTTTGTACTAGTGGATAGTCAGATGTGATTAGGGTCATCTAGGGGATATTATGGTCACTCTGATACCATTAAAATTAATTATGTTTCCATTAGGACCAACCAATATCAAATAGTGCTATAATAACCTACATCATAATTATTGACATTGACATCATCGTCATCATCAACATCCTATTAAATATTGTATAAATCATCATTGCCATATTTATAATTGTCGATATATGCATCAGCATGTTGTTAGGCACACTATAATGTCGTTATGGACCATAGGATTCGTTAGGGTTATTTATTCTTAATTAGGGTCTCTTAGTTTCCAAAATGGCCATTTAGGTGCTACTTCTATCGACATGCCTAGCATTATCCTTGGCGAAACATGGGAGTTTTCGTGGCACTTTTTTCTGGCGCAATTCCTTTCGAACTTCCTGGAGCAATTCCAGGCACTATTCCTGGCGATGTGCTTGGATCTATACCTGGCGTTATATCAGACGTTTTTCCTGGTGCAATTCATGAATCATGGTGTAATTCCTTTCAGAATTCCTGCTGCAATTCATGGCGTAATTCCTTTCAAAATTCCTAGCGCAATCCCTTACTCTATACCTGGCGCTATTTTGGACATTATTTTGGAGGCTATTTTAGTCGTTAAATGGGATTCTATTATGGACGTTAATTGGGATGATAATTGGGATGCTAATTGGGACGTTAATTGGGTTTCTAATTAGTGTCCCAATAAACATCTACTTTCAAAAAAGGATGCAAATAATGCCATTAAAAGCGCCATCTCATGGAAAAGCGTCCACTTTGTACAAAAAATGATGAAAAATACACTAAAATTGATAGTGGACGCTAAAAAGGGAGCTAAAATAGACGCTAATTCCAGTATTTGTTGTAGTGAATGTTGATATTTGTAAGTTGGCTATTGCATGGAATTAGTAATAGTGTTTTGGCTACTTTGACCCTTTTTACTTGATTTTAGTTTCCACTCAAACTAAAAACTCTAACCCCGTTTTCAATGAGTGGAAAGTAACAAATGGTAGTGAAAGGAACAATCAAACTTCACAAGTTTAAAGAGAATAAATAATATTTGATATCATATCTTCTGTTTTTTGGTTCAATTTTGAATATTTTACTTAATCAAAATACATTGTACACTTTTTTTTTCTGTAGAAGTTCTATCTATTCATCAATAAGTATGAGTTGAAATTTTCCATGTTTAATCTAGTTTAGGCATAAATATTAGATGTCTCATGTGACCTCAAGTTCATCATTTGTTTAAATGATGTTAACTTGCTTAAGCATATTATACTTTATGAAGTGACACAGTCACACTGAAGTTGGTTGAATTTCTAAGTTGTTGCACCACTTCAGAATAGGGAAACCACAGAAATGGAATTGTGTTATGTCTGAAAAATGGTGGGAAAATCAAATTTGAAAATAGTATATCATTTTAAGTTTTTTCCATTTATTTGTGTTTTCAAATTTAAGGTTATTTAATCTTTAATCTTTACGATTGATGGCATTTGTAAAATTCAAAGACATGAAATGCATGGTAGAATGGAAAATGTTCCTAAAATGTTATGAAACATCTCAGAATTGTCCTTTTTTCCAAGTGAAGTGGGTGGTGTTATATGGATTTCATCTTACTTGAACATATTTTATTCTTGCCAAAATATCAAAGTGTTGGGAATTTGTGAGAGTTTGTGATATATTTTTAGTGTGAACTTTGATTCTATTTAGGGGTGCGAGCTCAATGGAGGAGCACCTACCTTACAAGCAGGAGTTTGGTGGTTCGATTCCTCCATTCCCTATCTACATAAATCAATGACTAATTAAATGACCAGTTAACAACAATCAATGACTAAATAAGTGACTAGTTAACAATAATCAATCACTAAATTAATGACTAGTTAACAACAACCAATGACTAAATAAATGACCAGTTGGAAACAATCAATGACTAAATAAATGACCAATTAACACTAAACAATGACTAAATAAATGAATAAGTGTACTACCAAACATCGATAATTAATTATGAACTAACGACAATTAATGACCACAATAATGACTAAATACCAACAAATAATGGCCAAATAACAACAATTAATTATCAAATAAATGACTCAATATATGACCAATGCATGAAGCAATTCAAGCAATTTATGACCAAGTGATAAATGACCAATTTGGTTGAGTAATAAGTGATTGTTAATTTATGACCAATGGTCACGTGACCAAAATTTAATCATTTATCACTCATTTTTAGTCATTGTTTTAGTCACTTATCACCCATTTTGTACTAGTGGATATTGCTTAATAAAGTTGTCATTGATGTCAAACCATGTATGTATATGTCCTCCAAAGTGGTGTCCTTATGGTGTAGCGGTTATGTATGGCCCTCATGAGAAGACACTTTGTGATGTATACATATGGATCAACACCCTAAATAAGTCCCTAAAATCTGCCATAAGAATTGTTGAAATAAAAGGTGAAGAAACCCCTAATCAATGATGTTTGGTCCACTTGCCCATGAGTTTGGGGTTGCATGACCCATGGCGTAGAAGGCCCTAAAGAGCCCCCAAAGTTGGTCTGAAGCAAGTTGGTATGAATCTTGAAATATCCCCAAAATAATGATGTATGGTCCACAGGACCCCAAAAGTTGTGGTACTTTGGCCCATTGGACCACATGAAGTGGTAATGATCCCCCCAAGAAATAATGATGTGTTAATCAAGTATGATTATGTGGACAATACATAAGGCCTATTTGAGAAGATATGGATTAATATTGAAGTTCTCTAGTTTGATCACAGTCCAAAATATCAATATTTCTTAATCTGGTACAGTTTGTCATTCAGAAGTTCTTGTAAGGGAAAAAAATTGTTGATTGGCACAGTAACAAATGAATTAATACATTTATTAAACTAAATTATTTTTATTAATTGGCATTGGGAACTAGGGTGGAATCATACCAGTAAAGCACCATATACTCGCCAAGTTTCATAACGCTTCATTGCAATATGCCATAAGAATTGTTGAAATAAAAGGTGAAGAAACCCCTAATCAATGATGTTTGGTCCACTTTCCCATGAGTTTGGGGTTGCATGACCCATGGCGGAGAAGGCCCTAAAGAACCCCCAAATTTGGTCTGAAGAAAGTGGTATGAATCTTGAAATATCCCCAAAATAATGATGTATGGTCCACATGACCCCAAAGTTGTGGTACTTTGTCCCATTGGACCACATGAAGTGGTAATGATCCCCGCAAGAAATAATGATGTGTTAATCAAGTATGATGATGTGGACAAGACATAAGGCCTATTTGAGGAGATATGGAGTAATATTGAAGTTCTCTAGTTTGATCATAGTCCAAAATACCAATATTTCTTAATCTGGTACAGTTTGTCATTCAAAAGTTCTTGTAAGGGAAAACAAATTGTTGATTGGCACATTAACAAATGAAGTAATATATTTATTAAACTAAATTATTTTTATTAATTGGCATTGGGCACTAGGGTGGAATCATACCAGTAAAGCACCATATACTCGCCAAGTTTCATAACGCTTCATTGCACTCTCGAGGAACATTTTTGGTTCTAAGATTTTTAGATAAAGCTCCAAATTTGGCAATATAAGTAAGCGCACCTGACATTTTTCAATATTTAAGCACTTCTTGGAAGAAACATGAAAGAATATAAAATTTATAATTTAGTGACTAGGATTGTTATGAATTTAAATAGCTTCAAAATTCCTTTGGACACAGTGCAAATTAATTCTTTCAAACCATGTTAGCATGCCAAACAAAATCATATTGTAATTCATAGTGTTTCAAAATGTATTCTACAAACTGGGGAGAAAATAAAAGGAAACGGAAATAGTACTCAACGGGGGGGCAATGAAATACCACGCTAGGTCCTAAAGCTGCTAGGCCTTGAAAAACACCATAGTGTTGGGTCAATGCTTTCTTAGGATCAAGAAATGCATGAAGAAGAGTCTTCGTCATCCGTGACTGGAGATTGTGGTATACATTGCCATATCTTCCACCACAATAAAGTAACAAATTATGATCCATTTTGAAGTTATCTAAAACACATATTGACATATAGATTGAACAAAACTAGATTTAACTATAATAATCATCATAGTTATCAGAACCACAAGTAGCCAAGGATCAGACTGGGACTTGATGGGAACTGACTTAGGGTGATAATGGGACTGGATTAGAAAACCAGGTTGAAGAACTGGTCTACTAAGTGTAAATCCAAACATTAGACACCAAATATGCAAATATAGCTAATGTATATGCTATATAGAATGTAAGGGTGAATATAGAAAAATGGCACAAAGTGATACATATTTGAAACAAAATACATAACCATTGAGACTCTAAATGGCCTCTAGAGTCCAAAAATCATCTTGCTAGAATCAATCACTGCATATCATCAAAATCATTTCCTATGTTGGTATCCTTATCATTAAAAGCATCGTCTTCCCTCTCCTCTAGCCTCTACCTTGATCCTCCAGTGACATCAATACTAGTGTTTGGTGCTACTTGTATACCAAAGTCCATCCACCCTGTTGTTTCTCAAGTCAACACTCTCCAATTTTGATGAAATTAGTTAATCCAACTAACCTTGTACATCTACAAATTTTTCATAAAGTGCATCAACACTGTGTTATCACAGATCAAACTTATTAGCTCATCATGTTAGCATAATTGTTCAACTGCCAAACTAGGTATGACCATAGGTTGTAGTGGTAGCTTGTTTATGTGTATACAGAATTTTCCATAAGAAACTTTCCAAACAATATAACAACTTTACATTTAAATTCATAACAACTTTACTATCAATAATTCGAAGATATTTTTCTCAAAGATTGGCTTAGAGGCTAGAGTGTGATGAGAGGTGGTTGAGAAGCAGGGATCAATGTATTTAGGTTGCATTTACTTCACATGATATGCATTTAATTTCACATGATATGCAACTCAAGTTATAAAGATTTAGGGCTCATAGATCCCTTAAGTGAATGAGTATGATATACCCAAATTGGAACTACTAGGGTAGGAGGATATGTAGAGGGAGAGAGAATGGAAGTTTGTGGTGTATGTAAACAGTAAGGTAAGCCTTTTGAGCCTAACATTATTTTAGGCCACTCTATTGTAGAGCTAGTAATGCATGATATTATAAATCATACTTTGATTGCACATTTTGTAGGTAAAATCACATAGAAGTTGTGCTTCAGCAATGTTTGCATGGAAAATAGAAAGTGTATAGTTGGAGAATCAAGACCACCAAACAAATGTCAAAGGGTTTTTTTCTCTATTTTTAATCTGTCTTGTTTATTGATTAGATATTTGTCCCATGAACCCTAGATTTTTAGAAAAAGTTAGGCAGTATATCAGCATAAGCAACTCGACTTTTCAATCAGCTTTGTTTTCCATCTGGAATGCCAAGACTAGGTCCACTTCCATAAAGTTACCATGTACTTGTAGAATTTATTTCAACAACTTACCATCAAGATGGGGAAATTTCTTTGTTGTCATTAGACAATACTGTATCAGGTCTTGGGTCAGATTGCATCATTGTATATTTTTCTGGACTCAAATGACCAGAAAAAGGAAATGTTGATTCAATGTGGTTTGAAGTATATGACTGAGAAGGTGGTCTAATTAAATTTTCCCAATGGAATTGCTTTAAACGTTGAAAGGCCCCATTGTATCAAATTTGATCTTCTCTATAAGTGTGAAGACCAATAACCAAGACCACACCCCAAGTCCACCTCCTCAATCGGGTATGAAATGATTCAATGAATGAAAAGAATATAAATAGTAAATTATACACACATAAAGAACTCAAAATGTGTATAAGGCTAATGAATAACTATACTGATGATGATTCTAAAAAATAGTAGTGAGCCTATACATAGGTTTTGGAGAGCTTCCTATGACAGAAACTAGTCCTATCCATTCACATCATAATCAAAGCATAATATACTATCTCAACTCATAAAAGTTAATACGCTGCCTTTTCCTAGGATACATGTGCCCCCTCTAAAATAACTGAGCATTCTTTGGGGTAATGGAGATGTCTTATGTACAAGGGTAGGTCCCAATGTTGCAGATATGATGCCCCTAGAAGTACTTCACTTGGCTAATTCAAGGATTTCTAGAATTTCCCACGGGGGGTTCACTCAGTGAATTTGTTACATAACACGATCGTTCACATGATATTAAAGAATATCCCTAATTTCACTAAATATTGGAAAATTCCTCCTAAACTTTTATTGTTGAACCCCCCTCCCAATATTCCTTTCCAATTAAGAAAACCCTTAGTTTCACCAAATATTGTATGTGTGCATTTTTATCAACCCATTTTTAATACCCCCTTTATATCATTTTCTCAAGTTGTAACAAACAGGAGCCCTAACACATCTTAGTATAAGCAAACATGATGCTAAATAAAATAATAGTACAATGTTAATAATGACCCCACCAGGATTGCAAGGGTGACTAATTAGTTTGTCGTTTTGGATAGTTTAAGACCCAACAAAATAGTATTGGGAAGGAAAAATGCGTAAAAGGAAACCCAGTCAAGAGATCAACATAACAAAAAATGTAAAAGGTTGATAGTCCAATAGTTAGTTCAATGCATAGAAAAGATGAGAATTGTAGATGTTTCACACCACTTCCTGCCAATCTACCAATTTTATATCATGTTAATATAAGTATAGCCATAGAGATATCATGTTTTATAAGCTTAATAAATTAAACTCCATTAAAATGAAAAATTGAAACCCTTTCGTGGATGGACTACGCTACCTTCCTATAAAAATAAACATCATTGATGTTTGAACCCAAATGAACATAGATAAATTTCTCTTACTGCCCAATAATACCATATGATCATGTGCATAACTTGGATTTGGGTCTTTCACAAGATGCAATATATGAATTTCCTCCACTTCCTCTACATTTATTCTTGAAATCAAGGGAATTAACAACATTTAGTTACCTTTTCTTGGGCTATATATATATATATATATATTTACAGGAGAGAGAAAAAACTCCATTGTTAGGTTTCAAGCATGCAATAGTTATAAAGATACACAAATGGTGAAACTTATATGATGCCATTTCATGGTAACGATAACACATAGGGTATGTAAATAAGGATTTAGATTTTCACCTATGTTCATGTCAATTCCAACACAATATTAAGACAGATTCCTTGCATAGAAGAATTGAAATTACAATTATGAATGTACCAAATATAACTCAATCTAACAACTATTCCTAACTAGCAATGTGAAAATGTTAAAGAAGAACACAAAAAGTTGAAAGAAATAATTAGTCGATAAAGATTTATCTCACTTTTCTTAGTTGTGATGAATCAAGGTTTGATTGAATCTCAATACCCACTTAAACCCCGACCTAAAAAATGAAGAGTTAGATCTTTTACTCGAATGCCTTCGAAAAATACAATACAATTATTAAACTTTGGAACTCCCAATTAACTACATCTCTTAACCTAAAGATGAAAAACAATATAACATCAATTCAAACCAAGCCTAAATAAACTATTAAATGAGGATAGATCAAGGCCAGTAATCCAAAGAGACTTCCATCGATATTATCATTGGTACACTATTATCATATTTATGCAAAAATGGAGGGTCCTTGAGTTTTAAGTTGGTATGAATTGAACCCATGATTTGGAGGTACGAATCCATCCCACAATTTGGAAGTTATTCCTTAGCCCAACCAAATAAAATAGCCCCTAATATTTATATTACTATGTCGAATTAAAAATACCCCTTGACCCCTTAATACGGGGAAATATATTTTTGAGGCTTTTAAGAGTATTCAAACCCCCAATATGAATGGACGTGATATAATATTGTCTCGCTAGTGAACCCCCCGTGGAATTTCCAGCAGAGCATTAAAATTTTAGTCCTTATCAAACAATGTATGCTACTTGCTTGAAGTTGTAGTTCCAATTGGTGATATAGGATTTGTGGATTCAGAAGTCCTTAATTTCCAAATCTTGATATTGTAGATATAGCTGTTGGAAAGACTTTAGTTGGCTCATTTGGGGATTTCATCCATATCTGTTGACACATATCTATCGACAAGCGTTCACTTCACGCAGTGCCAACAAAGCTCGACACAAACACCCATAGATATCGGCACAGAAAGGGTTTATCCTTTCCAGCAACACTCGCGAGTGAGGTCTCACCTGAGGAGCCTAAGGAGCTGCAGGAACCAAGATTCTGTAGGTATAAGAGGACATGCATCATTAATAGTTAATTGCAACATAACTCAGAAATCGACATAGTTAGCAATTGAATTAAACCCCATCGTCGCATACAAAGACATATTAATTATATCTACACAGTAACACAACATAGAAACATATTTAATAGATCTGTGATACATATTATAGCCGCCACATAACATGTCTAATCATAACTGCGACATAACACAAGAGAGACAAAGTCATGGAAGAAACATTCCTTCTCATTAAAAGAAGAATTCATACATCAAATTCATCTTACAAATCACAGAATCGACAGAGACACATATCCACAGAACCAATCCTCAAAGACACAGATCAAATTCAACCACCAAGATGCGACTGCAAGATAAAATAGGATAGAATAAGATCAAGATAACGATTCCATATTAAGATTCCCAAAGGATTGCAATGCGACTCATATTTATAGGCTCAGTGGCCATTACCAAATTGGTCCACTTCTCAAAGTGGACATATCTTAACTCCTAAGTCTAACTAACTCCTACTCCTCTTTAACCACTTTGCTCTGCTCCGCAATCACTCTTTACCTGTGTTGTTGTCCACTTGTCTTCCTTGTCGTTGTTTGTACCAAAACTTCTATGAACTAGCCCTGTGCCAACAGACCCCCAACACAAACTTGTGGCTCACCCTCGAGCCACTTGATATGGATGCTGCTGGTGTGTTCACTTGTTCCTTGAACTCTGTGTATGCTACTTTAATTCTGTCAACGTCTTCCCTAACTGCTGCTTTGAGCAATGTGCATTCCTTAACCTCTTTATCTGTTGGATTTCCACATTCTTTATGTTGCACCTTCTCTAAAGTTTCCTTGATTTGTGTCAATACTGGCATTGATTTGATTTCCAGTTGCTCCACCCTACACTACAAATCATCCAACTGCATTGTCCTCCTCTGTTGTCTTTTTCGCGCCTTGTTGACCTATTGTTGTGATTCCTTCAACTCTATTTCTTTAGTTATTTGTACAAGTAGGGGCATTTCCTTTAGCGATCCCATCAATGTTTCCAATTGTGCTTCTGCTTCCCCAAGTTGCACATTCAATCGGTGCAACTGCTCATCTTGTATTAGGCTTCCCCAAAATTGTGATACTTCCTCTGCTATGTGTTTCTCTTCTTTTTCCAACTCTGCGATCTCCGTTGCAACATCCTCAATGCTGGTTTTTCGTGCTTCAACTTGTTCTCATGGTGTGCTCGGCGCCACCCTTGTTTTCTAATTCCTCATTAAATTTTCTAAGTTCTGCAATGACTGCGCCCAACTTCAATTCCTTGGCCTCAGTGACCATCTCCTTAGATATTTCCGGCACATATTCGCATGCCATAGAGATAGCATGCTCTAGCCGCTTCCTGTCGTCCATTTCTTTCTCTATTTCCTTCATTTCTATCTCTTTTTCTTCGCGGAGTTGTTCAATCTTCGCCTCAACACTTCTTACCTGCCTCTTATAATTGACCATTTGGTTGTGTGTCGATGCTTCTCGCTCGCGTATTTCTTTACTGGTCCCAATGTGGGTGCGATGAAGCATGAACATAGGTAACATGTTTAGGTCTATACTTACAGTGTCGAGCCTGCGTAGGGCGAGTTCTAAATATTCGTTACAATTCGTGATCGAGCCAGGTAGCACTTGCATGATTCGTTGTTGAGTGTCGATATCAACCTCTTTCTATTGTACCTTTGAATGAATTTCCTCTTCAATCGCTGGCTTCACCCTGGTCTCCATAACAACATTACTCAGTGTTTATAATAACTGCGACACTTGGTGGAAGTACTCTGTCGTATGCTGTGTCACTTTTGCTCAATTTTCTTCTTCCATTGTTGTCATCCTGTAGAGCAACATATTCATCTACTTCGTCGGGGAGACCAGCAGTGGTACTCCCTTCTCCTTTGTCCCTATTCTTCTTCATTCTTGCTTCTTGTTGCTATGATTTCAACTCTGAATCTATCAGAGTGTCTCTCGTCCCATCCTGACTCTCTCTCACTTGCCCTGATTGGTCATCCTCGCCTTCATCTTCGTCCTCTGATTCCTTCGTCTCAGTTTTTGTCTTTGGCACGTGCGTCGGATTTCCATCCTCTGGATCCAATAATTGGCCACCACCGACCGGGGTCTTCCATTTATTTGGCCATTCCTCTACGATGGGATCCAGAGCTTCTCCAGTCAGCTTGTACTGTGTGTTTAACCACTACTTCGCTGGGTTTGTGCATGCTTGGATAAAAATTGCTTAAGTCCCCACAGCGAGCCTCACAATCCGCCTATATCTTCTTGTTGTGACCTCTGTTAATCGTGGTACCTTCACTGCTTGTGCACGTAGCCCATATATTTTGATACTGTCCCCCTTGGCACACTTTGACACTTTCTGTCTCTATTCCTTGGTACTGTGGTGGCTCCATCCATGCGACCAAAGAAATCAACAGTATGAGCCATGAATACGTAAAGGGATTACCCTTTTCCTACGTTGCAACTGCGTCCTCCATCAATTTGTTCAATAGGAACAGTGACCAGTTCATCTGAACCCCGATCGCACATTGTTTTGCTGACGCGATCACCCCTGCTATGCATTAGTTGGGGCGGTTTTTCCGAACTAACTTGATTTCCAACAACTTTGTTGCGAGCTTGACAGCTCGGTCGTTGATTGTGTCGATCAAGTAGCTGTGGGTGTTTTTGATTACCCTGTATATTTCTTTCATCTTTGTTGCTAACTTCTTGTCGTTGTCTTTTCCTTGGAAGTTCTGCGACGGGTATACCCCCATCTTGGGAAACTCGGTAATCCTCGCAATAATATCCACATCAATTGGGATATTATTTTTTAACCATAAGTAGCTGTCGTGGAGACATACAAGAAATTATTTGATGCATGCATTGACCTCCATCGAGTGCCCAAAATGCGGCATGTGAATGATCGACAGCAATCCCTATCGCTGTAGTCCCAACGCCCATGAAATTGGTTCCCTTGTAATTGGGCCTCCTTCCTCCTGAACTTTCTCCATGAACATCTGCTGGGTGCACTCGGGATATACTAAAACGTCATGGTCATTGTATTGCAGCTTGTGCAACCGTTATAACACTCCACCGGTAATGTGGACACCTTCCGGTGTTGCTGGTTCCACTATGGTATACTTGGCGTTCTTCCCAAGTCTTATCGATGGAGTCCTTTCCCTCCTCGACGACACATATCTTGGAATTTTCGCCACAGTTGGACCTTGCTACTGCTTGGCCCTTCCTCTAACCATTGTAGCCTCTTATTTTGCAGCGTTGAAGTGTCTGCTTCTCCTCCTGTAGTTGAAACCCGCGTCGCGCTGCGGGTATTTTTTGTTCTTCTCTCTGTATCCACCAGTTGGTTGGCGCTTCTCTTCTTTCGAAATATCTGGGCCGGTGCAAATGCAATCTCTACTTTCTCTTCGACAATGTGTTTCATTGCAGGGGGTGGCTCCTATGTACTGGTGTTGGATATCACATGATCCATTGCAACTCTCCAACTTCAATTCGCTTAGCTTCTCTCTCTTGTTTCTTCAATTTTCTCACAATGCACAATGAACTAGAATGTATACCCGCGCATTCTTTTTATAACTATGGTTTCCCACTCTTTTCCCATCAAATAGATTTGGACAATGATTACCCAAATCCACCATTGATTTACCCAATCCAACACAATAATGTGGCCCAATCCTCGTCGTCATTCCATTTCCAAGTATATGATCTTGAGCCTTATCGTGTTTCCATCGATAGATGTATGACTCAAACCTCGTCGCCATTTAATCGACAGACTCCTGAACTGTGCGGTGTACCTGTTTCATTGCTCTTTTTTTTTCTGTCTTTCATCATTTTTTTTGACCTGCTATCTTCCTCAGTGGAGGTGCGTTGGGCTATTCCTATAGGGATTTAGCCGGCTCCCATTCACTAAGATCTTCAAAAGTGTTCCATCCAACTTTTGCAATTGAACTGCGCCCCCATCAGTAATAAAATTTATGACATATGGACCAAGCCAATTTATTTGGAGCTTACCTAGGTGTTTTGTGAACTTATTGTCATATAGGAGTACCATGTATCCACACTGAAAGTGATTCTGCTTTACATGGCGATCATGCCATGAATTCTATCGATCTTTTTCCACTTGCTGCTGAAACCCTGCAATGAAGAGATCTTCATCAAGTTGCAGTAACTATGTTAGTATTTCTTCAATAGCCCCATCGTCACTCATTCCTAACACTGTTTCTATTCACAGACTGGGGACAATGTACTCCATAGGAATTACTACTTCTTGTCCATATACTATCTTGAAGGGGTTCTAGCTTGTCAATCTTTTTCACATTTTTCTATAGTCCCATAATACCGCGGGAATCTTCAAGTCCCAATTGTCGTTGTTTGTATTGCACACCTTAGTGAGCACCTTCTCCAGAATTTTGTTCAGCACTTCAACTGCTCCATTTTCCTGTGGGTGGTATGGAGTACTTCTTTTATGATGAATCTAAAACTCCTTATTCTTGATTTGAAGGTCTGATTTAGAAAATGTGTAACTTGGTCCTCATCAAGATTTTTGGACACCCAAACCTGGTGACCACATTGTTGAAAATAAATATTGTTGTTGTCGCAGCTGTGCAATCTTTCACCGGTGTTGCTTTGGCCCATCTTGTTAGGTATTATGTCACAATAATGATATACCTCGCACCCGTCCTCTTTCCTGGTGGTTTAATCGGTCCCACAAAGTCTACTTTCCATTTTTCAAAAGGTTGTAATGTCAATTGGGGCACCAATGGAATCTCATCTCATCATGATAGTTTCCTCGTCCTATGACATACATCGCATCTCTTCGAGTAACCTATTGTGTCCCCATGCAGTGTTGGCCACCATAATCCAGGTCTAAGTATCTTTATGGTGGTTTCACACCCTCCATAATTCCCTCCTGCGATCCCACTGTGAGCCTCATCCAACACTCTTTCTTGCTCATGTGGAAGGACATATCGATGCAGAATTTCATCTGGCCGCATCGTGTATAATTGTCCTACAATCAATTGGAAATTGGCAGCTCTGACAACTAAATGATTCTTTTGATTAGTGGTGAGCCCTTTACGTGCTCTTCCCGTGGCCAAAAACTAAACAATATGTCCATAATGGTTATCGAACATTTCTATGCAAAATAACTGCGCGTCGGGGAGACCTTCGTCGATGCTACTTGGTTCCTGACCCGATTCGATTCTCGGCAGATAGTCAAGTCCTGCATTCAATTGTCTAGGATTCATGATTATTTCAAAGTCAAATTCCTGAAACAACAACAACCACCGACATATCTTCCCCCCAACACAGGCTTTTTAACCAGGTACTTTAGTGCTGAGTGGTCAGTAAACATCTTGAAGTGTCCTCCTATAAAATAGCATTAGAATGTTTGCAATGCTTATACCATCGCGAGGCCTTCTCTTTCTGTCGTTGTATAATTTTTATCTGTGGTCAACAAATTTAGGCTAGCAAACGCGATAGGATGGTCGATCGACCCTTCTCAAGGATAGGCCAAAATCACCCCCAGCTCGACTGACGAAGCATCTATGTGGACATGGAATTATTTCTTCTAGTCGGGGAAGGCTAATATTGGTGCTGCAACCATCTTTTCCTTCAATATTTCGAGGCTCTTCTGACACTCATCATTCCATTCAAACTTCGCATCTTTCTTCAATAGCTTCTCCATGGGCGCAGTAATCATTGCATACCCCTTTATGAACTTTCTATAGTATCATGTTTGGCCCAACGTGGCTCTCGGATTCTTTATTGTCATAGGTGCTGGTAAGTCGACAATGATCGCAATCTTGGCTGGGTCGACCAACATACCTTCTTTGCAGACAATATGTCCCAACAAGATACCAAATGGTGCAAAAAAGATACACTTCTTTAAATTCAAAGAGATCTGATGATGTCGACATCTTTCAAGCATCATCCTGAGGCTCTCAACATGGTCTTTAACCAATCCATACACAGTCCATTCATCCATATACATCGCCAAGAACTTGTGAATACAAGTTTTGAAAGCAACAACAACTAACCTTGAGAAAATTGCATGGGAATCGTTGAGACCAAATGACATTACTGTGTACTGATAGAAGCCCCACTCTGTTACGAAGGTGGTTTTGTGTCGATCTTCCTTTGAAATCTTGATCTGGTGATATCCTGAGAACCCATCTGTGAATGAATATACTGCCTGTCCTATGACACCTTCAAGTACTTCATCGGTAAAGGGTGTGGGGAATGGATCATGAAGGCATGCATCATTCAACTTCCTTAAGTCGATGTAAATCCGGACTTCGCGAGTTTTCTTGTCCTGGACG
Organism: Larix kaempferi; assembly: GCA_027924585.1. Taxonomy (NCBI): domain Eukaryota; kingdom Viridiplantae; phylum Streptophyta; class Pinopsida; order Pinales; family Pinaceae; genus Larix; species Larix kaempferi. The sequence continues at coordinate 751,387 of BSBM01000737.1, forward strand.
ACCATCGGACTGATCCATTATGACTCCTCAACAGGATCAATGATCCCTACATCCAACATCCTCTCTATCTCATCCTTCACTCGCTCTTTGTATATGGGATTCAATCTATACGGTCGAAATATCTGGGCCAGTGCAGATGTAATCTCTACTTTATATTCGACAATGTGTGTCTTCGCAGTGGGTGGATCCTACGTACTGGTGTTGGATATCACATGAGCCATTGCAACTCTCTGATTTCAATTTGCTTAGCTTCACTCTCTGGTTTCTTCAATTTTCTCACAATGCACAATGAACCAGAATGTTTACCCGCACATTCCTTCTATAACTCCAGTTTCCAAATTTTTCCCATCAAATCGATTTGGACAATGATTACCCAAATCCACCATCGATTTACCCAATCCAGCGCAATAATATGGCATTAAATGCATCTCCTTCCACTTGCATTGTTGTCCGCCGCATCTTAACTACTTCATTTATTTCCCGATATGACTAGTTCGCACTTCGCCGGTTTGGACGTCGACAGGGACCAATCCTCATCATCGTTCCATCACAAAGTATATGAAATAGATCCTTGTCTCGTTTCCATCGACAGATGTATGACTCAAACCTCGTCGCCATTTCATCGACAGACTCCTGAACTGTGTGATGTACATGTTTCATTGCTCTTTTTCTTTTTTCTTTCTTTCATCATTTTGTTTTACTTTCTATCTTCCTCAGTGGAGGTGCATTGGGCTATCCCGATAGGGATTTAGCCGGCTCCCATTCACTAAGCTCGTCAAAATTGTTCCATCCAACTTTTGCATTTGAACTATGCCCCTATCAATAATAAAATTTATGACATATGGACCAAGCCAATGCATTTGGATCTTAACTGGGTGTTTTGTGAACTTACTGTCGTATAGGAGTACAATGTCGTTGTGCTGAAAGTGATTCTAATTTACATGGCGATCATGCCATGCCTTCCATCGATCTTTTTCCACTTGATGTTGAAACCCCGCAATGAAGCAATCTTCATCAAGTTGCAGTAACTGCTCCAATATTTCTTCAATAGCCCCATCATCGCTCATGCCTATCGCCACTTCTATTCGCAGACTGAGGACAATGTACTCCATAGGTATTACTGCTTCTTGTCCATATACTAACTTGAAGGGGGTCTAGCTATTCCATCTTTTTCACATTGTTCTATAGTCCCATAATACCACAGGAATCTTCAAGTCCCAGTCCTCGCGGTTTGTATTGCACACCTTAGTGAGCGCGTTCTCCATAATTTAGTTCAGCACTTCAATTGCTCCATTCTCCTGTGGGTGGTATGGAGTACTTCTTCTATGTTGAATATGAAACTCCTCATTCATTTCTTTGATGGTCTGATTTACAAAATGCGTACCTTGGTCGCTCATCAATATTTTTGGACACCCAATCCTGGTGACCACATTATCGAAAAGAAATATTGGTATTGTCGAGCTGTGCAATCTTTCATTGGTGTTGCTTCGACCCATCTTGTTACATATTATGTCGCAGTAATGATATACCTCGCACTCGTCCTCTTTCCTGGTGGCTTAATGGGTCTCACAAAGTCTACTTCCCATTTGTCAAAAGGTTGTAATGTAAACTGGGGCACCAATGGCATCTCATCCCGTCGTGATAGTTTCCTCGTCCTCTAACATGCATCGCAGCTCTTGGAGTAATCTGTTGCGTCGCCATGTAGTGTTGGCCACCATAATCCAGCTCTAAATATCTTTATGGCAGTTGCACACCCTCCATAATTCCATCCTGTGATCCCACTGTGAGCCATATCCAACACGCTTTCTTGCTCATGTGGAAGGACATATCGATGTAGAATTTCATTTAGCCCCATCTTGTATAACTGTCCTGCAATCAATTGGAAATTGGCAGCTCTGACGACTAAATGCTTCTTATGATTAGTGGTGAGCCCTTTAGGTGCTCTTCCCGTGGCCAAAAACTAAACAGTCTGTTCATAATGGTTATCGACCATTTCAATGCGAAATAACTGCGTGTTGGGCATACCTTTGTCGATGCTACTTGGTTCCTCTCCTAATTCCATCCTTGACAGATGGTCAAGTCCTTCATTAAATCATCCAGGCTTCATGATTATTTCAAAGTCAAATTCCTGAAACAACAACAACCACCGACAGAGCTTCGCCCCCAATAAAGGCGTGTTAACCAGGTACTTTAGTGCTGAAACATCTTGAAGTGTCATCCTAGTAGATAGTTTCAGAAATTTTGCAATGCATATACCATCGCAAGGCCTTCTCTTTCTGTCGTTGTATAATTTTTCTCTACGGTCGACAACTTCCGGCTAGAAAACACGATAGGATGGTCGATCGACCCTTCTCCAGGATGGGCCAATATCACCCCCAGCACGATTGACGAAGCATCTATGTGGACATGGAATTATTTCTTCCAATCGGGGAAGGCTTATATTGGTGTTGAAACCATCTTTTCCTTCAATATGTCAAGGCTCTTCTGACACTCATAATTCCATTCAAACTTCGCATATTTCTTCAATAGCTTCTCCATGGGCGCAGTAACCGCTGCATACCCCTTTATGAACTTTCTATAGTATCCTGTATGGCCCAACGTGTCCCTCAGCTGCTTTACTATCGTAGGTGTTGGTAAGTCAACAATGATCACAATCTTGGCTGGGTCGACCAACATACCTTATTTGCAAACAATATGTCCCAACAAGATACCAAATGGTGCACAAAAGATACACTTATTTAAATTCAAAAAGATCTGATGATGTCGACATCTTTCAAGCATCATCCTGAGGCTCTCAACATGGTCTTTAACCAATTCATACACATTCCAGTAATCCATATACACCTCCAAGAACTTGTGAATAATCTTTGAAATCAACAACAACTAACCTTGAGAAAATTGCAGGGGAATTCTTGAGACCAAATGGCATTACTGTGTACTAATAGCAACCCCACTCTATTATGAAGGTGGTTTTGTGTCGATCTTCCTTTGCAATCTTGATCTGGTGATATCCTGAGAACCCATCTATGAATGAATATACTTCCTGTCCTCTGACACCTTCAGGTACTTCATCAGTAAAGGGTATGGGGAATGGATCATGAAGGCATGCATCATTCAACTTCCTTAAGTCAATGCAAATCCATAATTCTCCAGTCTTCTTGTCCTAGACGACCATCGAACTGATCCATTCTAACTCCTTGATAGGCTCAATGATCCCTTCATCCAACATCCTCTCTATCTCAGCCTTCACTCGCTCTTTTTATCTGGGATTCAATCTATATGGTCGCTGCTTTACTGGGTTAGCATCGGCTTTAAGGGGGATCTTCATCTCACCCAAGTCCCCGAAAATTCCCTTCATCTCAAAAAACTTCGTCGGGAACAAATCTTGAAATTCATGCAATAAGTCGGTGACCTTCCCGATTGTTGTGTCATCCCAGTAGTCTCCAATACTGGCAAACTTCAGATTCTCTAGTGACACAATATTTACTTTCTTAATTTTCAATGGTTGCTTGAATCTGTCTAATGGCATGCCTAGTGCTTCAACATCGTGACTTTGATCTGAACATGGGAGATAGACAACTCTAGGATATTCATCATCATCAGGTCCTCTCGAAACATTTTAACATTCCATCATCATCTTTGGTGTTGCAATCCATTTTGGTCCCATTGGTCTCTCAGTTAGAACTGTCTCAAATATATTTTCCTGTATTACCTGCAGCGCGCTATGAATTAGAGGATTATCATCGAAAAAATTGAATGTGCGATTGAAACTATGGTTAGATCCTCCCACGTGGTTGTTCCTCGTCTCAACTCTACTGATATGGACCAGCTCTGTGGCACTTTGTCTAATGTGTGGATGAATGCATGAACCCATTCTTGCTTTGGCCTCACCCCCTATGTAGCCTGACATTTTCCCAAATGATCCCTTGGATCAATCCTTCCATCATACTTATTTCCTTGTTAGGAGTCATTTTCCCCAAATCTTAATTCCATTAATCAACAACATTGTTTCTAGTGTGTTATTGACGAATTGTGCACATCCCACCACCTTGCTAGAGTGGCCTTCAATGCTTCCTCTAATGCTAGTAGGTGTTTTGGTTCTGATACTTTGTCTTCAAACTCATTGATGAAGGTTTCCAGGTTAGGTATTCCTTTGTATGTCGACAGATCACATACTTATGTCATAACCCATCTCAATGATTGAGTGATCCGCACACAATTCCTGACTGGTACCTCATGCAACCGATTTTTCCAATTCTCTAGAGCCTCGTCAGAGTCTGATGATGCCGAACTGATACTTCGCCATCCCAATTCTCCATCGACGGTGGGATTGATGTAATCTTCTAAGATATTATAGATGTTGTCCCATCCTCTGGTGAGCTCTTCTCTCATTGGTTCAACGTATATTTGTCCTTCAAGTGGATCAAGTGGAGCAATGACTCTCATGTCGTAGTTCTCAAAAGACATCGTTATTTTCATGAAATTGATAACTTCCTGATTTTCCATTACCCAATCTATCCCCAACAGTGCAGGATATGGATTGGTGTTATCAATTATCTCTATGACGTCAATATCTACATATGTCTTCAATCCTTCTACCTCGACTGGTAGATGAGGAAACCGACCAATTGGTGTAACCTTGGTCTGGTTTGCTAAACGAAGTTGCACAGGGTACCATACCAACTGTGGCTTCCCCATCGCTTCCCACATTTGCTTGGTTAGGATATTCACATCGGATCCTAGATCTAGAATAATGGAATCCATATCATATGCATCGATTTGGGCACTCATCCTCATCTCCCTTCATGTTTTATTCTTATGCAAATGGTTCACTGCACGATCATGTCTCCCTTCTTTCTGTCGATACAAGAAACTAGTTATCTCTGATAATGCTTCCGGATCCTTTTCCAATTTTAATGAGATTTCTAGAAACTTTCAAAGTACTGAATTCCCCTAATGACTTTTGCGACATTGTCGGGTCAAAAATTGGCGGTATCTCATTGATAGGTTCTTAGTGGGATATAGGTGGCGGTCGAGCATTATTCTTTATTAGTGCATCTCGTGCTTCCCAAAAAGCTATTTTTTCAGCTTCAACATCAAATCATACTTGTTTCTGGGTCGCAGGCCAGACATTCAGTAGTATCCTATCTTCTCCTGTAGCAGATCCTCCTCTGGTTACTACTGTGACATTTACTAGTCGACCTCTTACCTCAACTGATATCTTTTGCATGTTCAGATTGGGATTCTGGTTTTGGTTCAGGTTCGAGTTCGGTTGCAATTGTGCCACATTCTTATACTGCCACTTTGTGATTGGCTAGAGGGATTCTTAGATGGTATGATCAACTGCACTGCAATAGGTACATTAAGGGGTCGGATTTGGGAAATCCATCTGATAGTGTCTGAGTTGTCCACAATGATAGCATGTGATCAGTCCTCGACCTCGACCAAAGGTTCCTCCGCGACCAAAACCTCTGCCACGACCACCATGATATCCTCCTCGTTGTTGGTTGAACTGTGACTGATTGTACTACAATGGATTGTACTGCAACTGATTATACTGCAGATGACTATACTACGGCTGACTATACTACGGCTGATTATACTGTGGTTGTGCCAGATGTATTTCCTCCTGTTGTTTCTCATCTCCCTTCATGAAATAAGTATTAACAGTCCTTTCTTGAATAAATTCATATGCTCGACAATCTATCTCATCATGGGCGAAAGATTGACAAAAGTTACAATAAATATTAGCCGGCTTTGACACAACCTTATGCAAATACACGCATTCCTCTGAGCAATGTCCTCTTGTCTGGAAATCTCAGAACTAGGGAATCCCTCCTTGACTAAGCGGATTAGGCACACTAGACTGTAGGTACTCACGAAAGTCAGGACATTGATCTTTATGATTCCCTTCGGACTTGCATCGACTACACCATACCTCTTTGCAAACTTCCTTCCCTTTTTTAATATCCTACAATTGAATAGTCAAGTTTGATAGCTGTGACTAGATCTGGGTCATGTTGATCCATGTTTCACCAATTGGCGAAGCTTTGAGCTTCATCGTGAGTTCCAAAGCCTCCGTTGGAGATAAGATATTTTGTTGCATCAACGACATATGGATGTGCGGTACCAATGCTGAAATAATCCAATCCTTGTGTTGCACATCGATCATCCCAAAACTAACTTTATCCATCATAGTTTTGAACATCTGATCAAACTCCCATATTGACTAATTAGGGAATTGATTTATCTCCTTCAATTCCACGATGTACTGTGATTCTGATTTAGGATTCTTAAATTCGTCGATCATCCCAGCTCTGATTTCTACCAGAGTCTTCTATAGAATCCCTACATGTACTTGTATAAAATTCATGTACCAATCTAATGCACGACCTCTGAAGGTTGTTTCCAACTATCCCTTCTTGATAGCTTCATCCCGTACTTGTTTTACTGTCCACGTCGCTCCGTACAAGAACCAATATTGCTCAGGATCCTCTGTCCCATCACCCTGAAAGAGAGGCAACTTCACGACATTTCCCACCATCCTTGGTTTTCTACCAGTGTTTATAGATTTGTTACTATTACTACTATTGTGACCCGCAGGACAACGCTGTGAAGAAATTTTGTTTATTCCTCCAAAGTTTGGAAAAGTGCACGGGTTTGTGGGTATGTTGTATCTTTGGGTCTGTCCTTCCTCAGGTTCAGGGGTATCCTAGTCGTCCTCTTCGTCGTTGTATGGTCGCTTAGTCCCCTATGGACCCACTTTGCATTCCTTCGTTCTGGTCGCACCAGGACTCTCTCTATATATCTCAGTTTTCCTCTTCTTCTCCTGCCAGAACCTCTCCCTGCTTCTCAGGCGGCCACAATATTCACAGCTTCCCTTAAAATTTCATCGTAGCTCATTTCCATCTACCCCTCGTCATTCTATCAGACCCATTTCTGTGCAGTACCCACAGCCTCCACGCACCAGATATTTACTCGTCGGAGTTCATCTTCAATATTCCCTTTTCAGAAATGAGCATTTTGATCCACAATGGTAATGCCAATAGGTACCCTCTTCTAGGTCCCTTAAAGAACTTCCTTTCTGCATCACTATATGATCTAACTGTGTCGACAACAAACTCAGTAATGTACCCTTCCAAAATGCTATCTACCCAGACGTCTACAACCCTTGAATCTTTATTGTTAACACGACTCAATTGTTGGATCAGTTATGGGGTCCAATGCTCCAGCTCGCCTCCTTGGAAATTATTCTTATGATAAGTTAGGTTATCCAACCATTCATACAATAGTATAGGGAACTCACAGAAAAATACCTTGTGGATATAAGTATAGATGTACTTTTGAAACCATTATTATGTCGACCAACCAAGTTCTGATTTTCTTCCTCAACAAACTCTCGCGTCTTTTTGTTGAACCGCTCCTCGATCTCCGGCTTTCTCGGATTCCACAACATGTCCTCTCCTTCTCGCACTAAGTTCCCGTCAACGAAACCATTTGTTGACATAGATCTGTCGATAAGGGTTCACTTTGTGCAGTGCCAACAAAGCTTGACACAAACACCCATAGATACCAGCCCGTAAAGGGTTTATCCTTTACGGTAACACTCGCAAAGCAAGTTAGGTCTCACCCAAGGCACCTAAGGGAGCTGCAGGAACCAAGCTTCCATAGGTATAAGAGGACGTGCATCATTAACAGTTAATCGCAACATAATTCAAAAATCGACATAGTTAGCAATTGCAATATAACCCCATCATTGCATACAGAGACATATTAACTAGATCTATGCAGTAACACATCATAGAAAAATATTTAACAGATCTGTGATACATATTATAGCCGTGACATAACAGGTCTAATCATAACTATGACATAACACAAGTAATCGTACTGCGGCATAACACAAGAGAGACAAAGTCATGGCCGAAACATTCCTTCTCATTAAAAGTAGACTTCATACATCAAATCCATCTTAGAAATCACAGAATCGACAGAGACACATATCCGCAGAACCGATCCTCAAAGACTCAGATCAAAGTCAACCACCAAGATGTGACCGCAAGATACAATAGTATAGAATAATATCAAGATAACGATTCCAGATGAAGATTCCCAAAGGCTTACAATGCGACTCATATTTATAGGCTCAATGGTCGTTACAAAATTGGTCCACTTCGCAAAGTGGACATATCTTAACCATTAATTCTAACTAACTCCTACTCCGCTTTAACCGCTTTGCTCCACTTTAACCGCTTTTCTCTACTCCGCGATAACTCTTTACTTTTTTCATTGTCCACTTGTATTCCTTGTCGATGTTTGTACCAAAAATTCTATGAACTAGCCTCGTTCCAACAATATCCAACAGTGTCTGCTCCTTGCTTGAACATTTAACTTCACTAGGTAACATAGGATGACTTGCAGATTGAAAAGTGCTTAATTGCATTTTCCAATGGTTCAATGTGAATGTCATATAAGTTATCCTTTAAAATCTATATGAACTGTTTCAACTAGATATTTGGCTTATTCAAGGCCTTACGTTCATTCCTAATTCCTACAAGATTCACCTGTAAACTTTGACCAATTTTCTCTTTGCTTTTGTAATTCTTCCTGCAGTTGATTTATAAGTCTGTGCTTCCTACTATTTCCCTTTAAAGGCTATGTTAGACATGCATGAACTGATGAATTAACACGTATCAATAAACTAGCATGCATTTGAAATTGTTACCTTAGTGTTAATGGTCTCTCCACCAAGGGGGGGATTTACTGGTGCAAGGCCTTGCCCCTCTGCAGAGGCATTTAGGATCTGCAATTTTAAAAATTATAAATGTTGGCAATATATATATGTGCACGGTGAGGAAAATTAAGTTTGAATAGGATTAGTTTTAAGCATATGCTTACCTAACTCAAAAACCTAGTAAGGTTAACATCTGGGATATCACTAGAATCAATATTTTTCCCATGCTATTAAGGATATAGTGGTTTCAAGTTTAAAAATTGCAAATATTAGACCATCTAGCATTAATGATCTAACATGTATTAACAAAATAACATGTCTTAATGAACTGACATGTTGAAATGGTTACCTCTATGTGAGTTGTTGTTTATGAAGATATGACAACACCTGGCACACTAAAACCACTTGTAGATTCTGGAACACTAGTCTCTCCACTGTTAGCACCAAATATTTTCCCCTTTGCAGTGGCATCTAGCATATGCAAGTTTAAAACTTTTAAATATTAACAATCTATATATGTGTACAGCAAGGAAAAAATAGTTTGGACAAGATTATGATTAACCATATACTTACCTGCCTAAATAACTTGGAAAAGGAAACATCTAATGGTGCACGACCATAACAAGTAGGGCCACATTCTATGCACTTGTGAGCCTCATTGGTGGTCTCATGATGTGTAGATCCAACCATAGTACTAGATGGTCCTACACCATGGGGGGGTGATGGTTTTACACCAATATGGAGAGATGGCCCTACCTAGCCCATATGACCAATGGTAGTGCTATGGTGGACAACTACCTATTCTAGACTCATAAATGCCTCTTGTGTCTATGGTATCATACTATATGCATGCAGGACATATGGCCTAAGCAATTGCCTACAAGGTGGAGGTATTTAGAGATTAGCATTTCGATGCCTAGGATTGGGACGATTTTGAGGCATCCCATGACCAATGCCTTGTAACTCTAAGAAATCAAAATAATTGACGTGTCTTCCCATCATGAACTCGGCATACATATTTCTAAGGAAATATAAAGGAATTTCCCTATTGTTGTGGGGTCGCATATCAAAAACCATATACCACTAGTCCATCCAATTCTCTTAGAATGGTGGATATATGCAACACTCAATAGAGATGTGGGCTTTGTTTGTGTTTGGAATTTTCCCCATTCAGGGCTCTCTAAACAATCCAAATATATGCTCTTTTGTGATATTTATCTTTTTGATGTCATTGTAACTCAATCTAGCATCATATTGTTTCATTTTCCTCTCTATACGATGCAATGCCATATAGAGCACCGTTTGATTGTGTAATGGTGTTTATAATGGCATATAGGGTCTTTTTAATCGAGCAGTGGAGCTGGTCTTCGCCCCTCCACATGCTCCCAATCTCTCTAAACCTCACAATCTCTCTTAGTATCTCTACATTGGGATCCATACTAGACACTGCAATCATGACATTAGTATTTATAACTTAAAATTTAAAATTGGACAATTACACTAGATGATCAACATAAAAACTTGCCATGTTAAATTTATGTCAAATTGGTCATGAATGCATTCCTACACACTAAGATGTTCCTCAAATATGAAGAATTTGTATTACTATTGCAAACTAAACCTTGTGACTCTAACCTAGAAGGTATTTATATGCTTGTAGCTTTGTGGAAAAGGGTTTTGAGTTAATCACATTGATACATGGTGAAGAAGGTAAGCCAAGATATTATGAAATGCATGTGTTTTACAATTAGGTTACATTATAAAATACATGATCAAGATGATTACTATCTCATTGTAAATGGTCTCAAACCACTTTGGCTACTCGTTTGTATTTCAATGTGTTATGTTGATTGAGTTACCACCACTTTAGGTAAGGGATTATTGATAATCAAGTATACTTTTTTAGTTAGTGTTCCTTCTATGTGGTCCCTCTTGGTTACATGTCGGTGTTAACATAGTGCAAATTATTGACTATCCAACTAATGCCAAAACTACTTGGCATAACCATAGGGGGTCTATCACCACTAAGCTTTGGAAAAATACTAAAAATGGAACTCGGTGCAACTATAACAATAGATATCTTACTGCAAAGAAAAGTTGGGGCAATGAGAATTTTTTATGTTCTATCACCCCAAATTTTGTTAAGTTTCTAGCATGACAAACACTACTAAGGTTCAAGTGTATATTGCAAAAGCTACATGTAGTTCAATTTGCATAAAGAAAAACCTTGATATGGGAAAATATCCCCTAATACCCCACCACAAACTATGTGAAATGGTATACTATTACAGTAAAATCAAGTTTGAAACTCTATGAACTATGTAGAGTATTCCAAGAATGGAATTAGATAGGTGCATGAGAGTCATAAAGAGGATCCCTGAGATTCCAATGTCTTTAGGTATTTGAAAAAATTCCTCCGTAATGATTGAGTATATTGCCTTCTAAAGTCAATGAAGAAAAATATAAAATTTGAATATTAATGCCTAACCTCCTCAATGGTGTCTCAAAGTGTGAGAATATGATCAAGTCTATTTAGCTGGAAAAAAATTTCTTTGATTGTGGAATTGTTTTGTTGGTTCAAATACTTGGTTTGTGATTTTGTTTGGTTCTTTTGTGATATTTTAGAGTTCTTTGTAGGGTTTATTTTTATTTTTTAAGCATAAAATTTGAATGAAAATGGAAAGAGGGGAGAAGATTTACCTGTGATTGAGGATAAGTTCGTTCAGGATGCCTCTACAAGTCAAAATTGTGTTTGTGTTTTTCCTTGGTCGTCATCCAAAACGAAAATGAATAGGGTGTGAGGAATGGGGTTCACGTACCAATTTGGATGAATATATCAGGCCTTAAGAAATGCATGTGTGTTTTATTCTATTTTCCTCTGTGGCATTTAATTTGTTTGCCTTGGGTATGTCCATTCCTAGAGTTAAGAAACATGCACATGTTTTCATTTTCTACAATGGATTCGTGTTTTGCAAAACATCAATTGTATCTAAAAGGTACCTCAACTTCATGCGAGGGCCCACATATGGAAGGAAAATTCTAATAAAATCCATGAACTTGAAAAAATCAAGGGAGCAAAGAGAAAGTGTATTCCTAAAGAAGAAGTAGAGGAATGAGAAGAGACATTTTGATAAAACTGCTTAAATATTGTGAAAATTCATATCAAGAACAGTTATGAAAATTGAGCAATGACACACAATATTATCTTGAGGGTTTGAAGATTAAAGAATTAAAAATGATCTTCTCTAAGTTGAAAAATCAAGCATTATGTGATATAAAAAATCTAAAAAGTCACAAGGAAACAAAAGAAGTATCAATTGAAATAAATAAAGAAAAAGAAAGTACTAAAGGTAGAAAAGGAAAAATTAAGAACATCCATTAAAAGGAAGTATACGAACCAAAAAAGAAACAAGATAAGAAATTAAGAACAAGAAAGGATATATAATGACCATATCTATAATTAGAAAAATGTCACAGTGGCATATGATAGGGAAAAGAGTTTAAAGAACAGGCAAAAGGATGAAATCAAACACAATAACATAAGCTAGGTCATTAAATGGTAATAACATAAGATCCAGAAGGAATCACCACACGAGAACAAGAATAATAAAATAATAAAATCAAGAATCCATGGGGTAACTAGTGTTTAAGGGTTGGCTATTGTTTGGGGTAAAATCCCATCCCCTAATTCTAGACATTAATTGGGTCCCTAGTTGTGGTAAAATATCCTTTAATTATAAATGAAGATAGGGATTGCTTGCTTAGTCATAAGAATGACTAAGGAAAGCAACCATAAGATATAAATAAATATTGATTGTAACGTAATTATGAGGGAAAATATTTTATAATAAGCTTGTGTAGAAGAGGAAACGATGATCTGCGCATAATATATTATGTTAATGTAAGGAGAAGAAGATTATAAGATATTGAGAGTAATACTATGATTATTATTGAAAGTGGGTTTTTTTACTTAGAAAGTGGGGTTTCCTTATCATTTCGGTGTCATTGATTGGGACGTTTCCGTGTCACTGATTGGGACGTTTTTCCTTATCCATTTATATGGATGTTTATGGACGGATGAATTATGTAAGCCTATTTTTCTAGGCTATTGTTGGCTTTAATTAGTCACTTATTTTATGGATGATGAGAACTATTTCTATAATGTTATGTGGATTAAATTAATGATTAGATTGATGTGATTAAATAAAGCTAACAATAGGTAGAAAAATAAGTTTACATAATTCTATAAATATATAAAGATGTATTTTTCGAATATATATGATGGTGTGAAGACATATGATGCAAAAGTAACATAACACGTTGTTCCATGAAAAAGATGTCAAGCGATTCTAACACAAGCTTTGAAATATTCAACCTTTGCTAGAGTTTTTAGTGCAAAAGAAATTAAAGTAACTATTGGATGAAAAAAATATTTTTCGTGTATGTCATTCTACTAGGGTGGTTAATTTAGTACATGTTTATAAGAAATGTGAAGAAATAATGTTGTGTGGAGATTTCAAGAATCTGTTTATTGGTTGTAGTTTGGGTGGTTGGAAGGAATGATTGTTTCCCTGCCCACGTAGATTCAATTCTTGTAAGTGACATGATGTTCTTGTTGAGTCCCTATTGTAATTATTGTATTTCCGGTCATACCTTGATTCTCTACCTAGAATAGTAGGTGTTGGCATTCTCCTGGTGGACTAACCCTCTAATAAACATTGAACCACCATTTAGTTAAAAAAAAAAGATTTCAAGAATCTAAACTAAGCATATAAAAAAGATCATTATCCCATACTTGTTATGGAAAAAGTACTACAATTGATAAATGGGTCACAAATTATGTCATTTTTAGATGGAATCTTTGGCTACAATCAAGTTTTTGTAGTAGACCAAGACAGGTTAAATTTGATAACCAAATGGGAAACATATACTTACACGATAATGTATTTCGATCTTATTTAACATTGGTACCACATTTTAGCAAGCCTTGGACATTACATCTAGAGGATTGATCAACCACAATGTAGTTGTCTATTTATATGATGCCATTGTCTACTCTAAAAAGCACTATCATGTCCAACATCTTACTATAGATCTTTAAGAGACGTTCGAAGTATGGGATTTCTTTAAATCCAAAGAAATTCTTTCTTTTTTACTAATGTTAAGTTGTTGGGCCACACAATTTCAAAAGATGGCATTTTTGTGGATCCAAAAAGAAGTAATATATTATTTCAATTCCCTTTTGTCATAATAAAAACAATGCAGATAATTTTTGGTTGGGATTTTTTCAACCATTGAAATATGAAGCATTGTATTTCAAATTTGAACAATTAGGATAGTTGTAATGCCAAAAGCCAAGGAGCACAAACATAATTATGGAGGTTTTGAATGAGCAAATGGCCTTTGGATCTCCATTTCTTTGGTTTGTATAGTGTGGATGGGGTTTTGGATTATAGAGACTCGTGCATAAGCTTTGTGTATGTAATGGAGGCACAAGAGCTAGGCTAATCTATTTAATAAATAGTGAAATTTATTGATGAGGTATTTCTAATTATTTTTAATTGGATTGCAAAACTATGTGGTTATTTATGCTCATTGGTTTATTATTTTGTGTATTTATGTTTGTTTTCAATTGAAATATAGATTCTATGGGTTCTCCATTAGGGTCCTACTGTAACTCCCCTATTTTGAGGATACTTAGGAGTACTTTATTAATGTATGAGGCCATCTTATTTAATAAGGCCTATTAGATAGTTAGTGGATAGTTACTCAATGTAAAAGCTCCTCTTTATTAATTAAGACCCACTAGGTGGTCGACGCTCTTTAATAGTGGGGCCACAAGTAGATAGTTTTTTTGCGATTGATGCATTATCTATAGAGTATAAGGTTGTGTAATTTGATAAAGGATCATTATTGTATTTGGAAATCTGCTCATACGATGTTTCCCCCTTAAAGAGGCAATTGAAAATTCCTCTCTCTTCTCGATATCACTAATACAAGGGTTCTTTCTCAAGTCTTATTTATTTCTCTCTTGTAGTTTCTATTCAACACTGTTATTTTATTTCCTTCTATTATTTTTCTCTATAATTCTAGGGTGAAGTACATAACAAGTGGTATCAGAGAACCTTCTTGGGAAAACATACACCCAAATTTTAGAATTTCTTTTAGCTTACATATGTGTTCAAGTGTCTTTAAATAACATAGAGATTTGTCATTCAATGGGTAAAATTGCAGTTGGGGAATAATATATGCAAAAAATACAAGTGGAATAACCTTGTTGGAAACCCTCGTAACCCTTGTTGGTACCCATTCGAGCAGTACTACATTAAACAACACTTATATATCAAATTTCATTCCCATGTACCCTTGAGTATATCATAAGTCCCCAAGGATACCTAAAACCATCTTTAGAAAATTTGATCAATTGCCTTGTTGCTATAGTAAATACCAAGCACAACACTCAGGAAGATTACTCTGTAGTACTTGGGTAGTATGGCTAGGGGAATGGTTGAGGATTCTTAATTAGTGCCTTGATATATTGGGTTGAGTACTATCGTTGGACCCCACTAGTGTATTGGATAGATATGGCACCTAGCACTCCCTTGTACTTATGACCCTATAATCCCTAACATCTACTGCATATGCCTAAAATTATCACATAAATTGGAATATTGAGAATTTGGGAATTATGTCACGACACTATTAACCAGTCAGGGAAAAAAAGGTAAAAATTGTGGATCCCATCTATACCTTATAGGAGACCTACCTCAAAAGACTCATTGTTTTGTGTTCATCATGGTGCTACCACTCTCCAATAAAAAAATTCTATGGACCTAATCATACCATTGTGGATGACCTACCTCATCAAACTCCTTGTGAGACGCTAATCATCATGGTCTCACTCCCTAGTAATATTTTTTAGGGGCACTCACAAACACTATGAAAAATTGCTCTAACACCATGTTCGATAACTAGACACTCAACACCCTATATGATTAGTATTTGACGTTTACAAAAAAACTCAAGGCCACTATTTCCCAATAGGATATAGAGATTTCCACACTCAAGGAATTGGTCCAAAACCTACAATATATTGTGGCTCCTTTGGGGAGTATGCAATACCAACTCAATCATTTAGCAAATCACCTCCTACTAACTAATAAACCATGGAATGAATCACACCTAGATATACCTTGTGAGGAATATTTAAAGGAAGAATATTATCACCATAAATAGCTCCTTTGGGGTCCTCACCTCCATAAACTACCATTCACTGATAACAACATGTGGAACCACTTTCTTAAAGTAGATATGAACAAGTATGATGGTTCTAACCCCACTTGTTGGGTAGCCCATATGGAACACTGCTTTGAAATGGTTACCTCTATGTGAGTTGTTGTTTATGAAGATATGACAACACTTGGCACACCAAAACCACCTGTAGATTGTGGAACACTAATCTTTCCACTGTTAGCACCAAATATTTGTCCCTCTGCAGTGGCACCTAGCATATGCAAGTTAAATTTTTTAAATATTAACAATCTATATATGTGTACAACAAGGAAAAAATAGTTTGGACAAGATTATTATTAACCATATACTTACCTTCCTAAATAACCTAGAAAAGGAAACATCTAATGGTGCACGACCATAGCAAGCAGGGCCACCTGCTATGCACTTGTGAGCCTCATTGGTGGTATCATGATGTGTACATCCAACCCTAGTACTAGATGGTCCTACACCACGGGGAGGTGATGGTTTTACACCAATATGGAGAGATGGCCCTACCTATCCCATATGATCAATGGCAGTGTTATGGTGGACAACTACTTCTTCTAGACTCAGAAATGCCTCCTGTGACTATGGTATCATACTATGTGCATGCAATACATATGGCCTAAGCAATTTCCTACAAGGTGGAGGTATCTAGAGATTAGCATCTCGATGCCTAGAATTGGGATGATTTTGAGGCATCCCATGACCAATGCCTTAAAACTCCAAGAAATCAAAATAATTGACATGTCTTCCCATCATGAACTCGACATACATCTTTCTAAGGAAATATAAAGGAATTTCCCTATTGTTGCGGGGTCGCATATCAAAAACCATATACCACTGATCCATCCAAATATCTTAGAATGGTGGATATATGCCACACTCAATAGAGATATGGGCTCTGTTTGTGTTTGGAATTTTCCCCATTCAGGGCTCTCTAAACAATCCAAATATATGCTCTTTTGTGATCTTTATCTTTTTTATGTCATTGTAACTCAATCTATCAACATATTGTTTCATTTTCCTCTCTATATGATGCAATGTCATATAGAGAACCATTTGATTGCGTAATGGTGTTTATAATGGCATCTAGGGTCTTTGCAATCGAGCAGTGGAGTTGGTCTCCGCCCCTCCACATGCCCCCGATCTCTCTAAACCTCACAATCTCTCTCAGTATCTCTACATTGGGATCCATACTAGACACTGCAATCATGACATCAATATTTATAACTTAAAATTTAAAATTGAACAATTACACTAGAGGATCAACATAAAAAAATTGCCATGTTAAATTGGTCATGAATGCATGCCTACACACTAATATGTTCCTCAAATATGAAGAATTTGTATTACTATTGCAAACTAAACCTCGTGACTCTAACCTAGAAGGTATTTATATGCTTGTAGCTTTGTGGAAAAAGATTTTGAGTTAATCAGATTGATACATGGTGAAGAAGGTAAGCCAAGATATTATGAAATGCATGTGTTTTACAATTAAGTTACATTATAAAATACATGATCAAGATGATTACTGTCTCATTGGAAGTGGTCTCAAACCACCTTATCTACTCGTTTTTATTTCAGTGTGTTATGTTGGTTGAGTTACCACCACTTTAGGTAAGGGATTATTGATAACCAAGTACACTTCTTTAGTTAGTGTGCCTTCTATGTGGTCCCTCTTGGTTACATGTCGGTGTTAACATAGTGCAAATTATTGACTATCCAACTAAAGCAAAAATACTTGGCATAACCATAGGGGTTCTATCACCAATAAGCTTTGGCACAATACTAAAAATGGAACTTGATGCAACTATAACAATAGATATGAGTAAAATTGATTATCAGGCCTCTCGCGCCTCCAAGGAAATTCTCTGAAGAAGTGTTTTGGTTTAGGGTTTGGGCCGGCCGCCCCTCATGGATCCGCCCCCTAATCCGGGCCGAGCGCCTCTCGATGATCTCTTCCGTTCGCTGGTAGTGGCTCAACCCTCGACCTCAAAGCAGACCAGGCCTGCTAACTTGAGGTTTGTTAAAAAGTATGCCATCCCAGAGGTCAAACTGGGTTCCATGGCTTCTAAATGCAAAGCCCTCACCCTTTCAGAAAAAGGATTGGTTGGGCACTTCACTGGTTTGTGGCCCTCTCCGATATCTATTGAGATCTGGCTTAACAAAAATTGGCGCCCTCTCATTCAAGGAGAAGTTCAGCAGATCTTTTGCGGAAAGGGTTTCTTTGTCTTCTATTTTGAAAAAAAAGAGGACAAAGATCTTATATTTAGAAATGGTCCCTATTTTATGGGGCCAAGAGGAATGTACATTAACAAGTCGGATCTTTCATTTGACCCAGAAAAGGATATCCCTTCAGCAGTTCCAGTATGTGTCAAGTTGGCACATCTCCCATTGCACTGTTGGAACGACAAAGATTTGAAAGCTATTGGCAACTCATTGGGGAAATATCTAGATAAATCTGAACCAAAACCCCCTATGTTCTCCTGTGCCAAAATATGTGTAGAAGTGGATCTTGAGAAAGGGCTCCCATAAGCTATAAGTCTGTCAATGGACGGTTGGAATCACCTACAAACTGTGGACTATGAACAAATTCCTTTTAAGTGCAAAGTCTATCACGAATATGGGCATTTTGCTAAACTCTGCCCTAAAAGGAAGTTACAGGAAGTGGAAGAAACCCAAGAGGGAGAATGGAATAAGGTTATTAGAAAAAAGGGAGGGAAGCCTCCTAATACCCTTCCTCCTCAAGCAACACCAAAAAGGAAGGAAACGACTAGCAAGCAGCAGAATCCAACTAGAGAAGCCAATAAATATCAGCTTTTATCATCTGAAGTGGTTGAGGAAGAGCAGGCTCAAGCTCTAGAACATGTACAAGAGGTAGCGACAGAAAAAGCTAGAGAAGAAGAAAGGTAGGAGACCGCTAATCAGCAACTAGAGGAAGGGGAAATCCAGATAATATCCTTAACACAACAAGAGGAGCCTGAAAATGAGGTATCAAAAGCTTTAGGCGGCTCAGTCACAAGAGCAAAAGCCAAGTTATTTCAAGAAGAAACCTCAAAAAGTAAGGAAGAAGAAATGGAACCTCAGACAAAGAAAGGCAGGAAGCTTAACAAGGTCGTAAGAGAACAAGAAACGGCTCGAGACAAAGCGGCGGGTAAGCAAACCAGTCTTGACTAGCATGTAAGAATTCTATCCATCACAAAGCAAAATCAAGGAATAGTAGAGGAAAAGAAGGAAAGAGTAGTGTCCAACCACTCTAAAAAATAATGAAGATAGTCTCCTGGAATTGCAGAGGTTTAGGACGTAAGCAAAAGATGGAAGCAATCAAAAGAATCAAAAAGTTGGAAACCCCCTCAATACTCATGCTCCAGGAGACTAAAATGCAGGAAGCAGACTGTCTCAAAATCTTAAGTCAAATCTGGCCTAAAAGAGACGGAATAGCAGTCAACTCCATAGGAGCCTCGGGAGGGCTCATCACTTGGTGGGACAAAGGTAAGTTCAAGTGTAACTCTTCATTTAATAACAGATATTGGCTATTTAAGGAATTAGAAGATCTGTCAAATAATGAAAAATATTGGATAGGAAATGTGTATGGGCCTACGCTCCATGGGCTCAAAGATAATTTTTGGAAAGATCTAATAGATCTACAACTTGGTAGAAACCCCTCTCCCTGTATAGTTGTTGGAGATTTCAATGCCACAATAAGTGCAAATCAACGCAGAGGAGGTTCAAAGGTCAGAGACTAGTTTGGAGAGAGACTGGAAGATCTTCAGGCATCCTGGAACCTAGTGGATATAAAACCCCTGCATGGAACTTACACTTGGAATAACAAAAGAACTGGACCAGGACATATTGCTGCCAGGCTTGACAGATTTCTTCTCAGCTCATCCTTTCTAAGCAAACCCCTCTTGCCCGACTCCAAAATCTTGGCTTCTGCTGCCTCTGATCACAGTCCTATTGATCTTTTTTTCTCACTCCCCGGAAACCTCGGCCCCCTTCCCTTCATATATAATCCAGCGTGGCTGGAGCATGAAGACTGCTTTGAAGAAGTCAAAGCAATTTGGAAACAGTTTATTCCAGGTTCCCCAAGGTATATTTAGGAGACCAAACTTAAAAACATTAAGACAATGTTAAAAACATGGGAAAAACAAAACATGAAGAGACCTGGAGAAGAAGTCATCACTCTGCAAGGGGAACTGAAAATTCTGCAAGACCAAATGGAAACTGATCTGATATCTGAAGCCATGTTGAGGAAAGAAAATGACTTGGAAGCTCAAATTCGGCAGGTGGCTAGAAGAGACGAAGAGGAATGGAGAATTTGATCAAGATGCCTGTGGCTCAAATCTGGAGACAGGGATACTAAGTTTTATCATGCTCAGTGTAAGGAAAGGTACAGGAAAAACAACATCCTCTGCCTAATCAAAGAAGATGGAAGGAAGATAGAAGGCCCCACAATCATCGAGGATGAAGTCAAAAACCATTTCGAGTCTCTCTACAAAGAGGAAGATGAGCCGCCAGCTGCAGATCTAGATATAATGTGTCAAGAAATTCCCAACCTCATCTCAGCCGAAGCTAACAATAAGCTCATGGAACAGGTAACTGAAGAAGAAGTCAGGAAAGCTGTTTGGTCTCTACACCCGAAAAAATCTCCAGGCCCAGACGGATTCTCTATACACTTTTACAGAAAGTGTTGGCATCTGCTGAAAAGAGATCTTGTCAGAATGATAAATTGGACCAGGAATCGAGAGAAGATAGGAGGAGGCACCAACACCTCCTTCATAGCTCTAATCTCGAAGGAGAAAAAGGCCACTTCTATAGGAAGATTCAAACCTATTTCACTCTGCAATTCTTCCTATAAAATTCTTACTAAAGTTATAGCAAACAGAATCAAGAAACTGTTTCCTAATATAATCTCACCTAATCAGGGTGGCTTCATCCCAGGCAAGCAAATTTATGATAAAATTTTATTAGTGCAAGAGGCTATTCATTCAAGCAAGCAGAACAAGGATGCAGGTATGGCTATTAAACTAGACATGGCCAATGCCTTTAACAGAGTTAGACATGTCTTTATCTATGCTGTTTTGAGAAAATTTGGATTTGATGGAAAGTTTGTTAGCTGGGTGAAAGCTTGCATAGGAGCTCCGTGGATCTCTCCTCTCCTAAATGGCAGACCCTCCTCCTTTTTTCGCCTCTCTCGGGGACTGAGGTAAGGATGCCCTCTCTCTCCCTTCCTTTTTGTCATAATGGTTGACTCCCTAAGCAGAAAACTCAATTCCCTCTTAGCTTCAACCTCTCTCCCGGGTATTGCCTACGCCCGAAATGTCCCAGCTATAAACCATGCTCAGTTTGCCAACGATACCATTCTCCTTGGCAGTGCTTCTCCCCAAATTGCTGCTAGATTTAAAACTACTCTTGACCTTTTCCTTAAGACCTCCGGGGGAAAAACCAATGAAAACAAGTGCAATATTTACACCTGGAATTGTCGGCCTGCTACTGTTAGACTCATTTCAGCCATTTTGGATTTTAAGCCCTGCCTTTACTGGTCTTCCTTTAAATATCTTGGCACTCCCATCTCTCTCAAAAAACCTACCTCCTCCGTTTGGACTCCTATCCTTGAGAAATTCAAAAATAGAATAAATTCGTGGGGAACTCGCTGGTTGAATTTAGCTAGGAAAGTCACTTTGATAAAATCCGTCCTTTCCTCGATGCCTGTATTCATAGCAGCAATTATGTTGGCCCCCGTCTCTATCCAGAATGCTTTTAGTACAGAGATAAGAAGGTTCCTGTGGCAAGGAGGAAAGACTCAAAATAAAAAATTCCATTTGATAAATTGGAAGACGGTCAAAGAAAAGAAAAAGAGAGGAGGGCTTGGAATTCGTGAGCCTGCCTTAGTAAGCAAAGATTTGGGTGCCAAGTTAGCATGGAGGATTGTTCCTGGAAAGAAAGAATGGTGGAAGGAAGTAATCAGGAGAAAATACTCAAGAAGCTCAAGATTAAGATGCCTCGACAAACCAAATATCAAAAAAGGAACAGCAATATGGGGACTCATCTCCTCCTTAGCTGCTTTAATAACTGAAAATCTTTATTGGATCCCTGAAAATGGGAAAAGAATAAATCTCAGGATCAACAATATAAATGGAGACAAGCCGCTTGGAAAAATGCGATGTCTAGACTCTATTCGAGAGTGGCTGCAAAATATGGGCATCACAAAACTATAAGACTTCGTGATATGGAAGGACACTGGAGAATGGAAGAGCTAGAAGCAGATGAGTCCCCCTGCCAATCTCAAAAGCGATTATAAAATATTTCTCAATTCCCTGCATGGGAAAGCCCCGGTAAACATAAAAGAAAAAGATCTTCGGGGATGGGGGAAAGCAGGTACATATTCAGTCAAGGGCGGCTATGAAAAACTCACCCTCTCCAACTCACTGGTTCACAATAGATGGGGGAAAGTTTGGAACTCGGATGGCATCCCCAAAATAACTATATTCTTCTGGATACTGGCTCACAACAAATTGTTGACTACGGAAAATCTCAGAGCCACGGGAATAGCAGGTCCCTCAAGGTGCACTTTGTGAAAACTTGCCGAGGAAAATTCTCACCACATTTTCTTGGAATGTTCCTTTGCCAAGCAAGTGTGGGTTCAAGTCTTGGGGAATCAATGGACACCATCCATTCTTCCTAGAACTCTTGAAGAACTCACTGACCACTGGGGACGCTCTTTTCCTGGCAGATCCAAGAAGACAATGTCAAGAATTTGAAATCTAGTCCCAATGAACATTTGCTGGCAGATCTAGGTAAATCGAAATAAAAGTATCTTCGAGGGTAGGAGTGCTAACAGCTATAGAGTTTCCATCAAAGCCATTACAATGATATCCGAGTCTCTATCCTAAAAAAGAGTTATCATCCCAGCTCAGGAACCTCTATCTCTGTCTGAATTCCAATGGAGTAGTGTCTTCGTGAAGGCCAGCTCCCTTCAGTCCAAAAAGGTACATTCCTACTCTGAGTCTCTGACTAGGAAATCAGGAAAGATCCAGATGCTTTTTCCAAATGGTGGAAGGAGCAAAATAGTCATAGCATTTTCTTCGACGGGGCTTCCAAAGGGAATCCTGGGGTGGCAGGTGCGGGTGGGATACTCTTTGATCCCAGAGGAAATAAAGTCGCAGCCTTCTCTTGGGGCCTAGGTAGCAAGACAAATAATGAGGCAAAATGGTTGGCACTCATTCTCTCATTAGATTTGGCCTCCTCCTTCAACATTAACACTCTTAGAATTTATGGAGACTCTAGACACGTTATTCAAATCATGAGAAGGGGTTCTGCTCCTCAAGGTTCAAAATCCTACAGATACATGCAACGACTAAAAACCATTGTTCATCTCCCAAAGGCCTCTTTTTTTCACATCCGCCGAGAGAACAACAAGCTTGTAGACTTAGAGGCTAATAAAGGAATCTTGTTAGAAATTGGCCACGTCAAGGAACTCAATGGTTCCATGGGATTTCACTTCATCCCCTAAGTTAAATGTCAAGGGTTAATAAATTCATTACAAAACATAAGGGGTCCTTTGGATTCTCGAGGGTCCTCCTCATTCCTCACTCAAACTTTGGTTATGTGCTTTCCCCTTCCCCCGTTACTTCTGCCACATGCCTCCCCAGTTTTCCACGCACTTGTCACATGGATCCCTGTTGCGCTGTCAGCTCCCACGAGCCATTAATAACTCCTCCCTCCGCTCATTTCCCTTCTTTCCCCGCGATGGCTCGTCCTCCCCATTTCTCCTGTGCTATGAGTCGGCTCTCCCTCTGCGAACTAGACTCCCCTCCTTCCCGTCTCCTTTTGCTGCCTCTGTTTAACACTGGAACAATGCAAAGCGTTATGGCGGCCATAGCTTCCCTGAGACACACTATGGTGGACATTAAACTCTCGGTTCGCAACACATACAACGCCATCTGCACCAGCGTGAAGCAAAATGACGAGATGGCCATGGATCTTAATCACACGGTCTCCCAGCTTTCTTGCCAGGATTCGAGGATAGATGACTTAGAGAATAATTTGTTCGAGCTGATGGGAAAAGTGGACATGCTGCAGGAAGACATGGCAGTTCTGACAGGGAAAACTCAGGGAAGTTACATGCAGGAAGCCCCCACGGTCAATTAAGAGATCAATCAGGAAATGGTGGACGCAGCTTCTGCTCAGTTCAAGAATTATGGCTAAATTCCAGTCTAGCTCAGGTTTCAAAATTTTGTATCTATTTTGCCAATGTATTTCTGCATTATACTCAACAGATAGTTTATCAAGGTTTATCCCAGCACCATTTTGAACAATTTTAGAAAGACAAAGTTTAGAGCTTTTAAAGCCATGCTGATAGAAATCATAGTTACAATCTTTTCAGAAATTTCCTCTTATGTTAAAAATCCTACTGAATGCATGTAATGAATAGTTGTGCATAGCTTTTATAAATACACTCTATTTCCCTGTTTCTGTTATAAAAAAAAAACAATAGATATCTTACTACAAAGAAAAGTTGGGGAAATGGGATTCTTTTATGTTCTAGCACGCCAAATTTTGTTAAGTTTCTAGCATGGGAAACACTACTAAGGTTCAAGTACATATTGCAAAAGCTGCATGTAGTTCAATTTGCATAAAGAAAAACCTTGATATGGGAAAATCTCCCCTAATACCCCACCACAAACTATGTAAAATTGTATAATATTACAGTAAAATCAAGTTTGAAACTATATGAACTATGTAGAGTCTTGCAAGAATGGAATCAGATAGGTGCATGAGAGTCATAAAGAGGATCCCTTAGATTCCAATGTCTCTAGGTCTTTGAAAAACTTCCTCCCTCATGATTGAGTATAATTCCTTCTAAAGTCAATGAAGCAAAATATAAAATTTGAATATTAATGCCTGACCTCCTCAATGTTGTCTCAAAGTGTGGGAATATGGTCAAGTCTATTTAGCTGGAAAAAAATTTCTTTGATTGTAGAATTGTTTTGTTGGTTCAAATACTTGGTTTGTGATTTTGTTTGGTTCTTTTGTGATATTTTAGAGTTCTTTGTAGGGTTTATTTTTATTTTTTTAGCATAAAAAATGAATGAAAATAGAAAGAGGGGAAAAGATTTACCTGTGATTGAGGATAAATTCATTCAGGATGCCTCTACAAGTCAAAATTACATTCGTGTTTTTCCTTGGTCGTCATCCAAAACAAAAATGAACAGGGTGTGGGGAATGGGGTTCACATACCAATTTGGATGAATATATCAGGCCTTTAGAAATGCATGTGTGTTTTATTCTATTATTCTCGGTGGCATCTAATTTGTTTGCCTTGGGCTTGTCCATTCCTAGAGTTAAGAAACATGCACATGTTTTTATTTTCTACAATGGATTCGTGTTTTGCAAAACATCAATTGCATCTAAAAGGTCCCTCAACTTCATGCGAGGGCCTAGATATGGAATGAAAGTTCTAATAAAATCCATGAACTTGAAAAAATCAAGGGAGCAAAGAGAAAGTGTATTCCTAAAGAAGAAGTAGAGGAATGAGAAGAGGCCTTTTGATAAAACTACTTAAATATTGTGAAAGTTCATATCAAGAAGAGTTATGGAAATTGGGCAATGACACATAATATTATCTTGAGGGTTTGAAGATTGAAGAATTAAAGATGATCTTCTCCAAGTTGAAAAATCAAGCATTATGTGATATAAAAAGTCACAAGGAGATAAAAGAAGTATCAATTGAAATAACTAGAGGAAAATAAAGAAAGTACTAAAGATAGAAAAAGGAAAAATTAAGAGCATCCACAAAAAAGAAGTATACGAACCAGAAAAGGAAATAAGACAAGAAATTAAGAACAAGAAAGGATACAGGATGACCATGTCTATAATTAGAAAAATGTCACAAGGGCATATGATAGGGAAAAGAGTCTAAAGAATAGGCTAAGGGATGAAAACAAACACAATAACATAAGCTAGGTCATTAAATGGTAATAACATAAGATCAAGAAGGAATCACCACATGGGAATAAAATAATAAAATCAAGAATCCATAATTGGAAGAATAAAACCTAAATAAACACTATTAAGATATGGACAAAATAGAACAAAGAGACCATACAAGACAAAGACAAGGAAAGAAGAATGCATTGATTCACAAGCCAAAGATCAAAAGAAGAACTAAAAATGCATCCAGGGGGTACCAAGTGTTTAAAGGTTGGCTATTGTTTGGGGTAAAATCCCATCCCCTGACTTTAGGCATTAATTGGGGTTTCTAGTTGTGGTAAAATATCTTTTAATTATAAATGAAAATAGGGATTGCTTGCTTAGTCATTAGAATGACTAAGGAAAGCAATCCTATCCCCTAACTCTGGGCATTAATTGGCCCTAGTTGTGGTAAAATATCCTTTAATTATAAATGAAAATAGGGATTGCTTGCTAACCATGAGATATAAATAAATATTGATTGTAACGTAATTATGAGGGAAAATACTTGATAATAATTTTGTGTAGAAGAGGAAATGATGATCTGCACATAAAATATTATATAGGAGACAAATATTATAAGATATTGAGAGTAGTATTATAACTATTATTGAAAGTGGGTTGTTTTTTCTTAGAAAGTGGGGTTTTCCATATAATTCGGTGTCATTGATTGGGACGTTTCGGTGTCATTGGTTGGGACGTTTTTCCTTATGCATTTATATGGATGTTTATGGACGGATGAATTATGTAAGCCTAATTTTCTAGGCTATTGTTGCCTTTATTTAGTCACTTATTTTATGGATGATGATAACTATTTCTCGGATGTTATGTGGATTAAGTTAATGTTTACATTGATGTGATTAAATAAAGCCAATAATAGGTAGAAAAATAAGCTTACATAATTCTAAAAATATAAAGATGTATTTTTCCAATATTTATGATGGTGTGAAGACATATAACGCAAAAGTAACATAACATGTTCCATGAAGAAAGATGTCAAGCTAAGCCATTTTAATATAAGTTTTGAAATATTCAATCATTGGTAAAGTCTTTAGTGCAAAATAAATTAAAGAAACTATTGCATGAAAAATTATTTTTCATGTATGCCATTCTATTAGGGTGGTTAATTTAGTACATGTTTATAAGAAATGTGAAGAAATAATGTTGTGTGGAGATTTCAAGAATTTGTCTATTGGTTGTAGCTTGGGTTGTTGGGAGGAATGATTGTTTCCCTCTTCACCCAGGTTCAATTCTTGTAAGTGATATGCTGCTCTTGTTAAGCCCTTATTATAATTATTGTATTTCCGATCATAGCTTGATTCTCTACCTAGAATAGCAGGTGTTGGCATTCTCCTAGTGGACTAGCTCTCTAACAAACGATGAACCACCATTTAGTGAAAAAAAAGAGGAGATTTCAAGAATATAAACCAAGTATATGAAAAAGATAACTATCCCATACTTGTTATGGAAAAAGTACTACAATTGATAAATGGGTCACAAATTATGTCGTTGCTAGATGGAATCTTTGACTACAATCAAGTTTTTGTAGTAGACCAAGATAGGTTAAATTTGATAACCAAATGGGAAACATATACTTACACGATAATGTATTTCGATCTCATTTAACATTGGTACCCACTTTTTAACAAGCCTTGGACATTGCATCTAGAGGATTGATCAACCACAATGTAGTTGTCTATTTATATGATGTCATTGTCTACTCTAAAAAGCAATATCATGTCCAACATCTTACTATAGATCTTTAAGAGACGCTCGAAGTATGGGATTTCTTTAAATCCAAAGAAATTCATTTTTTTACTAATGTTAAGTTGTTTGGCCACACAATTTCAAAAGATGGCATTGTTGTGGATCCAAAAAGAAGTAATATATTATTTAAACTCCCTTTCGTCATAATAAAAAACAATGTAGATATTTTTTGGTTGGATTTATTTTAATCATTGAAATATGAAGCATTGTATTTCAAATTTGAACAATTAGGATAGTTATAATGCCAAAATCCAAGGAGTGGAGGTTTTGAATAAGCAAATGGCCTTTGGATTTCCAGTTCTTTGGTTTGTTTAGGGTGGATGGGGTTTTGGGTTATAGAGACCCATGCATAAGTTTTGTGTATGTAATGGAGGCGTAAGAGCTAGGCTAATCTATTTAATAAATAGTGAAATTTATTGTTGAGGTATTTCTATTTATTTTTAATTGAATTGCAAAACTATGTGGTTATTTATGTTCAGTGGTTTATTATTTTGTGTATTTATGCTTGTTTTCAATTGAATTCTAGATTTTATTGGTTCTCTATTAGGGTCCTACTGTAACCCCCCTATTTTGAGGATACTTATGAGTACTTTATTGATGTATGATGCCATATTATTGAATAAGGCCAATTAGAAAGTTAGTGGATAGTTACTCAGTGTAAAAGATCCTCTTTATTAATTAAGACCCACTAGGTGGTCGACCCTCTTTAATAGTGGGACCACAAGTAGATGGGTTTTTTGCTATTGATGCATTAACTATAGAGTATAAGGTTGTGTAATGTGATAAAGGATCATTATTGTATTTGGAACTCTTCTCATAGAATGTTCCCCCCTTAAAGAGGCAATTGAACATTCCTCTCTCTTTTTGATATCACTAATACAAGGGTTCTTTCCCAAGTTTTATTTAGTTCTCTCTTTTAGTTTCTATTCAACACCGGTATTTTACTTCATTCTATTATTTTTCTCTATAATTCTAGGGTGAAGTACATAACAAGTGGTATCATAGCACCTTCTTGGGAAAACACACACCCAAATTTTAGGATTTGTTTTAGGTTAGAGATGTGTTCTAGTGTCTTTAAATAACATAGATATTTGTCATTCAATGGGTAAAATTGCAGTTGGGGAATAATATATGCAAAAAATACAAGTGGAATATCCTTGCTGGAAAGCCTTGTAACCCTTGTTGGTACCCATTTGAGTAGTACTACATTAAACAACACTTATATATCAAATTTTACTCCCATGTACCCTTGAGTATTTCATAAGTCCTCAAGGATACCTAAAACCATCTTTAGAAAATTTGATCAAATGACTTGTTGCTATAGTAGTACCGAGCACAACACTCGGGAAGATTACCTTGTAGTACTTGGGTAGTATGGATAGGGGCATGGTTGAGGCTTCTTCATTAGTGCCTTGATATATTGGGTTGAGTACTATTGTTGGACCCCACCAGTGTATCAGATAGATATAGCTCCTAACACTCCATTTTCCTCATGACCCTATAATATCTAACATCTACTGCATATGCCTAAAATTCCCACATAAATTGGAATATTGATAATTTGGGAATTATGTCACAACACTATTAACCAATCAGGGAAAAAAGGTCAAAATTTTGGATTCCACCTACACCTTATAGGAGACCTACCTCAAAAGAATCATTTTTTTGTGTTAATCATGGTGGCACCACTCTCTAATAAAAAAATTCTATGGACCTGATCATACCATTGTGGATGACCTTCCTCATCAAACTCCTTGTGAGACACTAATCATCATGGTCTCACTCCCTAGTAATATTTTTAGGGGCACTCACAAACACTATGACAACTTGCTCTAACACCATGTTCGATAAGACACTCAACACCCTATATGATTAGTATTTGATGTTTACAAAAAAAACTCAAGGCCACTATTTCCCAATAGGATATAGATATTTCCACACTCAAGGAATTGGTCCAAAACATGCAAAATGTTGTGGCTCCTCCGAGGAGTATGCAAGACCAATTCAATCATTTAGCAACTCACGTCCTACCAAGTAATAGCCCATGGAATGAATCACACCTAGATATACCTTGTGAGGAATCTTTAAAGGAAGAATATTATCACCATAAATAGCCCCTTTGGGGTCCTCACCTCCATAAACTAGCATTCATTGATAACAACATGTGGAACCACTTTCTTAAAGTGGATATGAACAAGTATGATGGTTCTAACCCCACTTGTTGGGTAACCCATATGGAACACTACTTTGACCTCCACTGCATTACTAATGACATTATGAAACTTAGAGTGGGCACTATGTACTTGGATCCAAAACGATGGAAATCCCGGGAGTGGCGTAAAAAAATCCTATGGTGAATACATATCATGGAGTCGATTTGTTAAAGCCATCTATGGTCGATTTGAAAAAGATACTCACTATTTGGGAAATTGACCATGCTGCACCAAATAGGCTTAGTAGTATAATTTATCATATCCTTTGAGGAATTAGTAATGCATATAGAGGGATTAACTAATTCGTTTTTAAAAATAATTCTTCATTAGTGGCCTCAGGGACGATAATAGAGCACAAGTCAGGTTACAAAAGATTGATACATAGTTGGAGTCCTCTCAGGAAGCTCAAGAAGTGGATCCAATAATCAATGCACAAGCCAAAATACCCTCTTTCAGGCACCGCACTTTTGATTCACAAGCCATCCCCCAAACACCTTGACTACTCAGCCTCTAAAACCCCAACGGTTGTCTCTAACAAAAATGGAAGAGTGTCAATGACACAAACTCTATTATAATTGTGATGAGAAATATATCCATGTCATAAATGTAAAGAAAACAAATATTTCAAATTGATGTCAACTCTCCCACCTAATCAAAATAACTCACTATGGAATATAACCCTAAGTTGAGGCCATCAACACAAACCATAGTACGTAGCTAGATGTGGAGGTCAAAGTTCATTGGGAACAACCCATAATCTCCCTTCATACTTTATTTGTAATTTCTTCTCCTCAAACCTTAAAACTCCTCAACTACATCAAGCATAGAATAATGACTATTTTGGTTGATAATGGAAGCACCCACAATTTTATTTATAGGGATGTGGATGGAGAATCCTATTGCTATGTCAACCTAGTGAAAACCTTTCAAATTATGATAGCTAATGGAGGTTTGATGAAACATGGAGGAAGATGTGAAAATATGAGACTGCAATTGGGGGACTATCATGCCAAAACTCATATGTTTGCAATTTAGATATGGATGGTTGTGATATAGTTTTCGGGCAAAATGACTACGCACCTTGGGGATAGACACCATGGAATTCAAGAAATTATACATGAGATTTACTAAAATTGATAATCTACACACCCTCACAGGGATTCAGTCGGTCTCCTTTGAAATTATAATCTCTCACCATATGGATAAGTTATTAAAGAAAGGCCACTCTAGCACTATTTCCCAATTCAAAGCC
Source organism: Larix kaempferi (assembly GCA_027924585.1). Taxonomy (NCBI): domain Eukaryota; kingdom Viridiplantae; phylum Streptophyta; class Pinopsida; order Pinales; family Pinaceae; genus Larix; species Larix kaempferi. The sequence continues at coordinate 782,600 of BSBM01000737.1, forward strand.
ATATAATTTATGGACAATCCCACCCAACAAATTTACCATGACTTGTAGAAGGTTTTGAACAAATATCATCAGGTATTTGAGACACCCATTGATTTACTCCCTTCATGAGGAGAGAATGATCATGGTATTCCTCTTATATGAGGTATTCAACCACAAAATATGCATCCTCAAGGACACCCTTTTGGAAAAAAAATTGAAATTGAAAATATTATTCATGAATTGTTGGAGACAAGTGCAATATGACCCAATACTATCCCTTATTCATCACTAGTGGTCATGGTCCTAAAAAAAGAAGACATGTATCACATGTTCCCAAACTTTTGTTCTCTCATTAAGCTAACAATCAAGGGAAAATTCCCAATTCTAGTGAATGATGACCTCTTGGGTGAGCTTGATGGTGCCATGTTACCTACCAAACTCGCCCTTCACTCCATATACTACCAAATCAAAATGAAGGAAGTTGACAAACACAAGGCTACTTTCCACACACATGAAGTCCATTATGAGTTTCTGGTGATGCCCTTTGGACTTTGTATTTCTCCATCCACCTTCTAGAGCCTCATGAACAAGATATTTAAACCCTTCCTACACTACTTTGTGTTATTATTTTTTTATGATATCTTAATCTATGGGGAGAATTGGTAGCCACGTGTGGAACATGTCGATAAAGTACTATAACTATTTAGGGACAATCAATTATTTCTCAAGTGGTTCAATTGCGCTTTTGGTTCTTTCAAGGTTGAATACCTGGGTCCCATTTTTTGTCAATACAAGGTGCATGTAGATTCCAAGAAAATTGAGCCTATCCAGGATTGGCCACCACCCAAAACATTGAAAATATTACATGGATTTCTAAGGCTCATAGGTTACTACAAAAATGTTTGTGCAACATTATGGGAATATTGTTGCCCTATTAGAAACCATGCTATGATGTCTAGACTGAGGCAACAAAGTAGACCTCTTCATATTTAAAATAAGCTATGTGTACCATGTCGGTCTTAGTAGTACCTAATTTCACAAATAATTTATCACTGGAACATGACGTGTTGGGTTGTGGTTTGGGAGAAATAGTCATGCAAAAAGTGTGCACCTTTTCCTTCACTAGTAAACAATTGTGTAGCTAGAATTCAGTTAAATCAACTTATGAGAAATAAATGATGGTCATCCTCATGAAGTCGAAAATTGGTGCCCCTATATCATTGGAAGACACTTTCAGTTCAAAATAAATCATCACAATTGAAGTTATTTAAAAAAAAAAGGTTGTCATCCCTAGAGATGCACAAGTGGGTCACTAAGATGTTGGCACAAGATTATGAGATCATCTATAAAAAGGGAAAAGAGTCAAGACAATTCCATGGAAGATGCTTTTTCCAGGAATAATGAGGAAGATGGATCTCTATTTTCTTTATTCCTCACAAGTACTAGAATGGTTAGCAAAAACACAACATGAGTGGTTCACCATTGATGTTGTGTCTTAGTGCATCAAATGACTTTAGAAGGACCACAATCCTCCCAAAAGATGCATCTAGCAAAAAGAAACATTGCTATATAAATTTAGCCTTTCTCTGATAGCAAATACAACTTTAAAACAAATCATACTAGAAGAGTTGCATTCGTCTCCTATGATAGGTCATTTAGGCTTTCAAAAAAACTATGAACATACTAAGCGATCTTTCTTTTTGGAAGGAATGGAAAAGGATATCCATACTATTGTGACTAAATGTGACACATGTCAAAGGAACAAGGGTGAGATAGTGGGGTGAATCCATGAAGATGGGTAACACTATTTTGGCCAAAAGTGACGGTGAAAATTCGATTTTTGACTTATTTATTAAATCTAAAACCTCAAAACTCAGACATGCCCTATGAATTTTGACATGGAACAAAAAAACAATTTGTAGGGAATTATGTTGTCTTTCCACTTATATTTTTTTAAAATAAAAATATCATTTAATATGTCAAAATTGCATTTAATGATAGGTTTGTTGTTGTAAAATTCATGAAAAGTTAACAATTAGCTTGCGTGTATGTAAAATAATTTAGTGATAGCTGCATGATTTTTGAAACAAATAATATATGAACATAATCTACACAGGATGTACTCCAGCGCACATTTTTTTTTAATTTATTTTGAATTTTCATTTTTATTAATTTTTGGAATTGGCCATTGAAATTTTAATTGTATTTCATAGACATGTGTGTGCACGTAAACTTTATTTTTACTGGTTACAAAAATCAAAAAACAAAAAATGTCCTTTTGAAGAGAACATGTTGATGTGGGGCATATATATTTTTTGAAATTTTTTGGTTGTGTAATTTTTATGTTGTTTATTTTTCTTTATGTTGATTGGAAGTTGTGGACATGCTTTTGTAAATGTAAATTTGAAAAGAAAATTAAAAAATAAATTATCATATGAACTCAGAAACCCATAAATTATATGTTGATGGATAGATGATTCGTTGACGAATCAATCGGTATGAAGTCTTCCACCTAAGGTGCATCCCGAGCTAGGGTTTAGGCCTAGCAAAGGGGCCGATAAAATTAAATTTCCAGAACTATTAACTTGTTACGTGCACATTTTTAAATACCTCTATTGAGAGTTTATGTATGGTTATTGTGCTATTAAGCAATAAAAAAAAAATACTTAAATACGTTGATCGAGCTTAATATCTAGGTATTTGAGCTAATACTTATTATTTTTCTTCCTCATTTTCACAAATATATTAAAAAAATTCAATTCCTTTTCATAGAATGATTCATTAATATATTATTTAATTGAGTTTTTCTCTATATTTATTATATTATATAAAATTTTGAATATTACTTGATTTGTATGTTTATGTCAATTTTCTTTTTAAGAAATTACATAGAAAGATTGATATTTTTTTATTCCATTTAAACCTTAAATAATATCCAATACATCATATTTAAAACCATATTTATTTGAGTCATGGACCATGGGTTACAAAAACCATGGATCACCAAAACCACCAGTAGTATTACCATGGGCCACCAAAACCATGGGCGTATTGAATAATTCAAATAATTACATTAGTACAAAAGATTTGGAATAAATATGGTTTTAAATAGTATGTATTTCATATTATTTATTGTTCTAATAGTTTATTGGATAAGCTATTGAGCTAATAGTTTTTTTGTTTTTAGAGTTTGAGCATTTATAAAAAGCTAGATCTAGCCCAAAAAGTGTTACCCATCTTCATGGGAACACCCATAAGATGAAGAAGATTTTTTCACCCATAAACCCTTTTATGGGAAAACTAGAAACCAAAGATATCTTCAATTATCCTTGAGCAATACATCCAAGGCATGCATACAATCATATTACAATAGAGTTACTCTTGAGCCTTTAAATATGCTTCATCACATGCTCATACCGCCTGAAAAAAAATTACTTTGTATGGATATACATACAAAGTAATATTTTTTCACGCAGAAAATACCACCTTCCTGCTATTTCGAAGGAATCAAGGAAATCTAACACACGCATGTGAAATCCCAACAAACTTCTCCACATATCGTGGATTGTAAGTCGAGCAAACCGTCAGCCGGTCATCCAAGCCAGAAGATGGAATGAAATCCATCTATCCCCACCAACGGACCACCTTATCCTTGACATACATACAAAGTAATATATATATATATATATATATATATATATATATATATATATATATATATATATATATATAACTATGTCGAATGTTTATGTTGTTGATTTTTCTTTACGTTGATTCGAAGTTGTGGACATGGTTTTGTAAGTGTAAATTTGAAAAGAAAATTAAAAAATAAATTATCATATGAACTCAGAAACCCGTAAATTATATGTTGATGGATAGATGATTCATTGACGAATACATAGGTATGAAGTCTTCCACCTAAGGTGCATCCCGGGCTAGGGTTTAGGCCTAGCAAAGAGGCCAATAAAATTAAATTTGCAGAAAAGAGTGATAAAAGCCTATTTTAAAGCCCTAGATCATGCTATTAACTTGTTACGTGCACATTTTTTAAATACCTCGATTGAGAGTTTATGTATGGTTATTGTGCTATTAAGAAATAAAAAAATTTACTTTAATTTTTATATATAAAAAACAATTAACTTAAATAAGTTGATCGAGCTTATCCAGGTATTTGAGATAATACTAATTATTTTTCTTCCTCGTTTTCACAAAGATATTAAAAAAAATTCAATTCCTTTTCATAGAATGATTCATTAATATATTATTTAATTGAGTTTTTCTCTATATTTAATATATTATATAAAATTTTGAATATCAGTTGATTTGTATGTTTATGTCAATTTTCTTTTTATTCCATTTAAACATTAAATAATATCCAATACATCATATTTAAAACCATATTTATTTGAGTCATGGATTATATTTACCATCATTGGTAAATATAATCGATCACATCAAATACCATGGGTTACAAAAACCATGGGGCACCAAAACCACCAGCAGTATTACCATGGGCCACCAAAACCATGGGCGTATTGAATAATTCAAATAATTACATTAGCACAAAAGATTTGGAATACGTATGGTTTTAAATAGTATGTTTTTCATATTATTTATTGTTCTAATAGTTTATTGGATAAGCTATTGAGATAATAGTTTTTTTGTTTTTCAAGTTTGAGCATTTATAAAAAACTAGATCTAGCCCAAAAAGTGTTACCCATCTTCATGGGAACACCCATTAAATGAAGAAGATTTTTTTACCCATAAACCCTTTTATGGGAAAACTAGCAATCAAAGATATCTTCAATTATCCTTGAGCAATACATCCAAGGCATGCATACAATTATATTACAATAGAGTTACTCTTGAGCCTTTAAATATGCTTCATCACATGCTCATACCATGGGCCCATAAACCACCAACGGTAAACCCATTATTGACCAAATCAAGGTTATCTTTATTCACTTTATAAGTGAGTCAAGATTAATCTAACAAATCAATCATTGTGGTAATAATTGGTGAACTTTCCAAATATGCTCAATTTTATGCCCTAAGCTTTGCTGGATCAATTTTTAAGCTCCATGATATGCCCACTTTCATTTTGTCTAATAGGGATCCCACACTCACTAGCAAATTTTGGCAAGAGTTTTTCAAATTACAAGGATCCACTTGCAAATGAGCACAAGCATTATCATCCCCAAATTGATGGTCAAATTGAAGTACTAAGCAAGTGTCTACAAGGTGGAGGTATTTGGAGATTAGCATCTCGATGCCTGGAATTGGGATGATTTTGAGGCATCCCATGACCAATGCCTTGGAACTCCAAGATATAAAAATAATTGATGTGTCTTCCCATCATAAACTCGACATACATCTTTCTAAGGAAATATAAAGGAATTTCCCTATTGTTGTGGGGTCGCATATCAAAAACCATATATCACCGGTCCATCCAAATCTCTTAGAATGGTGGATATATGCCGCACTCAATAGAGATATGGGCTCTGTTTGTGTTTGGAATTTTTCCCATTCAGGGCTCTCTAAACAATCCAAATATATGCTCTTTTGTGATCTTTATATTTTTTATGTCATTGTAACTCAATCTATCAGCATATTGTTTCATTTTCCTCTCTATACGATGCAATGTCATATAGAGCACCATTTGATTGCATAGTGGTGTTTATAATGGCATCTAGGGTCTCTGCAATCGAGCTGTGGAGCTGGTCTTCGCCCCTCCACATGCCCCCAATCTCTCTAAACCTCAAAATCTCTCTCAGTATCTCTACATTGGGATCCATACTAGACACTGCAATCATGACATCAGTATTTATAACTTAAAATTTAAAATTGAACAATTACACTAGAGGATCAACATAAAAACTTGCCATGTTAAATTTATGTTAAATTGGTCATAAATGCATGCCTACACACTAAGATGTTCCTCAAATATGAAGAATTTGTATTACTATTGCAAACTAAACCTTGTGACTCTAACCTAGAAGGTATTTATATGCTTGTAGATTTGTGGAAAAAGGTTTTGAGTTAATCACATTGATACATGGTGAAGAAGGTAAGCCAAGATATTATGAAATGCATGTGTTTTACAACTAAGTTACATTATAAAATACATGATCAAGATGATTATTGTCTCATTGAAAGTGGTCTCAAACCACCTTGGCTACTCATTTGTTTTGTTGGTTCAAATACTTGGTTTGTGATTTTGTTTGGTTCTTTTGTGATATTTTAGAGTTCTTTGTAGGGTTTATTTTTATTTTTTTAGCATAGAAATTGAATGAAAATAGAAAGAGGGGAGACTATTTACCTGTGATTGAGGATAAATTCGTTCAGGATGCCTCTACAAGCCAAAATTGCGTTGGTGTTTTTCCTTGGTCGTCATCCAAAACGAAAATGAGCAGGGTGTGAGGAATGGGGTTCATGTACCAATTTGGATGAATATATCAGGCCTTAAGAAATGCATGTGTGTTTTATTCTATTATCCTTTGTGGAATCTAATTTGTTTGCCTTGGGTCTGTCCATTCCTAGAGTTAAGAAACATGCACATGTCTTTGCAAAACATCAATTGCATCTAAAAAGTCCCTCAACTTCATGCGAGGGCCCACATATGGAATGAAAGTTCTAATAAAATCCATGAACTTGAAAAAATCAAGGGAGCAAAGAGAAAGTGTATTCCTAAAGAAGAAGTAGAGGAATGAGAAGACGCCTTTTGATAAAATTGCTTAAAAATTGTGAAAGTTCATATCAAGAAGAGTTATGGAAATTGAGCAATGACACACAATATTATCTTGAGGGTTTGAAGATTGAAGAATTAAAGATGATCTTCTCTAAGTTGAAAAATCAAGCATTATGTGATATAAAAAGTCACAAGGAGACAAAAGAAGTATCAATTGAAATAAATAAAGGAAAAGAAAGAAAGTACTAAAGGTAAAAAAATGAAAAATTAAGACGTATGACCCAAAAGTAACCTAACATGTTGTTCCATGAAGAAAGATGTCAAGCCAAGCCATTTTAATAGAAGCTTTGAAATATCAACCATTGGTAGAGTCTTTAGTACAAAAGAAATTAAAGAAACTAGTGGCTAAAAAAATTATTTTTCATGTATGCCATTCTATTAGGGTGGTTAATTTAGTACATGTTCATAAGAAACATGAAGAAATAATGTTGTGTGGAGATTTCAAGAATTTTTCCATTGGTTGTAGGTTGGGTTGTTAGGAGGAATGATTGTTTCTCTCCCCACCCAGGTTCAATTCTTGTAAGTGACATGCTACTCTTGTTGAGCCCTTATTATAATTATTGTATTACCGGCCATAACTTGATTCTCTACCTAGCATAGCAGGTGTTGGAATTCTCCTGGTGGACTAGCTCTCTAACAAACGATGAACCACCATTTAGTGAAAAAAAAGAGGAGATTTCAAAAATCTAAACTAAGCATATGAAAAAGGTAATTATCCCATAATTGTTATGGAAAAATTACTACAATTGATATATGGGTCACAAATTATGTCATTGCTAGATGGAATCTTTGGCTACAATCAAGTTTTTGTAGTAGACCAAGATAGGTTAATTTGATAACCAAATGGGAAACATATACTTACACGATAATGTATTTCGATCTCATTTAACATTGGTACCACATTTTAGCAAGCCTTGGACATTGCATCTAGAGGATTGATTAACCACAATGTAGTTGTCTATTTATATGATGTCATTGTCTACTCTAAAAAGCACTATCATGTCCAACATCTTACTATAGATCTTTAAGAGACGCTCGAAGTATGGGATTTCTTTAAATCCAAAGAAATTCATTTTTTCTACTAATGTTAAGTTGTTGGGTCACACAATTTCAAAAGATGGCATTTTTGTGGATCCAAAAAGAAGTAATATATTATTTAAATTCCCTTTCGTTGTAATAAAAACAATGCAGATATTTTTTGGTTGGATTTTTCTCAACCATTGAAATATGAAGCATTGTATTTCAAATTTGAACAATTAGGATAGTTGTAATGCCAAAAGCCAAGGAGCACAAACATAAATATGGAGGTTTTGAATGAGTAAATGGCCTTTGGATCTCCCTGTGTTTGGTTTGTATAGCGTGGATGGGGTTTTGGATTATAGAGACTCATGCATAAGCTTTGTGTATGTAATGGAGGCATAAGAGCTACGCTAATCTATTTAATAAACAGTGAAATTTATTGATGAGTTATTTCTATTTATTTTTAATTGGATTGCAAAACTATGTGGTTATTTATGCTTAGTGGTTTATTATTTTTTGTATTTATGTTTGTTTCAATTGAATTATAGATTATATTGGTTCTCCATTAGGGTCCTACTGTAACCCCCCTATTTTGAGGATACTTAGGAGTACTTTATTGATGTATGAGGCCATCTTATTTAATAAGGCCTATTAGAAAGTTAGTGGATAGTTACTCAATGTAAAAGCTCCTCTTTATTAATTAAGACCCACTAGGTGGTCGACCCTCTTTAATAGTGGGACCACAAGTAGATAGGTTTTTAGTGATTGATACATTATCTATAGAGTATAAGGTTATGTAATGTATAAAGGATCATTATTGTATTTGGAAATCTGCTCATAGGATGTTCCCCCCTTAAAGAGGAAATTGAACATTCCTCTCTCTTCTCGATATCACTAATACAAGGGTTCTTTCTCAAGTCTCATTTATTTCTCTCTTGTAGTTTCTATTCAACGTCGGTATTTTATTTCATTCTATTATTTTTCTCTATAATTCTAGGGTGAAGTACAGAACAAGTGGTATTAGAGAACCTTCTTGGGCAAACATACACTTAAATTTTAGAATTTCTTTTAGGTTACAGAGGTGTTCAAGTGTCTTTAAATAACATAGAGATTTGTCATTCAATGGGTAAAATTGCAGTTGGGGAATAATATATGCAAAAAATACAAGTGGAATAACCTTGTTGGAAACCCTTGTAACCCTTGTTGGTACCCATTTGAGCAGTAGTACATTAAACAACACTTGTTGATCTATATGTAACTTCGGAATGTATTTCATATATGTATATTGTACTCCTATAGAGATGGTATTATTCCTCTATGTGGAAGTGTTTGTATTCCTATATAGATGTTATTATTCCTCTATACAGAAGTGTCGTCATTTATATTGTAAGTGTCGTAACTTATACTTGATGGGTTATTAGACCACCTTGTTGGGGTCGGCCATGTATAAGTCATGTGGGTCGAAGGGTTATTAAACCACCCTATTGGGGGTCAGCCATGTGGGTCAAAGGGTTATTAGACCACCCTATTGGGTGTCGGCCCAGTCATCATTATGTTATTTGGTTAAGTTAAGGCCGACCTAGTAAAGGTTATTAGGCAAGTCAAGTCAAGTATAAATAGAGTGCAGGAGGCACTCTATTTTATCATTCTATTCTCTCTCACACTCTCGGGAAAGTGGCGCACTTGTGGAGGAGGAAAATATGCTACTAGGAGATGTCTATCTCTTATGCTTGGGTTGTATCATTTCTCTATCTATCTTTGAGGAAGTTATTGGGGTTTTTCACCTTTATGGTTTTCCCCAAGTAAACTCCGTGTCTCTTGTGTGCTTGTATTATTGTGTCCATGATTGATATGTTGTACATGTTGTTTCTCAGTTAAGATCCTAGATAATATTGAAGTAAATTATAAAAAATTAACATGGTATCAGAGCTAGCCTGAAAGAAGGCATGGTATGGCATGTATGACACTTATTGCAATTGCGAAGCTAGGGCTTGATATAGCAAAAACCAGTGATCGTAGAACGTTCGCTATAAAAAAATTTCGGCAAGGTTTCAGGGTCTGAACTTTTTATAGGGTGAATCTACGATCCTCATGTACCTTGTGTCCAAAGGAAAACCTCTAACTCGTTGTACTTTGTGATTTATGATCTGTACAATATAGGGTTTCTGCCTCTTCCAGATCTCAGTCATAAATAGGTGACCTTGGAAAAAAGGTCATAACTTGGGCTAGGAATCTCCAAATGAAATTTCGTAAAAAGTAACAGGTATTGCATGGACTTTACTTTCTCAGGTAACATTTTTAGAGGCCGAATCTGAACCAGTGACACATGGCACACCATACAAGTTCGCTCTCCTTTTTTATCCCATAAATAGGTCATGTTGCGACACTTGACATAAATCTCTCTCAGAGAATCCATTTGAGGTCAAACTTGTGGGGTTGGAAAGATGGCAGGTCAGGCTATCAGAGGAAAACGTTTAAGACCCTGTGGATCGAAAAGTTCGTAGTTACACTAGAAACAATCAGGTACATATTTATGTCAAAACAGAATTATTTTTGAGCACCTTCATTCATGGCTTCGAGAATTTAGGGTTTCAGAGAAAGTTTGAATTTTTGTAATCGGAGACTACGGGTGAATGCTACTATTCAAAATCAAAATTTAGAGACCAAGATCAGAATTTTTGGTTGGGCAGAAGGCCAGGCTTGATCAAACCCTAGTTCGGGACTTTGATCGGAAAAGTGGAAAATTAGGGTTTTTGCTAAAATGAGAATTTTTGAAATCTATGACCACGGCTGGAAGCTCCTCAGAAAACTAGAAGCTTAGAGATTTGGATTGAACCTTTTGATTGGGAAGAAGGGTGGGATTTATAAAACCCTAATTCGGGGTCATGTCAAGTGAATCCAGATGTTTCAAAGGAAAATTTGAGTGGTGAAACTTTGCAGTTTTCAAATTTTGAGTATACTAGCTTGATCAACTAATCAAGGCGCATATTTCTATCCTTTCAGAAGTTTGAAATTCAAAGTTTGAATTTTTAGGATTTCTCTGACAAACCCTAATCCATCTCCAGATCTAGTTCCTGCAAATCAAGTGGATTGGGTTAATTCTAGAAGAGAATGGATTGGTCACCTGCATAAGTGAAGAAGTTCCTGTTTGAGAGGGAGATGAGGCTAAGGCCTTACATAAGAAGATTACAAGCAATCTCGACAGGTATGACTTATCTAGGTATGTTTCGAGATTTGTTCATGCTTAAGTTTATGGTATGTTTGTCTTCATGTTATTACGGTTAGTACAATCTTGATTAAATTTAGACTTGTCGTATCACCTTAATAAAATTATGAATGCATGATAGAAGATATTCATTGATTAGGGTGTTGACACTTATGATTGTATTAATGCATTATGGTGTTGTATGAGGTTTATGTTGTCCACTAACATGAAAGGTACACCAATAAAGACAAATCATGTTCTAGTTCAAGAACATATGATCATGATGACATGAAGACAAAGATTCATCCATTGTCATGGATCACTTAGAAGATCTATTTACGAGGTATGTATAACTTGGTTCTATAATGGTTAACCTATGAGATATGCAGGTTAATAGCACAAGTCATTGAAGAGAACAAGAAGACATCATGTGGGTATGCTAGACATAACTAGCTAACATACCAATCCAGGTATGTTTTTCCTATATCAAGTTAGAATGCTACCTTGTGTTAGGATCCCTTATATAAGTATACTTGGTATGATTGGTTATGTTTATCCATAAATTTAGAAATGTAAGTAATCAAGGGTTTATGCATATTATGTCTCTTATCTTGATTGATGATTTAACTAACTAGAAGAGTCCTATGATCAAATAAGAATATGCATGAGTAAAAGAAGACTTCCCTGAAACCTTGAATACTAATGTTTATTATCTGTGTTTGAAATGATCATGACTATACATGTTTAAGATTATCGTGTATTAAGATTATACTAATGAATGTGTGATTATGTATGAGACCTCGAGGATAACACAATGATGATACTAATAAGCATGCATAGTGATTAAGGATGGATATAAGTTCAAGGACAGGTAATCCAGGAAGCAAAGATCAAGAGGGAGCACACTCCAGTTGTTCCTGCAAGGAAGCAAAGATCAAGAGGGAGCACACTCCAGTTGTTCCTGCAAGGAAGCAAAGATCAAGAGGGAGCACACTCCAGTTGTTCCTGCAAGGAAGCAAATATCAAGAAGGAGCACACTTCAGTAGGTTCTTGCAAGGATGCAGATATTCAGAGGGAGTTGACCACTTCTCACATCAGAATGGAGTTGCAGAAAAGAAGCAAAGACTGAGAGGGAGTCAACCCAACAAACAAACAAAGATAAGTATTTGAATTATCATTCCTCGCATATTTTATTGTTTAAATAATATTGTTCAATAATGTATATACTCATGTTCCTAGAATTAGGTTGTGTATTATGCATATTATAATAGTTGCATTGATGAATAGTGTACTACTAATATACATGGGTAAGTGGCTTATGGCACTGTACAACATTCCATTGCTACTTATCTAGAATGAAACCTCTTTGCTGACATGTTGGGAGTTGTGCACACTCTTAACAATGTTCTGGTAGAGATTGGAAGGCATCTAGAAAGTTATGGGATATGGATAAATGTTGTATTGAAGCATTGGCTAAGATAATTGCATGATTGTATGACATATTTCTTTATGTGTAAGAATTTGTTCTGAAAACTATGAGATGTTTTCTAATCATGTAATTTAACTTATTGTGTATGAAAGATTGTATACCATCACCCACAAAAGAAGGAATACAACATTTGTTCAGCAACAAAGTTATCTATTGAAAATATTGAAGTTCACAGGATCTGGGAAGAATGCCATGATCGAGGAGTACCAGTCGATCATGAAGATGTTTGGGATGCAGTCCCATGACCTGAAGGGGAGTCTGTAGTGACTTCCAAGAAGATCTACAAGATCAAGCATGCTGTAGGTGGTAGCATAGAGACTTTTGCTCCTGTAGCCAGATACACTTCCATTAGATCCATACTTGCTCTGGCTGCATTGATGAAATGGAAGATACACCAAATGGATTTCAAGACAGCTTTCTTGAATGGTGTAGTTGAAGAAGAAGTGTATGTGGAGCAGCCACTTGGTTATGAGACACATGATAGGGAGTCATATATGTGCAGAACTTGGTGTGGTAGGATAGACAACTTTCTATCCAGTTTGGGCTTTACCAAGAGTAAAGCGGATTCCAACCTTTTCTACAAGGTTGAGGAAGGAAATCCAGTGATACTACTTTTGTATATGGATGACCTATTTATTACAGGTGAAGATAGATTGATTGCCGACACGCAGCGGAAGCTTGCTTCCAAGTTTGAGATGAAGAACTTGTGGATGATGCACTATTTCTAGGTATGGAGGTGTGGCAGAGTGCAGATGGAATCTTCTTTGGACAAGGGAAGTATGCAGTAGAGATCCTGAAGAGGTTCGGGATGATGGACTACAAGGCCATGGCCACACCTATGGCATCAAACCTGAAGCTTCTGTGTGATGCTTCATCTGAGCCGGTTGATATCACTATATATCGTCAGATGATTGGGTCCTTGATGTACCTGAAGAACACGAGACCAGATATTTGCTTTGCGGTGAACACATTGAGCCAGTTCCTGACGGATCCGAGGAGTGTTCACCTGGTTGCTGTAAAGCATATTATGAGGTACCTGAAGGGTATAGTTGATTATGGGCTCAAGTATGATGTGAATCAAAAGTTTAACCTGCAGGGTTATGTTGATTCAGATTGGGCAGGCAGTGCTACAGATAGGAAGAGCACTTCTGGGTGCTGCTTCAGTATGGGATCAGGTGTGATCTCTTGGTTTAGCAGGAAGTAGTCCTGCGTAACACTAAGTACAGCTGAAGCAAAGTATGTTGCAACTTGTTCAGCTAGTTGTGAGGCAGTATGGTTTCGGAAGCCACTGTCTGAGTTATTTGATCTCCCGCTGGAGGCTACTGGTATCTTTTGTGACAACCAGAGTTGTGTGAAGCTGTCTGAGAATCCGGTGTTCCACGACAGGTCAAAAAAAATTGAGATCAAATATCACTATATCAGGGATATGGTGCAGAGAAGATCAGTGAAGCTCCTGTATGTTGCGACATATGAGCAGGTTGCAGATGTGCTAACGAAGCCACTAGCCAGAGTGAAGTTCAAGTACTTCATAGAGAGGCTTGGTGTTCTTCAGATTGATGACACTTCAAGGAAGAAGTGATGGACACATTTGCAGGAGCCATTCCAAGCATGGTGAGAGGAGGATCCTTCCCATGGCTGTGGATGTAAGTGTTGGATGATGAGCATCAGGACGATGCTCCAATTACTGCTCTGTATATGCATCAGTTGGATCATTTATATGTATATGTATGTATGCATCATGTTGGATGTTGGATATGATCAGTTGGATCATTTATATGTATTTCTATATGCATCATGTTGGATGCTTGGACCATGTATCTGTATATGTATCAGGTGGATATTGTGTATGATCAGGTAGATCAAGTATGTTGATATATATCAGGTGGATACATTGTGTGGATCATGTATCTATGTATGTATTAGGTGGATATATTGTATGATCAGGTGGATCATGTATGGTGATATGTATCAGGTAGATACTTGGTATTCATCAGGTAGATGCATTGTATGATCAAGATGATCATGGATGACGAGCTTCAGGATGTTGCTCCAGATGACTTGCATCAGGACGATGCAGTGATGATGATCAGGATGATCATGTGTACATCAGGATGATGTATGGTGAGTATCAGGTTTATACTCTGTGGCCGTGGACAGGTTGTGCAAAGGAAATCCTAGATTTGTTCTAGGTCACATCCAGTATGAAAAAGATTGGCACTATGTATCACATGTAAGACCTGGGAGATCTGATAGGTTGGGTTGTGTGCCCATAATAAGTCCCGGGATGCTCTTTCGAGGGTTTGTGATAGTGGGCCACATGTAAGACTTGGGAGATCCGATAGGTTGGGCTGTGTGCCCGTAATAAGTTCTGGGATGCTCTTTCGAGGGTTTGTGGTGGGCTGCTACATGTAAGACCTGGGAGATCCGATAGGTTGGGATGTGTGCCCGTAATAAGTCTTGGGATGCTCTTTTGAGGGTTTGTAGCAGAGGTCACATGTAATCAGTCCTGGAGATCTTGCCGATTGTGCTTAGGCACATAAATGTTCCTGGGATGCTCTTTAGAGTTCTTGTCGATCGTACTATGCACATAAACGTTCCTGGGACACTCTTTTAAGGTTTTGTGACAGTCACATGTAATAAGTCCTAGAGATATGGACAGGATGAAAAAGGCCTCATATGCTCTTTAGGGTTCTTGCTAGTCAAGAGACTCTTTTAAGGTTTTGTGACGCACGTAATAAGTCCTGAGGATTGCACAGTATGGCCAGTGATGATGAAGGCCTGCAGGTGGTGGGCCTACATCCAGTATGAAAAAGGACTGGCTCTGTAGAACTTCCTATGACGAGTAGATTCAGAGATTGATTGAGATAGCAGCAGCATTGATGATGATGATGACTCGATGACAATTATTCAGTGACGATGATCCAGAGAAGAAGACTTGTGCTAGAAGACCCGTGTCGAGAAATACCTTCCTAGTTAAGAGGGAGTGTTGATGTATATGTAACTTCTGAATGTATTTCATATATGTATATTGTACTCTTATAGAGAGGGTATTATTCCTCTATATGGAAGTGTTTGTATTCCTATAGAGATGTTATTATTCCTCTATACGGAAGTGTCGTCATTTATATTGTAAGTGTCGTAACTTATACTTGATGGGTTATTAGACCACCTTGCTGGGGTCGGCCCTGTATAAGTCATGTGGGTCGAAGGGTTATTAGACCACCCTATTGGGGGTCGGCCATGTGGGTCAAAGGGTTATTAGACCACCCTATTGGGTGTCGGCCCAGTCAGCATTATGTTATGTGGTTAAGTTAAGGCCGACCTAGTAAAGGTTATTAGTCAAGTCAAGTCAAGTATAAATAGAGTGCAGGAGGCACTCTATTTTATCATTCTATTCTCTCTCACACTCTCGGGAGAGTGGCGCACTTGTGGAGGAGGAGAAGCTACTGCTAGGATATGTCTATCTCTTATGCTTGGGTTGTATCATTGCTATATCTATCTCTGAGGAAGTTATTGGGGTTTTTCACCTTTATGGTTTTCCCCAAGTAAACTATGTGTCTCTTGTGTGCTTGTATTATTGTGTCCATGATTGATATGCTGTAGATATGTTGTACATGTTGTTCTCTCAGTTAAGATCCTAGATCAGATTGAAGTAAATTCTGAAAAATTAACAACACTTATATATCAAATTTCACTCCCATGTACCCTTGAGTATATCATAAGTCCCCAAGGATCAAATGACTTGCTGCTATAGTAATACTAAGCACAACACTCAGGAAGATTACTCTGTAGTACTTGGGTAGTATGGCTAGGGGAACGGTTGAGGCTTCTTAATTAGTGCCTTGATATATTGGGTTGAGTACTACTGTTTGACCCCAATAGTGTATCAGATAGATATAGCACCTAGCACTCCCTTGTACTTCTGACCCTATAATCCCTAACATCTACTGCATATGCCTAAAATTATCACATAAATTGGAGTACTGAGAATTTGGAAATTATGTCATGACACTATTAACCAGTAAGGGAAAAAAAGGTAAAAATTGTGGATCCCATCTACACCTTATAGGAGACCTACCTCAAAAGACTCATTGCTTTGTGTTAATCATGGTGGTACCACTCTCAAATAAAAAATTTCTGTGGACCTAATCATACCATTGTGGATGACCTACCTCATCAAACTCCTTGTGATGAGACGTTAATCATCATGGTCTCACTCCCTAGTAATATTTTTTAGGGGCACTCGCAAACACTATGAAAACTTGCTCTAACACACGGGGGCTTCACTAGAAGGCAATATAATACCACATTCATTCATATTACAATATTAAATATTCATGAAAACCTAAAATTATATTGCTTATATATTAAGGGGAAAAGAATTTTTTTATTTAATGTAACAATACAAAAATACTTTGGGGTCTTTTTTATATGGGCGTGATGACAAATATCCTCCAAATGGAGATGGCGAGATCACGGCCGAATGAGAAATCGGGTTGAGGCAAGGCTCAGGTTTACTAGTACGCAGGGAAATCACGTCTTGAGGTCAAGGGGTTTCGTGGTGAAGTGGGTGTCCAGTCGATCATAATTGAGAGGCAGTGGTCATTGACAACCAATTGTTACCAATAGCACTCAGCCAATTGGGCCTTGATAGGCCTTCGGGGCTTGAATACCCAACCACTCGTGCCTATTACAGACCTTGGGAGGTTTAGTTAGCCTCCTATAGCTTGTTACAAGCCCTGGGGGCTTGGATACCTATCCCACAAGAAGCTTAGTCAGCGATTGGAGAATTGTAACATGCAATCTAAATGTTGTACTATGTGCATTGGCTCTAGTGACATACAAGAAGTGATCTCCTATCTCTTCATTAGACCATTAGATGTTGCAAATCATAATGATATGTGGTTGAGTAATTGCATTGTGGGTGAAGTAATGTGCATCCACAATATACATCGAAAGAAGCAAGGTGCATTGTAGAATGCATGTGGGGTCATAAGAGGGGTATCATATCAATATACTAGATAGAAATATAAAGGGGTATAAAAAATGCTAGTGAAAAAATTGATACATACAATATCTAGTGAAAATAGGGGTTTTTTAAAATTGGGAAAGAATATTGGGAGGGGGTTAAAAAGAACGATTTTGGAAGGTATTTTCCAATATTGAGTGAAATTAGGGGTATTGTTTCATATGCCATGAACGAACGTGCTATGATAACGGTTTATTGAGTGAAGCCCCCGTGCTCTAACACCATGTTCGATAAGACACTCAACACCCTATATGATTAGTATTTGACGTTTACAAAAAATCTCAAGGCCACTATTTCCCAATAGGATATAGAGATTTCCACACTCAAGGAATTGGTCCAAAACCTACAATATATTGTGGCTCCTTTGGGAAGCATGCAAGACCAACTCAATCATTTAGAAACTCACCTCCTACTAACTAATAACCCATGGAATGAATCACACCTAGAGATACCTTGTGAGGAATATTTAAAGGAATAATATTATCACCATAAATAGCTCCTTTGGGGTCCTCACCTCCATAAACTACCATTCATTGATAACAACATGTGGAACCACTTTCTTAAAGTGGATATGAACAAGTATGATGGTTCTAACTCCACTTATTGGGTAACCCATATGGAACACTGCTTTGAAATCTATTGAATTACTAATGAAATTATGAGACTTAGAGTGGGGGCTATGTACTTGGATCCAAAATGATGGAAATGTTGGGAATGGCATAAAAAAATCCTATGGTGAATACATATCATGGAGTCAATTTGTTAAATCCATCTATGGTCGATTTGGACAGGATACTCATTGTTTGGGAAATTGACCAAGTTGCACCAAACAGGATTAGTAGTATAATATCCTTTGAGCAATTATCAATGCATATAGAGGGATTAACTTATTCTTTTTATAAAGAATTCTTCATTAATAGCCTCAGGAAGGATATTAAAGCACAAGTCAGGATACAAAAACTTGATACATAGTTGGAGGCCTCTCATGAAGCTCAAGAAGTGGATCTAATAATCAATGCACAAACCAAAAGACCCTCTTTCATGCAACGCATTTTCCCTTCACAAGCCATCCCCCAAACACCTTGCCTACTTAGCCTCTAAAACCCCAATGTGTCACGTACCCGCTTTGGACCCAATTCGAGGGAGGGAACATGATGCCAATCTCTGGGGATTTGACATAAACTCATCCCATTCATTAGATTCATACCATTAAAAAAAAGAGTGTGTAGATGCAATCAAGGAAGTATGCACAACGGAATTAAAACATCATACACACACCATTCATGCTCATCCAGCATATCAAAATAAACTGCAAATTAAACATTGCATAAGTAAATACACATCAGATACTTATCTTCATTTCACAATTGTCCCAAACAACTAGCTATGTTGCTGCAATGTTCCACCCAACCATAGGTCTCTGCCCATCCTGTATTCTTTCAGCACTCATAGACCACCCCCGAGCTGGGCATGATTTCTACAAGGAACATGGGGTATTCAAGCTCATTCGCAACCAATTTATCATTTCAACTGAGCCAAGCCAGTCCACAACTGGGTTTATCAGGCTACACTTGAACCCTGGATGCTTGCACTCAAGCTCAATCCAAAGCAATGGATTTACCAACAGGATGGCCATGGGTTTCCCAATCGTTTCCAGTAAAAAACGGATTGAGGAGTGGAAAAAACAATCACAGGGAGGAAATGAGTTCTCCTCCAGCCAATTAAGCATTCAACAACCTAAATTGGTCTCTATGGAACCCCAAATCAATTCTTCTTCTTCCCCACTAGTATACAACACAAAAACGCCCTTCTCCCAGCTGAGAATGTAGGAAAACACAGAAAAACGTGGTTGGAAAACACCCAGGTAGCTCCAA
The DNA here is from genome assembly GCA_027924585.1 of Larix kaempferi. Lineage (NCBI taxonomy): Eukaryota > Viridiplantae > Streptophyta > Pinopsida > Pinales > Pinaceae > Larix > Larix kaempferi. The sequence goes on from BSBM01000737.1 coordinate 801,944, forward strand.
ACTCGTGAGGGAGAGAGACTGCTTTATGGGTGATGGCTTGGGGAGAAATTCATGGCTCTTTTCTTGCCCAAGAAGCAAAATGCGATTTCCCATGCAGGGTGGCTTGCCCATACCTGAATTTGGACAGCCATACCTCCCATTCCCCAAGGCATTAACTACCTCAACCAACTCTTGGGAGAAATCAATGATTGGGTACAAAAGTCAACATGGGTAGTTGAGGGTTTGATGGGTTCTCTCATTGACACTTGGCTTGACTTGATTGGCTCCAAGGGTTTGAATGTTTTCCCTCCCAATTCCTTGTAAAATCATGCCCCCATCTCTTGTTGCATTGCATAGCTAGTTGTGGGTATTTTATTAAAATGCATAATTACATGATATTCACAATTCCACTGTGACTGGATGGCCTGTAAACCATATGCATCAATAAATCGATGGCGGGGCCTTAGCCTTGAGCTTCCACCATGATGTTATAACAATATTACATCATTTACATTTTTAATGCAATAGGGTCAAGACGGGGATGGTTGTCTCTAACAAAAATGGAAGAGTGTCAATGACACAAACTCTATTATAATTGTCATGAGAAATATTTCCATGTCATAAATGTAAAGAAAACAAATATTTCAAATTGATGTCAACTCTCCTCCCTAATCAAAATAACTCACAGTGGAAGATAACCCTAAGTTGAAGGCCATCAACACAAACCATAGTATGTAGGTAGATGTGGAGGTCAAAGTTCATTGGGAATAACCCATACTCTCCCTTCATACTTTATTTTTAATTTCTTCTCCTAAAACCTTAAAACTCCTCAACTACATCAAGCATAGAATAATGACTATTTTGGTTGATAATGGAAGCACCCACAATTTTATTTATAGGGATGTGGATGGAGAATCCTATTGCTATGTCAACCTAGTGAAAAACTTTCAAATTATGATAGCTAATGGAGGTTTGATGAAACATGGAGGAAGATGTGAAAATATGAGCTCCAATTGGGGGACTATCATCCCAAAACTCATATGTTCACAATTTAGATATGGATGGTTGTGACATAGTTTTGGGGGGAAAATGACTACCCACTTTGGGGATAGACATGAATACACACCTTGGGGATAGACACCATGGAATTCAATAAATTATACATGAGATTTACTAAAAATGATCATCCACACACCCTTATAGGGATTCAGTTGGAATCCTCTGAAATTATAATCTCTGGCCATATGGATAAGTTATTAAAGAAAGGCCACTCTAGCACTATTTCCCAATTCAACACCATATAATTTATGGACAATCCCACCCAACAATTTTACCATGACTTGTAGAAGGTTTTGAACAAACATCATCAGGTATTTGAGACACCCACTGATTTACCCCCTTCATGAGGAGAGAATGATCATGGTATTCGTCTTATATGAAGTAGTCAACCAAAAAATATGCATCCTCATGGACACCCTTTTGGAAAAAAAAAAAGAAATTGAAAAGATTATTCATGAATTGTTGGAGGCAGGTTCCATATGACCCTATACTATCCCTTATTCATCACTAGTGGTCATGGTCCTAAAAAAAGAAGACATGTATCACATGTTCCCAAACTTTCGTTCTCTCATTAAGCTAACAATCAAGGAAATTTTCCCAATTCTAGTGAATGATGACCTCTTGGGTGAGCTTGATAGTGCCATGTTACCTACCAAATCAAAATGAAGAAAGTTGACATACACAAGACTACTTTCCACACACATGAAGTCCATTATGAGTTTCTGGTGATGCCCTTTGGACTTTGTATACTCCATCCACCTTCTAGAGCCTCATGAACAAGATATTTAAACCCTTCCTACACTACTTTGTGTTAGTATTTTTTTATGATATCTTAATCTATGGGGAGAATTGGTAGCCACATGTGGAACATGTTGATAAAGTACTATAACTATTCAGGGACAATCAATTATTTCTCAAGTGGTTCAAATGTGCTTTTGGTCCTTTCAAGGTTGAATACCTGGGTCACATTTTTCGTCAATACAAGGTGCATGCAGATTCCAAGAAAATTGAGCCTATCCAAGATTGGCCACCACCCAAAACATTGAAAATATTACATGGATTTCTAAGGCTCATAGGTTACTACAAAAAGTTTGTGCAGAATTATGGGAAGATTGTTTCCCTATTAGAAACCCTGCTATGAAAGAATGCCTTTGTCTAGACTGAGGCAGCAAAGTGGACCTTTTCATATTTAAAATAAGCTATGTGTACCATGTCAGTCTTAGTAGTACTTAATTTCACAAATACTTTCTCACTAGAATGTGACGTGTTGGGTTGTGGTTTGGGAGCAATAGTCATGCAAAAAGTGTGCACCTTTTCCTTCACTAATAAACAATTGTGTAGCTAGAATTCAGTTAAATCAACTTATGAGAAATAAATTATGGTCATCCTCATGAAGTCGAAAATTGGTGCCCCTATATCATTGGAAGACACTTTCAGTTCAAAACAAATCATCAGAATTGAAGTTATTTTTGAAACAAAGGTTGTCATCCCCAGAGAAACACAAGTGGGTCACTAAGATGTTGGCGTATGATTATGAGATAATCTATAAAAAGGGAAAAGAGTCAAGACAATGCCATGGAAGATTCTTTTTCTAGGAAATATGAGGAAGATGGATCTCTATTTTCTTTATTCCTCACGAGTTCTAGAATGGTTAGCAAAAACAAAACATGAGTGGTTCACCATTGATGTTGTGTCTTAGTGCATCAATTGACTTCAGAAGGACCACAATCCTCCCAAAAGATACATCTATCAAAAAGAAACATTGCGATATGAATTTAGTCTTTCTCTGATAGTAAATACAACTTAAAAAAAGCATACTAGAAGAGTTGCATTCGTCTCCTATGGTAGGTCATTAGGATTTCAAAAAAACTATGAACATACTAAGCGATCTTTCTTTTTGGAAGGAATGGAAAAGGATATCCATACTATTGTGACTAAATGTGACCCATGTCAAAGGAATAAGGGTGAGATAGTGGGGTGAATCCATGAAGATGGGCAACACTTTTTTGGCCAAAAGTGACTGTGAAAATTCAATTTTTGACTTAGTTATTAAATCAAAACCCTCAAAACTTATACATGCCTTGTGAATTCTTACATGGAACAAAAAACATTGTAGGGAATTATGTTGTCATTCCACTTATATTTTAAAAAAAATAAAAATATCATTTAATATGTCAAAATTGCATTTAATGATAGGTTTGTTGTTGTAAAATTCATGAAAAGTTAACAAGTGGCTTGTGTGTATATAAAATAATTTAGTGATAAATGCATGATTTTTGGAAAGAAAAATATATGAACATAATCTACACAAAATGTACTTGAGCGCACATATTTTTTTTAATTTATTTTGAATTTTCTTTTTTATTAATTTTCGAAATTGGCGATTGAAAATTTTAATCATATTTCATAGACATGTGTGTGCATGTAAACTTTCTTTTACTCTTTACAAAAATCAAAAAGCAAAAAATGCCCTTTTGAAGAGGACACGTTGATGTGGGGCATATATATTTTTTGAAGTTTTTTGGTTGTGTACTTTTTATGTTGTTGTTTTTTCTTTATGTTGATTTGAAGTTGTGGACATGGTTTTGTAAGTATAAATTTGGAAAGAAAATTAAAAAATAAATTATCATATGAACTCAGAAACCCATAAATTATATGTTGATGGATAGATGATTCATTGACAAATCCATGGTATGAAGTCTTCCACCTAAGGTGCATCCCAAGCTAGGGTTTAGGCCTAGCAAAGAGGCCAATAAAATTAAATTTGCAGAAAATGGGGATAAAAGCCTATTTTAAAGCCCTAGATCAAGCTATTAACTCCATTGAGGCTATGTGCACATTTTTTAAATACCTCGATCGGGAGTTTAATGTATGGTTATTGTGTTATCAAGCCATCAAAAGCTTACTTTAATTTTTATATGAAAAACTATTAACTTAAATACGTTGATCGAGCTTGATCCAGGTATTTGAGCTAATACTTATTATTTTTCTTCCTCATTTTCACATAGATATTAAAAAAAATTCAATTCCTTTTCATAGAATGATTCATTAATATATTAGTTAATTGGTGTTTTCTCTATATTTAACATATTATATAAAATTTTGAATATTACTTGATTTGTATGTTTATGTCAATTTTCTTTCTAAAAAATTACATAGAAAACTTAAAATTTTAAATGTTTTTTAAGATTGATATTTTTTTATTCCATTTAAACATTAAATAATATCCAATACATCATATTTAAAACCATATTTTTGATTCATGGATTATATTTACCATCATTGGTAAATATAATCCATCACATCAAATACCATGGGTTACGAAAACCATGGGCCACCAAAACCACGAGCAGTATTACCATGGGTAGCAAAATCATGGGCAGATTGAATAATTCAAATAATACATAATTACGTTGAGAGGCGCTCTACAGCCCAGTATGAGGGAGATCTTGTAACGTGTATGTGTAGCGTAACATGTGTGATGTAGCATTACATCTAATTGCGTCGAGAGGTGCTCTGCAGCCCAGTATGAGGGAGATCTTGTAATGTGTATGTGTAGCGTTACATCTAATAGTAAAAAGTGATAATATGAGGGAGATCTTGTAACGTGTATGTATAGCATTACATGTGTGATGTAGCATTACATCTAATAGTAAAAAGTGATAATATGAGGGAGATCTTGTAACGTGTATGATGTAGCGTTGCATCTAATAGTAAAAAGTGATAATGTGATAAACTAATAATTAATATTTTGTCGGCCATTATAATAAAAGGACCTGTATTTTTCGATTGAAAAACAGGGTTGAAATCAAAGCCTATATAAACAAAAAACAACATAAAAAAAATTCTCAAACAAGAGGAAAAGAGTAGCAAAGAGAAGATAATCTAAATGGAATATTTAATACAGTGAAATCTAATGAAAGCTACCATATTCGCCTGCACCTCCTCCTCCGTCCGTCCTCCATTCGCAGACCTACCCATCCTCCTGCCGTCCTCCTCCGCTGCCTCCCTCCCTGCACAGCTCCCTCCTACCTCCCTCCATGCGCAGCTCCCTCCTCCCTCCACGCTGCCTCCTCCCTCGCTGCGCAGCTCCCTCCTCCCTCCACGCTGCCTCCTCCCTCGCTGCACAGCTCCCTCCATACATCCCCTCACGTCCTCCCTCCCTCCCGTCGTCCACCCTCCCGCCGTCCTCCTCCCCATCCATCCCCTCACGTCCCCTATGCAGCTCCCTCCCTCGTGTCCACCCTCCCGCCATCCTCCTCCCCATCCATCCCCTTGCCTCCTTCCTCCCTCATGTCCACCCTCCTGCTTGCACCATTCTCCTCCCCTCCTTCCATCCCCCTCCCCATCCATCCCCTCGCCTCCTTCCTCCCTCACATCCACCCTCCCGCCTGCACCATTCTCCTCCCCTCCCGCCGCCATCCTCCTCCCTTCCCGCCCGCCGCTGCCGCCCCCCTGCACCAATAAAGTTTTATATAGTTTTCTGTTTCAATATAGTTTTGTGTTTAATTTTTTAAATTTGAAATTATATAAGATATATTTAATAAATATAAAATAACATTATATTTAGTTTTAGATTAAGTTCAATTTAATATATATATTTACATTTAGATTTAGATTTACAAATATTTAGTTTTAGATTTAAATATAAATTATATTTATATTTATATTTAAAATTACATTTAAATCTAAAACGTTTTAATTTTAAAATTACATTAAAATTGAGAGAAAAAGTTAAAATTAAATATAATTTATATTTAAAATTACATTTAAATATAATTTTCAAGTTTATATAGAATTTTTATACTATCTATAATAAGAACTACCTGTGGTAAAGTGGTAAGGGTGTGGGGATAATGGGTGTGAGGTCGAAGGTTTGATCCTCCCAAAGCACCTATTTTTTTTAATTGCATAGATTTCAGTGACAAGCATTGATTTCAGTGTGGATTACAAATATGTATTAATTTTGGGATATATGTTAATCGTTGACATTTTTTTATATAGATTCAACACTAGAAATGGAAGATTTGCATGTGAAAGATGCTACGAGACAAACAAAAGAAGAACAAAAATCTAACGAAATGACAACAAAAGAATGAGAAGAAGACTTGAAACGAAAAGCAGAAGACGTGAGATGAAAGGTGTATGAAATGACAGCAGAAGAACGAAAAGAGCAAAGAAAACGAAACACATATTTAACATTTAATTTATATTTATATTTAAATTAAAATATATATTAATATTTACATATAAGTATATAAGTTCTTTACGGTGTTGGGATAATGGGTGTGAGGTCCAAGTTTCAATCCTCCCAGATCACCTACTTTTTTTTAAAATATAGAATTTCGTAAATAAATTGAATTTCATTATGAGGTAAAGTGAGTTTGATTTCAGTGTATTGGATCTTTTTATTGCATATTTTTCAGTGTATATGTTATTCTGTGGACTCATTGATTTCAGTGTATGGACGCATAGATTTCAGTGTATGGGGTTTTTTATTGCATATTTTTCAGTGTAGATGTTATTCTGTGGACGCATTGATTTAAGTTAATGGACGCATAGATTTCATTGTATGGATGCATTGATTTCAGTTAATGGATGCATAGATTTCAGTGTATGGGGTTTTTTATTGCATTTTTTCAGTGTATATGTTATTCTGTGGACACATTGATTTCAGTGTATGGACACTTAGATTTCAGTGTATGGACACTGAGATTTCAGTGTATGGATGCATTGATTTCAGTGACAACAAAAGAACGAGAAGAAGACTTGAAACAAAAAGCAGAAGAACAATTTTTTTTTCGAAAAAGGAAGTTGGACAAAATGATAGCAGAAGAACGAGAAGAACGAAGAAAACGAAACACAGATCGACAAAAAGAATATCGAAATAGAAAGTTAGATGAATTGACAGCACAAGAACGAGAGGAACAAAGAAAACGAAACATTGATTGACAAAGAGTGTATCGAGAGAGAAAGTTGAAGCAGTTGGAAGAACAAATAAATCAAGTTGCAGAACAACAAATAAATCAAAATGTACAAAATGGCGAAATGATGGCAGAAGAAGGAGAAGAACGAACAAAACAAAATGCAGATCAACAAAAAGAAAATCGAAAAAAAAATTTAGGCGAATTGACAGCAGAAGAACGAGAAGAACAAAGAAAATGAAATGTTGATCGACAAAGAGCGTATCAAGAGAGAAAGTTGAAGCAATTGGAAGAACAAAAAAATAAGTTTGCAGAACAACAAATAAATCAAAATGTACGAAATGACGACATAAGAAGGAGAAGAACAAACAAAACAAAACGTAGATCAACAAAGAGAGAATCGAAAAAAAAGTTAGGCGAATTGTCTCTATTTTCTAGTTTAACAATTTACTCAATCCTTAATATTTATTACTTATATTATGATAATCCTCGTAAATGTATCTGTGTTTTCAACTTAACTTGTTCCTTACAATGTTGATCAAACTCCAGTTTTGTGTCACCCCCAATGACTGAAACCGGCCTAGATCCAAATCCTAGGCTTTATCAAGCGCCGAGAGGGATAAAATCTCCCGAGGTGCAAACTTCTTCTCAGGTATTGCACTCAAGGAGCTTTTCGAGGAGAGGTTTGCACCTCGGGAGATTTGATCCCTCTCGGTGTTTGATAGAGCCTAGGATTTGGATCTAGGCTGGTTTAGTACAAAATATTTGGAATAAATATGGTTTTAAAAAGTATGTATTTCATATTATTTATTGTTCTAATAGTTTATTGGATAAGCTATTGAGCTAATAGTTTTTTTTGTTTTTTCGAGTTTGAGCATTTATAAAAAGCTAGATCTAGCCAAAAAAGTGTTACCCATCTTCATGGTAACACCCATAAAATGAAGAAGATTTTTTTACCCATAAACACTTTTATGGGAAAACTAGCAACCAAAGATATCTTCGATGCAATACATCCAAGGCATGCATACAATCATATTACAATAGAGTTACTCTTGAGCCTTTAAATATGCCTCATCACATGCTCATACCATGGGCGTAAACCACCAACGGTAAACCCATTATTGACCAAATCAAGGTTATCTTTATTCACTTTTAAGCGAGTCAAGGTTAACCTAACAAATCAATCATTGTGGTTGTAATTGGTGAACTTTCCAAATATGCTCAATTTTATGCTCTACAACACTAACCATTGCCTAAGCTTTGTTGGATCAATTTTTAAGCTTCATGATATGCCCACTTTCATTTTGTCTAATAGGGATCCCACATTCACTAACAAATTTTGGCAAGAGTTGTTCAAATTAAAACAACCCACTTGCAAATGAGCACAAGCATTACCATCCCCAAATTGATGGTCAAATTGAAGTAATAGGCATCCCTCAAAGCTAAAGGCCATAAGAAGTTGGCACCAAAATTTTATGGCATATATCAAATTATACAACACATTAAACAAGTTGCTTACAAATTAGCCCTTCCAACACACTCCAAGATCCACCCAACATTTCATGTTTCATGTTGGAAGAAGGTTATGACCTACAGAATTGCCAAGTTTCAAGTACCTTACCAGAACTTGATTAATAAGGCTCCATTTGGCTCCAACCCAAAATCCTTTTAGAAACCCAAGAGTATTGCCTACACCAATGCACTATCCAAGAAGTTCTAATCCAATGGAAGGATATGCGGCCAGAAGATGCTACTTGAGAACCATCAACCATTTTGTAGTGGTTTCCCCATCTCCAACCTTGAGGACAACATTGCTTTTGAAGGGAAAGTGCATATTAGGTTCCTACCCTAGCCCCATAGTTGATAGTTATTCAATGTAAAAGGGTTTTCTTTATTAATTAAGACCCGTTAGGTGGTCGATCTATTTAATAGTGGGACCATAGGTAGTTATAATTTTTGTTAATATGCACTATATATAGAGTAGAAGGTTGTGTTACAATGTGATTGGAGCTCTACTCATAGGAGGTGGCCTCCTTGAAGAATAAGTAAATATTTCTCTTTCCTTTTTATATTACTAATACAAGGGTTCCTTCTCAAGTTTTATCTCTTTCATTGTAATTTCTATCTAGCATTGGTATTTTATCGTATTCTTTTAGTTTGTGATAAAATTTAATTTACTTACAACAATTGTGGAGAAATTATGCTATGCGTGTGACATTCCAAAGGGTTGCAACCTCATTACATCACATACTATCTCAATAAATTGTATTAACCCCTTTGGATGTTTATTAAAATTAGATCTATAAGGTCTTGAAGCATGCCCTAAGACAAAAACCTTCCTGACATCTACACACGCTAGAGAGAATTGAATCAAATGTGTGGGGATTATGGCAATCTAGGGGAGTGGAATTAGATGTATTTTTTTTAATGAGAATTCAATCAAATGTGTGGGGTTTCTAGCAAACTAGGGGAGTGGAATTAAAGGTATTTTGTGTCTCTATCAATCACAATTACTCATTTAAGGAGAGAATGGGCAAAACTTCATGCACCGAAACTCATATTAAGATTGTTTTTAAAAAGAAACAAGGGAGGAAGCTTAGTCTTTCGTTACTCAAAGCTAGTTATAGAGTCGGTGAAAGAGACATTCAAAATTCAAAACTTATTTTTAAAGCAAGTTCTTGATCCAATCAAAGAAGTAGTTGAGTAGTTTCATGTGAATAGTTGCCAAATTTAGAAGTGGTTAATGGTCAATTTGGAGTTCATTGGCCGAAAGTCCAAGGGACATGCTTTCCTTACAACTCTACATTCTTTTTTTTCTTGCACTATTTTATTTTCTTCGAGGACTTGATTATAGTTTTGACTTTAGTAACCGAGAAAGAATTAGTAAGACGTAATATACTTTTAAAATCTATAATACTCTCTACCACTAATGTGTTTTGACTTTAGTAACTGAGAAAGAATTAGTAAGACGTAATATACTTTTAAAATCTATAATATTCTCTACCACTAATGTCTTTGGCTTATAATTAATAATTTTTAAAAAAATATTTAATATTATTTAATTTAACTATTTATTTATAATTTATAACATTTAACTAATAAAAATAGTAATAATAATATTCCTTTTTAAGCAACCAAGGTAAATAATAACTTAATATATAAAATCTATTTAAATATATATTAAAAATATATATAATAATATTATGGATATACATACAAAGTAATATATATTAATATTGAGAATATTTACAGTTATACAGTAATATATATTAGTATTGAGAATATTTACAGTTATACAGTAATATATATTAGTATTGAGAATATTTACAGTTATACAGTAATATATATTAGTATTGAGAATACTTACAGTTATACAGTAATACGAATATATATATATATATATATATTACAGTTGTACAATACAACTATATACATATATATTACTGTATTACTTTTATATATATATATATATATATATTACTATTCTTATTAGTTGTAATATATATATATATATATATAAACATTCCGAAACGATCCGAATATATATATATATTATACTGTAAACATTCCGAAACGATCCGATATGCCTTTATTGGTTCTGGGCAACACGGCTCCTGTGTTTGTCATTGCAAGGCCTAGGTCATAGATCACATCAAATAAATCCAGTGCCATAAGTAAGGCCAGCTTCGTTCTTTCTTCAAACTTCATAATAATTAAATGGAGGAATTAGTTTATAGAAAATCCTTACTTCGAATACGCCACGGTTCGTGTTCGTGTTATTGCAGAAGACGATTCAAGCGTTTTGGTTATCCAAGAGTTAGCGTGGATATCTGGACACGGGATAAAATAAAATAAAATAAAAAAATCTGGACACGGGATCGCGCCAAAACCTACTAGTCTGATTACGTAAAAATATAAAAGCTGCAAGTCCAATTTAGTTCAAAGCGCTTTGCGTGTGCTGTATATGTACCTGCAACCACACGCATGTGCCTTGATTTGAACATGGAAAGAACAAATAACAACGATCTATCCAAAAGGCACGAATATACGTTCTACACACAGTTGTTCGAATTTTCAAATGCTAATGCTATGCGGAGTATTCACGCAATTCATATGCGTTTAAATCTGAAACACTCTGCTAATTAAAAAGCTTGATCGTAACGACATACCTATAAATATACTAGATTTGTTTCGCAGATTGGGAAGCGCGCGAGCATTCTTGGAGTTTCATAGTATCTGATTTCTATATACGATTTGTAGATTGTAGCAGCTAGAGCGTCGAAGATCATGGCTATACCCGGACCCATAAAAACAATCGTGGTTCTCGTCCAAGAGAATCGATCGTTCGACCATATGCTAGGATGGATGAAGCAGCTGAATCCAGAGATAAACGGTGTAACAGGGGAGGAATGGAACCCACTTTCTACAGCAGATCCCAACTCTGCTAAAGTGTTTTACCAAAACACAGCCGAATATGTCGATCCAGATCCTGGTCATTCATACCAAGCAATAAGAGAGCAGGTCTTCGGAAACTCCACCGATACCTCTGCAGATCCTCCTCCCATGAACGGATTCGCTCAACAGGCCGAGAAAGTTAAGAAGAACTTGTCTCATAACGTCATGAATGGATTCAGGCCTCAAGCTGTCCCTGTCTATGAAGCTCTTGTAAGCGAATACGCAATCTTTGACAGATGGTTTGCTTCAGTGCCGGCCTCGACACAACCCAACAGACTCTACGTTCATTCTGCGACTTCTCATGGAGCAACAAGCAACAATTCCTTGAAGCTCCTTGAAGGATATCCACAAAAGACCATCTTCGAATCCATTTTCGAATCCGGACTAGACTTCGGTATTTACTATCAGTATCCTCCCAGCACTCTGTTCTACAGAAACCTGAGAAAGCTCAAGTATATTGTCAAGTTTCACCAATTCGATCTCACGTTCAAACGCCATGCCAAGGAAGGCAAGCTGCCGAATTATGTTGTGATCGAACAACGTTACTTCGATCTCAAGATTTTGCCTGGAAACGATGACCATCCATCCCATGATGTTGGTGTAGGGCAGAAGTTTGTGAAAGAAGTGTACGAGATTCTGAGATCGAGTCCCCAGTGGAACGAGATGTTGTTCATTATTACATACGATGAGCACGGGGGTTTCTACGATCATGTCCCCACGCCTGTCAGGAATGTCCCCTCTCCTGATGATATTGTTGGCCCGAAGCCCTATTACTTCAAATTCGATAGATTGGGCGTTCGTGTGCCGACTATGATGATTTCTCCCTGGATTGACAAAGGGACAGGTATGCTAGTTTTCTTTTATTTTGCATTCTTTCTTGAGTCACAGCTTGTTGTTGTCTTTTATTTTGCATTCTTTCTTTCTGCACAGCTTGAATTGACAATAATTGAAGAATCTTTTATCAGAAAGCTTTCATTTTCTGGTATATAGAACGCTTGTAACTATTGGGAAGATTTATGGATTCCATTAATTAATTTTGCAGTGGTGCATGGGCCAACTGGACCATATCCTTCCTCGGAGTTTGAGCATTCGTCCATCCCTGCAACTGTGAAGAAGATCTTCAATCTGAAATCAGAATTTCTGACAAAGAGAGACGCTTGGGCTGGCACTTTCGAAGGCGTTGTACAATTACGGGACAGCCCACGAACAGACTGCCCCTGTAAGAATTAAAGATGAAGCCCCTGTGGCCTTGTAGATTACACTTCAATTTCTGCAAATCTAATTGTTATACAGCTTTGATAACAAATCGAATTCTTAATTCCTTTTGGTTTTGTGGTTATCTGGACAGATGAATTACCCATACCGCCTCAGCTGAGACATACAGAAGCAAAGGAAGATGCGGCCTTACACGATTTTCAGATCGAATTGGTGCAGCTGGCTGCTCAATTGAACGGAGATTGCAATCTGGATACCTATCCAGATGAACTCCCGAAGAAGATGAATGTGGCACAAGCGTGCGCATATGCTGAGAGTGCGGTGAAACGCTTTTTCGATGCGTGTGAAACCGCCATTAAAAACGGTGAAGATCCTGAAGAAATTGTGAAGCTTCCTTGTGAAACACCACCATCCGGCGGCTCCTCGTCGGCTTCTCGTTCCCGAATTCGAAAGTTTTTGGAAAATTTTGGGTCCTGCCTCGTCTGCAAATCTGGCTAGTTTTCCACTATATTTTCACTATTGAAGTACTTGTATATTAGATATATGTCGCTTATTATTTATTGTCGCTTCTGGTGTCCGCTAAGAATATACTTTCAGCTGTAGAATGTTCCATCTTATCTTTTTTATATAAGAGTTATCTCTTGATTATAAATAATAGTTAATATTATTCTAATTGAAAACTTCCACCCATTTTTTATTCATATTTATTTGTAATTTGATTATTTTCTTTGATTCTTTATATTGCTATATTTTACACATGTACACAAAACAGGGTCCTCTCATGGTAGAGAAACCATCAAAAGTTTTAAAGGCCCTCTTAGAATTGAGAAAACAAGTTCATTATAAAAAATTCATATCATTCAGAGTTTTCTATCCATAAGTCACGAACTAATATAAGCAAAACAAAGAACCGTTAACAAAAACTAAAACTAGTCTTTTAAGTCCAAACTCGGTGGTTCAACACGGATCTCGATGCCCAGCCGTAGAGCAATTAGCATCAAGACCATGTCGTCTTGCTGCAATAAAATTTTCGCTTACACGTCCCCACGGTTAGCCAATGTCTTCCCCATGACCGATTTCTGAAGCCAGTGGTAATCGAAGGTGCGCTAGTAGAGGGTAGCACGGCCCCTTGTAGACCCAGGATTAAGGATTAGGGCCTCAAATTCCTCTCTAATATCACTGTCGGGAAGGCAACCCAGTGAAACTTCTGCATCCTCCTCAACCTATTTGATGTCCTATATTTTTCGTAGGGATTTCCTTTTTGTAACAACGGGCCACCGGATGGCCAGGAGGAGGGCCAGTTGTTTTAGCATTACGCCGAGTGTAAGCCCGTTTCACAGGTGGCATTGTTGTAACAGCGAGCGACAAACCAACAGACCAGCAAGCAACGAACCAACGAACAATAGAGAGCCGAGCTTCTTCCCCGAGCCAAACTAACATAGCCAACAAGCCTATGCATTCATGGTCTGCCATTGGAGTGGATTGAGCAACGAGTTATCTCTTGATTATAAATAATAAACTTAATATTATTCTAATTGAAAACTTCTACCCATTTTTTATTCATATTTATTTATAATTTGATCAAAATTTTGTGGTTAGAATTAAAGTTAGGTTTATAAACTAGTATAGCTACTTCACTTTTGTGAAAGATGAATATCGATAAATCACAAATTAAGTGTTATACAACTCTTTGTTATTTATGTTAGTTATCTATACATAATTACCAATTTTATATATATATTGTTTATTTCGATTGCCATAAAATCAATTTAAATACTATACTTGTTTCATAATACAATCTAAAAAAATATAAATATTAATCCACCCTAAATTCTAAAATATAAACATCTATAGATATAATAAGAATTTTGAATATATATATTTCACTTTAATAATCTTAACCTATTTTTAAAAGCTTATATTTATTTATTTATTACAAGTATAAAAGTTGTCTTATCATTATATCCTTTTCCTTGGTTAATTAAACGTTTAGAAAACTTTGATTATCTCTTTAAAGATTTTAATTTAATATTCTATTAAAAAATAAATTTAATATTTTATTAAATTAATATTATAATTAGCTATTTTTTGTGTTTTATATAAGAATTATTTTTCATGTGGTTATATAGTCTAGTCTTATTAAAACTATGTGTTTTATGAAGAGATGAATATGAATATATAAATTTTTATATATTTGTTTTTAAAGTATTTAATCCAATTTAAAAATCTAAACTTTAGAAAATAAATTATCTAAACTTAAAAAAAAATTAAAATTTTGATATATATCTTATTTTAAAATATAAATTATAATGAAACAAAATAAAATAACTACATTACTTGTTTCATACTCATTAATAAATTAACATTTTCAAAGTTTATTAATACAAAACTATTTTTTAAGTACACATACTTTAATTTGATACGCAATAATCCATAGCTCGACACAACGTTAATCGGATGATGATGCACTAGACTGTTTTTGCTTTCTGGCCCCTTTAGGTGATTTGTCAACATTGTACAATTTCCATTGAAAAAAATGGGATAGCAAGTTGTTATTTCTCTTTGAAAAAAATGGCAATGATGACGTGTCCTTCAATTGCATCAAATGGAAGGTGTTAAATTAATTTAGCCACCATACAACTATACCATTTGTGTCGATTTTAAATTCAGCATAAGTACATATTCATTTTTCAAAGTAAAATATTTTACAATTAAAAAAGGTGGTAAATTAATTTAATATGTAAATTGGTTAACATTCTAATGGGAAGATAGCAAAATATTAAAATAAGAAAATATTTATTAATAGAAATTTTGAGGGATAATAATATTTGGTTGAAAAAAATGTGTTAATGTAAATTTGAATTTAAATATAATAAATTTAAAAAGTTGTGGTTGAACATATATAAGAAAATGTATAAATAATATAGAAAAGTCATAATTTATTCACAAGATAACATCGTTTTTCAGCCAAAACTTTTTAGCACATTCTACCCTAAACCAACAATTATGTTCCCTATGAGTATATTGCCTTACACACTGAGACAACAAAACTTAAACTTACAAAACATTAGAATTATTAATAGAAAAGACTAAAAGTATAGCCCATGTAGGCCCACCTGACATTCCATGGTTGTTTCCATAGGGTGCAAGCCGGCTTCCATTTGTTCCTCGAGGTACCTATCTCTAAGAGAATCCTTTTTTCCATAGTTGAGCATGATGCATATGCTTCTCGGATTGAGCTCGAGAGAATTAACTTGTCAAAGGAACCCCAAGTGACCGAGGATTTAGAGGGGAGAGAGAGCGAACCACCTCTTGTGGTATATGAAGAAAGGAGTCAATCCTGTTAACCAATGCATTTAGAGTCCCTAGTTCAAAGTCTAGTTCGAAATACTACCTCTGAGAAATGACCATGACTACAAAGAATCTTTATATGCCTAGTCTTGAAGCTTAAGCACTTGTGAAGCAGTTTCCATGGCACAAGCGTCCCTTATCCTATAGTCAACCTTCATCTTGAATCACACTCCTCTTACCAATGACTCCAATTTTGGGTGGATTTCACCACTATTATCTATGCCTCTACTATCTCCCTGTTGCACCTTTACAAACCTAGATGGACCATCTTTAACTCAATGATCACAATACAAATTAATGATTTTGATAGTGAAAATGGCCCATTTTTGTAGATGGGTGGGTAACCACGAAGAACCAACAAAAGACAACCTCCTAAACCAAGAACCATACTCTCTTCACTTATTGCCAAAAGACTAAGTGCCAAACCTAATTCAAGCAAAAAAAACAAAACCCCAACATTCATCATTCTTAACTCACATTCATTCTCTGACATTGATTCAAAACTATCCATAACTCCACATGTTGTTGAGGATAAACTAAGAATTAGGACACAATGAGTCTTTAATTCATGAGTACTGCTTTGATGGAATGGAGAGACACTAGTATGCTACATAATCCTTCATTATTAATTTATTATAACTATGGTAGAAATGAAAAGTTCAACACCTCTCCATTTACCTTAAGCAGTATTGCCCCTAACTTCATGTCTCCATTTACCTTAAGCATTCCTCCCCCTAACTTCATGCCAAGATTGGCATACTTGACAACCACTTCACTTCGCTTCCACAAAAATTGAAAGAAGCAAATTCACTTCAAACAAATATTTATACAACGGGGATGTTACTTGAGACATAAATGACACTTATATTAGCATCTTCGGGACCAAGTGGCATTCCATGGATCTTAGCAAGCGATTGAATTTGTCCAGTCCCTGCAATAGCACCCATCATATGGATCTAGTATATCTACTTTATCTCCTACCTGGAATAATTCAGGCCCTGCTTAATGGGAACTGTAAAAAAAAAGAAAAATAATATACATAAATATAAGAAAAAATTACAGTTAAATTCCCAAAACATGTATAATTATTGATATAACAAAATCAAATGCACTCACAGTCGAGTCAATATTTGAAATACGTTGAGCAAGAGTTGTACACACTGATCGATAATGCTGAGGTGCATCAATGACATTGGGAGATCGTTGAATTTTATCCTGCATGTGATTACATCATGCACAAATCAAACGTAACATTATAAGGACACAATAATATAGTAGAAGAATAGTAAATATAAGAGTAAAACACTAAAAATCAGTCCTAAACCAATTAAATCAGATTATGAATTCAAGACAAGAAATGTTTGTAGGGGAATGATAATTATCTTACCTGATCAAAATCACTACGATATCCCTTATTTTTCGATGAAGCAGCAATGGGTTCAATGGAGGTGGCTATGGTTGAAATTGCCTTCGTCAACCCATTTATGCAATCCATTACATGTTTATAGTTATCACAACTATCGCTTTGAACAAACGTAGATGTGTCAAGTCTTTTCTCAACTTCATTAGAAGGCAACAATATTTCAATTGGATTTTTTGATATCTACTTTTGTTTAGAATTGTTTAGATTTGTCTTTATGCTATTAATCATTTCACTCACATCAATTTCTGATCTATTAGACCCTTGAACCTACACATCATTATAAATACATAATTAGTTGGATATATATATATATATATATATATACGAATGAAAATGCAATATAACACAATGTTGTTAAAATGCCATGCATAATGTATTCAACAAAAAATCCATGTACTTACAAACAAGTTTTGATTGGATCGCCACCCACCATGACCCAAAATAAATCGATCCTTCACATTATCTCTTGATATCTTCCCTTTTGTACTCCTTTGCACATACTCTTCAGCACACATACTTTCCTTCAAATCCTCCCACTGTTTGGGAGTCAGGTTATTGTCCCTTTCTTTTCCTTCCAAGATTGCTTTTATGCATTTATGCCTAAAATTAGTAATCAATTTTCTCATTATGTTCTTATAATATTTGGTGGAAATCCTTCCACCAAAAATCTCAAAGGCGTTTTCCATTTGTAGAATCACTAGATCCACATTTCTTTCATCTTGATCTGCAAAATTGGCCTTGGTGACATCCAAATGAGACCTTACTCTCATGCCCAACTCTAAGGCCCACCTTGAAGCATTTGGTCCAACAGGTTCACCATCTTTTATCTCAACCAAATAATCCTTCTTCCCTTCTCATTTTCTTTCTTTGGATTCTCTTTATGTGGACCTAAACATGCCTTGACTCATTCTGCCTTTTATTATGAAAGTTGATATATCTTCAGTCGAATCAAGACTGGGTGATGTCAAAACGACACTCATGCGTGTGGACACAACAAGTTTTTTTTATTTTTCATTTGAAGTCCTAATTGGTTACTTATTGGCCACATTAGGTGTGGCACTAGCTATCTCACCAATTCACTCAGATGAGCCTTCAAATCTTTGTTTCAATTTAAAAAATAAGTCTCTCAAACTTGATTCTGCTTCAAAATATAGCAAACCTTCAGCAATATCATCTTGACATGATCATCATGATGTGATATATTAGGAATCTGATCATTAGTATTTTCAACATCTTCTCCATGTACTAATCCACCAAGGCGTAGGCTTCTGCAAGCTATTGGCAGTGTGCCTTTGCTTGCCTTTTTTTTCACTCATTTTGTGTAGAATCTACATTTTCCCTATGAAATAAAAAACTTATTAAATTAGAATCGAAAGCATAGACGGCCTACATCATCAAATACATTATATACAATTATCATAAAATATGCATAGAAGTGAAAAAATACGAGGAATAACTACTTACTGATTTGCCGAACCATGAGCTAGCAACGATGTGCCTTTGCTTTCCTTAGTGGGTTCTTCTCTCTTTCTCTAGAAGCCAAATTTTCCCTATAAAACAAAAAAAATATCAAATGAGAATCAAAAGCATATATAGGCTACACCATGAAATAGATTATAAACAACTTTCATGAAATATGAAAAGAAATGAAAAGGTATAAGGAATAACTACTTACTTATTTCCCAAACCAAGAGATGACAAGTATGCTTCATTTCTTGCAATGTGTTCTTTACGAACAGCCTCATAATATATAACATATTCATCACTATTTTCGCCACTTTTATGTTTCACCCCCTTATTCTTCATAGCCTTGTCAAACATTTCCCATAAAAAACATCATTAATACATGTACAAAGAAGCAATTAGGTTATCCATAAACATCATTAGTACATGAATATTTTCTCTGCCTAATGCATTCAAAAAATTCCAACAATAAATTAAATGGAATATCTAATTTTGTCTCTACCATATTCATCTCATGTATGTATTGAATAAATTGACAAGGTTCCATTTTGACATGCATTCTTTAAGGTTATTGGCATACTTGATATTTGAAACATAAACTCACCATAAATTTGTGTTCTATGCTGATACAACAGTTCAAGGGTTTGATCAAAAGGGTATCTACTACTACTAATAATCATTGTTTGAAGGCTGATTGTAAGTCACTGAGTTTTGAGGGTGATTTCATCCTTATAGATTTCTATTAGGTATCACAAGTTTGAGCATAATTTGGATGAAATTTGCTAAAGCAAAGATTGATCAAGTATAAAAAGTTTACTGGTGATTTATTTATTGCAACTCTAAGTCATTGAATATATTTCAAGCACAGACATCTACTAGCATCAACTTGTATGTGAAACTTGGTAAAATAGATTAGAACTATTGTAATATCGATAGGTGCACTCGTAAAGGTGGAATAATCCTGATGAGGTGAACTTCCACCCCTTAAAATGTGTTTTTTAATCATTGACTCTCCTAAGAGATCATACTTAAACATAGCTAGCCTAGATTATGATCTCATTAACCTTGGTGCAGTGGAAAGATCCTTATAAAGTGCTCTCATGCACTCATTTCCATTGAGGTTAGATGTGCATTGGGTAATTGACCCATTAAATATATAACTTATGAGGAAGGTGTACAATTGAAGAGATTATAGGGAAGATGTTACGACCCTTGATGAGTTCTTAACCTATGAGCCACCTATAGAACTTAAACCATTTGTTAGATAATACGATTGGATTTACTGTAACTACTTACTTATTTTCTTTTTAGAGTGACTTACTCATATTTAGGGTGTCAACTGAGTTAAGAGTTGAAACACATCATGCACAAATATCACATGGACACCTCACAGGGTATCTATCCTAATTACAATTTGTTGAAGTCCAAGTCCTGGTGTGGGTGGGAGTCTTTGTTGGGTTGTTGGAGGCCTTGAAGACACCTAATCCACCTTTGTTTCTCTTATCAATGTGTCAGTAAGAGGGTGTCATCATAAAGTTTTGCATGTCATTAGCATCAATAAGGTAATATGATTACTCACCATGTATTGTAATTCCTATTTTATCCAACATGGTTTCAAAGTCCTCACAAGATCAAATTTATATGTAACAACAATGGTTACATCATTCTTGTAGTTGTTTATGTGGATGACCTGATCATAATTAGGAGTGAGAAAGATCTTACTAAAGATAAGGGTCATTGCAGGTAAGGGTCTCCATTGACTACTACAATTTAGGTTTGGGTGTTGAAAAATTGGCATCATTGTTGAGGACAAAGTCAAATATTCGAAGATCAATTGTCTATGTTACAATAACTTTGATGAGACATATCCTTTCAATATCATTCATCTCATATGGTGATTCCAGTGAGCAACGGAGCCTGATCCTATTGAATTAAAATTCCATGCTGCTTGTATGGGTGAAAACATGTAGTTTTATTCAAGGAATTTGAAGGACTCACATGATGATGCCACACAAATTTCAATCCCTATTTGAGGAAGGAGGAATGTTGTTGCATGATGTACACGGCAGGAATAAGATGATATAATGGAAAGTCATGGAAAACATGAAAAATCCTTATGGTATAAGCTACTTCACATCAGAAAAATGAGAGATGAACCTTATTGGCTATTTCAACTTAGGTTTATCAAATTATGTCTACAGATGAATCGATCATTCAGGGAAAACAAGATTTTTATTTCAAATCCTTACCTCAATGCATTTGATTCACAATGTTCTTTATTCTTGAAGATGATGTGCATTGAAGATATGAAAACAACCTACTATGTTTCCCGAGATTGGAATAGACTCATTAAAAAATGCTTTTACAACCTACTATGAAAACAACTTTCTCATTGATTTAAAAAAATGAGACTGGAATAGACCAATTAAATAGGAAAATAGCACCATTCCTTACTGTGTGAACACTTTAGTTTTACTGCATTTGAGTGTTCAATATGGTGCATAGAATGTGAGTCTCCTCATTCATAAGAGACCTATTACATCTTTCAGAATGTGGCAGATGATTATAAGGACGATAAACAAGTTGAATATTTCCCTATGGATGGCACATCTTTCCTTTCTCCAAAAAGGAAATCTCAAAATATAAGCTAGACATAGGTGTTTCCTATGACTCTGCAGATTCCCATGCAAAACCTAGTCATTGATTCTTATGAATATTTGGTTGCAATATACGCTCCTTTATACTTTTCAGATTTTACAGGGTCTCCAAACCCTCTTCCAGTTGAAGGATTATGGAAGAAGTGCCAAAAAGCATGGTTTTACAGTTTCCCAAAAAAATGCATTGGAACTTGGGATATGTAATTAATACTCTTCAAAAGGAAATTTGGTATTGAAGGATCAAGTTTTGTGGATGTGGCATAAAAATCTAATCTCAAATTTGGTATTTGAAGAGGTTGATTGACAGGTAGTAGTTGGCATGCCTTGTACCATCAAATTCCACTCTGGATGGATGTTTATCAATGTTAAGATCCTTTTTGTATTTGGAGGAAGGGAAATTATGTTTTGTTTGGCACATGGATATGTACTAGTTAGTTAACATAAATCATAGTGCAAACACAGAAAGTACAATTGGAAATGGAGCATTTACAATGGTTGTTTAGTCACTCACACATCCCCATGCAATATGAGCAAAGTGCCACTTGATCCCCTTGGCCTAGGTGGCTCACATTTCCCTCATGGCCCATATAGCCCACAAAGGTGCCTTGATTCTACAAGAATTGTACGTATTTCTCCTAATAATAATTTTAAAAAAGTGTTTTTTTCCGAAGTTAGGGTACATTTTTTTGAGGGTGAGGGGAAGTTCTCATTTGGTGGAGGTTGCCTTTGCAACCCACTTGTTGGGAGCCACCCAGTAAGAGAAATTTATGAAGGCAAGTATAGTTAGGCGAGGCCTGACATTGACCATTTTTGGGAGAAAAGAGACTCCACAAATCCCGGGAAGAGGGTATAGAGCGAATATCAATTTAAAAGAAAGGACTTGTTTCCTTAATAAAGACAAAGTACTAAGGACAACCAGAGGTGGTTGGCATAGTGAAGGGTTGAGCGATGACCTGACTACTACAGGAGCAAAAAGTTAAGAATTGGAGTGGTGTAAAGGACATGCCACTATAGAATTCAGAGGTGCGTTGTTAGAGAAAGCGTCAGAGTCAGAGGAAGCGGTGCCAAAGGGACAACGAAGTTAAAGCTTAGTGTGGTATACATGAGAACCACAAGGGGTTTTTTGGGTTTTGGGTACTATGGGGGTTGGCCCATAGTTATTATAATATGTGACCTACGGGCACATCTATATATAAGGTTATTTTTGTATAAGGAAGGGCTGTTGTTTTGTTAGTAGGTTTCTTTTGTTGGTTGTTAGCGAGCAAGAGAGAAGAGAACAAACTCTACAGCTGAGTGCATAGAGATATGATTGTAGACAAGAGTCTATAGATGAGTGCGCAGACTGGAACTATTGCCCTTCCAAGTTAATAAAAGAATAGTTCATGTGGATGTAGCTCTTTCCTAGGGGGTGAACCACGTAAATCTATGCGTTTATATATAGGAGCTTGTGATGTGCTTTGTATACAATTTTATGTGCATTTATGTATTTACTTCCATGTGTATGTTAATGGTAATTGCACGCTAAGTAAAGGGAATATCTATGTATGAATGTGATGGATGAACACTAAGGATGATGAATGTGTAGATAACTGGTGAATACAATAGAGATTCAGCGTAGTTCTATATATTGTCAAGAAGTTGCGAAGTGCGAAGTAACCTATTCATTCTATTCTGCTAGTCGAGGTCGAATAAGACTTTTAGCGAGTTTGTTAACCACATCTGCACATCGCCATGGTTACAAAAACTTGATTCTGTAACCCCCCATATTCGCTTCGGGTGAGACTTCATCCTATTTCCAGGTTGATGCCGAAAGGGCCAGTGAAAAGGGTTTTGTTGTTTCTACAAGAACTTTTCCCAACCCGAGTCTTCCCAAGAAAATAGGCAACACCACTTTTGTTAAATCCCAATATATGTTGCTATTATTAATAATTTAAAAAAAAAGTACAAGATGATGCTATAAAGAAAGCCCAAGAATATCCAAAGCAACATTGGTTTCTCTGCGATCTTGTATGGAATGTTAAACAAGTACAAGATGATGCTATAAAGAAATCCCAACTAGTCACTACATTTAGAGATAGAGATTTAACATGGTTCATGAAATATTCTACTGGACAGAACAAAACACTAGCTGATATCAGAGCTACATTTATTAGAGAATTTAAGAAGCCTAAATCAGAGTCGCAATGCATCACAGAGTTGAAAGAAATAAAACAGAAACCTAATGAGATTGTGTGGGAATTTGATCAGAAGTTCAAAGCCTTGTTGGATCAAGTTAGCTTTGACATTGCACCGCAACAGTAGAAAGAATGTTTTATAGCTGCGTTGTTGCCCCACATTATATTACCATTGATGCAATAGAAGGTTGCTTCGTAAACATAAGCATTGGAAATTGCGATGAAGCTAGAATCTTCTCCCATATGAGAAAATAGTGCATGTATGGTACAAATACAGACACAACTAGAAAACCTGACATTATAGCTACATGATATACAAGTAGGAAAAGAAGTAAGAGAAGAGGTTTGGTGTACTAAATGTAAAGGAGAAGGACATTCCAAGGAACAATGTCCTGTATTCAGAGATTACCTCGCTAGTGGGGCACCAAACCCATTAAATCAACCTCAAGGACCATGTTGTGAGATTTGTTGATGTAGAGGACATCGACCAGAGGACTGTTACTTACTCTAGAAGTATGTACAAACACCAAAGAACATGTACTGCACATTTTGTAAGTCAGTTGGTGATGATGACACCAACTGTAGAGCATACAGCCTCATGATAGAAAGAAAGCATGATGTCTACAGAGTCCAAGGAGAAATACAGAAAAACAATGAGAATGCACAGTATGATAAGGGTACATATAAAGGACGTTGTGAATTTAGAGGAAGAGGACGTAATATTGGCCCAGGATGAGGTAGAGGTCAGATTGTCATGATTATAACTATGGTCAACCTGGACATTTATCAAGAGATTTTCGAAACCCTTGCACTACTTGTAAGTATTGTAAATCTTATGACCATATCATTGAAGCATGTCCCATTTTGCTAGGAAAAATGCAAGAAAAAAGACGATAAGGACAAAACCCGAATATTCATATGATCGTAGCTGAGAAAAGGAATGAAGATTGCAACATCCATGTTGTAACGTGAAGTGGAGTTTCGACAGGAGATGATAGGACAAACAAAGTTTCGACTTATGATAATTACATAAATAGACAAAAGGCTACTGATGGACCTTAGGTGAGGAAAATAGTTGGAAAGATACCCACATTCAACCATAATAGAGAAAAATAAGTATTCATGGAAGCAAGAAAAGAATTTCAGGAGTTGGGATCTTCGGCTACACGGATCCCTATGTGAAGTGATTAGACACATGTACTAGGTATGCTAGTCTTGTATGACGGCTCGCGAACTTCTCCATAACAGGAAAGCCTTGTAATACAATTTCTACAGAGTTGCATGAAGATGCTAAGGCATGAGCACGCCTTAGGGGAACTACAAAATGTAATGAACTATTACGAGTAGCGTAGTACAGTAAATGATGCACATAGAGCAGTCCATCATATTAAGAACCATAAAAGAATGGGAAGAGAAATGAGGTTAAGTGCACAGATCATATATTTTGAAATCAACCAGGTCATTCTTGATTTGGGTTCAGAGGTGAACATGCTGAAAAAAAAAACATGGGAGCAGATGGGGAAACCAAATCTATCTTGGTCGCCTATACCTTTGAGATTATCTAACCAATAGAAGCTTATACCTTTTGGGAGGCTATCATGGGTTCTTGTTGATATTGATGGAGTGCGAAGTAAATCATATTTTGAGGTGATTGAGATCATAGATGACAGTAATCCTTATTATGCATTGTCGGGGATTGAATGGGAAATTGATAACTTCGTAATTATCAACTTGAAGAAAAAACAAATGATATTTGAAGGACAGGATATCGAGGTTATTTCACCCCTGGATTCGTCACAAGGAATGAGGTATGTTGAGTCAATTAGAGAAGAATGAAAATCTCAAGTACTAGATAACATATACAAGATGATAGTTAATCAAGGACATTACATTAATCCTACAGAAGATGGAATGTTGAGCTAGAGATGCAAAAGTTCATGCGTATCAGAGTCAGACATAGGACTGGAGAACCGGAAGAGTAGAATGCATGAAGTATCAACTAAATGATGCGCGAGGATGACAAAGTTACTTTGTTGGATTGGAACAGAGGTAAGTCCAATTATTACTTATGATGGTTTGGGTAGCATACACATATTCTTTCATGAATATTTAGCATCAGTTTCATATGAACATAGGCTACCAGCTCTAGATATAGCATTGCGAGCTACACCTGCTAGGTGGTGGGATGCACATAGAAACAAATTAAGCACATGAGAAGAATGTAAGCACTTAATGGAAGTTTGATTTGCTGAACAAACTGAGAATGTACAAGAAAAGTACAATGGACTGATTGATCCTAGAGATAATGTAAAATCTTGCTTGAACGCATGGAGGCATATATCAAAAACATAGTGGGTCCATATGTTTGTGCACACACTAGATCCAATAGCAAAGAACTGGTATATAGAAACAAAACTTTGACATGGTACAACAGATTGGCACATGATGATAAAGAGCTTTCAGCTAACCTTTAGTTTTGAATATGACTACCTGAGCATTAATGAGGCTCCGCAGATCATTAAAAAGAATATGTTTGATGATGTCTCATTTCCTGTGTATAGTAAACCAGATTTGGAAATATAGTTGGAACATGCCCTTGAGTGTTATAATTTTACACTGGACGAAGATTAAAATGAAGACCCTCGCGATGTGAATATACCCAAATATGAAGGAAAACACGATGTACAAGGACCTAATTTGGAAATTCCATCTATGAGTAACCCCATTAAGACTAAAAACATCAATATTAGCACAGATGAAGAACCAAATTTTGCCTCTATTAGATATTATTGGGATGAAGAAACAATGGGACAGATTGCAAACCTACTACTGCGCGAATAGGTAGGATTTGTTTCCTACCAAATTTTCTGAAATGAAAGGCATTTTAGGTGACTTGGGAGTAATGAAAATACCTCTCAAGCATGATGTGAATCCCATCAAACAAAGACCTTACAAATTGAACCCTAGATATAAAGAAAGAGTGAAAGCATAAATTGATAAAATGCTGGAGGCAGGGATCATTGAAATAGTAGAAGAGTCAGAATGGATAAGTACCATGGTGATTCAAGACAAGAAAGCTAAAGGAGAAATCATAATTTGTGTGGATCTAAGAAAATTGCATGATGCATATGTGCATGACACATTTCCTACTCCATTCACAAATTAGGTACTAGATATTGTAGGTGGATAAGAGGCATACTCTTTCACTGACAAATTTTCTGGCTACCATCAGATCAAAATTGTTGTGGAAGATAGACACAAGACTACATTTGCTATTGAATGCAGAACATTTTAGTACACTGTTATGCCTTTTGGATTGAAGAACACACCTGCTATCTTTTCAAGGGTGGTTGTAGCTGCATTTAAGGATTGCATACATAAATTCCTGGAATTTTACTTTGATGACTGGACAGTATTTGGCCTTTTGAAGGACCATCATGCGAACTTAAGGATGATGTTAGTGAAGTGTAGACAATATCATATTTCCTTGAACTTAAAGAAGTGTGTTTTTTGTGTTCCTTATGGCATATTGTTAGGACACATAGTATGCAAATAAGGATTGATGGTTGATCCAGTGAAGATAGCCATCATAGTAAATCTCCCGCTACCTAATTCAGTTAAGCAGCTACGCACTACATTGGGACACACAAGATATTATAGAAAATTAATTAAGGGATATGCGCGGATAACTGTGCCTATGGAGAGATTATTAAAAAAAGAATCAAAGTATGAGTGGATTGAATATTTCCAAAGAGGATTGGATACACTGAAAGATAAAATGGTCACAACACCTATTCTAGTCTTTCCTGACTGGAATAATCCATTTCATGTACACATAGATGCTTCATATATAGCACTTGGCATTGACAACCTGGTGATGGAGGCATTGACCATCCAATTGCATTTTCTAGAAGAAAGCTATCTTTAGCAGAAAATAATTACACCGCAACAAAGAGAGAAGGCTTAGCCATGGTGTACGCATTGCAGAAATTTAGGCATTATTTGCTAGGTTCGCACATTTGCATGTTCACTGACCATTCAACTTTAAAGTACTTGGTCAATAAACCAGTTTTAGGGGGAAGAATATGCAAATGGATTCTACTTTTTCAGGAATATGATTTTGAGATCATAGTGAATCCAAGAAGATTAAACGCAAGACCTGACCATCAGTCAAGGATTGAGATAGGAGAGGAACCTAGTAATTTGGAGGATAATCTACCATATGCATAGTTGTTTGTTATTCACATAGAAGATGACTACTTCAGAGACATTCTCGAATTCCTAAGCACATGGTTAGCACCTGTAGAATTCACTATGCAACAGAAGAAACAATTAGTGGTAAGATCAGCTGATTTTACCCTGATTGCAGGACAATTATATAAATTGGGACCAGATGAAGTGTTGAGTAGGTGTGTAATAGAACATGAGAGACCTATCACACTTACTAAAGCACATTCAAGAGTATCTAGAGGACACTATGCAGGAAAATCTAATGTGCAGAATATTTTGAGAGTAGGACTGTGGTGGCCTACTATACATAAAGATTCAAAGGAGCATTGTAGGAGTTGCGATGTATGCTAGAGAACAGGAAAGCCATCTCATAGATATGAGATGCTTTTAATTCCACAATTGACTTTAAAATCATTTGATAAATGGGCTATTGACTTTGTGGGACCTATTACCCCACGATGGAAGAGAACTGGCTCGAGATACATCATTACAGCTACAGATTATCTAACCAGATGGGAAGAAGAAAAACCAGTGAAGCAATGTAGCGCGGCTACAACAATGTAGTTCATCTTTGAGAACATCTTGACAAGATTTGGATGTCCAAAAATTCTAATGAGTGAGTAGGGAACTCACTTCCTGAATAGAACCATTGAAGCCCTAACAGAAGAATTTCAGATATATCATTAGAAGAGTACACCATATCATCCACAAGCTAATGGCACTGTGGAAGCCTTTAATAAAGTATTGGAGAATGCATTAACTAAGGTATGCAATACAAATAGGGATAATTGGGATCTCAAAATACCAACAATATTATGGGAATATAGAACAACTTGTAAAACGTTGACAGGTCATACACCTTTCAGGTTAGCGTATGGACAAGAAGTTGTCATTCCCATGGAATACATAGTACCAAGCTTGAGAATTGTAACATTTATAGACATGGTTGATACTAAAACAATGGATGAGAGACTATTACAGATGATTAGATTGGAGGAAGACCGCTTCATTACAGGCTTTCACCAACAAGTGCAGAAAGCTAGAGAAAAGGTATGGCACAATAGACACATCAAACACAAGTTATTTCAGGTAGGAGACCATGTTCTCCTATATGATAGAAATTTTTTGAAATTTCCTGGAAAATTTAGAATGCATTGGTTAGGGCCATACACTGTTAAACATGTTACTAATGGTGGCTCAGTACAATTAGCCACATTACTTGGAGAAAAATTACATGGACTTGTCAATGGGAGTAGGTTAAACCTTATAGGGATGGATCTACTCCTACATATAGAAAATAGACAATGCAATGTTGATTAAGTGTCAAGTGCAGTTGAAATTGGACATTAAACAGAGAGCAGAGTCTGCACACAACAGTTTTGGCATAATGCGAAGTTCATAGATTTGAAGATATGATGTGGAGTACACATAGCAAGTCAAGTTGCAAAGTAAAGAAGGGGGTAGTGTTATGAAGTTCCATCAAGAGAAGGGGAATGCATAGTCATGTGCACAATGAACTTCGCCACTCACCTAACCTAGGTGAAGCTAAAGAAAACTATCCATTACAATTTTGTTTGGAAACTAGTCGTTATACAGTACTTTCAGGAAATCATATTTTTCCGCTTTAAGGAATTATTGTTCATTGAAGACACATTTAATGTAAGGAAATGACAGGATCTAAGCTAGATTTGGACAACGAACATAACATTTAATGTTTTCCATAACTATAGATCTAGCTAAAATATCTTACATATCTTAGCAATCAATAACATATCAAAGTAAATAAGAACAAAAAGAGAACAAGGAAAAGAATACACCAGATATACGTGGTTCACCCAATTGGGATACGTCCACGGGAAGGTTGTATTCTATTATCTCCAAAAATATCCTTCAGTCTTACAAGAGAGAAAACCAGATATACATGGTTCACCCAATTGGGCTACGTCCACGGGAAGGTTTTCTTCTATTATCAATAGAAGTCTCCTTCAATCTTACAAGAGAGAAACTATAAATAACCCCAATACAATATAGAAGAGCTTGTTATCACAATACCATGTGTTGATATTATCTATGAGCATATACCAATATACCATCATGTTGTGGATAAATTCCAACATAATACAAAGACATTATTACCTTCCAAGGAATATAATTAATATATTCCAGCAATGTTAACTTAGTCGTTTTTAGGCACGTATCAATTTGGGTTATGGCTATAAATAGCAAAGAAGGGCCCAGTTACCTGTTTTACCATTATTTTTATTTTTACCATGAGTAAATTTTGACATTTTACCAGTGAAGAACATAGAATTCCGATAGTACATGTCTGAGCAAGACGAACTACAAGAACTATTAAAGAAATTCCAACAATATGGTCTAGAAGAAGTTATGAAAACACCTGTGAAGAAAACAACTCAAGAGAAGGGTGGGTATTCTAGAACCTCACCTTGGCATGCACTGGAATCCAAGCACAAATCCAAGGAACAACATAAGCCTCAGGCTGCAGAAACACCAAGAGTGTCAGAGATATGGATCTAGATAAACTAGTTTACCTATCGTAACAATCAATAACATATCAAGATAAATAGGAACAGGAAGAGAACAAGGAAAAGCATACACCAGATATACGTGGTTCACCCATTTGGGCTACGTCCACGGGAAGGTTGTCTTCTATTATCTCTAGAAATCTCCTTCAATATTGCAAGAGAGAAACTACAAATAACCCCAATACAATATAGCATAGAGTGTGTGAAAACAATATCATACAATGAATGACATCAAATTAATGAATGATGTGACTCCCTTGACCCTATTGTATACCAAGAGATGTAGACGAATTAATCTCACATATTGCATGTGGGATAATATAATTCTCCATAATAACATATCTTTATACAATGATGGATATCAAGAGTATAATTTACCATAATGAATATGGGATATAATATATTACTCGTTTACATAATATTATGGATAAATTCCGACATAATACAAAGGCATTATTACCTTCCAAGGAATATAATATATTCCAACACTCCCCCTTAATAATGGCTGGGAGAAAAGACCTTACTAACACTAAGGAAGGAAGGATTCATTACTGCTCCCCCTTGATGACAACTTCTAGAATATCCATAAGATGCAAATAAGAAGAACACTTCGGCTAATGGAATTTGACGAAGAACAACCGCTTCTCACTGAATCATGAAATTGCACATGAACCAGGTTGTACAATGAAATACCAAAAAAAATATGCCTAGATCTAAAGAGAATCATTTATGGATACTATATCCAACAGTAAAATTTTGCGAAATTGTGACGCAATCCAAGAGAAATGTTCCCGTATTTAAAGAGAAGTCGTCATGTCTACTAGATCCGTAAGATGCCTAGATCACCACAAGAATCATCACGACCATAACTAATAGCTGAAGAAATATGCTATAACATCCACACCAGTGCACAGATACCTTCTGATGACTAATACAATAGAACATGTGGCTAAGAACACCACAACAATGTACAAAATACCCAGATGGCCAATACACATGCGGATAGCAGTCACTCTTCCAATCAAGGTGAAATATAAATATCTGTAGAAGACCTCAAACATCGAAGAAACAAGACCCCAATGGTCTATACATTGAAAATAATATCATACAGATGAACATCATGAATTTAAAAGTAGAAGATGGTGCTTCATTGTATCTGGAATAAGGTGATAACAAAGATCAAATATTAATATGTTCAAGAAGGAAGTACAGAAACCAACTTCTCAGAACTTTTCACATAAACAGAGAACTTAACTGCACACAAGAACTTCCAAGATTAAAGCATACAAATATCATAAAAAAAAATTCTCATACATAAATGAAAAAAAAATAATGAATGATGTGACTCCCTTGACCCTATTATTTACCAAGAGATGTGGAGGAATTACTCTCACATATTGCATGTGGGATAATCTAATTCTCCATAATAACATCTCTTTATATAATGATGGATATCAAGAGTATACTTTACCATAATGAATATGGGATATAATGTATTACTCTTTTACATAATATTGTGGATAACTTCCGACATAATAAAAAGACATTATTACCTTCCAAGGAATATAATATATTCCAACAAAGAGAACAACAAGCAGAGCGACCTCAAGAAAGGCCGATTCTATTGATACCTGAGTACATTCTGTCGCGAAAAGATGATGCGACGATGGTAGTATTGAAGAAGAATCCATAGTATGATATCCTGTTGCCACCGATGTCAAGCCATGTTCGGGAAAAGGATAACTTGATGGGAAAGATCCCAGATGTTAAGTTCACAGATTACAATCTATTGGATGCAAATGAGTATCCGCAATTCCATCCAGACAGATACATGTGCATAAATTTTGATGAATCCACTAAGTAAACGACCATACAAGCACAGGACTGGATTGCACCCTTATAGTCTTCAGTACTGCTGAAGCTCTTAATAATTCTACACTTTGCGTGAAGTCCAGAGCTAACAGTTGTTGTGTGCATGTTTCTATCATGCACACACCAAGGATACTTGTGGCTAGACCGCAAGATAGATATAAATATCGATATGATCTCCAGGATCACCCATCTAAGTAAACGAGGTACTAAACCCGCAACGGAATTTGTGGGTAAGAATAAGGATAAAGACCTCGCAAAGTATATGAAGAGCGAGTTCATATTATTTAAAGGAACTCAAGGTTATCAGTAAAAACATATTCAAGATGATGCCACAAGGTTCATAGTCCAATTGCTCGCAGGAAGGGTACTTAGAAAATGAGACCGACAAAAGTGTCGGCTACTGCGATCTACCTAGCTGCTAAGGCTAAGGAAGGGATACCGTTTAATTGGGTAGGCTACCTGCTAAATGAATTTATGGATGATGTAGCAGATGCACAATACAATGGCTATCAGTTTCACTACAGTTGGATGATAATCCTCATCGCATTTGTGGGATGGAATGAGCCAAAGTACCAACAGAATGTACCAGTGTTCCCTGGCGACTGTCACGGGCCTCGATACGCAAATTCGTGGAGTAACGTGAGGCCAGAAAGACAAAGGTTGAACAATGTTCAACTATACACATTTTACTAGCAATTATGCGAGGTGATTACGCACACTTTGCGTATTCCAAAAGAGATAACAGTGGTATATATCCAGAAGATGAGATTCAGGGCTGACCTCCATTCAATATTTATACATCCCAAAGATCCAGCAAATCTGGAATGGTATGAGGGTCAATATCAGCTATATGCACAGAAGATTGACCTCATTATTGAGGATTGGCCATCGTAGTGGAAAATTGATGCGCTAGAGACACTGTTGAAGATATCTTATGATAGCGCCAATGATAGTGATCAACAAGAGAAAAATGGTGATGAAGGAGATGATGATCAACAGGAAGAAGAGAAAGAGCAAGAATAGCAGCAAGTTGGCGATCCACGAGTAGGAAAAAAGATAAAGAACCCCGCCACATATGTGTTATAGGGGACAAAAAGAAAGAAACAAAAATCGAGTAAGACTTTGCTTGATGCGAAGCTACATGATGATGAATATGACTGCATCGTAGCCAAAGTCCATGCACATATTGAAGAAACACTTGCATAGAAAGACAAGAAGCAAGAGAATCTTCAAGCAAGCATGGCAGAAAGCATCCCTGAGCTGAAAAGAGTAGAGAAAGTACAAAGAGATATATTGAAAGAATCAGACTCTGAAGATAGATCAAAGGAGACAAGACGAAGAAAAAGGAAAGCACCCACACTAACAATGCGACCTCGGCTAGTTCTCATAGAGAAAACAAATTTCATATTCCCATCCGACGAAGTCACTGAAGGTGCGAAGCAGCTTGTGCACTTAGATATTAATGTGGGAATGTTTCCTATAGAAGGACTACATGATCTACACTTGTAGGTCACAGAAGAAATCAAAGATAGGGACATGATAACTTACAACCAGCATCTGAAGTTGTTAATTTTGAGCATCAATTCAATATGATCTAGGATCTTAACTTAGAGAATAACATGTACATCATATCAATCACAAGAAGCAATCACAAGAGACAATAGACACACAGAGTTTCCTTGGGGAAAACCATAAAGGTGAAAAACCCCAATAACTTCCTCAGAGATAGATAGAGCAAGGATTCAAAACCCAAGCATAAGAGATAGTCTCCTAGAAGCAACTTCTCCTCCTCAACTAGTGTGCCACTCTCCAATGAGTGTGTATGTGAGAAGTGAATGATCAAATAGAGTGCCTCCCGTACTCTATTTATACTTGACTTGACTTGCCTAATAACCTTTAATAGGTCGGCCTCAACTTAACCACTTAACATAATGCTAACAGGGCCGACCCCCAATAGGGTGGTCTAATAACCCTTTAACCCACATGACTTATACAGGGCCGACCCCATCAATGTGGTCTAATAACCCATCAAGTATAAGTTACGACACTTACAATATAAATGATGAAACTTCCGTATATAGGAATAATACCATCTCTATAGGAGTACAATATACATATGTGAAATACATTCTGAAGTTACAAATACATCAACACTCCCTCTTAACTAGGAAGGTATTTCTTGACACAGATCTGCTAGCACAAGTCTTCTTCTCTGTATCATCGTCACTGCTGCTGCTATCTCAATCAATCTCAAATATGCTCATCATAGGAAGTTCTACAGAGCAAGCCCTTTTTCATACTAGATGTAGGCCCACCACCTGCAGGTCTTCATCATTTACAAAGCCAGCCCTTTTTCATGATGGATGTATCAACATCTATAGAGCCAGCCTTTTTTCATTCTGGATGTATTAACATCTACAGATCCAACCCTTTTTCATGCTGGATGTATCAACATCTACAGAGCAAGCCCTTTTTCGTGCTCAATGTATCAACATCTACAGAGCCATCCCTTTTTCATGCTGGATGTATCAACATCTACATAGCCAACCCTTTTTCATGTTGGATGTATCAACATCTACAGAGCCAACCCTTTTTCATGCTGGATGTAGTCCTAGCCTCCATGTAGGTCTTCATCATCTCTACGAGCAAGCCATCAAGTAGGTACACCTCAGGATTGATTACACTGCCTCTGCAAAACCTACAAGATCTCCCAGGACTGATTACACTGCCACTGCAAAACCTACAAGAGCATATCAGGACTAATTATATGCCTCTGCAAAACCTGTGTACCATACTATCACCTCATCGTCTTTAGATCACCTCATAGTCCACAGAGCACAACCCAGATGCACATCACACAACACTGACATTCACCGGCATGGGAAGACACACTTCAACCATCCGTGAAAGACTCAGCACTTATATCTACGCCATGGGAAGACACACTTCAACCATGCGAGAATGGCATCGCACTTATATCCATAGCCATGGGAATACACACTTAAACCATCCTAGGAATGGCACAACACTTATATCGCAGCCATGGGAAGACACACTTCAACCATACTCGAATGGCACAACTCTTATATTGCAGCAATAGGAAGACACACTTCAACCATGCTCAAATGGCACAGCTCTTATATCGCAGCCATGGGAAGACACACTTCAACCATGCTCGAATGGAAAAACTCTTATATCGTAGCCATGGGAAGACACACTTCAACCATGCTCGAATGGCATAGCTCTTACATCAACGACCATGGGAAGACACAATTCAACCATGTCGGAATGGCCCTAGCCCTTATATCTGCACCATGGGAGGACACACCTACCACCATGTGAGAATGGATCATATGCATCTGTGTCTTCGGACTCATCACTTCCCCTTGGAAGGAATCTTGATCTGAAGTACACCAAGTCTCTATCTGAAGTACTCAAACTTCACTCTAGCCAGCGTCTTGGTCAATACATTGGCTATCTGCTCGTCCGTCGCAACATATAGGAGCTTCACTACTCCTCTCTGCACCATATCCCTGATATAGTTATATTTGATTTCAATGTGCTTCTACCTGTCATGGAACATTGGGTTCTTAGACAGCTTCACACAACTCTGGTTGTCACAGAATATACAGGTAGCATCCAACGAGATATCAAATATCTCAGACAATAGCTTCCTAAGCCATATTGCCTCACAACTAGCTGAACAAGCTGCGACATACTCTACTTCAGCTATACTCAGTGCTACGCAGAACTGCTTCCTACTAAACCAAGAGATCACACCTGATCCCATACTGAAGCAACATCCTGAAGTGCTCTTCCTATCTGCAGCACTGCCTGCCCAATCTGAATCAGCATAACCCTCCAGGTTAAACTTTTGATTCACCTCATACTTGAGCCCATAGTCAACTGTACCCTTCAGGTACCTCAGAATATGCCTTGCAGCTATCAAGTGAGCATGTCTCGGATCTGTTAAATACTGGCTCAAGGTGTTCACCGCAAAGCAGATGTCTGGTCTCGTATTCGTCAGGTACATCAAGGACCCAATCATATGACGATACATCGTGGCATCAACCAACTCAGATGAAGCATCACACAAAAGCTTCAGGTTCAATGCCATAGGTGTGGCCATGGCCTTGCATTCCATCATCCCGAACCTCTTCAAGATCTCTACTGCATACTTCCCTTGTCCAAGGAAGATCCCATCTGCACTCTGCCACACCTCCATGCCTAGAAAGTAATGCATCATCCTGATCATCATCATAGCATCGTCCTGATGCATGTCATCCAAAGCATCGTCCTGATACTCATCACACATGATCATCCTGATCATCGTCACTACATCACCCTGATGCATATGCATATACATGATCCAATTGATCATACAAAGCATCCAACTAATGCATATCACTATACATGATCCAACTGATCATACAAAGCATCCAACTGATGCATATCAATATACATGATCCAACTGATCACACAAAGCATCCAACTGATGCATATCAATATACATGATCCAACTGATCATACAAAGCATCCAATTGATGCATATCCAAAGCAGTAATTGGAGCATCGTCCTGATGCTCATCACACAACGCTTACATCCACAGCCAAGGGAAGGATCCTCCTCTCACCATGCTTGGAATGTCTCCTGCAAATGTGTCCCATCACTTCTTCCTCGAAGTATCTTCAATAGATAGTTTTCTTTGAACTTTGTTGCTGGAACAAATGTTGTAGTCCTTCTTTTGTAGGTACACGGTCTTTCCTACAAGACAAGTTCAATTGCATGATTACAAACATCTTCTATATTTTAGAACAAATTCTTACTCATAAATACATATGTCATATAGTCATATAGTCATGCATTTATCTTAGCCAATGCTTTAATGCAACATTTATCCATATCCCGTAACTTTCTAGATGCCTTCCAATCTCTACCAGAACATTGTTAAGAGTGTGCACAACTCCCAACATGTCAACGAAGAGGTTTCATTCTAGATAAGTAGCAATGGAATGTTGTACAGTTCCATAGGCCACTTACCCATTACATGCATATTAGTAGTATACTGTTCATTAATGCAATTATTTTAATATGCATAATACACAACCTAAGTCTAGAAACATAAGTATATATATCTTTGAGCAGTATTATTTAAACAATCAAATATACAAGAAATGTCAATTCAAATACTTATCTTTATTTTTTTGTTGGGTGGACTCCGTCTCAATCTTTGTTTCCTTACAGGAACTATTGGAGTGTGCTCCCTCTTGATCTTTTCTTCCTGGATTACCTGTCCTTGAACTTATATCCATCCTCGATCACTATGCATGCTTACTAGTACCATCATTGTGTTATCCTTGAGATCTCATACATAATCATACATTTATTAGTATAATCTTAATACTATCAAAACACAATAATCATATCATAAGCATGTATAGTCATGATCATTTCAAACACAGATCATAAGCATTAGTATTCAAGGTTTATATAGGACTTTTCTGGTTAGTCATATCATTAATCAAAGTAAGGAACATAATATGCATAAACCTTGGATTACTCAAACTTGTAACTTCATGAGTAAAAATTATCAATCATACAAAAGTATAAGGTCCTTACATAGGGTAGGATTCTAACTTGATATAGGAAAAACATACTTGGTCATCATATTTGCTAGTTATGTCTAGCAATGTTTTCTTGTTCTCTTCAATGACCTGCATAACGCATAATGTAACCATTGTAGAACCAAATTATACATACCTCTATGTGATCCATGACTATGGATGAG
Source organism: Larix kaempferi (assembly GCA_027924585.1). Classification (NCBI taxonomy): domain Eukaryota; kingdom Viridiplantae; phylum Streptophyta; class Pinopsida; order Pinales; family Pinaceae; genus Larix; species Larix kaempferi. The sequence continues at coordinate 840,082 of BSBM01000737.1, forward strand.
TCTTTGTCTTCATGTCATCATGGTCTTCATATTGAAATTTTATTTGTACCTTCATGCTAGCGGATAACATTCTCCTCATACAACACCACCGTGCATTAGTACAATCATGATACAATCATAAGTGTCATAACCCTAATCAATGAATGTCTTCTATCATACATTCATACTTTTACTAAGGTGATAATACAAGTCTAAAATTAAACAAGATTGTTACTAAACTCAATAACATGAAGACAACCATATTATAAACTTAATCATGAACATATTTCAAAACATAGCTGTAAATCATACTTGTCAGATTGCTTGTAGTAGTAGTTGTTGTTGTTCCTTTTGTTCTTAGAACAATCTGAGGAAAAGTGTCCTCTTCTTGGTATGTGCTGTGAGAGCTTGATCTTCATTTTTCTTCTTGGGCCACAAGCCTAGCTTCTTCTTGTGAGCATTCCTCCCACAGTCTACTGAAAGAGATCAATTTCTTTCTTGCACAAATTCCTTGGATGAAGGAGTCCCATGACCTAGGTAAGCCATTCAAAGTGGTCATGATAATTTCTCCATTCTTCACCACTTCATCCACAGCTTCATGTTGTTCCTTGATTTGAGAGACCTTAGAAAATTAGGATTGAATGGTCTCTCCATTCTGGAACTTTACCCCTTTAAATTGGTTTTGCAGAGTCATCTTCCAATTTATGTTCTTTTCTTCAAACAACTTAGTCAAGGAGTCAAACATCTCCTTAGGTGTCTTTAGGGAAGACACATGGGGCATGAGATGGTCTTCAGCAATGATCCTCTTAGCCTTGACCAAGTTCTTCTTGTGTAAGGCCTTATCCTCTTCTTCCTCTAGAACTGGAACCTCTTCACTTATGTAGGTGTCTAATTCACTCTCTTCTAGAATTAACCCAATCCTATACTTCCATGCTCGGAAGTTATCAGCCCCTCCAAGCTTATCCTCAAGCTTGGTGTGGTGAGACATCTTTAAAGAGTACTTCAAATGGAAATAGAAAATATTTAGGCCTGACCACTTGATTTGTAGAAATCTAGATTTGGAGCTGGATTAGGGTTTGTCAGAGAAACCCTAAAAATTCAAAATTTGAATTTCAAGCTTCTGAAAGCATAGAAAGATGCGCCTTGATAAGCTGATTAAGCTGGTATACTCAGAATTTGAAAATTGTAAAGTTTTACCCCTCAAATTTGCTTTTCAAACTTCCGGATTCACTAGGAGGACCCTGCATTAGGGTTTCATTTTCCCGGAGCTTCACCCATCCAAAAAGTTTGATCTTGGTCTCTAAACTTCAATTTTTCAGAGGCGCTTCTAGCCATGGTCTCATTTTTAAAAAATTCCAACTTTTGCAGAAACCCTAATTTTCGGCTGCACTAATCAGGATCCCAAACTAGGGTTTGATTTTCCCGGAGCTTCACCCAACCAAAAAGTTCGATCCAAAGCTCTAAACTTTGATTTTTCCAAGGAGCTTCCAGCCATGGTCTCAGTCTTAAAAAATTCCAACTTTTGCAGAAACCCTAATTTATGGCTTCACTAGACACGACTTCAAACTAGGGTTTGATTTTCCCTGAGCTTCACCCAACCAAAAAATTCGATCCAAATATCTAAAATTTAATTTTTCCAAGGAGCTTCCAGCCATGGTCTCAGATTTCAGAAATTCCACTTTTTGTGGAAACCCTAATGTTTAGGGCCAAAACTAAAATTGCTCAGAATTGAATTTTGATTGGATAGAAAGATGCGCCTTGCTGAAGAGAGTCAATCTATCCTCCTGCCTTTCAAGATATGTGGATAGAAACTCAAAAAACAAGAAGCCATAGCTTCCGCAACTGCACAGTGTCTTCTTCTCAGGTTAGCTCTGATACCATGTTAATTTTGAGCATCAATTCAATATGATCTAGGATCTTAACTAAGAGAATAGCATGTACATCATATGAATTAGAAGAAGCAATCAAAAGAGACAATAGACACACAGAGTTTCCTTGGGGAAAACCATAAAGGTGAAAAACCCCAATAACTTCCTCAGAGATAGATAGAGCAATGATACAAAACCCAAGCATAAGAGATATGCCTAGAAGCAGCTTCTCCTCCTCCACTACTATGCCACTCTCCAATGAGTGTGTATGTGAGAAGTGAATGATCAAATAGAGTGCCTCCCATACTCTATTTATATTTGACTTGACTTGCCTAATAACCTTTAATAGGTCGGCCTCAACTTAACCACTTAACATAATGCTGACAGGGCCGACCCCCAATAGGGTGGTCTAATAACCCTTTAACCCACATGACTTATACAGGGACGACCCCATCAATGTGGTCTAATAAGCCATCAAGTATAAGTTACGACACTTACAATATAAATGATGACACTTTCGTATAGAGGAATAATACCATCTCTATAGGAGTACAATACACATATGTGAAATACATTCCGAAGTTACAAATACATCAACAAAAGTTAGAAGAGAGCTACAATGAATTGAGGAATGAATGTTGATTGAAGACGGATGAGCTAGTAGATGCTCTATAAAGGCAAAAGAAGTCGAAGAAGGTCGTTCAAGAATTCTATGTGAAGATTCCAAACTTCGAGGAAGAACTTGAGGTAGTAGCGACTATAGCCAATATTGGAACTGCAGTCGACAATCTTAAAACAAAGATGGAGGATATGGAAATTGGATACAAGGAGAAGATTGCAGACTTGGAGGCTAGACAACAACCTGGCACTCCACCAAAAGTAAAGGAAACAAGAATTGAAGAGCTGAAAACTTCGACAGAGTGCATCTCCGCGGAAGTTGAGAGGTTCCAAGATTTATTAGAAGAAGTGACCAAGTCATGGGCCACACTTCAAGAAGACCCAGAACTACATAAAATCCAGGGTGAAGTACAAAAGAAGAAGAAGGACCTTGACTCAATGAACACGGTAATGAAGGACTTGTCGCAAAGGAAAAGAATACATATGTTCACTGAAACAAAGGACCTTCAGAAATAACTGAAGGCATTAAGCACAAAGGAAGCATAAATTGTGGCAAAGTTGCAACCAATGAAAGAAGAAGCATTGGCACTCTTTGAAGATATTGAGGTGAAGCTACAATAGATTCGCACAATAGAGAGCACATTTAAGGACCAGATGCATGAACCGATATCTGCGATGTTGCTCGAAATAGTAAAATAATACGAGTAGGAAACTAAGGAGGCTATTGAGAAGCCGAGCGCAACATATCAAGAGCTTGCAGCAAAGATGAAAACACCAAGCACTACGAAGTCAATGAAACCTAGTATAAGTGGCTCGGGGGTGAGTCACAAGTAAGTGTTAGTGGCCTGTTGGGAATGGCCCAAGAAGAGAAAGTTACGAAGGCAAGTATAGTTAGGCGAGGCATGACATTGACCATTGTTTGCTGAAAAGTGACTCTGTAAATCTTGAGCAGAGGGTATGGAGCAAAGATAAATTGAAAAGAAAAGATATGTTTCCTTAATAAAGACAAAGTACTAAGGACAACCATAGGTGGTTGGCACAGTTAAGGGTTGAGAGATGACCTGAATGCTACAGGAGCAGGAAGTTAAGAAGCAGAGTGGTGTAAAGGACATGCCACTACAAAATTCATAGGTGTGCTGTCAAAGAAAGCGTCAGAGTCAGAGAAAGTGACGCCAAAGGGAAAACAAATTTAAAGCTTAGCGTGGTCTACATGAGAATCACAAGGGGGTTTTTGGGTTTTGCGTACTATGGGGGTTGGCCCATAGTTATTTTAATATGTTACCTTCAGTCACATATATATATAACGGTATTTTTGTATAAGGAAGGGTTGTTGTTTTGTTAGTAGGTTTTTTTGTTTTTTTTTTTGTTGGTTGTTAGCGAGCAAGACAGAAGAGAACATACTCTACAGCTGAGTGAGTAGAGATCTGATTGTAGAGAAGAGTTTGCAACTGAGTGTGCAGACTGGAAATGTTACCCTTCCAAGTTAATAAAAGAACAGTTCTTGTGGATGTAGCTCTCGCCTAGGGGGTGAACCATGTAAATCTATGCATTTATATATAGGAGCTTGTGATGTGCTTTGTATACTAGTTTATGTGTGTTTACATATTTACTTCCATGTGTATGTTAATGGTAATTGCATTCTAAGTAAAGGGAATATCTATGTATGAATGTGATGGATGAACACTAAGGATGATGAATGCGTAGCTAACTGGTGAATACAGTAGATATTTAGTGTAGTTCTGTATACTATTAAGAAGCTGTGAAGTGTGAAGTAACGTGTTCATTCTATTCTGCTAGTCGAGGCCAAATAGGACTTTTAGCGATGTTGTTAACCACATATTCACATTGCCACGGTTACAGAAACTTGATTCTGTAACCCCCTGTTAGAAAAACAGGATCGCAGAGCAATAACAATAAACATAAATGAAAATATAATCACACACACATTACAAGAGAGACATAGATATATCAAGGTTCACCCTAACCTGGGATACATCCATACTGAATTTGCCAGTCCTTATTATTATTACCGTCCAGCAAGGTGAAGGGATACAACTTGCAGCACAGCCGCTGCACTTCCTCTTCACTATCTCACAGTCTCTCTCCTGATATTAGAGATCTTTACAATGCATAAAACCTAATACATCAACCCTAGCCGTATTACAATGTCTTTCTTTTATAGGGAAAATACAATGGGAAAAATACCATGGGATACCCAAAACCATGGGCCCGCAAAACAGCTTGCGAAAACAACCCCAAAATTTTTTCTCGGGGGCATTGCCCCCAAACCCCTTTTTCAGGGCTTCTTCCGAACCCCTAAAAATGCAGAATGGGTGTACAATCCTCCGGAGTGCATGGCCAAGACAATATCATCTATGAGACTAGAAGATCTGGCTCCACAACCAACAATCTCCCACTTGGAGACTGATCACAGCAACTCCACCGCTGCTGCACTTGCTGGACTTGGACTTGGAAAATTTCTCCTCTTCACCTTCATGCTAGAAGGCCAACTAAAATCGAGCAAGAACTCAGTTTCTCTCTGGTCACTACCTTTGTGAACATGTCTGCAGGATTTTGGCTAGTATGTATCTTTTCCACCTTCAACAGTTCATCTTCCAAAACAGAGCATATGAAATGGTACTTGAGTTGTATATGTTTAGTCCTGGAATGGAATGCTGAGTTCTTTGCAAGATGAATGGCACCCTGGCTGTCACTATACAACCTGCTATCCTTCTGCTTCTTACCCACTTCCTCCATAAACCTCTACAACCAAATCATCTCTTTACTAGCCTCTGTAATAGAAACATACTATGCTTCCGTTGTTGAAAGTGCAACAACCTTCTGCAGTTTCGAAATCCAGCTTACTGTTGTTCCACCTAGAGTAAACACATACCCTGTGGTGCTCCTCCTGTTATCCTTATCACCTGCCATATTGCATAAACATATCCCGGTAGAACAGTGTCTGAACCTCCAAAACATAATGCATGAGTGGTGGTACCTCTCAAATACCTGAGAATCCACTGTACCGCCCTCCAATGTTCTTTACCTGGATTGTTCATATATCTGCTCACAACTCCCACTGCATGTGCAATATATGGTCTTGTGCACACCATGGCATACATCAAGCTGCCAATTGCTGATTGATAGGGAATCTTGGATATGTAATATGTCTCTTCCTATGTCTTGGGACACATTTCCTTACTTAGACTGAAATGGATGGCCAAAGGTGTACTAGCTGGTTTTGCATTCTGCATTCTGAACCTCTCCAACACCTTTTGTATGTACTCACCCCGAGACAATGTCAATTTGCGATTTTTCCTATCTCTTGTTATTCTCATACCAAGGATTTGCTTTGCAGCACCCAAATCCTTCATCGCAAATGAATTAGCTAGATTCCTTTTGAGTACATTTATATCCTGCATGTTAAACCCTGCAACAAGCATGTCATCCACATACAATAACAATATAGTATATCTTTCATTGTCTAGCTTCTTGAAATAAATACAGTGGTCAGAATGACATCTACTATAACCTTGTTCTGTCATAAACCTGTCAAATTTTAAATACCACTGCCTTGGAGCTTGCTTCAAGCCATACAGACTCTTTTTCAACCTGCATACCAAGTTCTCCTTACCTTTGACCTCATACCCTTGTGGCTGCTGCATATATATCTCTTCCTCCAAATCCCCATGGAGAAAGGCTATTTTTACATCTAACTGTTCAAGATGCAAATCTTCTACCGCCACTAGACTTAAGATAGTCCTAATTGAAGTCATCTTAACAACAGGAGAAAATATTTCATCAAAATCAATACCTTTCTTCTGTGCAAACCCCTTTACAACAAGTATGGCCTTGTACTGCTTCTTACCTCCTTCTTCTTCCTTCAACCTGTAAATCCATTTGTTCTGCAATGCTCTTTTACCAGCAGGCAACTGAACCAGATCCCAAGTCTGGTTTCCTACCAATGAGTCCATCTGCTCATTCATGCCTTGCTGCCACTTCTTTCTAGTTTCCAACTGCATTGCTTCTTCATAACATTCTAGTTCACCAGCATCAGTCATCAACAAATAATACATTGAAGGAGAGTATCGTTCAGGGAGTCTATTTAACCTGGTATATCTTCTTGTAGTTGTAGGAGTTTCAGGTACTTGTTGTTGTTCTTGATTTTCTGGCACCTTTGGAACTTCATTTTCTATAATTTCATCAAGTACTGTGTACTCTGTGTTTTCCTTTTCCTGTTTCTTTCCCCGCAAATAATCTTTATACATGACCTTTTCATTGAATATCACATCTCTACTCCTGCTGATTTTGTTATTTTCATAATCCCATAAGCAATAACCAAATTCATCAACCCCATATCCAATAAAGTTACATTTCTTCGATTTAGCTTCAAGCTTTGTTCTATTTTCTTTATCAATATGGACAAATGCTTCACAACCAAACGTTCTCAGAAATGAGTAGTTTACCTTTTTATCTGTCCATGCCTCCTCTGGAATACCACCATCGAAAGCACTTGAAGGTCCTCTGTTTATTAAATAAACAACATTATTTACAGCATCCGCCCAAAACTGTAAGGTCAACCCTGCATGCAGTCTCATACACCTTGCACGCTCCATGATCATTCTGTTCATCCTTTCTGACACACCATTTTCTTGTGGTGTTCCTGGGACTGTCTTATCTCTAGGAATCCCATGGTATGAACAATAACTATCAAACTCCTTGCCGCAGTACTCACCTCCATTACCAAATCTGAGACACTTCAACCTTTTCCCTGTCTCATTCTCAACCAAAGCTTTCCACTTCTTAAAAGTAGCAAACACATCAGATTTATGTCTAATGCAATAAACCCAAGTTTTCCTAGTTGCATCATCAATAAATGTAACATAATAATGAGAGCCACCAAGAGATTGTACCTGAGCCAGTCCCCATACATATGTATGCACTAGCTCTAACTTTTCAGTCTTCTTCTATTTCCCAACCCTGAGAAATATGACTCTCTTTTGTTTTCCATAAACACAGTTTTCACAGAATTCCAAAATTACCTGCTTCAAATATGGCAACAACTTCCTTGAGTGGAGAATCTGCATCCCCTTCTCACTCATGTGGCCAAGCCTATGATGCCACAATGCTGTATCTGTTCCTGTGGAAGCTAAAGAGATAGAATGGTCAGTATTATGAGGACATAAATACAACGTACCTATCCTGTCTCCTTTTTCTATCACCGTCGATCCTTTAGTGATCTTCCACCACTTTTATCCAAATATAGATAGACAGCCGCCATCTCCCAACTGCCCTGTTGAGATCATATTTCTTTTCATAGCAGGAATATGCCTAACATCTTTCAACAACCAGTCAGTTCCATTCTTAACTTTTATCCATACCTTACCCATTCCAACAATTTTACATGGCTCATCATCACCCAATAAAACATGTCCAAAATCGCCAGGAACATACTCATGAAAGTATTTCCTATGGGGTGTAGCATGACATGAAGCTCCTGAATCTACTACCCAATAATCACTAGTATTATCTAATGCAAGAATCAAAGCATATTGTAACACATCACCTGCTACATTTTCTTCGGGGGTAGTTTCCTTCTGTGCATCTCCTTTCTTCTTTAGAGATCTGTAGTCTTTCTTCAGATGTCCTTTCTTTCCACAGTTCCAGCACTCTATTTTTCCCAGTCTGGACTTGGATCTACCTGTTTTAGACTTGCCACGATTACCTTGGCTCTTTCCTCTCTCCTTTTGTCTTCCTCTTCTCTCCATGGTCAACGCATTACCTGATGTCTCATCTGTGTTTTTTCTTCGCATTTCTTCGCTAGGAGTAACACCAATAATATCATCAAATTTCAAGGTGTTTGAACCATAGATAGAGTTACTTACAGCCATGACCAAGCTATTCCAACTTTCTAGCAATGAACATAAGATTAGAAGAGCCCTAACCTCATCATCAAATTTCACACTTACAAAACTTAACTGATTTGTAACCGTATTAAACTCATTTAAATGATCAGTAACAGATCCACCTTCAGAAATCTTCATATTAAATAAACGCTTCATTAGAAATACCTTGTTGGAGGTTGAGAGTTTTTCATACAGCTTACCCAGTGCGCTCATCAAACCCTCCGTTGTCGTTTCTTTTGAGATATTGAAAGCCACCGACGAAGCCAAGCTCAGCCGTATTGTTCCTAGAGCCTTTCTGTCAAGAACCTCCCGTTCTTTGTCCTTCATGGCCGCCAACTGGTTTGCTCTTCCTCCCAACGGTAGGAATAGATCCTTTTGGTACAGATAGTCCTACATTTGCATCTTCCATAACTGAAAGTTTTGGCCGTTAAACTTATCGATCTTAAACTTTCCTTCTTCCGCCATTGCTCCCACTCGAACTAGAAACCCTAGCTTCCTGCGGGTTTATCTGCCAAATAGACCTTTGGCTCTGATACCAATTGTTAGAAAAACAGGATCGCAGAGCAATAACAATAAACAAAAATGCAAATATAATCACACACACATTACAAGAGAGACACAGATATATCGTGGTTCACCCCAACTTGGGCTACGTCCACACTGAATTTGCTATTCCTTATTATTATTACCATCCAGCAAGGTGAAAGGATACAACCTGCAGCACAGCCGCTGCACTTCCTCTTCACTATCTCACAGTCTCTCTCCTGATCTTAGATATCTTTACAATGCATAAAACCTAATACATCAACCCTAGCCGTATTATAATGTCTTTCTTTTATAGGGAAAATACAATGGGAAAAATACCACGGGATACCCAAAACCATGGGCCCGCAAAACAACTGGCGAAAACATCCCCAAAATTTTTTCTTAGGGCCGTTGCCCTCGAACCCCTAAAAATGTAGAATGGGTGTACAGTCCTCCGAGGTGCACGGCTAAGACAATAACATCTATGAGACTGGAAGATCTTGCTCCACAACCAACACCCGCCATATTTGCTTCGGGTGAGACTTCATTCTGTTTCCAGGTTGATGTCAAAAGGGCCAGTGAAAGGGGTTTTGTTGTTTCTATAAGAACTTCGCTGAACCTGGGTTTCCCAAGAAATTAGACAACACCACTTTTTTTAAATCCTAGTATATGTTTCTATTATTAATAATTTAAAAAAAAAATTATTCAAGAAAAATGCAAACATGTTGAATATCAAAAATTAAAAAACAATGAGCAAATAGAATTAGAAAGATACTACCGAACAAAGAATGCAGATGTCTTGAATATCAAAACATGAATCCATAGCTTGCCCCTTCAACCCAAAAATAGGAATCCAACAAAAATATATATTATTTAACTGAATCTCCACTACAATTATCACCCCTTCCCCTAGCGTGTGGGCCCTCTCACCATATCAAGTACCCCTTTAAATACCAACAAGCTAATTTCCACAAGGTCACCTAAACATTCTAGCTCTGGTACCCAGTTTAGGAGATAGTTTCCCTACACTCCCTTTAAGTTCCTAACTTGGATCTTGGAGATAAAGGTCCATCACCGAGTTTCTCCCTTCTAGTAGGGAAAATTACACCTTATATGTTAGGAGAGATTCAACAAGAAGCTCCCAACTTCCTCGGGATAGTCCAAAGAAGGCATATTTTTCCCGGTTCATTCTCCAGAAAATATCACCAAGCTCAACATTAGTTGTTTCATAGAGATTGATAGCACTACAAGATGGTGGTGAAACTCATAGAAGAAGACTTATAAACAAATCTTAAAGTCACTACACTTTGACATCTATAAGAAGATATGTAAGCCATTAAGGGGCATAGGGGGATAGCTCAACCATTTATAAACAATATTCCTAGGCATTTGACTAGTTTGGGTTAGTAGGTGCCCGATCCAAATCCCTTAGGTGAGGTGCACTAGACTACAATAATGGCATCAAAGGATGGGCATGATCATATGCAAAATAAAGAAGAGAATCTTGAAACATCTTGATCCCGGATTTCCATCCCACTTTGTTAAGATAAGAAAACAGATCTAATCGATGAAGAGATCAAACAATCCAAATTCAAGTCATACACATCGATTTGGAATCAAATTTGAAAAAACTTAGCAAGCTGCCAGAAAGGATAATCGACCACCTTGAAGCCTAGATATTTCGAAAACACAAAATTGCATTTGAAAATTACCTCCCTTCAAAATGAAACAACTGTGCAACAAGCTCATAATGAGGGCAAGGATTCCCGAGGTTTAAGTCAAAGATGGTAACAGAAAAAAAGTTAAAACATAGAAGAGTAAGACAAGTTGGTACAATAGCAAATGGAACAACTAGTTGAAGAAACTATCCAAAATGAATTCAATTGCCCCAGTAATCCAAGCCAAAATACAATGGCATGCTAATTGCTACCTTGCATGTAAAGATTTTTGTCTTCCAAGAAAAAATATTTTTCTGGAATCCGAATTACTAAGTAGAGATTCCTAGAGGTTTTGCATGCTAATTGTTGAGGAAGGGTCAAATAATATTGTTGTTGCGTCAATGAAGACAAAGTGCAGTGTTGGAAAGGAATTTGCAATGACTAAAAATCAAATAACCAAGAGGATTATGGTCATGTTGGATCAACATGGGGAAGAAACAGTTCAACAGACAAAGCTAAGGAAAGTTCACCAACCATACCCAAAGGATTTTGCCAATTTATTTCCTACCTATAATCTTCCAGAAGGTATCTCACCAACTCATGTGTATGAACTAGGCATTTAATAACATTGTTCATGAAACAAGTATTCCCAAGGTTTTGGAGTCCTTTTTAACCAGAAGAACCCCCTTCTACACGAGTGCTTCTAATTCCATATCAATTATCTAAATCCGTTGAAGGTGAATTAAGAAGTTGATAAGTGTGATAAGCATCTTGGTTGTTTGGGAATCTATATCCCATCTCCCTCCTAGAAATGAGAATCCTCATCCCATAATCCCATCCCATCCATGAGAGGGTATATGGTCTAAATCCCTATCGTCCTATTCATGGCATTAGGAATTTTGATTTTGGTGAATCCGAAAAGGCGTCTCTGATACGATTTTATCTATAAAAAACATGTTGTTTCTATGGGTCTCGATTGGGGGAAATGCCTTATCCATAATTTGTTCTCATTCTGTATAAGGGGAAGATAGGAAATGACTTCTAAATTTTCCTAACCACTCCATAATATTTTCGGGACAGTTTTGAGAAATTTATAAAGAGATGGGTTGTTAATAAGGACAACAAAAATTACTTAACATCTATGATATTTCTCTTCTTGAATTGATCTTAGAATTGTGTTTATGATGCCCATGCAAAGGGGAGGAAATTGATTTACACCTCCCGAACTTGACGAACTCGGTTATAACAGAATGTGAGACACCTAAATCTTGTAGCCATCTCACAATGATAAGCAGAATAACGAAGAGGGGGTCTTGGTATTAGGGACCAGTGGAACAAACAAATAGAATCCATGATATTTCTATGCATTTGGAAATTTAACAAATATAGAATACGCCTGAGAACAAATTGACTTGCCTAAGAAGGGGAAGACGTTGATTTCAAGTCTTCTACTGAAGAAGCCCTCACTCATCGCTTCAAAAGCCTCCAATTTCTATCTGTTGTAGATTTATTCTCCATTGATACTACTAGTGGTGAATATATAGTGTAACCCAAGAAACAAATTCAACGGTAGTGACTTAATAACAAGCCTAAACTCGGATCTCATGCCCTTCATGCCAATTAACTAGTTATGGACAACATAAACTTCATTAATGAGTGGAGAACTCAACCAGTTAATGTGTAAACAACTAGTATAGATGAAAATCAAGCCCTTACCTCAGTTTTTAAGCACCCTCCCACTAGTATAGATTAAAATCAAGCCTTTACCCCGATGTTTCAGCACCCTTTCTCCAATTAAAATGAAATAAGCTGGGTTAACTTCATTAATGGACGGAGAATTTGTGCATGGCATACAACATATGTAAAACCCTCCTATCTCCCCCATGTCGATCTGTAACGCTCCTCGCTTCCCCATGTCGGTCTATACAGGCATGGATCAGTAACAATATCGAATAATTATGAACTAAATGAACTGTCATTACATGTGCTATGCAAACACCCTAGTTAGGTTCCAAGCGCATACACTATATTCATCATGCCATATCCTAATTACCATGTAACAATATAATTTTATTTCATATAATTATAAAAAAATTCGAATATATAAATTTTATTTCATATTATAAACTTCCAATAATTTATATTATAAACTTTCAATATTGGTTCATTTCTGGAAATGGTAGATTAATGAACATAACCCATATTTTTCACACATGTTTTATTAATAATTTTTACTAATATGCTTAAGGCTCCCAAAATTAAATCTCTCAATGTCTAATAATTGACTATATATGGAGTAGTTTCCCATGATTGGATCTAGTTCAAGGTAATTAGACGTTGGTAAGGGATTTTTCAAGATGTTGATATATATAATAAGCATAAGCTCGCTAGAAGCTACATCGACATCGTCATGATATATATATATATATATATATATATATATAATTTGGTGTTAATTGCCTAATTAGTTGATCCCCAAATTAAATATCTCAATATTGTGCAATATAAAGTCTATTAATTTAAATTGACTATATGGAGTAATTCCCATGCTTGGATCTAGTTCAAAGTAATTAGTTCCTAAGGGAATTTTCAAGATTATGATATAATATATAAGCCATAGCAGCTCGCAGCTTATAGCTAGACATCGACATCATGAATATTACAACTAATTTTGTGTCAAATATATATAGTTGAGTTCATGTGACACATGACACAATCTATAATTTACTAAATTCTAACACTGCAGATGGATCTAGAGACCCCCTTCTAAGGGGTCTCTGAATCCATCTGCAATGTTATAATTTAGTAAATTGTACAAAATTATTGTCAAAATTGTAATTTTCCATTGCTGCAGTGGTCCACATTTATAAATGACCAATTGTTATGTGGTCAATTTTAGTTTAGATATTTCGTAACCAAATTTGGTCATTTATCTTGTTCTTTTTAGTTTAGTTTTTATCCCGTGACCAAAAGTGGTCATTTATTTTGGTCTTTTTAGTTACTTCACTTAAATTTATCAATTTTTGTCATTTATCCCTTGAAAAAAACTGTGGCAACCAAATGTTTTGGTCTCCTGGTCACTTATCTCTCATTTTGTACTAGTGTATGGCTAATGACCTCACTAAAGTCAAGTTGCGAACCCTTTCACCTTCCCTCCTCCTTGGAATCAAAATCCTCATATTCATGGTCACAATATAGAAGAAATCCACTAATGGCACTGCAGTAGGAAATAAAATGGGAAAACCCCAATATACAGCAATATCTCATGTCGCCGACTAATGCTGCCCCCCCTGTAGAGGAAGGATATGAAGAATGATGTGATACATAGTATTTGAATGCATCAAACCCTTCCCCTAGTCTGAACATGCTCTTCCACTCGGATGAAATGCAGTGCGATGAAGACTTGTTAGGGTCAGAAGGTATGTGCATGGTAGAAGAACAAGAATATGTCCTTGAAGAAGAAACTATATATGAAGAACGGAAGGCTTCCGATCTATATCCATCTTAGTTGCAGTTAGTTACAAATAATATCATGGTGGAAGTCATAAGAAATTATGACCTAAGGCCTCGACCTAATGCTCCAAATTTCAGGCGGGAGGACCCTTTTAAGTCATACAATGAGAATAGAAGAGAAGTCCAAGAGGAGATATAGTATTAAAAGTTTTTGATTTTAAATAGACCCTCGTACCACTTAATCCAAAATTCAAAAGTATGGAATCCAACCAAACTATGTTAGGCCCAGGGTTAGTGCCAACGAAGCAAATTCCAACTGTCAATGTATAAGACACTGTTCCCCTTGTTGCTCATACCTTTGATATTAAGCATGAATTAAAAAATCAAAAAAATCCCATGCTTATGTCTGAAAATTTTAGATTCCCAAGTCATAAAAAATAATTATCCTCCTACCTCGGCCTCAAAGATCCAAATCCTTTGGTACCACTCAAAGTCCCTCCTTCCCCAAATAAATCAGTTCCTACTTCCTCTAATTTTATGGGGCTTAGTGACGAACCTCTTTTGCAGTCTTATCAGATTAATATACAAGATGATGTTCCTAATATAATCTTGGGAAGCCTACCTGATGAAACAGACCGTGTGACCCCTCCTTTTTATATCACTTTAGAACTGCATAATTTCCACCTGCACAATTTTCTATACGATTTTGGTGCCTCCCATTCCTTGATGCCTCTTGCAGTCATGGAAAAACTTGGTCTTAGCATCACCATACCGTATAAATATATGTTCTCCTTTGATTATAAGAGATTTCATTTCATTGGAATGATCAAATACCTCGTGGTACGAATGGTGCAAATCCCAAAAAAAATCGTTATGATGGATGTAGTCATAGTAGACGTCCCTCCCTCCTATGGTATGTTACTATCCAGGCATTGGGGAACCCATGTAGGAGGGAGTATCCAATTTGACCAATATTATTCCACTATTCATGTCCTGGGGGGAGAAACTTGTCAATTATACCAAGAACCTAAAATGATATATGTCACCAGTGATCCCAAAAAACGACTCAACCTCCCCTTATATACCTTTGATGAATCGGGAAATTTCATCCTCAGTCACCAAGATCCAATCCAAAGCAAAGCTGAAATTCTAATGGTCATTGAAGAACCCCCTCTCAACACCTCTGGGCTATGGGAATTGTTCTTTGATGGAGCATGTAATTAAAAAAGTAATGGAGTTGGTGTACTAATAAGGTCCCCATCTGGTAGAGAATTCCCATGTGCTTTTAAACTTCATTTTGATTGCACCAATAATGTTGTAGAGTATGAAGCATTGGTACTTTCACTTGATACTACAAGAAAAATGGGTGTCACTCATATTTATATATTCATATATTAGGATATGATAGTCAATTAGATAAGGAGTAGATGTCAATTGAAACACCCCAAGTTGAAACAATATAAACACGTAGTCTGGGACTTGTTTGATAATTTATTCTAGGCCATAAATATCACAACTATACCAAGGGAGGCTAATCACTATACTGATCTCTTGGATAAATCTGCAATAGATTTGGTTCCCCCTGATGTAAATCATTTTTCATATGTATTTAAAGAAATGTATAGGCTTGCAATTCCCAACAATATTAAACAATGGCAAGTATTCGAAGATGATGAACAAATTAGGAATTTCATAAGCCTAGTGGAAGAATAGTCCAATACACACATTGATTCAGACAAAGAGCAAGGTGAAGAAGGAACTAGAGAAAAAGATTCTAGGAAAGGAGATTCATTAGAATGGATAGAGGGACAGAAGGTCATTCAGCTCAAAACCAATTACATTATAAAGGAGCTAGTACCTCTAGAAACATTATTCGGGTCCGAGGAAGTATTGGATAAACCTTCTATAAAACCAAATGCAGCTGAAGTAGATGAGTATAAATTGAGAGATGAGTCATGACCCATAATTGTCAAATTATCCAAGAGCTTAAAAATCAAAGAAAAAGTGCAATATGTTGAGCTTTTCAAACAGTTTGAGGATGTGTTTTCCAGGGAGTATGAAGACCTAAAAAATTATAACCCATATATTTTTCAGCACCAGATTCCCTTGAGGGAAGATGGAAAACCTTCTAGGAAAAAGCAGTTCTAGGTGATCCCGATGCTACGACCATTAATTAAGCAAAAAGTCAAAAAAATACTTCAAGCAAAGAATATAATACTAGTAAGATATTCTGATTGGGTAGCAAACCTTTTTCTGGTAAGAAAAGGGAATGGAGAAATAAGACTCTACGTGGATTTCATAAACCTAAATAAATATTCTCTAAAATATAATTATCCTTTACCTAAGATGGACCAAATGTTACAGAAATTGGTTGGTTTAGAAAATATGTTTATGTTGGATGGCTTATTAGGTTATAATCAAGTAAGAATGGACCCCGATGATATTCTAAAACCACTTTAACCATGCTATGGAAAACCTTTTCCTACCAAAGAATTCCTTTTGGAGTGATCAATGTTGGAGCCACTTTTCAAAGGGACATGTATTTTGATTTTGTTGATATAAAAGATAAATTAATTGTCATTTATTTGTATTATCTTACACTATATTAAAAAAAGGCTAAAGATCGCATCCATCACCTCGGGAAAGTTTTTGAAAGATGCCAACAGTTTGGTATATCTCTGAACTCCAATAAATTATACTTTGGGATGGAGGAAGGAAAAATACTAGGCCATGTTGTGTTAGCTCAAGGAGTGATAATTGATATGGATAGGGTAGATACCATTAATACTATTCCTCTCCCTAGACATAAGAAAGGTCTATAGTCATTCTTTAGGAGAATAAATTTCTTGAGAAGGTTCGTGCCAAATTTTGCTGAAGTAAATCAAGGTATGACTTAAATGCTAAAGAAATAGTCAGAGATGATATGGGGTGAAGGTTTGAAGGAAGCCTTTACTTCCATCAAAAGAGTACTAGGGGAAGCCCTAGTATTGATCAAACCCAATTATGAAAACGATTTCTTAATTTTCTCATTCACTTCAAATCATACCATAGCAGCGGCCCTATTGTAGATAAATGATGAACAATTTGAGCAGGCAGTGGCCTTTTTCAGCAAATATATCAGAGATGGAGAACTTAGATATAGTATCATGGAAAAACAAGCATACGAACTAGTCAAAGCCCTGAAAGATTTCAAAGAAATGTTCTACAATCACAAACAATCGCTTTTGTTCTGCATGCATATTTAAAGAAGATTTTATGACAACCCCAAGAAGATGAAAGATGGGGTAAATGGATTAAAAAAATTCAGGAATTCAACTTAACTATGAATCCCACTAAACTAGTGAAAGGGAAGGGATTGGCCAAACTAATGGTAGAAGAAAATTTGTAGGCAATGGGAATGAATTTGATGTCCTTTGTTGAAGAAGAAAGTTACCTAAAAGAAGTGTACGATTACATTCGTGATTGCTATACTCAATCCAATTGGTACAATGACATTGTGTATTTCCTATCCACGGTAGCTACCCCCTCAAGTTAGATAAATAACAAAAGATATCCATGAATATGAAAGTGGGAAAGTATTGCATCATAGGAAAAGATTTCCACTGGAGAGACCTTGAATGTCTGTTACTCGAATGCTTGATAGAAGAAGAAGTTGAAATGGTAATCAAAGAAATGAATAAAGGGATATGTGGTGGAAATTTTTCGGCCAAAGAGATGGCTTATAAAATACTAAGGTTTGGATACTATTGTCCCACCCTTTTCTTTGATGTACATAAATTTGTCAGAGCTTGTTTGCCCTGCCAAAATTTCTCTAGGAAGCAAAAATTTCCAGCATTACCTTTGAGAACCATCCAAGTAAAAACACCCTTTGAACAGTGGGGCATTGCTTTCATCAGGTAAATTCACCCTCCATCTAGTAACCAACACCAATGGATACTCACTGCCACCGAATACTTTACCAAATGGGCAGAAGTCGTCCCTACTAAACATGTTAATTTTTGAGCATTAATTCAACATACTCTAGGATCTTTACTGAGAGAATAACATGTACAGCATAACAAGCATATCAATCACAAAAAGCAATCACATGAGACAATAGACACATAGAGTTTCACTAGGGAAAACCATAAAGGTGAAAAACCCCACAACTTCCTCAGAGATAGAAAGAGCAATGATACAACCCAAGTACAACAGATAGTCCTCCTAGCAGCCACTCCTCCTTCCTTACTTGTGTGACACTTTCTGGAGAGTGTAGAAGTAAGTAATGAAGTGATCAAATAGAGTGCCTCCCACACTCTATTTATACATGACCTTACCTTCCTAATAAACTAGCAGGGCCGACTTGTCTAACTCAGTCTAATAACCCATGGTAATACTAATCAGGGCCGACCCCACACTTGGTGGTCTAATAACCCATCACAAGCAAGTTGCGACACTTGCAAAACTTGTCAATACAAATGACGACACTTCCGTATAGAGGAATAATACCATCTCTATAGGAGTACAATATACATAGGTGAAATACATTCCGAAGTTACAATTACATTAACACTCCCTCTTAACTAGGAAGGTATTTATCGACACAGATCTGCTAGCACAAGTCTTCTTCTCTGGATCATCGTCACTGGATCAGCATCATCGAATCATCGTCATCGTCACGGCTGCTGCTATCTCAATCAATCTCTAATCTACTCATCATAGGAAGTTCTACAGAGCCAATCCTTTTTCATACTGGATGTAGGCCCACCACCTATAGGTCTTCATCATCACTGGCCATACTGTGGAATCCTCAGGACTTATTACATGCATCACAAACCCTCGTAAGAGCATCCCAGGACTAAATACGGACACACAACCCAACCTATCAGATCTCCCAGGTCTTATATGTGACCCTCATCACAAACCCTTAAAAGAGAATCCCAAGACTTATTACGGGCACATAGCCCAACCTATCGGATCTCCCAAGTCTTATATGTGATCACCACCACAAACCCTCGAAAGAGCATCCCAAGACATATTATGGGAACACAACCCAACCTATTGGATCTCCCAGGTCTTACATGTGATCTCTACCACAAACCCTCGAAAGAGCATCCCAGGACTTATTACGGGCACATTGCCCAACCTATCGGATCTCCTAGGTCTTACATGTGGTCATAGGACAAACCCTCGAAAGAGCATCCCAGGACTTATTACGGGCACACAGCTCAACCTATCGGATCTCCCAGGTCTTACATGTCCTCCCAAGCACAACTTGTCCACGGCCACAGAGTATCAATCTGACACTCACCATACATCAGCCTGATGTACATGATCATCCTGATGCATATCATCTGGAGCAACATCCTGAAGCTCATCATCCTTCATCATCTTGATCATACAATGCATCCACCTGATGCATACATAGTATCTACCTGATACATATCATCATACATGATCTACCTGATCATACAATGTATCCACCTGATACATAAACAAATACATGACCCACCTGATCATATAATGTATCCACCTGATACATATCAACATACATGATCCAACTGATCATATCCAACATCCAACATGATGCATACATAAATACAGGATCCAACTGATCATATCCAACATCTAACATGATGCATACATAAATACATGATCCAACTGATCATATCCAACATCTAACATGATGCATACATAAATACATGATCCAATTGATCATATCCAGCATCCAACATGATGCATACATAAAGCAGTAACCGGAGCATCGTCCTGGTGCTCATCATCCAACACTTACATCCACAGCCATGGGAAGGATCCTCCTCTCACCATGCTCGGAATGGATGCTGCAAATGTGTCCATCACTTCTTCCTCGAAGTGTCGTCAATCTGAAGAACACCAAGCCTCTCTCTAAAGTACTCAAACTTCACTTTGGCTAGTGGTTTCGTCAACACATTTGCAACCTGCTCATCCATCGCAACATACAGGAGCTTCACTGCTCCTCTCTGCACCATATCCCTGATATAGTGATATTTGACCTCAATGTGCTTCGACCTGTTGTGGAACACTGGATTCTCAGACAGCTTTACACAACTCTGGTTATCACAAACGATACCAGTAGCCTCCAGTGGGAGATCAAATAACTCAGACAGTAGCTTCCGGAGCCATACTACCTCACAACTAGCCAAACAAGCTGCAACATACTCTGCTTCAGCTGTACTCAGTGCTACGCAGGACTGCTTCCTGCTAAACCAAGAAATCACACCTGATCCCATACTAAAGCAACACCCAGAAGTGCTCTTCCTATCTGCAGCACTGCCCACCCAGTCCAAATCAACATAACCCTGTAGGTTAAACTTTTGATTCGCATCATACTTGAGCCCATAATCAACCGTACCCTTTAGGTACCTTAGAATATGCTTTACACCAACCAGGTGAACACTTCTGGGATCCGTTAGGAACTGGCTCAATGTGTTCACCGCAAAGAAAATATCTAGTCTCGTGTTCTTTAGGTACATCAAGAACCCAATCATCTGACAATACATCATGGAATCAACCGAATCAGATGAAGCATCACACAGTAGCTTCGGGTTCGATGGAATAGGTGTGGCTATGGCCTTGCAGTCCATCATCCTGAACCGCTTCAGGATCTCTACTGCATACTTCCCTTATCCAAGGAAGATCCCATCTGCACTCTGCCACACATCCATACCTAGAATATAGTGCATCATCCCCAAGTCATTCATCTCAAACTCGGCATCAAGCTTCCTCTTGGTATCAGCAATCAATCCATCCTCACCTGTAACAAATAGGTCATCCACATACAGAAGTAGTATCATAGAATTCCCTTCCTCAACCTTGTAGTAAAGGTTGGAATCTGCTTTACTCTCAAGTAATGCCCAAATTGGATAGAAAATTGTCCATCCTACCATACCAAGTCCTAGGAGCTTGCTTTAAGCCATACAAGGCTTTCTTCAACCTACACACATATGACTCCCTGTCATGTGTCTCAAAACCAAGTGGCTGCTCCACATACACTTCCTCCTCGACTACACCATTCAAGAAAGTTGTCTTGACATCCATCTAGTGTATCTTCCATTTCATCACTGCAACCAGAGCAAGTACTGATTTGATGGAAGTGTACCTGGCTACAGGAGCAAATGTTTCTTCATAGTCTATTCCTTCTTTCTAGGAGAAACCACGAGCTACAAATATTGCCTTGTATTTCTCTATGCTACCATCTGCAGCATGCTTGATCTTATAGATCCACTTGGAAGTCACAATAGACTTCCCCTAAGGTCTTGGGACAACATCCAAAACATCATTCTTCATGATCGATTGGTACTCCTTGACCATGGAATCCTTCCATTATTTCTTTCCCGCCACTTCTTCATAACTGGAAGGTTCTTTGTTCATAATGTCACTGAGTAAGGCAACATAACTGGTGTGTGTTCTAGTCCTCTTCCTTTCCCTGTGTTCTTCTTATGGAATTCCATACCTTTCTGCATCTTGAATGAGCTCTCTAGCCCATGCAGGTTTCCTCTTGTGAGAGTTCTTCTCACGGGGTGGATCTATAGGTTCTTGTGGATCTTCTATTTCACGATATGCATCTGGAATTGCTTCAGTCATAGTAGTGTCTTGAAATATGGTTTCCTTTGGTTCTTCATGATCTTCAACATGTGTTTTCCTTGACTTGATGAAGGCTGAGTTTTCATCAAATGTTACATCCCTACTGACATCAATCTTCTTGAACCCTGGAAAGTATATTCTGTAAGCTTTCGAGCTTTCATTGTACCCCATAAAGATGCCCTTCTTTCCTGAAGGATCTAGCTTTGTTTTCTTTTCCTTTGGAACATGTGTATATACTGGACAACCAAATATTCTGAGATGGCTGACTTCAGGTTTCTTACCAGAGAAGACATCTTCTGGTGTCTTGTTGTCCAATATCTTGTGAGGTGTTCTGTTCTACACATATACAGCTGTCCTAACTACTTCTGCCCATAAATGCATAGGCAGATCTTGGTCATGCAACATTTCCCGTGCTGCTTCCATGATTGTTCTATTCTTTTTTTCTGCAACCCCATTCTGTTGTGGATTGTAGGGAGCAATCAACTCCCTCTTAATCCTTGAATCACTACATAACTTCTTGAAATCACCTGAAGTGAATTCTCCGCCATTGTTGGATCTTAATGTCTTGATCTTCTTATCAGTTTGATTTTCCATCAAGGTTTTGAATTCCTTGAACTTATCAAACACTTTCATCCTTATTTTTCAAGAAGTAAACCCAAGTCTTCGTAGAGAAATCATCAATGAAAGAGACATAGTATACATACCCACTCAGAGAACTAGATGACATCAGATCGCATACATCGGAGTGGATAATCTCCAAGATTCCTTTTGCTTTGCTTTCACTGCTTGGAAATTCCTTCTTAATGTTCTTTCCTTTTGCACATCCTTTGCAAACACCTTCATGATTTGACCTGATTTTAGGAAGACCCTCTACAGCTTTGCTTGCAATTGGTAGTGCCCTATAGTGCACATGAGCAAGCCTTCTATGCCAAAGTTCACTTGGCTCCATGGATTCATGTATCATGGCATGTTCAGGTTGTCCCTTCAGTTTGGACAATCCTCCCTCTTGCTCTCCAATCACTACTACATCATCTATAGTTTTACCCTTTGGCCACATTAGGACTTGGCCATCTACAAATGCAACCCTCATGCCTTTTGCATCCAATGTAGATATGGAGAGTAGGTTCTTCTCGAGCCTAGGTACATATAGAACATCTTTCATCTTCAAAGACTTCCCAGAGTCTAGGTTGTAGGAAGCTTCACCACTTCCTTTGATAGGATATTGATAGTCATCCCCAAGTTTCACCTTATGGGGTGACTCATGTTCAGATAGATTTGCAAAAGATTCTTTAAACCCAATCATGTGTTTGGAAGCCCCACTATCAATGAGCCAATCGTTGCATCCATGAGAGATGGTACCTATGAGAGAAGAGATTAGAACATATTCATCTTCACTTGATGAATCATCACTTTCTGCTCTAGCCTTCTTCTTGGGAGTTTCATCATCCTCAGCAGCATGAGCATGATATCTCTTATTGTTGAAGTTGTTGTTGTTGTATTTCTTCTTCTTGGGACAATCTGTAGCAAAGTGTCCCTTTTCATTGCATGTGAAGCATCTGAGATCTTTCTTTTTCTTATGATAATGGTGGTGAGAAGATCTCCTGATGTGTGATGGCTCTCTCTTGAACTTTCCTTTCTTGGTGTGTGCTGTGAGAGCTTGATCTTCATTCCCATCTTTTCTTCTCGGGCGACAAGCCTTGCTTCTTGTTGTGAACATTCCTCCCATAGTCTACTGAAGGAGATCAATTTCCTTCTTGCACAGATTCCTTGGATGAAGGAATCCCATGACCTAGGTAGGCCATTCAAAGTGGTCATAACAACTTCACCATTATCCACTACTTCATCCATAGCTTCAAGTTGTTCCTTGATCTGAGTGACCTTAGAGAAATAGGATTGAATGGTCTCTCCATTATGAAGCTTTACCCCTTTCAATTGGTTCCACAGGGTCATCTTCTGATTTATGTTCTTTCATTCAAATAACTTGGTTAGGGAATCAAACATCTCCTTGGGTGTCTTCAGAGATGACACATGTGGTATGAGATGGTCTTTGATAGAATCAACAATGATCCTCTTTTCCTTGACCAAGTTCTTCTTATGTAAGGCCTTAGCCTCTTCTCCCTCTGGGACAGGGACCTCTTCACTTATGTAAGTGTCCAACTCATTTTCTTCCAGGATTAACCCAATCCTATACTTCCATGCCCGAAATTTATCAACCCCTCCAAGCTTATCCTCAAGCTTGGTGTGGTGAGACATCTTAAGGAGTACTTCAAATGGAAATAGAAAAAGATTTAGGTCTTACCACTTGATTTGCTGAAAATTGGATCTAGAGCTGGATTAGGGTTTGTCTGAGAAACCCTAAAAATTAAAAATGTGGATTTCAAAATTCTGAAAGGATAGAAAGATGTGCCTTGATGATCTGATCATCCTAGTGTACTTAGAAATTGAAAACTGCAAAGTTTTACCCTTCATAAATGCTTTTCAATCCCCCGAATTCACTGGGGAGGACCCTGAATTAGGGTTTGAGTTTCCCAGAGCTTCACCCAACCAAAAAGTTCGATCCAAAGCTATAAACTTTGATTTTCCAAGGATCTTCCAGCTATGTCCTCAGATTTCAGAAATTCCTATTTTTGTGGAAACCTTAAGTTTTAGGGCCAAAAATGAAAGTGCCCAGAATTGAATTCTGATTGGAAAGAAAGATGCGCCTTGCCGAGGAGAGTCAAAATACCCTACTACCTTTCAAGATCTATGGAGAGAAACCCAATAAACAAGAATCCCTAGCTTCTGCAACTGCACAGTGTCTTCTTCTCAGGTTAGCTCTGATACCATGTTAATTTTTTAGCATTAATTCAACATACTCTAGGATCTTTACTGAGAGAATAACATGTACAACATAACAAGCATATCAATCACAAAAAGCAATCACATGAGACAATAGAAACACCGAGTTTCACTGGGTAAAACCATAAAGGTGAAAAACCCCACAACTTCCTCAGAGATAGAAAGAGTAATGATACAACCCAAGTACAAGAGATAGTCCTCCTAGCAGTTACTCCTCCTTCCTTACTTGTGTGACACTTTCTGGAGAGTGTAGAAGTAAGTAATGAAGTGATCAAATAGAGTGCCTCCCACACTCTATTTATACAATTGACCTGACCTTCCTGATAAACCAGCAGGTCCGACTTGTCTAAATCAGTCTCATAACCCGTGGTAATACTAATCAGGGCCGACCCCACACTTGGTGGTCTAATAACCCATCACATGCAAGTTGCGACACTTGCAACACTTGTCAATACAAATGACGACACTTCCGTATAGAGGAATAATACCATCTCTATAGGAGTACAATATACATAGGTGAAATACATTCGGAAGTTACAATTACATTAACAAAACAAGCCAATGACCTGGTTGTAATTAA
This sequence comes from Larix kaempferi, assembly GCA_027924585.1. Classification (NCBI taxonomy): domain Eukaryota; kingdom Viridiplantae; phylum Streptophyta; class Pinopsida; order Pinales; family Pinaceae; genus Larix; species Larix kaempferi. Next base: position 865,112 of record BSBM01000737.1, read on the forward strand.
GTTTCTTGAAGAAAATATATTGTCTAGGTTCATATGCCCTAGGAAAATAATCATCGATAATGCCAAAGCATTTTGTTCCCTTAAAATGATTCCATTTTGCCACCAATTCAATATCCTCTTAAGCGATTCCTGTAATTAATAACCTCGGGGTAATGTTCAAGATAAATCCTCAAATAAGAACCTCATGAAGACTATAAAAATGACTCAATTAGAAAACAATAAGTCATGGGACAATCATCTCAGGTACTCCCTTTGGGATGATCATATATATACCAAAAGAGCTATAGGAAAAACACATTTTCAACTAGTATATGGCTTATATGTGGTACTACCCATACAATTGGAATTGCCGATCATGAAAATACTGCAAGACTTGGTAGCCAAGCTAGGAAAAATCAAGATGAGGGTAAATCAGTTGACAAAGTTACAGGAATGTAGGAATGATGTGTATCAAGGCTTCAAATTATACTATGATATAATGAAGGCCTCCTATGATAAGAAATAAAAGTGTAGACAATTCCTAAAAGGAGATATGGTGCTAATGTGGGACAAAATACATGAAAACCCTAGGAAACACTCAAAATTTGATAGCTTATGGCTAGGTCCATTAATGATTCAAGAAGTTATCGGCATGCCTTCCAATACTTTCAAAATTACAAATTTAGAAGGAAAACTATTGGAGTACCTTGTTAATGGCAAGTACCTAAAACCCTTCTATTCTAAATAAATGAAAATTCTTCAATCATGTACTATATTTTGCTTAGTTCTATTTTATGCTCTATACATTTAAGTAATTTTTTCCAAAAAATGCATCGTAGTTGATGCCCCTTGCTCCGTTGAGCCCACAACCAAATTCTATAATTGGCATTTTGTTTTTACTCAGGGAAGTATCCAAAAATCCTGAAGCACCTCTTCAAAACAAACTCCATGACCCAAGGGAAAGATAAGGTATTGTTATGCTACTCTCAGAGATTCGAGTTGGATACTTGGCACCTCACAGGGAAAAGCCATCCCAAAGAAGGAATCAAATGTTGTTGCTCAATTCACTCTTCTCCATCATCAACAATGATTATGTAGTTTGACAAAGATCATAGCCAAGTTGGAAAAGCAAGTATGAAGCTAATCATTAAGATCAAGAGTATCAATTATCCAGAAAATATCTTAGCCATCCGTGAAATATATAAATCAGTGAACATTTGGAAAATCACTTTGTGTTAGTGATCCCAAAGTTAATCATGCAATCCTTCAGGAGTAATCTTAGTTGTTAGAGTATTTGAGATGTGTTGAACACTTAAAGTTGAATATTTTCATTGACGGTCTAGATTAAGTCACGCAAACAATCAAATGTAAATCTAGGTCGTTGGAGGATTTCAAAAGTATGGTGGGATTAATGGAATCCATTTTGCGTCAATGGATCAAATAAGACAGCCCATGCGAAGTCGCAGTCCATGCAAGATCATCCGTGTCCTCTCCACCCATGTGTTCGCACATATGAAATATTACTATGATATTCTCCATTGACCTACCCGATCCTGTAATCATATTTCTATGACTGTCCTGTGGCTAGTAGATGATATATTCCTTCACACTCTCACCCATAAATAAAGGCGTAATGGCCTCAATTATCATCATCCCACCATCATGTTTGCAGCAAAGGTCATTACCCAAGATTTCGCTTCTGTATAGTCATGGATCCAATGCCACCCATCCTGAAAGAGTTCTTTTTGTTGTTATACAGTGATCCATGTCCTCACAAAGGTGGTTCCAATGGTTTTTAGTTAGAGATAAAAAAATATCACTATGAACCATTGCTCACTTTCAATAAGTCTCACAAAATTGGTGCAATGGCCAGAGATTCAAATCCCAGTTTTAGTAAATATCACGAGGAAACATAGGTTTCCTCTTGCAAAAGTGGCTTAGAATACTCCTCCCTCATATCAATTTCCCTCTTTTCATGCTACAATGTTCTACTATATGGAGGCCCTAGGGCATCGTGATTTTCAAGTTTAAGTGGACATGCCAAGGATTGCGCTCTTTTAGCTAAGTCCACTTCATATGGCCTTGAAGGGAAACAATATTTATTCCTTCTTGCATCCATTCCCATCTAGCACAACAATGGGCGATAATTTTCCAGCACCACATGGGAGAGGTTTTCTCATCGATTTTATTCAATACTAGACACGGTACCCCAACATTGTTCAGTACCAGAATTGATCCTATATTTCAAATGGCCAGATAGTGAAATGAAAGCGAAGTGTTGAGGCATGTAGGTGGTGACATACCGAATGAAGTGCTCCCAATAATCGATTATGACAACTATGGAACAAGATGAATATTTCACGAATGTATAAAGGACACGTGTCCACTATAGAGAGAACAGTCAGCTCCAAGAAACATATAAAAACTCAGTCAAAAGAGGCGCACATGGAGGTATTTTCTCATGCCGAGAGTAGTCTCCCATATTTGTCACATTAGATGGCTCTTTTCTTCCTCTTTTTCTCATTCTTCATAGTCACGGGCTGCTAAAAGTATGCTATCAATATGATAGATAATAGGACCAGGGTAGAGATGGATCAACCCCCCTTGTTGTATTCTTTTGTACAAGGGAAATGGAAGCTCTATATTTCTGAGGGTTCCCAGGATCGAGGCAAGCATGCCATTGGGGCTTCTGGATGTAAATTGTTTCTATTTGCAATGAATGATATATTGTTCTTTGGAAATACCCATGGACCGAGGAAAACATGCCACTTGGGATTTTGAAATAAAAATGTTTTCATTCATGGATGTGTGAGATTGTTGTTGTTTAATAAACCATGGATCGATGCAAGAATGCCACTGGTTCTTGAATTAATAGTATCTTATATATATATATATATATTAAATTCCTTTGAGATAGTATGTCAAGTATTCATTTGATGGTATAGAGTTACATGGATATGAAATTTACTCGCTTGTGTAATTTTCAAATAACAACTAAGATGCATAGTAGTGGGAAGTTAAAACATACTTTTTCAATTGTGTATGTTATGTTGTTGTTTCTTCTTTTCCTAAGAGATGGTTATGATTAAGGTGCCTATGAGATACAATTATTTTTAGTTTTTAAAGTCTTTTGGAATGTTTGGGCCTCCCTTTTATACAACACTCTTTTTCCATTTTGTTTTCATGGCTGAAATTTTCCCCCGGACACCTCATATTTATGTTCTAAATCCAATCAAGTTTTGCATGATTTTCTAAAAGGTACCTAGGGTTATAGACTAGGAATCATACCTACCTATTTTGAATGGTTCCCTCCCTTGGTTAGAGGACTGGCTTGTTGGATTAAAGTGGCATATAGATGGTTCTATTTGCATAACCCTCCTTGGAATTTGTATTTTGACCGAATTCCCCATGTATTTGATGTTTAAATCTGTAGTTGGGCATAACAACTGAAGAGAACCTCATTTCGGTTTAGGTGCAACTTGAGGAACAACACCATTCAACCAATAAGTTCCCCAATGTTGAAGATATGAAAAAAACCATAGATTTTGATAATGTTGGTGGTCCCTAAAATTTTATACCTAGGATTGAAGAATTATAAAATGTTTTAATGAGTAGATAATTCCATAATCATTTGATACAATCAATTTCAACCCGCTTTGACATTGGAATGGGAGATGCAATATTGAAAAGTTCTATTTATTATTTTTACCTTAGGGGGTTTTACTCAGTGAACCTATGGCATAGCACATGTGTTCATGGGATATTTTAGAATACCCCTAATTTCATTAATTATTAAGGAATACTTTTGAAATTGTTTTTGTTGACCCCCCCAAAATAACTTTCCAATTAAAATACCCTCTCTCCTTTAATATATCTCTCCAATACATATTTCTTCATGCAACATTTCCATGAATAAAATCAATTTTGACATGCATATGGTGTAATTTCCATCCAAGTTGAGCAACAAGTGAAAGAACCATTCACACTAAGTTCATATTTAAAATATGGGCAAAGGTTTTAGTTTAGTTGATGCCTTCTTGTTGAGAAAAACCTTTTAATACTAAGTGAGCCTTATGTATCTCACCAACACCATGAGATGTGAACTTGGTCTTGTAGACCCATCGACATTTCTCTATGTTATTTCTTTACAGTTGGGGAACTAGTTCCCAAGTTTTATTTTTCATCAAGGATTGGTATTCTTCTTCCATAGACTTGTCCCATTAAAGTAGACCATGTGCATTTAAATATGTTTATAGATCACATGCCTCTAGCACACATGCCATTAGAGAAACACTTCCACATAGCTTTGGAGTTGTAGTCTTCCTTCAATCATGAATATCTCGTGCATCATCTCTAGTTACTTCAATTGTCTTGGTGTCCCAATGAGGTAGTCAAGAAATTTGAAAGGAATAATTTTTGGTATCGACCAAACCATCATCATATCAACCTGAAATATCAAGGTTAGTATTCACTATTATAATCAGGGATGGACTACAAGTTGAAGTCGGTGTTGGAGTTAAATATTTACTCAGAACTCCAAGGTATAGTTCAATCCATCTTATGTCTATCATAATCTCAAAATTAGTACCACTGTTAATTAAACTAGAGGAGGAGTTCAATAATTTGATACTTGAGGTGTTGTCATAAAAAAGAACATTCCTAAGGTGATGATTTGTTTTTTGACTGGATCAAACAATTGGTTAGCTTTCAATTCTTTATAATAACCCATCATAATGAAAGAATGACTCTTTGCATCTTGCTTTTTTTACATTATTTGGCATATATTCCCATGTATACATCCAAACATTTTGAGGTGACCGAATGAAGGTTTCGTTCCACTCCATCTCTAGACAGGAGTCACGTTAAGAACTTCTCGACTAGAAATAAGGTTCAACATGTAGTCTTAGCAATAAATAGCTTCTGCCCAAAATCTAGTTGGAAAATTTTTGGCCTAAAGAAAACAACACATAATTTTGACTTAAGTATGATTTTTCCTTTCTCCTATTCCATTCTACCAAGGTGTATGAGGTACCAATCTCTGTTAAGAGATTCCATTCTATGACATATAGTTTTCAAAGGTTCTACCCACATATTCTCCACCATTTTATGATCTTTAACATTTCATAGGTCGGCCGCATTTCCTTTAAGCTAATTCCCTAAATTCCTTAAAATTTTCAAAGACCTCACTCTTAATATTTAAGAAATATACCCAAGTGTGCTTGGAAAATTCATCAATCAAGATCAGAATGTACCTTGCACCTACTAGTGAAGGTTTGTTCATATAAAAGAGATCATTGTCGACCAGTTTTAAGGGATATTTTTATTCCCATACCTCTCCATACTCAAAGGGATCTTGGTGATTCTTTCCAACCAAGCACCCTTTACATACTCCATTAGGTGGAACAATCCTATTTAGTCCAGTAACCATGTCATGTTTCACCATAATTTTCAAGCTTCATAAATTAAATTGTCTGAGTCTTCGATGCCAAATTTTGTTGTGGTCGTCGATCTAAATAATGAGTGAATTCGGTATTGTATTTCTCTTGGGAGTATCATGGAAATTGTGCAGTATATATTTGGGATCAAGAACCCCTTCAACAAAAATTTACCAATTATGTACATCCTTCACAACATACTGATCTGGCCAAAGTTCAACTTTCTTACAAGTCTAAGTAAGTTGAGGTACCAACAACAAATTTGCACTCAGGTTGGGTACATGATACACACTGTTAATTACACCATTTTGATAATCAACATTACCACAACTAGCAACATTAAGTGCATAATCATATGATACAAATTTTTTTGTGTGTGTAGCTTCACTTAAGGAAGAAAAGAGAGAAGCATTTTTAACCATATGATGGTTGCAACCAGAATCAAATATCCACTCACTTTCATTAGTGTGGGAATGTAGGTCCCGAGAAACACTAATTGGAAATGTAAAACTATCTTTCATACCTTGTTGATCATTGGTCAATCATCCAGTCGACACATCTACTTCAAGTTTCATGACCTTCTCCTCTAGATTGTTGGTCTTACTCTAGCAAGCCTTCTCTATGTGTCCTAATTTCCCACAATAGTGACATGTATTCTTATTCCTATTCTTCTTAGTTGTATCATCATGCTTCTTCTTCTTAGTCTGGTCAATAGGATCACGGATTTTCTCCAGATTCCCTAGTCAACTTCCTTCTTTGTAGTTATGTCGACATTTTCCCTTGAACAAATGTGCATGCTACCTAAAGCTTAGTTTCCCTTTGTTAGAAGTTTCTCTTCTAGTTTAATCAACAAGCTATAGAAGGAATCAAGAGTATAGTCCTTACCATATTCTTTATGGGATGACCAACTAGCACAAAATGTTGAACATAATACATCATAGGAATTTTTCAGGTTCATGAGGATCGATTCAATGAGATATCCATCTTTATTCTTAAAATCATTCTCACATTCTCCCAATTTTAGTTGAAGTTCCTTGGTTAATTCCAAATAGTCCTCAATATTATCAAAGGAGAGATGATAGAGAGAGATCGACTCTTTCTCAATTTGCATGACCCTACTTTCGCCAATCTTATCAAACTAACCCTTTAGTTTCTTCCATACCTTATGAGTACAATCAATCCCACTTGTACGAAATAGAATCTCCCTTGAAATGTAGGTAGTAGTTAACTCATCCTTCTTCCCATTAAGATCAAACTTCTATTTGTTTTCCTTTGGATTGGGGATCGTGGTCTTGGTAAACTACCAAAGAACCTTACTTTTTAATAAGGTTTTTATGTCTGCACCCATATTCCATAGTTGTGACCATTCAATATCATAGGCTCTTTCTTGGAATCCATGATATTGATATGTTACTCTATCCCTGATACAATCTTCAAGTCTAAACCTAGAGTTACACAAATATATTTTACTCAACAAACCATGTCAAGATGACACCTCAAACAAGCCTTAATAGAGTAGTCTATGTCTCAAATCAACAACTTTGATACCATATTAGATAAAATCAGGAGAATTATACATGACAAAAATAAGCAAGATTAAGAAATTTGAAGAAGAGGTTGTGTCTAAAGACAATGTTTTAGCACATAAGAACATAATGAAAATACATTGAAATGCATTGCTCACTTCTCACAACTTTTCACATTTCATACATTTTTTATATATTTCTCACAAAGGTGATCATTCTTTTATAGCTCCAAGATGTAACTGGGTCCATGGAAGTGAGGAATAGCGTGTCCACATACTTGGGTCATTGTACATAATGGTTTCCTTGAAATTTGCACCATAGTGTACAATTTGTTTCCAACAATCCATTTTTTTGGCTAGTTATTTGGCTTGTTCATTTGTTAGTCAGTCCAACTAGTCAAGAGCTAGCCCTCCCATCAGGTGACAACTCAATCAATTGACCAACGCCAATCAATTGTTTGTCTCCAAAAGATCTAGAAATGTGATGAATTAGAAAACCCTATTGTTCAAACACTACCATGATGATTTATTGGTCAAAAGAAACAATGAGGAAACTTTTTAGGGTATTAGTGCCCCTTCATAGGATACCATTTAAAAAAATGATGGACTGATTTTAAATTTCTAAATGATATTAATGATTTATGTAAAAACAAACCACCAATGACATACAATGTTTTTACAAAATTAGACATGGATTATATAAAGTTGGTGGGATTGAATTATCCTACAATGGGTGAATGGAATAGGATTGATAGAGTGCATTTCATAAATTCTATCATTAACAAGATGCTACCACATCATTAGACAACAAAAGAAGGAGAAACTAAAGGAAAAGAGAGTATGGAGTATGAAATTGGTTCCTCCTCTATTTAGGCTCAAGTGAAGGAAGTATGACATGAAGTTATATCTCTAATACATCACCCACGTTCATCTATTTTGGGGAAAATCACTAATAGAATCAAGAAGTGGTTAGGGTTGGGATTATATAAAAGAAAGAAGGAAAGACTCACCTAGGGAGGGGCAATTTTAGTTGAGCAAGGATTTGCTTTTGTAAGTGAGTTGGTATTCGATGAGGGGAACATGAATACAAAATTTTGAGTAGAGATTTGTGTTACATATTTTGTAATCCTAAGGATGTATCCCCCATTTTATCAATTTGTGATTCAAGTTTGTGTGTATATATTTAGTCTATCAATAACTATTTCTTCTTGTTGTCTATGAATATATCTCAGTTATAAAGATTAATCTTGAATATTTACTTTTAGTATCATGTTTATAACTACCTTTGAATATAATGCCAAATAGTGATTCAATTCTAAAATACTTGTTATTTCTTTGTATCTTGTATTGAAGTTAATTTGATGATTACAATTTTGGTTTGTTTCCTTAATGCTTTAATAATTGGATTCAAGATACACTATTGGTCCATTTAGTGTAAAGGATCGTGCTACTTTGAAGTTTAAAGTTATCTCAATTTTCATAGTCATCTTTGAACTATTGGAATCATTTGAATAATGCTCAATATGTTTTCTAGCATTTGAATAAATTAGAGACTTCCATCTTGTATTTATTGCTTGAATATTTGTTATCTTTGATTCATTAACAGTCATCCTGGTTGTTATTTCAAAGAATTTTTTTTCTTTTAGAGTCTTTTAAATATTTCATTATTGCATTAAATTTTTGTTAAGCGAGAATATAATAATGCTTGTAGTTTCTAAAAATTTGTCCTCATTGCTCTACTTATATTTCAAAAATTCCTTCTCACCCTCTTTTAATAAATCAACTTATTAGACACATAAAGCTTAAAATTGGGAATCTTGTTATTGAGGGTTACTCCCTTTAGCAACTATATTCTTTCATAATAGCCTAAATCAAGGAAGCTCATATGCATTCAGAGGGTACCTTGGCATAGCTCCCTCGCTAAGAAATTTTGGATGAACAATAGCTAAGAAGGAGTTGGTTTTCAAGATGAAAAAGTCCCTATATGCCCCAAATCAATCCCCAAGAATATGGTATCAAAATTGTGATACTTACATAAAAGAACTAGGATTTGTGAAAAGCAAGGGTGAAAAATATGTGTATTCCAAGTAGGTTGGTGATCATATAATTTATGTAGTATTTTATGTTGATGACATGTTTCTAATAGACAAAGGGGATATCATCAAGGAGGTCAATTTTTGAATATCCTCTGCATTTGACATGAAGTATCTTGCTGATGCAAACTTTATTTAGGCATGGAGATTAAAAGAGATCGTGTGTATATGAAAATTTGGTTAAACCAAAGGAAATATGTTTTGACAATTTCACAGAGATTTAATATGTAGGAATGAAAACCAATCAAGGTGCTTGTTCTTATAGGTACAAAGTTGTATCTAAAATGGTGTCCCAAGACATAGGAAGAGGTAGACTACGTGTCCCATCTTCCCTATGCTAGTGTTGTTGGTAGTTTTATGTATACTATGGTATGTACTAAACTAGACATTTCCCATGCAATGGGAGTTTTGAATAGATATATGTCAAAACTAGGGGATAAGCATTGTACAATTGTAAAGAGAGCCTTCAAGTGTTTTTGTGGCATTGCATTAGACCAAGAAATACCTAAAACAAACAAAGTGATATATGTGTAGGGTTTTGATCTATAGTGGGATGAAGATCTTGACAAAGTGATATATGTGTAGGGTTTTGATCTATAGTGGGATGAAGATATTGATTGCATAAGATCTACAAGTGGTTATGTTTTTAAACTATTTGGTGGAGAAATTAGTTGGATGAGAAAGAGAGAGGTTGTAGTTTCACTTTCAACTTTAGAACTTGAATACATGGAAACCACCCATGCAAGTAAGGAAGTTGTATGGTTGCAGAGATTATGTTCAGGTATATGGTTTGAACAACAAGATGTAAGGTTAGATTGTAAAAGTCACAGTGCAATATTTTTTTCAAATAACCCTTCTTATCATTCTAAGACAAAGAAAATTCAGGTGTAGTACCACTTTGTGAGAGACATGGTTAAAGACAAGAAGATGTTACTAGAGAAGGTTGACAATTTGAACAATGTTGTAGACTCATTAATGAATTTTGTTAATAACGAGTTCTCTTGGTGTAGAGAAGCAATGGGCAATGTTTCTCTAAAGCTACGACCTTATAAATATTGACCCCCATGTTTCACAAAGAAAACAACAAGTGGGAGACTGTTGGAGATTTGTTATATTCCTTTTTGGGTTAATATTGACTTGGACATAGAGCAAGTTAACCGACTTTGGTAATTTTTGTAATAGATCCATGGTATTGGGAGGTTTTCCCATGGTATTGGGAGTCCATGGTATCCTTGCGATGTAATTCTATTAATAGGTTGATTGAACTCCATTGTAAGCAATTTGGAAACTCACTTATGGTCGAGGGTGCCTATGGGTAGTAGAGCCACATTTAACCATGCCTTGGTTGGATTTAGCCAAGGGGCATAATGAAGATATAACCTAGCCAAGGGGCATAACGAAGATATCTTCTATTGGTTTTGCTCGCAAAGGTTTTCTAGGATAAATAATGGTGTCCATGATGTCTCAGTTGTTATTGTTTGCTTTATTGTTTTATGTTTATATTGTGTTAATAATGTTGTTGCATCCATGAAATATCAACATGGTATCAGAGCTTGGTAGACTCTAACTCTCCAACAAGAGCAATCTAATCAATATTTAGTTTCTTGGATCTACATGGTAGAGTGTAGATGGAGTTGCTGTAAAAGACCAGTTGAAAAAGGGTTTTCAGTTGCCTAGATTTGCAAGGTGGAGTGTGAATTGGTGTGGTTGGATCCATTGGCATAATGGGTTGGCCTGATAAGCAACAAAAATTTTAGATCTGAGGTATGCTGAAGAAACATGGAGTGTGGTTATATAGATATATTTGGATTCTTGGCTTGTTGGAGCATGTCTTGTTTTGGTACTCTCAAGATAGTGCTAGATCAATGAATATTTGGTTGGATCAATAAAAGGGGGTGTTGGATGGGTAGTGCAACCCCTCATCCTAAAGGTTTGGGGGTGTGAGCCCCTGAGATTTTTTTTTTCATTTTTGGTCTATGTTGCGTTTTCGGCCATTGGAATATAATGGCATGAAGTTGGCGATTGGAAGAAATAAACCATGGTATGCATGATCTAGTTTGAGGTCTTGTGGAATTCTTTAGAATGTTAAAATATGAAGGGAAACATCTATGGTTGAAGCAATCGAAGTTTTCAAGAGCCAGAGATGGTCGGCTCGGTGTAGTCGATGGGGAAGTTGGAGTCATGGTCTATCAAAGTTATGGTCAACACAAACATGGATCGAACAGTGGTCCAAAAATAAACAAATGGTCAATGGGAGATCGACCGATGGTTGAAAACTCAACAGGATTGCGAATCGACCGATGGTCGAAGGCTTGACAGATGGTCGATGGTTCGATAGATGGTTGATGGTAAAGTGGTTGATCGAGTAATCGATAGGACCAACTGGTTGACTGGGTCGACTGAGGATATGGTCGACTGGTTGACTGAGTCGATTGAGGATATGGTCAATGGGTTTGACTAAGTATTGTGATTCAATTGAGATGATTCAAAACAATTAAGGTCAATATTAACTAAGGAGTCACGTAAGGTCGAGAGATGCTTGTGTTTATGAGGGCTTGAATCTCTTGGAAACTATTGTGATTCTTGATGTAGATGCAGACATTATCAAAGAGGATGTGATAGTGGAAACCAAAGAGATAATTAAAGCATCATGAAGAGAAATCGATTGGAGCAAATGCTAAAGTCTCTTTTCGACTATGCAGAAGTATCAATTGGATCAAACAATGAAGTTGATTGTCAACTAAGCAGAGGGAATGACTAGATTAGATGGTGAGGTCTATTTTCGACTATGTAGAAGAACTAGTTGGAGTATATGGTGAAGTCTATAGTTCATTGAGCAACAAAATTTGAATACTCAGTTCAAGAGTGATTGGTAATTATTGTATGAGTAAGTAGATTCTCAGGGAAATGTTTTATTAATGGAGTTGTAATCACTCTAAATGGAATATGTATGTACCCTTGGTAGCTCATCGGTGAAGTCAAGTTGTAGACCTAGGTGATAGGGGGTGCCATATTCTTGATGGATAGAACTTGAGGGGGGAATGTTGATATTCCCAAGTAAATTTTAAAGGGAATAATGTTGGGTTAATATTGACTCGGTCATAGAGAAAGTTAACCAATGTTGGTCATTCTTGTAATAGTCCCATGGTATTGGGAGGTTTTCCCATGGTAATGGGAGGTCTTCCCATGATATTCTTGTGATGTAAGTATATTAAGGGATTGGTTGAATTACATCGTAAGAAGTTAGGAAAATCACTTATGATTGAGGGTTCCCCTAGCTAGTAAAGCCACAGTCGACCATGCCTTGGTTGGATTTGGCTAAGGGGCATAATGAAGATATTTTCTACTCGTTTTTCCATCAAGGTCTTTCCGGGATAAATATTGGTGTCCATCATGTGTATATTGTTATTGTTTTCTTTATTGTTTTATGTTTCTATTTAGTTAATAATGTTTTTGTGTCCATGAAATATCAACATTCTTTGCATGATGACCATGGCAAGTGAAAATAGTCATTAGTTTGGGGAGTGGGGGAGAGTGGGTATGTATGTTTAGAAATTTATGATGAGGGACTGTATCCCCAAGCCATTAGTGTTTAGGGAAATGCCCCTAAAAATAAATTGGGTCTATTTTTGGTTTTTTTTGTCCTTTTTCAGCTAATAGTTTTCCGACCCATTGTAATCTAATCACAGTTAAGGGATTAGGGTTGTAATTTATTTTTGGTTAACGGAATAGTTTTTTGGATGCTATGGAATACTTTAAATATTGTATTATGAATGGTTAAATTAATACAATGAAGAAAACAAAGGCACAACTCTAAGTGAGGCTAGTTTTCCCTGTTAATTGTTTCTAGGGTAAATCTTTGTGTACTCCATGTGTTCCATTGTTGTTATTTATATTTTTATTATGAATTTCTATGCATTTATTCACTTTCATAGGATTAAAATTTACATTCCATCCTCACCCATACAATTTGGGCTGGGTCACAAATAATGACAATCATTCCTTGGTTAATTGTTTTTATTTGGTCACATTTTTCATCTCTCCTTTTCAAGATGTAGTGGAATGTGGTGTTAGCACATTGGATCATGTTGATCTCATATTGGCCCCACTTAAGGCCATCTATGATGCAAGTATAAATCATGGTACTTTTCTCAATGATGCAAAGGGTTTCAAGTTTATGGTTGTTGTTGACACTATCTCATAGCTCCTTACTGACCATGTGGTAGTTAAACAGGTAAAAGATAAGAAATGGTGCATCCAATCAAACTAGATAATACAATATAATAATTCCACATCCATTCAAACGCCATTAGATTATTATGAGGATGTGTTTGAGGAGCCTCAAGGTTTTCCCCCAAAACACAATCTTGAACATATAGTTAATATGATTCCTAGGGGGTCATTTCCCAATGCACCTACTTATAGGTTAGTACATGTGGAAAGTGAATAGCTAGAGAAATGACTTGAGCTTCTTCTAAACGATGGTATTCAATCAACCTCTTCCCAATTGGTCTCTCCTACCTTTGCTATTCCCAAGAATGTGCATAATGAATTGAACTTGGTGAAATATTTTAGGGTTATCAACAAAACCATAGTCCAGAATAGGTATCCTCTTCTAAGGATTGAGGATATGTTGGAAATTTGGCAGGGACTCACTATTTTACTAAGTTGGACCTCCAAGCAAGTTATCTTCAAGTTTATATGAAGGACATTAACACTTGAAAAAAAAATTGAAACTAAATTTGTTCCTTTTTAATGGTTGGTTATGCCATTTGGTCATACCAATGCTCCAACAATGTTTACAAGTCCCAACAGTGATATATTAAGGCCACATTTGGGACAGTGTATAACATCTACATTGATTACATATTGATGTTTAACAATGTGTGGGACAATCACCTCTATTATGTTTTCCACCATTATGGGATTGTTATGCACTCACAAGCTATGGGTGAAAAGGTAGAAATCTTTGTTTGGGAAAACCAATGTTTATTATTTGAAATTTCTTATGTCCTACACTAGTATTTTGGCTGATATGTCCAATGCTAAATCTATTTTGATTGGTGTGTTTCCTGCTCTACCATATATTTTAATTTTTTTGGTAGAAATAATTCTTTACAACAAGTTCACACCTTATTTCTTAGATAAAGCATGCCCTCTACACAATCTTCCAACTAGATAGAGTTCACATGGAGTACAGAGGCTAATGTATTTTTTAAGCGTTCGAAACTGCATATCTTCTATTATGCTTCCATTATCCATTTTCCAAACATGTAGCAACCTTTTGAGATAGATTTGGATGCCTCCCGTTATGCTACTAGGGTTTTCCTCAAACAAGATGGTCATATAGTTTCCTATCATTTTGAAAGTTCGTTTAATGTCAAGTTCCTATACAATGACTACAATAAAGAATTATATTCCCTCATCTAAGATCTCAAACAATGGATTCATTATCTCCTAGACAAGATGACAATCTTACACATTGATCATCATCCTTTGATTCTCTTAACACAAACAAAGCTATAATAGTAGTGGCACATAAAATGAGCATCTTACATTCAACAATTTCATTTGGTAATAAATAGAAGGGTAGCACCAACTAATTATCTAATCTACTTAGTCTCCCTCCAATTTGTGTGCTTTCAATACTCAACATTGGGGTTCCTACATATGATCATTTGTAGCAACAATACTCTTTGTATCTATGTTTAAGTGCTGCACTACTCAACCTCCTATCCTTGATAAAGGTAAACCAAACACCTTTTTATATGTCCATATCAAATATGGATGGTTATATAAATTGTAGTAGATGTGTGTGATATCTAATGATGATAAGATTTTTCTCATCATGGAAGTCCAATAATCTTCTTATGGGGGGCACTTTGGCATCAATAAAACTTTTCATCACTTACAACAATATTTATTTTAGCCTTCAATGAAGAAGAAGTTATTGCTTTTGTCAAAAGTTGCACTCTTTGTAGTACCTCAAAACATACTAACAACAAGATGGGACTCTGCTAGCAATTTCCCATTCTTACACACCCATGGAAATCCATATCCATTGATTGTCAGTCATGCCTTCCAATAACACTTGATGTCATAATTCCATTTTTGTCATTGTGTGATTTTGTTTTCTAAAATGGTTGTTTTCATTATGTATACTAAGTAACTCACCACATAGTAAGTTTCATGTCTATTTAATACCCATGTTTGGACACATATGGCCTCCCTCTCCCTATTATATTTGATTGAGGCTCCAAGTTCCTCAATCAATTCTAGAAAACACCATGATGTTTGCTAGGTTGCAAAATCCAATTTTCAATTACCTTTCATAATCAAATGGATGGCTAGACAGAGGTGGTTAATCACACCCTCATTCATGCCCTTTGCATGTTCTATCATACATATAAACAATGGGATAATTATCTACCGATCATCCAACACAATTATAATTTGTTAGTTCATAGCTCCACAGGCTATTCCCCTTTTGAGATCTACAATGGTACTCAACCTACTATACCATATGAGTTAACAGTGCTTCTATCGCTTGAAAGAATTACAAAGCGTTGCTTCACTACATGACACACTAACTCAAATACACACTCATGTGTAATAACCTTTTGTCGACACACAAGACAAGTATAAATTCTAGCAAAATCAATATAAGATTCTCGCTTTGTTCCATGTGGGGGACCTAGTCTAACTTCATTTCTTAAAATAATGCTTTAATGCCCAAGAGCATCTCAAGCTCGAACCTCTTTGCTATGGTCCCTATACGATTCTTCAACAAATAAGACAAAATTCATTCAAGCTAGACCTCCCAACTCAACTAAGCATCCATATTGTCATCAATGTAAACTATCTAAAGTTATATAAACCTCCTCAACTAGAAGAGGAAGTTCCAATCGCACATCTCACTCACATCCAACTCAACTAAGCATCCATATTATCATCAATGTAAACTATCTAAAGTTATATAAACCTCCTCAACTAGAAGAGGAAGTTCCAATCGCACATCTCACTCACATCCAACTCAACTAAGCATCCATATTGTCATCAATGTATCCATGATTTCTAGAAATTGCAAGAAGACACAGTGTTGGAAGCTATGTGCACTCATTCAGTGTGGCATGGCTATAAGATATCTTAATTAGTGGGACAATGTGCTCGTCTCCTAACTCAAGCAAAGTGGTTCATTCTTGACAAGTTTCAAGCTGGATTGCCAAATTAGTGTATCAAAGGAAGGACACTTTTAGCTTTACATGAGGGAATAGGCTCATCATGGTCTTGAAGTACTGTAACCATTCGAATGTAGATGTCTTTTATTATTACTATTTTCAGATTTTTATATTGTAATCTTTGACAAATACTATTTTCAGCATTTTTAATTTAATGTAATCATTGACAAATAGTAAAAAGCCCCATAAAGATTTTTAATATAAATATAATGAAAAACTAAAAACTCAAACGAGTTTCTTTTGATCCAATAAATATCTCCCTCAGGTTTTATAAAGATTGTATATTTTTGTTTATTATGACAACCCAACAATGCTGTCTGCAATGGCTACTCTCTGGTGCAAAGCACACAGGAGAAAATATTTTCTAGAAACACCCGAATCGGCGAACAAGAAGTGGATGTCGACCCGGACGTGGACGCTGCACCAGCTTGAACCTTCACAATGGTTTCCCAATCTTCACCGTTTTTAATGGCAGTCTCACAAGCTTCAAGGAAGCATTTTACAGCACACTCAACATATGAGCAGGCCTCTGCAACGTTCATTTTCTTTGGAAGTTCATCTGGGTTGCTATCCATAGTATGATCTCCGTTCAATTGAGCTGCCAATTGCACCAATTCGGTTTGAAAATCGCTTAAAACTGCAGTTTCGTTCGCTTGTGTTTGTCTCAGCTTCTCTGGTGTGGGCAGTTTACCTAATCTCAGAACATCAAATCCAAGTCCAGAAAATACCAAATATAATCAGCTTATAGTTATACAAGACCTTGTCACGATTCAATGAAAGGGCTTCTTCTACAATTCTTATGGTACAAATATAGAGCATAAATCCATGGATGTATGAATACCTGGGCAGTCTGTTCGTGGGCTGTCCCGAAATTGTAAAATACCTTCGAAAGTGCCGGCCCAAGCGTCTCTCTTTGTCAGAAACTCTGATTTCAGATTAAAGATTTTCTTGACAGTTGCAGGGATGGACGAGTGCTCAAATTCGGAGGAAGAATATGGCCCATTTGGCCCATGCACCACTGTAATTCATCAAGCTTCACATTCTTAACACTTATTGTAGCGTTTTGTCTTGTAAATATACTTCAATTGTTGTCAAAGATGGAAAGCAAAAAATAATTAGCGTACCTGTTCCTTTGTTGATCCAGGGGGAGATCATGATAGTCGGCACACGGACGCCCAATCTGTCGAATTTGAAATAATAGGGCTCAGGTCCAACGATATCATCAGGAGAGGGGACATTCTTCACAGGCGTAGGGACATGATCGTAGAAACCCCCGTGTTCATCGTATGTAATAATGAACAATATCTCGTTCCACTGGGGACTCGATCTCAGGACCTCATACACCTCTTTCACAAACTTCTGCCCTTCAGCAACATCATGGGAAGGATGGTCATCGTTTCCAGGCAAAATCTTGATATCGAAATAACGTTGCTCGATCACCACATAATTCGGCAGCTTCCCGTGCTTGGCATGGGATTTGAACTCGAGATCATATGGGTGAAACTTGGTGATATACTTGAGCTTTCTGAGGTTTCTGTAGAACAGAGTACTAGGGGGATATTGATAGTAAATACCGAAGTCGAGTCCGGACTCGGCTACGGATTCAAAGATGGTCTTTTGCGGATATCCTTCTGTGAGTTTCTTGGAATCATTACGTGTGGCTCCATGAGAAGTCGCAGAATGAACGTAGAGTCTGTTGGGTTGTGTTGAGGCCGGCACAGAAGCAAACCACCTGTCAAAGACAGCAAATTCGCTCACAAGAACCTTGTAGACAGGGAGCGCTTCGGGTCTGAATCCATTCATGACAGTGTGAGACATGTTCTTCTGAATACTCTCGGCCTGTTGGGCGAATCCATTCATGGGAGGAGGATCTGCAGAGGTGTCGGTGGAATTTCCGAAGATTTGCTCTCTGATTGCTCGGTATGAATGACCAGGATCTGGATCGACATATTCGGCTTTGTTTTGGAAAAACACTTTAGCAGAGTTGGGATCTGCTGTAGAAATTGGGTTCCATTCCTCCCCTGTTACACCGTTTATCTCTGGATTCAGCTGCTTCATCCACCCCAGCATGTGGTCGAACGATCGATTCTCCTGGACGAGAACCACGATTGTTTTTATCAGACCGGATATCGCCATCTTCCAGACTCTGCTCTAGCTGTGGGCTATACCAATCTGCTATACAAGATCTTAATTCAGACACGGAAGTCAGATATAACTAGCTGGAGAGCATTTCTAATGGCGATTCCTCTGCGAAAACAGTACCAATTAATCTCAATGTCTGAGCTTGTTTATGTTGATGTCCTTAAGAGCAAGCTGGGTCCCGAGCGTTTGAGGTACCAACGCATAATCAATAATCGATAGGCATTCCACTTATAAATTGGTTTAGATTTCAACGGTTATGTTTCCTATACAAGCATTAACGTAGAGAAGAGTATCTTGGCATATTGATTAAGAATATCCATCCCTGGTATTTGTAGAACATATTCATTAAGAATATCCATCCCTGGTATTTGTAGAACATAGCATTAACGTAGAGAAGGGTATCTTGGCACATGGATTAAGAATATCCATCCCTGGTATTCGTAGAACATGACATATCAAGAATACAAGTAGTTTTCTTTTTTAAGTTCATGTATTTTTTGAGAATATTAGTTTTCTTTAGTATTTTTTCCAAATTGACTGAAGCAGAGTAGTATAATTTTGAATACGTATTCGAATAGATACTGAATCAAAAAAATACAACGAATCTAGTACGAAAAAATATGAAAATAAGTTTTTAACAAATTATTTTTAAAATTTAGAAAATATAGATAATAAATGTAACATTCATTTTTAATGTTTATTAATAATAATTTGAAATATAAATCTTAAAACGAAAATTAATAATACATTTATAAACTTAATTATAAAATATTAAATAATTAAAAAACAAAAAACAAATTATAAAACAATAAAACAAATTTTTAATAAGATATTTCAGAAAATATTACCCAAACTAAAATTTAATACCTAATATTATAACCAATTACAAAATTAATATCTCATATTATAACCAATTACTAAACTTTGTATTTATATTATAAAATAAATCTAATATAATATTTATAACAAAATTTTAAAACAAAATATATATGATAAAGTTTAAAATTTTAAATTTTTAAATATAAAACTAACATTAACTATAACTTTGTTCATTATAAACCAGAAATGTATTTATGTAACGTGACATATAAATTAAGCATTTTATACAAAGTTATTTATACATTCAATTTTAATTTTGAGAATCCTATAACAATATAATTTTAATTTTTTTAAGTGTAATATACACATACCAAAACCCATTGTATTTGTACCTTGTATGTAACATTCTAATCAATGGTTGAAATGTTTTTTTTTTTTAATTTTTGGAAGAGGTTATTTTGGATTAAGTGATATTCTAATCAATAGTTGATTTTTTTTAAAATATTTATCAAATTTTAAATGAAATAGGTTATTTATAAAAAATAAAAAATTTAATTATTTAAAAAAAAACAAGTTTATTAAGAATTGTGTAAAAATATGGTTTTATTGGGTTGATCTAAATTTTGACCATAAAATTTTCTTTTCACAAATTTTAATCCATTTGGAAAAGATTCAAATCATCAAAATTCTAAAAATAAAATGTTTTAATATGAAATTTTCCCTAATTTTCTTTTTATGTGTAATGAGTTTATCTTTACCTTTTACTTCATTCTATAAGTTTTGTAAATATAAGTATCTTTTTGTATAATTAAACTCACTTTTATAATTATCACTCATTTTAAGTTCATTATGTCACTTCAGGAATATAACTTGAATGGAAAAGATAACACTCCATCTCACAACCACTTTTACTAGACTTTTTTTGTGAGTTAAGTTATATATACTATTATATAAATAAAATCAAAATAATGATTTTTTATTTTATTTTTAACATTATTATAATATAAAAATAGATATTTATTTATTTATTATATGTGTTTTTTAATCTATATAAATTTTAAATTGATCAAAAATAGAGGGTGGAAAGCATATTATGGATTTGAAATGAATTATAAATTATTTGGGATTTAGGATAAGAAGGAACCCATCTTTAAAACTCTCATAGAGAAAGAAGAGAAAGAAGAAAGAATAAAACAAATTCAAAATCTTTTTATAACTTGTAATCTCAAAATTAAAGGCAATACACCCTATCTTATTCTCCTCATAAAAGCTAGTCTTTTCCACATTGACAACATGATTATGACTAGATACTTATACAAGAGATGCCGACTCTTGGCTAAATCATTGGGATTCAAAAGAAATCTAATTCACTTTACAAAATAATGATAAGATTAAAAATAGTATTACATCTATTAGAGGGCAACATAAAATCAAGATATTATCTAATCAACCCTAATTTAGTAAATTAAAAATAATCTCTTCTTCATTGTAAGAGAGAAAATCAGCATTGCCTAAAAAGTAGTGGGTATAAAAAGAATTTGTATCTTTGTGACACTAAGAGGGTTGGAGATGAAACAAACATGGCCGAACTTTGATCTATTAGACCTTTAGAGAAGATAGTTTTTGTTATAATATGATACATTCATTAAAATTCGTCATTAATGAATGAAAGTGGATAGGGAGAATGAGGTTAGCTCAAGTGGTTGGGGTCAAATCAGTGTATGTGTGTTTAAATTATTATAATATTAAACAAAATAATATTTGTTTTAAACCACTTTTATATAAAATTATATTAATTTGAAATCCATGAATATATAGAAAAATAATATATTTATTAAAATAATATATTTAGTGTTGTAAAATAATTTAAATTATATTTTGGTTTTTTTAAGTAACATAGAGTAGGGTATTGGACAATTCTTGAACCATTTTGGTTGAAAGAATTTGTCACTTTGTAATAGTAAGAGGATTGATGATCAAAATTATAATTGTTATTAAAAAAAAATCCAAATATTTATTACAATATTGATTTGCTTGACATTTCAAATCATCAAAACTATAGAGATATATAGGAATGGTTTTGTTAAAAAAAATTGAGAACTCCAATAAAATAAAATAAAAAATATTTTATTTCTTTTTTTAAAGTCTAATACACCCAAATTAGTCTTAATGAATATTATTAAAAAAAGCTATCTTAATTTAATATAAATATATAATTTTTGTAATAATAAATAACAATTTCAATTGATTTCAATAATAATAATAATAATATTCTCGTATCCACTTGCATTCATTCATTAATGACATGTTGAATTTTAATGAACATATCATTATAACAACAACTATCTTCTCTCTAATAAATGACGTCCCATGATTAGACAAATTAATTCAAATGAAAATAAATTTAAAACAAGGGAAATAGCTGCGGTGCAGCTAAGCCCCTACCAAAAGGTATTTTAGGTCATGTTGAAGAACTGAGCATGGTAGTGGATGACACAATGAAATTGTTTCAAGATGACTTTATTCAATTGTAATTGAACTATTAACTCTAGTCTACCAAAGGTTCAAATTTGCAGGGGAGAATATTGAAGAAATTATTGATAGCCAAGTTGTTCACGATATTGGTTGTTACCTATGTAAACCAATTAAGTAGAAACTTTATATTTGTGGTGCATATGGACACATAGGTGTTTCTATCAATATGCAAATTCTATTCGTTATGAAAAGTCACATTCGAACTAGGCATATCATGTTTATGGTCTATAAATTTGTTGCAAGAGGAATGTCTTGACATGTAATGCTACTTCATGCAGATAGGATTCGTCAAGTGTTGTGCAAGGATGGCCATAGGTATAGAAGATCTGTGACAGATGATCATCACCAGTGACTGGTGCTATGAGCATATAGACTTAACCCTAAATATAAAGAGCCTCCAGTGGTGCCCTAAATATACGTTAAGCCAACTTGACCTTGAAGACTACATAGGTTAACTTTGCTATTCCTGGAGTGTGAGTATATTTTGTTATGATAAAAAAATTTGAAGTTTGAGGTCATGGTTGCAGGGAATGAATTGTAAGCCTAGGCCTTAAGCTTAATATTAAATCTTTGAAACAAAATAAACAAAAAAAATTACCTAAATGTTACCTTTAATATTAAATCTTTGAAACAAAATAAACAAAAGATTTAGGTTGTTAAGCCATATCCACGAATCCTGCAAGAGATCTAGGTTGGCTCACTTTGTCCTGGACAAGTTAGATTGGCATAGATTGTAGGACTAATTTGATGAGGGTCAAGGAATTAGCTAAGTCAAGACTTCAGAAGGTGCAACTTGACAATTTTTTTTCAAGTTTGGGAAAAAGTTATTTCCATGAGATATTGTAGGTGGATTTGGTTATCAAAGGTGGTCCCCTATGTTTGGTTGGGACTGTTATATACCTAGGGGGAATAATATGGGATACCTAGGGAGGTGCCTAAGGGGAATAAATGGTGTAATGAGTACCCAAAATGGAATCAAGTATGCAATGTGGACCCAATGGGGGGTAATTATTGTAATGTGGCTTTTAATAATGGAATATGGTCTAGTTGGTGGTTGGAGGTTAGTTAAAAGAAATAATATAATAAGAAGGAATAGAGCCCTAAGTATACTAATGAAATTTGATAAGGGTCAAGCAATTAGCTAAGTTAAGAGCTCAGAAGGTGCAACTTGACATTTTTTTTCCAAGTTTGGACAAAAGTTCTTCCCATGAGATGCACATTAAATCAACAAATGCATTTTCAGTTGAATGTAACTGATATCAAAGGTAATTCTAATCTTTGAAACAGTATTCCATTAGTCATAAGATACAAGAGTTTTGCAAAGGACATGAAATCATTCACGACAACAAAGTAATTCACATACGTCAGGAAAGATCTCATTGCATGCAAATGGAAATTGCTAAAATAGTTTGACAAACATTCATCACAACGCCAATATCATTCATAGGCCAAAATCGTTTGTTCATCACTATAGCTGAAGTAGTTCTCATACATCAAAAGTCCCTTCTTTCTAGTTCTAGTTAGCTATATATAGCTTTAAATTTGTTTTGTAGTGCTAATTTTATAAAAGGGGTAAATATCCAAATTAAGTTTACAAAAAAGGAACGGGAGTTAAAATCCAAATGCCTTTTTAATGTCTTAATGGTATACATAAAACAAAATCAATCACACATGCCGAATTTAATGAACGGATGTGAGCAAATGTGAGTTATTCTGTGGCTGGTGCATGCGTTAATTCAGGTGTTTCTGAAGCTGTGTGTGTTTCCACTGAGACTTGAGTTATTGCAACTGCTGGAGCATTTTCTGAGGTTGGAATTTGGTTCGATGCTAATGCCCTGCTTGCCTTCTCTATGTGGTTTTCCCAAGCAATAGTTTCCTTAATGGCATTGTTGGCGGAAAGAGGAAGCATTGTCTTTAGTGAGACTTCATGCTTGGTGAGATCTTCTTCCATATTCAAAAGTTCTATCTTAGCGACCCGGAGACTTTCTTCTAAGATGTATTTGTGAACAGTGGCCTGACCAATCCAGTAGTCGAGATCTTCAGCCATCAATGTATCGACTTTCTTGATGTATTCTATTTCTCCATCTAACCCATCCTTTAGCTCATCTAAACGTAGTGACCTCTCTGGAAAGTCCTCTATAGTCTGTGGCATCTTCATTAAGCATTTTTCTTGGGCCATTTGCATCCGAAGGTGTAAGGTGTTGCATTGTTCAATGGTAGTGACAGACACATCGCTCAACTTTATCTCGTATTCTTTGCAAAAACCTAAAAGGCATATATCTGAATTGAAGCCAGATATGGATTTAAATGAAAGATTTGCTAGGAAATCGGACTTCCCTTCTCTCCACTACATCTGTTTCTGGATATCATCAATAATTTGCATGTACTTTTCTTGCGTCTAGTAGCTTCCCTGGCAATCTCTACAATTCTAGCCCTGATTGCCTTAAGCTTGCAAATCTCTTCTGTTATAAGTTGTTGCACACCGTGGATTGCTCTTGTTAACTCACAAGCTTGCTCATCAAAGGGATGCATATTTGCTACCTTAATAGTAGCTTGTTGCAATTGTAGTTCCAGCGATTTTGTTCCTTCTTTTAGCTTTTCTATGTTTCCTGTTAGGTCCTCAATTTGCTGAGTGGCATCAAACTTTTCGGATTCAAGATTTAAGTTTTTATCCCCAAGTTCTCCTTTCACTATTTCTAATGCTTTTGTTTGCATTGCTAGGGCTCTCTTATCAGCCTCCAGTTGTTGAAGTTCTATATTTAAGCTCTCTTTCTGAGTCATGAGAGCATCATTTTTCTCAATCATCAAATTTGTGTAATTCTTTTCTTTAACCAAAGCCTCCTGTAATTGGCGAGTTTTCTCCTTCTCCTGTTTAAATTCGTCTCCCAAAATATTTACATTATCTGCTATTGCTATAACAGATGCTACAAAGATTGATGCCATGAGCTCAGGATCGTTCTGAGTCCCTTGCATGATGGTGGTTTCATGCCTGGTGACTATATCAGGTTTAAAAGGCCTTTTGACACTAGTAATTGTTTCTTTGATGATAGATTTCCTTTTCTTGTTAAAGGCAAAGTTATCCCATGTAGATACCCTACTGCCCCTGGATGGTGTGAAGGCCACCAATGGAAGCTCGTCAATGGAGACATTGATACCAAGGTCTTGAATATTTGGGCTTTGCGGACTAGTATGCTTTTCTTGCTTTTTTTCTTATGTTTTTCTTAGTGCTTCTTCCTCCTGCTCCCTTCTTAGTTTCTCCTCTTCTTCCTGCTCGGCGATTCTAGCCAATCTGGTTTTCTCTATTTCTTGAACCCTAATAGCTTCAGCTTCATCTGCTTGGCCTTTTAAGGTCTTTTCTTCCAAAAGTTTATCTTCTTTTGCTTTGATGTTCTTTTCATCTTCCTCTTGAATTTTCTTAGCTTTCTCGTTCGACCTTTGTTCTTCTTTACAGACAATCTCAACAGTCTTCAAGGCACTTTTTTCTTGCTGCTAATCTAGTTTTGCAATAAGATTAGAGCTCGAGGCAACTCCTCCTTTACCAAGTTGACAAGTTTGGAGCCCAGACATATTGCTAATTCCTCTATATGGTTCTTCATCTCTATCATAAAAGTGAGCGTATTCAAAGGGGGCACTAATTTCCTTGCAATGCTGTGCAGCTTTACCTTGCCGATCATTTCTATGGAAAATTCTTTTCCCAAAATGGAAGCTTTTCAGTTCAGCAACAAATTCTTCTGCTGTTGTTATTTTTGAAAATCTGTAAGCGCCAACATAAAATGGTAAAGGCGGGAAGGAGGCCTTCTTTGCCTTGTACAAAGCATTACCAATTCCATCAATGAATACTTGTCTCACCATTTCTTTATGGACTATATAATCTGTAGCATACTTAGGTAGGATATACAGGGTTTTGGAACCTCCGTACATTCTTATATATGTACCTTCTGGTGAAAAATAAAAATCACCATATTTCTCTAAAACTTGCATGGCATTCTCAGATAGGCATTTGGGTTCTTCATTGAACATTGACTCATACAAAGGCATGATGAATTCTTCACAAATGAGTTTGTAATGCTGAGCCCAAAATTTTTTGTAGGCGATGAACACTGAGTTGTCAAGTGAGTTCCATATGCATCCTAGCCTAGGAAAGGGGCATTTTGCCACAATGCAATCTATCAAGTAAGATCCCATATAATACTCTACCTTTCTTTCTACTAATCCTTCTTGTGCAGTGATTATGGATGATGCCAGGCTGTCTGAAAGGATATCATCCTAGTTGAAGATTGTCCCTTTGAATGCCACATAGTGTATGATAGGTATCCATTGGAGCATAAACATTGTGCCATCAGGCCTTCCGAAGATTTTGCTTAGCATGAGAGCGATTAGTCTGAAAGGGGGTCTCAGGTTCTGAACCTTATACTCTTCACTATCCTTTTTCCTGATCTGTTTGCCTGCGATCAGCAGCTTCTTAGCTATCTCTAGGTTGTCCATGTTGACCGCTTCTAGCCATGATTCATCAAGCCGTTGCTGAGGCTTGGGAAACTTGTAAGCTGTTGAGATATAAGATGGGTGGAATGAAGCAAATGCTATTCCTTTGATGTCTGCTAGAACTCTAGTCTCAGCATTTGCATGCTGCAAAATCCATCCAATTACTTCTGAACATGGGAAGAGCTCTGGACGTGTAGATGCTTTGGATATACAGGAATTCCTAATGTTCTGGTATAGGCATTCTTCTTCGATAAGGGCCTCAGGGAAATCCTGATCTCTCACCATGCGGTAAACATCTCCCCATTTTACTTCTGGAGGTACGCCTATGGTGCATGTTGTATCTTGGAATCTAGTTTCCATTCTTGTGTTGTTATTAACTGTCTTTGCCTTTCTTTTACCACCCTTAGGGATTTTGAATCTCCTATTCAGTAATTGATATACAATAGTTAGTGCAAGGATAAGAACATATGACATAATATCAACAATCAAAACTAGAATGTTATTCATGGTGGTAATATTCTAATGCTAATGGAAAACTTTTATGAATTTCAAATGGTTATGGTTTTTTCAATGAACAATCTTTCAGACGTTCACTTCATACTTCTTTTAATAATCATGTGCTTTTCAGAATAAGCAATAGAGTCCTGAAACTAACAGAGTCATGTCTATGGCATGAGTTTGCCATGATAGTAACTTGTTATAAAGCAAAACCAAGGAAAAAAGGTAATATTGCCAATCGTAGAAAACAAATGAACAAGTTATCCAATTGACATTTATCTCCACGCTCCGACACTTACACTATCTTAAAACTTAACCTACTGAGTAAGAAACGATTATCAAAGGCTCATTATGGGAAATAGTTTTAAAATCACAGATGTTATTTTTTACTTATAGCAACAATAAATTTTATGTAATCAATTAAGGTAAAGATAAATTTGAAGCCATCAATGGATTTTGAAGCATCATTTGGGAAACATAACAACTCCCAGCTACAATGTTTTTTTTTGCAATACACAATGTTTCCTGTCAATATAAATCTGTCATAGACACCTATTTACATCAATCTTTATGTATGCTCACATCCTCACCATACATGAAGATTGATGACTTCCATCGCTCTGGATTCAAATACTTCCATGCGACTATATTATAAACTCCCACACATTCTAGATGGAGGAAAAGTTATAATTGTTGATTGTTAATGACTAATAAATCCTAAAGCAAGAGAATGGAAATATATCTTAGCAAGCAGATGAGGCAATGACATCTTAGACAGAATATACCTAAAGATGGCTAAACAGACACACCATTGCTACCTAAGGAATTGTTTTCTATTGTTGCTCATAATTTTAGAAGGAGGGACATTGATAGTACATATGTTCACACCTTGTATTTGCATTCTATACAAAGCGTTGGAATAATGGAAGAATGAAAGCGATGGGATTCACAAGCTTTGATCAAACTGAAGTCAATATTTCATGGAAGCAAACTACGAAGATGGGTTTCAAATTCGATACTGGAGTGGATGAGGTACATCCATGAACTTTGGATGAATGACAAAAGCATCTCTTGTAGTTTTAGAAGTTAATGCCAATGAAGATGGATCTGGATTCTCACTGCATTCCATGAGTCCATGCACATAAATCTTATTGTCTCTCCAATTCATGTCATTTACATATAGGTAGACCTAGAAGAACTACAAGAAACATGGGAATAGGATTATTCATGACGGGGATAGCCAAATTGCTAGCTATCAATGCAGAATTGCTAAACCTTACCAGATAATAGGTGAGTATCAAAAACCTTTAGCATACGTATTGCTGGAGTAATTCAGGACCCTGTCTTTGATGCTTCGTCCTACATTTAAATACTTTTTGGGTGATTTGAATAATTTATAGAGACAACAAAAACAAATGGTTGAACAAAGTGTTAATTATACTCCAACTAAACTCAGGTCAAACAAAGTGTTAATTATTGACCACAATGGAAAATCTAAAAATTTAAATGACATAAACTATTACATAAGTATCCATTGCAGTTTCAGAATATCTTACTGGGTGATGGTAATTACATTTCTATGCATTGTTGCGTAACTTTTCGTATTAAATGTGACGGTGGAAAAGGGGAAAACAAGGTCAAGTGCTCCGCCGTTCCGGAAGAGATCACTAAGATGGCTCGCCAATTCGGAGAAGTTATCTGAGTTTATCCGTTTGAAAAGCATGGAAACACGTATCGTAAGGATTTAGACAAGTCCGTTCGGAGGTGCGGAGGGAATTTGGTAAGTTCTTCCCATGTACGGTGAGTTCCAATATTTAAAAAAGAAGTGGGCCATCGAGAAAGAGTTTAGATTCTATTCGCGGTTGCGGAATGGTTGGCCACATTCTTCCACTCTTGCGGAAAACTTTGGCGAGTTTGTAAAACCAAAATGACCAATTTTTTTTAACTTTGTCCTTACAATTTTAAAATCAATGGAACTCACTGCCCGATAACCTTTTCTGAGAAATGTGTGACACAATTTTTTTGATATTAAAGTTGTTAGGGCATTGAAAGATTTGATAGTTCGGTTTCAGCGAAAATGTAGAGGCTGCAAAATCAAATTTACAACAATTCTTCTGAGAATCTCTCCCGACTCAAAATTGAATATGATGGTTCCGTTGAGATGATGCATTCGGCTGGTAAGAACAACAAGTTTAAAATAAACACGGAATTAAAATATAACTCCTTTCATGGGGAGTTAGACAACCGTCCCCTCTAGCAAAGCACACAACAAATTGATTCAAATACCTCTGCCCATAAGAATTTTATGAAAATATTTAGATTTATGTAGTATTATTGCTCCTTTTCCCTTTATTAGAGGACTCACCCCCCAAAATAAATTCTCGATGCCTTTTGTACGAGAGGACAAGCATGTAGAAGCCACTAGTGGGTGCATCTATTTCACAAAATACATCTAATTGTTAATTTCCCAACTGATGTAAGCGTTGATTTTGTCCTATGTTCAGAAGCGCTGGTCTGAGGGGAGGAGGGATCAGGTACCCTGCTCTGGCCTGGCCTGATTTTTTGAGGGTGTGAGGAACAAGAAACATATATATTTATGAAAATAAGATCACTTATGCAGCAAGCACAACAATATGTGCAAAAATCTATTGTCACTTAAGCCATACTCGCAAGAAGTAACACCAATCCTCATAAGAAGCAGTTGATAGAGGTTGAAATGCAATCGCTGCAAGAATTCCTACCACCTAGACTATGGAAGCAGAGTCTCTCGTATTTTTCCAATAATAATTGTGATAATGGTCAACCATTGGTTAACCAAATTAAGATGAAATCATGTTTAATTTTTTTTATAAATGTTTATTTTATTTTGCAAATTTGAATATATAAAAATAGAATACTAACTCCATTTCTCCTATTAAAATATTAAATTTGAATTTATTTTTTCTTAAAATAGAATTCTAAATTTTGTTTATCTGGTTTAAACCTAAAACCACTCTAAATTTCATCGAGCAAAAATGATGTTCAATAAGAAATTAGAGAAAAGTTGCATAAAAAGATGGTGCTATTTGGTTGGTGTATGTGTTAACATGCTTTTGCTTAAATGTGAGTTTAATTACTTTTCACATATGATATATTAATGGCAAACATTGTTGAGTGTGAATACACTAAAAGTGCGGGCAAGCAATAAAAATAATGATGGCATGAAAATCTATTGCCTACTTCATGACAGTGAACTCAATCTAGGAGAAAGACGGAATAAACCCATTGACCAGACTACTGCATGAACTGATTTCATTCACAAGTTGGCCTGCACTACAGCACTAGTGTCTAAAAAATTAAATATGAATGAATGGATGACTAATGCTCCTAGAGGATTTGGAGTAATGCGCCTAGAGGATTTGGATGTAGAGAGAGTCAAGCTCTACAACACCGTAACATTAGTCAAACTGACATGAGTCGATGCCATGAACTGATAAAAATCAGACGGACTAGCGGATTCCTATCGCCTGTAACAAAAAAGTTCAGCTTCATGCGGGAGGGGTAAGGGTCTCTGCGACCGGTAGATAAGTTAAAAGAGCCGGATTTCAGCTGGAGATTGGGATTTTCAAGCCGAAAAAGGATTTAATAAACCATTCAAATAATTGAAAAACTCCATAGATAATTTAGTTGAGCTTTTCTCGGCCCCTAACAAAAAAAATTCAGCTACATGCAGTGGGGGCAAGGGTCTCTGCGATCGGTAGATAAGTTAAAAGAGTCGGATTTCAGCTGGAGATTGAGATCTTAAGCACAAATTTACTAGACAGATTCTTATCTAAAGGGACTTTTACAAACGATACTCATTTGTCACAAAGTTACAGAATCTTTCAAAAAACCAAAATCTAATGGTTAAAATATTAATGAGTGATACAGTGTTCTTTTGAAATTTTTGTTTTCTTTTGATTTCTAAAAATACAAAAAGTAGAAGGCGGGCATTTGCACAATGTCTGGGGAGAACCTATTTTAATTAACATTCCTACTGAATTTTGGCGGAAAGTTTAAAATTAGTTAACTAGTTTTGCGATGTTGCAAGATGAATATTATAAATCAATGATTCACCCCCACGAGAAATTGAAGGTAACAAGATTCCTTCAAAAGGGATTAAAACATTGGAAGTTGCATCATTAGAGCATATAGTTGATAAGATTCTTGCCTTTCAGATACATGGAGGGACATAGTATGGATGGAGAATTTGGAAGATATCTTAAGATGGCATGTCTAGTTGGTGTCTTGGCTTGATGAGCTTGCCCAGTAATTTCTGGAAGCGTTTTGATCTTGTTCTATCGGCACTAAATAAGTTTCTCCTAGGTATAAGTTGAGGTTCTGAACGACAAAGGGCTCCACGTAGTATCCGTTTGTCTCAGCTACAGCCATGTTGCACAACATTGACTCTGAGGTACGCTTATTAGATGACATATGTAACCTTGTTTTAACGTAGAACTCTCAGTTTCCTAAGGTATTTTATCCTTTTATAAATAGTATCAGATTTTTTATATTCAAGATTACAAATGTAGCTATAAAAATGCATATAAACCTATTAAGATGCAAACCTCTGAAACTTGTAAGTCACGCACATCAAAGGCTTGAGATATACAACTTGTAAAGATTGAGCGTGCGAGGCTCTGTGATGTACTAACCTGTTAGAATGGAACTAGCGATTGCTGCAACGGAGCTAGTAATGCTAGAGTAAGTGCGTCGAAACTCGTTGGAAACCAAGCAAGCCTTCCATTGAATAGAAATTGTCAAAACTCTAATGGGGTTCATACCCCATATAAAGGATTTCACACGCGTGAACCATTAATAGGGTAAGCATGAAATTAAAACGGCACTAATGAAGCCATACAGACAAAGTCAAATCAAAACCTTTTGTATTAAATGCGACCGTCGAAAACGGGAGAACAAGGTCAAGTGCTCCGCGGTTGCGGAAGAGATCACTGAGATGGACCGGTAATTCAGAGAAGTTATCTGATTTTATCTGTTTGAAAAGCGTGAAAATGCGTATCGGAAGGATTTAAGTAGGTCTGTTCGCATTTGCAGATGAAATTTCGTAAGTTTCTCTGTTGTGTGGTGAGTTAAGCTCATTCGCCATTGCGGAACCATTAGCGAAATTCTTCCTCTATTGCATAAAACTTTGGCCAGTTTCTTTGATGCTTCGGGGAAAAATTCTTAACTCTTTGGGAACGGGAGAGTTTGCACAATTTGCGGCAGACCTGCGGATGTTTCTCGGCTATTGGGGTGACGGATTTGATCATTTCTTCCACTGTTTTGAAAAGATTGCTTCAGAACTTCCGCGGTGCGGCTTAGTAAAATGAGTAAGGAAAAAAGTAAACCGAAGAAAAGCTTAAATTGCACAAAATAGTCTTTGCGGCAGATTTGCGGATGTTTCCCTGCCATTGCAGAAACATTTCAGTCAAAACGTTCGATAGTCTCGGCAACAGGTATCTAACTTTCTCCGATGCGAAGGGGAAAATTCTTCTGGTATTGCGAAAAACTTTGGCCAGTTTCTTCGATGCTTCGGGGAAAATTCTTCCTCTATTGTGGAAAACTTTGGCCAGCTTATCCGATGCTTTGGGTAAAAATTCTTAACTCTTTGGGCACAGGAGAGTTTGTAGAATTTGTGGTAGACCTACGGATGTTTCTCCGCTGTTGCGGAGAAATTTGGTGAAAATTTTCCGCATTCTCAGAACCACTTATCTTACTTCCTCTGCCATTGTGGACAAAAAGTCTCAAGATTTCCGCCGTTAGTTCACTACAAGGTTTTGCTTTATCGAAAGTTTAAGGTGAGTTTTGTGGCGATGGATTTGATCATTTCTTCCGCTGTTTCGAAAAGATTTCTTCAGAACTTCCGCGGTGCGGCTTAGAAAAATGAGTAAGGCAAAGAATAAACCGAAGAAAAGCTTAAGTTGCACAAAGTAGTCTTTGCGGCAGATGTGCGGATGTTTCGCCGTCGTTGAGGAAATTTCAGTCAAAACGTTCGATACTCTCGGCAATAGGTATTTAACTTTCTGCGCAATTGCGGACAAAAAGTCTCAAGATTTTCGCCGCTAGTTCACTGAAAGGTCTTGCTTTTTCCGAAGTTTAACGTGGATTTCAACTATTTGCATTAAAGTACGTGAAAAACAGTGAAGTTATTGCCCAAGTTTGTTGACTGATTGTCAAGTATATGCTCCTTATTTTTTTTTGAAGTTTATGTTTCTAGATTTTATGAAAATTGAGTTATTGGCATGCATTGGTTTGAAATTTTAGTTCATTATTTTAACACTTAGTTCGTGTACAATGAATAAATTTTTTAAAAATAATGCTAATTTTGACCAATTTTCTTGTAAGCTATTTATTTATTATTATTATTATTATTTATTTCGTGTCACGTGAACACCCAATAATTTTGATAACTAAAGTCGATTACTCTGACTCGTGTCACATTAAGGCCCACCAAAATTTCGGTAGCTAAAGTCAATTAATTGGCTTTTTATTAAGAAAATTAGGTCTAATTATAGTGGTGATTCATGCAGATTTGAACACTTTTGGCAATTGTATAGTTGCTAATTTAATGGCCGATGCTCCGAAGTTGTAGAACCTTGGGCAATTTTAGCTACTAATTTAATGGCCGAGGCTACGGAGATAGAGGAGAATGGAATTATGGAAATGAAGACTGATTTTTGCTATTTATGGTGAAACGATAGTGTTATCAGCGCATTAAAAGTATGGTTTGGCAGATCAGAATGGATAGTCTCAGTATGAATGAAGTGAGAATATGCGAAAATCCCAAGAAAAGAATAATTCTTAATCGGAGTCACCGAAGGCAGATTTTAGGGTTATGTGAAAAGGTGATGTAATTCTGGAATGTGGACGCGCTTGGAGTCGTTGGCAAGGTTTTCATAGGTCTACTATTAATTCTTCATGGATTCCCATCTGTTTCATTAATTCCTGTTCGGGTTAGATGGATTTATATGGCGGGAAAGAGACTTAAAAATTAACAGTTGTTTGCAGCTTTCCTGTAGTTTATGACCTGAAGATCGTAGATATTTTATAGATCGTGAGAAAAAATTATTGGTATTATAATGGATATTGGCGTCAAAAATGTGTAGTAGGTGAGGCAGTGAAGACAGAAAACAATACATGACTGACTTCTTCCATCAACTGAATTGGATGGTGGGTTTTTCCAATGAATGAAATGGGCTGGTGGGTTTTTCCCATGAATTAAATTGGGTGGTGGGTTTTTCTTGCATTTCAAAAGTAGTCACGCGGCGAGCCTTCCTTGTCAATTTAAAAGTAGAGAGGGGTTCCAGTCAATACGGTTGGAACAATGTCTAAAGAATAGTACAGTCATAAAAGCTGCATGCCACCTTTTCCTTTGAGTTGCCTATCATTGATTCCTCTGAGCTACCTCACCTACCCTAGTAATCAGTTTCTTCTCATACACTTCTTGCTCTTCTCTATATTCCTTGTTTTTTCTTACATCACTATGTCTCTTTTCCACTGATTTGCAACGTGTGCCTTGGGGTTATAAGTTGATAACTACATTTTGTATTTGGGGAATCACGAGGTTTTTCTTTCAGGTCTAAAACATAAGTTTTGTTGTGATAGAGGATTTGAAAGGCCGCCTATTTTCTCTAAAATAGAGGATACTGGAAATGGTCACAGAGTTCTGGAGATTGAAGATCACATAAACAGAGCCCCCCACGTTGCTGGGGGTCTGAGTCCGCTCAGCCAAACGTTGTGGAAGGAAATGATAGACACAAATAACATTGGAAACATGTCAGCGTGGCTTACATGCTAAGAGCTCTGTGTCATTGTTTCTATTAGCAATGGTGAAACTCAGACTATACTTCATGGCTTGACAGAATTTGCAGATCCTGGAACCCTAATGGCTCTGATGGGTCCTTTGGGATCTAAAAAATCTACACTTCTAGATGCACTTGCAGGTATATTGTATTAACTCAGAGGAAATTTGCGGAGGAAATTTCGTAAGTTTGTTCGTTGTGTGGTGAGTTAAGTTCATCCACTGTTGCGGAACCATTAGCGAAATTCTTCCGCTATTGCAGAAAACTTTGGCCAGTTTCTCCGATGCTTCGGGGAAAAATTCTTAACTCTTTGGGCATGGGAGAGTTTGCACAATTTGCGGCAGACCTGCGGATGTTTCCCCGCTGTTGCGGAGAAATTTAGTGAAAATGTCCCGCATTCTCAGAAGCACTTATCTTACTACCTCCGCACTGGCGGACAAAAAGTCTCAAGATTTCCGCTGTTAGTTCACTACAAGGTTTTGATTTTTTGGAAGTTTAAGGCGAGTTTCGCAGCGGCGGATTTGATCATTTCTTCCGCTGTTTCGGAAAGATTGCTTCAGAACTTCCGCGGTGCGGCTTAGAAAAATGAGTAAGGAAAAAGGTAAACGGAAGAAAAGCTTAAGTTGCACAAAATAGTCTTTGCGGCAGATGCACGGATGTTTCCCCGCCATTGCGGAAAATTTCAGCCAAAACGTTCGATAGTCTCGACAACAGGTATCTAACTTTCTGTGTGATTGCGGACAAAAAGTCTCAATATTTTCGCCGCTAGTTCACCGAAAGGTCTCGCTTTTTTGAAAGTTTAACGTTGATTTCAATTATTTTCATCAAAGTATGTGAAAAACAATGAAATTGTTTACAAGTTTGTTGACTGATTGTCAAGTATATGTTCCTTATTTTTTTTTTAAGTTTATGTTCTCAGATTTTATGTAAACCGAGTTATTGCCATGCAAAGTTATCAGACTTGGATTCTAATTAGAGAAGAAGCTAAGACTGGGTCAAATAGAAAAATTAAAAATTAAAAATTAAATTTTAATATTATATATACACACATCAATGTAAATGCAAAAATGGGAACAATTAGAGACCAAATTTTTAAGTTCCTTAATTTATATTGCATGTAAGAGTGTAAATAAGTGAAATTGCATCAACATATAAGTAGAAGATTTAATATACATAAAATTAAAGTTCTAAGATAGAATACATAAACAATGAGGCTCTAAATGGCCATCAAAGTCGGATATTCATCAAACTTTGTGATGACTAAGGTGATGATGTTCAAGTTTGCACTTGTACTCATAGGCTTCACATCGCTTTATAGCTGAATGTGAAGTGTTGAACACCAAGATTAGGTTAATGTTAACTCCCTTTTACCTATAATTTTTGAGAAAATACAAGAGTCCATCTCTCTTCTTCAATATATGAAGTGTGTTATGGCTGAGCATGCTAATCGTAGTCAATAGAATTAGGTAGTAGACCTCTAGTTTAGACATTTGAAATGAAATCCAATTTTTTATTCTTAGTGTTCTAATGTTTAATATAGGTCTTGAGTAGGTTGATAAAGCACACACATTGAAAAGGACTTATGGTCATAAGTTTGAGTACATTTTTCAAGGAATTAAAGATCCAGTTTGGAAAGATCCAAATTTATACTGATATTGATAGAATATTAGATTTTATAGAGAGAAGAAAGTGAAGTTGAACAACTAGTCTTTCAATGAAAAATGTATTTCCATGAAATTGAAAACCACACTACATAGAAGGTTGGCACAGGAAAATCATTGGCATCATCAGCTGAACAACGACTAACAAATTTTACTGTCTAAAACAGATCATCCACCAAATGAAATTGAAAACTACACTACATAGAAGGTTTCCACGGAGAAATGCTTAGCATCATCAGTTGAACAAGTAGTAGGAGTAACAATTTTTACCATGAGGAACTTACTGAAAAGATTCTAATCCATTAGGTTGGAAAGATTACAATTCTAACAAATGAAAGCGGAAAGCCAAAACTATTTGAATCTAGATACTTTACAAGAAAATAAGCACTAAAACGGAATCGATATAAATTTACTTCTTTCCAGTTTGGTAATGAGAGGGAGCACACCTAAAACTTTATAATCTAAAATATGACCCATCTATGATATGTTTATTCAAATCAATGTTTCAATACCAACATCATTAAGTGATTTTATGTTAGAAATCAGGAAACAAGAGACCCAAACAGAGCCAAGCACAGTAGAAAACATGTGCGAAGTTGTTAACCAATATCAACAGCCATGGAATCAATGGGGCGGAGTTCTCCCCAATATATTATTTATCATTTTCTCTACTTTCGATGAGATGGTTTTCAATAAAAAAACATTATAAAAAAAAATCATAGTAGCAGTAGAAAGTATAGACTACAATAAAGACAGTATGGTCTCCAAAATCATTTTTCGAATGGTTGTGTAAAAAAGCAAAATATGGATTTTTCAGACATTTATGAGACAATAAATTACTGAGCGTCGAAAGGAAAACTATTTATACTATGAATTCACTAGAAGAGAAGCTTCAAACTCAAGAACTCATTTGGTTCAAAGGGGATACTAAATGTTGCAAAAATCATTCCAGGGACCTCAAAAACTCAGAAAAACTTTGAACAAATTAGAAACCTGAAAAACTCAAAAATATTCAACCAAATACGCAACCTAAAAAACTCAGGAAAAATCATAAATTTTGGGAGAAATCGCAGATATTTGAAACAGAACCAGAAATTAGGGCCAGCCTGCAAAAATGAGCAAAATCTCATGATCAATATCATTAACATTCCATGTCTGGCAAGTTGCCACCATAGCTAAGCATTGATGAGTGGTTAAAGGCATTTGAAATTTTGAGTCAACTGACTAAATGTGCAAATGTACGGTTTTAAAATGTTCCCATGAAATTAGCAAATGCCTGTAAATAATCTAGGAAATTCATGTTAGCAAATATCTGGACTAATTCATGATGCCCAAAATGGGAAAAGATCAGAGATTAAAAGTTAATTTGGTATAAAAATATTTTTAAAGAAAGCAGGCACCAATCTTTTAATGATTAAGAAATGTTAGTCTTATAACCAAAAGCATTATTGCTCGCAAAATGGAGAAATCTTCAATGATTACAAAATGCCAATCAACTAGCAGCCAAAAATCTAACTAGAATCAATAGTTTATAGCTCTTGATATAGAACCACTGTTTTAGTAAATGAAAGCAATTATTAGCTAATTCTGGAGAACATATAAAAGAGCAAGAAGACAATAGCAGAGGGGTGCAATAAATTTCATATAGTACTAAAAACATCCATCTTTGAAGGCAAATCTAGAAAGTGTAACATATCTATAAATGCCAATGCAAAACATTAGAAACAAAGTTCTTATTGATGATTTTATTTTTAATAATGACATTTTATATCGTTCGAAGATATTATGTTTATTTTCTTAGTAAAAATATAAAGAAAAACAGAAGTGACTATGAATCTAGTTCCACCATAATCTAAAATATTTGCATGATGCATCAATTCCCTTAAAGATTTTACTTATGCAACTCTGGAAATAAAACTAAAGCCCAATGTGCTAGCTAGACATATCACAACTTTAGAAAATGTAGTTCTATTCTAATTGCAGTCATACAAACAACAGTAACTATGGACATATCTTAATGAAGCTGCAGCGATAGTGAGATTTGTGCATATTACCAGCATTTCTGATAAATCTATCATCCTATATAGGTATACTGATGCAATTGTGGTTGGCAATGGTACTATGAAAGAAATAAATTATGTTATTTAGATTTGGTACAAGAGCAAGTTCTCTTGTTAAATTACTTTATCATTCATCTATAAATTCATTAGACAGTCTGCCTTACAACATTTTTCACTTTTGTTAATGGATATTAATTTGTAGTTCTGACACAAATCATAATCTGGAATCCAGGAGAAAGAGCTCAGTTTTTAGCACCATGAAGATGGATTAAGCCTCTTTCAAAACTTAAAAACAACTAGGGTTGAATGGTCCAAAGAAACAAAAAAGAGATTATATTATAAAATGTACAAAAGGTTCACACATGAATTATGGCTAATATACACACAAGTTATCTTTTGTCTTTTCAGCAATATATTCTTCATAACACATTGGCTAGTACATATCTATCTGCACTAGCCTGTTCTGCTTACACATTTGATTTTATATGAAATAGGAATTTGGAAAGCATCAGTTCAAGTGCCATTCCAACAGCCTACAAATATCAACATACTGCCTGTGCACATTATACTATGTCCATTAGTTAAAAAACATAAATCTATGATGTTGAAAGAAATAGGAAACTGATTTTAAACGTGCAAGCAATTATTTGCCCAAAAAGAAGAAAACAATAAACACGGAAGGCAATAGCAATATTCACTTGCAAATTGGATATATATTTATATGGTAACTTGTATCCACATACATATAGACAATATCAAGGCATTAAGTGGTTTCTTATAGCAAAATGCGATGTACATATTCGCAAAAATACTTAATACATGTTGTAAGAGTCAATAGGCTATGATGATTAATTGCAAAAGAGATTGCTCAGTAATTGCACAAAAAAACAGTTTGACAGTCATGCTATTTGCTGATTGCATATAGAGCAAAATGCAGTTGACATTTGTTAGCATTGTGTATCCAACTCTGAATAGTCAAACAATTGTTGCAGCCAGATTACCACCAGCTAACTGCAGATGCATTTCCAAATAAGATCAACTGATAGACACAAAAAAAAACAAAAAACATTTCAGCAGTGATGAAATTTGGCTTTTATGTAGAGAGCAAAAAACTGGACATATTTCTTAGTGCATTCTGCCAAATTTCTATAGTGTCTGTCCTAGTCCTGCAGTCGAATTTCTGTTAGTATGTTTTCCATTGTCATTGAGAAATATCACTTTCTTTCAAATGTACGTAGCAACCGTAAAGTCAAGGAAACACCTGCTCTGTATTCCTGATAACTAATTCCAGAAAGTGCTGGGAAAGTCTCCTCAAGTAGTGGTTTTCTCAAAACACAATCAAATGCTATGTTGTCTTTCTCAAGTATACACTGCAAACAATGCTCATAGTTGAATGATGTATTTGCTTGGCAATTTGCACAAAAGCACGGACCATTGTGATCAAGGCATGTTCCTGTCACTAGCTGGTGAAACTTGCTACAAAAAGGTGCAAAAGGTGGTGCATATGTATTCTTTGCTCTCAGAACACCTTGAACCTACAACATGAAATATGTTATTGTAATTTTCTATTGCAATGCGAGGCTATCACTGAACTAGTGAGCGCAGGATATTGTTTTCAAGAAGTAGTTCATTGATTGTTAGAATATATGCATACATACCTAGATGTTTAAGCGCACAAGAAGCTGTAGCTGTTCTTTTACACATTCATCGTTTAGCACCTCAACATAAGTCGACATTCCAGAATGTAGAGTGTGTGATCCCCTAGGTCCATGTCGAACAATGTTCTTGAACAAGAACATTGGAATGCATTGAGTAGCTAGTTTTGCTTGTGTTTCCAAAAAACAATCTTTGAAGCCTTGATTTAGCTGTAGCTACAATAAGAAGAGTGAATAGATCTTATTGCTCTATATGCAACATGAGAAGTTTTTTAACCAATGTAAACACTATGTATCAGGCACTGAGTTCTTTCAAAACAATGAAAGAACAACACAGGCAGGCAAAACAGACAGTGCTTATTATTGCAATGTTGTCCATTGCTTCTCCATCCTTTATGTATAAGAGGAACTGGTTTCTAATCTCTTCACATCTTGTGACAATTGCAGCAACACTGCCAACATAATAAGCATTTTTTTATTCTACCAAGCCCTGTATATTGACACTCGATGCTAATATTCTTTCTTTGCAAACTGTAGGTATGGTCTTGACGCTGCTATTTGGAGTGATTTGCAAACAATATTCTGAGTCTCCTCTCTCATATGTTGTTTTTCGCTTGAGCAGAAAGTCTATTATTTGAACACCTGAGCCAACTTGAAACTGAGACTGATACACCGGTATGAGATTGTTACCAATATTCACAGTGATGGTTAGCTGACCATCTCTGTCAACCAAATCAGCGTGTATCAATTGTGCCTTGCAGGGTGAATGTGGATCCTTGCTGCAGCCTGGCCCGTACACAGACAAGATGTCACCCTCAAACATGTTTGTGTAACTTTGTTTTGAGAAGTCAATTACTGAACATGGTTGTTGTGCAATAAGCTTAAGACTGCGAAAGTCAATTGTAAAAGAAATAAGAAAACTAGAAGACATGGGCTGCCAAAAAGACATTGCATAATTGACATCTCCAAGTATTTGTTTCAAATAGTTATATTAAAAAGAATAGTACCGCTTCTCCCTATTTTGACTGTCAGCATGCAAATCAGCATCTTCAGCAGAGATAGAAGCAGGATATGCACTATTCATTTTATGGAAAAAAGAAGTTTGTTAACATGCCAAATAGAAAAATCAAAATGTTTAAAAATTAAAAGAGAAAATCTAGCTGAGGCTAGTCTTTTTGCACTAAAACATAGTACTTTTGTGTGTTTAGGTGCATTCTGGATTTCTTCATGCAATGCAACATCTTCACCAAATGTTATTACAGATTTTGCACTGTTGATTTGAAGTAAAAAAAGAGACTGAATATAACATATATATTATATATAATCGATGACAAAAGCACTGTGAAATGTTCATAGAATGTTTAACTAAAGTCAATAGAACAGTTGATTCAACTCAATCTTTCTGGAGAAAGCACACTACCAAATTTATTGAGATGTATTTTCACAGTTTGCATGTAAATCAACAGCTTCAGCGCTAGCAAAAGCAGAATTTGCACTATTGGTTGCAAGCAAAAAGAATTTGGTTAAACAAGGCATATAGAAAATGGAAAAAATAGTTTGAAATATGATTGTATTAAAAACATAAGTAGTGCCACTTGTCTCTATTTTGACTATCAACATGCAACTTAACATCTCCAACATAAATAGAATGTGCACTATTCATCCCATGTGCAAAAAGTAATTTTGTTCACACAGCATATAGAAAAATCAAAATGTTCAAAAAATTTTATGAGAACAATTGGCTCAAGCTAGTCTTTTTTGGGAAAAAGCATAATACTATGTTTGTTGAGGTGTATTCTGGCTTTCTTCATGCAATCCAGCATGTCCAGCAAATGTTGGAACAAATTGTGCACTATTGGTTTCAAGTCAACAAATAATCTAATTATAACATATCTATATGCTGAATGACAAAAAGCAATCTAAAATATGCATAAAAATGTTTAAAAAATAATAATGGAACAGTTTATTGAAGTTAACATTGTTGCATAAAATCACAATACCTTATTTGTTCAGGTGTATTTTAATGTCCGGATGTAAGCTATCAGCTTCAGCAACAACAAAAACAGAATTTGCACTGTTGGTTGTAAGCAAGAAGAATTTCGTTAAGAGAGAATATATAAAAATGGCAAAAGCAATCTCAGATATGAATGACAACATTTAAAAATGTTCAACAAAAAAATTGATTAAAGCTAATCGTTTTTGGGCAGAAGCACAACACTATGTTTGTTCAGTTTCATTGTCAGCATTAGTAGCAGCACTCAAAGGCAAAATTGCCTTTGATTCTTGCATCTCATCTAAAATCAAGTCCATTTGCAAGACATTGTAGCAATGATTACTAAACATGGGAAAAAATCTATATAAGCTATGCTTTGCAACAAAATAGTAAAAGTATGTTTTCAAGTAGATATAGCATTTGCACAATAGCATTGACAGTATAAGTCACTAGTTTAAAAGTGGGATGCCAACAATGATAAAATATTTGCATAGCTCGATGTGAAAAATGCTAATCATATTCTCAAATGTATTATGTATGAATTAAAAGAGGTAGTATCTTGTATATTTTGTATTCCATAGAAATTGCTTTGTATATTTTTATCAATATCATTATTTTCTATAATACTTTTAATTGTATG
This sequence comes from Larix kaempferi, assembly GCA_027924585.1. Classification (NCBI taxonomy): domain Eukaryota; kingdom Viridiplantae; phylum Streptophyta; class Pinopsida; order Pinales; family Pinaceae; genus Larix; species Larix kaempferi. The sequence continues at coordinate 907,687 of BSBM01000737.1, forward strand.
TCTATATATTTACTCATTTTCATATTATTTCTTGTATAGTACTATGAATAGTTGAGCAATTTGTATTTAATGCAACTCTATCTTTGGAAAGATGAAAAAAACATTTTACCCTGTTTCCAATTTTGCAAAGCTTTTCCCTATGAATTTTTCATGTCTATTGTTGCCAAAACGTTTTAATTGTTTAGAAGAATCTAGATATCAAGGAATATTATGAGTTGCTAATATGAAATTAATATTTATTTCTACTTCTAAACAAGCATCAACTTATTTGATAAAAAAAATTCAAATATGTTCCTTGGTCAATCAAGGCAAAAAACAATAGCATGTGAGTTAAAAGCCAGTCTTAAATGTTGAAGTAGAGCCCAGCCGAACAAAAGATATTTCATTAACATTCACCTTACATGGGAAATAAGTGTGTCAAAAGTCAATTCATCTCTCATGCTATACAAAAGCAAGAGGTTCCATAAACTGACACTATGCAATCGAACTATATTTTGGAACCTTGAATTTGCAACTTCCAAGCATAGGAAGATGTCAACAAACATATATATGCATATTAAATTGTAAAAGTGCATAGACTGCATCATGACCAGTCCAATATGTATCGAGTGTACTTATGCTACAATGCATAGAAGGACAATTTGTCCAAATATGGTCAATAACAAGTTTGTCTTTGGTCTGTGGCAATGTGTTATCTCGTGTAGCTCTTCTGACTGCATGTACTCCAACAGTTGTCTGCTTCAATGGTTGTTCACATTAATGTCAATGTTGAAATCACCGATGATTATAATAACACATTCCTTATGTACACATTGACTCTTTTCTAATACAATCGTCTCAATGACTTTTGAAATGCATGCAAATGGAGCAGCATATACATTGGTTAGAAAAATTGGTTGAAGAGCATGGAAATCTAAGATGACAACTTCCACTTTGTGGTTGCCAAATGATTTAGTGCTTATGACATCAATTTCCTTTTGTATGCATGATAGGACACCATGGACAAAGTATGCAGAGTTGAGATCGAAATGAGCAAATCCATTATTTGCTGGTGGAGTATTTGTTTGCGTTTCTTGAAAGCAAATCACCATATTTCTCATGAGATCTTCATCTTTCAAGATGTCATAAACATGTGCTTGGAAGCTACGTGTGTTCAAAGTTGCAATTGACAATGTAGATGCACTTGATGGGAACCAGTCAAAATGATCTAGTTTCCATGTGGCACTACTCAATAAGTGTGCCATCTCATTTGTCACTTTCTTTGTAACATGAAAATTATTTTGCTCTAGTTTGTTGACAAGAAACAGTGAATCAATTGTTTTCACACGCGATAGTGCTATGTATACTAGCCCATGTGTTGCTATTTAGGATATAATAAATATTTTTGCAGTACAGGTATCCTATAAAGCGTGCAAAATTGTGTATGAGTGAATTAAATCATTTCAATTTTCAATTTAGGTATATTCTGTCTAAAATGTCATTGCCTGAACTGTTTGCCAAGACATATTCCCATTCTCTTTCCTTAGGATTTATTAGTCATCAACAATCAACAATTATAATTTTTGCTCCATCTAGAATGTGTGGGACTTTATAATATTGTTGCATGGAAATATTTGAATCTAGAGGGATCGAAGTTTTTGTTTGAGCTTGTTGGATTTGTTTACTAATAGGTTAAGTAGACGAGCCATGGAATATGCAATACAACAAAAAACTCTTTTTATTGATACATTCGGCTGGTGGGTAATCATTTGTTTGGTATTCTTCTAGAGACAACATATGGTGAGCATGTGAGCATACATGGTTACACCCAAAACATTTGATAAATTCAGGAGATTGATGTAAACAAGTGTCTATGATAGATTTATATTGACAGGAAATGTTGTCTATTGCAAAAAAAACATTGTAGCTGATTTAATTTTGCAGAAATGCTTGTAGTGTTGGATAAGTGAATTAAATCATTTCAATTTTCAATTTAGGTATATTCTGTCTAAAATTTATTTTTTAGTTTATAAAAAATCAAATCAATATTTATATCTTGAACAGTTCAATGCAATATCGTTTCTGGAATTATATTTCAATGCTCTTTGATTAAAGTCTATTGTTCTTCTCTATGTAATGCATCATTTGCCAATGTTCTATGTTTGTCCATAGGTTCTTGTATTGTATATTCTGCTTTTACTAAAGTTGCAGTGGGTTTTTCCTTCTTTCTATTGATATTTGTTGTCCTATAGGACTTGAATTGATGTTCATATCAAGGAACATGGAAAAAAGAGAAATTGACGTTGGAAACATTGGAGCAATTGCTGCTAGTAGTTGTCTTGTTGACCTTCATACTGTGTTACAAGAAACTATATTTTAAAGTCGCACACATTCTAGATGGAGCAAAAATTATAATTGTTGATTGTTGATGACTAATAAATCCTAAGGAAAGAGAATGGGAATATGTCTTAGCAAACAGTTCAGGCAATGACATTTTAGACAGAATATACCTAAATTGAAAATTGAAATGATTTAATTCACTTATCCAACACTACAAGCATTTATGCACCATTAAATCAGCTACAATGGTTTTTTTTGCAATAGACAACATTTCTTGTCAATATAAATCTGTCATAGACACTTATTTATGTCAATCTCCTAAATTTATCAAATGTTTGGGGTGTAACCATGTATGCTCACATGCTCACCATATGTTGTCTCTAGAAGAATACCAAACAAATGATGACCTACTAGCTGAATGTACCAATAACAAGATTTTTGTGTTGTATTGCGTATGGAGCCAGTTTCAACTTTCTAATTCCATGGTTCGGCTACTTAGCCTATTAGTAAACAAATCCAACAAGGAAATGGGAAAAGAATATGTCTTAGGAAATGGTTCAGGCAATGACAAGCTCAAACAAAAACTTCCATCCCTCTAGATTCAAATACTTCCATGCAACTATATTATAAAGTCACACACATTCTAGATGGAGCAAAAATTATAATTGTTGATCGTTGATGACTAATAAATCCTAAGCTAAATTGACATGAGATATAGGTATTGACACCGACTTATGACATAAACAATCATTTCATTCTACAGAGCATTTGGCTTCATGCAAATTTATTCCAATGCAGAGAACAAAGTATGTCTACATACAGGCTCTAACAAAGAGGCCCATAAAAACAAACAAGGCAATGGGAAAAGAATATGTCTTAGGAAATGGTTTAGGCAATGACAAGCTCAAACAAAAACTTCCATCCCTCTGGATTCAAATAATTCCATGCAACTATATTATAAAGTCACACACATTCTAGATGGAGCAAAAATTATAATTGTTGATCGTTGATGACTAATAAATCCTAAGGCAAGAGAATGAGAATATGGCTTAGGAAACAGTCAAGGCAATGACATTTTAGACAGAATATACCTAAATTGACATGAGATATAGGTATTGACACTGACTTATGATAGAAACAATCGTTTCATTCTGCAGAGCATTTGGGTCCATGCAAATTTAGTACAATGCAGAGAACAAAGTATGTCTACATACAGACTCTAACAAAGAGGCCCATAAAAACAAACAAGGCAATGGGAAAAGAATATGTCTTAGGAAATGGTTCAGGCAATGACATTTTAGACAGAATATGCCTAAATCGAAATGAGATATAGGTATTGACACTGACTTATTACAATGCAGAGAACAAAGTATGTCTATATACAGAGTCTAACAAAGAGGCGAATAAAAAAAAAGAAGGCAATGGAAAAGAAAATGTTACTTCTCTCTCACTCCCTGTATAACAGACTAAAAAACATGGCTAAACCTCAACTCGAAAGACCAGTTTCTAAAAAACGTAAGCCACAGTAGTAATAAAAGCCAATTCTGGGTATGTTTGAGCTTTTCCAACGCTTGCAACAGGAAAAATCCAGCCACATGCGGCAAAGGCAAGCGTTTTTTGTGACCGGTGGAAATATAGTCCGTCTATTTTTTAACAATCCACCTCAAACCAGGCACAATAGAAGTCAAGCCAAGGTTGCTGGGCGTGAATACAGGAAGTGCGAACAGAATATAAACGAATTTGCCGAAGATAGGGATTTTTAAGCCGATTTGATAGCATCTACCACCAAGCTTAAGCAATGCCCTAGTAATAAAAGCAAATTCTGAGTACGTTTGAGCTTTTCCGAAGCCTGCAACAGCAAAAATTCAGCCACATGCAGCAGACGCAAGGGTTTCTGGGCGTGAATACAGGAAACGAATTTTCCAAAGGTCAGGATTTTTAATCCTCAAGCAATTGAACATGCACATACCTGGACAATGCCTCACCACTGCTGGAACAATGCTGAACAACATATTTGCCCAAATCACAACAAATTTCAGCTTCTACTACAGAAAATTGTCCCTGCAAACCACCATTCACACCAGGCAATCGACAACAAAACCAACATAGAAGAACAACAAGATAACTACCAGTCCCCTTTAAATAACAAACTCTCCAACAGAAACTCGCATTAAACGCCATCGCTGCTTCAATAATTAGCCAAATGCGCGAAAACTTAATTCACCGGAAAACCCTCATTACAGCTCCCGACCAGAATGGTAGAAGGGAGTCATCTTACAGGTCACGGCTAGAACATGAGAGCTCATTGCTTCAATGCAGCTCTCACACAGTACACTTCCCATGTATAACCTAGCTAGGGCACAGACAAAACATCAGTACTACATGCCTTCAAACTTAATGTCCAACATAATGCCCAGACACACGGCCACCACGAGCAGGTCTGAGAAGAATGCTCGCACTACGAGCAGATATGCGATCCAAAAACCAACGCAGGAAATTAATTAACGAAAGTTTTTTTTTTATTACATTGTAAATAAACAAATTAACCAAAACAAATTATGTAATAATTGATATAAAATTATTATCATTAAAATTTCTATTTAAATTCTAGGACAGGTGTAAAATTCTTAAATTTTTTAATTTTAAATTATTTTAATTTCATTTTAAATTCCGAAAATAAAGCCATCTCCTACAGGGATTTATGTCTTTTCAGACATGTCCTTCACCAATCAAAAAATCAGAATTTAATTTTTCAGAAATTAAAATAAATAGTTTTTATTTTATAAAAAATCAAATTAATACTTTTTTATTGAAACATTATGAAAATAACATTATGAATTGCAAAATATTTACGAACTAATGTAAGTCAAAGGCCTTTAAATTTCCAACGGAAAGTATGTCCCTGCCTTGGCGGGGCTAAAAATGAAAGGTTAAATTTGGTATGCCACCACAAGAAATATATAAAGTGAAACTAACAAAATTATGAAGAAAGTGAATAAACATGTGATCGATAAATAAACCTAGGTAAGTGTTGGAAGGTTTCTCATTCGGTTGCACAAATTTAACTCGAAAATGTAGAATTATTAGAAATAACAAAAATGTATTAAGAGCAAGATTTAAAGGGGCTAATGGGATATGCTAGCGTTATTCTTAGTAACGGCGTAGGGATAATTACAAAATATAAAAAGAAAGAGAAGAAATCGATGTGAAGAAAGGGAAAAAGGGAAGAAAACAGAGGGACAAAAATTGAATTAAAAGGAGGTGAGAATTAGTGAAAGGAAATTATAAGATGTCAGAAAGGGGAGAAGGAAAGGCAGTGGAGGGTGGGCTCTTTGACTCCCAGGGATATAAGGTCATTTTTTTAATGTTTTGGGAGTTCACAATAAAATAAACAATCAGGTCATTTTTTTAATGTTTTGGGAGTTCACAATAAAATAAACAATCAATTAAGTTGATCTTTTAGTCTTACAAGAAGGGATTTTGAATAACAAAATAAAGAAAAGCAAATGATTTAGGGATATAAGGTTATTTTTTTAATGTTTTGGGAGTTCACAAGAAAATAAACAATCAATTAAGTTGATTTTTTAGTCTTACAAAAGGGATTTTGAATAACAAAATAAAGAAAAGCAAATGATTTATTGTCTTTTGGAGATTCATCATAATTAGACACATGGCTTATCATACTCTCCCTCACAATCCTAAGTTAAAGAGAAAATTGACAAGAATATTATATGATATGTCATCCTTGACTCAATCAAATTCTTCCAAATTCTGAAGCACTTTAAGTCATGGGAAAATAAAATGACTAATCTTATACGTCAAAATCCTTATGGCATGTTGGATGAAATGGAGAAAGGGTGCTCTTTTTATACCCTAAGTCTATTAGTCATTGTTCAACTAAGAATTTAACTAAAGGTAAGGACATGCACAACATAGTTAATAGTCCTTCATGTACTTGTGATTCACACTCAGTCCTGCACAAGTCTAGGCTTATGAGTTCAATGGTTGGGATGGTTGCAACTATGTCGTTTTGATTCATTTTTGTGCTTGCTTGACCAAATTTTGATCCTCCTTCCACATCGAATTTATGGAAACATCCCCTCCAAATCCATCATATTAGAAGTGGTACTTGTTTTGCAGGATTGGAACATGATACAATTAGCCTTGAGATTCAAGAGAAGGTTTTTGGCCCTTGTCATCTTAGGAAACTTCACGCCAATTTCAACGACATTCGAAAATTGTAAGGATATATGGTAATTCCATAGTAAATTTGTGTAGTTTTGGTAAGTGTAAATGTGTGTCTCTCTTTTCCTTTTAGTATTAGGAAATTCATCTTATGTGATTACTGACTTGCACCCATTGTTTGGAAAACAATAGTTGGAATATGACTTCTCATAGTCATTTCGGAATATGTGTTTATTCTTATATTTAGAGGGTCATTCGACATTGTGAGAGGAACAATGAATATTGCCAAGAGTCGTCCATGGACAAGGTTGTGAATAAATGGGAATCTTGGAGGAAATAATGGGAACTCAACAACACTAAGGAAACAAAGGAAACTTGAAGGCAGTATTTTGATGAAATACCAACTTGAAAAAAAAAGAAAAAGAAAAATATTGATGTTGTAAATTGACCATGAAAGCCAAAAGGATAAATTGGAGGAGGAAGTCACCATTGTCAAGGAGCTTCAGGACAGAGTTTATCACCTATAATTGGAGTGACAACCCAGATTTAAGGAACTGAAGAGCATTGTCTCTCATGAAGCATTGGTTGGATCACCAGAGGTGGATGCATGGGAATAACATACTGTAGAACAAAAGACTGAGGTAAAGATATAACAAAACCCTTCCAATCTGGCTTTAGTAGTAGGTCAAGGGAGGCTTAAAAATCATGGGAAAGTTTAATTTGTTAGTTAGGTTTCAATGTTTTGTGAATTTGCTTTGTTATTAGGCTAGTTTGTAAGGTTGTATACCATCAATAGCATGGATTTAAGGAAGATATCATCTAGAGTAGGGAAGTATATGGACAAATTTTGGACTTATCCCTTTCTATAGGGAAATTTTGGACATATCAATTTTTTGAATCTCATGGTTGCATGGATAGGTTGTATCCCTCTCTCTTTTTTAAAAAAATTATAAAATGTAACCATTTCTTTTAAAAAAAGGAAAGTGCTAAAGAATAAGGATGATAAGGTGGGGATTTGGGGGGAAATAATATAAAATGAATCGACGAAGCAGGAATCAATAGAGTTATCTATGATTACATCTAAACAATTTATGATTAGATACTAAGTTTGGCTAAGATTGTATCCATATTCACTATTAATATGATTAGAGTTAATTATAACTATCTATAACTTCCTTAGTAGGCTAGTGGGATATTGTTGAATTTTGCAAGAATTATGGTTTAGCCAAATAAAATATGATGTTTGAGCATTTGCATGAATGTTGGACAATAACATATTTCTAGTTTGTAAATTGTTGTGTATACTCCACTAGACAATTTGTCCTAACAAATTCTTTATGATCTACTTATTCTATGAAGACTAATATTGAACAACAACAAGGTTATACATTGTTATTATGTGGAAATTACTTGTTTATAGTTTTTAAAATAATATATGAAACTACAACAAGTAAATTCTATCGAAAAACTGACACGATATTTTACATTGGAGAATCCTTTTTGAGAAAATTCCTATAAGAAAAAGATTGAATGATTCCTAGTAATTCCCTAAGTTAGAAAGAATACAAAGTTTTGGTGCTCATAAAGTTATATATGAAACAATTTGTCTACTTTTGAAGATACTACACCTCTCTACAACTCTATTTTTCTGTTTTTTAGGTTTGGTACTACTTGACTATGGAACGTATCATTGTCCCTTTCTACAATCTTGACTCCTATTCTTGCTCTATTATGGAACAATATTCTTCTAGATTTGACACCTCTTGTACTTCTCTTCTATGGGATATATACTTAACATCGAACCCCTTACAATTGATTTTTTATGGGACATATATTGCAACAATAGAAACTAACCTTACAATGGATGATCCTTCAATGCCCAAGACTCTTTTCTCACCTCATTTTCTAATAATTAAAGGACCTAGGGTTAAGTTTAAGGTGTTTTCCCTTCAAAAAATTTCTTGGATATTCTTATATGGCTAGCTCCACATGTTTAAATAATGAGAATTTTAACTTGACTTCCACTTGGTAATACATTGGGAACACTTTAATCATATAACAATCTTCCCTCTTCCTGTTAAATTCAACAAACCATGAAGTGATACTTCCAGTTGATTTGAGACTCTAATCATTTTTTTGAGTATCTTGGTTAGTTTAGAATGGCGAAAAAATCCAAAGGGAAAATTCTCACCATGCATAAACTAGAACATGGTAAAATTTTGATCTGATGCTGAAATGTTACATACAGGTGAATGTTTTTACTTATTGTCAATGACATTTTAGTTTGGTTGTGGAGAGAAAACCCTCAATAACAATCAATCAATAACATATCAACATAAATAAGAATAGAAAGAGAACAAGGAAAATAATACACCAGATATACGTGGTTCACTCAATTGGGCTACGTCCATGGAAAGGTTGTCTTCTATTATCTTCAGAAATCTCCTTCAATCTTACAAGAGGGCAACTATAAATAACCCCAATACAATATAGCAAAGATTTTTATCACAATACCATGCGTTGATACTATCTATGAGCGTATACCACTATATTATGCAATGCTTGATGTGACTCCCTTGACCCTATTATATACCAAGATATGTGGAGGAATTACTCTCACATATTGCATGTGGATAAGATAATCCTCCATAATAACATCTCTTTATATAATGATGGATATGAAGAGTATACTTTACCATAATGAATATGGGATATAATGTATTACTCTTTTACATATGATTGTGGATAACTTCAGACATAATACAAAGACATTATTACCTTCCAAGGAATATAATTAATATATTCCAACAATATTGAAGGACTGTATCACAATCAACACACCGATAGTCATAGAAGTTGAAAAGATAGAAGTGCAAAGACATAATTGATAGATATTAGATATTGCGAAGATGGCTTGCTGATGCAAATGAAATGAAGTGAAAGTGTGTGAAGTTTAATATTACATCTGACACGCAACAACAGAAAAACAACAAAGCCATACAAGTGCATCATGATGCAGATGATCTGAGACAAGTGTATTATACTGAACATACCAATCATTTGATGCAAAGGAGGTTGCATATCGTCTGAAGAACTGCAACACTTATTCATAACTGACACATCATAAGGTGCACAGTTACCACTGTTACTGGTGCTTCTTTTCAATACAAAATATCATCAATAGAAAGCACAATATCAGTTGAATATTGCAGTCACGTAAAGAAGAACGTTGAACCAGAAAGCACAGACTGCAACATCAACAAAGTACATGATCCAAGTAGTCATCAACAGAACTATGAAATGAGAATATTGATAAGTCAAGTGGTGTATGCAACACAGTAAAAAAAATAGTCTGCATACGAAATTTGCGCACAACAGAATCATTATCAAAAGACATGAATAAGTGTGTAGAGTTGAAGGACAACTAGATAGTAAAATATATCAGATGTCAGAGCGGTTGGATGGGGCAATGAGACAGGGAGTTGGATATTCCTTCAGGTTGGTTCCTGTAAACAACAAGGAGACAAGGATTTGCAACTTCCTTCATGTTGGTTCCTGCAAAACAAAGCGACAGGGGGGCGGTGCCTCCTTCCAATTGGTGTTGGAGAAAAATCAAGGGGTTGGAGCCTCCTAGTAGGTGATGGTAAAAATAGGAATTTGGTGCTTCCTTGAATGTATTATTTCATACTATAAAGAAGCATTTCATGGTTTTCTCCCATTTGGGTTTCCACATAAAAATTTTGTGTGTTATGTGTTGATGATGTGGTGTATGTACATGTGAATGTTTATTTGCTGATGCATAACTGATTATGAATGTTAATTAAAATTTAATATGTTAAAGAAGATAAAAATATGCTAATAACTATGCTAATATTGATTCACCCCCCCTCTCAGTATTAAATCAATTCCAACAAAAAATCCATCCAAAATTTCCAAATTATAGAACGAGAGATACACACTATCATTAAAGATGTGTTGTCCAAAAAATCTATGTTTCCTTTCCCAATGCAAACACTATGATAGGGAGGTGTTGTTTGATTATTCTAAATTAAATCTATGATGAAGGAAGGATAAAAAAACCATCTAATACATATCATTTTTATGGGAGAATACAATATTGAAAGAGTATGTTTTGTTGTGTACAATATAAGTATGTTTGGGGATACCATATACTGAATGAAAAGGAAGTATCAGTTGATCCTTTCACTGGATCCACCACTTCGGTGGATCCATTATTTTAGTATTTCTGAATTTTTTTTCCAAAGTATAGAACAAGATAGACACCATGATTAAATATGTGTTTAAAAATCCATCTCGTTTCCTTTCCCTATGAGAGAACTATGAAAGAGAGGTGTTATATGATTCTTCTACATTAACTCTAAGAATTGATTGGTAGAACCTTCCAAAACATATTTTATTTATGGAAGAATACAATATTATAGGAGGATGTTTCAGTTTGTGTACTATATGTATGGTTGGAGAGACCATATACTGAAACAAGAAGGAAGGATTGACTGATCCTTTCATTGGATCTACCTCTTCATTGGAGACATCTTTTTAGTAGAGATGAACAAAGTTTTCAAAGTCTAAAATGAGACTTTGACACCATCATTTAATATGTGTTGATTGATAAATATCCATTGGCATTCCCTATGAGAACACTATGACATGGAAGTGTTGTCTAACACTTATCCAATAACTATATGATAAAGAATGGAGTGGAGGACCCATTCGAATACATATCATGTTTATGGGAGAATAAAATAATGGAGTAGGATGGTTTGGTGTGTACACTATAAGTATGGTTAAGGAGATCATATATTGAATGAAAAATTAATGATCGGGCAATCCTTTCACTAGATACACCTATTCTATGGATACATCATTTTAGTAGAGACTGCCAAAGTTTCCAAAGTATATATCAATACTTTGACACCATTATTATACATGTGTTTTCCTATGTATCTCCATTTCCTTTCCCCATGAGAACACTACGATATGGAGGTGTCACCTAACCGTTCTAAGTTAACTGTATTATGAAGGAGGGGCCAGAGGAACATTTGAAAACATATTGTGCTTATGTGATAGTACAATATCGGAGGAGGATAATATAGTGTGTACATGATAAGTATGTTTGTCTAGACCATATATTGAATCATAGATCCATTTCTTCGATGGATCCATCATTTTAGTAGATATGGCCAAGTTTCCAAAGTATATAACTATACATTGACACCATCATTAAATATGTGTTGGAAAATCAATATTCTTGCCTTCCCCCATGAGAACACTATGAAAGGGAGGTGTTTTATGACTCTTCTATGTTAAATTTATGACAAAGGAAATGTCAAGTAACCCTTCCAAAACATATCATAATTATGGGACAATACAATATCGAAGGAGGATATTTTGGTGTGGTGCCTATAAATATAGTTAGGGAGGCCACATATAACATGAAAAAGGAAGGATTAACCAATCCTTTCATGGGATCAATATCTTCAATGGATCCATTATTTGAGTAGATTCGGACAAATTTTCCAAAGTATAAAGAAGACGTCGACACCATCATTAAACATGTGTTTTCCAAACCATGTCGTTTCCTTTCCCTATAAGAACACTATGAAAGGGAGGTGTTTTCTGACTTGGTCCATATTTTATGAGCAGAAAAAAATAAATAAAGATTATTATCAGATGCTTCACAAAATAACAGAGATATAGTAAAACTGGTTTTCTATTCAATAAGGGAATAAGCTAAAATTGTAAAATGTAGCGGAAAACAAGCTTGCTGGAATGGTGGCGGCTTATCTCTGAGAAGAGATGTGACGGCTGCGCTCATTCGCAAGAAGATGGTTACAATGAGGCTCTCAAGGCCTTTTACGATAAACAGGAATGTCAAAAAACCTATACATCCAAAAACCTAACCCTAGGAGATGAAGCGCCAAACGTTATGTAAACCCCGTTTGGGTAAGTTAGTACATCGACTTCCCAGGGTCGTAACTTTTGCATATGATCTCCGTTTGGGGCACACGATAGCTCGTTGGAAAGATCTATCCAAGGAATACAATAGTCGAAGCGATGGAATTTTGCAACCGCAACATGCCCAAAAAAACATCGTTCAGGGCCTCAAAATGGCTCCGGAAGTTCAGGACCCGAAAAAACTGCTAAAAATAGTAAATTGCAAAAAGTGACAGAAAACGGTTTTGAGCCAGTTGGAAAGGTGGGTGGCCACCGATATACACTTGGATCGATCCTCCCTCCTTAGGAAGCAATGGTCTCCATTGCGTTGAGTTCCCCCATTAGATGAGGAAATTTCTGCTGAATTTTGCCCCAGGCGAGCCACTTGCCTTGGTGCGGGAGATGCCCTGCTTTGATAACTCGATAAAGCTGGATCCTTTGATGTCGAGTGCCCTCGATCTGTGTGTTCGCAATATGATAACTAGATTCCTATTGCAAGTAGTCAGGGTTGAGCTCTATTTGTGTCAACTGCTCTGCTATCTCTGAGGTGTCTAATAATGGTGGGAAATATGGCCGAAGGAGAGCCACGTTGAAGACTGGATGCAGACCAAGGAAGGGGGGAATGTTCAGCTCAAAAGCATTGTAACCCACCGCCTTGGTGATGGTGTATATCCCATAACGTAGTGGGAGAAGCTTCCGATGGGGCCCTGTAAGGCGTTCTTTCTGCAAATGCAACCAAACTTTGTCTCCCACCTGAAACGTATGTGGCACCTGATGTTGATCATGGCACTGCTTGTACTTGAAATTAGAATTATGTAGAATATCTTGAACCTGTTGACGGATATGATGGATCTGTTCAATGAACCGGGTGGCTTTGTCAGCTTCTGGGGACAATTCGGCCGAGGTGGTCGCCAAGGGAAGTGCAACATCCATGGGGCCTAATGGTTGGAATCCCAACCCCACCTGAAAGGGGTTGTGGCCAGTTGAGCTATGCAGGGCTCGGTTGTAGCTATGCTGGACATACGGAAGAATCTCATCCCATGTGCGGGGGTGTGTTGAATTGTACATGCATAGGATATGTATGACCATCCGGTTGACGACCTTGGTTTGGCTGTCTTTCTGGGGGTGGAAGGCAGTGGATTTGGTGAGCTTGGTATCTAGCAGTGACCAAAGGCTTGACCAGAATGAGCTGAGGAATCGACTGTCACAGTCTGAGATAAGGGTCTGTGGGATCCCAAAATGTACCCATACTTGTTCAAAAAAGAGCTTGGCAGTGGCTTTTGTTGTGATGTTCTTCTTGCAAGCGGCTAGAATCGCCATCTTGGAAAAGCGATCAACAACCACAAAAACACAATCATTTCCCCTCTTGGTAGACGGGAGGCCCGACATGTAGTCCATTGAGATGGATTCCCATGGCCTGTCTGGAGTAGGCAGAGGAGTGTACAGGCCCTATTTCTTAGTGGCCGGTTTGGCAATAGCGCAAGCGGTGTAGGACCTGATATACTTGCCGACATCCTGTCGAATTTTTGGCCAGTAGAAATGTTTCTGCAGCACTACCACTGTCTTTTCAATGCCAAAGTGTCTTGCCACCCAAATGTAGTGAGCTTCCCAAATCAGCTTCACGCGCTCGCTTGATGGAACACATAGATGGCCCAGATGGCACAACAACCCGTCCTGAAGATGGAAATTAGCGACCACTGAGTTGGTGCCCAAAATTTGGTAGGTGGTGGAGAAGTCAGGGTCTGTCGTGTAGAGGTGGGGCCATCTAGAGGTATCGTGGCCGCAAGAGTCTAGCACTGTGGTGAGTGCCACGACTGGAGCTCGACTAAGGCAGTCAACAACTTGGTTGGTACTCCCTATTTTATATTTGGTGTTGAGGTGGAACTGCTATAAGTATGTTGACCACTTCTGATGGCGGTCATTCTGTAGCTTTCCTTGGGTCTGCATGAACTGTAGTAGCTTGTGATTAGTGTGGATGACTATCTCTTTCCCAAGAATGTAATGTCTCCACTAGCAGTAGGCTTGCACAATGGATTACATTTCTTTGTCGTAAGTAGGGTACTTACAGATAGCATATGATAGTGTCTCACTATGATATGCCATGGGGTGGCCGTGTTGAGTGAGAATGGCGCCCATAGCATAATCTGAAGCATTTGTCTCGATCTCAAAGGGATGTTGCAGGTCTGGTAATGAGAGTACTGACGATGAGCACAAACGCTTCTTCAAGTCATCGAAGGATTGTTGTTGGGATAGGCCCGACAAAAAATTTTCCTTACCGCCACCCCTGGTTACTTGGCTGAGGGCCCATGCGATATGAGAGAATCCCAGCACGAACCAGCGATAGAAATTTACGAGGCCCAAGAAGCTCCGAAGTTCAGTGAGTGTGGTTGGGGCTCTCCAGTCACGGATGACCTCGATCTTGGCTAGATCCACATGCACACCATGTCGATCAATGATGTATCCTAAGTAATGGACCCTGTCCATGCCGAAGGAGCATTTTTCCAAGTTTGCATATAGTTTTTGCTGCCGCAGGGTGTGCAGAACCTGCTGAATATGCTGCAAGTGTTCTGCCCAAGTCTTGTTGTAGACGAGGATGTCATCCAGATACACCACTACAAAAGTATTGGTGAAAGGTCATAGGATATCATCCATCATCCTCATAAAAGTTGTTGGAGCATTTTTCAAACCAAAGGGCATGACCAGCCATTTAAAAAGACCTTCTTTTGACTTGAAGGCAATCTTCCATACATCTGTCTGTTCTATTGGGACTTGGTGGTAGCTAGACTTCAGATCAATCTTACTGAAGTATTTGGCCCCCTTGAGCTGATCAAGGAGGTCGTTGATTCAGGGAATCAGGTACCGGTTGCGGATTGTGATTTTATTCAGGGCCCGGTAGTCAATGCAGAGTCACTAGGTCCCATCTTTCTTCTGCACTAGCATAATTGGGCTCCCACAAGGTGATGAGCTCGGATTGATGTGCCCCTTATGGAGCAATTCTTGGATCTGCCTCTTGATCTCCTTGTTTTCCAACAGAGAGCAACGATAGACTGGCCCATTGGGTAGCGCTGTGCCTGGGGTCAGATCAATGGGATGCTTGACCTAGTAGTGCAGAGGTACCCTAGTAGGGGAGGAGAAGATATCTGAGTATTCTTCCACCACCTTATCCACTTGCTTATGTTGTGTGGAGAGATCAGTCGCGGAGGCCCTGGATGTGGCTGTGATCTTTCTCTCACTCTGAGAGAGAACCAGGAAGAAGACAAATTTCCTGGTCTGAGAGATGACCTTCCTGCATTGCTTGGCAGAGATCAAGGAAATAACACTAGGAGGGACTACTTTGGGTATCCTGTACAATTTCCTGTTCAAAGAAATAATAACACTACGAGGCCTAGACTCATATACAGCATGACATTTCCATAAATAAGGTTGGCCCAAAAAAACATATGAAACTTCGAGAGGAGCAACATCACACAATACCTCATCCTTGAAGGGCTTGATGCCATACGACAGTCGACACTGTTGGATGACGTGGAGATCACTTCCTTTGCAGAGCCATCCAATGTTATAGGGTTGTGGGTGTGGCGTTGTCGGTAGGGCCAGGTGCTTGACGACCTCTGCTGAGATGAGGTTCTTCTGGCTACCGCTATCAATGATGAAGTGCAGCGGGGTGCCTTTTACCCACATCTGTGAATGGAAGAGGCGTTCTCCTTCTTCTGGCTCATCTGGTTCATCAGGCTGGAGCTTGGTGGTAGCAATGGTGGCACTGGGTTCCGCGTCAATGATCCATCTTCCCCTTTCTGGTTCGGACTCAGAGTCAAAACCTGCATCTGATTCAGATGCTTTCACTTCGGCCACCGGCGACTACTTTGAGTGGCAGTCAGCAGTGTTATGCCAAGGGCTCTTATGGAAGTCGTACCATTTCTCGGTATATTTCTTTGTCTTTCTGGTGTCCTTCTTTGCTTGCGGCTTGGACTAGTTGTCCTGATTCTATCCATATTTTCTATGTCCTTTATTCTGTGGGTTGGGGCCGCCCTTTCCTGTCTTTTGCTGTAAGGGGTTCCTAGGCCCAAATTACCGCGTCTTTTGTTTGAGCTTCTACTCGATTTTGACGGCATATCGGTAGGCTACGCTCAAGGAAGAGATGTCCAGAAATTCCATTTCGGTCTGGATGTATCTATGCAGACCACCGCGATACTTGAGCACCAGATGTCGCTCTGAATATTTGATACCCAACTTGGTGTGCAAGGTATGGAAGATATTTGTGAACTCTGGCACTACTTGGTCTCTTTCTTGTCGCAGTGTGGTCCATTTTGTATACAAGTCGTCATAACTTCCAACAGGGTAGTATTGTTCCTTAATAACATCCCTAAAGGATTCCCAAGTGTCCATGACTGAAAATAATGAGGGTTCCTCTGTGTCCTTTTGCTCGCAGAAAGTTTCCTACCAATCTTTGACATGGGGAACGGCTTTGAGGAGCGCAAAAGTAATGTTTTCTCTATTCGAAAAGTTA
This sequence comes from Larix kaempferi, assembly GCA_027924585.1. NCBI lineage: Eukaryota > Viridiplantae > Streptophyta > Pinopsida > Pinales > Pinaceae > Larix > Larix kaempferi. The sequence goes on from BSBM01000737.1 coordinate 924,653, forward strand.
TGGACAGAAAAATACCCTTCTAATAGATTCAACCACTTATATACAACATCTGCATCTATCTAACCTTCAAATATAGGAATATCGAAGTTGATTTGTACCTTGAAGGGGGCGGTGCCTCCACTCAAGGAAGATGTGTCAGTTGTTGGTAGTCGTCGAAGGATTTGCGCGAAACTATCCATCATATCGTTCCTTTGTTGCGTGAGGGATTCCTCAAGCAACATTTTGAAAGGATCTCCTATCCCGTCATCTTTCTTTTCTCCTTCCATGAGCGTTTGCTTGGGTGTGTGAGAGCTTTTGTCCTCAAGAGAAACAATCTCGAGACCCAATTCTTTGTACCCTGACCTCATTGGGGACATGCATTAAGACGACAAGGAGCAGACCGCTCTGATACCACTGATCCGGATTTTATGAGCATAACGAAATGAATACAGATTATTATCAGATGCTTCACAAAATAACAGAGATACAGTAAAACTGGTTTTCTATTCAATAAGGGAATAAGCTAAAACTGTAAAATGCAACGGAAAACAAGCTTGTTGGAATGGTGACGGCTTATCTCTGAGAAGCGATGTGATGGCTGCGCTCATTCACAAGAATATGGTTACAATGAGTCTCTCAAGGCCTTTTACGATAAACAGGAATGTCAAAAAACCTAGACATCCAAGAACCTAACCCTAGGAGATGAAGCGCCAAAAGTCATGTGGGCCCCGTTTGGGTAAGTTAGTACATCAACTTCCCAGGGTCGTAACGTTTGCATACGATCTCCGTTTGGGGTGCACGATAGCTCGTTGGAAATATCTATCCAAGGAATACAATAGTCATAACGATGATGCCTTGCAATTGCAACATGCCCAAAAAAACATCGTTTAGGGCCTCAAAACAGATCCGCAAGTTTAGGATCCAAAAAAACTGCTAAAAATAGTAAATTACAAAAAGTGCCAGAAAACTGTTTTGAGCCAGTTGGAAAGGTGGGTGGCCACCGATATCCACCTGGATCATGACTCCTCTACATTAATTCTATAAATAAATAAGGATACGTTGACCCTTCCAAAACATATGGTGTGCATGGGATAATACAATATCCGAGGAGGATAGTTCAGTGTGTACACTATAAGTATGCTTGGGGAAAACTATATACTGAATGAAAAAGGATTGTTCAATCCTTTTATCAGATCCACTTCTTCATTGAATGATTTTAGTAGAGATGGACAAAGTTTCCGAGGTATAGAACTATTTTTTGACACCATTATTAAATATGTGTTATCCAACACTTATCCTTTTCCTTTCCCTAATAGGGAGGTGTTGTTTAAATGCTCTACATTAACTCTATGATGAAGGAAGGATCAACCAACTCTTCCAAAACATATTGTATTTTTGGGAAAATACAATATTGGAGGAGGATGATTCATTTGACTCATTTATAGGATTCTAGCGAAAGGATCATACGTCCTTTCAACTAGGTTAATTTAGATAGTAAATACGACATTATAGAAATTCCCTTTGATTCTTATAATGTATATTTAGAGGAATTGACACCAACATAAAAAAGTGTTGAATAGACATTCTTGGTTTTCTCCATCGATGAGTAAACTACAAATATAGTTGGGGATATGAATATTATATATTCCAAGGGAATTATCGACCAACCCTTCCATCTGATTCACCTATGGGAGAAAGAATACATTCTATAATCATAGGCAGATACTTGTGATGTATAAATAGAGTTCTTAACACAATCATTTAGGAAGTCCCGGCTAACACTTCTCCCTTGTATACCACCTTCGGTACTCTATGTTGGAGTATGTGTCATTGAATTTTTCTATGGTAATTATGTGGTGGAGGAACTATATTTGAGGATGGACCAGTCAACCATTAATAAAGATGATATGTTTCTCGATACCAGTTTTTAGGAATATCGATCAATCCTTCCTCTTGTTGATAGGTTTATTGGCTACAGTATTTGAGGAAGGTTTGGCAAATCCTTCCTCTAGATGATTATTTGTTGGGTACTATATTTGTGGAACATTCGATCAATCCTTCTTCTAGAATATAAGATTAATGGATATTGTATTTGTAGAAGGTTCAATCAATCGTTCCACTAAACGATACATTTACTAGGTACTGTATTTGAGGGAGGGCTAGTCAATCCTTTCTATAAATTATATGTTTCTTGAGTACCATACTTGAGGAAGGGATGCAAAATAATTCACCTAGATGATACATTTATGGGTACCATTTGAGGAAGGGTCGTCCAATCCTTCATCTAGATGACAGGTTTCCTGGATAGGGTATTTGAGAAAGGTTAGCTGATCATTCCTAGATACTATATTTGATGAAGGGTAATCAATGGATCCTTCACGTATATGATTCTTTACTCAATATTTTATTTTAGTAAGGTTCGTTTGATCCTTCCTCTATATCACACTTTTAGTGACCATCAAATTTGAGGAAGGGTTGGTTAATACCTCTTATGGATGATGCATTTCCTCAATAACATATTTGAGGAAGGTTTGTTCGATCCTTCATATAGATGATAGGTTTCTTGGTGATTATGTATAAGGAAGGGTCAACAGATCCTTTCTCTAAATGATACAATTCCTGGCTACCAAATTTCAGAAAGGGTTGGTCGATCTTTCCTCTAGATGATAGGTTTCCTATCTTCCATAATTTAGGAAGGGTCGGTCGATCTTTCCTCCAGCTGATAGGTTTTCTAGCAGTTGTATTAGAGGAGGGTTGGTTGATCCTTCTTCGATATGGTGATTGATGCAAGATCGAGGAAGGTCGATTGATCCTTCTTCCAGATGATGCTTAAATTGAGGTCCAAATTTGAGGAAGGGTTCGTCAATACTTCCTCTATATGATGCTTGAACCAAGGTCAACATTTTAGGATGGGTCATTCAAACCTTCCTCTAGATTATGATTGACCCGAAGTCCAAATTTGAGTAAGGGTCAGCCGATCCTTCCTATAGATGATTCTTGACCCAAAGTCCACATTTGGGAAAGGGTAAGGTAGATCATAGTGGTCATCAAATTTTAGAAACGGTCGACTAATCCTTCTTATGGATGATATGTTTCCTTGGTAACATATTTGAGGAAGGGTCGACTGATCCATATTATGGATGATAAATTTCCTTGGTAACATATTTGAGGAAGGGTTGGCTGATCCTTTATCTAGATGATAGGTTTCTTAGCTACTGTGTTTGAGGAAGAGTCAATTGATCCTTCTTCTAAATAATACAATTCCTAGCTACTATATTTCAAAAAGGGTAAGTCAATATTTCCTTTATATGATAGATTTCCTATCTATCATATTTTAGGAAGGGTTAGTCAATATTTCCTTTAACTAATAGGTTATTTGGCTACCGTCTTTGAGGAAGGGTCAGTCCATCATTCTTCCAGATGATGCTTGACGCGAGGTCCATATTTTAGGAATAGTTGGTCGATACTTCTTCTAGATGATGTTTGAATCGAGGCCCACACTTGAGGAAGGGTTAGTAGATCCTTCCTCTATATGATACTTGATCTTATGTCCACATTTGAGGAAGTGTCAATCAATCCTTCCTCCTGATCGTGATTTTTATGGTCACCTAATATGAGGAAGGGTCGACCTATCCTTCTTTTGGATGATACATTTCCTTGGTAACTTATTTTAGGAAGGGTTGGGTGATACTTCATCCACATGATAAGTTTCTTAGATACTATGTTTTAGGAAGGGTCGGTCAATCCTCCCTCTATATGATACAATTCTTGGACATCGTATTTCAGGAAGTGACAATCGATCTTTCGTCTAGATAATAAGTTTGTTTTCGAACATATTTCAGGAAGGGTTGGTCGATCTTTCCTCTAGATTATAGGTATCTTGGATACCATATTTGAGAAAGGGTCGATCAACTATTATTCTAGATGATTCTTAACCAGAGTTCCACATTTGAGGAAGGGTCGATTGATCCTTCTTCCATATGATTTTTTACCATAGGTCCACATTTGAGGAAGGGTTAGTTGATCCTTCCTCTATATGATGCTTGAACCGAGGTCCACATTTGAGGAAGGGTTAGTCAATCCTTCCTCTATATGATGCTTGAGTTGAACTCCATTTTTTAGGAAGGGTCGATTGATCTTTCCTCTAGATGATGCTTGACCCAAAGTTTACATTTGGAGAAGGGTGGACCGATCCTTCTTCTAGATCACGCCTTTAGTGGTCACTGACTTTGAGGAAGGGTTGGTTGATCCATATTTTAGATGATGTGTTTCCTTAGTAACATATCTGAGGAAGGTTTGGTTGATCCTTCATATAGATAATAGATTTCCTGGGTACTGTGTTTAAGGAAGGGTCAACTGGTCCTTCTTCTAAATGATACAATTCCTAGCTACTGTATTCCAAGAAGGGTCTATCAATATTTCCTCTAACTGATAGGTTTCTTTTCTACCATATTTCAAGAAGGTTTAGTTGATCTTTCCTCTAGCTAATAGATTTATTGGAAACCGTATTTGAGGAAGGGTTGGTTGATCCTTCTTCCAAATGATGCTTGGCTCGAGCTCCACATTTGACGAAGGATTAGTTGATCGTTCTTCCATATGATGCTTGACCCAAGGTCTACAATTAGTATCTTATACAAATTTGGTATCTTATCCAAATTTGAATACTTGACCTCCAAATTTTGTATCTTATCTAGTTTCTCAACAATATAGGGATTTGGAAAAACTGGTAGTTGCACTAATGAAGGAAATGTCTTCAATTGAGATGCATATTTATAGGAAATTGGGATGGAGAATGTAGGTATCCTAAAACCCATAACCCCCTAATGTAACTTCAATATCAAATATAAGGTAGATTACTTATAAATATTGTAATCATAGAAAGTGAGTAGATCCTCTAGTTGCTTACCCTCATAGAGTGATCATCGTAAATGCATAGGGATCCCCAAATTGTTCTACTTTAGGAGAACGATGTGATTTGAATGTTATTCCAACAAATAAATACTTTATATTCTTCACAAAAATTTTATTCTCTTTCCCATTGCATTTTCTCTAATTAGAGAAACAAGACTAGCCCGGAGGAACTTCTAGATTTGCTCAAAAGAGTGATTTACACATACCATATATCAATCTAGTCTAAAAAATAGTAGATGGGTGCTCATAAGTAGTATATTGGAACTCGTGTATGGTATATATTAATAGATAAATATAATATATGCTCCCAAACATTTTTCACATTGCAGTAAAGTGTTGTACCATGATTAAAATTATATATATATATATATACATAGAGAGAGAGAGAGAGAGAGAGAGAGAGAGAGAGAGAGAGAGAGAGAGAGTTAATTACTGCTAGATCTTTCCGTTAAGGTATGGATCTCGTTAGCAAGGAGACCTATGTTCAATTCCCCTTAGGGTGAACTAGTCGAGAGGAGACACCCCAAAATCTAGCCATGTTGACGCCTGGTGTGGTCCAAGACGGGTGTGATCCCCAGGTGATTTTGACGGAATAGATGCCCCTGGGTCATGGTTTCTCAAACCAAAGGCCGCTCCCACTAAGTGAGGGAGTTTTGAGAAAAAAATATGTGTGTGTGTACATACATACATACATAGATATATATATACATATACATATATACATATATACATATACATATATAAACGCACAAAATATTTCTCCTTATTTTAAGGATTTCTTATAAACTAACTCTTATTCAAAATATGTTAAATAAGAGTGCACCTTATAAGAAGAAATGCATACATCAACGAGAGCATTAAACACACACACACACACATATATAATATATATATATATATGTGTGTGTGTGTTTAATGCTCTCGTTGATGTATGCATTTCTTCTTATAAGGTGGACTCTTATTTAATATATTTTAAATATGAGTTAGTTTATGAGGAGAAATCCTTAAAATAAGGAGAAATATTTTGTGTTTGTATGTTCTAAAGGTTAAATATTGAATCAATTCATTGAAAAAACATTAAATGAGAATGTAGAAGGATAATTTGAAACTTCAAATATTAAGGATCCAAGACTAGAGTACAATGTTTGGAAGGAGCAAAGTGTGTCTAATGTGCAAGTGCAATGCAAAGTTCAAGTAGGAAAAATGATTTCTAGACAATTTTGAATCGATTCGTTTTTAATGAATGGTTTGATAAAATTTTACAATAAACTTTTTTTTTTCTATTTTCATTTTTAATGCCTTTTTAGTTACCAATACCCTCTATCACTTCTTTGTAGTTACAATTTACCAATAACCTCTAGGTGCACTTGTTCAAGTACATAGATTTTTGTTGTTATCTTTTCTGTATAATTGTAATAAAGGACTTGATAGTACAGACAATGCCTTTAGAGTTACCAATGTATTTCTTCAAATATGTGGGTGTGTGCACGTGTGGGTTGAATGATTTTAGTATTATTTTATTTTTATTTGTAATAAAGAGTCACTAACAACAAAGTTAGTTAAATAATACCAAATTATTTTAAATCCAAGAAACACACAAGCAATTTATACAATCTACATTGTTGTAATATATGTATTTGTTGTGAAGAGGAATTAATGACATTTACAACAATAATTAAATGACATTGATTAATTTTATATTCAATAAACATAAAGTAACTTATATGATCCAAACTAAAGAAGTGTAGGTAATTTCAACACTCCAATTTCTCAATCAAAACTCGATATTTAGTTATCAATTATTAATACATTAGATATGTTATAGTGACAATATTATTCAAAATTAAGGTCTCTTGAATAGATTATCTTAGTCAAGAATTGTAATTGTAAATAAATTGTATCCATGCATAAGTTCATATGTTATTGATATGTGATATGGATTCGGTTGGGCATTACAAAATCAAGAAGCATTTACATGGCACTATTATTTCAACAAGCAAGTATGTCTTTTTATTCAAGGTGATTTACCTTTTAACTTAGTTATTGATGTTTTTCTATTAAGCATATCCTTGAATTATAAGATGATTTTCGATATTCATTTACATATAGTATCGGTTGATGATGATGGTGATAATGTTGATGTTGCTAATGATGGATACTAATATTAACTAAGACCAAATTTGGTCTATTAGACCTTTAAAAACGTGAGGAATCACTTAGTTTTCTTTGGAATTTTATTTATGTCATCGAAAAATATTTAAGAGAAGAGGTCCTAGATCAGCATACTTGTGATGACTTAAAAGGTTAGGAAGGTCAATATTGTAGAAACTATTTTGAAATTATGCTCTAATGTAGGTGTATGCAAGACATTTTGTTAACAATCAAATTAACACCCTTAACAAGTGAAGGTTAGAAGCACATTTTACTATTCGCCCGCAACATGAAGACAAAAGACAAGTACATAATCGAATAATCATCTCTTATCTAATCACTACTTCCATAATCAGAAGGATTGGGTGAAGAAAGAGGTAACCTAAAGAGTCAAGTTTCAGTGATTGAACTCCTCGCTTAAAGTATCAAATCTAGTCTCCACTAGTCAACGGTGAGAAGGAATGCACAAAACCTGCATTAATTGTACCTGAGAATTTTGAATTTGTGACAAAAATCTTGAAAATACTATAGAGAGTGGGTTTTTGAGTGAAAATAATCAAAAATCAAGAAAATGTATTATCCCACATTGAAATTTGAATACTGGATTCCCATTTCCCAATAATATAAAACAAAGGCATTTGGGGCATATTAAAGGACAAACAGAGAGAGTAAAGGCATGCTGGAAGGATTTCAAGGTTGGAAAGATCATCTTCAACAAAATTCTCTTGAAGGATCAAAGGAAAGGATGGAGAATGATGGTTCAAATAAAAAGAGAATGGATTCACCTCAAGCAAGGTTGTAAGTAAGTATCATTTATTATTTCATGTTATATGAAGCAATTCAATTTTCCCTCCCATTTATGAGTTAATTTTTTTCCCTCCAAGTTTATTTCAAATTTAAAATGGTTAAGGTTCTTAGGAAAGTTTAGATAATTGTTTCATTTTTGTCAATTGAAGCTCACTGAATTCATAGTAATATGGTTAATTAGAGTAGACACATCCCTACTATAATCACCATTAACAAATTGGCAACTCCACTTGGGTTTTAATTTAATTTAAAAAATAATAATTGGTGTTCCAACATTAAATATCTAATTAATTTATGCTTTAAAACTATTATAGGAACTATGTATCAAGTTTAAAGACCCTTAGAAACTTAAAATCGGCCTTAATCAACATTTAAAAACCTAAAAAAATTTAAAATTAGGCTCGCCTTTTTTCAGTTTCTTGATATTGGAACAGAGTCGTACCCTGTCTATTGAACACATTGCATCAATCTCAAAAGATGGACATTGTTTGTTGAACGCAGTGTCCTATTTCCTCACCTACTATGTTATGAGAGTGCGGCAATCTAAAGTGTCGCACTGTACACTATTTTACACCTGCGCCGACTGGGGGATTTGATTTTTGGACCTAGTTTGCTTACTTTTGTCTTGTTTCTTGTGATTTTTTTTTCTTTGATTGGATTAGGAATCCCTTAAATTAGACTTTAGACCTTACAGGGAACCTAATTAGCTAAATTTTGGAATATTTTGAGAGATTTTAGAGCTTTTTGGTTCAAAATTGCAAGAAAATTGTCAAAACTAGTTGTGAGAATTTACTATTTTAGGGCCACTTTTAGGCATGTTTTTTGTGTTTGCAGACCTGTACATGACATTACAAACATTATAGGATCGATTTACCATAGATTTGGAAAAAAATGGGAGGCTTTGATTTGAAAACTTTAAAGTTGAGTTTTCCCTCCAAAACCCTTAAGAATGGCCTAATTTGACATTTTCTTTCAATTTTTTCTCATAATTTGTTTTAGATATGATTGCTTGAGGTCATATTTTTCAATTAAATCCCTGATTTGATGAAATTATGATTTATTTCTAAAAACAAATGATTAAATGAATAGTTTGCAAATGGTAAAAATTGGAAAAACATGAAAAATTGTTTAAAGAACCTTTAGGCCTTTTCATTTTTGAGTTCCACGTGCCAGCCAACTTGAAACAAGAAACCAAATCATAGCCATGATACATGAAAATATCATTTGAAAACAATCCATAAGAAAATTTGCATTAAAATTCAAAAAATTAAACATTACACGTTGAGATAATTTGAAATTTTTCCCCTCCAAAAACAAAGAAACGACTTTAATTAGTAAATTTCTATTTTTGGATCTACAATACTTCATTTTTCTCATGCAAAATTAGAGAGAGTTGTAGCTTTAATATTCATTTTTCTTGAGATAAGTTGTGTTCGAGCCACCGTATCCTCTTCACTTGGGATTTCAAGTGATCTTGTGAATGAGAAAGAGGATCTCATTTGTAATAATTTTAGGATTTGATTTTTTAAGCAATTTCTTTCAAGCCATCGTATCCTCTTCACTTGGCATTTTGAGTGATCTTGTGAACGAGAAAGTGGATCTCACTTGTAACAGAGTATATTTCAATTTTTGCATACAGTTCTCGAGCTACCGTACTATTCTCTTCACTTGGTATTTCGGTTGATCTTGTGAACGAGAAAGTAGATATCATTTGTAATGTTTACCTCATAGTTCTTCAAAGGGATCTTTGTATCCTCTTTGCTTGCACTTTTGGGTGGCCCTACAAATGAGAAACATAGATCCCCCATGTAACATAATTAGATTCATTTCAAGTGAGATAGTTTTTTGGTTTACATCAATTTCTAAAATCAATAATTAAACATATTTTAGAAGAACTGTTCCTAAAACATCAAAAACTCTACCAAAAAATTTGCATCACTAAAACTTCATAGATTTGGAAACCCATTCAAACATTTGGAAATATTTTTATGCATGTTGTAGAAATTTTTTCTTTTAATTCTATTTTGCAACTTGCATGTTTGGAACTCACAAGAACCTCTATATTTTCACTAGTTTAGAGCATTCATCGAATTCAAAGGTAGAGTAGTGAGCATATTGCATTGTTTGGTTCAATTTTTCGAGTCAACATACCACCAGTTTCAATTCGACACTCCTGAAACTAAGCAAAGTACCCTTAAAATTGGTGCTTAATATAAAACTAACCAAGATTTGATTTTCATATCACCAACAAGGTTAGGCTAGTTCCCTAGATTAGGATTGGAGAGTTAATACTACTGAGATACAAAAATTTTGAAACTAGCATTGATTATTGAGAGTATAAATCCATTACTAGAAAAAAATGATTGTCGGGAAAGTCCATGTAACACATGCGTCAAGCATGAGGTCAATCTGGATAAGTAAGGTTGGTACTCCCCCTCTTTCTTGTTTAGTGGGATATGAGCTCATCACATAATTCTATGTAAGTGACAAGTCCTCGGGGTGACACCACTTTCTTGGAACACATGGTTATGAGAGTTGTCCTAGACTTACATCTGTTCTTCTCGACTGTTGATTATGAAGTGATAACCTCAGTTTCTATTCCTAGGATATCACATAGGCTATTGTGAGTGGGGGACACTTGCAATACCTGAGACAAACTTTGAAACTTTTACTCCTTGGGAGGGTGATTGGTCAAGAACTAATACTTGCACCCCTGGTGATTAAAGTTTATTGTAACTGTTTCTCAAACCTTCACTATTAGTAATTTTTTTAGGCTTGAGATCCCTCAGCAAATACTAGTTTCGGAAGGCCCTCTAATCCATATTTTCACTGAGCTTCGGTTCTTTGGAAAAGTTGATTGTTTGCTTGGATTCATAAGCCTTTTTAACTGTGTGGACACTTTTATTTTTATAAGTCTAGAAATCCTTTAGGATTGTTTGATTCTATTTCTTATTGAGATTAAAAATTTAAACAAATAATTTTATCAAAATATTCAAAGTGGCTACTCTCTCAATCCTCCAGTCACAGCGACAACGAAGTGAGTCGCCAGAAATTTAAGGCCCCACTACATTGCGGAGATGGATACAAAAAACACAACCCTGTGACTTGGGAACTGAACAACTTCTAGATTCAATTAACAGTAATAGAGAATAACAACATCAATCAAATAATGAAACTTCACCATTAAATAACGAAGAAAACACATAAATTGTTGATAATATTGCTCCATTTGAAATCGAAACACTAGAGAACAACACAACTACTCATGTAAACCCACCTTTGAAAAGTCTTTCAAACCCAGTTATACTTCACATCAGTGAGTCATTAGATCACATCAATCTTCTTTTTAGTTATTGGAATAACATGAAAAATTCAACTATTGACCCTATGGCTTCATCAGGAGCACAAGGGACTACATCATTGCAACCTCAAACAGTTGCAGGAGGTAGCAATACTTCCAATTTGGCCTTTACATCAATCCCAACAGTTAGTATACATGTCATTAGCACAAGTTCAACTAGCACTTCAGTTCCAGTTGGTACAGTTTCAGGTTCCAATCCTGGAAGTACATCCACTTCGTCTACAAGGATCCCTACCGAGGGGTGTGCCTTACCAAACATGGGTTTTCCATATGGTTTGTCTAATAAAGGTCAAAAAACACAAGGAGTAAACAAAAATCCCGAGTCTTGGTATACCCAACATTTTTCCAAATTCTACTTTTGGGGGCAACCCTTCACCATGGAATGGTAATATTCCTAGCGAAAATAATGAGCCATGGAACATTAATGCCAATTGGGCTTATGTTCCACCGATTAGTGGAAATTCCCCGGGGAATTATCCTCCAAATTATCCTAGAACAATGCCTAGGGGAAATCGACCTATCAACCCCATTCTGCAATGAAGTGGGCAAGTTTCAGGAAGTAACCAATCTTCTTGGAGCCCACCTTCGCAAGGAGGAAATCAACCTTGGAACGTTTATCAAAACCAAGGAAACAATCAATGGAATGGTCAAGTTCTAGAAAGTAACCAATCTTATTAGGGCCTACCTCCTCAAGGGGGAAATCCATCTATTCATCATGTTCCACCATGGAATGAACAACATCTAGGAAGTAACTAATTTTTTTGGATGCAAAGTTCGCAAGGAGGAAATCCACCTTGGAATGCTTTTCAAGCCCAAGTACAACATCCATGTTCTGGTTGGGATCCAAGAAGTAACCAATCTTCTTGTGGTCCACCTCCACAAGGGGCCAATCCACCCATTGTTCATGTTCTAGGAAGTACCCAATCTTCTTGGGGTCAATCTCCGCAAGGGGGAAACCCACCTTGGAATGCTTATCACACCCAAGGACCACATCAATGGAGTGGTTAGGTTCTAGAAAGTAACCACTATTTTGCGTCCTAACCCCATAAGGGGGGAATCCACCCATTAAACCCATTCCACTATGGAGTGGTCAAGTTCTAGAAGGTAACAAATATTTTTGGGGCCTAACCCCGCAAGGGGGCAATCCACTCATTAAACCCATTCCGCAATGGAGTGGTCAAGTTATAGGAAGTAACCAGTCCTTTTGGAACCAACTTGTACAACCTGCGTCCAATCCATCTAGGCCAGCACATGGATCTCATGTCGATGGTATGATGGATTCCATAAACCAACTTGAGCACATTACCCAACAAATGGGACAAATGTCTATTCATACTTCGCAACCCATAGTTGGCCAAGAAATGCAGCAACCTGCTAATCCTTCCAACACTTCTAACGTCTTCATAGTCTCATCCATTGACCATAGAGGAAAAAAGAATAAATATAAGGGTAAGAAAAGTGCTAATCCTTTCCAGACTTCTGAAATCCTTATAGTCCAATCCGTAGACCTTAGAGGAAATAAGAAGAAATACAAGAGTAAGAAAAATGTTAACTCTGGGAAAGGATATGCACCAAACATGGATCAATACCGTGGGAAACAACAACCCACTATTTTGATGCAACACATTCAATAAAACCATCATGAAATGGTTGCTATGAAATCAGTACCCCCGCCATGGGGAAACCAACCAACCTCCCCGCAAAGGAGCAATGATCCCCATGCCAATGTCTTCATGTGTGATCATGAGATGAACATTCAAATAAGACCTTATTCTAATGATTCCATTACTAGTATATTGGATCAATTGGCATCACAACCAATTGGTTCTCTCTCCATTGAGAAAACAACCATAGAATTAGTACCACACCCCCCCAAAGGTGTTCTAAATATAACAATGCATAATCCTAACGCACGATTTTCTCAGAATGATAATGTTACTAAGGTCCTATCTCAAGCACCACGTGCCATATCGGCCTTGGAGGTATTGCAATGTCGTCCTACGCAAAGAAAGGAACTATTGTATACAATTGGTGGTGTTGATCGATCCGATGCGACTACGATCACTTAAGACATAGACCATTCAATATGTAGGACCCTTTTTGAAGTTGCTTTTCAAATCAAAGTAATGACTCATTGTAAGAACATTTTTCGAACCATGGTAGATGAAGGGGCCTCAGCTTGTGTAATGTCATTTAAATGTTGGAAAGCATTAGGATCACCCTTATTTGTCGTAGAAGTTTCATACCAAGCTATTCAAATGGTTTCGGAAGATTCAGATCAAAATATTCCCTTGATAGAGGAATATGATCCAGTCACTTGGCCCAATGGGGCTGTGAGCTCTCCCAACTCACATGACATCTTGGATGATATTTTATCATCATATGAGGCTATCCTTGAAGTTATGAACATTCGGTTGTACCCACCTAAGAATATTATTTGCAAGGCCACTGGGAACATACTTTGTTTAAATGTTCCCAAGTATAGGAGCATGCTTTACATGTTTCTCGATCTAATCAGGTATATTTGGAAGCTTGCATATAGGTTTTGGATATACCTTTGTGAATATGCATTTGAACCTTTTGCAACCCAAACTTTCCCTAGGGTTGAACCTGTTGGAAATTGGTGGGTCAACCCTTCATATCTGTATTTTCCACCATTTCGACAGAAGAGCCTACCAAATATGGGGCATTTTAGTCAGCACTCCCATTTCCATTTTGGTTCTCATGTTGATTTATTCTTGTAGGCCTAGGAGTCCTATTAGTACCATCATGACTTGGAGTTTGAGACCGCATATGTCTCTTTCATATATTTATGACCATATCCTTATGGGATACCAATTTTGTGTCATTTTACATAAGCATGTGTTAAAATATCCACTTGAACATATGTGCCTACTACTTCGTTGCTTAATGCTTATGTTGTGTATTTTCCTTTGCAGTCACTTTTTGTTACATGATTCCTATAAACCATTGCTTATGTATAATTGACCCATACCCATGGAGGAAACATACATAGCAATGTACATAACTAGCTCATCCCTTGTTTGTAATATGTATATTTGCCTTGGCCTGACCCATTCCCTTGAAATATAGGTGCATGCCCGTGAGACACTCATTTCCTCTAATGTACCATAGCATGCTTTATTCTTTTTTCAAGATAATAAATGGAAAAACACTACAACAAATCACCCTTTTAGGGGTGGTTTTGGCTTGCGACGGTTTTGTTAACCCCCCCAAAAAAAAGAAATTATTTAGGTCTTTGGGGGCGGTTCTTAAAAACCCCCCTCAAAAGTCCCGAGAATTGGACTTTTGGGGGCAGTTTTTAAACCCCCCTCCCAAAAAAGTCCAATTCTTAGGAATTTTAGGGGGGGTTTTGGAAAGACCCCCACTAAAGGTCGTTTTCAAGGCGGTTTTTAAAAAATCCACTCCAAAATTTATGAGAATTGGACTTTTGGGGGAGGTTGTTTTAAAGCTGCCAACAAAAGTCATGATAATTGGACTTTTGGGGCGGTTGTTTTAAAGATGCCCCCAAAAGTCATGAGAATTTGGAATTTTGGGGGCAGTTGTTATAAAGCCTCCCTCACAAGTCCAATTGTCATGAATTTTCCCCCGGGGGGGGGGGGGGGGGTTGAAAGACCCCCCTAAAGGTCCTTTTCAAGGTGTTTTTTTAAATACCCCCCTTAAAAGTCATGAGAATTTGGACTTTTGGGGACGGTTGTTATAAATTCTCCCTCAAAAGTCCAATTGTCACGACTTTTTTGGGGGGTGGGTTTGAAAGAAAGATGACTAAAGGTCCTTTTCAAGGTGGTTAAAAAAAAAAAACCCTTAAAAGTCATGATAATTGGACTATTTGGAGCGGTTGTTTTAAAGCCACCCCCAAAACTCCATTTGGCATGACTTTTGGGGAGGGGTTTGAAAGAACCCCCCTAAAAGTCCTTTTCAAGGCGATTTTTAACCCCCCCCCCCCAAAAAAAAAAAAATTCATGAGAATTGGATTTTTGGGCGCAATTGTTTAAATACCGCCCCCAAAAATCCAATTCTCAAAGCTTTTTTAGGGGGTGTTTTTACCTCAAAGGACTTTTATCCTGAGTGATTAGTGCTTGTTGATTATCCTTGGTTTAGCTAGGGTTTTTCTTGGTTTTTTCTAGCTAGGGTTTTGGATATGTAGTTTCTTTTAGTAGCCTTGTGATAAGGATCTTGTATGTACAACTTCATCTTATTCATATTGATGAAGTTTTCATTGAATTTTTACTTGATCCAATACTTATGTAATTTGTCAATTTTATTTTCAACCATCTATGTTCTTCATGGTATATAATTTCCATCTGTATGTATTGTGGATTTGACATAAGTTAGAGGAAATTATGTTGAGTGATTAACGTCATTTTAATTAAAGATGATAAGGATTTTTTAATGTTGTATTTATTTTTGTAAATAAAGAGTTGTAAAATATGGTTTATGCAAGATAAGATTCCCTAGAGGGATGAAACTTATCGAAACACTTTGTCATCATTTCTCTTGGATTTCCTAGAAGCTTGGATTTCTTAACTATTCAAATATATTCATTCACTTATGATGTTGTTTTAAATATTATATTTCATAGAATCCCTAAGGATGAAAATTCATATGGTTAAGATTTGAGAAACCTATAGTTAAAGGGTGATTAACTGTTTTTTTCTTTAAAATAAATTTTTTAATTTGAAATTTCTACATTACCCACATGACAAATTCCTTATGTAGGGATTGCAGGTTTCCCTTGGGTTCCATATGTCCCCATCAATTTCATAGAGAACCCATATGGCCTAAGACATTAGCTATTTTCCTTATACCATGGACTAGGAATTTAGAACTATATGTGGATTGTTATACCTTAAAAAATATCTCCCTTACATGATAAATATTTTGTATGCAAGGATTAGTTGTGGATTTGGGCCTTATGCATGACCCTTCAACCTTGCAAAATTATGTTATGATCTAAGACTTGGAATTTTGGCCATGTACCATGGCTTATGTTTGAAGAAGCATCCATGGTATTCTAAACATCAAAATGGCCATGATATCTTGCTCACATGGAATATGTTTACTATGTGGATCTTTTGTCATGTTCTTTTTCCCAATGCAATATATCCCATCAACCATGTACACAAATACTATCAGTTAATACCCTCCCTTTTGTCCCTAGAGCATGGCTTAGACCTTGAAAACTATTCATAGTGTGTTAAACCTCAACATTACCAAGATATCTTACTTGTATACTAGATGTTGCTTAATTATTTAAGGCTCTCGTGGAAGAATTAGGCACCATGTATGACCCATAAGTCCCATAGACAAAATTTATGTGTTAAGACCCCAACTTTTGGCCCTATAACAAGGAATAGACCTCAAGAATCATGTGCATCCCATGAATCCATTAGTTCATTAGTATCACCTTAAAATCTAATGAATACGCTACCACATCATGATAAATGACTTCAGGTGGAATGGCCACATCGTCTACTATCTGTTGCATTGGCACTTAATGTCAATCATTCTCACTGAATTTCAACACCATTGCCAAAAACCTCAAGATCGTGTAAGGTGTTTTTGATGGCAATTTCATAGGGTTTGGAGAAAAAGGGATTACCAAGTGTTATATGTGCTCATTTCCAAGTTTATGAGTATCAGATAGTGCTTATCATGCCCAAGTGTTCATCGAGGGAACCCATCAACTGTCAAATGTGATTACATAGCGCCAAGTTGCAGAGACAAACTTGTTCTCAGTTGGATACATGAATGTCAATGGGGTGTCGAGAGCTTCATGGCATATATGTCCTCCATTGAGTAGAAAGAAGAGACAAAGGGTAATGAGATTATTGTCAAACTGATCAAGAAGTACCATCACAAAGTTTTGGATGAACTCAACAAGATTTGCAATGACCTTCTTATAATATTGATGATCATCTCATTTCCTCTTCTAGCACTGGCGAATCCACAATTTTCTACTACAATATTCAAAGGAGATTGATGACAAGTGGAGGAACTTTTAAAGGTAGAAGATCAACCTTCAAATAATTCTAATATTTGAGATCATTTGACAAGTTAATAAATTCATCCAATTTTTGATAGGCATCAAAACTGCTTCAAATTTCAAAGAAACTACTTCAAATCCCAGATCAGGAAAAAAATCAATAGGTGGTAGAGTATTTTGCACAACACTTGGCAGCAGAGGATTATTAGTGAGCAAGATAATATCTTGCACATGGAGGAACTTGACATATGTTCCAAAAAAGATTTGTTTTTTCATAGTAACAATGACACCAAAGATTTGGAGTTTTTCTCGCAAAAACCAAGATCATTCTACCACATTCCTCAAGAAAGCCTATACTAAGCTTTATGAATTTCCATTGTTGTATGATGGAAATGCTCTGTCCCTTTTATGCTTTTGGAAATTTGGACAGGGGTTAATTTCTTTAATAGAATGTCGTTTCAACGAGAAAAACTACATTCATGTTCAGAAGCCATAAAACAAAAGTTGTGACTGAACTGTAAAGCATATTATGTAAGCCATCCTTCCTCTCAACAACAAAATGTGTATTTGATTGCGTAAGCACCACATATAATTTGTGGTGTTAAAATGTTGTTAATTTTTACTAGAAATTATGTTTTTACTCATGTATATTAAGAGAAATGCCATGTTGGCAAGTACCATAAAGTGGTGCTAATAATTATTTGTCACTTGGACATGTACATGTAGGATTTATTTATGAGGATTTTCATCATAAACACAACCATTTCACAAATAATTATTTTGTAAATAATTTAATTTAATTATTTATAATTTTTTTCATTCAAATAAATGATCAAGACTAATTTATGGGTTTTTGCACCACAATCCCAACAAATTCAATTTCTTATTTTTACACTATTTAAACAAATAAATTCACGTGATTCAATTTAATTCAATTTAATTCAATTATTCATTTTTAAAACTATTTAAAAAAGAAATACTTAGGACTCTTAATATTGACAAACAATAAAAATAACCATTTTTTAATTATTAATATTATAAAGTGGCAATAAAAATTATTTAAATTGAAATTTGATTATTCAATTGATTTTTTTATGTTGAGCTTATTAAATTTGTTTATGGACATTAGTATCATTATTAGATTTTAATCACTAGCTTAAGTCCATATTTAGCACCACAAGTCAGCCTCACTTATATTGTATGGTGTTAATATGGGGATATTAGCACCACTTACATTATATGGTATTAAATTGGTGATAGTATTTGTTAATCTTATTGGAAATGGCATGCCACATCATATATGTTAATTAGAGAAGTGGTTTATGATACTTTGACAAGTACAATAAGGTGGTGATAAGTCATTTGCAACATTGACACTTACAAATAAATTTTAATTATGAGGGTTTGCACAAATCATGAAACAAATTCACAAGTAATTATTTTTGTAAATAACTCACTTCAATTATTGAATTTTTATTTTATTCAAGCAAATAAATTTTTTAATATCTGTATTTGCACCATAAATATATATAACAATTTAATATATATATTAAAATAATTGATTCAATTGTTTACTTTTATTATTATTGTCACTAAAATAAGTAAAATATGCATTTTACACAATTATTATTGAAATATGATCAAAGATAATCAATTTTAATTTATTAAGATTATAAAGATGGTGATAAAAGTGTTTTGAATTGAAATTTAATTGTTTGAATGATAATTTTTTTATTAATAGTAATAATTAATTACCAAATTCTTTGATGGATTAGTTCCATTAGGAATATTTGAGCATTATGTAGGGTCTCAGGGCCACATACATGGTTGAGGGAGGAAACTTCTACCTTAAGTCTCATAGGAACCTTCTAAACATATATGGACAATAAAAGCACCTCAAACCACTATACAGGATTTGTGAGGGTATTCTTAGCCTATGTGTGTGGATATCATTACTATTATGAAATTTTGATAAGTATGGATGGGACTAGGAGTCATTTACATGCTTAAGGGAGGAAACCAAGCCTTAGGCACTAAATGATGGTTTTAGGGATCAAGGCTAATAAAGATGTAGACACTTCCAAACACAAGACATGACTTTTCAAGGGGATCATTGGCCTTAGAATAGGGATATGGGTAGAATTTGTAAGGTTTTAAGGACTAGGTATGGGTCTTGGTGCCCTAGACATGGACAATGGAGGAAACTTGAACTTTAGATCCTAAAGGAACTATCTAGGAATCTATGGTCAAGAAAGGCACTTCAAATTACTATATAAGACCATTTGAGGGTATCCTTGACGTATGAGTTGAGATAGAAATTCCATTAGGAGGAACTAAGAAATAGAAATGGGTCCCGATGCCTTTGACATGGTCAATGGAGGAAAGTTAGGCCTTAGGTTCTAAAGGCACATTCTATACACCCAAGGCCCATATCAATGGCTTGAATCACCACCGAGGGAATCTGTCACCTGTTAGTGGGGATATTAATTACATTAGAAGAATTTGAATAGTAGATATTATGAACATGGTATACAAACAAAATATTGGATTTACACCCTAAAAGAAACTTTTATGCATAGAGGTCCAAGAACAACACCTCAACCCACCACAAATGACCTCTGAAAGATACCCTTCACCTAATGGTGGGATGTTGATGACATTAAGAAGTTATTCAAAATCATGTATAGGTCTTGGATTTGAGAGCGAGGTTAGGGGAGAAAACCTAACTTAGGCCATAAAGGAAGCTTCTAGTTATCTAAGGCTTAGAGAAACAAGTCAAGCTACAACATAGCGCCTTTGAAGGGTATTGTTTTATTTTGAGTGGGGCTAAGGAATCCATTGGAGTATTTTGAGTAGTAGGTATGGATTTCAAGTAATTTGGCATGGTTTGGGGACGAAATGTGGAGATATGACTCCAAATAAATATTATAAGTACTCATGGCCAACAACAATACCTCAAACCACCACCTAAGACCTCTCAAGGTTATCCTCGCCTTCAAGTGGGGATACAAGTGCCATTAGAACATTTTGGATACTAGGTATGAGTCTCTATGGCTTGAAAATGTTTGAGGAAGGAAAGCTAGGCCTTATTTCGCAAAGTAAAGTTATATGCATTTAGGTTAAAGAACAATGCCTTGACCAACCACACATCAACCTGTCGAGCATATACTTGGCCCAAGTATGTGGCTTTGGGCCTTGGACATGGTTGGTAGACAATGAAATGAATATTAATGGAATATAGTCCCAAGAATGATTCCTTGAGATAAAACACATGACCTCTCAAGGGGATATTTGACCTCAAAATGGTGATGTGAACACCGTTATGAATTTTTGAGCTCAAGGTATTGTTCACAAGGCTTTGAGCATGGTGGATGGAGGAAAACTAGGACTTAGACCCTAAAGGTCTATTTTGTGCTTCCAATGATAATAACAATGCCATTAACAAACACAAATATCCTCTCAAGGGAATCCTTCACCTTCAATAGAGCATATTGGAACCATTATGGTATTTTGAGAACTATGTGTAAGTATTGAGGCCTAAACCAAGATAGAGTGATGAAACATTAGCCTTAGTCCTAAAATGTATCCTTTGAAACTCAAGGGCGATGAATAAACTCTTAACCTACCACACAAGGCCTCTATGTAGGATATTTGGCCTCTAAGTTGTAATATGGCACTATTAGAAGGTTTTAAGCACCAAGGATGGGTCGTGGGACCATAGACATGGATAAGAGAGGAACCTAAGCCTTAGTATCTAAAATAATATTTTAGGTAGCTTACTTCAAGAACAACACCTTGAACCATTGCACTCTATCTCCTGAGAGTATCATTTTCCTCCAAGTTGGGATATGGGCAGGTAGGGACAAAAAAATCATGTTGAAACATCACACATGATCTCCTGAGGGTATACATGGCCACCAAGTGGAGATATGGGCGCCATTAGGAGTTTTTGAGCACTAGGTTTAGGTGTTGAGGTATTAACCATTGTTGGTGTAGGAAGCTCGTGCATTGGGATATATAGGAAACTTTTAGGCCTAAAGGTCTAACAATGATGTCTCCAACCACCAAAGCTAACCCCTCAAGGAGATATTTGTCCTTATAGTCGGAATATGGGAATTGTTAATAAGTTTTTGAGCATTAGGTATGGGTCTTGGGTCCATAGACATGGTTAACGAATGGAAACTGGGCCTCAAGACCTAAAGGAAGCTTATAGGTATCTATAGCGAAGAAAGACATGTTGAACAACTACAATCGACATTTCCATGGTATCTTTGGCCTCTGAGTGGGTTTTTTTGTGGCACGGAGAGAATTTTAAGACTAATTATAGGTTTCAACACCTTGGACATGGTTTGGGAGAAAAGAGTGGGACTTAGGGTCGTAAAGGAAATTTTAGGCATCGTTGGCTGAGAACAATGCCTACAACCACCACACATGACCTCCCAAGAGAATATTATTCATCTAAGTGGGGATATTAGTGCCATTAGAATTTTTTGAGAACCTGGTATGGGTCTTGGGTGCCCTAAACATGCTTGAGAGATAAAAATTGGGCCTTTATCCATGAAAAAACCTTTTAAGAATCCATGGCCAAGAGGAACAACTTGAACAAACAAGCATGGATTCTTGAGAGTATCTTTAGTGTTTGAGTAGGGATGTTTATTTCATTAGATGGTTTTGAATAGTAGTTAGGGGTCTTGAGGCTCTATACATAATTAAGGAAGGAATCACGTTCCTTATTCACTAAAGGAATATTTGAGGTATCCAAATCCATGAACAATATTTTAAAGAAACACACATCACTGACCTATGATATCCTTGGCCTCAAAGAGAGGATGCCATCACATTTAGGAGGTTTTGAGCATTATATATGAGTTTAGGGGTCTCCACATTGTTAAAGGAAGAAACCTAAGCCTTAGCCCCTAAAAGAATCTCTAGGCATGCAAGGCCAATAATAATGCATGTCTCAATGTATAATACCTTTAGATGGTATGTTTTCCCTCAAATTGAGATATGTGTTCCATTAGGAGTTTTTTAGCACTAGGTATGGGTACTAAGGCCTTGGACATGGTCAATAGAGGACACTCGATCGTCAATCCCTAAAGGAATATTCTAGCCATCCAAGGCCGAGGTGGGATCCACCAACCACATATGGCCACTTGAGTGTATTATTAGCCCATGATTTAGGGTACTTTCGGTGGAAACAACTTGATTTGAGTATTATGTAGTGTCTCGGGGCCTTGGGAATGATGTTCTAGGAAAGAATACCATGCCTTTGGCCATAAATAAATTTTCATGGCATTCAAATCCATGAACATTGCCTCAAAGTACCATGAAATATTTTGGAGTGGTATCTATAGTGCTATGTGTTTGGATCTTTTGGCCTTAGGGTCTTGGACATGTTTAGTGGAGGAGACCTAAACCTTAGGCTCTAAAAGAATCTTCTAGACATATAGAACTAAGTAGGTTTCCTCCATAGATCACACATGGCCTATTGAGGGTATCACAGGCCTATGATTCAGGATGTTGGTGCCATTAAGTGGTTTGAGAATTATGAAGGTGTCCTAGAGCCTTTAAAATGGAATTTTAGGGATGAAGACCATACCTTTGGTTCTAAAGAAACCATTGAGGCATATATATCCATCCACAATGCCTCAAAGAGCCATATATGACTTTGCATGGGTATCCATGGTGCTATGTATCTAGTTCTTGTGGTCTTAGGGCCCGATACATGGTAATGGAGGAGACCTGCGAATCAAGCCCTAAAGGGATCTTCTAACCATCCAGGGATAAGAATGTTTCCTCCACCAACAACAGGTGGCCTCTTGACGGTATCATTGGCCTATGATTGATGATGTTTGTTCCATTAGGTGATTTTGAGAATAATGTATGTGTCATAGGGCATTGGGAATGGATTTCCATGGAAGAAGACCATTAATAATTCCTCTCAATGGAAATATGAGAACCATTAATATGTTTTGAGAACTAAGTATAACTCTCAACACCTTGAAAATAGATAGCCGCAAGAAAAATCCTTATACTCATGCCATAAAATTAACTTATAGTGCTCAAAGGCCTTGTATGGCATCTCATACCTCTACAAAAATAACTTTGTAGGCAATATTTATCCTTTGATTGTGGATATGGTGTCATTAAGATGCCATGAATGAGGCCTCAAAACATCACACAAATATTTTCTCTCCTACTAGGTATATGGGTTCCAATAAGAGGTATTCAACATTGTGAATGGGTGTTTGGGTCGAATTAATTTATAAAATTTCAAATTACAAGGTTTCATTCCATGTCATTATGACTATATTTGTGTATACAAGCTAGAATTCCCTACTCATTTCTTAAAGGGAAAGAGGAACTATGTGGTTTTATTATTATTTATATATAAGAGTCTGATTGATATTAAATGTCTTTTATTTGTTGGTCAAAGGTTACTTTTTTTTCTTTACATTGCGACCTACGAACCCAACTCTTTGCTATCACAATGCCCTTTAACATAGCAAGATGTACTCAAATTGAACACCATCACATATTATTAGGGTTCTCTATGATCAGTTTTTTTTAAACCTAAGTCATTAAAATGGCAGTATGTTGTCTCAACCACAAGACCACCATAACCCAACTTCAATGTTAGAAGCCATTAAATTCAACCCTAATAAACATTGTTAAAGGGTTATATGCTCATTAGTGTTTAAACATCAATTGTTAGCATGCCAATGCCTCATCTCAATACAAGACCACGACACAACCCCACTTCAACATGTGAAATTTTCATATTCAACCCCAGCACACCTTGTTTTACGACTCTATTCTCGTAAGGTTTTGAACCTAGGTTGTTAACATATCAACACCCTATATTAACCATAGTGGAATCCCACTTACACATGGTTCATTGTCAAATACAACTTAAACACACATTATTATAGTGCTTTATGCTTATCAAGATTTACACGTGCATCACTATCATGAAAACACCCCCTCTTAATTGGAATAAAACAGACACAACACAACCCCACTTTAACATGGAGATACAACCCAAACTACATTGTTTCAAGGTTTTATGCTCACCAAGGTTTAAACATTCGTTGTTAGCATGGCAACACCTCATTTCAAGCACTAGATCACAACTCAACAAAATCGAATTATCCAACATACAACACAATATTCACACCCACCTAAAAAGGCTCTCTCCTTGGGGGAGTCTTTGTACAACTATTTTTAGATATAAAAAATATATATAAGAGCTCTTGATTTTCATATATTCTCATGTAACTTTAATCTCGATTGAGGCTCAATACCTAAAGAAATTATCCAAATGAAACTCTTGATGAATGTTTATTTAATTCTTCATTAGTGCTAAGCATCAATCACCTAACCAAGAGACATTCGAACACCATCTTGTATTTAATGATTTGTTACCACATGGTTTGATTAAATGACCATGTCAGAATCTATTAAACATATCGCTTCTTGGAGGGTATTGAACCTAGCTAATGGGGAGAATATCATTGAACTCACTTAACCAACTAGTGAAACCCCTTGTGACAAGAATCATCCAACATCTACGATATGACTAAAAGAGTCTTGTTTTAACCACCATTTATCCCCTCATTTTACCTCTTTCTTAAGGATTCTTAATCAACCACTATACTAAAACTCAATTGCCGATTCTGGTTTTGGTTCGAGTTGACCCCCAACTAGTACAACTACCGATACCGAGTTTTAAAACATTGATTTAGGGGTGGTGGAAAAGGAACCATAAGGGCATAAGCAACGAAAAGAGCATTTTCAACAATGACAAGGGATTAAAATCAATGACCTTATGGTCTCTTTTCATTTATGATCATTAACACATATTACACCTAATCACTATACACCAACATTAAGCACATACACCTATAACTATATTTAACCCTAAAATGGTTAGAGTAAGGACCATTTTTATACTTATATTCTCTACAATAGTATTTGATAAAAATTTCTAACTCGAGAATGTTCTTTATTTTAATAATGATTCAACAAGTTTAAGGAATCCTACTCTTAGATCAAACCTTTATGGGGCCAACTTGAATTTTTTGTGACTAGCACTAGTTATCACCTCCTTAGGTTGTGCTCTATCCTCCCAAATGGTCGATATCTCCCTAGTTCATTGTTTCAAATTGGGGCAAACTCAAGATGGTTTCATCTCAATGGAATTAACTAGCATGTTATCTCAACGATGCATGGAGTAAGTTCTTGCATCTTGTAGACTACATCTATGATATCACCTTCCCAACCATACATTTGATGCCTCACATAGCCTCCTCCCTCTTACCTATTCTTCTCTTGCTTTAGCATCATCCCCTTTGTCTTCATAATTTCACTAAGCTTTCCCTAGCATTATAACCCCTCACCTCTTTCCTTCTCTAGGTCCTTTCTATCGTCATTTCCTGTCCATTTCCCGTTGTTTCCATCCTCTATAATTTCATTTATAGTTGGTGTCATTATCCCTACCCCACTTGGAAATCAAACTAAGTGCACATGAGAGGAAATTTGGGTAAAAAATGGGCCTCCTAAGGAAAATAATAAAATAATAGTAGAGAGAGAGTAAAAAAACTACTTTTTCGGATCGTATTTTCAACTTATCTCCTTGTAGGTTTACTCAAATTTCAAGTGGGAGGACTCGCTGGATGCATAATTAAATTATGCATCCAACGAGTACCCATGTTGCATACTTTTAACAACATCTACACCATGAAAAATTGAAAATACTTAAAAAAAACATGTTTCTAGTGAGAGAAAACGCGTTTTTAATGTATTTTTGATTTTTCATGGTGTGGATGTTGTTAAAAGTATGAAACATGGGTACTCGTTGGATGCATAATTTAATTATGCATCCAACGAGTCCTCCCGCTTGAAATTTGAGTAAACCTACAAGGAGATCAGTTGAAAATACGATCCAAAAAAGTAGTTTTTATTTTTTCCCTCCAATTTTTTTAGGTGCTCCCTTTTTTAATTTTAAAGCAGTTTGATTGGCTAATACACTATGACATGGAATTTGTATTATTTTTGGAAGACCCAATATTTTAAATTGAAAAATCATCTAATATGATTATGGCAACAACAAGGCACCACACTATAATATCTAGTTTGTCATTATGGGATGCTAGCATTGCCCACAAATTGTGTAAAAGAATTCCTAGATGAGATTTTGGAATGTGAAATGCAATTTTTTTCTTAAATGAGTTGTTGGGAGATTTCGGGTCCTTGTGAAACTTTCACATTTTTCAACTAAATGCATTTTTTGGGTAGAATATCTAACTCAATCATAATGGTCAGTATTATTCCTACATGTGTAGATTTATTGCCTCTAGAACAAGGTAAATAGATCCATGGTTATGGAATAAGATGTGGATTTGAATCTAATGAATTTGGGTCATGGAATGCAATCCTTGTTAATTATTTATAGATTTTCTTCCTCCCTTGAAGACAATCTGTGCCAAATGTTTTCATGGGAATTCCATTTGTAAGCATACCTGCTAAATGTGGGGATGTTAGCATTGGCCACAAATTATTTAAAAGAATGTGCCACTGAAATGTTGAGTCATGGATTGCAACCAATGTTATGTTTTCCTAGATTGGTTATCCAAAGTTTGTTGAAAAAATGTTTTTAATAACATTTTCATGACATAATATTAATGTTAGAAGTATATCTACTAGCTAATAAAAAAATAAACTCACTAATAAAAATGAATTTGTAGATTAAAAAAAGTATCCATGTTTATTACAGAAAAATATACTGCAAACTACAATTAAAAGGGACCCATTAGCTAGAGAAAAATAAATATTTGGTAATATATATATATATATATTAAAAAATTAAAAAGAAAACAACAATCGGACTTACCTCCCCTCCCGTGCTTTGCTAACACAATAGTTACCCTTTTCTCTCGCTCATAACACTGTAGCAAACCAGATATGCCAAGGGAGATTTCAGCTTGGTTTAAGAGAGGCCGAGCAAAGATCATGTGAGCAGACTAGGGATCATATTGCATGAGGTAGAGGAACATGAGGCAAAGGAAAAAAGGGATCTAGATCGCATGAGAAGCCCGAGGAGAGCGACCATACCTCCAAAACATGTAAGTGAACATTAATCCAAAATGAAGAACATTTTTTGGTTCAAAACTAAGATTGATCATTTCCTGGTTGAAATGTTGAATGTTGCTATTGAAAAAATAGGGTTAAGATGGATCTATACTAATAATTAGAAAAACAGAAACCCTAAAAATATATCTAAACCTTAAACCCTAAAAATATAG
This sequence comes from Larix kaempferi, assembly GCA_027924585.1. Lineage (NCBI taxonomy): Eukaryota > Viridiplantae > Streptophyta > Pinopsida > Pinales > Pinaceae > Larix > Larix kaempferi. The sequence continues at coordinate 952,173 of BSBM01000737.1, forward strand.
GCAGTTTATTTACTTCTGGTTACTTCAACAATGGTCCAGCAGGTTTACGTTTAGTTCCAACCTCTCTTAATATTTTGATGATATATGATCATACTCCTGAAAACACGCTTAGGACTTTAGATAGGTCGAATAGGAGTGAAAAAATATAAAAAAAATGTTTATTTTATTGGCATCCAGGTCATGTATTTTTGAGTTTCTCGTTGGAACATAGGCAGTTGCTATAAGGTTCTGATTAGTAAAACCCTCGACTCAGGAGGATACTGTTCCTTTTATGTTGCCTGACCCAAAGGCCTATCTTCTCCCCATCATGGTCAATGATGCTAATATGTCATCTATATCCAAGTCAAGCAAGTCTAACCTAATCCCCACTGTCAATAATATTTATTTTGAATGAAGTATAGGAAAAGAATTCTCTAGATACTTGGATTGCAGAAACTAGGAAGCTTTATAAACATATGGAAAACTGGGAAACATGAAATAGTAGTATTTTCAAAACTCTGAATATGCAAACACTTTTTTAAGTAAAAACCAAAACAATAGTTGGTAAGGAAATATCATTTATTGATTGGGCCTTCTATAAGTGGACAAAATCAAACAACTTTAACACGGAAATGGAAATATCTTCTTATTTGAGATATCATTAAACTCAATTGAAATCCGTGAATATATCCAACAGCTACAACTTCCTCAATAGAAAAATAACAAGCCCAATGCTTATATGGGTTTACATATTAACTGTCGGAAAGGAATTAACAACAACATGGCCATCAACCAAGTGATGTTGGTTTTCTGCTTGCAGTCAAGTAGCCTATTTGCGTCTGTTTATAGCACATATGTAAAAATGTTGCCTCAAACGATGCCTTGGAATCTGGAGTTGGCTTATTTCATGTTAATCAAGATCCTCAGTTTTTCTGCCTTGAATCCTCAAATTTCCAGGTGCTCTACTACCTTATAAGCTTGTTGCGGCCCGAGATGTGTAGGTTGTTGGAATGGGTTCCAAGGCTCACAAAAGAGGGTGAAAATCCAGACTGAAAGGCTTCAAAAGGTTCTGCACAAGAACAGTTCTATCCCCATCCTATTTGGTGTAGTTAACTCCCATGGATACAAAGGCCTCCGCTGGCACTTATGGGGTTTGATCCTAAAAGGATCAATCTTCCTGTGTGGGAAGATCAAAGTATCCTAACTCTAAAATGGATCTAAACCTAGAACAAATCTACCTTAAAGGAAGTCTACACTAAGTCAAATCTAATCTAAAGGAAGTGCTTTGACTATGTGAAGGATAACTTGGTTTGAGTGTTAATAAGTCATTTCACCAACTTAACAGAAATGTAAAATTGGATCTTTTCTTATTGCTTCAAAATATAATTAGACAATAAAAATTAACTGATAATAGTTTAAATATTAGGTACATGCAAGGTTACCCTGTTTTTGGAATGTCAATTGAAAAATTAACATTAACTTAATAATTTATGTGAATCATTTGCAGAAATAGATAAACATTTTAATTAAATAAATTCAATTAAAACATAAATACACATAGACCATAAATTAAGACAAATCCAAGTCATAGATCAATGCATTAATACTCGATTGCAAAAGATAAACAACATTCATTCAATAATTAAGGTGAAAAAGTCAAATATCATCAAAGAAATTTGATAACATAAACAAAGAAGATGTCAAAAGAAACTAATCTTGATTCATTGGGTCTGCAAAAAATTACAAGATCTCAAGTGAAGCAGCGTTTCTCCAGTCCTTTTCTGGTGATTTTCTCCTCCTAGCCCATGAGACTTCTACCCTTTAAATAATAATTACAAAATAGTTACAAAAGGATAAGATTCCCATAAAACAGGGATTACAAAATCAACTTCCACTACTAAATTATCTTCAAGAGCGATATTAAAACTTAAAAACTCTGAAATTCCCAAAGGAATTCATTACCTACATTTGGAGAAATATCCTACAGTAGATTGTGAAAGATAACTACAACCCACTAGCTGCCTGCGATAAATAACATAGGAACTAAAAGATATTTCTTAGAAGATTCATGATGATCAATAATGCCTCAAATACAGAAAAGTCGGCCACTTGTTCCTCCTTCTTAGGGATTGGTAGAATGATGGGTACTTCATTGATTATAAAATCCTAGATAATGGTATCGTCTCGATCAATTGGCTTTTAGGTGATCTTCCTTCTCTTCTTATGAGGGAGCCGTATGCACATGGATTGAATCTCAGAGTCCTCTTCTTCACTATCACTGCTTTCATCCGGAACACCTGCATCAAAAGGTGGTGAGACAGGTTCTTGATATAAAAGAAGCTGAAATTCTTTCTCGTCACAAAATATGACCGAATATTTGTGACTTTTCTGTATTTTTCTCACAGTATGTAACTGTTAGAAGGAAAATTTCTGAAAATTAACTAACAAGACTTTTTCTATCGCAATATGATGACCAACAAATTTCTCATGTTGTCGCTTATATTGAAAAGAAAGCAACAAAGATTCCAGAAATGACTGAACGTAATGAATTTCCATGATTTAAAATCTTACGGTCTGGAACTTGCAATTATTACGTCTGTATTGAAATAACACGCAGCATGTGTCGACGAAAATTGGATTAAGACAGGATAAGATTCTTCATTAATTCATATATGATCCAACGTCAAATCTTATCATTTGACCATTATAACTTAGTTGGATCAATGATTACCCTTTTTCATGCTTGGCCGAAAGTGAAAATAACAGCCAAGAACCTGGTTGCAATTCGAAAAATGGTGAAGAGAAACAAGAACCGAAATGATTATTCAAAACCAAAAACCTAACATCAACTGTAGGATGAAGGTGAATCAATGGTTGAGATTGAATCTGCAGAATGCGGGATAAATGTCGCGGGTGTTTATTTTGCACATATATACATTCTTTCCGCAATCCGTAATTGCGGGTTGCGAGTTGCGAAATCTCAACTCTAAGTATTAACAAGCCAAATGTTTTCGCAATCCTCAATTGTGGGTTCTAGAAATACAACCTACACTTAATCAAAATAATGACTCTCCCGCAATCCACAATCCGTAATTGCGGGTTGCGGATATGCAAAATGAAAAACTATTTACAAAGTGTTCCTGCAATCTACATTGCAGGTTGTGGATTGCGGGTGCAAACAACCACGATTTATTTGAAAAAAGAATTCCGCATATGCAATCCGCATTGTGGATTGCGGGTTGCAAAACGAAAACGTTTTAAAGCTGAAAACCAAGCTTCCGCAATCTGCATCGCAGATGGCGGTTGTGGGTTGTGGAAAGACTTAACTTTTAGGAAAATCAAAGCTTTTCGTAACTCACAAAAAGCACACAAAATCAAAGGAATTTTCAAGCTGGAAAATTACAAACTTAATTAAATCATGACAAAGCAATAAAAGCATGATGAAAAACCCCAAAATGACCATGGAATTTAATCATTACCTTTGCATATAAAAATTTGGGGCTCCCATGTTTTCTTGAAAACATGGGATCTGTTGTACCTACAACAAATGGTGACTGGCTGGGACGAACCAGTTATCTCTGTAAATCAAATCTGTAGTTACAAGGAAGACATGTCAACAAACTGATATTTCAACCTGTAGTTCACAAAATGTTCTCATAAAACACAATAAAAATAGTAGAGTTAGTCATATGATCGATATATCCCCATCCAAAACCATTTAATGATGATGTTCATATGACAAGGAAATCTTAGAAGTAAACAGGAATCCCTTACCATTGCACAGTCATAGGAGAGCAGTTTATGATAAGCCTTTGAGCAAACTTAGAGCTATTATGGGTTACCAAATCTTGAATCACCTTGACCCCATTAATTATTTATTTATGTACAAACAAATTACTCACAATATATACATTTTCTTTTTCCCTTTTTTTTTCTTCTTTTTTATATGTATTCTCCTTTTTCTTATCTTTTAAACGCATAATAAAAATATGCAAACAAGACTTCTATTGATACAAGGCCATTTCCTTAACTTGGTGATCAGATAGTGGCAATGCCATTCACAAACCTAATGTGGAAACTGAACAGGCCAGCTCGGTAAGGAGACTCCCTCTGTTTTAGCTTTTGACACTAAAGGCAATTACCATGGTTTGGTGACCATAAGTGGTAATTTCAATCCAAAATCAGACCCATGATCATGGCAGGGATGGCTTATAATAATACTCCCCTTATCCTCATATACAACAAACTATCTCAAAAAGAGAAAAAAAATTATTAATGCATAGATTACAAGACACTACCATGGCTTGGTGACCATATGACAGTAGTGTTACTCACCGATGTTTTGCAGATCATGAATGGACCGACCTGTGATAGGATCTTCCACCTTTCAGCAGCAGCTAAAAGTCATCTCCCAAGTTTGGTGGCTTGATGTGGAGATGTCATTCCACTTAGACATCTATGAACATAATAGACTGGCTTGTAATAAGACCACCTATCTTGCAATCTACAATTATTAAGGTGAATTATTTTCAAGGTGATCAGAGTGGGATCCAGAATAGGTAAGGCTGACAAGGCTATGAATATGTGATGCCATTCACTAATGAAACATAAGGCAGGAAAAACCAGTTGCTTCCTCAATTTCAATTAACCAAACAAAACATCCATAATGATATTGGTTAAGCTGAGAAGATATCAATCAAGGCTCTGCCAATATTGATTGTTAATTCCATGAGAAGCAATTTCTGGTGTAGGTTGAGTGAAATTAAACTGAGATTGCAACCAGAAAACTTCATACTAAATTAACTTTGAAACACACTGTTCAACAAACTTTGCCACATGTGTGGACATTATTCAAAATAAAGCCAATGTACAAAAGAAAAAGAAAAAAACAGGAAAGCAAACAAACCACACTTTTTGAATAGTAAATGAATCTGCTCAATTAAATAAAATACTTTTTGAGAAATTGTACATTCACTGAGTAGGTGTCTGTGATACCTTCCAGTGTCTGGAACCGGACAGTGCTAGGACCAAGATTTTCTATAATAATGAATGCTTCTAGCCATAGGCGTTGGAACTTAGTGTAATTATTTTTATCTTTGTGTTTCTTATCCCACTTTAACACCAAGTCCCCCACAGTAAACTCCCTGTCAGATGAGGACTTCTCATCAAACCACCTCTTTACCAGCCGTTGATGTTGATACAACTTGTTTTTGGACTTCTCCCTATCTTCTTCCAGCTTGAGTAACATATCAATTCTGTGCTGGAGTGGGGAAGAATCATCCTCTTGTATGGACTGTGTCAACTGCAACGAAAGAATCATAAGGTTGGATGGAAAGATGGCCTCCTTACCATAAACTAAATAGTAAAGGGAATTTCCTATGGCTTCCTTTGGAGTGACCTAGTCTACCCAAAGAGCATTGCATAACTGTGTGTGTCAATATTTATGGTGAGTAGCAACTATCTTCTTCAATATGTTAATTAGGATTTTGTTTGAAGACTCTGCTAGTCCATTCCCTTGTGGATAATAATTGGCAGAAAACTTCAGCTTTATCCCTTTCTCAAGGGCATACTGTGTAAGATCAATGGAAGAAAAATAAGATGCATTTTCAAACATTAGAAATTCAGGGGCACCAAACCTAGTGACTATTTGGCTTTCAAGGAAGGATATCACTTGGTTTGTATTGCATTATCTGAGGGGGACTGCCTCTACCCATCTAGTAAAGTAGTCTGCGGCTATCAAGATGTACTTGTGTTGTAGGGAGGAAGCAGGGTTCATGGGCCCAACAAAATCCAATCCCCATTGTTGAAATGGAAATTGAATTGTTACTGGATGCAAAGAAAACACAGGTTTTTTAACTTTCCCAACACACTTCTAACATATGAGTATGCATATTTGAACAAAGTAGGCCAGTAGTATCCTGCTCTCGGGATCTTATGTGCAGTGGTTTCTCCTGAGAAGTTCCCTCACGTGGGTCCTGCATGAAATTTCAAAAGAATATTATCAGTTTCTTCCTTCTCTAAACATCTGGGAAAAACACCATCATAATTCTTCCTAAACAAAACCCCATCTATAGATTGATACGGTGTAGCTTTTAACCTTAAAGCTATGTGTTTTTTAAATTCAAGGGTTTCAGGAGCAAACCCATGGGTAAGGAAGAACTTAATGTCATCATACCATTTGGATGTTTGAGTTGTGATAACATTAACAGAACCTGTTGTTGTACTCTCTTCTTGTTCCCACTCAATCTACTGTTGTACAGGATCATTGGATTGAGCGGTTAGTAGACACAAGCCTTGGCCTTTCATGATCTTTACTGGTCCGATCTCCAAATCATATTCTTGCAAAGCTTTCATCCAATGAGCTCTCTTTTCACCCAGTTCTTTATGAACCAGAACATTTCTGATAGCTGCATAAGGAACAATGATTTTAGTCTGAGATTTCAATAAATATCGTCTAAAATGTTTTACCAATGTATAGACCATGTAAGCTTGTTTATCGATTTGGGAGTAGTTAAGTTATGCTCCTTTGAATGTGGAGCTCATGAATGAAATAGGAATTTTAGTAACATTATCATGTTTCTGTGTCAGGACAGCTGCGTAGGAGAAATCAGTAGCAAACGTGTACAAAATAAAATCTTTCCTGAAGTCCGGAGACATCAGAGCGGGGGCTTCCACAATGGCTCTCCAGATTTCAACAAAGGAATTTCTTTGTTCCTTAGACCATTTAAACTGAGCATATTTTTTAACCAATTGTTGCAATGGCTTAACAATTTGAGCAAAATTTGGAACAAATCTACGAACAAAATTAATCTTACCAAGAAAAGATTGCATCACTTTACGTGACCCGGGTAGGCCGATCTTTGCAATGGCTTCTTTGCGTTCAGGATCAATGATCATGCCTTCTTTCGAAACAATAAAACCCAACAACTTACCTTCAGTGACTGCAAATATAGATTTCTTTGGGTAGAATGAGATTCCATATCTTCTGCAGCGCTCGAACACTTGTGTTAAAGCAGACAAATGTTCATGTCACTTTTTAGAATAAATGGTAATTACATCTAAATATACAATGACTGAATTGTGCATTAATCCCCTAAAATCTATGTCCATAGCTCTCTGAAAGGTAGCACTAGCATTTATCAGCACAAAAGGCATTCGCCTACAGGTAAAGGTTCCCCAACGGGTCCTAAAAGTTGTTTTTAGTTGATCATCAGGGGCAACTAGGACTTGGTTATATCCTAAGAAGCCATCAAGGAGAGAAAATAGCTCAGACCTTGCTACTTTCTGTAGGATCTACTCCATTGGAGGAACACGGTAGTTTTCCTTTTCGGAAGCTCTATTTAAGTTTTTGAAATCAACACAGAGTCTGATCTCACCGTTCTTCTTCCGAACAGGTACTAGATTAGCAATCCACTGTGTATGTCCGACAGGGAATACTATTCGTGTTGCCAGTAATTTCTCAAGATCCTTCTTGATAGAGGGTTCCAAACTGGGGTGCATCTTCCTTAACTTCTACTAATAAGGTTTCACTTCGAGTTTCATTGGTATGTTATGGTGCATGATACTGGTGTCAAAATTTTTGAGTTCGTCATATGTCCATGCAAAGTCATCTTTGAACTCATTGCATAGTTTGATAAAATCTATCTTCTCCTAAGCAGAGCAATCAATCGCTAGATTGATGAAATGAGGATTCTGTTCAGTTCTCAGGTTAACAAGCTCATAGTTGAGGGATGAACTCTGGGTTTTACAGTTGGTTTTTTGCTTGAACTTATCTTGTAGGTCATAGTATATCTACAGTTTAATGACCGATTTAGGGATAATATTGGAAAGATGAGTAGAATCAGCCAAAGACTTCTCATGCTCAGCTTCATCTATTGCCACATCTTGAAATGTGTCATGGGATGTAAGAAAGTCTAATATTTGTCGGTCATCATCAAACACTTTCCAGTTAGTCAGATTATCAGGAATGGAAGGCATGCACATAAGTTCAATTGAAAAAGTGTTAGGGGACAAACCTTCTGGTGGAATCAGCACGGATGCAGTATTAGCTAGTAAATCTACATCAAAATTTTGTGATCTTGGGACTGACTTAATGTTAAATGCAGAAAAGAATTAGTTAAGTCCCTTACCATTTTCTGATAGTTAATCAAACGAGGATACAAACAATAAATTTTCTTTCTCACCTGTTTCACTATGATCTCTGAATCCCCATAACATTCAATTACTTGGGCACCCATGTCAATTGCCTTCCTGAGTCCTTGGACCAAGGCCTCATACTCAGCTATGTTGTTGGTGCATTCAAACTCAAGTCTGCAGGCTATCATAGTTTTGGTTCCTTTTGGATCAATCAAGACACAACCTGCACCAGCTTCATCTTTAAATCTAGAGCCATCAAAAAATAGATTCCATGCATTTAAGTATATCCTAAAATTAGTATTTACATTGTATACATTATGTACAACCGTACCTGAGAATGGAACAGAAGTGAGATTAACAATTTGAGACTGATTCTGTAAGTTCTCAGCTGGTGAAGAATCCACAGGAAAATCCCCAAAGAAACTATCGAAAGTGTAGTGTTCCACATGGGAGCTTAAATATGAAGTAGGCTCACTAGGTTCGTTCAAGTCTGTGACAATTTGTTTCATATAAGGTTCCATGTTGATCTTAATTATGTTTGGTATTCCATTGTAGGGAAGCCATATATGAGACTAGTCAGTAGCAAAGTAGCCCTTGAGATTCTCTGACTAATCTCTGCTCAACCAAATTCCATACATTTCAGGGATGTCAACCACAATAATATCCATAGTCTAGTGGATTCTCGGGTCAGCAGATAGTGTAAACAGGACATTATTCAATTCTCCCACTACCCTAAATTTTGATCTATCAAGTTGGACAATTTGAGTAGGGAAGGGCTCCCAAGAGGCATTCAACTTTTTGCATACAAATTGGATGAAGCCCCTGAATCTATTATACAATTATGGACATTTCTATTGAAAACTTCAAAAGTGAGCAAGAAAGGAGGTGTTTTCTTGCTACCCGGTTTCTGATTTCCAGGTTTAGAGTATGTCTCTAGATTGTTGTTATGAGCCTCCCTGGGCTTGTTGACAATCATACTTTTGGGTAGATTGTCTCTCATTGCAGGGAATTTCAAAAGTTCAAGAAGAGAGATATTGGCTTTGACTCTTTTCAAGTCCTCAATCAGACTGTATTCTATTTCAGGAATTAGAGTGTCCTTATGTGCTGGTGCTTTACCTCTATTCGGTCTTTGTGTTGAAGGGAAGTTTCCTTTGTGGGATGTCCTTTAATCCTTGTATTATAGGGGTGTTGGACATTGAAGACAGCCTCAGGATCATCTTCCTCCTCAGCCATGGGAAGTTCTGAAAAGAAGCTAATTGTGTTTATCTATTGATATTCTACTTCATCGGGCCATTAAGGATCTTGAATATGTTGTGGATTTTCATCTTACTGATCAGGAGAATTATATGATTCTAAAACCAAATCCTTAAAGATCGAAAGAATTTATTTGGAGTTCAATCCTTCATCGGGATTAGGTGGGACTTGGTTTTGTGGGGGTTGGTAAGGTCTTCTGAAAGGTTGTCTGTTGAATCCCCTGTTATTCTTCTAGTTTTCTGTGTTGCCTTTCTTCAGGTCTACCGTTTCATTTGAGATCTTTTGGAGGAACTTATTCATGTCATTCATCACAAATGGGTCCTTGTTCTGCACTGTGGGTTTTGGAGGATTTTCTTGCTTTCTTTTGGAGGTAGAATGTTGTTCAGCTGGAGCATCAGGGTTGTCCTTCAAACAAAATATATCTTTTTCAACCTGGATAGCCTCAGCAAAGGCCTCCTGCAAGCTAGCTTTACGTGCTCTTTTTACCCACATAGCAATTGGAACAGGTAAACCCTTAACATAGTAAGCAACCAATAGTTCTTCCGCAGGAAGAACAATGGTAGGGATTTTATTTTTCAAATATGAAAACCTTTTATTATAATCTTTAACTCTTTCCTTGCCTCTAATTTTCATCGAGGACAAATCTATGACCTAGTCTTCTGGCGTCTTACCATCTCCAAACTTCTGGATGAACATTTTCTCAAAGTCATCCCATGAAGAGATGGATCTAGCTTTCAAGGAAAAGTACCAAGTAGATGCTTTTCCTTGGAAGGTGTAGGGAAACAATCTACAGACTACATCTTCATGAATGACATTCCTAAGTCTAATGTCCTGCATAAAAATTTTAATATGATCAATGGAGGATCATTTCTCATCAGGATCAAACTTAGGGAGCCACTTTTCAGGGTTTTTAGGGAGTCTATGTTGTTCTCCAACTATAAACACAACATCTTGGTCCATCCAAGGTCTGTTTCCACCTTCTTCCACGGGTATGTCTTCTGAAGATGAACTGGAGTCTGGCTCACTATGTGATGATTTGTCAGATGAGGATGACGAAGATGAAGGAGGTGCCGGTGGTGGTCCTCCTATGGAAACATTTGGTTGGTCTTGTTCTATTTCCTCGAATAATGTGTCAAGGTTGAAATCGAGAAGCAGATTGTGGCGAGGTGAATTATGTTGTTCAAGATTCTGGTCACCTGGATTTTGATTATCTAAATTATTAATTTGCGTATCGGTGTTCTGCTGATGTTGAATTGCTCCTAATCCAATATTTCACTCTTATGTGATTCTTTGTTTTAACCTAGCAACACTATTAGAAGAACCTTTGACTAATTGTTCAAGAGTGAGGGGTCCCCTGGTGGGTGATATGAAAACAATATCGGCCCTCCTAGTTTCCTGCTCTATCACAGGGGTGGCAGGAATAACGGTTGGATCTTGCACCGGTTATTCTGCAGGCGTATCGGTGTTCTGCTGATGTTGAATTGCTCCTAATCCAATATTTCACTCTTATGTGATTCTTTGTTTTAACCTAGAAACACTATTAGAAGAACCTTTGAGTAATTGTTCAAGAGTGAGGGGTCCCCTAGTGGGTGATATGAAAACAATATCGGCCCTCCTAGTTTCCTGCTCTATCACAGGGGTGGCAGGAATAACGGTTGGATCTTGCACCGGTTATTCTGCAGAAGTTAATGCCTGCGTGTGACTACGTATGCCAATCGGTATTCTTGCTGGAGGAGGTTTGCTAGTGTTTCGTTTAGGCATAATTTTCTTGTGGCCCTCCTTGTAACACCATTTGTTGAAGCCATGGATGTGTAGGTTGCTGGAATGGATTCCAAGGCTCACAACAGAGGGTGAAAACCCAGACTGAAAGGCTTCAAAATGTTTTGCACAAGAACAGTTATATCCCCAGCTTGTTTGGTGTAGTTAACTCCCACGGATACAAAGGCCTCCGCTGGCACTTATGGGGTTTGATCCTAAAAGGATCAGTCTTCCTGTGTGGGAAGATCAAAGTATCCCAACTCTAAAATGGATCTAAAACTAGAACAAATCTACCTTAAAGGAAATATACACTAAGTCAAATCTAATATAAAAGAATTCCTTTGACTGTGTGCAGGATAACTTGGGTTGAGTGTTAATAAGTCATTTCACCAACTTAACAAAAATGTAAAATTGGATCTTTTTTTATCGCTTCAAAATATAATCAGACAATAAAAATTAACTAATAATAGTTTAAATATTAGGTACATGCAAGGTTACCCTGTTTTTGGAATGTCAATTGAAAAATTAACATTAACTTAATAATTTATGTGAATCATTTGCAGAAATAGATAAATATTTTAATTAAATAAATTCAATTAAAACATAAATACACATAAACCACGAATTAAGACAAATCCAAGTCATATTTCAATGCATTAATGATCGATTGCAAAAGATAAGCATCATTCATTCAATAATTAAGGTGAAAAAATCAAATATCATCAAAGAAATTTGATAACATAAACAAAGAAGATGTCAAAAGAAACTAATCTTGATTCATTGGGATTGCAAAAAATTACAAGATCTCAAGTGAAGCAGCATTTCTCCAGTCCTTATCTGGTGATTTCCCCCCCCTTACCCCATGAGACTTCTACCCTTTAAATAATAATTACAAAATAGTTACAAAATGATAAGATTCCCATAAAACAGGGATTACAAAATCAACTTCCGCTACTAAATCATCTTCAAGAGAGAGATTAACGCTTAACAACTCCAAAATTCCCAAAGGAATTCATTACCTACATTCAGAGAAATATCCTACATTAGATTGTGAAAGATAACTACAACCCACTAGCTGCCTGCGATAAATAACATAGGATCTGAAATATCTTTCTTAGAAGATTCATGATGATCAACAATGTCCTCAAATACTGAAAAGTCGGCCACATGTTCCTCCTTCTTAGGGATTAGTAGAATGACGGGTACTTCATTGATTATAAAATCCTGGATAATGGTATCCTCTCGATCAGTTGGTTTTTCGGTGATCTTCCTTCCCTTCTTATGAGGGAGCCGTATGCACATGGATTGAATCTCAGAGTCCTCTTCTTCACTATCACTGCTTTCATCCGGAACACCTGCATCAAAAGGTGGTGAGACAGGTTCTTGATATAGAAGAGGTTGAAATTCTTTCTCGTCACAAAATCTGACCGAAGATTTTTTACTTTTCTGTATTTTTCTCACAGTATGTAACTGTTAGAAGGAAAACTTCTGAAAATTAACTAACAATACCTTTTCTATCGCAATATGACAACCAACAAATTGCTCATGTTGTCATTTATATTGAAAAGAAAACAACAAAGATTCCAGAAATGACTGAACGTAATGAATTTCCATGATTTAAAATCTTACGGTCTAGAAATTGCAATTATCACGTCTGTATTGAAATAACACGCAGTATGTGTTGACGAAAATTAGATTAAGACAGGATAAGATTCTTCATCAATTCATGTATGATCCAACATCAAATCTTATCATTCAACCATTATAAGTTAGTTGGATCAATGATTACCCTTTTTCATGCTTGGCCGAAGGTGAAAATCATAGCCAAGAACCTGGTTGCAATTCGAAAAATGGTGAAGAGAAACAAGAACAAAAATGATTATTCAAAACCAAAAACCTAATATCAACCGTAGGATAAATGTGAATCAACGGTTGAGATTGAATCTGCAGGATGCGGGATAAATGTTGCGGGTGTTTATTTTGCACATATATACATTCTTTCTGCAATCTGCAATCCGCAATTGCGGGTTGCGTAATCGCAACTCTAAGTATTAACAAGCCAAATGTTTCCGCAATCCGCAGTTATGGGTTGCGGAAATAAAAACCACTCTTAATCAAAATAATGACTCTCCCGCAATCCGCAATCCGTAATTGCGGGTTGCGGATATGCAAAACGCAAAACTATTTACAAATTATTCCCGCAATCCGCATTGCGGGTTGCGTGTGCAAACAACCATGATTTATTTGAAAAAAGAATTCTACATCTGCAATCCGCATTCCGGATTGTGGGTTGTGGAACGAAAAAGTTTTAAACCTGAAAACAAAGATTCCGCAATCTGCATTGTGGATTGCAGGTTGCGGGTTGTGGAAAGACTTAACTTTTAGGAAAATCAAAGCTTTCCGCAACTCACAAAAAACAAACAAAATCAAAGGAATTTTCAAGCTGGAAAATTACTAACTTAATTATATCATGACAAAGCAATAAAAGCATGATGAAAAACCCCAAAATGACCACGGAATTTAATCATTACCTTTGCATATAAAAATTTAGGGCTTCCATGTTTTCTTGAAATAATGGATCTGTTGTACCTACAACAAATGGCGACTGGCTAGGACGAACTAGATATCTTTGTAAAAAAATATGTAGTTACAAGGAAGACATATCAGCAAACTGATATTTCAACCTGTAGTTCATAAAATGTTTTCATAAAACACAATCAAAATAGCAGAGTTAGTCATATGATCAATATATCCCCATCCAAAACCATTTAATGATGATGTTCATATGACAAGGCAATCTTAGAAGTAAACAGGAATGCCTTACCATTACGCAGTCATAGGAGAGTAATTTATGATAAGCCTTTGAGCAAACTTAGAGATATTATGGGTTACCAAATCTTGAATCACATTGACCCCATTAATTATTTATTTATATACAAACAAATTACTCACAATATATACATTTTCTTTTCCCCTTTTTTTCTCTTTTTTTATGTATTCTCCTTCTTCTTCTTTTTTTTCTTTTAAAAGCAGAATAAAAATATGCAAACAAGACTGTTGTTGATACAAGGCCATTGCCCTGACTTGGTGATAAGATAGTGACAATGCTATTCACAAACCTAATCTGGAAACTGGACATGCCAACTTGGTAAGGAGACTCCCTGTCTTTTAACTTTTGACACTAAAAGCAATTACCATGGTTTGGTGGCCATAAGTGGTAATTTCAGTCCAAAATCAGACCCATGATTATGGTAGGGATGACTTGTAATAATACCCCCCTTATCCTCATATACAACAAACTGTCTCACAAAGAGAAACAAAATTTATTAATGCATAGATTACAAGACACTACCATGGCTTGGTGACCATATGACAATAGTGTTACTCATCGATGTTTTGCATATCATGAATGGACCAACCTGTGATAGGATCATCCACCTTTCCGTAGAAGCTGAAAGTCATCTCCCGAGTTTGGTGGCTTGATGTGAAGATGTCATTCCACTTAGACATCTATGAACATAATGGACTGGCTTGTAATAAGACACCCCACCTTGCAATCTACAATTATTAAGGTGAATTATTTTCAAGGTGATCAAAGTGGGATCCATAATAGGTAAGGCTAACAAGGCTATGAATATGTGCTGCCATTCACTAATGAAACATAAGGCAGGAAAAAAAATTGCTTCATCAACTTCAATTAACCAAACAAAACATCCATAACGATATTGGTTAAGGTGAGAAGATATCAATCAAGGTTCTGCCAATATTGACTGTTAATTCCATGAGAAGCAATTTTTTATGTAGGTTGAGTGAAATTAAACTGACATTGCAACCAGGGAACTTCAAACTAAACTAACTTTGAAACACACTGTTCAATAGCCTTTGCCACATGTGTGGTCATTATTCAAAATAAAGCCAATGTAGAAGTGAAAAAGAAAGAAAAAAAACAGGAAAGCAAACAAACCACACTTTATGTACAGTAAATGAATCTGCTCAATTAAATAAAATACTTTTTGAGCAATTGTACATTCACTGGGTCGGTGTCTGTGATACCTTCCAGTGTTTGCAACTGGACAATGCTAGGACCAATCTTTTCTGTAACAATGAATTGTCCTAGCCATAGGCATTGGAACATGGTGTAATCATTTTTATCTTTATGTTGCTTATCCCACTTTAACACCAAGTCCCCCACAGTAAACTCCCTGTCAGATGAGGACTTCTAATCAAACCACCTCTTTACCAGTTGCTGATGTTGATACATCTAGTTTTTGGACTTCTCCATGTCTTCTTCTAGCTTGAGTAACATATCAATTCTGTGTTGGAGTGGGGAAGAATCATCCTCTTGTATGGACTGTGTCAACTGCAGTGAAGGAATCATGAGGTTGGATGGCAAGATGGTCTCCTTACCATAAACTAAACAGTAAGGAGAACTTCCTATGGCTACCTTTGGAGTGCCCCGGTCTTCCCAAAGAGAATTGTATAACTGTGTGTGCCAATCTTTATGGTGAGTAGCAACTGTCTTCTTCAAGGTGTTAATTAGGTTTTTGTTTGAAGACTCTACTAGTCCATTCCCTTGTGCATAATAATTGGAAAAAAAATCATCTTTATCCCTTTCTCAAGGGCATAATGTTTAATATCAATGGAAGAAAAATAAGATGCATTGTCAAACACTAGAAATTCAGGGGCACCAAACCTAGTGACTATTTGGCTTTCAAGGAAGGATATCACTTGGTTTGTATTGCATTTTCTGATGGGGACTGCCTCTACCCATATGGTAAAGTAGTTCGTGGCTGTCAAGATGTACTTGTGCTATAGGGAGGAAGCAGGGTTGATGGGTCCAAAAAAATCCAATCCCCATTGTTGAAATGGAAACTGATTTGGTACTGGTTGCAAAGGAAACGTGGGTTTTTTAACTTTCCCATCACACTTCTAGCATGCTTCACATCGTCTGACGTATGTGTATGCATCTTTGAATAAAGTAGGCCACTAGTATCCTGCTCTCAGGATCTTATGTGCAGTGGTTTCTCCTGAGAAGTGCCCTCCCGCGGGTCCTGCATGAAATTGCAAAAGAATATTATCAGTTTCTTCCTTCTCTAAACATCTGATAAAAACACCATCATAATTCTTCCTAAACAAAAACCCATCTATAAATTGATACGGTGTATCTTTTAACCATAAAGCTTTGCGTTTTTTAAAGTCAAGGGTTTCAGGAGCAAACCCATGGGTAATGAATAACTTAATGTCATCATACCATTCGGATGTTTTAGTTGTGATAACATTAACTGAACCTGTTGTTGTACTCTCTTCTTGTTGCCTCTCAATCTGCTATTGTACAGGATCATTGGATTGAGCGGTTAGCAAACACAAGCCTTGGCCTTTCACGATCTTTGTTGGTATGATCTCCAAATCATATTCTTGCAAAGTTGTCATCTAGTGAGCTCTCTTTTCACCCAGTTCTTTCTGAACCAGAACATTTCTGATAGCTGCATAAGGAACAATGACTTTAGTCCAAGATTTCAATAAATATGTTGTAAAATGTATTACCGATTTATAGACCGTGTAAGCTTGTTTATCGATCTGGGAGTAGTTAAGTTCTGCTCCTTTGAATGTGGAGCTCATGAATGAAATAGGAATTTCAGCAACATTATCATGTTTCTTTGTCAGGATAGCTGTGTAGGAGAAATCAATAGCAAACGTGTATAGAATAAAATCTTTGCTGAAGTCCGGAGACATCAGAGCGGGGGCTTCCGCAATGGCTCTCTGTATTTCAACAAAGGAATTTCTTGTTCCTCAAACCATTTAAACTGAGCATCTTTTTTAACCAATTTTTGCAATGGCTTACCAATTTGAGCAAAATTCGGAACAAATCTACGAACAAAATTAATCTTACCAAGAAAATATTGCATGGCTTTACGTGACCCGGGTAGGACGATCTTCCCAATGGCTTCTATGTATCCAAGATCAATGATCATGCCTTCTTTCGAAACAATAAAACCCAACAACTTACCTTCAGTGACTGCAAATATAGATTTCTTCAGGTTCAATGAGATTCCATATCTTCTGCAGCGCTCGAACACCTGTTTCAAAGAAGACAAATGTTCATGTCATTTTTTAGAATAAATGGTAATATCGTCTAAATATACAATGACTAAATTGTGCATTAATCCGCTAAAAGCTATGGCCATAGCTCTCTGAAAGGTAGCACCAGCATTTATCATCCCAAAATGCATTCGCCTGTAGGCAAAGGTTCCCCAAGGGGTCCTAAAAGTTGTTTTTAGTTGATCATTAGGGGAAACTAGGACTTGGTAATATCTTGAGAAGCCATCAAGGAGAGACAAGATCTCAGACCCTGCTACTTTCTGTAGGATCTGCTCCATTGGAGGAACAGGGTAGTTGTCCTTTTCAAGAGCTCTGTTTAAGTTTTTGAAATCAACACAGAGTCTGATCTCACCATTCTTCTTCCGAACAGGTACCAGATTAGCAATCCACTGTGTATGTCTGACAGGGAATACTATTCGTGCTGCCAGTAATTTTTCAAGCTCCTTCTTGACATAGGGTTCCAGACTGGGGTGCATCTTCCTTGACTTCTCCTGATAAGGTTTCATTTAGAGTTTCATTGGTATGTTATGGTGCATGATACTGGTGTCAAAAGTTTTGAGTTCGTCATATGTCCATGCAAAGACATATTTGAACTCCTTGCACAGTTTGATAAAATCTCTCTTCCCCTCAGTAGAGAAATCAACCCCTAGATTGATGAAACGAGGATTCTATTCAGTTCCTAGGTTGACAGGCTCATAGTTGAGGGATGAACCCTGGGTTTTATAGTTGGTCTTTTTCTTGAACTTATCTTGCAGGTCGTAGTATTTCTCCAAGTTAATGACCGATTTAGGGATAAGATTGGAAAGATGAGTAGAATTATCCAAAGACTTCTCATGCTCAGCTTCATCTATTGCCACATCTTTAAATGTGTCCTGGGCTGTAAGAAAGTCTAATATTTGTTGGTCATCATCAAACACTTTCTAGTTAGTCACATTATCAGGAATGGAAGGCTTGTACATAAGTTCAATTGAAAAAGTGTTAGGGGACAAATCTTCTGGTGGAATCAACCTGGATGTAGTATTAGCCAATAAATATGCATCAAAATTATGTGATCTTGGGACAGACTTAATGTTAAATGCAGAAAAAGAATTAGTTAAGTCCCTTACCAATTTCTGATAGTTAATCAAACAAGGAGACAAACAATGGATTTTCTTTCTCACCTGTTTCACTATGATCTCTGAATCTCCATAACATTTAATTACCTGGGCACCCATGTCAATCGCCTTCCTGAGTCCTTGGACCAAGGCCTCATACTCAACTATGTTGTTGGTGCATTCAAACTCAAGTCTGCAGGAAATCATAGTTTTTTTTCCTTTTGGATCAATCAAGACACAACCTGCACCAGCTCCATATTTAGATCTAAGGGCATCAAAAACTAGAGTCCATGCATTTAAGTCTATCCTAAAATTAGTATTTACATTGTATATATTATGTACAACCGTACTTGAGAATGGAACAGAATTGAGATTAACAGTTTGAGACTGATTCTGTAAGTTCTCAGCTGGTGAAAAATCCGCAGGTAAATCCCCAAAGAAAGTATTGAAAGTGTAGTGTTCCACATGGGAGCTGAAATATGCAGCAGGCTCACTAGGGTCATTCAAATCTGTGACAATTTGTTTCATATAAGGTTCCCTATTGATCTTAATTTTGTTTGGTCTTCCATTATAGGGAAGCCATAAATGAGACCAGTCAGTAACAAAGTATCCCTTGAGCTTCTCTGACCAATCTTTGCTCAACCACATTCCATACATTTCAGGGATGTCAGCCACAATAATATCCACAGTCTGGTGGATTCTCGGGTCAGCAGATAGTGTTAACAAGACATTCTTCAGTTCTCCCTCTACCCTCACTCTAGATCTATCAAGTTGGACAATTTGAGTAGGGCAGGGCTCCCAAGAGGCATTCAAATTTTTGCATACAGATAAAGACATCAAATTGGATGAAGCCCCTGAATCTATTATACAATTATGGACATTTCTATTGAAAACTTCAAAAGTGAGCAAGAAAGGAGGTGTTTTCTTGCTACTTGGTTTCTGATTTCCAGGTTTAGAGTATGTCTCTAGATTGTTGTTCTGAGCCTCCCCGGGCTTGTTGACAATCATACTTTTGGGCAGACTGTCTCTCATTGTAGGGATTTTCAGAAGTTCAAAAAGAGAGATATTGGCTTTGACTCTTTTCAAGTCCTCAATCAGACTGTATTCTATTTTAGGAATTAGAGTGTCCATATGTGTTGGTGCTTTACCTCTATTCAGTGTGGGTTTTGAAGTGGAAGCTTCTTGTGTGGGTTTTCCTTTACTCCTTGTATTATAGGGTGTTGGACATTGAAGACATCCTCAAGCTCATCTTCCTCCTCAGCCATGGGAAGTTCTAAAAAGAAGCTAATTGTGTTTATCTGCTGATCTTCTACTTCATCTGGTGGTTCAGGATCTTGATTCTCTCGTGGAATTTCATCTTGTTGATCAGGAGAACTATGTGATTCTGAAACCAATGCCTTAAAGATAGAAATAATTTCTCTGGAGTTCAATCCTTCATGAGGATTAGGTGGGACTTGGTTTTGTGGGGGTTGGTAAGGTCTTCTGAAAGGTTGTCTATTGAATCCTCTGTTATTATTCTGGTTTTTTGTGTTTCCTTTCTTCAGGTCTACCATTTCATTTCAGACCTTTTGGAGGAACTTCTTCATGTCATTCATCTCAAATGGGTCCTTGTTCTGCACTGTGGGTTTTGGAGGATTTTCTTGCTTTCTTTTGAAGGTAGAAGGTTTTTCAACTGGAGCATCAGGGTTGTCCTTCAAACAAAATATATCTTTTTCAACCTGGATAGCCTCAATAAAGGCCTCCTGCAAGCTATCTTTACGTGCTCTTTTTACCCACATAGCAATTGGAACGTGGAAACCCTTAACATAGTAAGCAACCAACAGTTCTTCTGCAGGAAAAACAATGGCAGGGATTCTATTTTTCATATATGAAAACATTTGATTATAATATTTAACTCTTTCCTTGCCTCTGATTTTCATCGAGGACAAGTCTATGACCAAGTCTTCTAGACTCTTATCATCTCCAAAATTCTGGATGAACATTTTTTCAAAGTCATTCCATGAAGAGATGGATCTAGATTCCAAGGCAAAGTACCAAGTAGATGCTTTTACTTGGAAGGTGTAGGGAAACAATCTACATACTACATCTTCATGAATAACATTCCTAAGTTTGATGGCCTACATAAAAGTTTTAATATGATCAAGGGCGAGTGATTTCTCATCAGGATCAAACTTAGGGAGCCACTTTTCAGGGTTTTTAGGGAGTTTGTGTTATTCTCCAACTATAAACACAACATCCTGTTCCATCCAAGGTCTGTTTCCACCTTCTTCCATGGGTATGTCTTCTGAAGATGAAATGGAGTCTGATTCACTATGTGATTATTCGTCAGATGAGGATGATGAAGATGAAGGAGGTGTCGGTGGTGGTCCACCTGTGGCAACATTTGGTTCTCCTTGTTTTGTTTCCTCAAATAATGTGTCAAGGTTGAAATCGAGAAGCAGATTGTAGCGAGGTGAATTATGTTGTTCAGGATTCTGGTCACCTCAATTTTGATTATCTGAATTATTAATTTGCGGATCGATGTTCTGCTGATGTTGAATTGCTACTAATACAAGATTACGTTGTTCTGTGATTCTTTGTTGTAACCTAGCAACACTATCAGAAGAACCTTTGAGTAATTGTTCGTAGAGTGAGGGGTCCCTTGGTGGGTGATATGAAAACAATATCGGCCCTCCTAGTTTCCTTCTCTATCACAGGGGTGGCAAGAATAATAGTGGGATCTTGCACCAGTTGTTCTGTAGAAGTTGATGCCGGCGTGTGACTACGTGTGACAATCGGTATTCTTGCTGGAGGAGGTTTGCTAGTGTTTCGTTTAGGAATAATTTGCTTGTGGCCCTCCTTCTAGCGCCATTTGTTGAGGCCCCGGATGTGTAGGTTGCTGGAATGGGTTCCAAGGCTCACAGCAGAGGGGGAAAACCCAAACTGAAAGGCTTCAAAAGGTTCTACCCACGAACAGTTCTATCCCCACCCTATTTGGTGTAGTTAACTCCCACGGATATAAAGGCCTCCGCTGGCACTTATGGGGTTTGATCCTAAAAGGATAAGTCTTCCTGTGTGGGAAGATCAAAGCATCCTAACTCTAAAATGGATCTAAACCTAGAACAAATCTACCTTAAAGGAAATCTACACTAAGTCAGATCTAATTTAAAGGAAGTGATTTGAATGTGTGCAGGATAACTTGGTTTGAGTGTTAATAAGTCATTTCACCAACTTAACAGAAATGTAAAATTGAATATTTTCTTATCGCTTCAAAATATAATCAGACAATAAAAATTAACTGATAATAGTTTAAAGATTAGGTACAAGCAAGGTTACCCTGTTTCTGGAATGTCAATTGAAAAATTAACATTAACTTAATAATTTCTATGAATCATTTGCAGAAATAGATAAATATTTTAATTAAATAAATTCAATTAAAACATATATACACATAGACTATGAATTAAGACAAATCCAAGTCATAGTTCAATGCATTAATGATCGATTGCAAAAGATAAACAACATTCATTCAATAATTAAGGTGAAAAAATCAAATATCATTAAAGAAATTTGATAACATAAACAAAGAAGATGTCAAAAGAAACTAATCTTGATTCATTGGGTCTGCAAAAAATTACAAGATCTCAAGTGAAGCAACGTTTCTCCAATCCTTCTCTGGTGATTTTCTCCCCCCTACCCCATGAGACTTCTACCCTTTAAATAATAATTACAAAATAGTTACAAACGGATAAGACTCCCATAAAATAGGGATTACAAAATCAACTTTCGCTACTAAATCATCTTCAAGAGCGAGATTAACACTTAACAACTCCGAAATTCCCAAAGGAATTCATTACCTACATTCGGAGAAATATCCTACAGTAGATTGTGAAAGATAACTACAACCCACTAGCTGCCTGCGATAAATAACATAGGAACTGAAAGATCTTTCTTAGAAGATTCATGATGATCAACAATGTCCTCAAATACCGAAACGTTGGCCACTTGTTCCTCCTTCTTAGGGATTGGTAGAATGACGAGTACTTCATTGATTATACAATCCTGGATAATGGTATCGTCTCAATCAGTTGGTTTTTTGGTGATCTTCCTTCTCTTCTTATGAGGGAGCCGTATGCACATGGATTGAATCTCAGAGTTCTCCTCTTCACTATCACTGCTTTCATCTAGAAACCTGCATCAAAAGGTTGTGAGACAGGTTCTTGATATAGAAGAGGCTAAAATTCTTTCTCGTCACAAAATTGACCGAAGATTTGTGACTTCTCTGCATTTTGCTCACAGTATGTAACTGTTAGAAGGAAAAATTCTGAAAATTAACTAACAAGACCTTTTCTATCGCAATATGACGACCAACAAATTGCTCATGTTGTCATTTATATTGAAAAGAAAACAACAAAGATTCCAGAAACGACTGAACGTAATGAATTTCCATGATTTAAAATCTTACGGTCTGGAACTTGCAATTATCAAGTCTATATTTAAATAACACGCAGCATGTGTCAACGGAAATTGGATTAAGACGGGATAAGATTGCTCATTAATTCACCTATGATCCAACATCAAATCTTATCATTCGACCATTATAAGTTAGTTGGATCAATGATTACCCTTTTTCATGCTTGGACGAAGATGAAAATCACAGCCAAGAACCTAGTTGCAATTCAAAAAATGCTGAAGAGAAACAAGAACCGAAATGATTATTCAAAACCAAAAACCTAATATCAACCGTAGGATGAAGGTGAATCAACGGTTGAGATTGAATATGCAGGATGCGAGATAAATGCCGCGGGTGTTTATTTTGCACATATATGATTCTTTCCGCAATCCGCAATCCGCAATTGTGGGTTGTGGAAATACAAACGACACTTAATCAAAATAATGACTCTCCCGCAATCCACAATCCATAATTGCGGGTTGTGGGTTGTGAATATGGCAAATAAAAATCTATTTACAAAATGTTCCTGCAATCCGCATTGCAGGTCGCAGGTGCAAACAACCACGATTTATTTGAAAAAGTAATTCCACATTGTGAATTGCGGGTTGCGGAACGAAAACGTTTTAAAGCTGAAAACCAAGCTTCTGCAATCTGCATTGCGGATTGTGGATTGCGGTTTGCGGAAAGACTTAACTTTTAGGAAAATCAAATCCTTTTGCAACTCACAAAATCAAAGGAATTTTCAAGCTGGAAAATTACTAACTTAATTAAATCATGACAAAGCAATAAAAACATGATGAAAACCCCAAAATGACCATGGAATTTAATCATTACCTTTGCATATAAAAATTTGGGGCTCCCATGTTTTCTTGAAAACATGGGATCTGTTGTACCTACAACAAAGCTTTGTCCGGAAATGATGAGGTTGTTTGACACTTTGTCTACCATCTATTGCTGCCATGTGCCATGGAAATCTAAAAATAAAATTAACCAATATCTTCTATTTGATGTGTTGGATACTCTGTTATCCAATTTTTTTTATTGCCTTTAGAAACTGGAGCGATTATCCATTAGATGTTTAATCAATGTCATTAAATCTGGAAATATTTAATGGTACTGATTCCATAATTATATGTATAAATTCCATTTGGGAAATTATAGTAATGCTAACTGGCGCTTGTAAGTAATCCATGTGTAAAGTCTTTGATATGTGGACTCTTGTGTGATAATTTCCGCGTTGACACTAAATGCTTAATAGTGATAAAATTTTGGTGCAACTTGAACATCTCCCAGAATTACTTAAACTCCCTTTAAATATTTGATAAATCTAATATTGACTTGGAGATGGGCACTAATAATTGACAGATGTAAACTAAATGCTTAGTCATTAATCCTCCATGGCAATATTGAGCGCTCCACCTAGCGGTAATTTGAAATTATACCTTGGTTTGGGAAGACATATTCTTCAATGTACTCTTAGGTGCACATGTCCATAGACAATTTAGCACTTGCAGTTTGATAATTTGCACTTATATCACCCGACAATGCATATAACACCATAAAATTTTGGTAAGTTTTGTATTGAGTTTCCTTTTGGTACTTTTGAAGGATCATTGGCCCTCACCAGCTCTCCATATGGAATTTTATATGTGCAGTGCCTTGAATCCGATGTTGAAACCATATCTCCAAGTCCGTGAATTCTCCCTTTCCATACTCAACACTTGGTCACTTGTTCGACCGACCCAATTCTTTGCTAGCAATTAACAATGACAATGGTCGTCTCATATGATGTTCTTAGCACTTTATTTTGTTTCACTAGGAACTTAATCCCACATTTCCAAGGAAACATAGTATTTTGGACTTCATATACACTAAGGATTTCAAATTTAATAAATGTGTAGGAAAACCCATGTTGATCATAAAATGTGGATTTCAAGTCACATCAAAGCTAGACGTAGAATAAGAAGAGAAAGTAACCTGGGACTAAGGAGACCGGGATGTATGATATTGGGTGGACGCTAACCATATGTCACAACTCTTCTAAGAGTTGGGACTAAGGAGACCGGGATGTATGATAATGGGTGGACGCTAACCATATGTCACAACAACCTGGAGAAGGGGATGTTATAGAAGAGTTGGGACTAAGGAGACCAGGATGTATGATAATGGGTGGACGCTAACCATATGTCACAACAACCTGGAGAAGGGGATGTTACATTGCTTGATAATCTCATCCTGATAGAACCTGGGACTAAGGAGACCGGGATGTATGATATTGGGTGGACGCTAACCATATGTCACAACTCTTCTAAGAGTTGAGGCCATTGGGAAGAGTTTGGGACTAAGGAGACCGGGATGTATGATATTGGGTGGACGCTAACCATATGTCACAACTCTTCTAAGAGTTGAGGCCATTGGGAAGAGTTTGGGACTAAGGAGTGTTAAATTTTCAGAATTTACTTCAATATGATCTAGGATCTTAACTGAGAGAACAACATGTACAGCATATCTACAGCATATCAATCATGGAGACAATAATGCAAGCACACAAGAGACACAAAGATTTACTTGGGGAAAACCATAAAGGTGAAAAACCCCAATAACTTCCTCAGAGATAGATAGAGCAATGATACAACCAACCAATAGAGATAGCCATAACCTAGCAGCAATCCTCCTCCTCCATAAGTGCGCCTCTTCTCCTTGAGAGCATGTGTGAGAAGTGAGTGAGTAAATAGAGTGCCTCCCGCACTCTATTTATACTTGACTTGACTTGCCTTTTTTTACCTAACTCATGTAGGCTCGAACTTAACCACATAACATAATGCTGAGTGGGCCGACCCCCAATAGGGTGGTCTAATAACCCTTTGACCCACATGACTTATACAGGGCCGACCCCAAACAAGGTGGTCTAATAACCCATCAAGTATAAGTTACGACACTTACAATATAAATGACGACACTTCCTTATAGAGGAATAATACCATCTCTATAGGAATACAATATACATATATGTGAAATACATTCCGAAGTTACATATACATCAACACTCCCTCTTAACTAGGAAGGTATTTCTCAGCATAGTTCTTCTAGCACAAGTCATCTTCTCTGGATCATCGTCACTAGATAATCGTCATCGAGTCATCATCATCGTCACTGCTGCTGCTATCTCAATCAATCTCTGAATCTACTCGTCATAGGAAGTTCTACAGAGCCAGTCCTTTTTCATACTGGATGTAGGCCCACCACCTGCAGGTCTTCGTCATCACTGGCCATACTGTGGAATCCTCAGGACTTATTACGTGCGTCACAAAACCTCGAAAGAGCATCCCAGGATGTTACGGGTACACAACTCCGACCTGTAGGATCTCCCAGGGCGCTATTACATGTGACCCCACCACAAAACCTCGAAAGAGCATCTCAGGATGTTACGGGTACACAACTCTGACCTGAAATCTCCCAGGGCACAACTTACATGTGGTCCACCACAAAACCTCGCAAGAGCATCTCAGGATGTTACGGGTACACAACTCCAACCTGAAATCTCCCAGGGCACAAATTACATGTGGTCCACCACAAAACCTCGCAAGAGCATCTCAGGATGTTACGGGTACACAACTCCAACCTGAAATCTCCCAGGGCGCTATTACATGTGGTCATGGCAAAACCTCGAAAGAGCATCTCAGGATGTTACGGGTACACAACTCCGACCTGAAATCTCCCAGGGCCCAAATTACATGCCATAGGACAAAACCTCGCAAGAGCATCTCAGGATGTTACAGGTACACAACTCCGACCTGAGATCTCCCAGGGCACAAATTACATGTCCTCCCAGAGCAATGTCTCGAAAGAGCATCCCAGGCTGTTACGGGTACACAACTCCGACCTATAGGATCTCCCAGACATGCTCATCTGCACAACCTGATCCACGGCCACAGAGTATCAACCTGATACTCACCATACATCATCCTGATGTACTCATGATCGTCCTGATCATCATCACTGCAACGTCCTGCTGCATGTCATCTGGAGCAACATCCTGAAGCTCACCATCCATGATCATCCTGATCATCATCACTGCAACGTCCTGCTGCATGTCATCTGGAGCAACATCCTGAAGCTCACCATCCATGATCATCCTGATCATCACTGCAACATCCTGCTGCATGATCCACCTGATCATCAATGCATCTACCTGATGCATACCAAGTATCATACATGATCCTCCTGATCATCAATGTATCCACCTGATACAAACACATGATACATATCATCATACATGATCCTCCTGATCATCAATGCATCTACCTGATGCATACCAAGTATCTACCTGATACATATCATCATACATGATCCTCCTGATCATCAATGTATCCACCTGATGCAAATACATGATACATATCACGATACATGATCCACCTGATCATACAATGTATCCACCTGATACATCAATGCATCCACCTGATGCATACCAAGTATCTACCTGATACATATCATCATACATGATCCACCTGATCATACAATGTATCCACCTGATACATATACAGATACATGGTCCAAGCATCCAACATGATGCATATACAAAATACATACACATGATCCAACTGATCATATCCAGCATCCAACATGATGCATACATACATAAATGATCCAACTGATCATATCCAAGCAGAAACCAGAACATCATCCTGATGCCCATTATCCAGCGCTTACATCCACAGCCATGTGAAGGATCCTCCTTCCAACATGCTTGGAATGGCTTCAACAAATGTGTCCATCACTTCTTCCTCGAAGTATCCTCGATCTGAAGCACGCCAAGCCTCTTTCTGAAGTACTCGAACTTCAGCCTGGCTAATGGCTTCGTCAGCACATCTGGAATCTGCTCGTCCGTCGCAACATACAGGAGCTTCACAGCTCCTCTCTGCACCATATCCCTGATATAGTGATATTTGATCTCTATGTGTTTCGACCTGTCATGAAACACTGGGTTCTCGGACGGCTTCACACAACTCTGGTTATCACAGAAGATACCAGTAGCCTCCAACGGGAGATCAAATAACTCAGACAGTAGCTTCCGTAGCCATACTGCCTCACAACTAGCTGAACAGGCTGCAACATACTCTGCCTCAGCTGTACTCAGTGCTACGCAGGACTGCTTCCTGCTAAACCAAGAGATCACACCTGATCCCATACTGAAGTAACACCCAGATGTGCTCTTCCTGTCTGCAGCACTGCCAGCCCAGTCTGAATCAACATAACCCTGCAGGTTAAACTTTTGATTTGCCTCATACCTGAGCCCATAATCCACTGTACCCTTCAGGTACCTCAGAACATGCTTTACAGCAACCAGGTGAACACTCCTCGGATCCGTCAGGAACTGGCTCAATGTGTTCACAGCAAAGCAAATGTCTGGTCGTCAGGTACATCAAGGACCCAATCATCTAACGATACAGAGAGACATCAACCGGCTCAGATGAAGCATCACATAGAAGCTTCAGATTCGATGCCATTGGTGTGGCCATTGCCTTGCAATCTATTATTCCGAACCTCTTCAAGATTTCTACTGCATACTTCCCTTGTCCAAGGAAGATTCCATCTGCACTCTGCCACACCTCCATGCCAAAAACAAATAGTGCATCATCCCCAAGTTCTTCATCTCGAACTTGGTAGTAAGCTTCCGCTGCATGTCGGCAATCAATCTATCTTCACCTGTAACAAACAGGTTATCCGCATACACTGGATTGCCTTCCTCAACCTTGTAGTAAAGGTTGGAATCCGCTTTACTCTTGGTAAAGCCCAAACTGGATAGAAAGCTGTCTATCCTACCATACCAAGTTCTGCACATATATGTGACTACACCATGCTGTCTTGAAATCCATCTGGTGCATCTTCTATTTCATCACTTTTATATTTCTCAATGTTTCCATCTGCAACATGCTTGATCTGATAATTCCATTTGGAAGTCATAGCAAACTTCCCTTCATGTCTTGGGATTACATCCCAAACATCATTCTTCATGATCGACGGATCATGGCATTTCATTTCTTCATCCCAGATCCTGGGAACTTCAATATCTTCAATATATATCTTTGTTGCTGGAACAAATGTTGTAGTTCTTCTTTTGTAGGAGATGGCATACGATCTTTCCTACACAACAAGTTAAATTGCATGATTAGAAAACATCTCATAGTTTTCAGAACAAATTCTTACACATAAAGAAATATGCCATACAGTCATGCAATTATCTTAGCCAATGCTTCAATACAACATTTATCCATATTCCGTAACTTTCTAGATGCCTTCCAATCTCTACCAGAACATTGTTAAGAGTGTGCACAACTCCCAACATGTCAGCAAAGAGGTTTCATTCTAGATAAGTAGCAATGGAATGTTGTACAGTGCCATAGGCCACTTACCCATGCATATTAGGAGTATACTGTTAATCAATGCAATTATTCTAATATGCATAATACACAACCTAATTCTAGGAACATCAGTATATACATTTATTGAACAGTATTATTTAAGAAATGACAATTCAAATACTTATCTTTGTTTGTTCGTTGGGTGGACTCCCTCTGAGTCTTCGATTTCTTGCAGGAGCTGCTGGAGTCCTAATCTGAAGTAGCTTCTTCTACACCTTTCTGTTGTGGGATGTAGAGAGATGATCAACTCCCTCTGAATATCTGCATCCTTGCAGAAACTACTGAAGTGTGCTCCTTTGCTTTCTTGCAGGAACAACTAGAGTGTGCTCCCTCTTGATCTTTGCTTCCTGAATTACCTGTTCTTGAACTCATATTCATCCTTGGTCCCTATGCATGCTTATTAGTATCATGAATGTGTTGTCCTTGTGATCTCATATAAAATCATACATTCATTAGTATACTATTAAAACACAATAATCTCAAGCATGTATAGTCATGATCATTTCAAACAGAAATAATAAGCATTAGCATTCAAGGATTCTTATGGTTAGTCAAATCATAAGAAACATAACATGTCTAAACCTGTAATTACTCAAGCCTATGACTCTTCAGGTTAGTTGAATCATCAAACAAGATAAGAGATATAAAATGCATAAAACCTGTGATTATTCAAACCTATACCATCATGATTCTTCTGGTTAGTCATATCATCAATTATGGTAAGAAACATAATATGCATACAATCATGATTATTCAAACCTATGCCATCATGAATAATCATTATCAACAACGCGATAGTATAAGATCCTAACCCAAGGTAGGAATCTAGCTTGATATAGGAAAAACATACCTGGATTATCATGTTAGCTAGTTATGTCTAACATACCCGTATAATGTCTTTTGGTTCTCTTCAGTGACTTGTGCTAGTAACCTGCATGTCTCATAAGTTAACCATTATAAAACCAAGTTATACATACCTCGTGAATGGATCTTGTATGAGATCCATGACAATGGATGAATCTTTGTCCTCATGTTATCATGATCATATTTTCTTGGATCAGAACATGATCTGTCTTTCTTGGTGTACCTTTCATGTTAGTAAACCTCATACAACACCATAATGCATTAGTACAATCATAAGTGTCAACACCCTAACCAATGAATATCTTCTATCATGCATTCATAATTTTGTTAAGGTGATACAACAAATATAAAATCAAAATTGTACTAACCGTAATAACATGAAGACAAACATACCATAAACTTAATCATGGACAAATATCGAAACATACCTCGATGAGTCATACCTGTCGAGATCGCTTGTAATCTTCTTATGTAAGGCGTTATCCTCATCTCCCTCTGAGACAGGAACTTCTTTCACTTATGCAGGTGATCAATCCATCTTCTTCTAGGATTAACCCAATCCACTTGACTGGACCTTGAGCTGGATATGGGTTTGTCAAAGAAACCCCAAAAATTCAAACTTTGAATTTCAACCTTCCGATAGGATAGGAATATGCGCCTTGATGAACTGATCAAACTGGTATATTCAGAATTTGAAAACTGCAAAGTTTCACTCCTCAATTTTTCATTTGAAACTTTCGGATTCACTGGACGTGACCCTGAACTGGGGTTTGATGAAGCCCACTCTTTTGCCCCATCAAAATGTTTGATCCAAAGCTCTAATCTTCTATTTTTCTGAGGAGCTTCCAGCCGTGGTCACAGATTTCAAAAATTCCCATTTTTACAGAAGCCCTAATTTTCCACTTTTCTGATCAAAGTCCCGAACTAGGGTCTAATCAAGCCCGGCCTTCTGCCCAACCAAAAATTCTGATCTTGGTCTCTAAATTTCTATTTTGATGAGTAGCATCCAGCCGTGGTCTCCGATTACAAAAATTCCAACTTTCTCCAAAGCCCTAAATTCCGGAAGCCATGAATGAAGGTACCAAAAAATAATTCTGTTTTGACAGAAATATGTACCTGATTGTTTCTGGTGTAACTCCGAAATTTTTGATCCACAGGGTCTGAAAAAGTTTCCTGAGATAGTCTGACCTGTTATCTTTCCATCCTGATAGGTCTGACCTCAATTGGATTCTCTGAGAGAGAGTTATGCCAAATGTCGCAACGTGACCTGTTTTGGGATAAAACAGGAGAGCGAACTTGTACGGAGTGCCACGTGTCACTGTTTTAACTTCGGCCTCTGAAAAAGTTTTTTGAGATAGCTCGGCCTGTTACCTTTCCATCCTGACAGGTCTGGCCTCAATTGGACTCTCTGAGAGAGAGTTATGCCAAATGTCGCAACGTGACCTGTTTATGGGATAATACAGGAGAGCGAACTTGTACGGCGTGCCACGTGTCACTGGTTCAACTTCGGCCTCTGAAAAAGTTTTCTGAGATAGTACAGACTGTGTACTACCTGTCACTTTTTACGAAATTTCATTTGGAGCTTCCTAGCCCAAGATATGACCTTTTTTCCCAAGGTCACCTGATTTTGACTCAGATCTGGAAGAGGCAGAAACCCTATATTGTACAGATCATAAATCACAAAGTACAACGAATTAGAGGTTGTCCTTTGGACACAAGATACCTGGAGATCTTAGCTTTGGCCTGTAACAATTTCAGATCCGAAAACTTCGCTAAAACGGATTTATAGCGAAAGTGCTACGATGACTGGTTTTTGCTATATCAAGCCCTAGCATAGTAAGTGCAACAAGTGTCATACATGCCATATCATGCCTTCTTTCAGGCTAGCTCTGATACCATGTTAAATTTTCAGAATTTACTTCAATATGATCTAGGATCTTAACTGAGAGAACAACATGTACAGCATATCTACAGCATATCAATCATGGAGACAATAATGCAAGCACACAAGAGACACAAAGATTTACTTGGGGAAAACCATAAAGGTGAAAAACCCCAATAACTTCCTCAGAGATAGATAGAGCAATGATACAACCAACCAATAGAGATAGCCATAACCTAGCAGCAATCCTCCTCCTCCATAAGTGCGCCTCTTCTCCTTGAGAGCATGTGTGAGAAGTGAGTGAGTAAATAGAGTGCCTCCCGCACTCTATTTATACTTGACTTGACTTGCCTTTTTTTACCTAACTCATGTAGGCTCGAACTTAACCACATAACATAATGCTGAGTGGGCCGACCCCCAATAGGGTGGTCTAATAACCCTTTGACCCACATGACTTATACAGGGCCGACCCCAAACAAGGTGGTCTAATAACCCATCAAGTATAAGTTACGACACTTACAATATAAATGACGACACTTCCTTATAGAGGAATAATACCATCTCTATAGGAATACAATATACATATATGTGAAATACATTCCGAAGTTACATATACATCAACAAGGAGACCGGGATGTATGATATTGGGTGGACGCTAACCATATGTCACAACTCTTCTAAGAGTTGAGGCCATTGGGAAGAGTTTGGTGATAGATGTAGAATAAGAAGAGAAAGAACCTAGAGAAGGGGATGTTACATTGCTTGATAATCTCATCCAGATAGAACCTGGGACTAAGGAGACCAAGATGTATGATATTGGGTGGACGCTAACCATATGTCACAACTCTTCTAAGAGTTGAGGCCATTGGGAAGAGTTTGGTGATGGAGCTCTGAGTGTGAGGCTCTCTTCAATAAAATGTATCTTTTACTTCAGGCTGATGTTAACTTTGGTAGATTATTGCTATATAAATACTAAAATTTGAGTAAGAAGTCTTGTATATCCATATAATCTATGATTGTATTGATAATTACCAGAAATATTTTATCTATTGTGATGCCATATTTGTCTTTTTCCAATCCCTGGGGTTTCTAGTCTTTAATTGTCCCATAATTATACTATTTCTAAATAGTAGACAAAAATGCCTCCCTACATTACATTTTAGATTTTCTTATCTTTCATTATCGACAACTGTCACTGACCTATTGTTTTAGAATCTAAGTTACCTTCTTTTCATATAATTCTTTTGTTGATAGACTTTAGTGTAGCTAAATATTCAAAAGGATATTGTGATAGCATTTATCTCCGAATGATTCCATTTGACGAAGTCTTACTGATCGGATTCAGTTTCTCTTAATTTTCTAGGTGAGGGCATTTGGAGATTTGTTGGAAAGTTGGCAGATGCTCAAAAAAGCATGCTTGATGACAAGTTCAAGTGAAAGGTTTGTTCAATTAGCCCTTAAAATTATTTGAGTTTTCAATCTATAATTTTTTTATGTATTTATGTTAATATATTTAACCAACATGTTTTGTGTTTGTTAGGCTCATGAAATGGACAAGAGAAATGAAGGAATGCCTGGTGAGGAAAGAGAAGCATCAAGGCATGCAGTCATAGATAATGGGTATTTTTCTACATTTTAATCATCAGTATCTGTTGAATTGATGTTTGTATGTTGATTCTTATTGAAGTTCTCTTTCTTTCTTTCTTTTTAAAAATGGATTAAATATTATGTGATATATTAATAGAAGTACAAAGCTATATACAAACAAAATATTAGGCTTACATCAAGTTAGTCTCCAGTTGATTTAAACAAACATCCAAGATTTTATCCAGATTAATGATAGAGGTTTCCTGCGCAAATAGAAATAACTACCATAATGTCTAACATTAACATCATGCATCTGCATAGTAAGTAATACATAAAATATTGTCACTAACCATAGTAAATGCCTTGAGAATTTGAGATAGAGAACCCAATGAAACAATGAAATCTTCATGCCAAAGTAAAGGCTCATGGCACAACAATCATTCAATGAGGAGCCAGTGAACGAAACACGCAAAAGGAAGTCCCCAAGTTCCCAATCACCTGGAACGGTTCTTGCTGGATTTGGAACGTTCCCTACAAGTTCCCAAGTTATTTCGAACATCGTAACTTTAGGAGTGAGTTTCCTAAAATTTGAGTGCAGTTCCCGTGCTACATAGATTTTAACCCACCTGTTGGCATGTGTTCCAATCGTTTGAGACCTTGTTGTCCAGTGTGGTCTTTTTAAGCTTAGTTGCAACCAATCCTTTCAGTGGCTATTTTTGTCTTAAACTGTGTTCCTAGCTCTGATCATGACTAAGCTACAGTTCATTTTGTCTCTATACTTAATCATAGTATTTCCTAATTTCAGTCTTTATGAAAGTAATGAGTGATATATAACCAAATTTTCTCTTTGATAATTGAAATTGTTTTGTGGTTGTGGCACCATCTTAAATATTTTTGGCACATTTGTAAACATTTTATGTTTAGTTCTATACCTCACTGCCTCTCTAAATGCAATTGTTCTATACAACATATTGGTCAAGACTTGGTCCTTGCATAGTCAGGTTATTGTAGTGTTGGGTGATGACTTCAGACATTACTCTGTTTTCCTTCCCTTTTTGCATCATTTTGATAAAAATATAAATGTTGTTGGTATAGTAGTCAAATTTGATGACTTATCTGCCAGTTCTGTTGATTCTTTGTTTTCTTTATTTTTTTTGCTTGCACCTTGAGTATGGTTGAGCTTTATTGCTAGCTCAATTGTTTTCTACAATCCCATCATAAAAGAATTAGTAGAGAAGATAGCAAAGGATATGTAATTCAGTCAGATGGAAGAGAAACTTCAACCTAATGTGCAACATGTAGGGCAAGATGGCATTCCAAATCCGGATACACAATAGTATTTCTCTACAATGCAACAGGTTATGCAGAATCCTATGTTCATGACCATGGATGAACGACTTGGTAATGATCTCATGTAGGTATGGAATCATGGATACTGTGCAGCATGTATCTGATGCAAAACTTAATCATGATTGTGTTTTTCTCTAATTGTAGCTATCATGATATTTTCGACAACTGGCATATTTTTTAATTGCATAATTTTTCAGGATTCATCCATGTCCAGTGTATTGGAGAATATTTCCAACATAACAATTGGAGGAGCACATGGAAAATATTAAGGAAGATCCATCTTTGAAGCCTATCCTTGATAGATTCAATCTGGGGACCAGCTGGAATGATGAAATAGGACAATATTTTCTTTAGAATGTTAATCTAAGAGCTTACACATTGTATGATGTATACAATGATTACTAGATATAAGATAACATTATTTTATTAATGTCTAATGAATGCTAGAGAAAAACATATTTTTTATTAATGTTTAATAGATGCTATAGAAAAGTTATTCTTCTATTTGTTTGTTGATGCATTTTTGCTGCTATGTGCCTCTTGTTTACAGGTACCAGAATGATCTGACAGTTCTAACCAAGCTAGGTCAGGCAATGGGTGTTGGAATTTCTAGTGATATGCCTACTTCCAGTGTGGGAACCAATGCAAATGAAGGTGAAGAGTGTTAATTTTTTGATAATTTCATTCCATTATCATTCAGGATCACTAAGATAATAACATGTACAACATATCTACAACATATCAATCATAGACACAAAAGCAATCACACAAGAGACACGGAGTTTCACCGGCGAAAACCAAGAAGGTGAAAAACCCTGCAACTTCCTCAGAGATAAGATAAGCCACAAACCAAGATCACAATGATCAAACCCAATAATATGTCTCTAGCATATGCTCCTCCTCCTCCACTAGTGCACCACTTTCTCTCTTAGCTATGCGAGCTTGAGAAGTGAGTGATTGAATAGAATGAGAGAGGCACACCCTCTATTTATACATTGACTTGACCTGCCAATAAACCAACATGGATGACTTCCTAATGAAGCCTAATAAACCAACCACGTGACCTAACTAGGGTCGACCCCACACTGGTGGTCTAATAACCCATCAATACAAATGATGACACTTACAATGTAACTTGCGACACTTGCAAATACAAATGACGACACTTCCAATAAGAGGAATAATACATCTGTGTTGGATATAAAATAAAGTACAAATGTAATATACAAGTGAATATCTTTTGAAGTTACAGATACATCAACACTCCCTCTTAACTAGGAAGGTATTCTCTAGACACAGGTCATCAATACATATTGGCGCAAGTCTTCGAGTCTGGAGCTAAATCATCATCACTGGATCATGGAGCATCATCATCATCACTGTTGCTGTACTCGACATATCGATCACTAGGCTATCTCTGAATTCTTCTTGTCATAGGAAGTTCTATAGAGCCAAACCTTTTTCATGCTGGATGTAGGCCCACCACCTGTAGGTCTTCATCAACACTAGCCATACTGTGGAATCCTCAAGACCGATTACGCGCGTCAACAAAACCTCGAAAGAGCATCCCAGGAATTTTACGAGCACACAGCTCAACCTATCGGATCTCCCAGGATCTTTTACATGTAACTACACAACCTGTCCATGGCCACGGAGTATCATCTTGATACTCATGATCATACTGATCATGTCATCTCATCGTCCACGAAGCATAGCCCAGATGCACATACACAACACTTACACCATTGATATGGGAGAACACATCTACACCTTTGTGAAAAATGGCTTCAGCCCTTACATCTTCATCATGGGAGAACACATCTACACCTTCTGAAGGATGGCTCTAGCCCTTACATCTTTACCATGGGAGAACACATCTACACCTTGTAAAGAATGGCTCCAGTCCTTACATCTTTACCATGGGAGAACACATCTACACCTTGTAAAGAATGGCTCAACAATTACATCACAACCTTGGGAGAACACATCTACACCTTTGTCAGAAAAGCTTCAGCAATTACATCACAACCTTGGGAGAACACATCTACACCTTTGTCGAAAAATCTCATGTGCATCTGCATCTTCGAGACTCATCACACATGATCCAACTGATCATGCCAAGCATCTACCTCATGCATATCATCACATATGATCATCTTGATCATCATCATAACATCGTCCTGATGCATATCATCCAGAGCATCATCCTGATACTCATCACACATGATCATCCTAATCATACTGCTATGAATATTTAATTAATATTGTTATTTATATATTAAATAGATTATTAGGTTAATAAGCGAAAGGGTGTAACCCTTCACTATTCTTGCTCAAGCCCTATAAAGGTGAGCTTATTGTAACTTTATCATCATCAATCAATATATTATTATCATTTATCTCAAATATGGAAGACGGTCTCGCTTCTTAACCCTTAACCGGACACGGTTAACTTAGTGAACGGATACGTTCACTTCATTTGGTATCAGAGCGGATTCACTCCTCCAGCACTGAGCTCGGTTTCGGCTCCTCTCTCACAAAGCGGACTCGCTCCTTCGGTCGGATTCGGCTTATTCTACCTCTCTCCTGTTCGCTGCACTCACCCCCGACCACTCCACTCACCACCATTCTGCTGCATCCCTCACGTTATTCATCACCGTTCTACATCTCCATTGTCGTTCCCTTGCCACCTCCAGCTTCTTTCCATTCTTTCACGCTCCCACACCTCCTCTCTTCATCCACTTGCTTCTCATCTCCGCCTTCCATCCTCCTCCACGCAAACTGCAACCCATCTCTTCCCTCCCTCCTCCACTCCACGTACTCTTCTTCCTCCCTCCTCCACTTCGCCTTCCCTCCCTCCATCACGACCTTCCCGCGTAGCTCCCTGCGCAGTTCTCCCCCGTGCTTTGTGTACCCCTCTACCCCCAACTCCACCCCGCGCTCTACGTTCCCCTCGTCCCACGCGCCACCCTCCTCTGTCCAAATCCATCTCCATCGCCACCCTCCTTCCTTCCTTCACCCATCTCTTGCAACATCCACCAGCCTCAATCCCTTGCGTCCTTCCTACCTGTGCTCTTCACCAGCACTCACTCTCCATTCCATACACTGCTACTATTCATACGCTTCACCACCACTCCACGCCAGGCCATCCCTTCGCTCCACCATTTCGTAACCCTAATTTTTAATAAAAATTAAATACTATATTAATATTTAATTTTATTAAAAATTAGATTTCCAAATTAAAATATATATATATATTTAATATTTAAATATAATAATTATTATAATTATTTATTTTATCCATATAATAATTATTGTCTTTACAATAATTCTTATTAACTAATTTAGTCCTACCAAATTCGATTCCAAATATTCACCTCTCCACACCAGGTCAAGAACCATGGCCGAGTTACGAGACCGACTAGAAAAATTAGAAAAAGACCAAATTAGAGATTTAAAAATCGTCGAAGGTCTAAACTCCAGAATGGACGAACTTGAGAAAGTGTTTTGAGAAGATTTAAAGGAAGAGATGAAAAATAACAATGTCATGCTTAAAAAACAAATCAAAGATGAAGTTGTTCTGGTACTAGAAAAAAGGTTGAGTGAAAAATTTGACACTCTGAATGAAAAAAAAAAAGACTTGGATGAAAAAATGAGTGTTATGACTCAAAACATAAACACCATAACCCAGAACTTGAGCACCATAACGCAGAACCATAATATATTAATGGAGGTGTTACAAAGACTAACGCCTAAGACAGACCAAGTCAGCAGTCCAGACATGTTAGATGCCTCATTTCATATTTTCACATAGGAAGCACTTGCCAAGAATCAAGAAGAATTGCAAAAAGAAATAAAGATTAACAATGCGACGCTTAAGCAAGAGATAGAAACAAAAGTACTGCCAAATATGGAGGCACGATTAAACAGCCAAATAGAAGCTATCAGTAAGATAGTAGAGAATAAAAAAGATAAAAATCACCGCCAACAACGAAGCAGTTCAAACATGTCACTTACATAGTCTAGTAGTTCTGATACACCATCAGACCATAAAGCAAAAGGGAATCAATATCACCCTTACATAGTGTACCCACCTAAGGCAAAAATAGAGTTGTCAAAATACAATGGAAGTGAAGACTAATGCATTGCTTAGCTAAACAAAGCGGAAGAATACTTCGACATTTACAATATTCAATCTAACGAGGACAAGGTGAAATATGCGTCAATGCATATGGAAGGGTACACCTATAATTGGTACTTATGGTGGAAGAGAGACAATTTTGCCTACACCTGGAACTTGTTCAAAAATGATTTTTTTAATAGGTTTCAAGGAATCAAGGAAGATGAATTTTTCAGTAAACTTGCGAGATTACAACAAGTTGGAAGTGTTGAGGAATTCACACATCAGTGGGAATCCTTATCGACATGAGTATTTGGGTTGTCTAACAATCAAAGACTCGAAACCTATTTAGGAGGTCTTAAACCATACCTCCAAAAAGAGTTAAAGTTACATGACATACCTAACGTAGAGGTAGCAAGACATAAAGCAAAAGCCACAGAACGGAAATTGGAAGGAATAAAAACAAGAGGTGATAACCATTATCGACAAGAAAAAGAGACACAATGTAGGTACTGTGTAGATACTTGGTCACCCTGCCATCAATGCCACAAACCTCAATCATATTCCTATGAAATGGAAAATAGATCAAAGTCATCTAACAGTTACTTTGATAATAGAAAAAAGAAGAAAAACATATGTCGTCGATGCGGTGATGATTGGATCCCAGGTCATAAATGTAGGAACAAATAGACAAGACAGTGCAAAATCATCAATGGAAAGGAAGTGCAAGTCTCTACACAAGAAATCACATCCGATTCTAATACCGACACTTAATCTGAATGAAGGACAACATTAGGAAAATACTCAAGCTTTGAGGACAAAGCTTTCCAAAAGGGGAAGGCAATGTGTTAACACCCAAAAAGTGCTCACTAGCTCATTTCCTTAATCACATGACCCATTTGTCCACTTTTTCACCATTTGAGTCTCTAAAGCCATCAAAAGGTCACCAAAAGACCTTAATACACCCCTTTTTCCACTCAAAATGAATATTTTTCCTCAAAAAGCATAAAAAAAACCCTCAAAAAGGGTCCATAATTCCCAAAAATATTAAAAAGGAAATAAAAATATTCAAAATATTCAAAAAATGAAAAAGGAGGGAAAAGGTACCTAAACCATGTTGGTCAATACCATTGGTTTCCTCAAAACCATAATGGTATTCCTCACCACCAAAAACTATAAAAAGGTGGTAGGGGCTCCTCACTTTCCATCCATCCATCTTCCTATCCTCATGTTGTCAAAATCTCCCATGAGCTTTTGACTATTGTAGCTATCTTGGAGAAGAGACCTTTGGAGCTTGGAGCTACTCACCTTGGAAGTTGCTCAACAATCTTCATCACTTGGAGGTATTACCATTGCAAGCACTTGCTTGCCCCTTTTCTTAATACAAAATCATTTCTTTTACATATTGTCAATTGTTTTGCTTTCTATAATATTTCCATTATTTGCTTATTTACTTCACATAGATCCATGATTAATGTAGTTTAGATTAGTTTGTTATTTATTTCTATTTGAAACTGCTGCTACTAGTTAGCAGGTGCCCATTGCACTAAGCTTGGTTGCAAAACCAAGCCAACAGTTTTTGGCGACTCTGCTGGCTTTGAATTTTTAGATCTCAATTTTTTGCTTTAGATCTTAGTTTTTGTTAGTTTTAGTCAGTTTAATTCATAGATCTGCCATCCTAGACAGCAGATCCATTGCTGTTCTAGATCTTGGCCCCTTCTATTGCCATTAACAGCCCGAAATTTCCATTTTCAGGTTCGTTTTTCGGCGTCCGTTTTCGGCTTTCACCTCGTGATTTTTTTCCTGACAGTCGCGCGGCTCATCACGACTTTTCGGTTTTTTTCCGCGGGGCTCGCCGCGGCTTTGCGGCCATTTACCGCGCTACACATCGCGACTGTGTGACGAAAACCCGCGCTGCCCATCGCGACTGTGTGACAGGAATCCGTGCTGCAGATCGCGACTTCGTGGCTGAAACCAGCGC
This sequence comes from Larix kaempferi, assembly GCA_027924585.1. Taxonomy (NCBI): domain Eukaryota; kingdom Viridiplantae; phylum Streptophyta; class Pinopsida; order Pinales; family Pinaceae; genus Larix; species Larix kaempferi. The sequence continues at coordinate 993,131 of BSBM01000737.1, forward strand.
GGTTGTTTTCCCGAAACCCGCGATGCAAGTTTTTTCAATTCGGTCAATTTTTTGAAAAATATTTTTTGCTGTATTTTCTGCCCATTTAGCATATTTTACAGTATTAAATTTCCTGCATTTTTATAGCCATAAGAAATCTTTTACCATTTAGACTGCTTCATTAAAAATTCTTTTTAAAAATTTTCAGAAATTGAAAGGGATATTTTTTCTGCATTCTAGCTAGATCAAGGTTTTACTGTTTATTTGCTCGATACTTTGCCCAAGCAATTTTTAAGAGATCCATTTATTTCTTGAAAAATACATGCTATTTGCTTCCCTTTAAAATATTTCAAAGATCCATTATTTTTGAATAGTTTTTTCAAGCATTTACATTTCAAAAACGCCTTTATTTTTTGCAAAACTGGAAGCGTCTTTTCTTTCATTTGTAAAATCGCCCAAGCGAGGCAAATCAATTTCAGTTTAAATACCACACTTGCACCCACTCTGCCACTAATTTAAACTGAGCCTTAAAATTTACCTTAAACTCAACCAACTTTTAACCCCACTTGGGGAGCACTTAAAAGAATTTTGTAGTTAGGTAGAATTGAGGGGATAGGTGTTCCAATAACACCCCTTAGTTATTACATTTGAGACATAGTTGTTGTCCATTAGGGAACCAAAATCCCCCAGTATTTTTTGGCACGGTCACAACCAGTTTATCGGAAGGCCTCTCCCTTAGGAGGGTTGAAGTCGCCAGAGTTGTTCCGGAGGCCTGAGTGGAATACCGCAATCCATTCAGTAACCGAAGGCTACCTCTCGCAGTTCTCGAGGTATCCCTGTATGGGGATACTGCGGTAAAAGGACCAAACGGTAGATTCACCTTTTCTGGACGTGTCATGAACAGGGTATCCTAGTTGCCACTCTTTAGGATTGTCTACCCGGTTTCCCTCCCGGTAGGGGGAGATCTAGCCGTTGATTCAACACTCTATATCGTCTGACTTGGATTTCATCACCTTGCAGAGGATATCGTTTGTTGACTCACAATACTTCTAGTTAGGTGTTTGCATGATACATTACCCACCTTTGGTCTAGTAGCACCTCTTTTTTCTAGAAACTGTTTGACTGCTGGTATTCTAACCAATTTTGTTGCATCCCTCCACTTATTATAGCACAGCTGCTATAATAAGTGCTTTTTGAGGTTGATTTTTTGGCCTGAGAGCCTTTATTTTCACTCCCCTTTTTTGCACTCATTGTTGCATTAGGGTTTCGAGTTTTTTACATCACCACCTTACACTGAAATTTTTTTAACAAAAAACATATTTCTCACCATTGAGAATTTTAGACAATCTCGTCGTCTTCAGGGTGAAACCCCAGATTTAAGTCTACTTGGCTCTCCACGTCACCGACGTCGAGCCTTATCCCTTGACTCGACATGTCATCAGCCAAACATACAGTCATCCGATTCTGACACACCTCACTTCACATCTGATTCTGAGGGTGAATCCGAAAACCCTACTGAATTATTACCAACCAACCTCATGGCTGGAACACAATACGACCCACTTTTTACCAGTACTATTGGAGATACATCCACAAACCCTTCCACTACTGTGCCATCCATGGTAACAACAACCCCTCTAGGCATGCCTAATGTGGGGGACACTCCACCTTTAGGAATGCCCAACACCGGACTACCTCCTATTATGGGTATGCCAAATATAGGGGTCACACCCCCTCTCATTACCACAACCTAGATCCAAGGAATTCCTGGTACTATTCCTAACCCTAGTGTAACCCATGTTGCACTTGGAAATGCTGGCCCATACCAAACCACAGCAGTTGGAGGACACATACCTTCAATACCTAGCATACCCTTAGGGGCTACTGGAGCACTACATAATGCCACCATGAATAGTTATGTCCCAGTCACTACGCCACACCCATCTGCTAGTTTACCTTACATGGCTAGTCTGAACTTACCAGACTTAGCCAGGCTAACCAACGATCCTATCAGGCACAACCCTACATGGCCACCCATGCCTACGAAGCTCCCCTCGGACATACCCAAGTTTGAAGGAAAACCTGGGGAGGACCCTCAAAACCACATAATGTCTTTTCACCTATGGTGTTCATCTAACTCCATAGTGGATGACTCCATTCGTCTAAGACTATTGCAATGAACGTTCACTGGCTCTGCAGCCAAGTGGTACATCGAACAACCACATGGGACCCACTATACTTTCACGTCTCTCGCCTCCACTTTCCTTCAGTTTTTTCAGCTACCTGTACGTTATGATGCAGGAGTTGAAATACTATTGTCTTGCAGACAAAACACAGCTACCCACATCACAGACCACATCCATGAGTGGCGCAAGCGTCGTAGCCTCTGTAAGATTAAACTGGATGACCGTATATTTTTGGGCTGGTTTCTTAAATCACTCCTACCCCTCATAGCAAAAGACGTAGCTTCTGAACGACCCCAGTCAGAGGAAGAAGCTATCCTAAAAGCTTAGCAATTTGACCTAATTTATGCTCAATCAGGCTATCTCTACACCATCATACCAGACGCCCCACGAGGCGATTCTTCACGTGGTGATGCGCCGAGGGCATCACATGCCTCCGATGGTATTATTGGCCAGGTCACACCGCAAATTAAACCTTTTAGCATGGTGAGAACCATAAATGCCCCAGACCTCTCTAGGGCTACATCTAATTCTGGAGCGACAACGTCCTACGCTCCAATGAATCAGACTCACCACACTCATGGACCCTCTTGTCCACAACATTGCTATGGGCAAGCGCCATCGACATATGTACAACCCACATACTATAACCAATCGGCTACCTAGAACCCAACTCAGTTCCCGCCACAACCAATGTATTACCCACAGCAAGCTACAACAGCTAACCCAACACCTCCAATAGCTCAGGGTTACCAACAACCCCAGCAGGTAACTGGACCACCTCCAGCCCCACCAACTTATTATCCACCGCAACATGCTCCCACACCTGCGGCAAACCAAAATCCTCCCACTACTCAAGGGCAAGTGTACACACAACACAATCAGCCCCAACATCAAAACAACCAACGCAACCAGGGTGGACAACAAAATCGTGGAAGAGGACGTAACCGCAGCAACAACCAACAACATCATCAAGGTCCACCACCTACCAATCCTCCATAAAATAACAACAATGCTGCCCCTCCCAACTAGAATCCGGATCGTCATCCCAAGCAGCCCAAAAACAATAACCTTAGAACAAACCACCCATGTTCTATATGCGGGGTCTATGGTCACTACACACATGCTTGCCCACATTTGGAGCGAGCTCGACAACTCTGGACTGATGATTCCCATCGCCAAGGACACGCTGCTCCTCAAGCGCCACCCAACCCCCCACCCCCTCAGCAGCAACCCATGGTATTATAAAACCCCTTACCAACCCAAGGCATAGTGAACACTCAGCCATTGGCTCCCCCTCAAGGCAACGCACCCCCACAACAACAGATCACTTATGTCGCTCCTGATCAACCCATGTTCGACTCAGGTACCCACCACTTGTTAATGATGTCATTCGCTGATGTCAACATCCAAACCCGTCGGAACCAATATGGCTCCACCCCTGAAGCCCCTCCCACCGATAAAAACACTAACGCTCATCCCACTGATCAGACGTTACGTATACCCCCGGTTACACTCGATGGCGCCTCTAAAGCACCTCGCTTCCCACTTCGTCGCATCAACAATAACCCCAATGCTCGCGTTGCATCGAATTACAACATTGTAAATGACTTAGCCCAGTCTCCCGCAGCCATGTCTGCTTTAGAAGTCTTAAAAAACTGTCCTTCACAGCGCAAGAATTTGCTCTCTGCCATTGGTGCTATTGACCCCAATGATTCACAACTGATGGCATTCGATTCGGACCGGTCTGAACCACGCCTGCCTTCCACTTTAGCATTCCAGGTTTCTGTTTCTGTTCGGAATCTTGTCATCCATCGGTGCATTATCGATGAAGGTGCCTCTACATGCATTATGTCCACATTCGTTTGGCAGAAGTTGGGATCCCCTACTCTCCAGCAGTCCACCACTATGTTGCGAGCCTACGACAGCCATTCGGCTCAACCCCAAGGTCTGTTAGCTAATGTCCCAGTCCAGTTGGCTGGTAAAACCATGCTCATTGACATAGAGGTCATCAATGCCCAACTTGATTATAACCTATTACTTGGTCGCAACTACATGTATGCCATGCAGGCGGTTTCCTCATCTGTTTTTCGTACCATGATGTTCCCCCATGACGGACGTGTGGTCAAGGTCGACCAACTCACCTATTACGATCCCAAGGCCTCCGCTGGACTAGAAAATGTTCTCCCCATGGTTGAACAATCTGGTTGTGGTGCAACTACCTTGTTTGTTTCCTCTATGGGACCCGGAGTTTACTCAGATGCGTCGATGACCTCAACATTCCATTCCATTCCACCCCCATCACCAGCATCCAAAGTATCTGACCTATGTACCCTGTCCCACAATACACAAACACCCAACAATCAACCGCCCTTGTTACCTAAACCACCATTGGTCCCTAGTCACATTGGTGTTACACCCATCCACACAATCCCCTTCCTATTCCCTCCCTCGAGAGTAGTAAGCTCCCCAGTTATGGCCACCCTCAGCCTCCCCGGGTTAACCTTAGGTTTACCCGTGTGGTATATTTCACCTCCCATTCCCCCGCCGACACCAAATGTCATCCTACAACTAGTGCAACCCATTGTCACTACTACTCAGCCACCTCCCAGTGTCACTACCCCTTCATCTTCTACGAATCCCCCTCCTCTTATCAAGCCCACTGGGAGCAGAGGCCCACAACCATACACTGCAGTACCTCCTCCCAAAGCAGTTAAACCTCCCCTGTGTTTCGTGCTCCTCCTAAATGCTCGTTGTGTGATGAGTTAGGCCATCCAACTCATCAATGTCCACAATTACCCGCATTACAGGAACACATGCAAATGCTTGACGACGACCCCAACATCCTAGTTGTCGAACTAGATCCAACCCCTGAGCCTCGTGATAAATCACTGCATACCAACCACCCTTGTGCCCTATGCGGTATTTACGGCCACTACTCACATCATTGTCCTGATCTCCCAGATTACAGAGCAGCTCTCTATGAGATGAATAATTTGGAACTTGAGACGGCACCCCCCACAATTGAGGAGATCCACCCCCCGGTATCATCCCCATTTGGAGATATTAACACCATCTATATGATCTATTCGACTACCACTCCCTCGTCAACCAATTTGACAACTCAAACTTTCCGCAATGATGAGGAGATTCTAGAGGCTCTCACTGCCCCGGATTATCCCTGGGATGACATGCACCATCATTCTTGTTTCCTTTCAGAAGAATCCTCCTCTACCTCAGCTATCCAACTCGTGGTTGAGTCCAAACATTTCCTTCCCACTAAAGTCGACTGGTTTAAGAATCCTATTCCTGCTCCTGATGCCTTTTAGGAAGGTAACATGGCCAAAATATCACCCGTCATCCACATTGATATCTCTGACCTACCTAGTGCTCTTGAAATCATTAACTTAGGAGCCTCCTACAGTGAGCATGAGATTGGAGAATACAAAAACCTTTTCCAAGAGTTCCATGATGTCTTTTTTTGGTCCTATACCGAAATGCCTGGTCTTGACCCTGCTATCATAGAGCACCACCTTGACACCTCTGAGTCAAGGGGCATAATAGATTACCTCGACCCTGGGATAGGGGGCACGATCAATCATTTTGACCCTACCCCATCACATTTATCTCAACATGTCAATGAAACCATCATTCAAACCAACACATATGTGATCCACAATCACAAACCCTATGCACATAGCATGGGGGCAGGTCATTAACCCTGCTCACTTTTTCACATTTGTAATCTCAACCATTTTTGAGGTCACATGTCACTTGTATATTTGATTTGATTTGATACACATAGTTCTTTCCTTTGACCATTCTGGAGTCCTTATGACCTCCATTTTGCGCACCATTTGCACTGTCGGATTCATTTTTCTGCGCTCATGATGATGCTTGAGATCATTTCTCGCTCTCACTAGGACCAATATCAACATTGTGTCCCGACACCTTGTCACCCCGGTTTGCGTGCCACTTCGGCTGCTCTCCGTTTTTGGTATATTTTATATCATCGGATTCATTTTTCCAAGCCCGTGATGATGCTTGAGATCATTTCTCGCTCTCACGCCCAGATTTTTTGGGCATTTTTCCCATGCCCCCTCGTTGCCTCGGTTTGCGTGCCACATTGGCCGTCATCCATTTTTGACGAGTCTTATATCACCGGATTCAATTTTTCGTGCTCGTGATGACGCTTGAGATCATTTCTCGCTCTCACGCCCAGATTTTTTAGGCATTTTTTACCATGCCCCCTCGTCGCCTCAGTTTGCGTGCCACATCGGCCGTTGTCCATTTTTTATGATTGTTATATCGTTGGATTCAGTTTTCCATGCTCGTGATGATCCTTGAGACCATTTCTCTCTCACACACCCATAATTTTTGGGCATTTTTTCAAAATGCCACTTATTGCCTCAGTTTGCGTGCCACATCGACTGTCGTCCATTTTTGACAAGTCTTATATCGACGGATTCAGTTTTCTGTGCTCGTGATGATGCTTGAGATCATTTCTTGCTCTCACGCCCAGATTTTTTGGGCATCTTTCCCATGCCCCCCTCGTCACCTCGGTTTGCATGCCACATCGGTCGTTCTCCATTTTTTAACGAGTCTTATATCGCTGGATTTAGTTTTCCGCACTCGTGATGATACTTGAGATCATTTCTCACTCTCACCCCATAATTTTTGGGCACTTTTTCAAAATGATACTCATCACCTCGATTTGCGTGCCACATTCGCTGTTGCCCCCTTTTTTGACAATCTTTATGTCACCAGATTCAGTATTCCGCACACACAATGATGCTTGAGACCTTTTCTCACTCTCATCAATCCCTTTTTGTTCGGTATAATTTTACCCCTTTTTCGGGCCGAGCAATCACTTTTACGAAAAACAATGAAAAGATCGTCGAGCAACCTTGCTTCCTTTCATGCTCGCTAAACGTATCTGAAATGGCGTCTACCTGGTATAAGTTTACCCCTTTTCCGGACCTTGTAGACTAATTACGAAAAAGGAATACTCTAGTCACATCGGCTAGAAGAGTTCTCCATTTGCATCATTTTATGCTTTTTTGGGCCTTGGAGACTAACTTACGAAAAAGAACACCAATGGAGTCCACTTACCGCTTTCAGACTCTCTAAACATGAAAGCGACCACGAGCAATCACCATCCTAGGCTCGTAAAAACCAACAGGATGGTACTCACAACCACTGCAGAGTCTTCTTATCGTTTTCAGACTCCTTAAAAATGAAAGCACACATGAGCACGAACAATCCTGGGCTCACAAAATCCACAAGACAGTATTATTTCAGAGCACACTTTTATCCCTTCTTCGAGCTCATTAAAACTACAAAAAAGGACCCAAGGGTGCTTCTCGGCGCCAAAACAGAAAACATCTACTCATATGGCAGCTTCCCCATTTTGGTCGCCTTTGTTCAAAGTATTCTGCAGTATGTCACCCTGAGAATCCCTCGACAGCACCCATCATCTCGTCCCGTCAAATAATACATACCCTTCAGTCCTTAAAAGCTATGATCCCCGTACCTACAAGTCAGTTCCCTACGCTGCCAAGTCAACCATGTCATCATGCTCTGAACAAAGGAAGTTTGAGTCTACCCACTATATGACCCCAGTTACTTCCCATCCCCACAAGTATGTCAGTCCTACCATCAGTACTACCACACTTCAGTTCTACACCTCGCGCTCCTATCAAGGAAATATCATTGCCTTGTTAGTTGCTGGTCTCCCTCTGTCGACGACAACCAAATTTATTCCAGAGGATAGACCTAGAGGTCCCTGTGTCTTGGACTCATCACCATTTACGATGAGTGCCTACGAATCATTTCGAGAAGATTCCTCAGTGCCTCTCCGTGGATCCAGTCTCCAATCGGTCTCTTCTCCTCCCCAAACCCCAGAAAAAAGACAAAAGAACTATGATGTCTATCGGCCATACGATGAGCTCTTGCCCTCACACATCAGGGGGCAATTTGTTAACACCCAAAAAGTGCTCACTAGCTCATTTCCTTATTCACATGACCCATTTGTCCACTTTTTTCACCATTCGAGCCTCTAAAGTCATCAAAAGGTCACCAAAAGACCTTAATACACCCCTTTTTCCACTCAAAATGAATATTTTTCCTCAAAAAACATAAAAAAAACCCTCAAAAAGGGTCCAGAATTCCCAAAAATATTAAAAAGGGAATAAAAATATTCAAAATATTCAAAAAATGAAAAAGGAGGGAAAAGGTACCTAAATCATGTTGGTCAATACCATTGGTTTCCTCAAAACCATAATGGTATTCCCCACCACCAAAAACTATAAAAAGGTGGTAGGGGCTCCTCACTTTCCATCCATCCATCTTCCTATCCTCATGCTGTCAAAATCTCCCATGAGTTTTTGACTATTGTAGCTATCTTGGAGAAGAGACCTTTGGAGCTTGGAGCTACTCACCTTGGAAGTTGCTCAACAATCTTCATCACTTGGAGGTATTACCATTGCAAGCACTTGCTTGCCCCTATTCTTAATACAAAATCATTTCTTTTACATATTGTCAATTTTTTTGCTTTCTATAATATTTCCATTATTTGCTTATTTACTTCACATAGATCCATGATTAATGTAGTTTAGATTAGTTTGTTATTTATTTCTATTTGAAACTGCTGCTACTAGTTAGCAGGTGCCCATTGCACTAATCTTGGTTGCAAAACCAAGCCAACACAATGCTATGAATATTTAATTAATATTGTTATTTATATATTAAATAGATTATTAGGTTAATAAGCGAAAGGGTGTAACCCTTCACTATTCTTGCTCAAGCCCTATAAAGGCGAGCTTATTGTAACTTTATCATCATCAATCAATATATTATTATCATTTATCTCAAATATGGAAGACGGTCTCGCTTCTTAACCCTTAACCGGACACGGTTAACTTAGTGAACGGATACGTTCACTGCATCATGCCAGTTGATCATGCCAAGCATCTACCTCATGCATATCATCACATATGATCATATTGATGATCATCATAACATCGTCCTGATGCATATCATCCAGAGCATCATCCTGATACTCATCACACATGATCATCCTAATCATACAAAGCATCCAACTGATGCATATACAAAGCAGGAACTGGAGCATCGTCCTGATGCTCATCACACAGCGCTTACATCCACATCCATGGGAGGATCCTCCTATCACCATGCTTGGAATGGCTCCTGCAAATGTGTCCCATCACTTCTTCCTCAAAGTGTCTTCAATCTGAAGAACACCAAGCCTCTCTCTGAAGTACTCAAACTTCACTATGGCTAGTGGTTTCGTCAACACCTCTGCAACCTGCTCATCCGTCGCAACATACAAAAGCTTCACTACTCCTCTCTGTACCATATCCCTAATATAGTGATATTTGATCTCGATATGCTTTGACTTGTCATGGAACACCGGGTTCTCAGACAGCTTCACACAACTCTGTTTGTCACAAAAGATACCAGTAGCATCCAATGGGAGATAAAATAAATCAGACAGTATCTTCCTAAGCCATACTGCCTCACAACTAGCCGAACAAGCTACGACATACTCTGATTCAGCTGTACTCAGTTCTACGTAGGACTTCTTCCTGCTAGACCAAGAGATCACACCTGATCCCACACTAAAGTAGCACCCTAAAGTGCTCTTCCTATCTATATCACTGCCTTCCCAATCTGAATCAACATAACCCTCCAGCTATCTGAACATGAATCACCCCATAAGGTGAAACTTGGGGATGATTATCAATACCCAATCAAAGGAAGTGGTGAAGCCTCCTACAACCTAGATTCTGGAAAATCTTTGAAGATGAAAGAAGTCCTTTATGTACCTGGGCTCAAGAAGAATCTTCTCTCCATCTCTGCATTGGATGCAAAAGGCATGAGGGTTGGATTTGTAGATGGCCAAGTCCTAATGTGGCCAAAGGGTAAAACAATCGATGATGCATTAGTGATTGGAGAGCAAGAGGGAGGATTGTATAAATTGAAGGGACAACCTGAACATGCCATGGTGCATGAATCCATGGAGCCAAGTGAACTTTGGCATAGAAGACTTACTCATATGCACTATAGGGCACTTCCAATTGCAAGCAAGGCTATAGAGGGTCTTCTTGACATCAAGACCAAACATGAAGGTATTTGCAAAGGATGTGCAAAAGGTAAGAACATTAAGAAGGCTTTCCCAAGCAGTGAAAGCAAGGCAAAGGATATCCTGGAAATCATCCACTCAGATGTATGTGGTCCTATGTCATCCAGTTCTCTTAGTGGGTATGTTTACTATGTCTCATTTATTGATGACTTCTCCAGGAAGACTTGGGTATACTTCTTGAAGAACAAAGATGAGGTGTTTGATAAGTTCAAGGAATTCAAAACCTTGATGGAGAATCAAACTGACAAGAAGATCAAAACATTCAGATCCGACAATGGTGGAGAATTCACCTCAGGTGACTTCAAGAAGCTTTGTAGTGATTCAGGGATTAAGAGGGAGTTGACTGCTCCCTATAATCCTCAACAGAATGGAGTTGCAGAAAGGAAGAACAGAATAATCATGGAAGCAGCAAGGGCAATGCTACATGACCAGGATCTACCTATGCATCTATGGGCAGAAGCAGCTAGAACAGCTGTATATGTGTAGAACAGAACACCCCACAAGATATTGGACAACAAAACACCAGAAGAGGTTTTTTCTGGTAAGAAACCTGAAGTCAGCCATCTCAGAATATTTGGTTGTCCAGTATACACTCATGTCCCAAAGGAAAAGAGGACTAAAATAGATCCTTCAGGAAAGAAGGGTATCTTTGTGGGTTACAGTGAAAGCTCGAAGGCTTATAGATTATACTTTCCAGGGTTCAAGAAGATTGATGTCAGCAAGGATGAATATAAGTTCAAGGACAGGTAATCCAGGAAGCAAAGATCAAGAGGGAGCACACTCCAACAGCTCCTACAATGATGCATATTTTCAAAGGGAGTTGACCATCTTCCTACATTCCACAACAGAAAGGTGTAGAAGAAGCTACTTCAGCAGCTCCTGCCAGGAAGCAAAGACTCAAAGGGAGTCCACCCAACAAATAAACAAAGATAAGTATTTCAATTATCATTTCTTGCCTATTTTTGTTTAAATAATATTATGCTTATGTTCCTAGACTTAGGAGATGTATTGTGCATATTAGAATGATTGCATTAATGAACAGTATACTACTAATATGCATGTGATGGGTAAGTGGCCTATGGCACCGTACAACATTCCAATGCTACTTATCTAGAATGAAACCTCTTTGCTGACATGTTGGGAGTAGTGCAAACTCTTAACAATGTTCTGGTAGAGACTGGAAGGCATCTAGAAAGTTGTGGAACATGGATAAATGTTGTATTGAAGCATTGACTAAGACAACTGCATGACTGCATGATATATTTCTTTATGTGTACAGAATTTGTTCTGAAAATTATGAGATGTTTCTAATCATGCAATTTAACTTGTTTTGTAGGAAAGACCGTATATCTTCACCTACAAAAGAAGGACTACAACATTTGTTCCAGCAACAAAGATATTTATTGAAGATATTGAAGTTCCCAGGATCTGGGATGAAGAAATGGAATACCATGATCCGTCGATCATGAAGATGATGTTTGGGATGCAGTCCCAAGACCTGACAAGGAGTCACATGTGTGCAGATTGAAGAAAGCCTTGTATGGCTTGTAGCAAGCTCCCAGAACTTGGTGTGATACAAAGAGAAAGCTTGCTGTCGAGTTCGATATGAAAGATTTGGGAATGATGCATTATTTCCTAAGCATGGAGGTGTGGTAGAGTGCAGGTGGGATCTTCCTTGGTCAAGGGAAGTACACAGTAGATATCCTGAAGATATTTGGGATAATGGATTGCAAGGCCATGGCCACACCTATGGCATCGAATCTGAAGCTTCTATGTGATGCTTCATCTGAGCCGGTTGATGTCTCTATGTATCGTCAGATGATTGGGTCCTTGATGTACCTGATGAACACGAGACCGGATATTTGCTTTGCTGTGAACACATTGAGCCAGTTCTTGACGGATCCGAGGAGTGTTCACATGGTTGTAGTAAAGCATTTTCTCAGGTACCTGAAGGGTGTAGTGGATTATGGGCTCAAGTATGAAGCGAATCAAAAGTTTAACCTGCAGGGTTATGTTGATTCAGATTGGGATGGAAGTGTTGCAGATAGGAAGAGCACATCTGGGTGCTTCTTCAGTATGGGATCAGGTGTGATCTCTTGGTTTAGCAGGAAGTAGTCCTACGTAGCACTAAGTACAGCTGAGGCAGAGTATGTTGTAGCCTGTTCAGCTAGTTGTGAGGCGGTATGGATATGGAAGCTACTGTCTAAGTTATTTGATCTCCCATTGGATGCTACTGGTATCTTCTGTGATAACCAGAGTTGTGTGAAGCTGTCCGAGAACCCAATGTTTCATGACAGGTCGAAACACATAGAGATCAAATATCACTATATCAGGGATATGGTGCAGAGAGGAGCTGTGAAGCTCCTGTATGTTGCAACGGACGAGAAGATTGCAGATGTGTTGACGAAGCCACTATCCAGGGTGAAGTTCAAGTACTTCAGAGAGAGGCTTGGTGTTCTTCGGATTGATGACACTTCGAGGAAGAAGTGATGGACACATTTGCTGAATCCATTCTAAGCATGTTAGAAGGAGGATGCTTCACATGGCTGTGGATGTAAGCGCTGGATGATGAGCATCAGGATGATGTTCTGGTTTCTGCTTTGTATGATCAGTTGGATCATTTTTATATGTATGTATGCATCATGCTTGATGCTGGATATGATCAGTTGGATCATTTATATGTATGTACGCATCATGTTTGATGTTGGATATGATCAGTTAGATCATTTATATGTATGTACGCATCATGTTGGATGCTGGATATGATCAGTAGGATCATTTGTATGTATTTTGTATATGCATCATGTTGGATGCTTGGACCATGTATCTGTATATGTATCAGGTGGATACATTGTATGATCTGGTGGATCATGTATGGTGATATGTATCATGTACTTGTATTTGTATCAGGTGGATACACGGTATGATCAGGTGGATCATGTATGATGATATGTATCAGGTAGATACTTGGTATGCATCAGGTAGATGCATTGTATGATCAGGATGATCATGGATGATGAGCTTCAGGATGTTGCTCCAGATGACATGCAGCAGGATGTTGCAGTGATGATGATCAGGATGATCATGTGTACATCAGGATGATGTACGGTGAGTATCAGGTTGATACTCTATGGTCGTGGATCAAGTTGTGCAGATGAGCATATAATTTGGCCCTGGGAGATTTGCAGATAGTCTTTCGAGGTTTTTCCTATGGCATATAATTTGGCCCTGGGATATCTGGCAAATTCTCTTTCAAGGTTTTGCTCTGGGAGGACATATAATTTGGCCGTGGGATATCTGCAGATAGTCTTTCGAGGTTTTTCCTATGGCATATAATCTGGCCCTGGGATATCTGGCAGATGCTCTTTTGAGGTTTTGTCCTATGGCATATAATATGTCCCTGGGAGATCCGATAGGTTGAGCTGTGTGCTCATAATAAGTCCTGGGATGCTCTTGCGAGGTATTGCCATGACCACATATAATCTATCCTTGGGATATCCTATAGGTGGAGCTGTGTGCTCGTAACAGCCTGGGATGCTTTTGCAAGGTTTTGTGGTGACCACATATAATCTGTCCCTGGGAGATCCTATAGGTAGAGCTGTGTGCTCGTAACAGCCTGGGATGCTCTTGTGAGGTTTTGTGGTGAGGTCACATATAATATGGCCCTGGGGGATCCTATAGGTAGAGCCATGTTATCATAACAACCTGGGATGCTCTTTCGAGGTTTTGTGACGCATGTAATAAGTCTTGAGGATTCCATAGTTGGCCAGTGATGACGAAGACCTGCAGGTGGTGGGCCTACATCCAGTATGAAAAAGGACTGGATCTGTAGAACTTCCTATGACGAGTAGAGTCAGAGATTGGTTGAGATAGCAGTAGCAATGATGATGATGATGACGATGCATCGATGACGATGATCCTGAGAAGAAGAATTGTCTAGCATAACTGTGTTGAGAAATACCTTCCTAGTTAAGAGGGAGTGTTGATGTATATGTAACTTCAAAATGTATTTCATCTATGTATTTTATATATATTTATTGTATCCTTATTAGAGATGTGTTATTCCTCTATAAGGAAGTGTCATCATGTGGATTGACAAGTGTCACAAGTGTGTGTACTTGCCGATGGGTTATTAGACCACCATGTGTGGGGTCGGACCTGAAATATATATATTATATTATGGATGTACCTAGCTAGACAAGTCAGCCCCATAAGGTCACTGGGAAAACAGGTTAGTATAAATAGAGATTGGGAGATCTCTATTTCATTCATTCAGAAAGTCATATCTCTCTCACTTAGAAAGTGGCGCACTAGTGAGGAGGAGGATCATCTGCTACTAGGAGACTATCTCAGTGTATTTTGGTTGTACTTTGGTTGAGCCATTGCTCTCTCCATCTCTGAGGAAGTTGTGGGTTTTTTTCACCTTAGGGTTTTCCCCACAGAAACTCTGTGTCTCTTGTCTCTCATGCTTTTCATTCTTGTGATGCTTGTCATGCTTATTGTGATTGTTATGCATTGATATATTGTATATGTTATTCTCTCAGTGAAGATCCTAGAGTATTGTGAATTAATGCTCAAAATTTAACATACACTTCTTCTTCGACTACACCATTCAAGAAAGCTATCTTGACATCCACTTGGTGTATTTTCCATTTCATCACTGTAGCTAGATAAAATACTGTTATGATGGAAGTGTATCTGGCTACAGGAGCAAAAGTCTCTTCATAGTCTATTCCCTCTTGTTGGGAGAAGCCACGAGCTACAAACCTCGCCTTGTATTTCTCTATGCTACCATCTGCATCATGCTTGATCTTATAGATCCACTTGGAAGTTACAACAGACTTCCCTTTAGGTCTTGGGACCACATCCCAAACATCATTCTTCATGATCGACTGATACTCCTCGACCATGGCATCCTTACATTCTTTCTTTCCCGATGCTTCTTTATAACTGGAAGGTTCTTTGTTCATAATATCACAGAGTAAGGCAACATAACTGGTATGTGATCTAGTCCTCTTCCTCTCTCTGTGTTCTTCTTCTGGAATGCCATATCTTTCTGCATCTTGAATGATCTCTCTATCCCATGCAGGTTTCCTCTTGTGAGAGTTCTTCTCACGGGGTGGATCTATAGGTTCTTATGGATCTTCAATTTCACGATCTTATTCTAGAATTGCTTCATTCATAGTAGTGTCTTGAAATCTGGTTACCTTTGGTTCTTCATTGTCTTCAACAAGTGTCTTCCTTGATTTGATGTATGCTGAGTCTTCGTCAAATGTTACATCCCTGTTGATGTCAATCTTCTTGAACCCTGGAAATTATATTCTATAAGACTTCGAGCTTTCACTATAACCCACAAAGACGCCCTTCTTTCCTGGAGGATCTAGATTTGTCTTCTTTTCTTTTGGAATGTGTGTATATACTGGACAGCCAAATATCCTGCGATGGCTAACTTCAGGTTTCTTACCAGATAAAACTTCTTCTGGTGTTTTGTTGTCAAGTATCTAATGAGGTGTTATGTTATGCACATATACAACTATCCTAGTTGCTTCTGCCCATAGATGCATAAGCAGATCCTGGTCATGAAGCATTGCCCGTGCTGCTTCCATGATAGTTCTATTATTCCTTTCTGCAACTCCATTTTTTTGTGGATTGTAGGGAGCAGTCAACTCCCTCTTAATCCTTGAATCATTACATAACTTCTTGAAATCAACTGAGGTAAATTCTCCACCATTGTTGGATCTGAAGGTCTTGATTTTTTTATTTGTTTTATTTTCTATCAAGGCTTTGAATTCCTTGAACTTATCAAACACTTCATCTTTATTCTTCAAGAAATAAACCCAAATCTTCCTAGATAAATCATCAATGAAAGAAACATACTCAGAGAACTGGATGACATTGGACCGCATACATCGAAGTGGATAATCTCTAAGATTCCTTTTGCTTTGCTTTCACTGCTTGGAAATGCCTTCTTTGTGTTCTTTCCTTTTGCACATCCTTTGAAAATACCTTCATGCTTTGACTGGATTTCAGGAAGACCTTCTACAGCTTTGCTTGCAATTGGTAGTGCTCTATAATGCACATGTGCAAGCCTTCTATGCCAAAGTTCACTTGGCTCCATGGATTCATGTACCATGGCATGTTCAGGTTGTCCCTTCAATTTGTACAATCCTCCCTCTTGCTCTCCAATCACTACTGTATCATCTATGGTCTTACCCTTTGGCCACATAAGTACTTGGCCATCCACAAATACAACTCTAATTCCTTTCGCATCCAAAGATGATATGGATAAGAGATTCTTCTTGAGCCCAGGTACATATAGAACATCTTTCATCTTCAAAGACTTCCCAAAGTCTAGTTTGTAGGAGGCTTCACCACTTCCTTTGATAGGATATGGATAGTCATCCCCAAGTTTCACTTTATGAGGTGACTCATGTTCAGATAGATCTACAAAGGATTATTTAAATCATGTCATGTGTTTGGAAGCCCCACTATCAATAAGCCAATCATCACATCCATGTGAAATAGTACCTATGAGGGAAGAGATTAAGACATATTCATCTTCACTTGATGAGTCATCACTTTCTGCTTTAGTATTCTTCCTAGGAGGTTCATTATCCTCAGCAGCTTGAGCATGATATCTTCTTTTGATGTTCTTCTTCTTGTGGTTGTTGTTGTTGTTCCTTTTGTTCTTGGGACAATCTGAAGCAAAATGTCCTTTCTCATTGCATGTATAGCATCTCAGATCTTTCTTCTCTTTAGGATGGTAGTGAGAAAATTTCTTGTGATGAGGTGGCTCCCTCTTGATCTTCCTTTTCTTGGTGTGTGCTGTGAGAGCCTGATCTTCACTTTCCATCTTTTCTTCTCAGGCCACAAGCCTAGCTTCTTCTTGATAACATTTCTCCCATAGTCTACTGAAAGAGATCAATTTCTTTCTTACACAGATTCCTTGGATGAAGGAGTCCCATGACGTAGGTAGGCCATTCAAAGTGGTCGTGACAATTTCTCCATTCTCCACTACTTCATCCACAGCTTCAAGTTGTTCCTTGATTTGAGAGACCTTAGAAAAGTAGGATTGAATGGTCTCTCCATTCTGTATTTTTACCCCTTTCAATTGGTTCCGCAAAGTCATCTTCTGATTTATGTTCTTTCCTTCAAACAACTTGGTCAAGGATTCAAACATCTCCTTAGGTGTCTTTAGGGAAGACACATGAGGTATGAGATGGTCTTTGAGAGAATCAGCAATGATTCTCTTAGCATTGACTAGGTTCTTCTTGTGTAAGGCTTTAGCCTCTTCTCCATATGGAACTGGAACCTCTTCCTTTATGTAGTTTTCCAACTCATTCTCTTATAGGATTAACCCAATCCTATACTTCCATGCTCGAACGTTATCAGCCCCTTCAAGCTTATCTTCAAGCTTGGTGTGGTGAGACATTTTAATGATAAACTCAAATGGAAATAAAAGATTTAGGTCTTACCACTTGATTTGCTGAAAACTGGATCTAGAGTTGGATTAGGGTTTGTCAGAGAAACCCTAAAAATTCAAAATTTGAATTTCAAAATTCTGAAAGGATAGAAAGATGCGCCTTGCTGAGTAGGTCAAGTTGGTATACTCAGATTCTGAATTCTGCAAAGTTTCACCCCTCAAAATTTCTTTTGAAACTTTCGGATTCACTAGACAAGACCCTGAATTAGGGTTTTATTTTCCCGGAGCTTCACCCAACCAAAAAGTTTGATCGAAAGCTCTAAAATTTGATTTTTCAGAGGAGCTTCCAACCGTGGTCTCAGATTTCAACAATTCCAATTTTTGTAGAAACCCTACTTTTTAGGTCAAAAATTGAAAATGCTCAGAATTGAATTCTGTCTCGACAGAAAGATGCGCCCTTGCTAGGAGAGTCAATATAGCCTCATGCCTTTGATGATATGTGGAGAGAAACCCAAATATTAAGAATCCCTAGCTTCCGCAGCTACATAGTGCCTTCTTCTTAGATCAGCTCTGATACGATGTTAATTTTTCGATAATTTCATTCCATTATCATTCAGGATCACTAAGAGAATAACATGTACAACATATCTACAACATATCAATCATAGACACAAAAGCAATCACACAAGAGACACAGAGTTTCACCGGGGAAAACCAAGAAGGTGAAAAACCTTGCAACTTCCTCAGAGATAAGTTAAGCCACAAACCAATATCACAATGATCAAACCCAATAAAATGTCTCTAGTAGATGCTCCTCCTCCTCCACTAGTGCACCACTTTCTCTCTTAGCTATGCTCTTGAGAAGTGAGTGAATGAATAGAATGAGAGAGGCACATCCTCTATTTATACATTGACTTGACCTGCCAATAAACCAACAGGGCCAACTTCTTAAGGAAGCCTAATAACCCAACCACATGACCTAACTAGGGCCGACCCCACACTGGTGGTCTAATAACCTATCAATACAAATGTCGACACTTACAATGTAACTTGCGACAATTGCAAATACAAATGATGACACTTCCAATCAGAGGAATAATACATCTCTGTTGGATATACAATAAAGTACAAATGTAATATACAAGTGAATATCTTCCGAAGTTACAAATACATCAACAAAGAGAATAATGGGGATGAGCATGATGATGAGCTCATTGTTCATCGCACTGCAAGTGCTGGTGATGTATGTGTATTCCTTTTCTTTAACGATTTCTCACTTCATCTATGCTATGAAATGGTATTCATACTGAATAAAACATTCCTACATTTAGTAAATTGCAAGTTGTTAGGAACAACCCACAGAAAGAGGAAATGTGCAGTGAATAGGAAAGAGTTGTCATGTTCAATGGAAGTTCTATATTTTGGTTTTGTTCTAGCTATAGATATGTGTTGATGATGACGTACATGCATCATCATCATCATCATCAATATATGCTCTCTAGTCTCTAGATCCATCTTATTGGTACATCCTCCTCCTAGTGCGGTTAAATGCACTTAAAGCCTAGGGTTTCTCATGCCTTAGCATAGTCTCATACTTTGCTTTACTTAATTTTTGGATCTTGCTTTCTCTCTATAGGATTCCTCTTGGTGCTCCCTCTTTTTATGGACAACATTGCACTCATCAGTCCCATTGACCTACTTATTATCTTATCTAATACAACCACAATCCATCTTCAAATAACCACTGAATGATTAAATCAACATTAACATGTATGCTAATGAAGGTGTGTGCTCCATCGAAGGGTTGTAGCATGTAGAAATAAGTTGTATCTCCTACCATAGCTCTACCATGGTACCAATATAACAATAAAACATTAGGCTCATCATAGGCACACCACCACCAAGGGACTAGTGTATCACCAACAACATAGGAAAATGAACATCTGAAAAGTGCCATCTCTTAGTGGTGCATCAGGTATGTCCCCACCACATATTCAACAAAATTCCCTACCACATATTCAACGAAAGGAAATAGTGAAAGCCCATACCATAACATCATCATGCACAATCACAAGGATTCTCCAAGAATAATATGAACAAAGTATAGCACTCCCTGGATGAACAAGTATGCCAAGGCAATACCATGATGAAGTAGCATAACCATCAAATATGTATCAAGAGGGTAATATGGAAATCAAAGGCATGCAAGCAGCACCAAACCATAAGATTCCCATCAACCATCACCATTCCATTATAAGGAAGTGAATCTCTTCCATAAAAAAATTCTTCATCAAGTAATCCACTCTCAAGAAGAGGAGACTCCATGAAGATAGTGTACACCCAAGTTGTTTTGAGAAATGCTCTGAGGTTGAGGAAACACTACATGATAGAATTCCTTACTTATGTGCCATCTCTTATGGGTATTTTTTCTGCCAAATAAACCCAGGTATTACATCGAATTCATCTCTTTTTGACATACCATTTGGGTGGAGAAGACCACATTGTCAATGGAATTCTAGTGGATGGATTGGTACTGTCATCCTTTCCTGTAATCCAAGGCCTTGTCGATGATTTGTATCTTTCTATTGGATCATTCTGTAATTCTTGCATTTGGTTGCAAGAGGAAATGAATCAAAAATTAAAAGTGAATGTCTATATACATAGAATTTAGTAGTTGATTCCATGGGAGGTGTAATTCCACATCAAATAACTGGTAAGGTTGATTCCTAAAAACCACATTCTTCCTACTTTCTTGCTTTATTTTAATGCTAACCTTATCTTGCTAATTTGTGTTATCTTTGATATATCTTCAATGTTGATTTTATGAATGACTGTTAGGAGTAATGTTTCTAAAAGATAATCTTGACCAGAATTTATGTCTCATTTATAAACTAAATTTTCTGATGGCACAAACGTTTCTACCAAAACAAGATGCCTACAAATAGTGCTCTGCAACAAACAGTTAAAATTTAGAAATATTTAGCAAAAAAAGGTTTCCACATTGTGGCCCATATAAAAAAAAGGTGTTATAAAACATAGGAAGAGAAATCTATGCCTTCTAAACTGTCTTTAACAAAGTGTGAATGTATTGTGTAAATTAATTATATTTCTTTCAATATATATGATTAGCAAGAAATTAAAAATTAGAACCTTTAATTTGATATGAATTTCCTAAATTCTTGATTTTGGTACTGTTGTAGGCACAACAGATCCTATTATTTAATTAAATAATGGGAGCCCCAACTTTCAATTTTCAAAGGTAATTTTCAATTCCCTTACTTATTGTGGGGTTGTTACGATTTTTATCACATATTTCATTTCCTTGCCATGTTTCGATTCAATTAATAATTTTTCCATTCAAAAATTTATGGATTTTTGTGTGTTTTTTGTGAGTTGCGGAAAGCATAAATTTTCTCCAAAATCTGTCCTTTCCACAACCCACAATCCGTAATCCGCAATGCGGATTGCGGAAACTTGATTTTTTTGGTTTGAACTTCCTTCTTTCCTCAACCTGCAACTCGCAATTGTGGATTGAAGATGTCGGAAATGATTTTGAATAAATTGGTTTTTCTTTCTACAACCCGCATTGCGAATTGCAGAAAGAGTTTGAAAAATAAATTTGCGCTTTGCGTTTCCGCAATCTGCAACCTGCAATTGCGGATTGCGGAAAGCAGAATGAACATTGTTTCTAATAATTTGGTTGTGATTCCACAACCCGCAATTGCATATTGTGGATTGCGGAGACTTTTGGTTCACTTATATTGAAAGTTGCGTTCCCGCATCCGCAACTCACATTGCGGATTGCGGAAATCATATATTTTTCTACAGAAACCAATTCCGCAACTCTTTTTCCACCTTTCATTTTAAATCTCAGCCGTTGATTTGGTTTGATCCTACAATCCATATTTCACCCTGCAAGTTGGTTAAATAGTTTGAATTTTTGTTTTTCTTTACCATTTTATTTTTCGCAAATTTCACCTACGACAAAGATCGTACTGCGGATTTTTACCAGGGTTGTTTTCCTGCATCTTTCGTCAGCACAGGTTGGTTTTCTTCCTCTTCTTATTGGTTGTTTGTGGAATTTCCTTATTCTGAAATTTTTTTATTGATTGGTTTTATTTATTTATCAGAATTTACCAGTTTTCCACCATGTCAAGAATTACCCATTCCAAAACAGCCCAGAAAGAATTGAAGAACAAAGACCCTAACTCTGGAATTCTCACTGATACCAGTTACAGAGTGTCTGAAATCTATCAGTTGGATTAGTCACAAATTTACACTATCTTTGACAATGACGACCTATCGTAAATTTAGGACAATCAATCCTCTTATAAGAATATCAGGGATTCCCAGTTGCATGCCATAGCAGCCAGACCAACAATTTTTCCCTACACAAATCCTGTAAAGTGGATAATTGACCATGCAGAACCCAAATATCGTTCTTTTAATGATAAGGCAGGGTCCCAATTGACAACCTTCCGCTCAGAATTTTTTGTCAAAGCATATGCCCTTAGGCCGGCCAGCCAATTCCTCAATGCAGATTTCCTGGACTCTGTAAAGACCTAGTTTAATTTTGATGAAATGATAAAATCATGGATGAACAACCCAAATATCTTCACACCCAGAGTCGATAATTCTTACCCTATTTCGTGGTTCAAGGAACTCTTTTCCCTTCTTGTATCCATGCTTTGCAGACTTTACGACATGCAAAATTGTTCTGTGTTTAAAGCTGAATGGGCACCTGTGGCTCATCATGTTCTTACAACAAGGGAATCAGTTAATTAGGCTTAGATTCTTTCGGCCAATCTAAAGTCCGCAATTGAACGTTATCAGAAAACACCAGCCTTGAGGAAGCCTCCTTTTTACTACTCAGCTTATGTTATTGATTTTTTTTGTTCAACCTTCTAGTTTCCCTCCATGGGATGGAACTGGACCCTTTTAGCACCTCCAGTTCATATATATTGTTCTGCATTGTGGGAAGATAAATTTATGCCTCTGCTATATGACATTTGTGATCATTTCTTTGGAGCAATCTATCTAATGATATTCAAAGAGGATGCACCTGCTTTCTCTGCTCATGCCTGAACACTTATCCCCACTATTGGTGATTGGTACATAGTAGAATCCTTCTCTTATGTCAGGGTATGGGGTAGTGATACATTTCATTTGCTGCCAAGGACATTCCCAGATAAACTGTTGCTAGAGGATATTTCTTATCAGACTGTTACTGATGGGGTTTTCTTGAAATTGACTGGACCTAAAAGAAAAGGATGGCCCAAATTCCCATTGAACCTTGGGCCTTTGATCATCCAGAACTCGACACATGCTGCAGTATTGGGAAACAATATTGATTCCCTAAAATTGGGAAAATATACCAAAATAAAACATGACCCCAAGGCATTCCTGGATAACCACTTTTCCCAGGAGCATATGAAGATTACTTATGTTCATGAAGCTTCCCTTGATGATTCTATTTACCAGGGAGTTAATTTGTTTTCTAAGGCCCTGTTTAGGGACAAATCTAAAGAAAAACAAAGCTTCATTCTCCAATACCAATAGGAGCTCAAGACTAAGGTCTTCAATTATAAGAAAATGGAGTTGTCACTTGATGACCAGGTTCGAAAGGAAAGGGAAGAGAAAGAAGCACAAAAGATGAATACTCCTTTGATGTTAACCTACCAAGATGAAGGCAAAGGAAAAGGCCTTGTGGAGGGTGCTCAACAAGCCAAGCCTACTTCTAAATACAAGACCTTGGTTCAATCAGCTACAGAGCTAAAGAAGCAATTGGCACATTTGACCTCAGTGGTTGATACTCAGGTGGTTGCTGTAATCACTCTAGCAAAGAGGCAAAAGGTTGGAACCCCTATGTCTCAGATACCTACATTAAACATTGAAGACAATGATGTAGAAGATGAAAGGCTTCCATTCAGATCTCTTTTCCCTATTATGCCAGCTATACAAGAGGTCACTGAAGTCTCTCAGACTATTGGTGATTTTCTTGATAGCATTGTAATGGATGACCAAAATCCAGATGTTCATTTTCCTGAAGTCACCATCACTGTTGCTACATCAACTTCCATATCTCCTCCCATTTCTATTGAGCTTCCCTCCACATCATTTGTTGAGGTTACCCTTCCACCATTCACCATAGCTGAATTACTTGCTACATTAACCTCCATTATTACTTCACAACCAACCTTGCTAACTCCACCTGCCACCTTATTCCCACAAGTTACTGAAGTACAGGTTCCAATTGTTTCTCTGCCACCATCAGTTACCATTTCCTCTACTTCCCTCCCTAAGGTTGTCACTTTGACCATTTCCCCTTCTTGTCCACCTTCTATTTCTACTATCACCATCTCTTCTATATCCACCTCCCAAATCACTATGTACATTCCAAACACTAATGTCACCCAAACAGCCCCATTGGTTGCAACATGTAATGTGGCCACATCTTCTACAGAATTGGTGGTTGATTGTGGAGATGATGTTGTAGTTTCCCTTGGGGAATACTTCTATAGTAGATCAGAAAAAGCAGTCACGTGAAAAGAGGTATCAAAAGAAGAAGGGAAACAAATATGGTACAAGGGCATGTCCCTAACCAAGTCATTTGGAAGAAGGAGTCTACTGACATCCAGCAGGAGGCATTAGATATTACTGCAGCAATGGGGGCATTCATTGGAACTAATTATGATTCAATTAATTCATTGAATAGGGAGATTGAGGTCAAGAAAGAATAATTGAAGAAGCTATAGGAGCAACAAATCAAAATTAATGAAGAGCATGATTCTCAGCTTCATGAATTGAGAAATGAGTATGAAATTTAGCTAAGGGATCTACAAGCACATAATGCCTCTCTCCAGCTTCGACTGCAAGATACACAAGTCCAAAACACTGGCAATGTTGAGAAGATAGCAGTACTAGAGCGGTAGCTAAAGGATGCAGGTTCCAATGCAACCACTTCTTCTTTCTCTAGATTTTATCAGGAAGAATTTAAGGACTTGGCCTTTAAAATAAATGAAGAGCATCACAAACTGTTGACTGAGCTATTTAGTTCCCTGAATGATATTCAAGAGACTGATGATAATTTTGCGAGAATTTCCATTATTCTTGAGCAACATATTAAGGAAACAAGCTTCCAAGTCCATTGATGATGTTGTTGACTAGCAAAGGTATATTAAGGATAAATATGAGGATATCCCATTTTTAGATAGCTTCAAGTTCAGGAGAATAAGGACATCTTTGGATGCCTGGAAAAATACTCCTGAGGTAGTTCAAGAATCAATTCATAAGGCACAAGCAACTTGTAGTAGAAGATGGTATGTTGTAGACAATATCATGATCAAGCTAGAGTTTCCCACTCTGGAACTTATTAAGAAGGCTTGTCCACTGAAGCTAATGATTAAACAAGTTGACAGTAGGTGCAAGCAGTTCAAAGATCAGATTCAGCACCTCGAGCACATTAAAATTTCAGAGGTTGAGAAATGGATCAAGCAACCTATCAGTCTGGAGAGTAAGATCCACATTTTTCTGCGTACTTGGCATAAACTGAGCAAGAATGAGATTGAATATTTCACATGTAATGCCCAGTTGGGACTAGAATTGGCTAAGTATCCTGATGTGGATGAGTTTTTAGATGTTTGGGAAAAGTGGCAAGTCGCTCTTGGATATTCTTAGTTTAGATTTATTTTGAAATCCATGTTTTTATGGGATATTTGCCTTGTAATATTTTCTAATTAATATTAAAAGGGCTTAGATCTCATAGGGGCGAGGGGGAGAAATCTCTAGAGAAGGACTGGAGACACTCTATTTCTATTGAGACATTGTAATTTCTTACAAGCTTAATGAATCACATGACAAAGTGTCCTCAGACACATAACTTTATTAATGAAGAAGGAAAATTACATCACAGAGATGTGAGGGCTAAATCCCGAAAGATTACCTCACATGGAAAACTCTATGGATTTAAATATCCAAAGAGTAACAACTAAATTACCGTTACCAAAACTAACTAAGGGACACCTCACATAATCACGTGAGTGTGTAGATGCCCTTTTACATTTATTAAACTAAACTTCTATTTATTACATTTTTGGATCATAATTCCTAACAATCCCCCCTTTGATCCAAAAATTATTTTGAACAAATACCAAGTTCATCTCTAAACTTATCAAATTTGACCCTTCCAAGAGATTTTGTAAAAATATCTGCAGTTTGATCTTCTGATGGACAATACTTTGGCTTGATGATTTGTTTGACGACGAGAGCCCGAATGTAATGATACTTAGTATCCACATGCTTAGTTTTTGAATGAAAAACAGGATTTTTGGCTAACTTGATTGCTGACTGATTATCAATAAATAATGAAGTTGCTTCTTTCTTATCAACTTTGAGGTCTTGCAAAATCCTTCTTAACCAAACTATCTCACAAGCAGCTTCCCAAGCTGAAATATATTATGCTTCTGCTGTAGAATTTGCAATTGTATCCTGCTTTTTAGAACTCCATGCCACCGCAGCTGATCCCATATTCATTAAGTAACTTGAAGTAGATGCCCTGTCATCAACATATCTAGCAAAATCCGCATCTGAAAAGCCAACAAGTTTGAAATTTTTGTTTCTTTTAAACTCAAGTCCAAAATCCTTTGTTCCTTGAAGATACCTTAACACCCTATTTGCTGCATTCCAATGACTTTCTCTAGGTTCCTGCATATATCTAGAAAGTATGCTAACTGCATAAGATAGATCAGGACGAGTATTCATCAAGTAAATCAAACATCCAATTAACTGTCTATATCCAGTGCAATTTACGAGTTCCCCCCCTTCAAACTTAGAAAGTTTTAAATTTTGTTCCATGGGAGTAATCGCTGGTTTACATTCCTCCATTCCAAACTTCTTCAATAATCCAGATATGTACTTAGCTTGAGAAATAAATATACTTCCTTCCTGCTGCTTTACTTCAACTCCAAGATAGTAATGAAGTAAACCCAAGTCTGTCATTTCAAAACCTGTTTGAAGTTCTTTCTTAACCTGAAATATATGATCATTATTGTTACCTGTTATGAGCAAATCATCAACATACATAACCAAGATGACTAAGTTGTTTTCCTGGATTCGAACATACAAAGTATCATCTGACTCACTACGAAGAAAACCAACTTTCTGTAGATAGGCATCCATTTTTGCATACCAAGCTCTGGGAGCCTGTTTCAATCCATACAATGCCTTAACCAGTTTACAAACTTGATTTTCTTTCCCTGGAACTTCAAAACCAGGAGGTTGAGTCATATAAACATCCTCTTGTAGATCACCGTTTAGAAATGCACTTTTTACATCCATTTGATGCACTTTCCATCCATTTTGTGCAGGTAAAGCTAGCACAATCCTGATAGTATTCCATTTCGCTGTTGGAGCAAAAGTTTCTTCATAATCAATCCCTTCTTTCTGAGCAAAACCCTTTGCCACCAATCTTGCCTTATATTTATCAATATCTCCATTTGCTTTGTACTTAATTCTGTAAACCCACTTACAACCAATGGGTTTAACATCATGTGGACAATCAACTATTTTCCAAGTCTGATTCTTCATTACTGCATCATACTCACTTTGCATGGCCATTTTCCATTCATCATACTCAACTGCTTCATTAAAAGTAGTTGGTTCAACAACTGAAAGAGCAAAATTTTCTGAACCCGTATTAGAACTCCTTGTACCTGTTTTTCCTTTTTCATCAGACTTAACATCCTGAAGTAACTTAGTTGCCCATTTTGGTTTCTACTTTTCAATGTTAACTTGATTTGAATCATCCAAGTTAACTTGTGAAGAATTCAAAATATCTTCAACCTGTTCATCATCCTGTACTTCTGAAGTGAGATCAAACCATTGTTCATTCTTTGTCTTATTTAAGTGTTGCATCCTTAATTGTTCCTTAGTTACTTTTTCCTCTAAGTGACTAAGTTGTTTTTCAACCTCTTTTACACTTAAACTTTCGGTTTCATCAAAAATCACATCCCTGCTGACAATAAACTTTCCATCTGACAGAAGCCTATACCCCTTTTTCTCATGAGAATAACCAATCAACATGCACTTAACACTTCTAGACTCTAACTTCTTTCGTTTTTAAATGTGTTTGCTAAATTAACCGTGTAAACAACCTCAAAGGCTTGTCAAAAATTAGACTGTTTTACATACAGTTGAATATGAATGGAAGAATGTCGGAAGTTTGGTGCTGGTACAGATAGCCCTTTAAATCCAACGGAATGCGTCAAAAAATTTCTGCATAGATTCTTTTAGCCCAAAAGAATAGGAAGCAATAACTTACGGTTAAAATTTCGCTATTCCAAAAAACCTTGAAAGTCACCTTCTTCAAACAACCTTTAGCACCTTCCAACCAGGTTCCAACCAGACCAAGCTTCAACCAGACCAAGCTTCAACCGCGTGCTCTGATACCACTTTGACAAAGTGTCCTCAGACACATAACTTTATTAATATTAATGAAGAAGGAAAATTACATCACAGAGATGTGAGGGCTAAATCCCGAAAGATTACCTCACATGGAAAACTCTATGGATTTAAATATCCAAAGAGTAACAACTAAATTACCGTTACCAAAACTAACTAAGGGACACCTCACATAATCACGTGAGTGTGTAGATGCCCTTTTACATTTATTAAACTAAACTTCTATTTATTACATTTTTGGATCATAATTCCTAACATCACAGTTAGTTTCTTTGTCATCTTCTTTGTTCAATTGATCAAATTTCTTTGATGATTTCTGATTTTCACCTTAATTATTAGATCAACTTTGTTTTATCCTTTGCAATTCAACGAATGCATCTTATGTGTAGATTGAATTTATTTGAACTTGAAGTTTGGATGCTATTATTTATTAAGTGAATTTATTCATTTAATTCATTTATCTATTTCTGCAAATGATAAATGTTTATAGTTTCATTACTGCTAGTTTGTTAATTGGCGGGGTTTAACAGAACAATCTTAAATGTGCTTAATTCTTTAAGTAAATCAATCAATTGTAATTGTTTATTTTATTTAAAGCTGGTTAAATTGGATCCAATTTATATGTATATGTGTTGGTGAAATAATTTAACTAATCTTTCAGATTGGATCATTCTGCAGAGTAAAAACATTCCTTAGATTAGATCTAACTTACTTAGGTTTTCTTTAAGCAAAACTATACACCTTTAGACATATAACACTTTTGATCTTCCTTCACAGGAAGACATATCCATTAGGATCAAACCACTTAAGTGCCATTGGATGCCTAATATCCATGGGATTCAACCATACCAAACAATCTGGGGATAGAACTGCTCTTGCGCAGAGTTGTTTGAAGCCTTTCAGATTGGGCTATCACCATCTGTTTCTAGCCTTGGACAACATTCCAGCACTTACATACTCAGGGCATCAACAAATGGTGCTAGAAGGAGGGCCATGACCAGTCATGCCTAGAAACAACACCAGTAGACCTCCTCCAGCAGGATCGCTGGTTGTTACCAGAAGCCACACACAAGCATCTACATCTACAGAACAACCAACCCAAGATACAATTGTAATACCTGCTAGTCCTGTAACAGGAAAGGAAACAACTAGGCCTCAAATTATCTTTATATCAACTACTAGAGGGCCTCTCACCATTTAGCAATTGAGAAAAAGTACTAATGATATCACTGCTAGGGTTGAACAAAGACTTGAAGATCAATGAACCTTGAGAAAAATAATAGCTCAACAATGACAATAGACCAACAATTCTTGGATCGTTACTAACTCTGACAATCAAGAGTCTTATAATCAGAACATTGGTAACCAAAACGCACCTAGAGAGAAACTGTTTCCTGATTTAAACCTCCATTCATTATTTCAAGAAATAGATTAAGATCTACAAATTCCACAACCTAACATTGCAACAGGTGGACCACCACCAACACCTCCTTCATCATCATCAACATCATCTGAGGAGTCATCAGACAGTGAGTCCTCCTCCAGTTCTTCTTCAGAGGATATACCCATGGCAGAAGGCCAAAACATACCCTGGTTGGACAAGGGTTTTGTATTCGTTGTTGGGGAACAACATAGACTTCCTAAGAACCCTGAAAAGTGGCTTCCTATGTTTAATCTCGATGTTAAATAACCTGCACTTGATCATATTAAAACCTTTATGCAGGCCATAAGACTTAGGAGTGTCACACATGAAGATGTAGTGTGTAGGTTGTTCCCTTACACCTTTGAGGGAAAATCATCCACTTGGTACTTTTCCCTGGAAGCATGATCTATTTCTTCCTGGGATGACTTTGAAAAACTCTTTATCCATAAATTTGGAGATGAAAAAACTCCAGAGAACTTGGTCATAGATTTGTCTTCAATGAAAAGTAAGGGGAAGGAAAGGGTTAAAGTTTATAACCAAAGATTCTATTACTCAGAGAATAGAATCCCTACCACTTTTCTTCCTGTAGAATAAATTTTGGTTGCCTATTATATTAAAGGTTTACCTATCCCCATTACTATGTGGGTCAATCGAGCACACAAGGATAACTTGTAGGAGGATTTTGCTGAAGCCATTCAGGTGGAAAAGGACATGTTCTGCTTAAAAGATAACCTTGACACTTCATCCGAACAACCTTCTACCTCTCGCAAGAAACAAGAGAACCCTCCAAAACCTATTGTGCAAAACAAGGATCCTTTTGAAATGAACGACATGAAAAAATTATTCAAAATATCTCTAATGAAATGGTAGACTTAAAAAAGAGCAACACTGAAAACCATACTAATAATAGGGGATTCAATAGACCACCTTTCAGGAGACCTTATTAACCCCCACAGAATCAAGTCCCACCCAATCCTGATGAGGGATTAAAATCTGAAGAAATTCTTTTAATTTTTAAAGCTTTGGTTTCAGAATCTCACAATTCTCCTTATCACCCTGATGAAAACCTACAAGAGAATCAGGATCTTGAACCACCGGATGAAGAAGAGGATCAGCAAGTCAACACTATCAATTACTTCTCAGAACTCCCTATGGTAGAGGAGGAAGATGATCCTGAAACTGTGTTTAATATCCAACATCCTTATAATACAAGAAACAAAGGACAGTCTACATAGGAAGCTTCCCCTTCAACATCTGCCCCAAACAGAGGCAAAACGGCAACACAGAAAGAAACTATCATTCTTGAAATTGAGTATAGCTTAATTGATGACTTGAAAAGGGTGAAATCCAACATATCTCTTTTTGTACTTTTAAAAATCCCTACCATGAGAGACAATCTGCCTAAAATCATGATTGTGAACAAACCCAGGGAAATTCAGAACAACAGCTTAGAGACATATCCTAAAACCAGTAGTCAAAATCCTCCTGGGAAGAAAACACCTCCTTTCTTGCTTACTTTTTATATTTTCAATAGGAATGTTCGTAACTGCATGATAGACTCAGGTGCATCATCTAATGTGATTCCCTTATCTGTCTGCAAGAAGCTGAATGCTTCTTGGGAACCTTGCTCTACCCAAACAGTCCAACTTGATCAATCAAAATTTAGGGTAGTGGGAGAGATGAAGAATATTCTTCTCACACTGTCTGCTGATCCAAGAATCCACCAAACTATTGACATAATTGTGGTTGATATCCCCGGGACTTATGGAATGTGGCTAAGTAGGGATTGGTCAGAAAAGCTTAAAGGCTATTTTTCTACTGACATGTCCTATTTGTGGCTTCCTTATAATGGAAGGCCTAATAGAATCAAAATCAGCAGAGAACCATACATGAAACAAATTGTAACTGATTCGAATGATTCTTGTGAGCCTGCTGCATATTTTAGCTCAGATATAGAACAATACACTTTTGACAAATTCTTCGGAGATTTACCTGCAGATGTATCACCTGCTGAGAATGCTCAAAATCAATCTCAAATTGTTAATCTTACTTTTGTCCCATTCTCAGGTTTTGTTGTACATAATGTAAATAATGTGAATACTAATTTTAGGATAGATTCAAATGCGTGGACTTTGTTTTTTAATGGCTCTAGATCTAAAGATGGAGCTGGTGTAGGATGTGTCTTAATTGACCCAAAAGGGACTAAAATAATGATTGCCTGCAGACTTGAATTTGAGTGCACCAAGAACATTGTTGAGTATGAGGCCCTGGTTCAGGGACTCGAGAAGGCAATTGACCTGGGTTCTCAGGTAATTGAATGCTACGGGGATTCTGAGATTATAGTAAAATAGGTGAGAAATAAAATCCATTGTTTATCTCCTCGTTTGACTAATTATCATAAACTTGTAAGGGATCTCACTAATTCTTTTTCTGCATTCAATATTAAGTCAGTCCCTAGGTCCCAGAATTTTGATGCAGACATGTTGGATAACACTGCATCCAAACTTATTCCTCCGGAAGGTTTGTCTCCTAGCACTTTCTCTATCGAGTTAATGCACAGACCTTTTATTCCTGACAATGTAACTAGTTGGAAGGTGTTTGATGATTAACAACATATATTAGATTTCCTCACATCCCAGGATACGTTTCAATATGTGTAAATAGATGAGGCTGAGCATGAGAAGTCTTTATCTGATCCTAGCTATCCTTCCAATATCATTCCCAAGTCAGTCATCAATATGGAAAAATACTATGATTTGCAAGATAAGTTCAAACATAAGACAAAATGCAAAACTTAGAGTGCATCCCTGAACTACGAGCCTGTCAACCTGGGGACTGAACAAAACTCTCGGTTAATTAAATTAGGGGTTGAATGCTCTCCTGGGGAAAAGAAAGATTTCATCAAACCGTGCAGAGAGTTCAAAGATGTGTTTCCATGGACATATGATGAGCTCAAAACCTTTGATACAAATATCATGCATCACAACATACCCATGAAGCCTGATGTTAAACCTTACCAGCGAAAGTTGAGGAAGATGCATCCTAGCCTAGAACCATCTGTCAAAAAGGAGCTTGAGAAACTGTTAGCAGCGAGAATTGTTTTTCCTGTCAGACCCACACAGTGGATTACAAACTTGGTACCTGTTCGGAAGAAGAATGGACAGATTAGACTGTGTGTTGATTTCAGGAACCTTAATAAAGCATTTGAAAAAGACAATTACCCCATTCTCCCCATGGAGAATATTCTACAAAAGGTTGCAGGTGCTGAGATGTTCTCTCTCCTAGATGGCTTCTCAGGACATAGTCAAGTTCTAGTTGCTCCCGCTGACCAATTGAAAACAGCTTTTAGAACCCCTTGGGGAACTTTTGCCTATAGACGAATGCCTTTTGGATTGATAAATGCAGGTGCCACTTTCCAGAGAGATATGGACATAGCTTTCAAGGGATTAATGCATAATTTTTTTTTTATTTAGATGACATCACGATTTATTCTAAAAAGAGGCATGAACATTTGTCTGCTCTTAAATAGGTATTCGAGCGATGCAGAAAATACAGGATTTCGTTGAATCCGAAGAAATCCATCTTCACAGTCACTGAAGGTAAATTGTTAGGTTTTATTGTTTCAAAACACAGCATGATCATTGATCCAGAGCGCACAGAAGCTATTGCAAAGATCGGCCTC
Organism: Larix kaempferi; assembly: GCA_027924585.1. NCBI lineage: Eukaryota > Viridiplantae > Streptophyta > Pinopsida > Pinales > Pinaceae > Larix > Larix kaempferi. The sequence continues at coordinate 1,026,443 of BSBM01000737.1, forward strand.
CCTAGTTCACAAAAATCCATGCAATCGTTTTTAGGTAAGATCAATTTGGTTAGAAGATTTGTTCCAAATTTTTCACAAATTGTCAAACCATTGCAACAACTGATTAAAAAGGATGCACAATATAAATGGTCTGATGAACAAAGAAACACCTTTGATGAGATTTAGAAGGCCATTGTAGAAGCTCCATCTCTCATGTCTCCCGATTTTGCTAAAGATTTTATTTTATACACATTTGCTACTGACTTCTTGTATACAACTGTTCTCACGCAGAAACATCCAGATGATGTTGAAATTCCTATTTCATTCATGAGCTCCACGTTCAAAGGGGATGAACTAAACTATTCGTAGATTGATAAAAAATCCAATGCGGTCTACAAATCGATAAAACACTTTAGACCATATCTCTTGAAATATCGAACTAAGGTTATTGTCCCCTATGTAGCCATCAGGAATGTTCTTATCTAGAAGGAGCTGGGTGAAAAACGCGCTCACTGGATGACAGCTCTACAGGAGTATGAGCTCGAGATTAGACCTGTGAAAATTGTAAAAGGCCAAGGCTTGTGCTTGCTCACTTCTCAATCCAATGACCCTGTACAACAACAAATTGAGTGGGAACAAGAGGAAAGTACATCGACAGGTTCTGTAAATGTCATTACAACTCAACGTTTGAATGGTATTACGACATCAAGTTTTTCTTAACTCATGGGTTTGCTCCTGAAACCCTTGATTTTAAAAAACGTAGAGCTTTAAGGTTAAAGGATGCACCATATCAGTTTATTGATGATCTACTGTTTAGGAAAAACTATGATGGTGTGTTTATCAGATGTTTGGAGAAAGATGAAACTGACAACATTTTATTGGAATTTCATGTAGGGCCTGCGGGAGGACACTTCTCAGGAGAAACCACTGCTCATAAGATCTTGAGAGTAGGATACTACTGGCCAAATTTATTCAAGGATTCATATGCTTATGCCAGGAAATGCAAAGCATGTCAGAAGTGTGCTGGAAAAGTTAAGAAACCTGCATTTCCTCTTCAGCCAGTTACAGTCCAGTTTCCATTTCAACAAGGGGGCCTGGATTTTGTTGGACCTATTAACCTCGCCTCCTCCTTGCAACACAAGTACATCCTGACAGCCATGGACTACTTTACCAGATGGGTAGAGGAAATTCCTCTCAGACAATCCAACACCAACTCAGTGATATCCTTCCTCAAAATCCAAATAGGTTTGGTGCACCCAAGTTCTTAGTGTTTGGCAATGCCTCTTATTTCTCCTCAATCTACCTTACACAGTATGCCCTTGAAAAGGGGATAAAATTGAAATATCCTACCAACTATTATCTGCAAGGGAATGGACTATCTGAGTCTTCCAACAAAAACCTGATTAACATATTAAAGAAGACAGTAGCCACCCACCATAAAGATTGGCACACCCAACTATACAATGCTCTTTGGGAAGACCGTGTCACCACAAAAGCAACCATTGGAAACTCCCCTTACTGTTTGGTCTACGATAAGGAGGCCATCTTACCATCCAACCTTATGATTCCTTCACTACAATTAGCACATTCAATACAAGAGGATGATTCTTCCCCACACCAGCAAAGGATTGATACATTACTTAAGCTAGAAGAAGATAGGGAAAAATCCAAGACCAAGTTGTATCAGCACCAGCAATTAGTGAAGAGATGGTTTGATGAGAAGTCCTCATCTGATAGGGAGTTCACAGTGAGAGATTTGGTGTTAAAATGGGACAAGTAGCATAAATATAAGAATGATTACACCAAATTCCATTGCTTATGGCTAGGACCATTCATTATTACAAAAAATCTTGGTCCTAGTACTGTCCGGTTGCAAACACTGGAAGGTGTCTCAGAAACCTATCCAGTGAATGTCCAACTGCTCAAAAATTATTTCGTTTAGAGAAGAATTTGCCTTACCTATACATAAGTGTGGTTTGCTTTCTTTTCTTTCTTTGATTTATTTGTTTTCCTTTTGTAATTTTGGTTTTCTTTTCAATCATAATAATTTCCACACATTTGGCAGACGTTGTTGATCAGTGTATCCCAGATCAATACAGTCTGAAGTTTTGGGTCAGCCATGTCAATTTTCACTTTACTCATCCCATATCTGAAAATGTCTTTCATCAAATATAACAATCAATCTTTTGCAGAGCTTTAATTGATACTTTCCCACCTCAATCACTATCTTTATAGATGTTTCCTTTTGTTAATTGAAGTTATAGAAGTAATTAAGTCTTCTTACCTTACGTTTCATTTGTGATTGGCAGCAAATCCTTATAGCCTAGTCCACTTTCATCTGTTATGGATCCCATTATGATCACCTTGAAAAATTAAAATCCATTTTAATAACTATGAATTGCAAGATGGGGGTCCTTATCACAAGCCATCTCATTACATTCATAGATGCTCAGTGGAATGACATCTGCACATCTAGTCACCAAGATAGGGAGGTGACTTCTAGCTACTGCTGGAAGGTGGAAGATCCTATTACAGGTCGGTCCATTTATGATCTGCAGACATCAGTGAGTAACACTACTAGTATATGGTTACCAAGCCATGGTAGTGTCTTGCGATTTACACATCAATAAATTTTGTTTCTTTTTCATAAGATATCTTGTTGCATTCAAGGATAGGGGGGTCTTATCACAATCCATCCTTACCATGATCATGAATTCTATGTTGGACTGGAATTATCACCATATGGTCACCAAACCATGATAATTTCTTTTAGTGTCAAAAGCTAAAAGACAAGGAGTCTCCTTACAAAGCTAGATTGTTTAGTTTCCAGCTGAGGTTTGTGAATGGCATTGCCAAAATATGATCACCAAGTCAGGGCAATGGCCTTGTTGTAGAAAAGTCTTATTTGCACATTTTTATTTAAAAACAAAAGAAAAAAAAGAGAAAATAATATATAAAAAAAAGAAGTGTGAAAGATTTTGAATATTGTATCTATACATAAAATAAATCAATGGTTAATAATTCAAGGTGAATCATGATTGGTGATCTGGAATGGTTGTAATTTTTTTCTAAGGCTTATCCTAAACTTCCCTCCTATGTTTACATAATGGTTAAGAATTGCCTCTTTGATTCTAGGCTGCCTTTTCAAACATACATCATCACTAATTGATTTTGGATGGGAACGTATCAATCATATGATTTAACTCTATTGTTTGGTTGTATTTTGCTGAAAACATTTTGGAAGTTACGGGATGAAACATCCTTCATGCTGACATGTCTCTCTCATAACTAAGGATTAAATTTACAGAGATAACTGCTTCGCCCAGCCAGTCGCCATTTGTTGTAGGCACAACAGATCCCATTATTTAATTAAATAATGGGAGCCCCAACTTTCAATTTTCAAAGGTAATTTTCAATTCCCTTACAGTATTGTGGGGTTGTTATGATTTTTATCATATATTTCATTTCCCTTCCATGTTTTGATTCAATTAATAGTTTTTCCCTTCAAAAATTTATGGATTTTTGTGTGTTTTTTGTGAGTTGCGGAAAGCATAAATTTTCTCCAAAATTTGTCCTTTCTGCAACCCGCAATCCGCAATACGAATTGCGGAAGCTTGATTTTTTTGGTTTGAAATTCCTTCTTTCTACAACCTGCAGGCCACAATTGAAGATTGTGGATGACAAAATGATTTTGAATAAATTGGTTTTTCTTTTCGCAACCCGCATTGCGGATTGCGGAAAGAGTTTGAAAAATAAATTTGCGCTTTGTGTTTCCACAATTTGCAACCCGCAATTGCGGATTGCGGAAAGCGGAACGAACATTGCTTCTAATAATTTGGATTGCGATTCTGCAACCCACAATTGCGGATTGCGGAAACTTTTGGTTCACTTAAATTGAAAGATGCATTCCCGCATCCCCAACCCACATTGCGGATTGCGGATTGCAGAAATCATATATTTTGTTGCAGACACCAATTCCGCAACTCTTTTTCCGCCTTTCATTTTAAATCTCAGCCATTGATTTGGTTTGATCCTGCGATCCATATTTCACCCCGCAAGTTGGTTAAATAGTTTGAATTTTTGTTTTTCTTTACCATTTTATTTTTCGCGAATTTCACCTACGACAAAGATTTTATTGCGAATTTTTACCAGGGTTTTTTTCCTGCCTCTTTCATCAACACAGGTTAGTTTTCTTACTCTTCTTATTGGTTGTTTGTGGATTTTCCTTATTTTGAAAATTGCTTATTGATTGGTTTTATTTATTTATTAGAATTTACTAGTTTTACACAATGTCGAGAATTACCCGTTCCAAAACAGCCCAGAAAGAATTGAAGGACAAATACCCTAACTTTGGCATTATTGTTGATACCAGTGACAAAGTATCTGAAACCTATCAGTTGGATTGGTCACGAATTTAGGCTATATTTGACAATGACGACCTGTCAGAAATTCAAGATAACCAGTCCTCTAATAAGAATACCAGGGATTCCCAGTTGCATCCCATAGCAGCCAGACCAACAATTTTTCCCTACACAGACCCTGTAAAGTGGATAATTGACTATGTAGACCCCAAAGACCATTCTTTTAATGATAAGGAAGGGTCCCAATTGACAACCTTCCAGTCAAAAGTTTTTGTTAGAGCATATGCCCTTAGGCCGGCCAGCCAATTCCTCAATGCGGCTTTCCTAGAATCTGTAAAGACCTGGTTTAATTTTGATGAAATGATAAAATCATGGATGAACAACCCAGCTATATTTGCGCCCAGAGCCAATAATTCTTACCCTGTTTCGTGGTGCAAGGAACCCTTTTCCCTCCTTGCATCCATGCGTTGCATACTTTACGGCATGACAAATTGTTCTGTGTTTAAAGCTGAATGGGAACCTGTGGCTCATCATGTTCTTACGATAGGGGAATCATTTAATTGGGCTCAGATTCTTTCGGATGAGCTAAAGTCCACAATTGAATGTTATCAAAAAACATTGGCCTCGAGGAAGCCTACTTTTTACTACTCATCTTATTTTATTGATGTTTTTTGTTCATCATTCCAATTTCCCTCCATGGGATGGCGCTGGACCCTTTCAGCACTTCCAGTTCACATATATGGTTCTGCATTGTGGAAAGATAACTTTATACCTCTGCTATATGAAATTTGTGATCATTTATTTGGAGCAATCTATCTGATGATATTCAAAGAGGATGCACCTGCTTTCTTTGCTCATGCCCAAACACTTATCCCCACTATTGGTGATTGGTACATAGGAGAATCCTTCTCTTATGTTAGGGTATGGGGTAGTGATATAGTTCATTTTCTACCAAGGATAGTCCCAAATAAACTGATGCTAGAGGAGATTTCTTATCAGATTGTTACTGATGGGGTTTTCTTGAAATTGACTGGACCTAAAAGAAAAGGATGGCCCAAATTCCCATTGAACCTTGGGCCTTTGATCATCCAGAACTCGACACATGTTGCAGTATTGGGAAAGAAGATTGATTCCCTAAAGTTAGGAAAATCTCCCAAAAGAAAACACAACCCCAAGGCATTCCTGGCTAACCACTTTTCCCAGGAGCATATGAATATTACTTATGTTCATGAATCTGCCCCTAATGATTCTATTTACCAGGGAGTTAATTTTTTTTTCCTGAGGCCCTGTTCAGGTCCAAATCAAAAGAAGAACAAAGCTTCATTCTCCAATACCAACAGGAGCTCGAGACTAAGGTCTTGAATTACAGGAAAATGGAGTTATCACTTGATGACAAGGTTCGATAGGAAAGGGCAGAGAAAGAAGCACAAAAGGTGAACACTCCTTTGATTTTAACCTACTAGGATAAAGGCAAAGGAAAATCCCTTATGGAGGATGCTCAAAAATCCAAGCCTGCTTCTGAATACAAGACCTTGGTTCAATCAGCTGCAAAGCTAAAGAAGCAATTAGCACATTTGACCTCAGTGGTTGATACTCAGGTGGTTGCTGCAAGCACTCCAGCAAAGAGGAAAAATATTGGAACCCCTGTGTCTCAAATACCTACATTAAACATCGAATACAGTTATGCAGAATATGAAAGGCTTCCATACAGATCTCTTTTCCTTGTTGTGCCAGTTATACAAGAGATCACTAAAGTCTCTAGACTATTGTTGATTTGCTTGATAGCATTGTAATGGATGACCAAACTCCAGATGGTCATTTTCCTGAAGTCACCATCACTGTTGCTACATCAACTTCCATATCTCCTCCCATTTCTATTGATCTTCCCTCCACATCATTTGTTGAGGTTACCCTTCCACCATCCACCATAGCTGAATTACTTGCTACATTAACCTCCATCATTACATCACAACCAACCTTGCTAAGTCCACCTGCCACCTTATTCCCACAAGTTATTGAAGTGAAGGTTCCAACTGTTTCTATGCCACCATCAATTACCATTGCATCCACTTTCCTCCGTGAGGTTGTCACTTTTACTATTTCCCCTTCTTCTCCACCTTTTATTTCTACTATCACCACCTCTTCTATATCCACCTCCCAAATCACTATGTCCATTCCAAACACTAATGTCACCCAAACAAGCCCACTGGTTGCAACATGTAATGTGGCCACATCTTCTACAGAATAAGTGGCTGATTGTGGAGATGATGTTGTAGTTTCCCTTAGGGAATACTTCTACAGTAGATCAGAAAAAGCAGTGGTGAAAAGAGGTAGCAAAAAAAGCAGGGAAACAACTATGGTACAAGAACCTATCCCTAACCAAGTCATTTGCAAGAAGGAGTCTGCTAACATCCACCATGAGGCATTAGATACTGCTGTAGAAATGGGGGCATTCGTTGGAGCTAATTATGATTCAATTACTTCACAGAATAGGGAGATTGAGGTCAAGAAAGAAGAACTGAAGAAGCTACAGGAGCAACAAATCAAAATTAATGAAAATCATGATTCTCAGCTTCATGAATTGAGAAATGAGTATGAAAGTCATCTTAGGGATCTACAAGCACAGAATGCTTCTCTCCAGCTTCAACTGTAGGATACACAAGCCCAAAACACTTGCAATGTTGAGAAGATAGCAGTACTGGAGCAACAGCTAAAGGATGCAGCTGCCAATGTAGCCACTTCTTCTTTCTCTAGGTTTTCTCAGGAAGAATTTAAGGACTTGTGCTTTAATATAAATGAAGAGCATCCCAAACTGTTGAATGAGCTATTTAGTTACCTGAATGATATTCAGGAGACTTATGATAATTTTGAAAGACTTTCCATTATTCTTGAGTAGCATACTGAAAAAAGGCAACAAGCTTCCAAGGCCATTGATAATGTTGTTGACTGGAAAAGGTATATTAAGGATAAATCTGAGGATATCCCATTTTTAGATAGCTTCAAGTTCAAGAGAATAAGGACATATTTGGATGCCTAGAAAAATGCTTGTGAGGTAGTTCAAGAATCAATTCATAAGGCACAAGCAACTTGTAGTAGAAGATGGTATGTTGTAGACAATATGATGATCAAGCTAGAGTTTCCCACTTTGGAACTTATTAAGAAGGCTTGTCCACCAAAGCTAATGATTGAACAAGTTGATAGTAGGTGCGAACAGTTCAAAGAGCATATTCAATAGCCTGAGCACATTAAAATTTCAGAGGTTGAGAAATGGATCAAGCAACCTATCAGTCTGGACAGTAAGATCCACATTTTTATGCGTACTTGGCATAAACTGAGCAAGAATGAGATTGAGTCCTTCACGTGTAATGCCTAGTTGGGACTAGAATTGGCTAAGTATCCGGATGTGGATGAGTTGTTAGATGTTTGGACAAAGTGGCAAGTCACTCTTGGCTATTCTTAGTTTATATTTATTTTGTAATCCCTATTTTATGGGATATTTTGCTTGTAATATTTTGTAATTATTATTAAAAGGTCTTAGATCTCATAGGGGAGAGGGGTAGAAATTGCCAAAGAAGGACTGGAGACACTATGTTTCTATTGAGACATTGTAATTTATTTCAAGCTTAATGAATCAAAGTTAGTTTCTTTGTCATCTTCTTTGTTCAATTTATCAAATTTCTTTGATGATTTCCGATTTTTTCACCTTAATTATTAGATCAACTTTGTATTATCCTTTGCAATTCAATGAATGCATCTTAACTGTAGATTGAATTCATTTGAACTTACAGTCTGGATGCTATTATGTATTAAGTGAATTTATTCATTTAATTCATTTATCTATTTCTGCAAATGATAAATGCTTATAGTTTCATTACTGCTAGTTTGTTAATTGGAAGGGTTTAACAGAACCATCTTAAATGTGCTTAATTCTTTAAGTAAAATCAATCACTTGTAATTGTTTATTTTATGTAAAGCTAGTTAAATTGGATCCAATTTATATGTCTATGTGTTGGTGAAATAATTTAACCAATCTTTCGGATCGGATCGTTCTGCACAGTAAAACACATTCCTTAGATTAGATCTAACTTACTTAGGTTTTCTTGAAGCAAAACTAATCACCTTTAGACATAGAACTCTTTTGATCTTCCTTCACAGGAAGACAGATCCATTAGGATCAAACCAATTAAGTGCCAGCAGAGGCCTAATATCCGTGGGATTCAACCATACCAAACAGTCTGGGGATAGAACTGCTCTTGCGGAGAGTTGTTTCAAGCCTTTTAGATTGGGTTGTCACCCTTCATTGCTAGCCTTGGACAACATTCCAAAACTTACATACTCGAGGCTTCAACAAGTACATATTCAATCCTTTTAATTGGATATTTTTCTAGGCATCCTCGATTTCAATTGAATAGGCTCTTTATTGGGACCACTTAAGAACTCTTAAACAAAAATATTATTAAAAAATGCAATTATTATTTAAGAGAAGCTTACGATGAACTATGAACATTATCAAGGAGTGTATTGAGAGTAAGTTTGATTAGTATTTCGAAAATGTTTTTTGTCTCGTGGAGGCAATTAAAAATCTAGTTTAGTACACTCCTACATGTCAGTTTTCACTGGCCAATAAAGCTTCCATTGGGATTCCAATCTCATTTACAACAAATGGGTAGCGTACTTGTACTTTCACTTATGCACCTATATCTTTGTTACTTGTCATTCCAGGGACCGTTTTGCAAAAAAACAAATTAATTTTCCCATTCAAAGGATTTTATTTATCCTACAGTCACTAACTTTGACTAAATGTTACTATTTTTCATAAGACATTTAAAGTACATTGTGCAAGATATTAACTTGTGATTGATTCAAAATTTTGCACGAATGCTCTAAGGGCCATTCTGCACCAAACAAATCAATATCTATGAGTTTTATTTCCAACTCGGAGAATTTAGTTAAGCTTGTAGTAAGACTGAATGCTACTATTTTCAACAACCGTTTTTAAAAAATGGTGGAGACAATGTACTTTAAAAAGGAATGATCCTACAGTCACTATAGTTTCTCACACTATTGTGATCTCTATCAAGATATTGATGATTGTTTCTATGATTTTCACTCTATAATGAGCCACATTGTGAGGACATCCTATGAATTATATTATGTTTTCATTATCACTAGATGATGAACCAAAATTGGGTTGGTAAAACCCCTTATCCTTTTGATTTGAGAAATCCAAAACTGCCCTTATGATGCGAAAACCACCCCCAAAAGTCACTTTTGGGGGTGAAAAGAACCCCCCACTAAAGGAAAAAAATGTAGTAGTGTTTGCATAAGTGTTAACAAAGATACATATGTAGCAGCATTCTTTGGAAAAATAAATTGGATTTTAAGCATGGTTGTCTTTGGAAAAATAAATTGGATTTTAAGCATGGTTGTCTTTGGAAATATAAATTGGATATTAAGCATGGTTGTATTTATATCTTATTTTCTTTTCTTAGAATTACAAATGATGCAATTTGGGTGTTAATATTTCTCCTTTCCCCGATTCTTAAAGGGTTCTATCTCAATGGAAGAGCACATGCATTACAAGCAAGAGGTTGGTAGTTTGATTCCTTCGTGCCCTAATGATATTGCAATATTGGTATTTTTAATTAAATATACTTTATTATAATTTATTATGGCTATAGGGGGGTTTCAAAGCGTCTTTGTATGTTTCTACAAGGGGGGTTCTAAACCGCCTTCATATGTCACTACGAGTTGGGTTTGAAACTACCCTTGTATGTTACAACGAGGACGGTTCAAAACCCCCCCTGTAGGTTTATATGAGGTGGGTTCATAACTTCCCCCAAAGGTTTGTAATATGGATTTTTAGGGGGAGTTTCCAAACGCCCTTGTAGATTTCTATGAGGGGGGTTTTCAACCGCCCTTATAGGTACCTATGAGGGGGGTTTTTAACCATACCCAAATTTTTGTAATAAGGATGTTTAGGGGGGTTTCTGAACCTCCCCCATAGGTGTCTACGAGGGGGGTTTATAATTGCCCCTAAAAGTCATTTTTTTTGGTGGGGAGGTTGAACCGCCCCCAAAAGTCGTTTTTAGCATCAGTTTTGATCTCTTCCATAACCACCCTTAAAATTCCAAACTTTTAGCATCGGTGCTATTGGGGGCGGTTTTGCTAAGACCACCCCCATTTTTTTATAAGATGGAGTTTTAATGGGGTTTAGAACCGCCCTTGTATGAACCTACAGGGGGGTTTGAAACCGCCCCCTAGGTACCTACGAGGGGAGTTTGTGACTTCCCCCAAATTTTTGTAATAAGGAATTTTTTGGGTTTTTAAAACTTCCCCCATAGGTGTCTACAAGGGGGGTTTATAACTACCCCTAAAAGCCACTTTTGGGGGGGGGGGGTAGAACCGCCCCCAAAAGTCACTTTTAGGGGCAGTTTTGATCTCTTCCAGAACCGCCCCTAAAAGTTCAAACTTTTAGCATTGGTGTTATTAGCGGAATTTTTGTAAAGACCGCCTCCAAAGCCAAAAAAGCCCCAAACGTGACTTCTGGAGGTGGAAGACAACTCCCCCTAAAATTCAAATTTGTTGTAGTGAAAGTATAAAAATTGGAAAACACAAAAATCCGAAAAGGAGGAGAATTGAATCATTTCATATTATATCAATGAAGAAAATGGAAACAATCAGTCCTTGTCGCCCTTGAACACATCACGTAATTTGATATCATTTGTCAGTAGACCATCTACATTTTCCTTAGGAAACTGTACCAGTATTTTGAACAGATCTCCATTGATGGGCTATCCTTCCTATCACAAATGGAGATTTAGTTAACGCATATGGCATTGGCAAATTTCATTAAGGTCCATTATTCAAAGTCCTATGTTGCCAAATTTTCCATTCCACGTCGTGTTATGTGTTCGAGGGAAGTTCAAACAATGTCAACCAATCCTCAAATATTCCTCACCAATCATGTCGGCCTTCCTTGTGTCAGTATACAATGTTGGATCTCGCAGTTATACCAAATTATATTAGACTATTGATCTATGTTTCCTATTGGTTTATGTGGGATGCATTCATGATGTTATTCTGATGGATCTACTCCTATCGACACTAAATCATCATCTAGAAAATGGATCTAGAAACCCAAAAGTACCATGGATCTTGCAGTCATTAGTGACAGGTTTCCTCACAAATCATAGTGGGTATACATCAATGACCCCTGATTATTTGATTCTATAAGTGTTTGACTTCAGAACATCTATTCACACTTGCTAGTTTGTACTTATTACCTTAGAGTCCATCATCATTATCGGTGGGTCTCTTTGCATCTGTTAATAGTATACATCAATGACCCGTAATCAGATGGTGTTTTATTATGCTCGAAATCAATTCATTTATTCACATGATATAAACTCATACTATCGCCGGTTTGTATTGAAGACCTTGGAAAAACAGTTGTATCACTCATCGATGCACTACCTGAGCTGCGCAAGAGTAAACTACCATGTCAGAAGTTCTATGAAGACCTTGTTCTCGCACTCATCAAAGTGCATGCTTACACTTCTGAAAATTTTACTTTTGACATGGATCCACTGTGTATTGTTCATGGCAATGCTTGTTTACTGCTGAGCATGGATATGCCCACCTCAAGAAGATATTGTATATTTGATAAATTTCTATGCTTGACTTGTAGTTGTTCTCTTGAATCCTATGACCATGAGCTAATCCTTTTTCATCCTTGCTTTGATCAATAAAGAGTATCAGTATGAATAAATAATGTATTTTGACCCTTAGCTCCGCTTCGGACCTCACACATTAAGGGACATATGTTAACAATCAAATTAACACCCTTAACAAGTGAAGGTTAGAAGCACATTTTACTAATGCCCGCAAAATAAAGATGTAAGACAAGTACATAAGAGAACAATTATATCTTATCTAATCACTACTTCCATAATATGAAGGATTGAGTCAAGAAATAGGTAACCTAAAGAGGCAAGGTTCGGTGATTCAACTCCCTACTTAAAGGATAAGATCTAGTCTCCACCAGTCAGCAATGAGAAGAAATGCATAAAACCTATATTAATTGTACCTGAGAATTCTGAATTTGTGACAAAAAGCCCGAAAATACTATAGAAAGTGGGTTTTTGAGTGAAAATAATCAAAAAGCAAGAGAAGGTATTATCCCACATTGAAAGTTGAATCATGAATCCCCATTTCTCAATACTATAAAACAAAGACATTTGGGGCATAGTAAAGGACATAAAGTGAGAATAAAGGCATGTTGGAAGGATTTCACACAAAGCTCTCGAAGGATCAAAGGCAAGGATGGAGAAGGATGGCTCAAAGCAAAGGAGAATGGATTCACCTCAAGCAAGGTTGTAAGTAAGTATCATTTCTTATTTGATGTTATATGAAGCAATTCAATTTTCCCTCCCATTTATAAGTAAGGTTGGAAAGTTCATCTTCAACACAAAACTCTTGAAGGATCAAAGGCAAGGATGGATAAGGATGGCCCAAATCAAATGAGAATGGATTCACCTTAAGCAAGGTTGTAAGTAAGTATCATTTGTTCTTTGATGTTATATGAAGCAATTCAATTTTTCCTCCCATTTATGAGTTTAAGTTTTTCCCTCCAAGTTTATTTCAAATTCAAAATGGTTAATGATCTTAGGAAAGTTTAGATAATTGCTTCATTTCCATCAATTGAATCTCACCAATTCATAGTAATATGGTTCATTAGAGTAGACACATCCATACTATAATCACCATTAACACATTCTATCATAAAGAAAATTTCATCTTCAACCCTCTTAATATCACAAAGATGACAAATTCTTTCATCCCACACCATTTTAGCAATTGTCCAATGTTTGTTTCACTATGGAGCTCATGAGAGTTTTATTCTTATTTTAGCAATGTTGATTTTCCTTTTTATGCTAGTTAAAATAGATAGATACTTTTGATCTTCTAGATTAGGGTCGATCACCTCCTTATAATATCTTAATTTTCTCTTATCTTTTATTTATTTATCACACCACAACTTTTCCTTAAATTTAGATGTAATTTAATACTTTTAATATTATCACTATTCTACAGAGTGACAAATTCCTCGATTTCCTAATGATTTAGCCAAGACCTGGCATATTTATGCCAACCTAGCTTAAGATGATGGTTGTTTTTACTAGAGTATGAAGCAATCTTAGGAATTCTCTTGTATTTGACCCACTTCTATGAGGAGGATGAGATAGGGAGTATTTCCTTGACTTTTGATATTATATGTTATAAATCACTTTTGTATTTTCTCCATCCTTATTCATGATTCTTTAGAGATGACGCAACCCTAAACTTCACATCCATATAAGATAATAGGAGTGATGAGATTATCAAAGGTTTGTTTCTTCTTGTCCCAAATTCAGAGGCATATTGATTTACAATTTTGTTGTTAAGTCCATAATAAGATTTCCACCCTCCATTAATCCTTTTGTCAATGTTATAGTTCCATTAAAAATTATTATGAAGAATGATTATGGGATATTCATATGAATTCACTTCCTCCAAGTTGTTGTTGTTGTTGTCATGCATGAAATTAGAATAAGTGATCTTTTGGTATTGGATTATCATAACATTTGTTTTGTCAGTGTTAAAAACCATACCTATACTAGAGAAAAAATTCTTGATAGCTTTTATTTGCTTTTTGATATCATAGAGACTCCTTGCCATACAAATAATAGCATTAGCATAACAAGGAAGGATGATGAATATACTAGCCAAAGTCATGCTAGAACAACCTACATCTTCCAAACAACCTAGCTTATCAACATATATTAAAAAAAAAGGTAGAGGAAAGGGGACAACCTTGCTTGACTCCTATATTAAAAATATTTTCCTCTGACCAGCAATGAGAGTTCCTAAAATTGGAAATAATCTTCTCATACAACCTTATCGCAATAGCTCTTAAATCAAAAGGGATTTTTAGCTCTTCTAATCTATTCCAAAGGTTAATTTTTTTCCATTGTGTCAAATATTTTTCTAAATTCAACAAAACAACATAGAAGAATGATTTTATTATTATAGCACTCCTTAGAAATGGTCTTAAGCGTAACAACGTGATCCACAATTGAATGACAGCTCCTAAATCCTTCCTGTCATTTAGCTATTTTTTCTGTGACTTTCTAGACATATGTTGATCTTCTTTTCCAAAATAATTCCATATAACTTGGCTAAAAGATGGATTACCATAATGGCCCTATAATAAATGGTTTGTTTCAACCACAATTGTAAAAATTGGAACAACGATGATTTTTGTCCAAGATTTACATAAATCTTGCTTCACTACTAAATTGAAGAGCTTGTGGATGTGAGGGATGAGGATAGGCCCACCAATTTTTTAATTTATGTTTTATATCCTTTGATGTCTTTAGCTTTCCCTTTTGTGAGTTTATTAACCCCGAACTCTATATTCTAAAGAGAAAACTTTTTCCTCTGTATAAAGGGTTTTATTATTGTCCACGACATTAGGGGGTTCATAAAAAAAAAATAAGGTAGGAATTCTAATCCCTCAAGGAAATAATATTATTTTCTTTAGTTTTATGACTTAAAATTTTCCTCCATAATTTATTAGGATCTATATTAAAGAGACACAAAATATTCTTTCATTTTCTATTTTTATTGTACTTTTTCCCCTATTAATTAGGGTTGTGTACTTATATATCTTCCCAAATTTTAGGATTCATTAAAAACATGAAACATCCCTAGTGGCCTTCCTAACATGTTTACACTCTTTATCATACTGGGATTGAATATAATTATTTAACTTTGATTATGATTATGAATACAAACAAAGAATTTAAATTCATGCAATTTTATTAGACTATCTTTTATTTAGGTATATGCAATACAAATTATTTAAATTTTAATAATATTTTTCCTTTTATATATATTTAGTTTTGCTTTTTATATATTTGTATTTATATTGAAAATATATTATATTTATTGATTTTGCTATTATGTATCTTTTAAACTAATCATCAATCTTTTATTGAAAAAAAAACAATAATTCATCATTTTTGTGGAACTGAAATTAATAACATTATCATACGAATTCCACTTAATCCCATTACCCATTGAAATTGAAATTACAATTTTAAATAAGATGATGAGAAATATAATGAAAAAGTGTGGGCCTTAATTAACATCTCGTAGGTTTTTTATAGCTATTCTACACATTTATTAAGAGCCTTATTTTTCTAATTCACATAGGATTCTCATGCCTTAAAACATGGATTGGAATAAAGGTGTTCAATAAGCACCCCAGAGTAGTGCATTTAATGTTGTCTTAGGGTTTTCCCTTTAGATAGCATGGAGAACGGGTATACTCAATCGTTGGATTTATTCCATATTTATTAAATGCTCTTGGAATCTAATTAAATATAAACTCAAAGATGAAGAAGCATGGAGGCATAACCCTCATTGGATATTTTAGTCGCACTTAATCATTTGATGTCTTCAATTGGAAGATCATGGATCAAGTATACTAATGGAAGATCCACAAAACTTAGTTATAGAGAGGTTTTTACTATTTGATCCTTTAAAAATCCAATAACAAAGATGTGTTAGTTGTAACGACTCCAAAATCACTACAAAAAAATGATTAAGTATTGAAGGCGGTACTCAACTTACATAACTTATTTTATTGTTGCAATAGAAATATGTTTACTCTACTACTACTAGAATAGCAATAGATTAGTCATCGATATAATTCCAGTGTCAAACTAGCAAATTTATGATCGATCGCATGCATCATTAGATTCCTCTAGGGTCATTAAGTCTTATTTGTAAGAGAGTCTTCTCACATACTTATTGCAACTATTCCTATCTAGTTTTAAATACACTATTACAATGTAATTATTTGAACCCACATATAATATATTTATCATTATATTTATATATATATAATACATTATTATTGTTATAATTTTACATTATAATAATTAACAAACATTTCAATACTAATTCCATATTATAGGAAATATTATTAATATAATGTTTATAACCAAATGTTTTAAAATACAAAACATTATAATCAAACAAATAATATGATAATTATGCCATTTTGTTATGCAACCAAGTCCTAGATATAGCATAAAAATAACAGAAATGGACCATAAGAAAGTAATCCACGCGTTAATAATAAATAAATGAGATGGATAACAATCATCTTTGAGGGAGGAACCTCCTTACACAATGTACTAAGTACATAAGACAAGACAAGATACAATGATGACTAAAATGAAAATGTATCCTTCCTCTATATAGGAGACAAAGGGGTACAATAACAACTAATAGACCCTCTAATAGACCCAAGCCGACATCAATAATATGTAATGCAACATAATAAAGGGGTTAATGTGCCACTACATATGGGGTAATGTGCCAATATTTATGGCTTAACATGCCCCTCCCCTTCAGACAAGTGTTGTCCTCAATGATGGATTAGTTGTGGATGCTTCTATATGAAGGACTCATCTTCCCATGTCGAATCTTCCACTGGAAGGTTCTTCCATTTGATGAGGTACTCCATAATAGCCCGATTTCGTAGTTGTTTAGTCCTTGTTTCAATGATTTGTTCAGGTTCCAATATGACTCTTCCTTCTTAATCAAGCTCGACCAAGATTGTTTGAATTGGGATGTTGTCTCCTATTACCTTCTTTAAGCATGAAACATGGAAAACTGGATGTACTCTTGAAGATGAAGGAAGCTCCAATTTGTAAGCCATACTACCAATATTCTGCAACACTTTATAAGAATCCATAATACTTGGGTGCTAATTTATTGTCCTTATTTAGTTGCTTGAGGGACATCTACTTGTAACATTGTATCCTTAGAAATACCTAATCCCCTTCTTCAAAAATCCTTTCACTCTGATGTTGATCAGCTTGTTGTTTCATCTTGTTTTGTGACATAGCTAGGTTTCCCTTAATTATATGGAGAAATTCTTGCTGGTGCTCTATTTGATCTTCCATGGCTTGAACTTCAGATTTTACCTTTAAGGGAGATGTGATAGATTGAGGCTGGTACCCATAAAATTCCATAAATGGAGACATTTTTTATGATGCGTGGAACAAAGTATTGTACCACCATTATTCCAAAGATAACCATTTCACCCAATGTGTTTGTTTATCCGATGCAAAGCAAGGAAGATAGCCTTTCAAACATTTGTTCACCATCTCAATTTTCCCATCAGATTGAGGATGATAAGATGAACTGTGAGCCAATTGGGTAACCAAACAAGAAAATAATTTAGTCCAAAATTTTCTAGTGAAAATTGGATCTCTATCGCTTACAATAATCTTCAGATTTCCATGTAACTTCTAAATTGTTTCCAGAAAATATGTGGCTACTATACTTGCATTAAAAGGGTGAGAGAGTGCACAAAAATGTGCATACTTTGTGAGTCTATCAACAACTACCATAATAACATTATTTCCTTCTAACTTGGATAGACATGTGATAAATTCCATTGAGACTTCTTCCCAGTGTTGGAAAGGTATGTTTAATGGTTGTAGAAGTCTCGGGGTCTTAACTGTTTCCACCTTATTATGTTGGCAAACCAAGCATTTGGCCATGAACCTTTGAACATCAGATTTAATAGCTTCCCAAAAAAATCCTTCCTGAACCTATGGTAAGTTTTTAGGAATCCGGAGTGTGAAATTCCACAGGGGTAGATCACTAAGATAGAACAAACCTCACAATTTCACACTGTTATTACTGAGAAGAATTAGACAAAGACATGGATCAATTCACTCATAAAACTAAAACACACATGAAAAATTGTTGTTGATACATTAATCAGTTGCAAGCTGGAAATAAAAAAGTGTTACAATAGATTGAATTCGATACACCTGGGAGGATTCGGATTCACCTCAAGTATAGGATTAGTTTGCATTGGAACCATCTCTCGATAAGGTTCAATGGCCACTGATGATGAAGAATTAATTAATTGATGTAGAACTGAGCATAAATGAATCATGTGGGCACCACAATAGGGAGGAGACTCCAAAGGGGTGCATAACTAATTGTCAGTGGTAAAAGAGGGTGCTCCTATACTTAGTAGCAGTTAAACTAGGAGTTGTAGTCAGTTAAGTGAGCAATCAAGGGGACAAGGATCCCCAAATCATGGAACTTACTGTGTAGTCTCCTAAATCTGCGCACGAGGGCGCATTGGAACTCCAGTGATGTAAAAAAAGCGCTCTAAGTGGATAGGAGGGATAATGATGTCCAAAAACAAGCTCCGGGAGGCCCAAAGTAGGGACTAGGTGCTAGGAGACTCAACTTCCAATGCATGGATGCATGCAAAGCATGCAAGACCAAAATAAGATGGTGAGAATATTCCAACACCCCCCTTAAGTCAGACTATGAGGGAAAATAAATGAAAATTAGGTCCCTGGTTACTGAGACCAAATGTCACCCCATACAACAATCTAAAAAAAATGAGGAAAGAAGGAAAATCTAGTGGGAACCCCCCCCCCCCCAAGATAGTCTAAAACACACCAAAAATTGTTGCTCAAGACTCAAGTAGTTGTGATGCTTGATTCAATTCCTGGAGGTATCTTCCTCTTGGGAAGAAGTGGATCATGCTCGAAAAACATGTGCTTGAATTCTCCTTCAATGGATGCAAGCAAATATGGAAGATTTCTGAAATTTCTCTTCAGGCCAAACATGGTGAGAACAAATCCAAAAATATGAAGATCATCCTAGAACCTATAATTCGAACCAACTGAGGTAGGATCAGCTCCAATTAGATCTAATTGCTCTTGAAATTTGAACTTCTGATCAGTGGAAGTTAAATCAGCTCCAAGAATTGATAGATGGTTTCTTGTGATCTCCTTTCAACCAGCAAGGGTGAGATCAAAACCAAAATCACCAAAATGTGCCTGAGACTTGAACCCAAGCGAATGGTAGTGGCCTCCATATTTAGAGAAACTATGAGAGCATGTTCCAATGATCAAATAGAAGTTCGTATGAATCATGTGATCAAGGAGGGTGACTGCATCACCTCCAAACTTTGATTTAACCTCCAAAACATTCAATAGATCATCATTCTGCACACCAGAAGACTCATGGGAATTAGAGAATTCGAAACTCTCTTCAACTTCTAGAGTAGTAACTGACTGATCCGGATTTTATGAGTAGAATGAAATGAATACAAATTATTATCAGATGCTTAACACAAAATAATAGAGATACAGTAAAACTGGTTTTCTATTCAATAAGGGAATAAGCTAAAACTATAAAATGCAGCGGAAAACAAGCTTGCTGGAATGGTGGCGGCTTATATCTGGGAAGAGATGTGACGGCTGCGCTCATTCGCAAGAAGATGAATACAAAGAGAGGCCCAAAGGGCCTATTTATCATAAGCATGAGGGAAAGAATCCCAAACATCCAAAAACTTAACCCTAGAAGATGAACCGTCATAAAGTTTGTAGCCCCAAGGTGGTTAGTTGAACAATCAACTTCCCGGGGTCATAACGTTTGCATACGATCTTCGTTTGGGGCGCTCGGTAGCCCGTTGGAAAGGTCTATCCGAGATTTACAAATTTTGACTAGGACCAAATGAATGCCTAAGGCAACCATTTGGCCCCCCAAATCGCCAAAAAAGGTCGTTTAGGGCCTCAAAACGGTCCCGGAAGTTCAGGACCCGAAAAAAATGCTAAAAATAGTAAATTACCAAAATTGCCAGAAAATTGTTTTGAGCCAGTTGGAAAGGTGGGTGGCCACCGATATCCACCTGGATCACTGACATATCTTGCTTAGAATTCGAAATAGAATACATTGAGAACATGAGTGAGGAATGGATAATCACTACAAAGGGATCATCTTCATTAGTTATGTATCACTTTCATCTGCATCATATACATGGGAAGGGGACAATTCAAAATTGTCTTCAACTTTTATAGAAACAGAGGAAGGAATTTCTTCAACATGAACTTTATGTGTTGAATCTGCAGCTTCTTCTTCATCTTGAACAACTTCATCATGAGATATGATTGAGGCTGAGACATAATTAGAGAGAGCACTTAAGGAGGTATCACTAGGATTTTTCTCCAAATAATTTACACCAATCTCTTCATTCTTCTTGTCAAATGATTTTTCTAGTTGGGTCCATATATCACTTGGATATTCAATAGTTTCCATGAGGTAGCGCATACTAGGAGACATAGCAATACACATTGCTCCAAAGGATTTGTCACATTCATTTATCCAATCATTATCTTCTTCATAGGAAGTAAAATCTCTCATAACACCAATACACGTATCAAAAATACCTTGTCTCTTTAGATATGATATCATCTTTGGTTTCCACTCATCAAATTTGAATGGAGAGAGAGGAGGAATTGCTTTCAGATTCATGGAAGCTGTTGTAGAATACCTGCAAAAAAAATGGAAAAATATCTGGAGGATTGTTACTGAATCTATTGAACACTTCTTTAGTACATTAGGAACTTTTATCCAGATCCTTCACACCTGGATAGACCTCAAAGGATTTCTTCAATGAATTCAATGCAATGGCACTAGGATTTGCTGTGGAAACCCAGAGGCTTCTGGTGCTCTACTAAAAGCAACTGCTCAATGTACTATTGGAACTATTGTTATTGTTGCAATTGCTGCAGTTGATGCAACTGTTGCTACTGCTGCACTCAAAATATCTCACGAGCTTTGATACCATGTGAAATTCCACAAGGGTAGATCACTGAGCTAGAACAAACCTCACAATTTCACACTGTTATTACTGAGAAGAATTAGACAAAGACATGGATCAATTCACTCATAAAACTCAAACAAATATGAAAAATTGTTGTTGATACATTAATCAACTGTAAGCTGACAATAAAAAAGTGTTACAATAGAATGAATTCGATACACCTAGGAGGATTCGAATTCACCTCAAGTATAGTATTAGTTTGCATTTGAACCATCTCCTGATAAGGTTCAATGGCCACCGATGATGAATAATCAGTTAACTGAGGTAGAACTGAGCATAATTGAGTTGTGTAGTCACCAAAATAGGGAGGAGACTCCAAATGGGTGCATAACTAACTATCAATGGTAAAAGAGGGCGCTCCTATGTCACGTCCCCTTCTCTCAATCCAATGCGAGGGAGGGAACATGACTCACATACCAGGGCTTAATTGGTAATTTCGGCCCCATACATTACTCACAAATTCATTATAAACAAAAACTTATGTGTGCAAGTTCATACTCAATATAAACACAGCGGAAATAAACATATTTGCACACACACAAACAGTAATGCATCAACATATCTATCACAAGCAGGGGATGATTCATTCATGCAGGGAATCAATCCCATTCCAATGCTATGCACAGGTCTCATATCAATTCCATTAACATGAATAATTATCATTCCTAAATAACACATTACAGAACACATAATGCATATAATTTAACCACAAAGAATACTTATCTTGAAGATGAAGTTGTCCAAACAACTGGCTATGTGAGAGCAACATTCCACCCAACCATAGATCTCTGTCCAACCTATATTCTTTCAGCTAAAAGATCACCCCCGAGTTGGGTTGTGTATCCACTAAGGAGGAACTAAATAGGCTCACTTACAGCTATGGATTCACTCAACAGCTATGCTAATCCAACACACAGTTGGGTTTATCAAGCATAAAAAAGACAAAGGAGGGAAATGCTAATCCAGTGAGCTCATCCACAGAGCTACAGGCATCTCAAGATAATTCAACAGTCAAGGAACCCACATTACCTACCACATCCAACACAAGGAAGGTCCCCTTCTCTGTTGCACAGTCCCTCAGGCGTCCCTTCCCTCCAGTGCTCTTTAGGATGGGCATAGAAAGGTCCAGCTACTAATTCCTTGAGATTCTAGCCTTCACTGGGTTTATCAAGCAAACCCAACCTCTACTCAGTCATTCACACTTGGATTTCTCACAATTCTGTCATCCAATAACTCAATCCCGTCACTTGATTTCTGGGCTATAAAAACTGGGTTTTCCAATGGATTTCGAGGTATCTAATACTCTCAATTTTTCCCCAAGGTTCATATCTATGGATCCCCCATTGGATTTCACTGTCAAATACAAATTCTAGGTGTTTATGGCTCTTCAAAACGTGGGTTCTTGCAAAGTTGTGATTTCTGGTTTTGCTCACTGCTGGGAATTCGTAATGGATGAAAAATGATGTTGGGAGGTTCCACAATGGAATAGGAATTAGGAATAACCCTTTCCCATGAGGTAGAGTGACTTGTGGTACAAGAAAACAGAGCCCATACTTTACCATATGAATTTCTGGGTTGCCCATGCTCCATTAAAGCCATGGACTGAATTCTTCAACAACTTCCTTACAACAGAAATAAATGTCAACAAGAAAAGTCAAATGGGTTCTCACAATGACATTTGGAAGCATATGGTTCATCCCCACAATCCCCCTCACCACTCCCTGGTGGATACACATGGTCCCTTCTCATTTGTTGCTTCCATAGCCAGTTTTGGTATTTTATTGCAATATCAGATATTTACATCAATTTACAATATTCCATGGCTTAATAGCACATGGGTAATAAAATAGCAAATACTTGTCCATTTTAACTAAAATATGAACATACACTAGCGGGGCCTTGGCCTTGAGATCCATGATAGGAAAACATACATCGCATGTATACAATATTTACATTAATAGCCAATATTTCATAAGGGTCAAAATTGGGGTATTACATCCTATAGTCAGTAGCATTCAAACTAGGAGCTACAGTCAATTAACTGAGCAATCAAGGGGACGAGGCTCCCCAAATCGTGGAACTGACTGTGTAGTCTCCTAAATCTGTGCATGAGGGTGCATTGGAACTCTGGTGATGTAAACAAGGCACTCTGAGTGGATAGGATCGCTAATGATGGCCAAAAACAAGCTTCGGGGGGGGCAAATTAGGGACTAGGTGCAAAGAGACTCAACTGCCAATGCATGGCTGCATGGAGTGTTGCATGGAGTGTTGCATGGAATGCATGGATGTATGAAAATTACATGCAAATCATGCAAGACCAAACTAATATGGTGAGAATATTCCATCATGGAGTTCCCACGTATAGGAGAGGTGTGTAATTCTGAGAGGACCTTTTGTTTGAGTTGGGAGTCTTTGCATAAATATAAGCGATCCTTATACCATAGTGAATCATTTTTCCACACAAAAGTATCTGATAAAATGGGATCGTTCTATAGCTTTTGAATGAGCATCCACACATATAGGTCATTTTTCCATGGTTCCCTTGCTACTACTACCCAATCGGGTTGTAGAATGGAAATTGCACAAAGTAATGCCCCAACATCTTCATCTTTTCTGGAGAGCGCATCTGCAACCACATTATGTTTCCCTTTTCGATAGATGATTTCAAAGTCATATCCCAACATCTTGGTTACCCATTTTTGTTGCTCATCCGAATATAATATATGTTCCAAGAAGTATATAAGACTATCATGATCTATTTTGACCTTGAAGTTTTTACCTATTAGGTAAGGACGCCATTTCTTAAGAGCATGTAGAATTGCCAACATTTCCTTCTCATAAATGGGATTTTGTAAATGCTTTCCCTTGATTAGATGACTTGTGAAAGCAAGCGGGTGTTCTTCTTTCATTAGAACAACACCAATCCCATTTCCTGAATCATCACATTCCATAATAAATGTTTTTTTGCATTCTGGTGTGGCCAAAACAGGATCTTTTCACATTGCCTCCTTAAGCTGTTCAAAAGCTTGAGTTTCCTCTAGAGACTAAGAAAATGCATCTTTCTTCAACAATGTTGATAGAGGTGTTGCTATTCTTCGATAGTTCCGAACAAACTTGCGATAGTACCCTGTCATACCTAAGAATCCTCGAAGATTCTTCAGGTTTTTGGGAATTGGCCAATCAATCATGGCTTTAATTTTGTTAGGGTATACCTTGACACCTTCCTTAGATACAATATGACCCAAATATTCTACCTCATTTACCCCAAAGAAACATTTGGAAGGTTTTTCATATAGTTACATACCAGGTTTGGTTCACCCATTCCCTCATCACTCTTATAGAAGTCCAAATCCCATTGAAATGGAATATGAGGGATTTTTCCTTGGAAAAGAGTATTGTGGGCATAAATGTGAGGATGTTCGACCTCTATAGAGGGAGGATATTTGTACTATTCCACAAGGAAGGTTGGGTCAGAGATTGACTGTGTCCCATATATCATTGCACTGGACGTAAAGGGAACTGAATTCCTTGATTTGACCACATTTGTATAAGATATTTCATGAGAGGAGGGTTCCTTGAAGCCTACTTCTCCTCAAAAAAGGCTAGATACCAAAAAATGGTGACATCCTTGAGAATTTTGTAATCTTGGAGCAGGGATTTCTATTGAACCTATAGTCATTTGAATAAAAGTCATTGGAGACTGAGAGGAATCCCCATCACCTACCATATTTAAAATTTGGGAGAGATAACAAGATATGAATCATGCACTTGCAAGCAGAGAGAGGTTCCTGAGAGATATTTTATAAAAATGGAAAATCTTATAATATCATAACAGTGTAATAATATGCAAGGATCTGATAGTTGTAGCAACTCACAATCAAACTCACAAATATGTTGCAAAGAAGAAGAGGAGACACTCAATGATCACTCATAAACACAGTAGAATAGAATATAATATTAGTATTATACAATGAATAAGAATGTAAGTGAATGAGTACAATAGAACAGTAAGGAGAATAATATAGGATTCGAATAGGCCAAGTAGGGAATTCGAATTCCTGACTCAGACTGTGGCTTGAATGATAGTGGAGTCATCATCCAGTCAATGTATCTGTCCTCAGAGGTAACAGCCAGTCAACTGAGTCTAACTGAGTGAAGTAGGCACTAACTGAATGAAGGAGGCTCAGTGGAGGGCGCATGAGGAGTCTAACTAAGTGAGTTAGGCATGAACTGAATGGAGGAGACTCAGTGGAGGGTGCATGAGGAGATAACTAGAGTCAAAATGGGTATACTATCCTCACTGGAGGTCCATTGGGGTGAAATAGTCAGTGGGGGAGTCAATCTAGCCTCAATTCAAGGAAGAACTGAGAGATAACTGACTGGTAGGTGAGAAAGGAACCTAACTAGTTGTGGTAGGTGAGAAAGGCACACTATCCATGCAAAAGACTGGAGAAGGGCGCCTTTGTTAGTTGGGAGGCCCCTTGGGGGCTGTAGACAGGCTGTGGAGAGCTAGAACCAAGCTCTATGAGTTGGGAGGTCCACCATGATGATGACTGGATGCATGCAGCATGCAATTTTGCATGCAGGTAAAGAAGATATAGAAGCAAGCTCTAGGTGCTAGGGAGACCACCATGATGATGACTGGATGCATGCAAGTGCATGCAGCATGCAGATCTGCATGCAAGCATGAAAAATACAAAATGATGGGGAGAATATTCCAACAAACAGATCGATACAAATGAAGTTGTGAGGGTGGGATCTTCTTTCTCCCACTTCCTAGAGCATCAAGGTTTAGCAAGGATTTATTTTAGGGGAATCAAATGTCGGTTGAATATCACTATAGGTTTCATCTCTAAGGTTTCCATCATAGTGCTAAAGGGTACTCGACTAAAGAGCACTATACCCACATATGTATATTTCTCTATGTAAGATGTGGATATTTATCTAAATTTTCCTCTACAATTTTATTAATACTATATACTATTGCAATAGTAATTGACCTATATTATTGCAATTCATTGTTACCATGCACAACTCTCACATCACAATTCAATAACATATTTTTATAATTGTATAAAATGCTCATTTTTATTCCATGGCATTTATACCATTCATTGTAATAAACTTCTTATTTTCTCATCTCCTTATTTGGAAATAGGATCATTTGATGCTATATAATTTGAAGCATACTCTCTTCTTGAATTTTCATTCATACGATGAATTTTACTTACACATTCAACTATTGATTAAAGTGGAATTTTTTTATATACAAAAATCTAAACAACAATATTCAATGCCAATTTTTGCAAAGAATGAAACTTCATCAATTCCAATTCCATAAGATGAGCTTGAATTTATTTTAGAAATTATAGTTCATCTTGCCTCTTTACATAATTGTATGGCCTTGTTGTATTAACTTTGACATCTATAAAATCACAATCGGAAGCACCTAGAAGCACCATTTGCAAAGACATTCTTCAAAAATCTTTCAAAATTTGACCATGTCTTCTTCTATGTTCGTTTTTGGTATGACATCTAAAGGAACATCATTGAGGTCAATAAAATAGTTTGCATAACATCTTACGAGAGAACCTTCAAATAAACCACATTCCTTGCAATTGCAAAAGACTTTATGGATTAAAATACCAAACTCACTACCATCTAGTGGTTTAAATTGCACTATATCTCCTTCAAGAACACTCGACACTATTCCCTGAGAAATATAATTTGTCCTTAAAGAATATTGATGTATCAAAATAATATTCTCTCCCACAAACTTTATATTGTGATTTTGACTTGATCTTTTATACCTAGCTTCAAACTAATTATTGTTTTCATGGGATCAAATAAGATTATTTCTCTTTTTTTTCTTGTCTATTTGACGAAAATTGGTGTGCACCTCTCTTCTTGAGCAATTAGGGTTTCATGTGGTGATTTTTGGTGTGTGAAGGCTTCTATACTATCTTACAAGGGTTGTCTAAAGGAAGGTGCCAAAGTTGGAGTGTGCCACATTCCAACTTTTGGTTTCCCAATCACCATCGAAACTCCAACTTTCAGTAACCACCATAATTTCGGTAGCTTGCAATTTGTAAAAGACCACAATGCACAGATTGTTCATAAAAGACCACAATTTGATATTAATGAAGTATTGAATACTCAACTGTGTAGAATAAGCCCTATAGGTGACTGCTAATGTCTCCTTCGAACTCCAAATGTACAACCAATAAGTTCTTAACACAGGATCTTTGGTAAATTCAAAACTGCCAACAACCAGTAAGTTCTTAACACAGACTCTTTGGTAAATTCAAAACTACCATATCAACAGATTATAATGAGTTACACTCACAAGTAAACTAAAACAATAAACCAATATTCACTAACATGTAATAAAATAAACATATATATCATATAACAAAAAGAGATATTTAATTGAAGATACCAACCTGGGTGTGAAACCATTCTTGAAAATATACTCAGAAGTGTTACTTTCAGAAAAGACTATTTGTGCCTCGGAGAGGCCAGTCTTCTCTAGGAACCAGCTGACACTACAAGAGGGTGTGTACAAACCAGAGAGAGAGAGAAATGACTGGAGTTGATTAGGTCAATGAAGACAACATAAACAAAGTCACACAAATTATAAACTTCAACCAAGTCTCAACAGAAGAGAAGTGATTATGAGCACACCACAATTGATCACAAGTGATCAAAGTCAAGTTCTCTATCAGACCAAAAATTCAACAAGGTGGTATATAAAAAATGAAGGAGGGTAAATGAACGCATTAACCACAAGTCAAAGACAAGGTACCACAAGTCCAATAATAACTCAATCAAGGTGGGGAAGGTACAACAAGTATTTAATAACTCAATCAGTAATAGGTAATAAAATAAACATATTGATCATATAACAATAAGAGAGGTATAGTTGAAGATCTCCACATCAACATTAAACCAAAAATTAGATCTGAAGTGTGGGTACAAATATAAACAATGGTCATAAAATAAGAAAATATAAAAATTAATGGTCATAACATAGGTGTGGGTAGTAGAAGACCCATGACCCTTAGAACCAAGGGTATGCTCCAAATGTGGCCAAACAACCATAGTACTGTAGAAGAGCAAAACTTCAACAAGGTGGTTTTAAAAAAGTTACTCAAGGAGGGTAAATGACCCCATTAAACACAAGTCAAAGATAAGGTACCACAAGACCAATCATAGCTCAATGAAGGTGGGGAAGGTATAGCCAGTCATATCTCTCTCAAATGTACATCCATTCTATATAACCTGAAATTTCATCATCACAGTATGAGGAAGGGTGGTGGGATGCCAAATAAAAATATCCCTCGTTTCTCTCTATGCAATCTTGATAGCATCACATAACAGATAAGTACCTTGTACTATAGAAAATAAAAGCCACATGTGTTTACATAATTTTTATCTCTATCAACTTCAGCACTCCTCTGTGATCCTTGTGCTGAAGTTGGTCCTCGAGATGTAATGGGTAGTAATCTTATAACATAATTTTCATCTCTTTCAGTAATAGTTGATAAAATAAACATATTGATCATATAACAATAAGAGAGGTATAGTTGAAGATCTCCACATCAACATTTAACAAAAAATTAGATCTGAAGTGTGGAACTACTTCTGAATAGTGCTAAAGCAGCAGTAAAATATTTTACAACAATATAATTTTGATCTCTATCAACTTCAGCACTCCTCTATGGTCCCTGTGCTGAAGTTGGTCCTCGAGATGTAATGGGCAGTAATTTTATAACATAATTTTCATCTCTTTCAGTAACAGTTGATAAAATAAACATATTAATCATATAACAATAACAGAGGTATATATGAAGATCTCCACGTCAACATTTAACCAAAAATCAGATCTGAAGTGTGGTACTATTTATGAATATTGCTAAAGAAACAATAAAATATTTTACAACATAATTTTTATCTCTATCAACTTCAACACTCCTCTGTGGTACCTGTGCTGAAGTTGGTCCTTGAGATGTAATGGGCAGTAATTTTATAACATCAATTTCATCTCTTTCAGTAACAGTTGATAAAATAAACATATTGATCATATAACAATAAGAGAGGTATAGTTGAAGATCTCCATGTAAACATTTAACCAAAAATCAGATCTGAAGTGTGGTACTATTTCTGAATAGTGCTAAAGCAACAGTAAAATATTTTACAACATAAATTTGATCTCTATCAACTTCAACACTCCTCTGTGGTCCCTGTGTTGAAGTTGGTCCTCGAGATGTAATGGGCAGTAATCAAATTATAAAGAGTGATGATAATGAACATATCTAATATAAAGAGAATCAATTTTTCAGACTAAAATATCTACATGCAGCACATACAGGAGTGATGATGTGTGAGAAAACAAAAAATTTGAATATTAAAATACAAAATAATTATAAACAAGCATACAATGACGTGTGATGACATTTAAATTTAAAATTCAAATTATACTAAAATAAAAGATATAAATGGGAAAATTCCTAAGAGCATCACATAAAAGATAAGTACCTCATAACTAAACCAAATAAAATTTACCTATGTTACATACTAACAACATCGATATCCATCAAAATACAATTCATGAATTTATGTTGCATCTACTTTTTTGTTGATTTATGTTTTTTTGCATTGAAAAAACTTGCAAGTACGGTATCACAATCATCAATTGGCCCAATATTTACTGTGATATCTCCTATTATTGTTTGTGTTTCCATGCCCTCAATTATGTCACTTCTTGTATGCCACTGAGCAGGGTGTGGAGGAAGTTCTGTAGGAATGTGAACTGCAACAACGGAAATGAGCACATATATATGACGTTGAAATATTATTGAAATAAATATTTCATTATTTTGATTAAAATTACAATATTTCTCTTTACCAGTCTCTGTAGATGTGACATTTGGGGTGGTAATTGAAGGTATAGTTTCTTCCCCTTGCAATTCATGCTCCTAAGCTGCATGGTCTTCCATTGAAAGAAGAAAATTTATAAGTATATGTCAGGAAATATATATATATAATACTAGTAGATATTTCTATTTCCAAAGCATACATACCAGAATGGACACTATGCTCCACAATATCATGGGACATGTTCACCCCAACATCAACTTGTACTTGTTGAGTACCGCTAGTTCACTACTGCGGTTGCATTGTTTCTTAAAAACAATCATAAATTTTTAGTTATGGGTGATATAATCAGAAGTACTAAATAGACTTTAATAGTATACTACAATTGGTGATATACCTGCATTTGCGTCATTGGGGAGATTGGAGTCTGCCCCAAGCTTTCCGATGTTCAACCACACTTTTAAAACCAAACTTGAAACCAAGCTTTAGGTCTTCCTCAGTGGCAGCATCTTGGAACGTATTTCCCTACAATGCATGATAACACATTTTAAAATTTCCAGTATCAAAATAATATATTTGTTCGGTATTGTTAAATAAATATTCCCAACAATTAATCATTTAATACTTACGATTCTTGCTTTTAGTTTTCTATACCCTGGCCTAGTCTATGTTTCCCATGCTTTTCCATTCTAGCCTTGGTTTCTTTGGAGGTATCAGGTAGCTTATATATGAAAATTTTCAAAAACCTTAGATATAAAAAATCTTACTTAAAACAAAAAAGAAAAAAATAATTGAGCTTATTTCAGTAAAAAGATTATATATGTTGTACCTTGCTTTACCAGGCCGTGGTTGTTTTCCTTGTCTTTTTTACAAGTTCTTTTTTGCATCATCTATGAGCGCCTTCCACTCTTTTCAGGAACCATGGGAGGGCGCTCATGCCTGAGGTTAGCTTGCAATCTTTCCCTATATTGGGACCTGGTATATTTCAAATTCTCATCGGCTAACCTTGCAAAAACTTTCCTGTTGAAAGTATTGCCGAACAAGTTGACCATGTGGTCAATCAATTCATCTCTCTTACTGCTATCTTGGCTATTCCACCATGTGCGAATGGTGGGGCCAAACAGCTCCAAGGCTTTGTCATTCAAATGCCTATAGAAGACATTGTTTCCTGCAAAAACATGTAATCCATTAATTTAGAATAGTTTCAATGTATGTCTATTTCAATTTCATGATTAAAATCAATAAATTAATGGATAAATACCAGCAATTTTTTGAATCTTGATAGGAACACAAGAGTCATCCACCAGAAAGGTGAGATCTAGTGATCCGATGCTTTTAACTCGTGTTGCACTAGGAAAAGTTTCTTAGTTGTCTATAGTATGTTCATCTCCAAAGTCATGTGGAATCCTAGGCTCCGTCTCATCATGCTCCGGCATGGAATCATGATCGGGCATGGCATCATGCTCTCTCTCACCAGTTCCATCATCAATGGGATCGAGGCCAACCGCATGAGTGCCAAAAAGCCTCATTGGTACATTGCTTCTTTTTTGCTGCATTAGACCATCACTGCTACCTTTACCTGTTGCGGCAGGTTCTATAGTCACGGGTTTTAAAAAATCCTACAAACAATAAACTTTACTTTATTAGATCACTTGGAATGATAAAAAACATAATATCAGATATGAAATCACAACATAGATTAACAAAAATTGTGAAGATGCCACTTATCCCATAAGACTTTATTTGATCTTGCAGCTCTAGAATCTTTACCTTGTTCTCCTATGACAAGGGCCTTTGGCAAGCCAAGGAAACCATTTCACAATTTGCCCTTTTCAAGGCTACTCTAAAAGTGTGCAGTGGGTCAGTGGAATAGAAAATCTCTTCCTCAAACCCCTCATCACCCAGATCATGTGCACGTGACTAAATTCATCAAACAATAAATTAAATTAAGCAATATAATTATAACATCATTCAAATATTGATATTGTAATGAATATTAAGTTACTATTATGTACTAACACTTACTTGAGGCGGTGTTATGGCCGATGAATTTCCACGACGAACCAGCATTGTGGAATCAACAGGTGTCTTTCCACGGTCCTTAATGAACCAGTAATCCATCATAATGTCAGAAAAATGAACCAATAATCCATCATAACCTCATAAAAATGTGAATGGCAATAGTGGACATTGAATGTCCACATACTAAATCGAAACATTTAGTTATTTTACTAAACAATTACCTGACGAGACATAGATTGTGACCTTCCACGGTCACCCTCGACCATGGAAGCAACAGGTGCCTTTCCAATGGCACCACACTGACAGAGTAAATAAATAAATAAATGTTTACCTCAAACTAAATAATTGTAACATAAAGAAAAATGAGATATTGCATTAATATTAAATTTTACCTTAGAAGTAGAAGATACATGTTCTGCTCCATGGCCATGAGCAGACTCTTGCCATAGTTTAATAAGCATGATTTATAATGGAAATATTAACAATAAGCACGGAAAAAGCGAATGCTAACAATGAAAATTGGAACATCTTGTTATTGTAGTCATATTTATTTACTATATTTAACATTTACCTGACGAGGCGTAGATTCTGACCTTCCACAGTCACCCTGGACCGTGGAGGAGGCATGTGCCTTTCCATTGCCGCCACCCTAAAAAAACTTCAACAGTCAATAATTGCATCAAAAAAAAAAAATGAGATATTCATAGCAGTGTAATCACATGGAAATATTCATAATAAGCATGAATAAAGCGAATGGCAACAGTGGAAATCGAATGTTAACAGGGAAAAAAAAAAAAAAAAACATTTAGTTAATGTAGTCATGTTTAGTTACTACTTTTAGCATTTATCTAATGATGCATAGTTTCTGACGATCCACGGTTCCCCTAGACCGCGGAAGCCACATCTATTATATTTAAGTTGTAATCGATCAACAACTCTTCACCTACAAGTATTGTTTTTATTGCACATACAAATAATGATGTTCACATGCCTCGAATTCGCAATTTGGTTGCTTATTTGTTATCACTAGTCGTGTACTATTTATAAAGCCAGCAACGTTTCCGGATGCTTTTGGTCTCCCATCAATATACGTATTCACCCCTTTGTTTTTATTGTTTTCTGCTATTTGAATATAATTCGCGACAATTCCGTATCTCCGCATACTTCGAGTATATTGGACCAAGATCAACCAGTTATTGTATCTGTATAGTGGTCCTACATACTCCATCAATTCAGTTACAGTGCCATAGCGGACTTTTATTCCATCCATGGAAAATAGCCCCAATCCATGTAAGGACGAAGGATCGATGCGATACATCCTCCCATTAATGAGGAAATCTGTGTCCACTTGAGGTAGCATATTAGGCACCCATCGTTGCACTAGATGTTTATACCTCAATGGAAAATCAATGTCTCCTATGCTCTCAGCATCATAATTACACGACCCACCATTAGCAATAAAATATTTCATGCATCTATGAAATATTTTCCTTATCTTTTCAGATTTAGTTGATATAAAACCGGTAGATCTAGTACAACTCGTCTCACTTTCAACCTGTCTGAGTATATCTTCATCATCACTTGAGGAAGATAGATCTGACAGATACCTATTTGGTGGTACCTACACTCCGTAAAACAAGAATAAACAAGACGGTGCTTTCTCTCTTCTTTGAAAGTACACATTTACTTAGTTAAACACATTTACTTCCCTCAAATCTGAGGCTTAGGAGGGACAAGTTGAACCCTAGTGGATGTGGTGTTACAAATCTCAGCTGAATTGTTTGTTATTGGGAGGACAATTTGTGGCAGCAAGAGACCAAGTTACACTGCCATAACAAGCTGTCCATACGACACCACATTCATCACTGTAGGCTGTGAGCTCTTTTGTGGACTGAGTTTGCATATTTGGGGGTCTTTTTCTCTTGTGGGTAGAACAAAACCACCAAGGACAACAAATTAAGGAATTTAACTAGTATATCACCCAGTTTTGGTCCTTCCAACACTACTGGGCATATTATTGGAAACCTACCCTCTTTCTTTGAATGGCATATTTTTGGCATCCTACCCTTCATTTTTAAAATTTACATGCTGGTATTTTATGCTAATGCATATGAAAACTATTTGTTAGTGAACTGTTTGGAAAAACCACTCAACTAAGAAACATTAATTGACAATATCATCCCAACAAACCATAACTACAGTTTGAGGGTCAACTCAGGAGTACATTGCAGCAGTGTTCGTAACTATTTCATGTCAATACATCTTAACCAAATAAACAGTAAAATACTACAGCAGAGAATGCAAAATACATAAGCTTACTTAGGAGAAATATTACCCTTACACATGTTGCAAATTTCAAATTCATGCAAATTGGCACTCAAATGGCCATGAGAAATTTGAATTTCAAAGACTATTTTCAGACATTATGTGTATATTTATTTTCCGACTATATTGGTTTTTTTTTTTTTAAACAAATAATAAATTTCAATCAAGAATGAGCGTATCCATAAACCAAGCAGGAGGACCAAACCCGAAAAATGTCAACCTGAGAGCAGTCCCAAGTCGGTCACTGTGTTGAAGAAACTTCAACACTACCATTTAGGTCAATGTGCTAATACAATTTTCAGTGACATGTAATGTAAGATAAACACATTAATCACAAAAAGGAGGTAACACACAACATCAAGAGAACTAGGCCAAATGTAGACAAGGCAAACATATTGGTTTCAGGAATCTTTTGAACATTGGTGTTTTACTCTATAAGCCTTGGAGTACTCACTATATCCAGCAAAAACACCCTTCGAAATGGAGGATTTCAATTCAGTCCTTTTCTCCTCGAGAATATGAATATATACAAAGCAACCAAAAAAACAATAGTGTGACACCTAGGGTTTATCACTAATGAAATATTTTTATAGTGTTTTGTTCTTCAATACCCTATGAAGATACCTATTCGTATATGCTCCCATGGTTAATTTCCACAAATTTCTCTCTTAACTATTTATGGTAAATTCACTTGCTCCTAAAGTTGTAAAACAAGTTGTGGGTGGGTTTTCTAATGAAAAATAGGTTCCTGTAATAGCTACCATAATGTACTTTTAGATTCAACCACACTTCTCCCATTGATGTCCCTTACCTATTCAACTCCTCAAATGCTTTTTCACCAATCCTACAATGGAAAGAACTAGGGTTTGCTCAAATATTAATAAACCAACAATTAGCAATAATCTTTTGTAATTTATCACTAATTCATGATTCTAAAGTCTGATTTTACCTTTATATTAGTTGTAAAATGAATTTTGGGCATCCCATGCCACCTGTGGACAATGGAAGGCAATGAACATGCTTTATACCTCACATCTGGGCAGTTCTGGGCCCTATAATGACAAGCTACAACAGTAATTAAACATATATGGTTAATGTTTTGAACATTAGTAAACACGTACATATCACCTTCTAGCAGCCTCACCATTTAGTTCTGGGCCAGTTTTGTGGATGTGAGGTATTTTTGGGCGCAAATTAAGACTATCCATGTCTTCTTACAACATGAGACGCTTGCAAAATTTGAGGTATGGAAAGGCTAAGAGAAGAAATCATGGGTGTGTTGAGTGGAGTTTGGACCTCATAGCAACAATAAACCTCCAATGACGGGCATCATGCCTTCCAATACAAACTTTTAGCACAAGTGACCCTAATAATCACAAGTTAGCTACATGGGCATCATCTCTTGCTACCTGACTAGTGGGTTGACTTTGTGGTTTTGATACTGTTTCATGCTATAGAATTGGATAACAACAACTATTGAGGACTTTGAATTGAGTGTACCAAGGCTGATTTCCTCCCGAATGTTGTTATTTATTTATTTATCCTAATGGTATCAATGACCTCTATGATTTTGACTATCAGGTGCTGAGGCGGCATCCCTCAAACAACCCTTACACATCACATGTGCTTGATGCAAACATTCAAATCCTTGACAATTTAAGCCTTAACTTAAGTGAAATCAACAAGAGATAAAAGTGTTGGAAACAACCAAACCATGACTACAATGATAGCTGAAAATCTAATGTGCAATAAGACAATTTTGAAAATTCGAAAACACCATGCATACAAAGAAGAAATGAAGTCCATGTTCATAGTCTCATGAAGAATAGGATTGTCGTTGATGACAACATAAAAGTAACTAACCATTATGGAAAACATCTAAAAATTTTTATGACTTTCAAAAGTAAGATCTAAAAGTTTGTATGACTTTCTTTTCAATCTTCATGACAATCTCAATGGACATGCCCCACTCATAGCCAAATACTTTTGAGATATTTACAAATCATCGGAGTATGATGGACCAAAAATTTCTCGATAGGCGTTGTCTTCATTGCACCATGCCTTTGAATAAATAGACCTCCAAACCACACGTCTATTATGATGCATGTGGATGTCTATGCGGGTTTTGACAAGACATTGTTGATTGTATTTAATGTAGTACCCAAGGATTTGATCCTTAGTAATCTTTGTCTGCAAAATATCTTTGACCTGTTCGAGAGATTTGCCAACTCCCCTTTTCAGATTATAAATAGCAGCTAGTGATAATGCTGTTAGGTTGACGTCGAATGATTGCCACCAATGTCTCATCCAATCAAGGATGTAGAATGCAGGATCCTCATAGATTTGTGGAATTTGAAGTCCAAACTTTAGCATGGTATAATATGTTCTATCTGTATTATCTTTTCTCAAGAATTTCCACCATAATTTTGTATATTTTTCATAACTGTGTGTAGTACTTGGAAACCGGAGACTAGCATCTTTATGTGGCCATGCTTCCAAAGAACATATCCTTTTAATATAGTAGTACTTTTGGTCTGGTTATAGCCCGGGGTGACGTGTAGAGCCCTCTGTGGATATTAAGGTCAGATCATGGTATAGGTTTGTTAACCAATTGCTTGCATCGGCTGCTTTTCTCAGGGAGTTGTTGTAAATCATCTCTGGTACAATACTGGATCCCATAAAAATTCTTCAAAGTTCTGGCACTAGTCTAATAAAAGCGTCAGATCCCTGTAAGTTAGCATCTAACACTTCAGTATGTCTCAACTCCCACCTAGGTTTCCAGTCTTGCATATAATCCAACCACATCATATTATCATCAATAGTATAGATCTGGTGTTTTCCATTGGTCCAAGTAGAGATTTCCATGTTTACTTGTGGGTTATGGGCCCACTGGATTCTTCTTTGACCTTATACGCTTGCTTTCCTCGGGCTCGCTTGCACCAGGCTCGCTTGTTTCAGGCCCGCTTGTTAAAAATTAACAGCATTCGTCTATGTCAAATATTCTATTATTAGTAACCATTGTGGTACTTCGGTGCAAATGTTTTTCCTAACTCATTGTTTCTCCATATTGTGTGCCTAATGCCACCTGTCTATGTCAATGCATAAATCAACCTCTTCTTGGTTTGTGGTTCTAGTTGGCCTTGTTTTGGGCCTTGAAGTGGTTCTCTAACATCACAGCCATAGTCATTGACACATTAAAACACCTTAGATCTAAGCCCGAGGAGAATCAAGATTCAGAGTCAAATCATAGTGGCTAGTACCTCGTAGTCGTCAGTCATCACTCGTCACCTTACAAAGGTAAGGAGTGAGTGCATGACATGAGTGAGTGAATGATTGAGTTTACCAAGGATGATTTCCTCCCGAGTGTTGTTATTTAATTATTTATCCTAATGGTATCAATGAACTTTTTAATATATTGTTAAAAAGCTTTCTATGCCTCCAAATAAGTACAAAATATGCCAAATAAGGGGAGCAATGTAGTCTCCCAGGCTTGCAACCAACCGAAGGATGCCACCTCGACACCTGATAGTCAAAATCATAGAGGTCATTGACACCATTAGGATAAATAATTAAATAACAACACTCGAGAGCAATGTGTTAGTTGCAATCAAATGTGTGGGGAATGTTATGTGTGGGGAACATTGCAAATATATTCAAATGCAACATCGGATTATTTCTAGCTTCAGATTCTAAGTCATTGTGCGTAAGATGATCAATAATAAGTTCGCATGTTGCTAACTCTGTGTTTGGAGGCCCTTCAAATTCAGTTGATGCGTATGTTGAAGATGATGTGAAATCACTTAAAGGATTAAATGGAGGAACTTCAAGTTCATGATTGTTCATACTAATGATGTAGATATTCATGCCACTCAAGTTGATGAAGCCTTAAGTTTCCTGGAGGAGAATAGCAGCGAAGCAAGAACACTTGAACATGAGAGTGAGTCCTTACACTCATATTTTCTCTTCATACCCCATCTTAGAAGCTCGTATCAAAAGATGAACAAGGATAAGGTTGAGTCTACGGAGGCTTATCTTAAGTTGCAGCATGAGTTTTCAGCATACTTTGCAATGTGCCTCGAATTAGATCAATCACACCATGCAAGACTCGAGTCAAGACTCTCATCAAATGAGAAGGGCTTATAACATGAATACTATAACACTAATTGATTCCGTCTCTGACATAATGGACAATTTATGAGACCCAACTCAAAAGATGACCAACGTCCAATTATTTTATCATGAAGAAGTAAATACTCCATTCAATCAAGGATAATCGACAATGGGAAAATCACTAATGAATTTACATCCATTGTTGTATGCCATTTTACTAATTGCGACCATCCACTTGAACTGATCATATTTTTGCAATGGACTGCCCAGTCGATTACACTGTAATTTTTGTAGTGATTCCATAAATTGGGAGAGATGTAAAATAAAGCTGCATCTAGAATAAAAGGCACATAAAGATAGTCAACTATCAACAGATTGAAAACAATTGGAATATTGGGATGGGACTAAAAAGCTCAAGCATTGGCATACTAGTGATGAATATTATGAAGAGTCTGCATTCTCATGATGGATATTATACAGCGACAGTGAGTTATTCCAACTTCACAGCAATGCACAGGTTCTCACTACACATTCAACTAGAGCCACAGAGATAGAGATAGCGAGCAATTTCAAATGCCCGCTAAAGGTTTGAGGTGATGAAGGATGTTAAGAATTTATTGATTTTTTTGCACAAAACTAAGAAGGCTATGGAGATCCTCCCCCCCTCTTCAAGTGGCAACCATAAGGAGTAGTCCAATGCTTCGACATGGTGGATTTTAATTGACATAATATTCAGCCAGTATTTGTTTGTACGCCTTGTCTAGAGCTAATATAATTTAAATTTTGTTTTGTTGTGCAGGGTAAAAGGAGATAATCTGAACAGAGTTTGGCATTGTCAAGATGTCTCAGCAGATGCAGTGGGGTCATTTGAGACATGCGAATGAAGAGGTGAGAGTGACCAGGGAGCAAGGTAGGCAGGACTGGGAATTACCAAACCGTCACTATGGTGAATTATTGAGAGACCTAGAGTAGGTGATGTCGTGACGAGGTGGGCACCAAGGAGGGGATTGCTGAAGACAATGACGGGGATTGCGGAAGAAGGTGACAAAGTATTTTATGTGACAAAATAGTCTTAACGCCAAGCAAAATTCTTGAAGCATTAGACTACTCCATGAACAATCTAACATAGAGGGAATTTACAAGTAGGTGAAACTGATGTGAGTCTGTTTTTAATAACATTTCCCGTAATAATCTCTAGAGGGAAATGAACACAAGTGCATATTTTCTATCAAAAGGAATACAATTTACATCTTACTCAAGTTTTCTTATGGAATCTATTGATGGTGTTCAAAGCAGTGATATCCAGAGCACTTTCAAGGCTAAAATTTGAAATTCAAGATCTTGTTTGAAGCAATCACATTAATATCGCCAATTAAAACAGCTATCATATCCAAAATATACATGAAAATCCAGATGAGCTTAAAAGACCAAATGAGAATTCACATCATGAGCATTGATACCCAGAAACATAGTGTTTTATTTTAAAAAATTATTAAAATTTTCACATACAACTTGGAAAGCAATCTGGTTCAAATTCTAAAACCAAAATCTAAAAGATAGGCACAATATGATTGAGACAATCATTCTTATATGGCCATGAAGGTTAAACTATGCCTTTGAATCATGGGCAAACAACCCAATAAATGCTTGCAAAATAACAGAAAAGCCTCAAACTCTCACCAGCTCAAATCAAGAGAATGTGGCAAAAGACGGAGATACAAAACTGCTTAAACCAAAATTAGGATTACAGCAAAGCTCCAAACTCACATTAGCTCAAACCAAGTAGAATGTTGCTACCAGCAGAGATATTTAAAACTACTTAAAATCAAAATTAAATTGCAGGCATAAACACCCTCAATATGTGATAATGAGCACATATCTAATTCATATTCCTAGAATACACTAGCACCAAAATATCCAAATAAAACTGGTTTGCAACTGTTTTCAAAAACCCTATCAATGAACTTTGGATCACTATTTCTGTGTTAAATATAACTACATCCTTTACATCAATCAACAACAAGCATCCCATGTCTGTTGGTTTCGTTATAAAATTAAAACCACCCAATTAACAAATGAAATCAACAACACCTAATTCGCACCCAAAAATGCAGAAATTCGACTCGATAGAGGAGGGTTTCAACTCACTGTTGCCATTTAGGGTCTGTCGGGATATGCAGACATGGCCAGAGCGGGTGCCACAAAAAAACCCAATTCAATAGTACTCGTTTCAAATCCAAATGAGGACAGGGCCAGAGCGGGTGCAACCAAAATCGCAAAGGAATGCACAGTCCAGACTCGTAGACAACTGGACCGGGTGCCACCAAAATCCCAAAGGAACATGCATAGTGAAGGAGGTCACGTCCCAATAGTCGGTTGCAGGGGGTGTCGTCGAAGCCAACACAACAACAGAGCTCATGCAAGAGGTATGAAAGCACAATGAAGGAGGTCATGGCCCAAGAGCTGGTTGGAGGGGGGTGTCGTTGAACCCAACAATTGCATGGGGGTGCCGTCGAATCCAACACAACAACAGAGCTCATGCAACAGGTATGAAAGAATAGTGAAGGAGGTCACGGCCCAAGAGCCGATTGCAAGGGGGTGCCATCAAACCTGACAATTGCAGGGGGGGTGTCGTCGAAACAAATAATGCAACAGAGCTCATGCGACAGGTATCAATTGTTTTGCAGTTACGTTATTTTTTCTTGTTTAAACAATAATATTATATATTAAAAATAATATTATATATTAACAATAATATTATATATTAATAATTGTATTGATTATTGTATTGTATTATATATTAATAATTGTATTGTATTATTAATAATTGTATTGTATTATTAATAATTGTCCCTTTTTCCAATTCTAAATGCATCACATTTTCCTACAATGCTTTGAATTTGTCCTCCATTTCCTCAACCTTTTCTTTGTTTCTTTCTTCTCCATCTTCCAATAGTACCAACTTCCCTTTGTGCTTCTCTAAATGAGATTTTCCTCATTACTTGTATTCTCATGTGTCTAAGATCCCTAGCATAATTTTTCTTCGATTCCATGCTTGAAGATTCCTATCTACTCGTAATCTTTGCCATGCTCTCTTGACTATCATCACAATGCCATTCACAATGGCAAATATACTATTGAAGGTATGAATTCTCACAAAAGGCACAACAGTTAGGGTGGCCATGATGATTCACGATGATTCTGGGAGGTAACTCATTAACCAAAACTCATTAACCAATGTTGTATTCCTAAGAAGTTGTAGAGAAATTTGGGAGAGAGTAGACTCAGATCCCCGTACCTCAATGGCCAATGGAGTAACCATCCATGAAATTAAGAAAATTCCAAAAATCCCTTGCCAAAGTTGGGCCACCTTGGACTACCGAATGAAGGCCACGTGACAATCCTCATGCAAATTACCACACACACATAGGGTCATCCCATCCTTCCACCATTCAAATGGAAATTGCAATAGGATATGTGGTATGGAACACGATGGATCTCTCTCCCATTAATTCAATGGTGCATGTACTTTGTCTATTGACGCTTGCCTTGGTTGGATGGATGTTTCATGGAGTATTTCTATGGGTTTAAAGTTTAGGGGAGGTGACATTGCATCCACCTATCTATTTTTTATACCACACCTATTGGCATATTGCAAGCTTAATTTGATAAATAATAAACTACATAATTTAGTCATTTGAGGATGTGCAAGAAATCAACAAATTGAAAATATTTTATCAACTCTTACACTCCAAGGAGATTCATTTTCAAGTTGGGGTCATGAGGAAGAATGATAAAGACTATATGAAGAAGGATTTTCATAGAGTCTCATAGAACCATTATGTTTTTTAATCCCAATTACTTCACAGTCATCACTTCTTGCCTTAGTGCTACAAATTCCACCCGGTTATTTGTTGTCTCTCCTTATTCCCATGCATATGAAGTTTCTTGATTTCCTTCGAGGTTAAGAATGGCCCCCTCGTGCTTACCTTCCCTAGGATATACCTAATTACTCTAAATGTAATATATTTTTTAAAATAATATAATAGATAACTGAAGTCAATAAATCCATTCATATTTATTAAAATAACATATTAGATAAAGAGTTTATTGAAATGACACATTATATAAAGATTTTAAAAATAAAAGCTAACATTTTTTATTAACCATTATTTAAATAAAATTAAACACGTGTTAAATATTTTTGATAACTTACATAAATGAATTATAAAATATCAAACACATTTCTTCATACATAAAAGCTCTATATCTTACCTAACTTGGATTGTTTGTATCACTAATCACAACAAAACATTCGACACACTTAAAAAAATCTTTAACACCAACAACACTCGCATATTTTTCAAATTTAACCCACACACTTATAAAAATACTCTTCACCACAAATAATGCATTTATATTTATGAAGAAGAACCAACATGCTTATAACATTCACATAGTTATGTAGTATGCCTAAAATCACAAGATAATGATCATTTAAATTAACAACAATGTCCATTATAACCTTGATTTAGATAAACGACAAACAATGCCTTGTGTATTTGTAAGGCTCTATTCATTTCATAGGTTTACAGTTAACATCACATTGGCATGCATTTCGATTAGCAACATAAGATCCCATTGTTTGTCATCTATTTAAGTTTTCATAATTTCATTTGGAAGTAATTTTGTATTTTCCACAGTTAATTACCACCATCAAATAAGCCTATAAGCACACATATTTTGCACAATATAACTTTACAAGGTTAGTGCAGTGGAAACTTCCTCAAAGACCAATCAGTAACCATGCCAAGGTTGTCCAATTTTGAGGTAACTATCACTAACGCTATTACTAGTTAATATATCATTGCATTAAAAATAGGAACATTGATGACAATATTGTTCAAAATATTATATTGACAATTTAAGTTACCAATCCATTTGTATAAAACTTATGATAATTGTTCTAATATGAAATAACCCAAGAATTAACACATAAATCTTATAACTTCATTTTGTATCTTGCTCAATCGACACATGTTCGATTCAAACCATTAACACTACAACATCCAGGAACAACCACACTACTGCACATGTAGAAAATAATTAGATTAGAAAACTAATTTTCAAATATAACCAAGTTAGTCAACAAAATGAACATATGGTGAGTGCATTTACTTTAACCTCAAAACATTGCGTACCTCTATTTTTCAACAATTAAATGTCATTCATCTTCGTCTTCATCCAACTCAACATTTGTATCAGGATCTAGTTCTAAATAAATATTGATGAAAGGATCATTCACATCGTCATTAGCATCAAAGTCGTCTTTGCTAATATAGTCATCCATATCGTCAATGAGATCATCGTCTGTTGCATTTGCATGATCAACCTCTTCAACTTCTTCATATAACACATCGAATGCAG
Organism: Larix kaempferi; assembly: GCA_027924585.1. Lineage (NCBI taxonomy): Eukaryota > Viridiplantae > Streptophyta > Pinopsida > Pinales > Pinaceae > Larix > Larix kaempferi. Next base: position 1,070,306 of record BSBM01000737.1, read on the forward strand.
CCTGATCTGAATCATCATCATCATCTTCTTCTTCGTGATTATCTTCATCATCTAGTACATGATTATACTTTACTGGTCTTCCTCTTGGATCGTATCGAACAACGTATGACCAACCTGCTTTACCTGGTACCTTGGAGTAGTAAACTTGCTCACATTGACTTGGAAGAACATAAGGCTCTGTACCCAGTTCAAATGCCCTTGTATTAAACATGGTAAATCCATTAGCATTCTCAATAACAGTTATTTCAGGATCACGTTCATGCATCCATAGCCTATACCACTTCACCTCAAACAAAACTATTTTAAAGGAATTAAAATCACACTCAATAATGTCCTCCAAATTCCCATAGTACCTATTCTCGGTTTCTTCTTGATGTCTATCACTTCTAGAGGAAACATTGGTGACCTTAAACACTACAATTATCCCACAATCCGAGGTTTTCTTGTTATCATCCAACTTTTTGATACGAAATTTACGACCATTACACCACATAGCCTTGTGATGTTTCAACTGCAACATTGGCAACATGTTAAAAATACATTGTCAATTAATAAAAGTCATATAGGAGTTAGTAAATATAATTGAAAACTTAAACAAACGAAATGTAATTGGAAAAATGAATCGAATTAACTAGAAATAATGTACTGGGTAAAAAATTTACTAGCCTTTTTATCTTTTAAACCATATGCAAAATCAACTTCACTTTGTGACGTAAGGTCAGGAATTTGATGTCGAATATGATGAGTTGTTTAATCATGTTACTGACCCCTTCCCATGATAACCTACCAAATAATTCTTCACAATATTTGATCCAATGCCTCATCCAATCAAGGTTGTTTGCAATGTATAAATGTAAAGCATCCCACACTCGACCAACTATAGGATAAAATAACAATTCAATATCATTAATTAGATCATTAAAGGCACATATAAGTTTAATATAATAGTTGAAAATGCATAATTATTAAAAAGAGTTAAAAAACAGTATGATAATATAAAAGTGGAAAAAATAAATGTGTAACATATTAATTCAACAACGTATAATAATAATTACCTTTCACAGTCCTCAATGTACCTCTCCCCAGTAGGACCTCCCATTCAAATTTGTTGATGGAGTCGAGATTCCAAATGCGAGGCACATTCATATTTTCTGCTAATTTAGGTAGATATTCACTAATGTACACCATGCATTGATATACCATGTATCCTTCAACCATAGAACCCTCGGGACGCACTCTTTGTCTAACAAAATCCTTCAATGACTTCAACTGCCTCTCCACCATCCACATCGACCTTGCATGTACTGGTTCACATAATTCAATCTCCTCAACTTGGTGTATGAGGTAGTGTTCTTGTGCATTGAAAAATGCTGGAGGTAGATATTGTTGCATTTCACACATTAGTCGGGGAATTTCTCTCTTCCAATGCCTTATATCTTCTTTATGGATTTCTTCTGATGAAAGCCACCTACAAATGATCCAATAAAACAATATATCAAGGCATATATAATATTTGTGGGAAAAACATAATATGTCAATAAGTTCCGCTACAAACCACAAACCAAGTACATTTTCCATGTAAAACATTACTTACCTCATGTATTTTCCAAGAACATAAATAATATGTTTTATGTTGTTGTCAAAGTCGTCTGGGAGAGACAAAGGTAGAACATACTGTATCAAAAAACACATAATTATTAATATTTATTTCAAAATAACATAATAAAATTAATAAAATATTGCATACCGATAATGAAATATATTATAGACTCATGATTACCTTAATGAATGTATGCCAATCATGTGTTTTAACCCCTGCAAAATCACCTTTTTTCGTCAAGATATTCTTTAGATTTGACGAAAAACCCATCGGAAACATGATATTTTTTATGACCTTTTTTACAATATTGCTCTGTTGCTCCGTTAAGCACCAAGGAAGACTAATATTCTGTTGGAGTCCATCTCCATTATAATTAACGATCACACTTTGCAATGCGTGATTAGCTTCTTGGATGTCACTACAAATCTTTCCAATTTTTTCTTTGTCAGTCCTTCCATCTAATATTCGCCATAACATTTCTGTTATGTTCTTCTCGATATGCATTGTGTCAAACAAATGAACTATTCGTAGGTGCTCGTAGTATGGAAACCTATTGAATTGAATCTGGTAAATTTTGATTCCTCGTGTGCCTTAACGACATTCATGAAACATCAACAAAATCAAATTAAAACTAATTAATCAATAATGGTATAACATATCGCGCTGAACATAATTCAATACAAAAAAAAATTGGCATACCTTGATGGTTTCTATTATATTCCACCTTCCATAGGTGAGGTGTCATTCTTCGTGGTTTTTTTCCATTCTCTTCTTTACCATTAAATTTTTCTTTGTCTGTAGTTCGATAACTATGGTTCTTAGGCAAAAAGTGCCTATACTCATCGAACACTTCCTTTGCTAAACTCCTTGAACGGCGAGATTTTATCCTGGGACTGCAAAATGGACATGCAAATTTACCCTTGGTTTGAAGACCTACAAGATATATGAATTGGTGTAGCAAATTAGAATTACAATTTAAAATAATGCATGATATTATCAACAGATATATAAAATATTAAGGAACAAAAGAAAGTAACAACATACCACAAAAATGTGTTAACCCGGGAGCATCATGAATTGTAAATGCAAGTATTCCATGGAATTGAAATCGTCTTTGCCCTATTGGTCTAGAAATATCATACATAGTGACGCCAGCCCATAACTTCAACAACTCATCAATAAGAGGCTCAAAATATACGTTCATATCTTTAACCTGGTACTTTCCTAATTGGTCAAACATACATGATTAATTATATTTTGCGCCTATATGTCGTTATATATAAAAGACATAATTATCATGCACGAACCAAATCAATGAAATATTTATTGATCAGACTTTCAATTAAAAAAATACCTATTAGTTAAATACCTAGAACAATCATTGCCAACATTGTGTGCTCTCTCTTGATCAACATCCAAGGAGGAAGGTTATTGTTTATAACAAAAACAGACCACACTGAGTAGGTAGAACGAAGCTTTCCAAATGGATTGGCACCATCAGCTACCAAAGAAAGTTTAACATTACGAGGATCTTCTTTAAAAATTGGCCACTTTTCTTCAATGTAACTCAATGAAGAACCATCTGCAGGCATTCGAAGAACATCGTCGCGACTTCTATTCTTTACATGGAAATCCATAAACTATGCTATACTTTGACAGATGAACAACCACTGGAAACGTGGAATTATCGGAATATAACGAAGAACTTTTTGAGGCACCTTTTTTGTCACTTTATCGGTTCGATACCTACTTGTTTGACATTGTGGGCATTCATTTTCTAATGCATATTGTCCATAGTATATGATATGATCATTAAGACATGCATCAATAGCTTGATACTCCATATCAAATGCTTTCATAATGACATATATCTCTCAATATGTGCATGGTAAAATATTTGAAGTTGGTAATAGAAATTCACCTAACAATTACAAAATTCAAAAGAATAAATCAATGAAAACAATATTAATCATCAATATCACATCCAAACTTTACAAATTAGATAACAATAGCAACAATATAGGAAAAAATTCAACCCTTTCTATAGATATTGTGAACATGCAGACAAAAATAAAAAACAAATTACATACCTTAGTATATGTGTCAGACAGGTGTTTGATAAACCATTCAAAACCTTCAAGTTCACTAACAACAATATAGCAGATAGAATATTTGTTTTTGAGCCTTCATAAAGAGGTTAACGTGACTTCTCAATTAGAGGATCAACATCATCACTATCATCCTGGTTGTCCTCATCCATTCGAGCAAATGTGTCTTAAATCAATCTATGTATCTCATCTTCCTGATTTGTATCACTAATGTTATCTACATCCATTATATCATCAGAAATAACTACTTGATCATCTTAAATATTCTGATGTAGAAGTTCGTCGGTGTAATATCCCGAATTTTGGACTAATTATTTGTGTTGTTAAATTGGGCCACGGCCCCAGAACATATGTTTTATTTTGAATATTGGGCATTAACCGTAGCACCTATGATTTATTCTTTTATATATTGACATATCGGGCATGGACCCTGACTGACTTCTTTATTTGAGTGAATACTGAGCGAGAAGGCCCCAATGTTTTAAATGATGTTCTTCAGCTTTTATATGGGTACAAATCCTAATATACTGAGATGATCTTTTGTTACTTACTGTGCAGAGCTATGACTTTACATGATTTGACTTATGAGTGTGTTGAGCGTGGACTCAGAATCACACATATAACCTACGTACTGGGCATAAGCCCCGATGTACCTAGAAGAATGTTTATGTACTGGGAGTAAGCCCTGAGGTACATTGAGTGTTGGGCCAAATCCCTAGAGCACTCTAAGCTTGATAAATGAATACCGGATCCGAGGAAACTTAAATATTCTAGATGTGCCTCACAACCACATTCTAGCACCAGTGTTGAGCAGAGGCTCTGGAATTGCACTAGCGTAATGCCCATGTGAGAGTGTTGAGTTAAAAGGATCTGAAGAGCACTCGGGGTTACTGGATCTCAAAGTGTTGAGTCGGAAGGACTCTGAATAACTTTTACTTTCATCACATTTATTTAATTTGATTAAATGATTCATCTTTTATATATCATCAAGTACTGCGGGAACTACCATGTTATACAAGGGAATTCAACATGCAAAGACAGAGACTAGAGGTGCCTATCCAAGTTTACCAAGACCGTCCAACTAATTGGACCTTGTCCTTAAAAGTTAAAAGAAGTATCATGTGAAGATACATAATTAAATAAAAGATAATTACCACCACTTAAAGCATGGGATGACTAATAGTAGTCTTCTATGAATAAACATGCACAAAGGCCTCAAGGATAATATTATTATTAAATAGCTTTAATAATAATGTTGTTATTATGTATTTATGAAATATAATTATTATATATAGTTTATGCATCATTTAATATTATTAATGATGTATTGATACTTAGACTGAAATATAAATATTGTTATCAAAAATTATTATGATGAGCTTAAAGCAAAAATCACTTATAGTTAGAACAATTGAAAAAAAAGTCTTAGTGCAAAAGACTAGATATTTATTAAATATAATCTTTTAAATATTAATTATTTAAATTAAAGAAAATAATTATTCCAATAGTCATAATTCAAGACTCCCCTACTTAAAGAGGGCAGATCCCAAGTTTTCGGGGATCATCTATCTTTTTCATTATCATTCTCTGATGGTAACTAAAGGAAAGTCTTCTGCGCCAAGAAACTGAACCAGCAGTAGCCCTAGGTCCTCTATCTCTTTTGCAAGTTGGAATCCAGCTCGTGGGGATCCATATAGAACCAGGAACGGTTGTAGGATAATGGTTGGGAGGAACACGGCAGCCCCAAATTTATCCAGCTAAGGAAAATCACCCTAACAGGTTAGCTAATCACAATAGGCTTTACATTAATTATTGTTTCAATGTGTAGGTTTCTACAAGAAAGGATCGAGTGTCCAAGCAACCAGGTATGTGGTATTAATTGTTTCAATTTCCCAGTTATAGTAGATGTAGGCATTTAAATTAGAATTTATTCTTCAGCAGTGTTCTCATTATAAACATTATCAACACTTAGAGGTTTCACCCAGAAACCAATGGAGGGTCTAGCAGGCCTAGCCCAGCTAGCCTTTGCTAGACAACACCCCATCATAAAATTTAGGAACTCTACTATGGGTTTCTTCTTTTAGAAGGTTCCTAATACTACGCATTTCTCCCAATGTTTCTCCATATTATCTTCTAGGTTAGGTTTATTATGTTTTCTTTTATATATGTATATGTTTTCTGTTTGAATCGTTATTCTTTATTAAATTCGTTGTGCAAGGTTTTATCTCTTCCTATTAATTCTTTTAATTATTATTCTTTCTATACTGGAGGATCACCAAATAGAAGTGACAAAGGTATCAGGCCAGGCAACGAAACTCTCAGCCACACTACACTTTCCAAGTTATCAACATCTCTATGATTTCAACCAACAGTCAAACTTTACATCTAAACGCAATAGCTAGTTCAAGGAGATTCGTTTTCCAAAACATAGACTCAGATATAATTCAATTGTGTTCTATATTATATTATGGGTTCCAATCCAAAGACCCTCACGGGCTTGCCTCTTATTTCATAGATCGAATCCCACTAACAATCAAACGCTTCTCATAACCAAAAACGCAACTGGCAAACGAAGGCTACGAATTCATACAAATATAAATGCAGATCTTTTAAGTAAATATTAAATTCGAAAACTCTAATGGGCACGACTCCCAATCCAAAGATCGAATCTCATATCATAACAATAGGAGTTCGTTCTTTGCAAAGTTAAATAACCACAGGTCTGGATATCAAACCCCTGGACCAGCTCATATTTTTCAGAAACATTTTCTTTAAACTAGACAGAAGATAAGAGTACCATCGGCATCAACGAAATATAGATTGGCCATTTAAAAGCACAAATCGATTAGCTACAGGATAGTCCTGCAACAACACATTCATTCATAAATTATCTTACACATAGGAAGGAAAACAATAACGCGGGACAGAGGAAAGGTAAGCCCCACATTTCAGTATGGAACCCATTTAATAGACAATCGATTTTTCCATCAAAGATTATAGACTAACAGAAGCACCATTTAAAAACACAGTAGCCAAGGTTTCTTCATACGGGCATGTAAGCCTCATAGAAAAGAAAACACAGATGCCCTTTTCTCCATTTCAAAACTTCAACGACGAGACCCATGCTTACATATAGGAAAGAAAAATACTCTTTCAGAATCCCATATTTACACAAGTACAAATACATGGATAGAAACTGAAACCAATCCATTAAACCCTACTACAAGCATAGAGACCCCCAGAAGTTTTCACCATCGAAATAATAATTACAATGACTTTTCATACACCTAGTCAAGCCAAAGGCGACCACTCCTGAGACTTCAAAACTTGAGTGAGCCAAAGGCCTCACGAAGTCTCACCATCATAACTTATCATAACTAAGATATGTAGGTGTGAGTAATTGAAAGAACCCAGAACTTACCCTTCCAACGCCTCATGAAGTTCGTAATGTCTCCCTTCTGGAACAACGTAGGGAGCCACATCATACCTGCTAACAAAGGAAAAACCAAAGGAGTTAGGACCTGAACATTTGAAGAAATATGGATTTAAAAACTGAGGAATTACAATGTTAACGAGGAGAGTGGTTTCCTGTAGATGGCTTTGCTTCATCGTCACTACAACCACCAACGATACCCTGGCCATGAGTGTAGCTCAGGCCAAGCGTAGTTCTTCACCAACAAACTAGAACTCCCTCTCAGCTAAAAGACAAGAAAACCCACGAACTGACAACTTTTGGAAAACCCTCATTACAACCCTTAGCCCAGCTGGCCAAGGGCCACGTGATAGCCATGTGCACATTTATTACAAACCAACTACCACGACAGGGCCAAATTACGAATTACAAACTATATAGTATAGTTTTGTGGGTTCAAGCGCTTGGAAAATTATCACTAGGATAAAGACTTCAAACCATGCATATTAGCACAAAAGGGTGTCTTCACTTGAGAGTATCCTTTTGCTTTACGTAATAGAATTACTCAAATGTTGGTCACTGAAGGACGCCTGCAAGGAGTTAACAAATAATTATGCATTAGCGAAATCGCTAATAAGTCCACAGGTTTCAAACAGTCACACCTTACCTCTCGGCGACCCCGCCAGGAGTGCTTAGGTTAACCCCAAAGTTTCAGGGTATTTCAACTTCTCACGACAGGTCCATCATACCTGAGGATTGACATTTGGACAATTGACATTTTTAAACATACATAAAGATCATATAGGAGGAAAAGAGACTGCTAGTATTATTTCATGACTGAACTTTACGCAAACATACTCATTACAATTATTTCCGCAACAAAAGCAGGACCGACAGAAACTACCTTGCTAGGAATTTTCCTGAACTCCTAAATACCGAATGCAAGTACCAATACTTTTTCAGAGTGCTGAAGTTAATTTATAAATATATAATCTATGTTAGGCAAACTAGCAAGAAGAAGAAATTTTTTTATTTTTTTATTTTTAGGGTTATTACAAGTGGTATCAGAGCTCAGTTACAAAAACTAAGTGACCTATTGGGCTCATTACAAACAGAACATTCGCTGTCGATACTCAGTAAACAGAATCATACATTTAAAATTTTGTTTTTTGTTTGATGTGGAAATAAACTAACATATTTTTCTGCTCTTTATACTTATATAACATTTCAGATACATACATTGTCTGAAAATGAATGCAGAACAGGGCAGCAGCATACATGGAAATATGAACTCACCACCACGAGAGCAAGAAGTGGTGGTAGAACTAAACTCATATTTGATGAAGTCTATGCAAAATATGCAGGCAGAGTTCCAAAGCTTCCGAGATGAAAATATGAAGGAAAGAAGAGAGCAGCAAGCCATAAATGAAGCTCTGCTTCAGACTTAACAGGGGCAAAACCCCACGGACAGCCCACACACTCAGTCAACTTTTAAAAATGGAAATAGTCACCCAAAGAAAATTGTGAGTCCTAAGGGAGAGGAACAGGGTGAAATCATACCTAAATCGATGGAAGAGGACTGTAAGAATTCTTCCAACTATGAGGGTTCACCACCTCCTTGCAAGAAAATGATGAAAAGTGACGACAATTTACAAGGAGAATTCAGAAAGATAAAATTTCCAACCTATGACGGAGAAATTAACTCGGGGGAGAAGGATGAGGAGTGGCTGCTAGCAATGAATAAGTACTTCAAAGTTCATAATTACTCCAATGAAATGCAAGCCCGACTAGCCATATACAACCTGAACGGTAAAGATGCCAAATGGTGGCGGGACTTGAAACACACCAAGGGACCAGAACTGAGAAACATAACATGGGAAACTTTCAGCAGAACATTCCAGGACAAGTATATGTCCGAAAGATTCTTTGACAAGAAAATTAAAGAATTTCATGAGTTGAAAACGGGCTCCCTAATTATGGAGGCATTCATAAACCGATTCTTAGACTTGTTGCACTATGTGCCATACATTAAAGATGAGAAGGTCAAAATACAACAATTCTTGGGGAGGCTGCCACCAAACTTTAGAGAAAAGATAGAGTTTGACATGCCCAAAACCCTTGATGTGACCTTACATAAAGCAAGATTGTGTTATGAACATGGACAACCAAGGAATGACAACCTCAACAGAAGCAGAGATAGATTCAGAACCTTCACAGACAACCGCAGACTAGGTTTTAGACCTCCACCTTACCAGAAACATAGCAATAGTTTTCCACCCAATAGAGGCTTCAAGCGACCTCAAGCACGACCAAGTGCACCCCTGCCACCTGTCAACGGGCCAGTTTTTTACAAAGGGACCAAAGCTGTCCCACCAACTATTTCTTGTTGGAAATGCCAAGGGCCCCACTACTACAGAGACTGCCCCAGCAAAACGGATGGAGTTTTACACAATGTCCAAGCAGAACCTACCATTGGGGACATGGCAAAGACACCCAAGATTTATGCCACTCTTGATGGCCGACAGGAAGATCACCAAGCCACCATGGTTGAGATTGCGGGTAAGATCTCTAACACAACTGTTTCAATTTTAATAGATCCCGGTGCATGCCGAAGTTACATATCCCCTAAGTTAGTGGACACTTGTAAGTTGAACCGAGAGCCTCACGAGAAACTGTGGCTAGTACAAATAGCCACCGGTACCAAACGAAAGGTCTTAGAGTTAGTTAAAACTTGTGATATCGACTTAAACGGTTTCCAAACTAGGCTAGAATTAAACATTCTACCCCTAGGGTCGTACGGTGTACTTATCAGCATGGATTGGTTAGAAGCGCACCATGTCCTACGAGACTACTTAAACAAATCCTTACTCTGCAGGGATGACCAGGGGAATCAGAAGACGATTCAGGGTATCCCTAAGAAAGTGTTGGTACGACAGATCTCCGCCTTACAAGCGAAGAAATGTATCATAAAAGGTTGCAAACTCTTTGTCATCAATATCCAAAACATAGAAACTGATAGGGAACAGAAGATCGAAGACTTCCCAGTCCTTGTAGAGTTCAAAGATGTATTTCTCGAAGAAAGACCAGGATTACCACCCAAACGAGACTTAGACTTTTCCATTGAACTAACAATCGGGTCAGTACCAGCTTCTAAAGCCCCGTACCACATGAGCACACCAGAATTGGTGGAACTCAAGCTTGAGTTACAAGAGTTAATAGACAAAGGATACATTCGACCAAGTGTGTCCCCTTGGGGTGCACCGATACTCTTCGTCAAGAATAAAGATGGAACGATGCGGATGTGCATCGATTACCGCCAACTCAACAAGATGACCATTAAGAACCGCTACCCACTCCCTAGGATCGATGACTTGTTTGACCAAGTCGAAGGAGTGAAGATCTTCTCAAAGATCGACTTACAATCCATATACCATCAGGTGGGGATCCGTGATGAGGATATCAACAAAACCGCATTTCAAACCCATTACGGCCACTACGAGTTCGTAGTGATGCCCTTTGGGTTGATGAACGCACCGGCCAACTTTATGTGCATGATGAACAACATCTTTAGTAAATACCTTGATAAGTTTGTTCTAGTCTTTATTGACAACATTTTGATCTCCTCCAAGAACGAAGTAGAACATGAGGAGCACCTCCGAATTGTTTTACGGATACTAAGGGAAGACCAACTTTACGCCAAGTTTAGTAAGTGCGACTTCTACAAACCCCAGATTCAATACTTAGGAAATATCATTTCCGAGAAGGGAATAGTCGTCGACCCCGAAAAGGTCAAAGCTATCGAAGAATGGCCCACACCTACATGCGTATTTGATATAAGATCGTTTTTAGGTTTATCTGGCTACTAACGAAAGTTCATTAAGAACTTTTCACGGATTGCATGTCCCATGAATGCCTTGCAGAAAAAGGCAAACAAGTTTATCTAGACAGATAAGTGTGAAGAAAGCTTTCAAAAGCCGAAACAACTACTGATTAGTGCACTTGTCACGTCCCCTCCCATCATACCAGCTAGATGGAGAGGATGGTGACGTCAAACCGGGCATCTAGCCCCATGAACTATTATGTAAGCATTCATATAATATAAAAGAAAATATGAAGATGCAAATTATTTTAAAACACAGCGGAAGTAATTTCAATACACATCCATCATACATTCCAGATTTTTATGCCATTCAGCAATTTAAGCAATATCAAATTTCCAAATGAGAATACTTATCTTAAACCAAGCAATCCCCAAGCAACCAGCTACGCTTCTGCAACGTTCCACCCAACCGTAGGCCAGTGTGCTCCTTAATCTCTCAGCACCACTGCCACCCCCGAGCTGGGCATGATCTCCACAAGGAAAAGGGGAAGACAGGCTCATCACATAGCCAAAGATATGCCAGAATCAGCCAAGCCAACCAGCAGTTGGGTTCTTAGGCTACTAAGAGATGGGCAGAGGTGAATTACTAGGCTAGTGGCTCAACCATGGAGCTATGGATACTTCATTGGGCTCATCGAGTCAAATATGTCCTCTTCCACTCTTGAAGCTCCTGCTCACAGGTTCAAATCCAAAACGGGAAGCACTTAACAACAAAACCCCAATTGCTAGGCATGAGGAAAACGTTTTCCCAGAGTGGGATGCATGAGATGGGGTTTCAACTAACTCAGAAAAATGTGGGAACACACAAAAACGAAATTGGAAGATGGGGAACAACCCTGGGAATCCAAATCCGTTTTTAGAAAAACGTCCTTGGACATTCGGGGGCAAAAACGACCTCCATACAGTCGCCAACTCGTGGCCCTTCTCTCCCAAGCTACTGTATATGCAAAAACAAACTCCCAGGCATGGAAAAATGCAGGATTTGGATGAAAAACGGATAGGGAAAGACCCAGCTATCTCCAACCGCGTGAGTGAACGAATGCCATGGGTGAAGAATGGCTTTGGGCACAATTTCGTGGGGGTTTTCTTGCCCAGCAAACCAAAACTCGATTTCCCAGGTTGTTGTCTTGCCCATACACGAAAATTGATAGCCATACCTCTCCCATCCCAAGGCATTAATTGTATCAACCAATTCTTGGAAGAATTAAATGATTGGGTGCATGAGACCAAATGGGTAGTTGAGAGTTCATGGGTTTCCTCAATGAAATGGCTTAACACCATGGCTCAAGGGTTTGGTTATTTCCCTCCCTATTCCTTGTAAATATCATGCCCCCATATCTTTGTTGCATTGCATAGCTGGTTGCGGGTTTTTCATTTAAAATTGCATATTTACATGATGTCCAAGTTTTCATTGTGCACGGCTAGCACAAGAACCATATGCATCTATTCTAATTGCCGATACATAGAACGATAAATCAATGGCGGGGCCTTGGCCTTGAGCTCCTCACCATGACTAAATAATAATATTTACATCATTTACAATATTAATGCAATAGGGTCAAGATGGGGACGTTACGGCACTGATTCTGTGTATTGTGGATCCCAATGGGGACTTCGTCGTTTGCACGAATGCAAGCAAGGAAGGACTTGGGCGAGTCCTTATGCAAGACAATTTTTCCATATGCTACGAATTGAGGAAATTAAAAGATCATGAGCATAAGTACCCTACGCATGACCTCGAACTAGCTGCCATCATCCATGCTCTGAAGATGTGGCAACATTATCTCATGGGAAAGAAATTCCTATTGATGACTAATAACATGAGTTTGAAATACCTTTTCGACCAACCTGACCTAAATGCCAGGCAGGCTAGGTGGTTAGCCTTCCTTAGTGAATACCATTTCGAACTAAAGCATATAAAAGGCAAGGAAAACAAGATTGTGGATGCCTTGAGCTGTCGAGCACATATGCTTTACGAAGTCACGGTGAGTCAAATTGACTCAGACTTACACCACAAGATTCGAACGGCTTGTAAGAGTGACCGTTACTACACGGAAATCCTTGCAAAGATCCAAGAAGACAGATTATTCCAGCAACAAAAGGAATATAAGACAGACAAGTCAGGACTGCTGTGGTCAAAAGAAAGACTCTACATCCCGGAGAGTGGAGACATTAGATCAAACATTCTCACCGAGTTTCACCAGAAACCCTATTCAGGGCATCCTGGATATCAAAAGATGATATCGTAAATCAAGAAGCATTACTTTTGTCCTAAGTTGAAAGCTGACATCGCCATGTTCATCGCGAAATGTCAGGAGTGCCAACTAGTCAAAGCAGAACACCAACACCCCTCCGGATTACTTCAACCTTTACCCATTCTGGAATGGAAGTGGGAGGTAATAAGTATGGACTTCATTACAGGCTTACCCAAGAGTAAGAAACTGAACAACTCCATCTTTGTAGTGGTAGACAAGCTGTCTAAAGCTACCCACTTCATACCAATGAAATCTACCTACAAAGTAGTTCACATCGCAGAAATATTCTTAAAGGAGATCTTTCGATTGCACGGGATACCCAAGGCAATCATTTCCGATCGAGACACGAAGTTCACTAGAAACTTCTGGAGAGCATTGTTCTCCGGTTTGGAAACCCAGTTACAATTCAGTACCGCGTACCATCCCCAGACTGACGGACAAACAAAATGAGTAAACCAAATCCTCGAGGACATGTTGAGGATGTATGTCATGAATAACCCTACCAAGTGGGAAGATTATTTGCACCTCGCAGATTTTGTATACAACAACGGTTATCAAACCTCAGCCAAAATGAGTCCTTTCTAGGTACTCTACGGCAGGAAATGTCGGACACCCGTGACTTGGGATAGTCCAGTAGACAGACTTATGTTAGGACCTGACCTACTAAAAGACTTGGAATAGCTAGTCTCCAAGGTACAACTGAACTTAAAAGAAGCACAAGACCTCCAAAAGAGTTATGCGGGCAAGAAAATAAAAGACAAAGACTACCAAGTCGGTGAACATGTGTTTCTAAAAATAAAGGAAAAAAAAAGCTCGTTGAGTTTGGGACGTTGCGGGAAACTAGCCCCAAGATTTTGTGGACCTTTTGAAATACTGGCCAAGAAGGGCCCAGTGGCTTATGAGTTAGCCTTACCAAATCATATAAAAGTTCATAATGTTTTTCATGCTTCATTATTAAAGAAATATGTATACAATAATAAACATGTTATTGATTGGTCCTTATTACAGGTGGATCCCGAAGGGGAGTTCATGCCAGAACCACTCCACATTCTGGACAAGAGAGAGGTGCAGCTTAGGAGGAGGACCATTACTTAGTTGAAAGTGCAATGGAGGCACTTTGGACCAGATGAGGCTACTTGGGAGAATGAGACCACCATTAAAGAGGCATACCCCTCCTTGTTTCATGACCTCATTCCTAGTCCCTAGAAACATCGAGATGGTGTTTTTTCTAAGCAGGGAGGGATGTCATATCCTGAATTTTGGACTAACTATTTTTGTTGTTATATTGGGCCATGGCCCCATAACATATGTTTTATTTTGAATATTGGGCATGAGCCCTAGCACCTATGATTTATTCTTTTATATATTGACATATCGGGCATGGACCCTGACTGACTTCTTTATTTGAGTGAATATTGGGCGAGAAGGCCCCAATGTTTTAAATGATGTTCTTCAGCTTTGATATGGGTACAAACGCTAGTATACTGAGATGATCTTTTGTTACTTACTGTGCAGAGCTATGACTTTACATGATTTGACTTATGAGTGTGTTGAACATGGACTCAGAAACACACATATAACCTACGTACTGGGCATAAGCCCCGATGTACCTAGAAGAATGTTTATGTACTGGGAGTAAGCCCTGAGGTACATTGAGTGTTGAGCCAAATCCCTGGAGCACTCCAACCTTGATAAACGAATACCGGATCCGAGGAAACTTAAATATTCTAGATGTGCCTCACAACCACATTCTAGCACCAGTGTGAGCAGAGGCTCTGGAATTGCACTAGCGTAACGCCCATGTGAGAGTGTTGAGTTAAAAGGCTCTGAAGAGCACTCGGGGTTATTGGATCTCAAAGTGTTGATTCGGAAGGACTCTGAATAGCACTTATACTTTCATCACATTTATTTAATTTGATTAAATGATTCGTCTTTTATCTATCATCAAGTACTGTGGGAACTACCATGTTATACGAGGGAATTCAACATGCAAAGACAGAGACTAGAGGTGCCTATCCAAGTTTACCAAGACCGTCCAACGAATTGGACCTTGTCCTTAAAAGTTAAAAGAAGTATCATGTGAAGATACATAATTAAATAAAAGATAATTACCACCACTTAAATCATGGGATGACTAATAGTAGTCTTCTATGAATAAACATGCACAAAGGCCTCAAGGATAATATTATTTCTAAATAGCTTTAATAATAATGTTGTTATTATGTATTTATGGAATATAATTATTATATATAGTTTATGCATCATTTAATATTATTAATGATGTATTAATAGTTAGGCTGAAATATAAATATTGTTATCAAAAATTATTATGATGAGCTTAAATCAAAAATCACTTATAGTTAGAACAATTGAAAAAACGTCTTAGTGCAAAAGGCTAGATATTTATTAAATATAATCTTTTAAATATTAATTATTTCAATTAAAGAAACCAATTATTCCAACAGTCATAATTCAAGGCTCCCCTACTTAAAGAGGGCAGATCCCAAGTTTTGGGGGATCATCTATCTTTTTCATTATCATTCTCTGATGGTAACTAAAGGAAAGTCTTCTGCTCTAAGAAACTAAAGCAGTAGTAACCCTAGGTCCTCTATCTCTTTTGCATGTTGGATTGCAGCTTCAGGGGATCCATACAGAACTAGGAACGGTTGTAGGATCATGGTTGGGAGGAACACGGTAGCCCCAAAGTTATCTAGCTAAGGAAAATCACCCTAATAGGTTAGCTAATCACAACAGGCTCTGCATTAATTACTGTTTGAGTGTGCAGGTTTCTACATGAAAGGATCGAGTGCCCAAGCAACCAAGTATGTGGTATTAATTGTTTCCATTTCCCAATTATAGTAGATGTAGGCATTTAAATTAGAATTTATTCTTCAATGGTGTTCTCATTATAAACATTATCAACACTTAGGGGTTTCACCCAGAAACCAATGGAGGGTTTAGTAGGCCTAGCCCAACTAGCCTTTGCTAGACAACACCCCATAATAAAATTTACGAACTCTACTATGGGTTTTTTCTTTTGGAAGGTTCCTAATACTATGCATTTCTCCCAATGTTTCCCCATATTATCTTCTAGGTTAGGGTTATTATGTTTTCTTTTATATATGTATATGTTTTCTGTTTGAATCGTTATTCTTTATTAAATTCGTGGTGCAGGGTTTTATCTCTGCCTGTTAATTATTTTAATTATTATTCTTTCTATACTGGAGGATCACCAAATAGAAGTGACAAAGGTATCAGGCCAGGCAACAAAACTCTCGACCACACTACACTTTCCAAGTTATCAACATCTCTACGATTTCAACCAACAGTCAAACTTTACATCTAAACGCAACAGGTAGTTCAAGGAGATTCATTTTCCAAAACATAGACTCAGATATAATTCAATTTTGTTATGTATTATATTATGGGTTCCAATCCAAATACCCTCACGGGCTTGCCTCTTATTTCATAGATCGAATCCCACTACCAATCAAACACTTCTCATAACCAAAAATGCAATAGGAAAATGAAGGCTACGACTTCATACAAATATAAACGCATATCTTTTAAGTACATCTTCAATTCGAAAACCCTGATCAACTTATATTATGGATTCCAAAGATTGAATCTCATAGCCTAACAATAGGAATTCATTCTTTGCAAAGTTAAATAACCATAGGTCTAGATATCAAACCCCCGAAGCAGCTCATATTGCCCAGAAACATTTTTTTTTAACTAGATAGAAGATAAGAGTACCATCGGCATCAACAAAATATAGATTGGCCATTTAAAAGCACAAATCGATTAGCTACAGGATAGTCCTGCAACAGCACATTCATTCATAAATTATCTTACACATAGGAAGGAAAACAATAACGCAGGATAGAGCAAAGGCAAGCCCCACATTTCAGTATGGAACCCATTTAATAGACAATCGATTTTTCCATCAAAGATTATAGACTAACATAAGCACCATTTAAAAACACAGTAGCCAGGGTTTCTTCATACGACCATTTAAGCCTCATAGAAAAGAAAACGTAGATGCCCTTTTCTCCATTTCAAAACTTCAACGATGAGACCCATGCTTACATATAGGAAAGAAAAATACTCTTTCAGAATCCCATATTTACACAAGTACAAATACATGGATAGCAACCGAAACCAATCCATTAAACCCTACTGCAAGCATAGAGACCCCCATACATTTTCACCATCGAAATAATAATTACAACGACTTTTCATACACCTTGTCAATCCAAAGGCGACCACTCCTGAGACTTCAAAACCTGAGTGAGCCAAAGGCCTCACGAAGCCTCGCCATCATAACTTATCATAACCAAGACAGGTAGGTGTGAGTAATTGAAAGAACCCAGGACTTACACTTCCAACACCTCATGAAGTTCGTAATGTCTCCCTTCTAGAACAACGCAGGGAGCCACATCATACCTTCCAACGAAGGAAAAACCAAAGGAGTTAGGACCTGAAAATTTGAAGAAATATGGATTTAAAAACTGAGGAATTACAGTGTTAACAAGGAGAGTGGTTTCCTATAGATGGCTCTGCTTCATCGTCGCTACGACCACCAACGATACCCTGGACATGAGCATAGCTCAGGCCAGGCGTAGTTCTTCACCAACAAACTAGAACTCCCTCTCAGCCAAAAGACAAGCAAACCCACGAATTGACAAATTTTGGCAAACCCTCGTTACAACCCTTAGCCTAGTTGTGGGCCACGTGATAGCCATGTGCACATTTATTACAATCCAACTACCACTACAGGGCCAAATTACGAATTACAAACTATATAGTATAGTTTTGTGGGTTCAAGCACTTGGAAAATTATCACTAGGATAAAGACTTCAAACCATGCATATTAGCACAAAAGGGTGTCTTCACTTGAGAGTATCTTTTTGCTTTACATAATAGAATTACTCAAATTTTGGTCACTGAAGGACACCTGCAAGGAGTTAACAAATAATTATGCATTAGTGAAATCGCTAAGTAAGTCCACAGGTTTCAAACATTCACACCTTACCTCTCGGCGACCCCTCCAGGAGTGCTTAGGTTAACCCCAAAGTTTCAGGGTATTTTAACTTCTCACGAAAGGTCCATCATACATGAGGATTGACATTTTTAAACATACATAAAGATCATATAGGAGGAAAAGAGACTACTAGTATTATTTCATGACTGAACTTTACACAAACATACTCATCACAATTATTTTCACAACAAAAGCAGGACCGACAGAAACTACCTTGCTAGGAATTTTCCCGAACTCCTAAATACCGAATGCAAGTACCGATACTTTTTCATAGTGTTGAAGTTAATTTATAAATATATAATCTATGTTAGGAAAACTAGCAAGAAGAAGAAATTTGTTTTATTTTACTATTTTTAGGGTTATTACAGTCGAGTTGTGAATGAGTATTTCTGCTAGTACTTGGCAAATAACTGTCTGGAGTGCGACATTTTGGGGGCATTGTCTATAAATTTACAAACAACATAGAAAAATTAGTCTGTATAGAACATATAGTAAAAAAAAAGAGATTTTACTGAAATTCATGACATGATGAATATTACAGTGAATATATTAAAAATTGAACCCCAAAACTAGTCTTACCAGGGGACGATATTCATAACCCCCTTCGGCGTGCCCCTTATCCCTACAATATATTTTAGTTGTTTCTATTAAAATTCTTCTTTTTTGCAAGCCCCTACAATCAAAGCAAGGATAATAACATTTTCCATCTCCTCTCGCCTCTAATGCAGCTCTAAACTAAGCAAGCTTCCTTGCATTTTCATTCATAGTGACAAATCCTTGTAGTGGTACAAGTAATTGTCTTACCTACACCATACAAAAAATAACTTTTCAATTAAATTAGATATTATAAGTACATTTCTGAATATAGTATATTATAATCCAATATTTTCTATATTTATAAAGAAAAACATGAAGACTAAAGATAATATGAATGGAAAGATGGTAAGTTGGTTGTGAGAAAGTGAATTGAGAATGGAAAGATGGTAAGTAGTATAATGATGTTGCATATAGACTCATTACATTGGTCATGTACATCTAATTCACAAAATTATAGCTGGCCTTATTTTAAGGTCAAATAATTGTCAATAGGGTGATGAACTCTATGGTTGGATTGATGCTCCATGAATCTTTTCTTCAAAGGTTTTATAAGGATATCAAAGACAAATATGACAATGTTTGTGTTGTGGAAACTATATAATGGACCTACCTATTGTTTGCATTTAGGAATAGTGGAATTATTGTCCACACTGTTATTGTTGTGAGCACACGTTTACTATCAAATTGGTGACAATGGTGATCTAGATTGTGGAAGATTGACAAAAAACTAGTTAGCAGTCATAACAAGAAGTTCATTATTATGGTTAACCTTTTTTGTTTGACTTTTGTATATATTAACACCTAATTGTGACTAATGTTGACTTACATATTGTGAAAAAAAATCAAGTGTTGTGAAATGTTGGGAGACATAAAAGAGTACAAATGAGTATAAGTACTTTAATTGTTGGTTTCCATAGAAAATGAGACTTTGTGAATTAAGAATTTGTAGTTTGGATTTTTTGGTATAATCTAACGTTTAATGTGAACACTTGGAGGGGGATTGTACCCATGTAGTGGTTGGAATTTTAAATAAATATTCTTTCCATATTTTTAGGAATGCATTGTATCAAGAGCACTAAAATTAGCAGTGGTTCTGGTTGGTTACTAAAAAAAATGGTAAATGTCAAATGTTAAGGAACCGAAAATATTGGAAAATTGATAACTACTTGTACAGTTTGAAGACCTCATATAGTTTGACCACCAAATTAAAGGGTAGGCTCTTAACCAATATTGTAGATGTATTTCACCCACATGACATGGGATATCACCTTGGGAAGCTCAAATTTGGTTGGAAACATTAACTAGTTTATTGACAAATATTGTGAAGTATCCATTAGGTAGTGAAGGGTGTGAGTCCATAATCATACTTTATAGGTTCGAGGTAATAATGGTTCGAGGTACGATAGAGAAAATCAATGATGTTAAGAAGTGCACACAAGAGCTAAGAAATGAGTTGGTTAAAGGTAAACTATTTAAAATCCTCTATTTAGTCGATCCATTGCAATATTTGAAGACTAGTAATTAGGTAAGTAGCAAATCTTGATGAGGTCAAGCCATAAAAAAATTGGATCCATATAGACATTGAATATGCAAAGCAAAAAGAAGAAAGGATTGTAATAGATCTCAAGCATTATGTATGTCAAATGTTATATAGGACCTCAAACACACTAGAGATAGTACCAATTGCAAGAAAAAACATTTTCAAAGATGCCAATAGTGATGTCATGTGGTGATAAGTGAGAGACTAAATATATTGAATACAAACTAAGGGAAGAATGTAGGGTTAATATTTATTTGTTGTAAATATTGACAAAAAAAGTTATAAGCCCTAGCTTAGTAGGACACATCAATGTGGTACGCATTAGAACTAGAAGAAGAGATTATGTCACTAATAGTGTTTCATAACTTAGGATGACAAAGAGAATTGGTAAGAGAATGGGTTCAAGTGGCCTAACTTGGAGATGTAGTATTTGAACAAAAAATATAAAAATATAATTACACATTCTAACCTTTCAAGGAGCTATGCAGAATATCCAAGCTCATACAATCACCCCGCAAGTCCAAAATCCGTGCTCAATGTGCCACAAGAAAAGAAAATGTGAAAATTATGATGAGAGTGTGTAGTTTATATAGCTCGACATTCGTCCCTATTGCCACGAAAAGTGAAACCTAGACATTTCGTCAATATAGGGATGAATGTTCGTGGAACTTTAAAAGTCGTGGATATTGCCACGGTTTTTCCGCCTTGCTAAAAAAAAAAAACATTTTTTTAACCCACAAATGTTGAAAACGTGGAAACATTTCGTGGAACAATCCACCCATATGTAGTAGTGAGAGTGTCCTTTGTTTTATTCTGTGGAAAGCAATCAATATGAGAACAAGTGAAGAATCCTTTCTCAAAGGGTCCCATATGGACGTTCATTGAAAAAAGTTAGATTGTATCAAGAGTGACCAATTCTTAATCATACAAGTCACATGTGGTCCACAACCCCAAGATAGGTCTCTTTGAGGAAGGAGCGATCATTCCTTCCTAAAAGGATTGCTCGAACTAGAAACCTTAGTAACATTTATAATGATAATATATTAGTAGCATCCCTGTCTAGCAAATTATTTCTATCTGTGAATTGTGAATTCTCTTGGAAGGGATTAGGAAATGATGGGCACTATTTCTCCAACCATCCCCTTCTTTCCTTGATTCAAACAAAATCTACTTTATGGAAGTGGGACACTCTTTCTGCAATTTTTCCCTTCACTAAACTTCTATATGATCCACTAGCATCCCAAAATTCCATAATAGACCTCCTTGGGGAAAAAGTGGTGGCTCTTTATCCTAATGATCTACTTTCCCCACCCTCAAAATAGACCCCCTTTAGGGATCAGTGACTTCTCTTTCTATGAGAAATCCCTCTACATAAACTCCTAGATATTCCTACTTGAGGAAGGAACTACCGCTCTTTCTCTGAGTGATCCCCTCTCCGTAAAATCCAAGTTCTAACTAAGGTATACTACAATGGTAATCTACCTTGAAATGGTAATATAGATTACAATAGTAATGGGATGATCTTACTATGATGTCATACCACCCCAAAATAAGGTCTCAACCATTTTAATCATATCAACTATAACCCACCTACAATTTTTCAAAAAATTGCAATATTTTGTCATCATCTCATTTCTATTGGTGGGCATTGAGGCCATACTTCATTTTGAAGGGATAAAGTGGGTTTAACCCTTGTATGTGGACAATCTAAAATATACTATGCTTTTTATTTGAAAATGAATAAAGAACCATAATAGTGGGTATCCTTATCTTGAATGTGTTATCCCTTTAAAAATATTACCATTAAATACTTCATTTTTTAAGGGATAAAGGAACATTGCTTAATATTGAAAAATAAGTGTAAAACTCACCATTAAACACTTCAATTTCAATAGGAATAGAGGCACATTTATTAATATTGAAATACAAGTGTAAAAACAAGTTGGATATACATTGTAATAATTTGAAACAAGAGTGCCGAATAGATTTTTTTGAATTGTGCGAAGCCGTTGTAGCTTTTTATGAAACAATGAGACAATAAGCAATAAAGCATCTGCCACTTAAATGATCATTGAAGCTGATGCAAGTTTTGATTAAATTTGGTTACAATGAAAGTTATATTATTTTGTGAACTATTCTAAAATATGTGCCATTTGTACTGAATACAATGTCATATTTGAAGGATATATATTGTAGAATATATGTATATTCTATGCCACCTTGTATTATTTTTTAGACATGTCTTTTCATATTTTATTGCAAAAGATTACAAATTCATTGTTCATATTTAGAAGGTATATTAGTCACAGGTCGTATTTAAAAGATATATATCATAGGATATATGTAGTGTAGGACACCTTTCATATGTATTCAACATTAGTTATTTTTTGATCTCCTACACATTTTTCAGATCTAGAATTTCATATTGCTTTCGACATATTTTCTATCAAGTTATGAAAAATTGTCTTTAGCAAGACAGATGAACCTACTAAAGCTTTCCCTAATTCAAGAGGAAAGTGGGGACAATTTCAAGTTAAATTAAGAGGAACTAATAAAGAACATGGGTGCACCTCTCGATATGTACAGCTCACGAGAAATAACTTTCATCTAGATTAATTGGAGAACGAAATGAAGGAAGTGATATAAAACATAACTACAAACAAATATTTTGCAGAAAGTGCAATAGTATAGTAAAACAAAAATTCTATTAATGAATTAAATGGAAAAATCTTGTAAATTGTAAAGCAATACAAACTAGCTCCCGATGGTGGTAGCTTATCTCTTAAAAGAGATGTGTCAGTTATGCGCATCCACAAGAACTGGGTTAGAATGAGGCCAAAAAGATATTTTTAACATAAATCATAAATGAGAAATACCCTAAACATCAAAACCCCTAACTCCAAGAAATGAAATGCCAAAAGGTTTGTGGGCCCCGATGTGGTTAATTTAGGTCAACTTCCCAGAGGCACAACTTTTGCATACAATCTCCATTTGGGGCACTCGATATCCCTTCATAAAGGTTTGGTCGAGAAGGAATCCATGTTGTCAAACCATACCATTCCTTTTGCGGTCATGTGGGAACTATCATGGAAAAAAAACGTGGTTTAGGGCCTCAAAACAGTCCCAGAAAATCAAGACCCGAAAAACCGTAAAAAAATCTACCAAGCTAGAAAATTGTGTCTTGAGCTAGTGGACTAGGTGGGTGGCCATCGATTTCCATCTAGATCATGCCTCCCCCCTCAATAGGTAATGGTATCCATTGCATCAATATCCCTCATCATATCAGGAAACTTATGTTGAATTTGACTCTTTGTGAGGCACTTTCCTTGGTGAAGAAGCTTCCCTGCTTTGACGACCCAGTAGAGTTGAATTTTATATTGATGGGTGCCCTTAATTTGTGTGTGCATGATCCAATCCATTGTAGCTTCTTCATTGAAGTCTATATTGAGCTATGTAGGGGCCAAACGCTCAGCCACCTATGAGGTGTCCAAGAGAGGTGGAAAATATGGTTGAATCAATTCAACATTAAATATGGGTGCAAGCCAAGGAAAGGGGGAATATTTAATTCAAAATAATTCTCATCCATAGCCTTTGTAATGGAATAAGTCCCATATCAGAGTGTCCTGATATTTATATGGGGTCCTGTGAGGCGCTCCTTCTGCAAATGCAACCACACCTTATCGCCAACTTGAAACTTGTGTGGAACATAATGTTGTTCATGTCATTGTTTGTACCATGCATTGGATTTTTGCATGATATCATGAACATATTTTTTGAAGTGATGGATCCATTCAATGAATTTGGTTTCTTTATCTACCTCTTCCTAATCATGGGATGACTCGTCCTATGCAGATGCAATGGGTATAGCTACATCTACACAAGACGGGGTTGTGGCAAATAAAGTTATGGAGGGATCTGTTGTGACTGTGCTAAACATATGGAAGGTTCCCATCCCACGTGTGTGCATGTTTGGAGTTGTATATGCACAAGATATGCACAAACATTATGTTGACCACTTCTATCTTCCCATCCATTTGGGGGTGGAAGGCAGTTTATTTGGTCATCTTGGTGTCCATTAGAGACCATAAGGAGGGAAAGAAGGTGTTGAGGAACCTACTGTCCTGATCTGAAACAATGGTCTGTGGCAGATCGAAATGAACCCAGAAATGCTCAAAGAAGAGCTTAGAAGTGGCTTTGGTTGTGATACTCTTCATACATGGTGCTAAAATGGCCATCTTAGAGAACATATCGACAACCACAAAAACATAGTCGACCATGCTTGGTGGACGAAAAACCTGACATGTAATCCATTGAGACGAATTCATAAGGATTGTCTAGGGTAGGAAGAGGATTGTATAGCCCTTGCTTCTTTAGAAGGTTTAGCGATGGAACAGACAGTGCTTGATCAAATATACCTGCCAACGTCCTACTAGAGTTTTGGCCAGTAGAAATAATTTTGAAGCACTGCTATTATCTTCTCCATGCCAAAGTGTCTAGCCACCCAACTATAGTGTGCCACCCAAATTAGATTTGCATGCTTGCTTGATGGAACATAAAGATGGCCCAAATAGAAAAAAAGTGCATACTGAGGTCAAAGTCTAGAAATTGTTTACATGCGCCTAGTGTCTAATATGTAGCATTTAGGCCAGGGTTAATGGTGTATAATTGGGGCCACCTAGAGGTCTCATGACCACAAGAGTTGAGTACCATGGTTAGTTCCACGATCGAGGGTCGGATGAGGTAGTCTACAACATGGTTCATGCTACCCTTCAGTGTACTTAATGTTCAAATGAAATTGTTGGTAAGTACATGGACCACTTCTGATGGTGGTCATTTTGTAAATTTCCCTATTTCTACATGATTTGTAAACAATCGGCCTATGTCCTATTTGTTTCACCAACATGGATCTTTGCGGAGAAAAAAGAACTAAATGCTTTCTTCTAGATGTAACACTTCCACATATGGTTGTAACTCTGCAAATCAGTGAATGAAGATCACAATCAACTAATTTACCACAAAAAAAACGCTTGTATTCATCTTCTGACAATTTCATATCACCAAAAAATGTGTTATTCATCCCCAGGCTATTTAATCTACACACAATAGAAAAATAAAAGTGTTTGACCTTATTTAAGGATGCCCAATAGCCATGAAAATGCCCAGGAATCTCTGAATTCATCCTAGCAAATTTAAATTCTCCCAGGCAATGATAAAAATGCCCAACACTGATAAAAAAATGCCCCATACACAATTAAATTTTCCCAATTGGGATAAAAAAACGTCCCGGGGAACAATTAAATTTGCTCAACATTGTTTTAAAATACCTCGAGCATTTCTAGATTTTCCTAGGAATAATAAAAACACCCTATCATTTTTCTAAATTCGCCTAGGATTATTTAAAAATGCCACAACAATCAATAGAAATGTCCAGGCATTAATTTACACATCTATACATGACTATGAAAAGCCCCAGTATGTGTAAATTTGTCCAACACTACTGTATCATGCCAACATTTGATTGTTCAAATGATTAATGTGCTCGGTCAAGTAATAGCTTTGTACAAGTAGTGGTATCTACTGTCATTTATCGATTGCTTAAAAAAAACCAAAAAGTCCATATGCCTAATATTGCATTTGCATTTAATAACCAAAATATTAATCAAAACAACCACAAAGAATTTAGATGCCCAGTAAACACACTGGTTTTTTTAACCCTAGAAACCTGAATGGGAAAACAAACATTCATGGGGAATTATAATTTCTTGAAATTTATTACAAGGGTGAGCTATGCACTCTCGGATGATATTTTGTTGCACTGTTACTCACTAGAAATATTGCAGATGCCATGGTTCGGACAACCTTCTATTCGTGCATGGACAGTCACAATAACTCCTTTTTTCCATCAACTTTTGAGCAGGCTGCCTCTTTGATCCCTCTTCTCTATGTTTCTACAGGGTACTTGGGAACTACTGAATGTGTTGTATATGTTCTTCCTAGGTTCTGTTGTAGATGAGGATGTCATCCAGATATACAACCACAAAGGATTTTGTGTTCTTGATGGCCATAAGGTATCATCCAACATTCTCGTGAACGTCGTTGGAGCATTAGTCAAGCTAAAAGGCATGACCAACCATTCAAATAAGCCTTCTTTAAACTTGAATTTTGTCTTCCATACATTGGTTTGTTCAATTGGAATCTAGTGGTATCCTGAATTCATATCGATCTTTCTAAATAATTTGGCACCCTTAAGTTGATCAGGAATATCTTCAAACCAGGGGATCGGGTATCAATTATCGACAATGACTTTGTTTAGGGCTTTATAATTGATACAGAGTCGCCATGTCCCATCCATTTTCTACACCAACACAATTGGACTCCCACAAGGTGAGGATATTGGTTGAATGTGGCAATTTTGGATGAGATCAAAAATTTTGCATTTTATTTCATCATTCTCTAGAAGAGAGTGCCTGTATATCGCGCCATTGGTTAAAGGAGCACATAGTATCAATTCAATTGGATGTTTTACCTGGAAATGCATAGGCACCCATGTAGGGGAAGCAAAGATGTCCTAGTACCCTTATACAATGATTCTTTTCGACCTGCTTTTGTTGTTTAGAGGAACCTTGTGTTGGGGTTGTGGTGGTTGTAGTGACCTTCCATCCACCTTCTCACCAAACCATGAAGAACAAATTTCCTAGTCTAAGAGATTACCTTCCGACATTTCTTCATCGATATAAAATAAACTGCAGTATTCAATACTTCCTCTATTATCATGTAGAGTCGTCCCTCCAAAGTAACAATGATACTACGCAGCCTGGACTCATAAACAACATGGAATTTCCACATAGGGTTGTCCCAAAATAACATCACAAACTTCAAGTGGGGAAACATCACACAGTAACTCATCTTTGAAGGGATTGATGTCATAGGATAAGCAACACTATTTACTGACATTAATGTCTCATCCCTTGATCAACCAACCAATGGTGTATGTATGGGGGTGTGGCATCATCGGTAGCTTCAATATTTTGACGACCTCAACCGAGATGAGGTTTTTCTGGCTACCACTATTAATAATTAAATGTAGCACATTACCCTTCACCTATAGTTGTTTATGGAAGAGGCGCATCCCTTCCTTTGGATCCTTCAAATCTTTTGGTTGGATCTTTGCAGTTGTAATGGTGGCACTAGGTTCCACATCAATGATCCTATTTGGCCCATTCTTGCTCTAAATCAGAGTCTGAGACAAAGTACAGCTCTAGGATTTTTTTATCTTAGCCAACAATGATTGCTTTGAGCATCATTCATCAGTGTTGTGCCAGGGTATTTTGTGGAACTCACACCACTTGTCGGTGTCCTTCGATTTCCTATTACCCTTCTCTTCCTATGGATTGGGATGTTTGTCATGATTTTGGCCATCCTTGCTCTACCTTTTGCTTTGTGAGTTAAAGATGCCTTTTCTAGGATTTTGTTGCTATTGATTTGCAAACCCAAACACCTTCTTATTCTTTTGGTTAATTTTTTTCTCGAACTTGCAGCACACTAATAAGAAGCTCCCAAAGAGGAGATGTCCAGGAAATCCATCTTTGTCTGAATGTACCTATGCAGGCCACTGCGGTACTTTAGGACCAAGTGTCATTTGGAGTCTCCAATGCCTAGCTTTCAGCGCAAGGCATGGAATATATTAGTGAAATCCAGCACCATCTGGTCTCTCTCCTATCACAAAGTCACCCACCTACTATATTGGTCATCATAGTTCCAACACGGTAAAATTCATCCTTGAGAGCATCGAAAAAATCCTCTCAAGTGGGTTATGTCCTGTATATTTCAAACTCATCTCTCGCATTCCTCTCGCACTAGTTTTTCCACCAATATTTGATATGGGGGAGGGACTTAAGGAGCACGAAGGTGATATTCTTATTGTTAGAAAAATTTTGAACAGATAAATAACCCTCTAATAGAGTTAACCATTTCTCCAAAGCATCTGCATCTATCTAGCCTTCAGATAAGGGAATTTCAAAGTTAACTTGTACCTTTAAGAGAGTCTCAAATCTGAAATGGCTGATATTTGAAGGTGTATCTACTGCCATCGACATTCATCGAATGATCTAGGTGAAATTATCCATCATCTCCTTCCTCTATCATGCAAGGGATTCCTGAAGCAACAACTTAATATGATCTCCTACTTCGTCATCCCTCTTTTCTTCTCCTTCCATGTGATGTTGCTTGGGACGGAGAGGGTGGTTTTCCATAAGCTCAACTAATTCGAGACCCAACTCTCGGTATTTAGATCTTGTTAGTGAAATGCACTCAGAAACAACAAGAGCATATTTCTATGATACCAATGATATGGATTACTTGGAGAATGAAATGAAGTGATATAAAACAGAAATACACACGAATATTTTGCAAAAAACATAGTAGTACAGTAAAACCCAAATTCCATTAATGAATGGACTGGAAAACATTGTAATTGTAAAGCAATACAAACTAGCTCTCGATGGTGGTAGCTTATCTCTGAAAAGAGATGTGTCGGCTACGCTCATTCGTAAGAACTAAGTTACAATGAGGCCATAAAGTCCTTTTAAACATAAATCATAAATGAGAAAAAACCTAAACATCAAAAACCCTAATCTCATTAGATGAAATACCAAAAGGTTTGTGGTCCCCTATGTGGTTAGTTAATACATCAACTTCTTAAGGGCACCAGGTTTGCATACGATATTCATTTGGGGTGCTCAATATCCCATTGGAAAGGTCTGGATGAGAAGGACTCCATGTTGTTGGCTCAAACCATGTCTTCGACAATGTTTTGGGCACTATCGTGGCAAAAAAGCATTGTTTAGGACTCAAAACGGCCCTGGAATATCAAGACCTGAAAACCATAGAAAAAACAATTCCAAGCTGGAAAATTGTGTCTTTGAGCCAGTGGACTAGGTGGGTGGCCACTGATGTCTATCTGGATCAAACTCATCCTTCCAAGAAGACACACTTAATAGCACATTATTCAAGGAAATTAGTTAAGAGCTGGTTAAAGTAGTTTCTTTGAGTTGTATGCATCTTAGTTTCTTATTTCCCATTTGAGATTTCAGTTAAGGTGGACCTAGTGTAAAACTAAAATAAGGCCCTTTGTCTAAGTGAATAATTAAGCAATTTGTTCTCGGTGTTCTTATATTTTTCTCTGTTCTCTCTATTGTTCCAATTTTTGGGGGGTTTCATCATGGTTTCTTTAATAAGGCTCTTTGATACTTATCACCCATAGATTTACTCAATGAATAAAAGAGAGAAGCATTCTTATCCATAGGTTGGGTAGAACTAAATTTGATTATCCACTCACATTTAGAAGTGTAAATGTATATTTATTGAGAAGTACTAACAAAGAAAGTATATTTATTCCCATTAGCCTATGAAAGCAAATGCTACAAGTTGATTGACTAAATATTTGACACTTCACCTTCAAGCTTCTTGACCTTATCCTTAAGATATTTAGTCTTATTATAACAAGTGTTTTCAACATGTCTTGTCATCTCAAAGTACATAAATTTCTTCTTTTCTTACATTTCTTAATCAATGTTTTTCTTCTTATCAATTTTATCAACATAAACCTTTTATTTCTCTTCATTGTATTCTTGAACTCTTTCTCTATATTTGTATGGAATTTTGTGTAGAGACCCTACCCTAATCAACTTGATAATAACATAAAAAACAAATTGCATGCTTTGTGAAGTGATCAAATATTTCTGAAGCCACAATATTTCTATAACACCCACAAATATTCGAAGAAAACCCACATTTTGATAAGAATAATATATTGATGAGATGATTATTACATTTACAAGCATTGACCATTTATAAGTCTATTGGGTACTGTTTCAATGGAACGATGTACCCCTTAGAATTTAACTAATCAATTTAATTAATTAATCCTATTTATAATTTAACTAATGTTTTTACTATTTAGGTACACAACATTTCC
Organism: Larix kaempferi; assembly: GCA_027924585.1. Classification (NCBI taxonomy): domain Eukaryota; kingdom Viridiplantae; phylum Streptophyta; class Pinopsida; order Pinales; family Pinaceae; genus Larix; species Larix kaempferi. Next base: position 1,100,718 of record BSBM01000737.1, read on the forward strand.
TTCCCTTAAGGAAAGCTTTTCCCTCAAAGCTGAGTTTGCTAATGTTGTCTTTTATTTTGGCTCTGTGTCGAACTGATGACTTGATACATGTAAGGTTTATTACATGCATTGCTTCCTCTTGTTTCTTTTGTTTTGAAACCCACATTAAGTATGTACTTGGTGAAGTTTCGTTGACACTTTTGTTGCTTGCGTGGTTGTTTCTTTTAACGTCCTTTGTCTCCAATTGAAAAGACTTGATAGACTTAACAGTAGAAATTATTTGTGTGATGTCATTCCCAGCACATCTATGTCAGTTCCTTTGAAGGGAATCCTTATAACTATAATGTTAACATGAGCACCAATATCATCTTGTATCTGATTAACCTTATAGATGTTCTCATTGATGTTATTTATAGTGATCTCTGGAGTGACAAATATTCTTCGTGCATCTATTATTGTGACATTCATGTCGATGCATTATTCCTCGTTGTTGTCAGTAATACTGGCTTGATTCTCATCACAATCTTGGTCACAATCATCTTCATCTTTTTCATTGTCATTTTCTTCATCAGTGTAGTATTGTGTTAGGAACCTATGTCAACCATTCTCTTTACTTTGTTAGTATATTTTTTATGGAAACATATGCTTTGTAAGTCGTCCCATAGTATTATGTGTTCCATGGTATTGATCCATAGTTTGTATTATCCCATAGTATTATATGCTCCATGGTATTGATCCATAGTATTGGATGCATATGATTTGTAAGTCGTCCTGTAGTGTTATATGTTCCATGGTATTGATCCATAGTATTGGACGCATATACTTAGTATAAAAGTATGTGTTGAAGCCAATGAAGGCATCCATGATTTATTTGCATTGAGCTTGCTCAAAGGAGGTTTCCCCCTCGAAGTGGCACGCGATTAATAAATATCTTTTGTGTTCTGTTATTTCTGATATATCGTGCATTTTCATCAGTTAATTATTGGAGGTTCCTCACATCTGGTATCATAGCACTTTCTTGGGCTCGTTGGGTGGAATTTCTGCCAAAAAAAAAATCGCATATGTATTGTTCCTTTCAGTTGCAATTTCGGATCCAGGACTAATCCCTATCCGCTTAACTGTGGGAAGTACTTGGGAATAGCCCTAAAAACCATTGTGAGGAGTACAAAAGGAACCCCGAAGTAGCTGGCCCATTGAGAGGACCTGCTAGCAAAAAGGGAAACGGCCCTTACCTGAATGACTAGTTCCCACCCATGAGGTAAACCAAGAGTTGTCGTTTATGGCAAAGCGGTTATTAGTTTTACCTGATCAATGGAGTGAGGGGTACTGCCCCAATACGCAATTCATTAGACATCATTGATTTCCTAATGAATCCCATGAACCTTTAGGAAGCCGCGCATACCTGGGGTCCATATCTATTTCCAACTAATAAATAGCAGATTACATTTGTCCAGAACAGTTGCAGATCAATTCTAAGCTGTTGCAGATCCATTCGCCATATCTTCTTTGTTTTAACTTTGTTTCCATTGAAAATTCCTTGACACCCCTGCAATCCCATTCTGCATATTTCATTCTTGAGGACCCTATCCCAAATTCCACTTCTCGAAGCCAGATATCCCACATCTGTCTATTTTTAGGGTTTGCCATAACTTCTTCAATTTTCACCCAATCGCCTTCAAATTTTGCCACCGTGTTCATTTCCTATTTCTGCTTCCTTGTGCCACTTTAACAAACTTTCTCATTCTTCCAACCTGCTTTTGAAATCCGCATTTTATGCTTCCCTGTCCATTAGAAAGTGTCCAAAACCTAGTTGAACCCCAATTACCCATCAGATTTTTTCCCAAATCCAAATTTTCCTTTACTAAAGAAGTTTTTGTTTTTGTTTTTCTACCCATTCAAAAAAAAAAACTCCTAGTTATGGTTGTCACTCGCGCAGGAGCAAAAAGCATGGAGGAAGAACTTGTAGCCCTCTAAACCAAACTCCAAGATCTTGATGAAACATTTCTCGGCCTCCATCTTCAGCATTCATCCATGAACAATAAACGATAGCCAGAATCTTCTGCAGACACTGGGTTCTCTTCTTCCAAAATTTTCATGGGTCGAAGCTTGATTTTCCTCGCTTCACTGGTAATGATCCGACTGATGGATATACCGGGAAGAACAATATTTCCATCTGCATAATACTTTTGATGTCAGCAAAGTTCCACTTGCATCTTTTCATTTGGAACATGAATCTCTTCAATGATACCGTTGGTACATCAAGGCTCATGAAGAGCCAAAATGGACATATTTTTTCCAACTCCGTTTGCAACGATTTGTTCCTAGTACTTTTGATGACTTCACATGAGAACTCATTAAAATTTGCTAGATTGGCACTGTGAGAGAGTATCAGACAGAATTTGAGAAACTGGCCAATCACACAGAAGGATTTCCTGATGAATTCTACACGATTTGTTTTATTAGTGGTCTAAAGGATGCAATCCAATCTAAGGTTAAAATTTTTTGTCCCAACACATTGATAGAATCCCTAGGGTTGGCTAAGTTGGCAGAGGACAAGATCGCATCCCAACAACGCTCCTAATCCACTTTTGTTCCATTCAGAAGTATGGTTTCCCAACGACGTCCCATCACGCCAGCTCCTCGACCAACTCCTGTCAAGCATTTGTCTGAAGTAGAGATGCGGGAACATAGAGAAAAAGGGATTTTTTATAATTGTGATGATAAATTCACTCGGGGACATAGATGTGTTGAGAAAAATATCTATCTCTTGGATATGGATTCTCCACCTGCCTCTGAAATTGATGAAGAAGATCTGGATACAATAGATGATCAGGTCGACATTCAGCAACCACCTGTTGACCCTCCGTCTCAGGAAGACCACCCAGAGATATATCTCCATGCTTTAGCCGGAGTGACCACCCCAAAAACAATGCAGGTCAGAGGTTACTTCAAGAAGCTCCTTCTTACAATACTCATTGATTATGGTAGCACTCATAACTTCATTGACCCTCGGATGTCCAAACAGGATGATTATTTTGTCCATCCTTGCTCCAAATTTGAAGTCATGATTTCCAATGGGAGCACCTTACCTTGCAAGGGGAAGTGTCTCAATGTTCATATCTCTATGGGATATTATAACCTACGCTCTGACATGTTTTCCTTGGAATTAGGCATATGTGATGTGGTTTTGGGCACTCAATGGCTATGCACACTTGGCCCCATCTTATGGGATTTTGATGAAATTTGGATGTAGTTTTCAGTCAATGGGAAAAAAACACACATTAAAGGGCTTACAACCAGGTTCTCTCAGCATCATTAGTTCACATCCCATGGAAAATATCCTTAAGAATAATTCACATGGTGTCATCGCTCAGCTCCATTCCATTCAGATGCACCCATCAGCGGTCTCCACTACTCCTTTGTATCTACAACAAATTTTGGATAGATATGAAAGTGTCTTTGTTGAATCAATGGGATTGCCACCTTCAAGACCAGAGGACCATCATATTCATCTCCTTCCTGGAAGCGTTCCTCCCAACATCAATCCCTATTGCTACCCATTTCACCAAAAAACGGAGATTGAGATGCTCGTTCAGGACTTATTGAAGCAAGGTATTATTCGCCCTAGTACTAGTTCCTTTTCTTCACCAGTTCTTCTTGTCCGAAAAAAATATGGGTCATGGCACCTCTGCATTGACTTCCGAGCACTTAATCACCTCACCATCAAGGATAAGTTTCAAATTCCTATTGTTGATGAGATTCTTGATGAGCTTCATGGTGCTCATTTTTTCTCCAAGTTGGATCTTCGTTCCGGGTATCATCAAATTCGGGTTCATGAGGATGATATCCCTAAAACATATTTCCACACACATGATGGCCACTATGAGTTTTTGGTCATGCCCTTTGGCCTCACTAATGCTCCTTCCACATTCTAGGCATTGATGAATAAAATATTTCATCCCTACTTGCGGAAATTCATTATGGTCTTCTTTGATGATATCCTCATCTATAGTAAAACATGGGTTGAGCATCTCCGGCTTCTGGATCTTGTAATGCAACTTTTCTCTGATCATTATCTCCATTCCAAATAGTCTAAATTTGTTTATGGATAGGAGGAAGTAGAGTATCTCGAGAATATTATTTCATCACAAGGGGTTCGTGTGGATCCTTCCAAAATATATGCCATGAAAAATTGGCCGCATCCTCAGACACTCAAGAACCTTCGTTATTTTTTGGGATTGACTGGCTACTACCTTAAGTTTGTCAAAGATTATGGGAATATTGAAGCTCCATTAACCACTCTATTGAAAAAGGATGCTTTCACATGGACACATGCTACTGAGTGTGCATTTGACAAACTGAAACAAGTTATGTGTACTACACTTGTTCTAGCTATGCCCGATTTTTCCAAGCCCTTCACTATTGAGAGTGATGCTTGCGAAAATGGACTTGTTGTTTTTCTCCTTCAAGATGAACATCCCATTGTGTTCACCAGCAAATCCATTTCTGGTAATAATTTAACCACCTCTACATATGAGAAGGAAATGATGGCTATTTTGCATGCAGTACAGAAGTGGCGGCCATACCTATTAGGGAATCATTTTGCATCAAGACTGATCACCAAAGTCTGAAATATTTCCTGGACCAATGGGTCTCCTCCCCAGCACAACAAAAATGGGTTAGAAAACTCATGGGTTATGACTATGAGATCACTTACAAGAAGGGTAAGGACAATCTTGTGGTGGATGCTCTTTCTCATACATTTGATGACCACATTTCTCTTTCAACTATTTCTATGCATGTTCCAAATTGGTTGCAATCTGTTCAACAGGGCTATGTTAATGTTTCCTCATTATCTCAAATCATCCAACGTTTGGCCAACAACCCTTCTGATGTACCGCATTACTCTTGGGATGGTGCTTCATTGAGATACAAGGATCATTTGGTGCTTCCATAGAGCACATATCTTCAACAGGTTGTCTTCTATGACCTATGTGCTTATCCATCGGCAGGGCACTCTAGGTTCCTCAAAACGTATGAGCAAGCACAACGTAACTTCTTTTGGCAGGGAATGAAAAGTACAATTCAACATATGGTGGTTGAATGTGATACCTTCCAGCGCAACAAGGGTGAAACGACACTCCTTCCAGGATTGCTCGAACCCTTTCCCATCCCTACATGTATTTGGACAGATATTTCTATGGATTTCATTGAAGTGCTCCCTAAATCTGGAGGGAAGACAGTGATTTTGATTTTGGTTGATCGCCTCTCCAAATATAATCATTTTTGTTCCCTCGGCCATCCCTATACTGCCGCCTAGTCGCATAAATTTTCCTAGACCATATCTTTCATCTTCATGGAATCTCTTCTTCCATTGTCTCAGATCGTGATGCAACTTTCACTAGTCAGTTTTTGACACAACTATTTTGTCACACTGGCACCAAACTAAAGATGACTTCAGGGTATCACCCACAAACAGATGTCCAGACTGAAATTATCAATAAATGTTTGTAAACTTATCTTCGTTGCTTCACCTACGAACAACAACATCAGTGGGAAAAGTGGTTCCCTCTCGCTGAATGGTGGTACAATACCTCCTACCACACTGCATCTAAAATTACTCCATATGAAGCAGTCTATGGTCAGGCACCACCAATTCTTCTTTCATACACCCCCAGCAGTTCACCATTTCAGGCAGTTGACACAGTTCTTCGAAACCGCGATCAGATTCTTCGCATTTTGCAATACAATCTTCACATGGAAATAAATCGAATGAAACAACAAGCCGATCAGCATTGTTCTTAGCGCACTTTTCAAGCAGGTGATATGGTTTTTCTTCATATACACCCTTACCAGCAATCCTCCTTGAAATTAAAAGGGTTTCATAATCTTGCTCCAAATTTCTATGGGCCATATGAGGTTCTTCAAAATATTGGGTCTGCTACTTATAAATCGGAACTTCCTCCTTCTTCCCACATTCATCCAATATTTCATGTCTCTTGTCTAAAGCAAGTTCTTGGCACCAACATCAAAGGACAAACTATTTTACCAGAACTGGATAATGAAGTATTCATCCTTTTGGATCCAGAGGCCATCCTCAATAGGCACACTCGTCAGCTTCACTCTCGACCTATCACAGAGGTATTAATTCAGTGGCACAGAATGCAACGAGAGGATGCTACATGGGACCCACTCCTTCAGATTCGGCAACAATTTCCAGATCTAAAGCTTTGAGGACAAAGATTTTTCTAAGGGGGAGGGGATGTTAGGAACCCATGTCAACCCTTCTCTTTACTTTGTTAGTATATTGTTGTTGGACGCATATTCTTTGTAAGTCGTCCCGTAGTATTCTGTGTTCCATGGTATTGATCCATAGTATTGGACGCATATGCTTTGTAATTCGTCCCATAGTATTATATGTTCCATTGTATTGATCCATAGTATTGGATGCATAGACTTAGTATATAAGTATGTGTTGAGGCCAATGAAGGCATCCATGAGTTATTTGTATTGATCAAGTGCTCAAAGGAGTTTTCCCCCTCGAAGTGGCCCGTGATCAATAAATCTCTTTTGTGTTCTGCTAATTCTGATATATCGTGCATTTTCATCATTTAATAGTTGGAGGTTCCTCGCATATTTTATATCTTTGTCTTGCTTATCATCTTGATTGGTACTTTTACTCTCATTGTTGTTGACATAATGGTTTATTGTACCTTTTTCATCATTGAATGGATATGCAACATCAATATAAACCTTGGAGCTCTCAGCAATTGCAATTCCAGGCTCCTTATCGCAGCAGTCATCTCTTGTACTCTTTTATGCTTATGTTAATTCATGAGGTTGTTCTTTTGTTGCATGTATGCTCATGGATTTTTCGGAGTTCTTGACCAGGTCGCATGATGATTCGCTTGACGAGCCCATTTCGGGAACCACCTTGTGTGTATAGTTAGAAACACCTGCAACGTCTTGTGTTTGTTGTTGTTGGTCACTGAGATCAATGGAAAACTCTGATAAAGTTGATTCCAATAACATCTTTGATTCAACTGCTTCTACTCCTAAGAATGAATTTTCTTCTTGGTCTTGTGAAAATAACTCTTTTTCTTCTATAGAAGGTTGTGATTCTTCTTCCATATATTGCATAACTTCATGTTTTTGGTCTTTTTTCTTTTTCACATTCTTCCTTTAAGTTTTCAACCTTCTCATTTTTATTTCCACTTTTAAATGTATGACATTTCGAACTGGGTATCCTTTATCTAAATTTTGAAAAATATTTGCTATTCTCTCTTCTTTAAGTCTTCTAATTTCTTCCGATAAGTTGTCATTTTTTTAGAACATTTTTGTGCATGAGTAGATCTAGTGCAAGTCGAAATTTTGGCTTATGTGGTTAATAATAATAATAATAATAATATATTATTTATGTTATTTGTTATTTCTTTCTTTCTTTCTTTCTTTCTTTTAACTTGCATAAAACTTTAATAAATAAAATATATATATATATATATATATATATATATATTATAATAATAAAATTGTGTAGGGGTTACATATGGATGGGAAGCGGCAGAATGGAGTTTTACGTCTCGCTCGGGAGGGAGGATATGGTGATGGGAGGGTGCATAGGGATGGGAAGGTAGATGGGTGGAAGGGAGCAAGGTGGTGGAAAAAACACAGAATTGGATGGCAGTGGGGGTGTGTGCAGAGTAGTCATAGGGGAGAGAAGGGGGAAGGAGGGCACAGAAGAGCGATGTGGTGGAGGCAAGGTAATGGGAAAGTAGGAGGCCTGTGAGAGGTGTAAGGGGTCGAGAGGATGGGGAGAGAGGAGCATTGGGTGGAAGCGATAAGGGTGAGAGTGAGGGAGTAGGAAGGTCATGGATGGTGGAGCATGTGGTAGCAGGTGGGATTGTGAGTGGGTGAGGAGGTGTGGTTGTGGGGAAACACTGGATGCGAGGGAGAGGAACTTTCGAGGAGTTGTGAAGTAGATGGCACGGGGTGAAAAAGGGGGAATCTGTGGGTATGGCGGGAAACAAGCAGGTGTGCACGGCAGAAGGGAATGTGCAAGCGCGGAGAAAAGATGAGAGGAAAACAGAGGAGGTGGTGGATGGGTAAGAGCCGGAGGGAGGGCGGCGCAGGAGCGGGGGATGGAAGTATGAGGGCGGAGCTGAGGTAGTGTAGATGGCAATGGGGAAAGAAGCACAGGTTTTGGATGAGTGTGTATGAGTGGAAGGAGAATGGAATGGAAGAAATGGGGAATATGAGTGGAAGGATAATGGAACGGAAGAAATGGGGAAATAATATGGAAGAGGAGTGCAGCGGAGGATCTGAACGCAGCTCTGATACCAAATGAAGTGATCAAAGATTTATGAAGCCACAATATTTCTATAACACCCACAAATATTGGAAGAAAACCCACATTTTGATAAGAATAATATACTGATGAGATTATTATTACATTTACAAGCATTGACCATTTATACCTCAATTGGGTACCATTTCAATGGAACGATGTACCCCTTAGAATTTAACTAATCAATTTAATTAATTAATCCTATTTGTGATTTAACTAATATTTTTACTATTTAGGTACACAACACTTTGCATACAACAATTAAAAAAATGTAATTGAAATGAAACTCTTAACAATTATTTTTAACTTCTACAATTTATATGTATGCAAGAACCTCCTTCATATAATAAAAATAATTTATGTGTATTTCTCTAAACATTAATCAATACTATTTTTAAAATGAAATTTGTTGCAATCTAGACTAACTTGGATCTTGTGATGTTGTATCCCTCATCCTATGTCGCACATATGTTCGTAGCTCCAACTAGAATTCCAATCATTGTGTCCACTGGTTGACCACCATGCTTACTCCCTATAGGTACTCTTCATTCCCGAGGACCATCGAGATGCAACGGGTTTGTATGGAAGAAGCACAATATTAGCACGATTTAAAGCGGATCATTTCGCTTTCAGGCCTCCCAACCTTATGTGAAATTCAACTTACATTCCATATTTGGAAATTTTACTAAAAAGAGTGTGCTAAGATCTAGATTTGACGAAAATACATATTAATTAGGAGAACATCCTAAGTCGAAAACCACTCTTCTGGAATACTATGATGTATACAAACTAGAGTTGAAAGCAAGATTATGGTGTAACACCTTCACTATAAATTCCTTGAAACTTACCCACTTGATTGTAAATTATGAGTTTATATTTATAAATGATAACAATAAATATAAATTGCATTCCTAAACAATTATAAATCTTCTTATCCTAAACCAAATAAAATTTGCACTTGTATTAAAAACAAAATTAGCAAATACTATGCCTTTGAAATATACCCTATCATTAATACGATAATTAAAATATAACTACCATTATCCTTTTAAAATATACAATTGTTCCAAAACATTTATGCAATAACTTAATTAAACGCTAGAATTAATTTTATGTTCCAATACATTTATAAAAATAATAGAATTACTTCGATATGCCAAACCATTTATGCATACAAATATAAATTAATAAAATTTTTGATATGTGCCCAAAAATTCAAGCAAAACTGGTTACATATATCTAACACCATTATTTTGTAAAAATATGATTACTTTTTATGGAAAAGACAATTACAGATTCATATGTTTATCCCTATAAAATAATTGAATTACTTTTTAGGAAGGAAATATTTATGCACACAAGCTACCTATATTCACGTTATGAAGTTAATTTAATTACTTCTATGTGTTAACCACTCTTGCAATACATATTACATGTATTAACACTAATAAAATGTCACTGTATAACCATGCCCAAATATATATTATACCAGCATGGCGACCATAATATTACTTTGAATTCCATCCAATACAAATTGCATTTATCGACTCACCCAAAACTGATCTTCGAATACTTGTGCCTTATACTTCCTTGCATTGCCATCCAATGAAACCATAATGCTTCCTTATATGATAATGTGTATCCTTTTTAGTGAACTTCAATTTTAGTAATGTTAGGAGAAATTATTTGCCAATGTTCCTTATTCATCAGACTACATCTTTACCATGCAACAAACGCCACCTACCTAAACAACATTCCTATAATACTCATGGAAAGGATTTAAATTTTTCATTTCATGTTATTGATTGTTTGAATGTTGCTTCTCATAATAGCACTAATTAAACACTCCTTGTATTGACAAAATCTAGTTTGATATAACTGGTAGCTTACATTAACCTAAACCTTTTAATTCAATCTATTCCATAGTTTAATGACTCTAATAACTTGGTGATTCTCAACATCCCATCTCACAACAATTCATCTTGACCTTATTTTAGCAATGTCTACAGCGCCTTCAATGTAATGTCATTCATATATATCATATTTTTCCATGATATGCATAATAGCCTATGGACTATCGTGACAACTTTGAAGTTACTCTTATATCACTCTTAGTTATTCACTAAGTCCTAAGTGTGTGTTTAACAATGTTTCCTTGAATTTTTGCATGAAAAACAGAAATGTAGAGTTGTATCCCAAAAGCACATGTAACACATTTCCTCTCTATTAAATGCACTGAAACTTAAGGGCTTAATTTGAAATATGTGAAAAGAACAAAGAATAGACATTGATGATGGCATGAAATAATCTATGCATGAAAAATTATGTATACCAAGTCTATTTGAACCATCTAAACTTACATGAGTAACCAATAGAGTCATCTTAGCTTATTGTATCAATATTTTGTAGGTGTTTATAACTACTTCTAGTGCATGTTTATGTAACAACTAGATCTTCATTTGCCTAATAATCCTCCTCTTTCAATATTCCATTGTTAAATCCCAAATTCATTTATTTCGTCCTTAAATTTTAATAGTTTCCTCTAAATTAAATTTAAGCCCATCATACCATATGTAGAAGACCCCCAATATATTTGATCATAAATATAAAAACAATTTGCATTTTTCTCATAAATATACATATATATTAGCTTTCAAATATAAATATTATTAACAATTGATCACCAAACAACAATTTAAAATTTATTTTAAATTAAATGATCCAGGTGGATCCTCTCAATTGATCCAAACTAATGTTATCAAATGCATATGAAAATGGCTCCATGTCCAAGAGCTTGTTGAGATCTTTCCAATGCAATATGAACGGGCTCAAACAAACGTCGTATGAGAAAGTTATGATGTTCTAAAAAATTTCCCAAACAACGAAAAAGGAAAAAAGGACAGGTGCCATGTGGCATCAGCAGAGACTACCACGTGGATTGTACGGTGCTAACATGGACTATACGAACTAATGATGGAATTGTATGATTGGTGATGTGTCTAGTGACATGGAAGATGATTGTGCAGCTGACATAGCTAGTGATGTGGCAGTTGATTGTGCAGCTGACATGGTTAATGACATGGAATCTGACTGTGCAGCTGATGTGGATAGTGACATGGAAACTGAATGTGCATCTCACATGGCTAGTGACTATGCAATCAGTGGACCAACCAGACATTTCCATGTGGCAGTCCTTGATTGGCCAATTTGAGCTAAGGGTTGACAGAAAAAAATAATATTAATAATAATAATAATAATTGTTTAAACATTTTGCTGGCCAACGAGGGAATTGAACCCATTACCTAGGAAGAAACAACACCAAGTTTTAACCAACTCGCCATTGATGTTAATTAATCTATTGCATGCAAATCTTATATTTGAATATTTTTAGTTGTATAATGCCGAAAAGGTTGGGCAAGTGGTTTGAACCCCCGTTCTCCATGCAACAAACACAACAACTTTACCAACAAGACACTAAATGTTTATTAATTAGAAAGGGAAAAATATTTTATTTAAATTATTATTCTTCAAAAAGGTGTTCAGCGGGTTTGAATCCCCGACCTGTGCGCTACTATCCAACCACTTTACCATTATGCCATGTATCTTCGTCGGGGAATGAGACAAACATTCTATTTGTTAAGTTTATTTACAGTTCATATTTAACTAACAAATAAACTAAAATCCTGAAAATCATGGCAATGTGATATCGAACTCATGGCCTCGGGTTTATTTGTACAACGCTTTATCACTAGGACAAAGTGTCAACTGTTGATGGATGCGTAGAGCCAGTTTGTGTTGAGGCAAATCCAAGACTGTGTATTTTGAAATTTAGAGCATTTATAAGCCTCTTTGAGAGTGGGAAGAGAGAGGAGAAATAGGGGAATTGTTTCCCATTCTCCTTACATCCTTTCTGAAGGGGTCGAAGGCATTGTATTATAGATTGGACACCTTTGTGCAAGTAATAAGCATTTGGAAATCCCTTAGGCCTGAGCATATAAAATTTAATCTGATACCATACGTAGAGACCCTACCCTAATCAACTCAATAATAACTAAAGCAAAAATTATATGCTTCGCTTACAACAATTAAAAACTTCTAATTGAAATGAGATTCTCAACAATTATTTTTAACTTCTACAATTCATATGCATACAAGAACATCCTTCATATAATAAAATTAATGTATGTATATTTTTCTAACATTAATTAAGACTATTTTTAAAATGAAATTTGTTGCAATTTATACTAACCTGGATCATGAGATGTTGTATCCCTCATTATGGTCTGCACATCTTGTCATAGCTCCAACCGGAATTTCAATCATTGTGTCTATCGGTTGACTAGCCTGCCTACTCCCTACAGGTACTCTTCTTCCCCAGGGACCCCCGAGTTTCAACGGGGTTGTTTGGAAGAAGCACAATATCAACACGATTGAAGTGGAGCATTCCGCTTTCAGGCCTCCTAATCTTAACCACTTCCAAGGACTAGACTCTCCAACAGTCATTGTAGCAATCCTCTCCCATCACATAGGAGGAAAAATAACAAATATCCAAGATCCAAAATATGATCCTCACTCATCTCCTTGCCTTTATTTTACAGAGGTTTTTAGGTTTTTAGGTTTTTGTTGCATGTGTGCACTTGAGTCTTCTTTTCCTGTGTGTGTGTGCGTGTGTGTGCACTTGAGTCTTAATATTCCTTTAATTGATTCTTTTATTTTATTCTCCTTAATTAAGGGTGTTTTTTAGTTTATCTTCTCTTAAACTAATTGCTTGCACATGTTATTATTTTTAAATTAATTATTATTTATTCTTGGCATGCACATAATTAATTGATCAGTATTTATATGAGAACAAAATGAAAGAAACAATATAGAACCACATACCCAGATATCTTGCAAGGAACACAGTGATACAATAAACACAAATTCTATCAAATGATGGAAATAGAACAAACTGTAAAATAAAGCAACTAGAATGGTGGTAGCTTATCTCTGAGAAGGGATGTGATGACTACACTCATGTTCATGACAAGATTAATACAAAAATAAGTTGAAAGGTCCTATTTATCATAAACATGATGGAAAGAAACCTAATCATCCAAAAACCTAACCCTAGGATATGAACCGTCATAAATTTTGTGGCCCCAAGGTGGTTAGTTGAGCAATCAATTTCTCGGGATCATAACTTTTGCATACATTCTATGTTTGGGGTGCTCAGTAGATGAAATATCTAGGTGAGGAGTAAAATAGTGGATAGGGCCTAGATGAGAGCCTTCAATTATTATGTGGGATGCTACGAGCCCAAAAAACATCGTTTAGGGCCTCAAAACATCCCCAAAATTTTAGAACCCGAAAAACCATAGAAAAACTACTAGAAAATTGCTAAAATGGAAAACTATTTTGAGCCAGTGGAATCGTTCGGTGTCCACTGATATCCATCTGGATCAATATTCCCCCCTTACAAAGCAATGGTATCTATTGCATTGAGTACCCCCATCAAATGGGGTAACTTCTGTTGAACTTGATACTTGGTCAGCCACTTGCCTTGGTGGAGTAGTTGCCATGCTTTAACAACCCGATATAGTTGGATATTCTACTGGAAGGTGCCATTAACTTTTTTGTTCATGATTCAATCAGTGGTTTCTTGTTCCATGCAATCAAGGTTAAGCTCTATAGTTTTCAACTTCTCTACCAACTCCGAAGTGTCCAGTAATGGTGGAAAATATGGGCGAAGGAGCTCCACATTAAATAATGGGTGTAGGCCAAGGAATGGAGGAATTATTAATTCTAATGCATTCTCACCGACTTCCTTGGTGATGGTGTATGGCCCATATCGAAGTGGGAGAAGCTTGCGACGGGTTCCTATGAGACTCTCTTTCTACAAATGCAACCAAACCTTATCATCCTCCTAGAACTTGTGTGGAACCTGATGTTGGTCATGTAACTGCTTGTACTTGGTATTGGCTTTTTCCAAAATTTCATGGACCTTTAGTAGGTTGTGCTAGATTGGTTCAACAAATACAGTGGCCTTATCAGCCTCAGTCTGAGTATGGGAAGATTCCTCCTATGTGGATGCAATATGTAGAGCTACATCAATGGGGCCAATGGTTGGAACCCTAGGAACACCTGAAGAGGGTTGTGGCCAGTAGAGCTATGAAGAACTCTATTATAGCTATGTTGAACATATGGAAGGCTCTCATCCCATGTGTGGGGATGATTAGAATTGTACATTCTAAGAATATGTGCAATCATCTGGTTGACTACCTATGTCTTTCCATCAGTCTGGGGGTGGAAGGTAGTTAATTTTTTGAGCTTGGTATCCATTAATGACCATAGTTTGGCATAGAATGTGCTTAGGAACCTATTGTATTGATCTGAAATTATAGTCTATGGAAGCCTGAAATGAAACCAAACACGTTCAAGAAGCAATGGCTTTGGAAGAGATGCTCTTCTTACAAGCTATCAAAATGGCCATCTTAGAGAAGTGATCGACGACCACAAACACACAATAATTACCATTATTGGTTGAAGTTAGTCCTCACATGCAATCCATGGATATGGATTCCGGCCATGTCCCATTGGGAGGAGGCAGAGGGGTGTACAACCCATGCTTCTTAGTGGTAGGTTTCGTGTTGACGCAAGCAATGCATCATCTGATATATCTACGAACATTTTGTCAGAGCTTAGTCCAATCAAAATACTTCTACAATACCTCCACTAACTTTTCAATGCCAAAGTTCCCTTCCACTTTGTTGGCTTGGTTTTGCAACCAAGCTTAGTGCAATGGGCACCTGCTAACTAGTAGTAGCAATTTCAATAGAAATAAATAACAACCTAATCTAAACTACATTAACCATGGATCTATGAAGCAAATAATGGAAATATTATGGAAAGTAAAAACGATTGACAATATGCAAGAAAGATTTTTGTATTAAGAATAAGGGAAAGCAAGTGCTTGCAATAGTAATACCTTCAAGTGGTGAAGATTGTTGAGTAGCTCCAAGGGTGAGCAGCTCCAAGCTCCAAAGGTCTCTTCTTCTCCAATGCTTCCTGGTTTGTGCAAGGCTCAAAAAGGTGGGCAATTGCTCAAAACGGATTTTGGCAGCATGACGATAGGATGATGGATGGATGGATAGTGAGGAGCCCCTACCACCTTTTTATAGTTTTTGGTGGTGGGGAATACCATTTATGGTTTTGAGGAAACCAATGGTATTGACCAACATGGTTTAGGTACCTTTTCCCTCCTTTTTCCTTTTTTGAATATTTTTAATATTTGTATTCCCTTTTTAATATTTTTGGGAATTTTGGACCCTTTTTGAGGGTTTTTTATGCTTTTTGAGGAAAAATATTCATTTTGAGTGGAAAAAGGGGTGTATTAAGGTCTTTTGGTGACCTTTTGGTGGCTTTAGAGTCTCAAATGGTGAAAAAGTGGACAAATGGGTCATGTGAATAAGGAAATGAGCTAGTGAGCACTTTTTGGGTGTTAACATATTGCCCCCTGATGTGTGAGGGCAGGAGCTCATCGTATGGCCGATAGACATCATAGTTCTTTTGTCTTTTTTGGGGGGTTTGGGGAGGAGAAGAGACCGATTGGAGACTAGATCCACGGCCCTTGGAAGCTGCAAAAAATAAACAATATTACATGGCCTCAATATGAATGAGGAATAACTCTAATAATGGACGAGGCGGGCATACCCATGCTCGTATCAAGACATATAAAAACAATTAGTCCCAAGAAGGGGGACCTGAAAAAAACATAAAAAATCTGTTGGTACATCATAATGGTCCAGAGTGGACGTCATTTTGGGATGTACTCATGATCATAACATGACTGATCTCAATAACTGATACACTGGAATAACTGTTGAACTGCTGAAACTAAAGGTGTCCAACATCTGTAAGGACTCAATGACTGAGAGTCATCTATGAGGAGTACATGTACATGTAACTGTATACTCGAGGGAGTATAAAAACTGGGGTACATCTGAAAACTGTCGCCATGCGCAACCCGGATATCTATAGAAAAAATGTAACTAGTTGTATCCATTGGTAGACTCTCAAGTGTGGAAGAGTCGGGTAGTATCTGGGGTCTTGAACAAATAACTAAAAGGGCCAATACCCTGTGCGAGTCTCAACAATGCGATCAAGGTGTTGAAGTTGAGCATGTGAGAAACAACCATTTGGAGAGGCACTGGGGACTCTTCTCGAAATGATTCGTAGGCACTCATCGTAAATGGTGATGAGTCCAAGACACAGGGACCTCTAGGTCTATCCTCTGGAATAAATTTGGTTGTCGTCGATAGAGGGAGACTAGCAACTAACAAGGCAATGATGTTTCCTTGATAGGAGCACGAGGTGTAGAACTGAAGTGTGGTAGTACTGATGGTAGGACTGACATACTTGTGGGGATGGGAAGTAACTGGGGTCATATAGTGGGTAGACAAAAACCTCCTTTGTTCAGAGCATGATGACATGGTTGACCTGGAAGCGTAGGGAACTGACTTGTAGGTGTGGGGATCATAGCTTTTAGGGACTGAAGGGTATGTATTGACTCTGGGGGGTCAAGCTGATGGGTGCTGTCGAGGGATTCTCGGGATGACATAATGCAGAATACTCTGAACAAAGGAAACCAAAATGGGGAAGCTGCCATATGAGTAGACGTGATCTGATGTGGTGCTAAGAAGCACCATTGGGTCCTTCTTCGTAGTTTTAATAAGCTCCAAGAAGGGATAAAAGTGTGCACTAAAATGGTACTGTCCTGTGGATTTTGTGAGCCCAGGACTGTTCATGCTCATGGATGCTTTCATTTTTAAGGAGTCTGAAAACAATAAGAAGACTCTGTAGTGGTTGTGAGTACGGTCCTGTGGGTTTTTACGAGCCCAGGATGGTGATTGCTCATGGTCGCCTTCATGTTTAGAGAGTCTAAAAGCGGTAAGGGGACTCCATTGTTGTTCTTTTTCGTAAGTTAGTCTCCAAGGCCCGAAAAAGCATAAAATGATGCAAATGGAGAACTCTTCTAGCCGATGTGACTAGAGTATTCCTTTTTCGTAATTAGTCTACAAGGTCCGGAAAAGGGGTAAACTTATACCAGGTAGACGCCATTTCAGATACGTTTAGCTAGCATGAAAGAAAGCAAGGTTGCTCGGCAATCTTTTCATTGTTTTAGGAGTCAGAAAAGAGCTTAACAGAACTCCCTAAGTGCCTTTTTCGTAAAAGGGATTGCTCGACCCGAAAAAGGGATAAAACTATACCGAACAAAAAGGGATTGACGAGAGCGAGAAGAGGTCTCAAGCGTCATCATGAGTGCTGAAAACTGAATCCGGTCACATAAAGATTGTCAAAGTGGGGCAACGGCCAATGTGGCACGCAAACCAAGGTGATGAGTGGCATTTTGAAAAAATGACCGAAAATTATGGGGTGAGGGCGAGAAATGATCTCAAGCATTATCACGAGCATGGAAAACTGAATCTGGTGATATCAGGCATGTCAAAAACGAGCGACGACCGATGTGGCACGCAAACCGAGGCGACAAGTGGGCATGGAAAAAATGCCCAAAAAATCTGGGCATGAGAGCGAGAAATGATCTCAAGCATCGTCATGAGCACGAAAAACTGAATCCGGTGATATAAGACTCGTCAAAAATGGACGACGACCGATGTGGCACGCAAATCGAGGTGACGAGGGGGCATGGAAAAATGCCCAAAAAATCTAGGCGTGAGAGCGAGAAATGATCTCAAGCATCGTCACGAGCACAGAAAACTGAATTCGACGATATAAGACTCATCAAAAACGGACGACGGTCGATGTGGCGCGCAAACCGAGGCGACGAGGGGGCATGGAAAAAATGCTCAAAAAAATATGGGCGTGAGGGCGAGAGATGGTCTCAAGCGTCGTCACGAGCACAGAAAACTAAATCTGGCGATGTAAGACTCATCAAAAACGGATGACAGTCGATGTGGCGCACAAACCGAGGCGACGAGGGGGCATGGAAAAAATGCCCAAAAAAATCTGGGCGTGAGGGCGAGAAATGGTCTCAAGCATCGTCATGAGCGCGGAAAACTGAATCCGGCGATATAAGACTCATCAAAAATGGATGACAGTCGATGTGGCACGCAAATCGAGGCGACGAGGGTGTCCAAAAAATGGTCAAAAATGGACCTGATGAAAACGGGAAAAGGAAAGAACTATCATGAAGTTCTCGCTGTGCTGATTCCAACGGTTTGAGAAACGGGCGTCGTATGACACCGGAATGGTTGTTTGAAAAATGGTAGAATTTCTATAAATAGGGCATGGAGCCCATATGACGTGTCATTGTTACGTGCGAGTTTGGCAGAGCAGTCAGAGCTATTTCTTGATTTTCGGGAGATTTGACCGTTGGTTTTCGATTCCGCGAGTTTCAGGTAACCTTATTTGTCTTAGCCTTTTCGATTATGTCTTTTTTGGGTAGCGGCGGGCCCCCGAAGGCCGCGAAATTGCATGTTGGCCTTCCAACGTGGAATATCGCAGGTTTTGGGTCTTTTGCTGCGATGGACATCGCGGGTTTGAGGCTGACAGTCGCGATGTTCATCGCGACTGTTAGGTTATAACCCGCGATGTTCATCGCAAGTATGGGGGAGATAGTCGCGATGTTCATCGCGACTATCTGGCCAATACCCGCGATGTTCATCGCGGGTTCTTGTATGGAGGGCGTGATGAGCATCGCGGCTTTTGATGGAAAAGCCGCGATGGTATTTTTGAAAAAAAATTTGCTGGTGCTAAAAATTTCTTTGTTTTTTGGCAGGATGTTGAGGAGGCCATTGACATCGTGGCGAGAGCAAGAGATGGAGGAAGACTTGATGGTCCGGATTCAGACTGATTAGCAGGTCCAGCAGGTTCTAGCCGAGAGTGGACTCCTGAAGTTTTCTCAGATTCCACCAATGCGTTTAGTAGGACCGTTGCTGAACAAGTTGGTGAGTTGGTGGGTACCTGTAGAGGGTGCTTTTGTCGTTGGGGGTGAGAGGTTGGAGATCACCCTCACAGATGTTTATTTTCTTACTGGGTTGCCTCGCTTAGGGGAGGTGGGGGATCTTCTGCCGAGGATCCCGGCAGGTGTTGACATGGAGGATCTTCTAGAGACTTTCTGTGTCGCCGGGTCGATTGTGCAGAACAGCGCGCTGAGTCTAAGATCACTGCGAGAGTGGGACATGCGGGCTATCGGGCTTGTGTTCTGCGGGTGTTGGGTGCCGCGGCACCACATCGTTTGTCAGGGGGACAAACGATGATGGTGGATTCTGTGTTGAGGGGGACCTATTATGCATGGGGTCAGATGTTTTTAGCTGGTGTCCGGAGAGATCTGGACAAGGTCAGTCGGGAGGGGGGAGAGTTCTGCTATGCCTCCTTTCTATGTTCTTTTTTCTTTGAGTGGGTACTGACTTTGCGACCACGGGTGCCCATTCATGACGGTTTGGTGAGTGAGCCGCGGATGGTGCGGTGGGGGCAGATGATGCCTAGCGGTGGTGGTGGTATCCACGGGTTCTTCTCGCAGGAGATGTACGAGCAGTGGGAGTAGATCCCCCTGCTGATTGAGGACTATCCATATGCTGGTATGGATTACCGAGGAGATCCGGAGATGCCTCGAGCTCAGGGACAAGCCTGGGGTTTAGATGGTATGTTTGTTGTTTTGTTCTCTACTATATCATGTGTTTCTTGATTTATTGGTTATGATTATAGTTAGATATGTATATGACGGTTTTTTGCATTGTGCAGATGTTGGTCCTGTTGCACCAGCTGACTATGTGGCTCGCAGGGGACCGGCGATGGTGGTTTCTCCACCTCCAGCAGCTGTACCGCCTCCACATGGTCACGGATTTGGGACTCGTGGTCGAGGGGCTGGCCCTCGAGATGATGCTGTCGATGGTGTCCGAGAGACACTGGATATGATTCTAGCAGGATTCCCGAAGGATGGTTGGAGAGACTTGGATCGGGACATCGTGGAGCGATGTTTCGATGCGCCACGTGAGTGGCGGTCGATCCTGTTGAGGGCAGCATTGCTGGCGGCCGAGTACAAGGATGGTGGTCGGGATGATCCGGCAGGGCCGACGGAGAGGAGGATTCGTCTACGAGATGATCCAGCGGGGCCGGCAGAGCGGAGAGTTCGGGCCTGGCATGATCCGGCGGGGCCGGCGGATGAGGCGCCAGAGGAGCCCAGGGATCGTGATGATTAGATGATATGTATTTGCCCCCAAATGTTGATGAGCATATGGGGAAGCTCTTTTTGTACGGCTGATGTATTTTTGTATATTGGGTGATGAGGGCACCTATGACATGTTTTGACTATATGATGATGTATATATATATATATATGATGTTGGTATATAGTCGTGTATGCACATGGATGCATTTATTGTCTTTTTGTTCACCCGTGGAGGCATGTTTGGTTTTCTGTATGCCCGTGGAGGCACATGTTATGCATGTGGATGCAACATTTTTTATTTTTTGTATATATATGCCCGTGGAGGCACATGTTATGCACGTGGATGCATTATTTGTTTATGATATGATGTGATTAGTGTGCCAGTCCAAAATGTTGCTGGCCATATGGTCTGCTACACTATTGAGGTTTCTTGGGACATGTGTAAATGAAATGGATTCAAACTATCGAACCATTTGTTTAGTGCGCAAAAATTTTCTGAAAAGACAGGGATCGCGTACCTGGTAATCATTGTTGAGCTGGGAAACAAGGAGTTGTGAGTCCAGGAAAACGTTGAGGTGACATATGCTCATTTGGAGAGCGGCGGCCAAGAGACCGGTCACGGCATCGTATTCAGCTTGGTTGTTGGTGGCAGCACCTAAACACACTCCGTCGATGTGGATCAACTCATGTGAAGGGGAATATATTACCCAAGCTGCGGAGGCCAGATTGGGGGACCAACGGCTTGCACCATCAGCGAAACCAACGTAGCAGAGTGGAACAGGATCCATCTGTGGTCATGCAGAGAAAATAAATATTTAGGTTTTTTGAATTTTTTGTGGAAAAAGAAAATAATACTGTACAATAATGGACGGTGGTGTCCATCAGGTTTACTATGGGTAAAAATGCTTGAGGTACAACCCGTTGCGTGGGTTGCGTAGGAGGTTGCCTTCTGAATCGGTCAGAATGTATGCCCCCTGTCCAAGGCAAGTGTGGATAATATATGGGCCTTGCCACATGGATACAAACTTTCCTTTCCCTGTTTTGTCATGAGCCTGATCGTAGGCGAGGACAAGGTCCCCTTCAGTAAAAGTTCTTGGGTGGACATGTTTATCATAATTCAATTTGGATCGGTTCTTGGCTGCTTCCATGGTTTGAAGGGCTGTGCGCCGATCTTCATCGGCCTGCTCCAGGAGTAGTAAGCGTTGCTCGATTGGGGAAGTGTCCGGTCGGAGTTCAACGGCCATTTGTAGGGTTGGGATCTGGCACTCAATGGGGAGGACGGATTCGACACAGTGAACTAAGTGGAAAGGGGTAAAACCGGTGGCGGTTTTGGTTGACGTGCGGTATTCCCATAGTGCCAGGAACAGCATGTGGTGCCAATTCGACTTGTGTTTGTCTACAGTGCGCTGGAGGATGGTTTTCAAAATTTTTTTGATTGCCTCGACTTGGCCATTTCCTTGGGGGTAGTAAGCGGAGGAGAAATGGTGTTCAAATTTCAGTAAGGTCGATAGTTCTCTCCAAACGGCGTCTTCAAAGTGAGAGTCGTGGTCTGAGACGAGTTGCTTTGGCACTCCAAAACGAGCGATAACATGGTTGAGAAAAAACCGTGCTGCGGTTTCGGCCTTGCAATTGTAAGTTGGCATGGCCTCCGCCCACTTGGTGAAATAATCTACGGCCACAATTATGTGTTTGTGACCGCCGGCTGACGTGGGATTGCAATCGATGAAATCGATGTCCCATTTGCAGAATGGTCCGGCAATGACGACTGGATGAAGGGGGGCGGGTGGGGTTCTTGCTTTTGGGGCAAAAAGTTGGTAGTTTTGACAATGTTTGACTATGGTGATGCAATCAGTAAATAATGAAGACCAAAAGTAACCTGCGCGGATGATCTTTTGGGCGGTAGCCATGCCGGAGAAATGGCCTCCGCAGGCACCGCTATGGCAATCATTAAGGACTTGTTCTGCCTCGCTATGGGATAGACAGCGTCGTAAGATGGTATCAACACCGCATCGATAAAGTACATCCCCTAACAAGAGGTATCGGGGGGCGTGGTGTCGTATACGACGGCGTCCGCCACGATCGATGTGGGGTCTGAACTTCTGCGTGTGAAGGTATAACAAAATATCACCGTACCATGGGTCATCAGACAAGATGATGAATATGTGGTCGTCAGTGAGATCTGTTTTGATAGCGGGTGATGACGAAGAGGATGGGAGATCTGTGATGAGTTGAGCTAGTGCTAGGGCCTTGGTGCTCTTTGGGATCTTGAAAGTAAGGTCGTACTCTTGTAGGATAATCACCCATTTAGCTACGTGGCCTTGAAGAAGGCGACGCGTCAAGAGGTAAACCATAGGATTGGAGTTAGCTACGACTGTGGTGTGGCTTAGGAGAATATAATGTCTCAGCTTTTGTACTGAAAAAACGACGACGAGGGCCATCTTTTCTTCATGTGGGTATCGAAGGGGTGGACCGAACAAGGTCTGGCTCACATAGTAGATGACATGCTCTAGGCGAGCGTCATCTTCTTGCACAAGGACTCCAGATACAACATGTTCGGATGCTGAAACATAGAGGATGAAATATTTGGTGAAATCTGGAGGAGAAATCAATGGGGCATTTGTGAGTGCTTTCTTTAAGTCAATGAAAGCTGTCTCTGCTTGTTGGTCCCATATGAAACGGGTATGCAGACGTAATAATCGTAGGAAATCGTGGACCGTTGTGGCATAGTCAGGGACAAAGCGGCAGAGGAAGTTGGACCTCCCTTGTAGGCTTTGTAGTTGTCTTAATGTGCGGGGTGACGGTAACTCTAGAATGGCTTGGACTTTTAAGGGGTCTACAGTGATGCCTTTTTCTGAGATAACAAACCCCAGTAGGCGACCTGATGTGATGCAAAAGACACACTTGAGGGGGTTCAAGTGGATGTTGTATTTCCGACAACGCATGAAAACTTGTCAAAGGTCGTCTAAATGGTCAGATCGCTTTTTGGATCGAGCTGTGAGGTCGTCCAGGTAAACTTTTATGATCTTGTGGAGATCGTGGAAGCAGTAAGTCATGGCGCGTTGGAAGGTGGCTCCAGCATTCTTGAGGCCAAAAGGCATGACGCGATAGGCAAAGGTGCCCCATGGGGTGGTGAAAGCCGTCTTATACTGATCTTCTTTACGGATTTTTATTTGGTTGTATCCGGAGAAACCATCCATAAAAGAAAGGACCTCGTGTCCTGCGCATTCGTCAATTAGTTGGTCAATGAAAGGTGTGGGGAAGTTGTCCTTGGGACAAGCGAGATTAAGGTCTCGAAAATCAGTACAAACGCGTATAGTGCCCACTTTTTTGTTTATTGGTACTGGGTTTGAAACCCAGGTGGTGTAGGCAATAGGATATATGAATCCTGCTTTTTGAAGCTTTTCAATCTCAGCTTTAACAGCTGGGAGTTTGGACGGGTGAATGGGCCGTTGTTTTTGTCGGACAGGAGTCACATTTGGCCAAGTGTCGATGTGATGTTCCACAATTTTGGGATCAAGGCCAGGCATCTCGGTGTAAGACCAGGCGAAGACATCACGAAACTCTTGGAAGAGTTTCTTATATGCCTGAGTTTCCACTTGAGTGCAAGATGCACCTAGCGAGATGAGCTCAGGTTTTCTAGGTGTGGTGGAAATGTCGATTTGGATAATAGGGGAAATGTTTGACATGTTCCCTTCCTCGAAGGCATCAGGGGCAGGAATAGGATCCTTAAACCAGTCGACTTTGGTGGGGAGAAAATCTTTGGACTCGACCGCAAACTGGGTAGTTGTGGTGGAGGAGGACTCTTCTGGGAGGAAGTATGAATGATGGTGCATGTCTTCCCAGGGGTAATCTGGGGTAGTAAGAGCCTCTAAAATTTGCTCATCACTATGGAAGTAATCCGACCATAAATCGACGGGTTCTAGTTTGTATGTTGTCGAGATCATGTAGATGGTGTTAATCTCTCCGGATGGAGATGCTACAGGAGGGTAGATCTCCTCAATTGTGGGGGGTGCCATCTCAAGGTCAAAATTATTCATCTCGTAGAGAGCTGCTCTGTAGTCTAGGAGATCCGGACAGTGATGAGAGTAGTGACCATAAATACCGCATATGGCACACGGGTGGTTGGTATGCAGTGATTTATCCCGAGATTGAGGGGGTAGTTCTAGTTTAACTACTGGAACGTTGGTGTCGTCACCAAGCATTTGCATGTGTTCCTGTAATGCGGGTAATTGTGGACATTGATGAGTTGGATGGCCTAACTCATCACACAACAAGCATTTAGGAGGAGCATGAAACACGGGGGGAGGTTTAACTGCTTTGGGAGGAGGTACCGCAGTGTATGGTTGTGGGCCTCTGCCCCCAGTGGGCTTGATAAGAGGAGGGGGATTCGTGGAAGATGAATGGGTAGTGACACCGGGAGGTGGTTGAGTAGTAGTGACAATGGGTTGTACCAGTTGTAGGACAAAATTTGGTGTCGGCGGGGGAATGGGAGGTGAAATATACCACACGGGTAATCCCAAGGTTAACCCGGGGGAGACTAAGGGTAGCCATAACTGGGGCTCTTACTACTCCCGAGGGAGGGAATAGAAAGGGGATTGTGTGGATGGGTGTAACACCAATGTGACTAGGGACCAAGGGTGGTTTAGGTAACAAGGGTGGTTGATTGTTGAGTGGTTGTGTATTATGGGACAGGGTACATAAGTCAGATCCTTTGGGTGCTGGTGATGGGGGTGGAATGGATTGGAATGTAGAAGTCATCGGCGTGTCGGAATAGAGTCCGGGTCCCACGGAGGAAACAAACGAGGTAGTTGCACCACAAACAGGTTGTTCAACCATGGGGAGAACATTTTCAGGTGCAACGGGGGCCTTGGGATCATAATAGGTGAGTTGGTCGACCTTGACCACGCATCCGTCATGGGGGAACATCATGGTACGAAAAATGGATGAGGCAACCACCTGCATGGCATACATGTAGCTGTGACCAAGTAAGAGGTTATAATCAAGTTGGGCATTGATGACCTCTGTGTCAATGAGCATGGTTTTACCAGCCAGCTGGATGGGGACATTAGTTAACAGACCTTGGGGTTGAGTCGAACGACCGTCATAGGCTCGCAACGCGGTGGTGGACTGTTGGAGAGTAGGGGATCCCAATTTCTGCCAAACGAATGTGGACATAACGCATGTAGAGGCACCTTCATCGATAATGCACTGATGGATGACAAGATTCCAAACAGAAACAGAAACTTGGAATGCTAAAGTGGAAGGTAGGCGTGGTTCGGACTGGTCCGAGTCGAATTCCATCAATTGTGAATCATTGGGATCAATAGCACCAATGGCAGAGAGCAAATTCTTGCACTATGAAGGACAGTTTTTTAAGACTTCCAAAGCAGACATGGCTCCTGGAGACTGGGCTAAGTCATCTACAACGCTATAATTTGACGCGGCACGAGCATTGGGGTTATTGTTGATGCGACGAAGTGGGAAGCAAGGTGCTTTAGAGGTGCCATCGAGTGTAACCGGGGGTATACGTAACGTCTGATCAGTGGGATGAGCGTTAGTGTTTTTGTCGGCGGGAGGGTCTTCAGGGGTGGATCCATATTGGTTTTGATGTGTTTGGAGGTTGACATCAGTGGATGACATCATTAACAAGTGGTGGGTACCTGAATCGAACATGGTTTGATCAGGAGCGGCATAAGTGATATGTTGTTGTGGTGGCGCATTGCCTTGAGGGGGAGCCAACGACTGAGTGTTCACTACGCCTTAGGTTGGTAAGGGGTTTTGTAATACCATGGGTTGCTGCTGAGGGGGTGGGGGGTTGGGTGGCACCTGAGGAGCTGCGTGCCCTTGGCGATGGGCATCATCAGTCCAGAGTTGTCGAGCTCGCTCCAAATGTGGGCAAGCATGTGTGTAGTGGCCATAGACCCCGCATATAGAACAAGGGTGGTTTGTTCTGAGATTATTGTTTTTAGGCTGCTTGGGATGACGATCCGGATTCTGGTTGGGAGGAGCCACGTTGTTGTTATGCGGAGGATTAGGAGTTGGTGGACCTTGCTGGTGTTGTTGGTTGTTGCCGCAGTTATGTCCTCTTCCACGGTTTTGTTTCCCACCCTGGTTGCGCTGGTTGTTTTGATGTTGGGCCTGATTGTGTTAGGTGTACACTTTCCCTTGAGCAGCGGGAGGATTTTGGTTTGTCGCGGGTGCGGGAGCAGGTTGTGGTGGATAATAAGCTGGTGGGGTTGGAGGTGGTCCAATTACCTACTGGGGTTGTTGGTAACCCTGAGCTATTGGAGGTGTTGGGTTAGCTATTGTAGCTTGCTGTGGGTAACACATTGGTTGTGGCGGGAACAGAGTTGGGTTCTGGGTAGTCGGTTGGTTATAGTATGTTGGTGGGACATATGCCGATGGTGCTTGCCCATAGCAATGTTGTGGATAAGAGGGTCCATGAGTGTGGTGAGTTTGACCCATTGGAGCGTAGGAAGTTGTCGCTCCAGAATTAGACGTAGCCCTAGAGAGGTCTAAGGCATTTATGGTGCTCACCATGCTAAAAGGTTTGATTTGTGGTGTGACCTAGCCAATAATACCTTCGGCGGCATGTGATGCCCTCGGCGTGTCACCGCGTGAAGAATCGCCTCGTGGGGCGTCTGGTATAATGGTGTAGAGATAGCCTGATTGGGCATAAATCAGGTCGAATTGTTGGGCTTTGAGGATGGCCTCTTCTTCATACTGGGGTCGTTCGGATGCCACATCCTTAGCAATGAGAGGGAGGAGGGATTTTAGAAACCAATCTAAGAAGATACGGTCGTCTAACTTGATTTTGCAGAGGCTTCGGCATCGACACCACTCATGAATGTGGTCAGTGATGTGGGTGGCCGTGTTCTGTCTGCAAGACAGTAGGATCTCGACTCCTGCATCATAGCGGACAGGTAATTGGAAGAACTGCAGGAAGGTTGAGGCAAGGGAGGTAAAGGTGGCATGGGTCCCATGGGGCTGCTCAATGTACCACATAGCTGCAGAGCCAGTGAAGGTACGCTATAATAGACGGAGGCGGACAAAGTCGTCCACTATGGAGTTGGAGGAACACCATAGATGGAAGGACATAATATGGTTCTGGGGGTCCTCACCTGCCTTGCCCTCAAACTTAGGGATGTCGGAGGGGTGTTTGGTGGGCATGTGAGGCCATGCAGGGTCGTGTCTGATAGGATCGTTGGTTAGCCTGGCTAAGTCTGGTAAGTTCAGACTCGCCATGTAAGGTAAACTAGCCAATGGATGTGGTGTAGTGACTGGGACATGACTATTCATGGTGGCATGATGTAGTGGTCCAGTAGCCCCTAAGGGTATGCTAGGTATTGAAGGTATGTGTCCTCCAACTGCTGTGGTCTGGTATGGACCAGCGTTTTGAAGTGCAACATGGGTTACACTAGGGTTAGGAATAGTACCAGGAATTCCTGGGATCTGGGTTGTGGTAATGAGAGGGGGTGTGACCCCTATGTTTGGCATACCCATAATAGGAGGTAGTCCTGTGTTGGGTATTCCTAAAGGTGGAGTGTCCCCCCATATTGGGCATGCCTAGAGGGGTTGTTGTTACCATGGATGGCACAGTAGTGGAAGGGTTTGTGGATGTATCTCCTATGGTACTGGTAAAAAGTGGGTCGAATGGTGTTCCAGCCATGAGGTTGGTTGGTAATAATTGAGTAGGGTTTTCGGATTCAGCCTCAGAATCAGATGTGAAGCGAGGCATGTCAGAATCGGATGACTGTATGGTTGGTCGATGACGTGTCGAGTCAAGGGATAAGGCTCGACGTCGATGATGTGGAGAGCCAAGTAGACTGAACTCTGGGGGTTCACCCTGAAGACGACGAGATTGTCTAAAATTCTCAATGGTGAGAAATATGTTTTTGTGTAAAAATTTTCAGTGTAGGATGGTAATGTATAAAAAACTCGAAACCCTAATGCAACCAAGGGTGCAAAAAGGGGAGTGAAAATAAAGGCTCTCAGGCCAAAAAATCAACCTCAAAAAGCACTTATTATAGCAGCTGTGCTATAATAAGTGGAGGGATGCAACAAAAATGGTCAGAATACCAACAGTCAAACAGCTTCTAGAAAAAAGAGGTGCTACTAGACCAAAGGTGGATTGTATCATGCAAACACCTAACTAGAAGTATTGTGATTCAACAAACGATATTCTCTGCAAGGTGATGAAATCCAAGTCAGACAATATTGAGTGTTGAAACAACGGCTAGATATCCCCCTACCGGGAGGGACACCAGGTAATCAATCCTAAAGAATGGCAACTAGGATACTCCGTTCATGACACGTTCAGAAAAGGTGAATCTACCGTTTGGTCCTTTTACCACAATACCCCCATACAGGGATATCCCGAGAACTGCGAATGGTAGCCTTCGGTTACTGAATGGATTTCGGTATTCCACTCAGGCTTCTGGAACTCTCCTCGCGATTTCAACCCTCCTAGGGGAGAGGCCCTCTGATAAACTGGTTGTGACCGTGCCAAAAAATACTAGGAGATTTTGGTTCCCTAATGGACAACAGCTATGTCTCAAATGTAATAACTGAGGGGTGTTATTGGAACACCTATCCCCTCAATTCTACATAGCTACAAAGTTCTTTTAAGTGCTCCCCAAGTGGGGTTAAAAGTTGGTTGAACTTAGGGTAAATTTTAAGGCTCAGTTTAAATTATGTGTTTGATTGGGTGCACGTGTGGTATTTTAAACTAAAATTGAAAATGTAAATGCTTTGCAAAAATTATTCAAAAACAAAGGATATTTGAAATAGGAAAGCAAATAATATGAATACGTCAAGAAATAAATGGATTTCTTTTAAAGATTGCTATGGGCAAAATATCAAGGAAGTAAACAGTGAAATTTTTCTCTAGATAAAATGCAAATAAATCCTTCTTTCAATTTCTAAAAAATTTTAAAAAGACTTTTTAAAGGAGCATTCTAAATAGTAAAAGATTTCTATGGCTGTAAAAAATGCAGGAATTTTAATACTGTAAAATAGCTAAGTGGGCAGAAAATGCAGCAAAAAATTAATTTTTTAACAGATCGGCCGAATGGAAAAAACTTGCATCACGGGTTTAGGAAGAACAGTCGCGATGGACGGCGCGGTTTTTGGCCGCGAAGCCGCGATGTGCAGCACGGATTCCTGTCACACAGTCGCCATGGGCAGCGCGGTTTTCAGCCGCGAAGCCGCGATGTGCAGCGCAGAAATTGGCCGCGAAGCCACGGCGAGCCACGCGGAAAAAAGCCGAAAAGTCGCGATGAACAGTGCGACTGTCAGGCAAAAAGCCGCGAGGCGAAAGCCGAAAACGGACGCCGAAAAATGAACCCGAAAATTGAAAATTTTGGGTTGTTAATGGCAATGGAATGGGCGAAGATCTAGAACAACAATGGATCTGCTGTCTAGAATGGAAGATCTATAAATTAAACTGATTAAAACTACCAAAAACTAATATCTAAAGCTAAAAAGTGAGATCTAAGAATTCGAAAGCAGTGGAGTCGCCAAAAACTGTTGGCTTGGTTTTGCAACCAAGCTTAGTGCAATGGGCACCTGCTAACTAGTAGCAGCAGTTTCAATAGAAATAAATAACAACCTAATCTAAACTACATTAACCATGGATCTATGAAGCAAATAATGGAAATATTATGGAAAGTAAAAACGATTGACAATATGCAAGAAATATTTTTGTATTAAGAATAAGGGCAAGCAAGTGCTTGCAATAGTAATACCTCCAAGTGGTGAAGATTGTTGAGTAGCTCCAAGGGTGAGCAGCTCCAAGCTCCAAAGGTCTCTTCTTCTCCAATGCTTCCTGGTTTGTGCAAGGCTCAAAAAGGTGGGCAATTGCTCAAAATGGATTTTGGCAGCATGAGGATAGGATGATGGATGGATGGATAGTGAGGAGCCCCTACCACCTTTTTATAGTTTTTGGTGGTGGGGAATACCATTTATGGTTTTGAGGAAACCAATGGTATTGACCGACATGGTTTAGGTACATTTTCCCTCCTTTTTCCTTTTTTGAATATTTTTAATATTTTTATTCCCTTTTTAATATTTTTGGGAATTTTGGACCCTTTTGAGGGTTTTTTATGCTTTTTGAGGAAAAATATTCATTTTGAGTGGAAAAAGGGGTGTATTAAGGTCTTTTGGTGACCTTTTGGTGGCTTTAGAGGCTGAAATGGTGAAAAAGTGGACAAATGGGTCATGTGAATAAGGAAATGAGCTAGTGAGCACTTTTTGGGTGTTAACACACTTGACTGTAATGCACTTCCCAAACCAGCTTCACATGCTCGCTTGAAGGAACACAGAGATGGCCTAGGTGGCACAGCAATCCTTCCTAGAGATGAAAGTATACCACTGGTGTGCTTGCACATAATTGTTGATAGGTGGGAGAAAATTTGGGGTCACTGTCATATAGTTGAGGCCACCTGGAGGTCTTGTGGCCACAAGTGTTGAGCATCATGGTCAATGCTGCTACTGGAGGTTGAATAAGGTAATCAGTGAATCTATTGGTGCTTCCCTTCTTATATTTAATTTTCAATTGGAATTGTTGCAAGTATATGGACAACTTTTGGTGGCGTTCATTCTGTAACTTTCCTTGTGTTTGCATGAACTATAGGGACATGTGATCAATGTAGATGACCGTCTCTTTTCCTAGGATGTTATGCTTCCATTGGTGGCAGGATTGGACAATGGAATACATTTCCTTCTCATAGGTGGGGTATTGTGGACAACATCTGAAATCATCTCACTATGATAAGCCAATGGATGGCCATGTTGAGTAAGGAATAAGCCAACTACATAGTCCAAAGCATCTGTCTCAATTTCAAAGGGTTGCTGAAAATATGGTAAGGTAAGGACTGGAACTGAACATATGCACTACTTCAGTTCCTCAAATTATTTATGTTGTGTCTTATACCAAATAAAATTCACCTTAGACCCACCTTTGGTCACTTGGATAAGGGCCCAAGCAATATTATAGAAGAACAACACAAACCTGGGATAGAAGTTGGAAAGGCCTAGGAAACTACGAAGCTGTGAGAGTTGTTGGGGTTGACTAGTCGCGATGGGTTTGGATCTTGTCCAGATCCACATGCACACCATGTTCATACATGATGTATACCAGATACTGAATCCTCTCCATGCCAAATGAGCACTTTTCTAAATTGGCATATAACTTTTGTTGTCGCAAGGTGTTGAGGACCCGATGGATATCCTACAAATGTTCTACCACAGGGCCTTCACTCAATAAACCGCTATCATAGCATGTTCGTTCGTGGCATATGAAAACATACCCCTAATTTCACTAAATATTAGAAAATACCTTCCAAAATCATTTTTTTAACCCCCTCCCAATATGCCTTCCCAATTTAAAAAAACCCATATTTTCACTAGATATTGTATGTATCAATTTTTTCATTAACATTTTTTATACCCCTTTATATTTCTACCTAGTATATTGATATGATACCCCTCTTATGACCCCACATGCATTCTACAATGCACCTTGCTTCTGTCGATGTATATTGTGGATGCACATTACTTCACCCACAATGCAATTACTCAACCACATATCATTATGATTTGCAACATCTAATGGTCCAATGAAGAGATAGGAGATCACTTCTTGTATGTCACTAGAGCCAATGCACACAGTACAACATTTAGATTGCATGTTGCAGTTCCCCAATCGTTGACTAAGCCTATTGTGGGATAGGTATCCAAGCCCCTGGGGCCTATAACAAGCTCTAGGAGGCTGACTAAACCTCCCAAGGCTATTGGTAACAGCTGGTTGAGTGTTATTGGTAACAATTGGCTGTCAATGACCACTCTCTCTCGACTATGATCGACTGGAAACCCACTTCACCACGAAACTTCTGGCCTCAAGCATGCCTCAAGATGCAATTTCCTTGCGTATTGGTAAGCCCTATCCTTGCCTCAACCCGATTTCTCATCCGACCGTAATCCCGCCATCTCCATTTGGTGGATATTTGTCAGCCCGCCCATATAAAAAATACCCCAAAGTATATTTGTATTGTTACATTAAATAAAAAAACCCGTTGCCCCTTAATATATAAGCAATATAATTTTTAGGTTTTCATGAATATTTAATACCACAATATGAATGAATGTGATATTATATTGCCTTCTAGTGAAGCCCCCGTGTGTTCTACCCATGTTCTGTAGTAGATGAGGATATCATCTAGATATATGACCACAAAATAATTGATGAATGATTGAAGAATATTGTCCATCATCCTCATGAAATTTTTTGGAACATTAGCCAATTCGAAAGGCATGACCAACCACTCAAAAAGGCATTCTCGATATTTGAAGGCAGTCTTCCAGACATCGGTCTGATAAATTGGCACCTGATGATAGCTAGACTTCAGATCAATCTTATTGAAATATTTTCCATCCTTGATATGTTCAAGAAGTTCATCGATCTGGGGAATGGGATACTGATTATGGACTGTTATTTTGTTTAGAGAAATGTAATCAATATAGAGTCTCCATGTCCCATCTTTCTTCTGTACCAACACAATTTGACTTCCACAAGGTGAGGAAATGGGTCCAATATTCCATCTATGTATTAATTCTTGAATCTGACATTTGATTTCTTCATTTTCAATGAGGGAACACTTGTATACCATCTCGTTAGGTAAAGGCACCCCGGGTATCAAATCAATGGAATGCTTGACCGGAAATGTACTAGCACCCGGAGTGGTATGGTGAAGATATATTTGTGTGCTTCCACGATCTTGTCCACCTGTTTATGTTGTGTAGAGGGATCTTGTGTAGAGGTAGTGGAAGTTGTTATGATATTTTTCTCACCCTCGGAACGAATCATGAAGAGGAAAAAATTACTAGTCTGGAAGATTAACTTCTTGCACTGCTTAGCTGTAATGAAAGACATTGCAGTTGTGGGAATTTCCTTTGGTATCATATAGAGTTGTTTTCCCAAAGTAACAATGGCACTACGACGCCTAGATTCATACACAGCGTGACATTTCCACATATATGGTTGTCCTAAAAGAACATCACGAACTTCAAGTGGGGAAACATCACACATTATCATATCTTTGAAGGGCTTGATGTCATAGGGTAGGTGGCAATGTTGACAGACACGGATGTCTCATCCCTAGCTGAGCCACCCAATGTTGTAAGGTTGCGGGTTTCGTATCATTGGAAACTTCAACCGTTTGACGACCTCTGTCGAAATCAAGTTCTTTTGGCTTCCACTATCAATAATGAATTGTAGTGTAGTTCCCTTTACCCACGTCTATGAGCGAAAAATGTGTTCTCCTTCCTCTAGCTCCTTCGTATCGTTAGGATGGACCTTTGTGGTATTGATGGTAACACTTGGTTCTGTAATTATTATCTTCTATCCCTTGTATGAAACTAGGATTTTGGGTTCAACGTCAGAGTTGGAACCAGGATCTGACTCTGAATCCTTGATCTCGGCCACCAATGACTTCTTTGAGTGGCATTCATCAATGTTGTGCCAGGGGCTCTTATGGAACTCACACCATTTCCCATAGTCCTTCTTTGTCTTCATGTTACCATTCTTTTCTTGTGATTTGGATGGGTTTTCCTAGAGTTGCTTTTAATTACTCTTCCCTTTGTTCTATAGCCATGGGTTTCCCTTTCCATGCTTCTACGGCGAATTCATAGACCCAAACTCCCACTTATTCTTCTGCTTAAATTTTTTCTCGATTTTGACATCATATCAATAAGCCACACCTAATGATGAGATGTACAGGAACTCTATTTCAGTTTAAATGTACCTATGCAAGCCTTTGCAATATTTCAGAACCAGGTGCTTCTTGAAGTTCCTAATACCGATCTTTGTGCACAAGGTATGGAAGCTGTTAGTATAATCCAGCACCATTTGGCCCCTCTCCTACCACAAAGTGGTCCATTTTGTGTATTAGTTATCATAGTTGCCAGCATGATAGTATTTCTTCTTGAGGGATTCCACAAAATATGCCTAGGTGGGATCAACCCCAAAAATATATGTCTCGTCTGTGGCGTTTTACTCACAATAAGTGTCCCACCAATATTTCACATGGGGCACCACCTTAAGGAGCGCAAAGAATATATTTTTTGTATTGGAGAAATTGTGGACAGAGAAATAGCCCTCTAGAAAACTCAACCATTTATCTAGAGCATCAGCATCTATCTGACTTTAAAATATAGGAATATCAAAGTTAACTTGCACCTTGAAGGCTGTGGCTCCTCTAAAGTGACTGCTTATGCTTGATGATCCCTCTGATGTTGCCAGCATCTATCAAAGGATTTGGGAGAAATTATCCATCATATCATTCCTTTGTCACGCGATGGATTCCTTGAGCAACATCTTGATAGGAGATCATGCTCCATCATCTCCTTTTTACTTGGCCATGGGGTGGTCTTCCTCAAGCTGAACTAGTTCAAGACCCAATTGTTTATATTTTGACCTCGTCGGGCACGTGCATGGAGAAATAATGAAAGAGAGAACTGATTCGATACCACTAATCTGGATTTATGTGCAAATGAAACCAAATAACATATATAGAACCACATACCCAGATATCTTTCAAGGAAGATAGTGATACAGTAAACACAAATTCTATTAAATGGTGAAAATGGAACAAACTGTAAAATAAAGCAGCTAGAATGTTGGTAGCTTATCTTTGAGAAGAGATCTGATGACTACGCTCATTCATGACAAGTTGAATACAAAAATAGGTCAAAAGGGATTATTTATCATAATCATGAGGGAAAGAACCCTAAACATCCAAAAAACTAACCCTAGGAGATGAACCGTCATAAAGTTTGTGGCCCCAAGGTGGTTATTTCAGTAAACAACTTCCCGAGGTCATAACTTTTGCATACGATCTATGTTTGGGGCACTCGGTAGACTGTTGGAAATATGTAGATGAGGATTAAAATAGTGGATCAGGCC
This sequence comes from Larix kaempferi, assembly GCA_027924585.1. NCBI lineage: Eukaryota > Viridiplantae > Streptophyta > Pinopsida > Pinales > Pinaceae > Larix > Larix kaempferi. Next base: position 1,136,172 of record BSBM01000737.1, read on the forward strand.
TAGATAAGAGCTTATTACTATTGTTTGGGCCACCGCGGGCCCAAAAAAATCGTTTGGGGCCTCAGAATGGCCCCGGTAGTTCAGGACCCAAAAATCATAGAAATACTAGAAAATTGCCAAAATGGAAAACTGTTTTGAGCCAGTGGAATAGGTGGGTGGCCACCAATATCCATCTAGATCATTAATTAATTTATTTATTCTTAGCATGTACATTGCTTTTATTAATTTATTATTATCATTTGCTAAATTATTTTTCTCATTTATATTTTATACATTATATATTTTAATTTAATTTTACCAAGGTTCTATGAAGGTTTCCATGGTCGTACACATTCCCTTCAAATAGAATTCACCAAGTTTCTATAGAGGGTTCCATGGTCGTACACATTCCCTTCAAATAGAATTCTCCAAGGTTCTATCAAGGGTGCCATGGTTGTATACATGGCCTTCAAATAGAATTCACCAAGGTTCTATCAAGGGTGCCATGGACTTACACATTCCCTTCAAATATACCTTATCATTAAGGCTCTATCAAGGGTGCCATGATCATACACATGCCATTCAAATAGACCTTTTTCCTACAGTGGGGATGTGATACAACAATTGATACCTCATTAACTCAATCCACCTATATCCTCTTGAGAGACTAATGGTCACTAAGGAATAATGTTGTGTCATTATATCGCGCCCCTCAGTCAAAACCTGGTGAGTGACCAAATCTGCAGCCTACCCTCACAGAAACATGCATATGACGAGCAAAATCCTCTCTCGCTTTTCAACATGTCGCATGGAAACCTGGGCTATTTATGGTGTGCATTCCTCCATACAACCTCATTACCCATGTGTGTACCAATTGGAAATCACAATCCAATTCCTGCACACATTCAATCCATGTGCATCAAATAGCTCATGCAAAATAATCAAATATAAATTCATCACATTGTATCACCTGATACCATATCTGAGCTCAATCTGAAGCTTATCATATCCCCAATGGTTAGTTATCATACATAAATTGCGATCATTTATTTCTAACATAAGCACTTATTTGTGATCAATTATCCCCAGGGAATAATCATCACATGATTCTTGCTAGAATGGGGCATTACATTTTGAATTTACAATATGGGACACTTTCTTAACCTCATGTTTCGATTTGTTAAGAAATTTTTTTGTCCCCAAATCCACAAAAATAATAAAAGGAATCTAAGTCCTTACTATCTTCTTATATCAAATCCCAACTAGTATAGAATGAACATAATACATCATAGGGTGTCTTTATATTTATCAAAATCATTTCTATAAGACAACTATCTTTCTTTAAAAATAATTTCCACATTCACCCAATTTCAACCGTAGCACCTTCACGGAATCCAAATAATCTTAAGTTTGTCAAAGGAGAGAGGGTTAAGAGTGAAAATCTCTTTTCAACATAACCTAACCCTCATTAGTCATTTTTAATAGTGCCTTCATCTTCTAATAGAATTAATTTGGGTGGTGGATCCTACTTTTACAAAAGCAAATTTTCTTTGAAATGTAGGTCATTATAACTCCTACATCCTCATCCCTCTTCCTATCAATGATGAACATCTTTTGATCATCCTTATGTTATGAAACTATAGTCTTTATAAATTATTGAAGTGCTTTAAGCTTTAATAGAGTTTCCATGTCTTGTGCCTATATAATATAATTTTTTCCATCTAGAACCACAATTTATTTATTATAACTCATAATCACATTGAAAATATAAACATTGATATAGACTTCAAGTCAAAACCCTAATTTAATTTATTGGAAGATCCAAATCAATAGGAATATGTGCAAGTGACACCCTCGAAAGGAATTATAGACAATAAGAGTAGTCTCAAAGGAATGAATTTGACATGATGTGTAATATACCTAAAGTATATTATATCTATATAATAATATATAAACATTTATATTATAATAGTAGTCATTGAGGGTAATATTTCTTATTTACTATATTATAATCAATCATACTCATACATTTTCCCAAAGGACATGTCATATTTACGTGTATTTATATACATGTCCATTGTATCACAATGTATATATGAGATATTAATAAATAGTGAATATTTATCCCTTGAGAAATTATATGGATTTGTCCTTGTTATAATGGATACTTGAGTGAAGTAACCAATGGGTTCACTTCAATTGGTATCAGATCCATTTCAATCATTTGACCTGTGGTGAGTTCTATTTTGCTAATAGAAAATAAATTCCGAGATTGTGAGCCAGTTGATTGATTAAATAGTTGAAGAAAGAAATGAAGTTGCTGGTGGGGAAAAGATAAGTAAAAGAAGAAGAAAAAAAGGTTCCACGTAAAAGAAGAAAGAAGAAGAGTTTTCAAAGAGAAAAGGATCAATAATAAAAAGACTCTGGCATAGGTAAAGTGATTTTTCACTTAAGCCTAGTAAGAAGGTAAAAAGAAAATAAAATCTTCTAATTTTTTTGCATGTGAAAAAGTTCAAATCAAGAAAATGAGTAAATCGAGTGAAAATCAAGTTATGTAAGAGTTTTAAAAAAAGTGAAATATTGGTAACTTGAATAAAAGTGTTTTTATTATATTTCTCGTAAAAGTGATTTGAAATAAAAGTACCTTCTAAATTGGAAGTGAAGAAGAGATCATATTATTTATAGAACTATTTTTATGATATATATTAAGAAGTGAAAGGATATCATTTTAAATTGTAAATTTTGTCAAGTTGAAATGGAAACGAAGGTTCAATTCACTTCTGAGTATGTTGTGGGACCAAAACATTTCATGTGTATATCAAGGAGGATCCAAAATGAGCCCGTAATCATTGCCATTGATCTCACTCTTAAAGGAAATTATATTGATATTGAGTTGGCAAATAGATTACAAATTGTGAAGGAGGAAATTAAAAAAGAACATGGATAAAAGTGTGATGAGATTGATAACTTAAAATTAAACATAAATGAGTACTCCCAAAAATGAAAATTTGTTGTCTTACATACCGATGAAGTTGATGTAATTCTAAGGAACTCCTGGTTGAAATATCTTGGTACTCTTACCATTAATTTGGATAAAAAGTACATAGAATTCAAGCACCTATCCAAGAAAATAATATTGTAAGACATTAAATTAGAGCATGTTTCCCTCTCAGAGAATCTAGAACCTGAAAGCAAACATGATAAGAGAAAATTGGATTCTCAAATAAATAATCTATGAGAAGTAAATCAATGTCTAGCCAATAAAGTCAATGAGTTAACACAAGAAGTGGAAAATCTTATGGGGGAAAAGGAAACAATTGCAATAGAAATTGAAGGACTTAAAAATGAGATTGAAAACATCAACAAAAAGCTATCAACCAATGATGATGAAATTTCCCATTTAAGAAATCATAACAATACTTTACTTATAAAAAAAATTAAAAAATGAAGAATGAGAAAAATACACAAAAATAGTATCGGAATATTGAAAGGACATTATCAAAAAAGGATGAGGAAAATTCTCTCTTAAAGAACCTTAATCAGATACTGTTAGAAAAAATCAAGAGATTATGTAATATCCCAAGATCTGATTTCTAAGGATATTAACTCTATTTCAAATATTAAAACATAAATTAACCAACACTGAGACTAGTCATCAAAACTAGCAGAAGAAAAACTAGACTTCGGCATGGATTAACCCACCCAGAGCTTGAGAGTTGGACTCTTTCAGATTTGAAAAATATGATAATGTGTGTAGCAGCATAAAAAAAAAAAATCAAGGCCAACTTCATAGTCCTATGCACAAGGTATCGGGACCATTTATGGTTCAACAACAGCTACCGCTAAAGTCTACACAAAGGCTTCCTGGGTACACCATCATATGCATACTAGACTCCTCCACTTACACTTGAAATACAACAAAGGGTGGATAGAAGTTATTTAACCCCCAATATACTGCTAGAGAAGAGTTAAAGAGGTTTTGGGAGGATTTGTCATTGTTTGGAGGCAAAAGGAGGAAGAGCGCTATAGAGGACTGCTCAACTAGTTTACTTTCAAGCTCTCCCAAACAGGATGAGAAGGATACAAATACTCAGTATGATACTTGGATGGGATTCATCACTGTCTTAAGAACCCCATAATACTGACAAAACAGAAAATAGGTGATCAGATAACTTTTAATCAATAATACTGTAAAACTAGTCAATTATTAAGGCCTAAAGAGCTAGTCTTGGTAAATATGAGTACAAACAGCCTCTAAGGCTCTCAAATTATTATTCTGATGATAAATATGACTCAAAAATGAATTTACGTACATCATAAAACAATAATAGAGGATACTAAGCAGCAAATAGAGGTGTTATTATCTCATACTTCACAGAGAGTCTCTCGTCTTGGAATTATTACAATGCTAAGAGTAGAATGCTTCTAAGAATAGAAGAATGAGTAGTGTATTCACTGGATCTGCAACATATATGAATAAAGAGAATATGGATTCTCATGGAAGGTCACCAGGCTAGAATGGATGCTCACAGGATGCATTCACCAAACAGATTCTTCTCCTCTTGATGGATCTCCTCAAGAACTCTCTCTAACTGGACCGAAACTCATGATCTCTTCTTAGTGGCTTGAATTCTTCAATAGTAGGTTGATATATACATGTATATCAAACCTCATTGCCTATGGATCACATAATGAACAACTGGAACACATTCTGCATTGGGGCACATATCCCATGCTTGGTTGAGGCGCATCACTCAACCTTGAGAAGCAGAGCTCTCAATCATTAAAAAAATGGCCAAAAGATGTGAGAGTGGCACACTGGCCTTATTTTATAGACTGGATGGATTCATGAGCAAGTAATTGGCACGTGTTAGTGGATGAGTGTGCCTTCCTTAGAGAGAATTAGAAACATCACTGCTTTGTACAACCTTCCTGCTTTTCCAAACTTCCTTGCTTTGTGATTTTCTCCTGCTTTTAGAAACTGTGCCCTCCTTTGCTTTCTAGATGTTTATTTATTTTTAAGATTGGTTGGTTTTCTGCACTTTCCTTTTTTGTTCACTTTCCTTCTTTATTCACTTGCCTAATTTTCACTGCTTTTTCTAGTTTCCTTCCTTTTTGTGGTCACCTTGCTTTTAGTTCCTTTCTTCTTGATTCTATCTTTTCTCAAGTGAGTGAGTGTGGTCCACCTTATCCTCATGTGCCCTCCTAGCCACATGAGCATCACCACTTGTGCCAAAATTAATTAATCATGAGAATAAAAATAATTACAAATTACTTCAAATATTAAAATTATTAAATAATTAAATACTATAGGCCTTGTACCAAAATTATCCCAAACAATTAATGATTTCTAACTTTTATTTTCTCCTAGACCCTTAGGGACTGAAGGGGTCCAATACTTGACCAAGTTACCACTAAGGAAGTAACATGACATTCCTCCCCTCCCAATACTATTTGTCCTCAAGCAAGTGCAATCCTGGATGTTGTAAACTATGTTCACCTTCCCAGGTTGCATCTTCACTAAGCAACCCTTTCTACTCCACTAGATATCCTTTGATAGTTATGCTCCTCAAATTCCTCTCTCTGACCTGCAAAACTTTTTCTGGATATAGGACTGAATTTCCTTCATCATCAAGAGGATGCAACTCTCTTGACATTGTCACTTGCTGGCCTATTGATTTCTGCAAGCAAGACACATGGAAAACATTGTTTATCTTGCTTTCTGGACGCAATTCTAGTTCATAGGCAACTTCACTGATTTTCCTTATGATTTTGTATGGACCATAGAACCTTGGATGGAACTTTTTATCCCCCTTTGACTTCAGAGAATATATCCTATATGGCTGCAACCTCAAATACACTAAATCCCCTTCTTGGAAGGTTCATTCTGTTATGTTCTTATCTGCATTCACCTTTTATTGGTTATGTGCAACTTGCAAAATTTCCTTGAGTGTCCTGAGTATGTCTTGTTATTTTTTCATCAATTAATTCAATATGATCTAGGATCTTAACTGAAAGAACAACCTGTACAGCATATCAAGCATAACAGACAAGAGACAATAGATGCAAAGCATTTCACCGGGGAAAACCAAGAAGGTGAAAAACCCCGCAACTTCCTCAGAGATAGAATAAGCACCAATACAAAGATCACCAAGATGAATCCCCAAAAGATAAATGTCTACAGCAGCTACTCCTCCTCCACTTGTGTGCACTCCTCCTCTCTCTCACTAATGCGAAGTGAGTGAGTGAGTGAATGAATAGAATGAGAGAGACACACTCTCTATTTATACAATGACTTGACTTTCCTTTTACTCTAACTGGGCCAACCTCCCTTAGGAGAGTCTAATAACCCATTACCACTTGTCACTGGGCTGATCCCACTAGGGTGGTCTAATAACCCTTTAACCCACATGACTCATACAGGGCCGACCCCACCAAGGTGGTCTAATCACCCATCAAATAAAAGTTATGACACTTACAATATAACTTGCGACACTACTATGGGGTCTAATGCCCTGTCATGCATGGGAGGATGGACCTCAATGACTTTACATGACTCAAGCACAATAATGACTTCTTCGACCTGGAGGAACAAACATCTATGTTGGAGGTACAACAATAGAATACAAATGACGACACTTCCGATCGGAGGAATAAGACATCTCCGTCGGGGATACAATAAAGGACAAATGTAATACATACAATATACAAGTTAATATCTTCCGAAGTTACAAATACATCAACACTCCCTCTTAACCAGGAAGGTATTCTCTTGACACAGGTCATCAATACATATAGGCACAAGTCTTCAATTCTGGAGCTGGATCATCGTCACTGGATCATGGAGCATCATCGTCATTGCTGTTGTACTTGTCATCTTGCTCACTGGTGCTATCTCTCAATTCTTCTCGTCATAGAAATTTCTACAGAGACATCCCTTTTTCATGTTGCATGTAGGCCTAGCCTCATGTAGGTCTTCATCATCTCTGTGAGCATTCCATCCTATGTAATTCTCAGGGATGATTACGTGCATCAACAAAACCTCAAAAGAGCATCCCAATACTTTTACAAGCTTACTGCTCAACCTATCAGATCTCCAAGGATCTTTTACATGTGACCTTCACAGAACCTTAAAAGAGTATCTTGCAACCTGCAAGATCTATAAAGAGCATCCCAGGATCTTTTCTGTGCCTAGCACAACCTGTCCAGATCTCCATAATCTTTTACATGTGAACTCGCAAAACCTTAAAAGAGTATCTTACATCCTGCAAAATCTCTAAAGAGCATCCTAGGATCTTTTTCGTGCCTAGCACAACCTGTATGGATCTCCAGGATATTTTCTATACGACCCTTGCAAAACCTTAAAAGAGTATCTTGCTTCCTACAAGATCTCTAAAGAGCATCCCAGGATCTTTTTCGTGCCTAACACAACTTGTCCAAATCTCCAAGATTTTTTCTATGCAACTCCACAACCTGTCCGGATCTCAGGGATTTTTTCTATGCAACTACACAACCTGTCCACGGCCACGAAGTATCATCATGATACTCATGATCCCACTGATCATCTTCTTCGCATGGAGCATCATCCTGATGCTCATGATCATACTGATCATCATCATACAGTACATCCTCCTGATTCACAACATCTTGGAGCATCGACCTGATGCTCATCACATATGATCATCCTGATCATCATCATACAATACATCATCCTAATGTACAACATCTGGAGCATGGACCTGATGCTCATCACATATGATCAACTTGATCATCATCATACAATACATCATCCTAATGTACAACATCTGGAGAATCGACCTGATGCTCATCACATAGAACTTACATCCATAGCCATGGGAAGGATCCTCCTACCACCATGCTTGGAATGGCTCCTACAAATGTGTCCCATCACTTCCTCCTCGAAGTATCTTCTATCTGAAGAACACCAAGCCTCTCTCTGAAGTACTCGAACTTCACTCTGGATAGTGGTTTGGTCAACACATCTATAATATGCTCATCTGTCGCAACATACTGGAGCTTCACTACTCCTCTCTGCACCATATCCCTGATATAGTGATATTTGATCTCGATATGCTTCAACTTGTCATGGAACACCGGGTTCTCTGACAACTTCACACAACTCTAGTTGTCACAATATATTCAAGTAGCATCCAACTAGAGATCAAATAAATTATATAGTAGCTTCCTTAGCCATACTGCCTCACAACTAGCCGAACAAGATGCAACATACTCTGCTTCATCTGTACTTAGTGCTACGCATGATTACTTCCTGCTAAACCAAGAGATCACACCTGATCCCATACTGAAGCAGCACCCCGAAGTGCTCTTCCTATCTGCAGCACTGCCTGCCCAATCTGAATCAACATAACCCTCCAAGTTAAACTTTTGATTCGCATCATACTTGAGCCCATAATCAATCATACCCTTCAGGTACCTCATAATATTCTTTACAGCAATCAAGTGAACATGTCTAGGATCCGTCAGGAACTGGCTCAAGGTGTTCACAGCAAAGCAAATATTTGGTATCATGTTTGTCAGGTACATCAAGGACCCAATCATCGGACGATACATCATGGCATCTGTTACACCTAAAATCCTACCATCATGAGATTCAGTGTATACACCCCTGACGTTCCATTGGATAAGTCATTTATCTGGAAGGGACACCATTGTACTTATGCTAGGTTTTGAGAGGTCGTCGCAGGCTGCACTCATGCAACCTACGACATCGCATCTTGCTCTATTGCAAGGTGCGACGAAGTCAGTTAATGGACAAAAATAGGCCTTTCGAGCTCATTCTCGAAGCCTGCTGACTTGTATCCTTATCCCTTACCTCTTGTGGGAGATGGCACTCGGTTCCTAACCTATTGGAATGATCCCCTATCTCTCTCCTACCATATCTCAACCTACTCTATCCATACCCTATCCACTTAGCCCTATATAAGTAAAGCTCTACCCCTCTCCAAAGGGAGGAAGTCTATAGTGTCAACATGCTGGGGAAATCACATTGGAGAGATCTCTAACTCATCCATTGAGAGACTCAAACTTCCTTGGAAGGATGGCAGTTGGCTTGGATGGAGAAGGGATACTACGTTAAGCCTTGGTTGTAGTCTTTTCTCATCTATGTACTTTCCTGATTTACAGTAATATAAACGCTTTCCACCAATATTGTTTATGTGTGATGATATTGTGTAGTTTACCTGCTTAACTGTTTACTTAGATCTCTTATTGTATAGATGCTCTTTACTCGTTTGCGTTGTTCTATGTGTATTGACAGGTCTTGCAGCTGATATCTGACGACCACGGGATGTGGAGCAGCATCCAGGAGAAAGGATTGTGAAGTTAAGGTAAGGCATTTAGTCTGTATTATTTGTTCTAGACTCACATTGATCTAGGGAGATCCGGCTCGCGTCCGCTCGAGTGGATTTTCCATCAAACAATCTAGCGACCATACTGGGGAAAGAACATTGCTTTGTAGTTGTCAATTTGAATGTTGTTTTTCAGTTGATTTTTTTTGCCAAGCCATTATATTTTGTCATTTCCTTCTTGAAGTTGATTTCACCATCAGATCTTCACCTTGAAGATTCTGATTAGCTTCCTTTGACTTTGTACTTCTCATTTGCAGACCCTTTTTATGCTCATTATCTGGAGAATTGGTTCATTTTTGAACTCAGAACTCGCCTGTCGCACCTGGTCAGTGTACCCAGAGCGACACTGTGTGATTTTTGATCTTTGTTCTTTACCTGTTATTCTATCGTCGCATCCCTTCCATGGGCCTATTGTGATGTCGTCGCACTTCCCGCACTAGTGAACTGCGACGTCGCACTGTGTACAAGCATAGAGTGCGCCAATCTGCCATTTTTTCCATGCAGGCATGCCCTCTCCAGTTCTGTTGTGAGTTTGGTTTGTGTGCAAACTCCCTCTGTACTGTGTGATCCAGTCAGAGATCCATTTCTGTTTCGTGTGATTGAGTTGTTTGGTTTTTGTTTGGAGTTGTTTTGGGTTCCATCTTGGACAAGTCTGAGATTTGGTAGTGGTGGACACTCTTGTCTTCCCCACCTGCATCCACTTACCCTTGCATTCCCTCCTCTCCTTCCCAGATCTAATCATTGTGTTAGATCGGTTTCCAAACCTCACTTGCATTCATTTTGTGAGTTTTGCTTGCTTTAGTGTTGCTTGTTACTGTTTGATTTTGAGTGTTTGTGTGTATTTTCAGTCCTTTGAGTGCTCATCTCTTCTTGAGATTTTTGAATTATTAAAGTGCTACGAGTAATCTTTTCAGTTCAGTGTTTATGTTTGAAAGCATTGTTGTTGTCAAATTGTTATTTTGATACATCCATTAAAAGATCAAAAGTACTTTATTTCCGTCATTTTTCAAGCTTATTTGAAGAATTGCATAAGCATTGGAATGTCTCATTCATAGATATTTTGGAAAAGTTGAAAGAAAATTGCATTATTTGTGTTTTTCATGAATTATGAGTTTCTCATTTTCTTGAAAAATTCAAATAGATATCAAGTTTTGCAAAAGTAGTTCCATGCTTGGGAAATTGCATTGTATCTTTTGATTTTTATGCTTTTAGGCCATCATAGTGAAATTGAAAAACTTGCATACTTTACTTAGAAGCTCTCTCTTTTCATCACTTAGTGTCATTTTTGTTTTGAAAAGATAAAAGAAAAGAAAACATGCTTTGATTTGGTTTAGTAGTGTTGTGTCTTTTATGTTTCGCTGAGAAGGAAAAAGAATACTTCATAGTCATTTTTGGTAGATTTGGATTGTCTTGCATTGCGTTGCTTTGGTGAAATTGTTGGCAAGAAAAATAAATTATCTCCTTCCCTTACATAGAGTTCATTGAAAGAAAAGCGTATTTTTTGCATGTAGTTAGGGCCTGCATTATGTTTACGATTATGTACTCACCTCATTCATTCACTTAACCGTCTAGATAAAATTAACGGTAGAACAAGGGTAAAATTTTTAGTAATGTGTGTGTAAGTTAGAGACATGTTTCAACATCGTTAAAAGCTGTCTTTATTTTTCAGCACTGTATCCCGGGGATATTGCAATCTTCCACGTACTTATCAGTATATTGAGCTCCTTCACGTACCCACCAAGTCACCTTTAGTACTTGGCGTATATCGAAGAGTGTATCACGTACTCGGTAGTATATCGGAAGGTCTCTTGCCGAATGGTTGTGCATTAGACAGCACCACTACGGATTTGAGCTCCCACGTACCTTGCGTATATCAGGAGACACCCATAGGATTCTTGAAACCAGCTGAGTTAACCTTTTGGCCATCTTGGCGGAGCAATACACCGAGAACAGCACTTGGGGAGCTACTACGCATGTACCATCTAGGTAATCAGGTATTCAGGAAAGGGTATGGTCCCAATCCTCCTTGTCGCGTTTTACTGTTAGACCCTGCGGTATATCGCAAGTTGCGAAGCCTTGACAATCATGTGAGGTTCCAGACCTTGAATCCACTCTTATCACATAAGTTTGCTTGTGGCCTTAGTTTGTGTAGGGTTTTGTCTGGTCTGCTTTTCTTTTAGCTTTCTTTAGGAGAAATTTTTTGTTTCAGTCACTCTAGCTGACTTTCCTTGGAGAAGGTCTCGCAGGATTCAGAATTTGCCACCTGAATATCCCCTTAACCAAGAGGTAATTTCGAGGGTAAGGATGGATCCACAAGCCAGGTTCGGGTCACATGAAGTGGAAAACCCCACTTTGAATATTGGAGGACATTTGTTTCCGCATACTCCTCCAGATTCACCGGTTTCTCATCCCTCGCAGGGTGAAGAAGCACAAATCCCCACTTCGCAAGACTTATATCCCATTGCATCGGGGGATCCTGGATCATTGGAATGGATAAATCAACCCCAGGATGACCCTACAATAGCTGCAAGTTCATCAGCAGCTTATTGGACATCTTCTATAGGCCACCCAGTGGCCCATTTTGTCGTTGCACCCCCACCCAATTGGGCTAGTCTTGACGACCGCTTAGCACCTTATCGTGAACAATTGGCTCGTTTACGTGCTATGGGTGAGGAATTTCGAAGTCGGAAATTTCAAATAAGGTTCGAAGACCGACCACCCCCAAGTCGTGTTTTATCTTTTGAGTCACCAGAATCATCCACGCAACACGTGACCACTGCTGAGACTGGTCAACCATCCATTCCTGCACATGCATCTCCTAGTCAGGAGACCAATTCGGTACCTCCCACTACCCAACCTATTGAAGGATAGCAATCCAACACACCCATGACTACTGCAGTTATGTCACCTACTCCTCCCCCACCCTAAACTTCGAGGGGAGGATACTCTCTACCCCCTACCTTCTTTACAGGTAGTGGTAATCCTACGATGAATAATCAACAGCCAGTGTTGGGTCAACCTTTACCTAGTGGTCAGCACATTGTTGTTGGGGAAAACCCCCATCTCTTAACCATAATCCTGTAGCGGGAGTTCCCATCGGGCCTTCCGTTGGAAATTCCCTACCTCCTGGACCTTCCACTTCGGGACTATCCCATGTTGGGGGATCGTCCAACGTAATTCAACCTACATCGAGTCAAGCATATCCAAGTCATCTTCACCCTGTTCCGGGTCAACTTAATCCCGGAAATGCACTCTACGGGGTGCCTTACCCCGGTAATCCTTAAACTCTATGGGGATAGCAAAATGTGTTACAACATGGACCCCCACTCACAGTCCCTCAAGCCCCTCCACCCATGTTTGGTCCACCCACACCTCCCATTGGAGGCGATGGGCCCCCACATAACTCTGGAGGAGGCGGACCTCTACCTTCTGGCGGAGGACCACCCCACTTCGGTCATCATGGCCCACCCCACTTTGGTCATCATGGCCCACCCCCCTGGAGGAGGTGGTGGAGGACCACCCCCTCCTCCCCGCGAAGGTGGGGGAGGACCTTCTCATCCTGGTGGTGGTGGAGGAGCACCACCCCCTCTCGAAGGTGGTGGTGGAGGACCTTCTCATCCTGGTGGTGGTGGTGGTAGACCCCACCCTACTATGGTGGAGGTGATGGAGGAGGCTCTTACCCTTTCGATGGTGGCGGTGTCCCACCACCCCCTCCCGGTGGAGGTGGTGGAGGCCCATCCTATTCTGGTAGTGGTAGTGGACCACCACCTACTACCGGCGGAGGCAGTGGTGGCCCATCCTACCCTGGTGGTGGTGGGAGACCCCCACCATTTGGAGGCGGACCACCCCCTCCCAGCAACGGAGGTGGGCCCCCACCTTATGGTAATGGGCCACCTTATTATGGTTATGGACCACCTTACTATGGCGGTAGACCTACATTTGGTCCGGGCGGCCAGTACCCCTATGGCCATTTTCCTCCTAGAGCACCCTATGGTCAGTCGATACAAGGTCCCACAGGTCCTTACATGCCTTATCCGTATTATCAGTACTCGCAGCCTAATCTGCAGCTTCCCTTTTTGGCTACTTTGGATCTACCTGACCTGTCTCGTTTAACTAATGACCCCATCTACCACGGAACTAATTGGCCACCCATTCTGGTAAAACTTCCATCAGATATCCCAAAATTTGACGGTAAGTCGGGTGAGGATCCTAAAAACCACATGATGACATACTACTTATGGTTTTCATCTAACTCCCTGATGGACAACTCGATCCATCTTCGGTTATTCCAACAGACTCTCACTGGTTCGGATGCCAAGAGGTATATTGAACTACCACCCCATTCTTTTCCTGATTTTGGTTCTCTTGCTATGAACTTTTTGACTCATTTCCAGCTGCCTATACAGTATGAAACTGGTACAAAGCTTTTAACCTCGCTCCATCAAAATACCGCTACTCATATCTCAGATCATATACATGAGTGGCAAAGGAGAGGACGTCTCATTAAGGCTCCTATTCTAGATTAGATCCTAGTGGATTGGTTTACAAAGTCTCTCATACCAACCATAGCACGAGATGTTGCCATGGGAGGTGTTTTCACTAAGGAACAAGCCATCGCTTGTGCCCATTTGCTAGACTTAGTCTATGCTCAATCTGGCACATTGTTTGATATTCTTCCCAACGCACCCCGTAACACTTATGACCCCACGAAACCACCCAAGGGACCCCAAGCCAATGGCATCATTGGATCCCTTCACGCCCAGCCTTTCGCTCAAACTATTGGTTCGTCGAACCCCCAGGGTTCTTCCCCGTCACCAACAAAGGCTGGTCACAGCACCACCAAATCATCCACCCCTATTGTCACCGAAGAAGTGAATTATGTTTCATCAGTTTCACCTCAAAAGTATGGTGGTAAGAAGAAGAACAAGGGGAAACCCAATAAATATTCCACCCAGCAAGAACAAAAGAGCACCCCTGATGATACCAAATAGAAAAGGAAGTTGAAGTATCCTTGCCTACTGTGTGGTGATGATCACTTTTCTAAAGAGTGCGCCCATAGAGACGAAGTTCAAAAGTTCCTTAAGGGAAAACCCACACCCGCAGTTCTCAACGATCCCTTCCCTACTCAAAATCAATAGTCAATCGCTCACACTTCTTCTTCCCAAGGAGAACATCCACCACCGCACATGTTCTCATGGTACGTAATGAGACTATAAACTTGAACACCCGTTCTCGTTCGTATGACTCCGTTCCATCCAAAGAACCTGTTGGAAGTAATACTGAAAAAGCTTCCACTTCGATGCCCGATGTCACCGTACCGGCTGCTCCTCTCACCATAGAGAAGCCCTCTCTCGAGTCAGTGTTGCGTCCACCCAAGAGCACGATTAGAAAATTAGTTTTCAATCCTAATTCTCATGCTTCTCAAAACTACAACATTGTAGAGGACCTAGCACAAGCTCCTTGTGCTATGTCTATGCTCGAGGTCTTGCAAAACTATCCAAATCAGCGCAAGACTCTCCTCGCTGCCATTAGTGCAGTTGACCCAGATTCATCGAACACCATTATGTTCCGACTGGAATACTTCAAACCAAGGCTCTCCCATCAGCTAGCATTTCAAGTTGCCACAAAAATCGCTGGTAATATAATCCATCGTACCGTTTTGGACGAAGGAGCCTCTACGTCAGTCATGTCGATCGCATGTTGGAGAGCCATTGGCTCTCCCGAGTTGAACCGTTCTCCTACCACTTTGAGAGCCTTTGACAAATGTGGCTTTCAACCTCATGGGATATTACAAGCTTTACCAGTCGAGCTGGGGGGAAAGACTGCAACCCTTAACATGGAAGTGGTCGCTGCCCCATTAGATTATAACATTCTGCTTGGTCGTAATTGGTTTTACACCATGACTTCGGTCGCATCATCTGTCTTTCGCATAGTACAATTCCCTCATCAAGGTCGAATTGTCACAGTCGACCAACTGGATTTCTGCACACCTGACACAACTACTCATCCGGTCTATAACATTCCTTCGATTGGACAATCTTCGCAAAAGTATGAGAGTGTGGGGGTCGGCCTCCTTAAGGATTCATCCCTTATGGGCGTCTTTCCTACTTCGGATCACCCAAATCATGTTTCCACGGTGAACATGATCTCCTCGTAGACTTCATCTATCCCCAACTCCACTGATCCATGGCTTGTACCTGATGAAGCCACCACACAGCTAATTAGAGACATCATGCCTCTATCACTCGTTGAACTCATGTATGAGGCTATCCAATCAGCGCCATAGGACCACTTAGCTGTGGCCTCCATTTCATGTTCTCTACAATGGACATCATCCAATCCTCTGCTACGGAATTTTCATTCTAATGAGTCCATTATGGAAATCATGAGTGCAGATTATCCTCCATGGGAAGACCTCCATCATCGTGCGTCTTCTTTTCCCATACTAGATACTGTGGGGAACAGCATTCACACCATTGTAACACCGGATATCTACGGGTCTCGGTCCACGATACTTACGTGTCAAACGGACTCCGATGGAAACTTAGACAACATCAAACCCACCACCTTGATAGACATTTCAGTTACTCCCGGTGTAGTGGAACACATTCATTTAGGCCAGAAGTGTTCCCCTGAAGAAGTCATTGCTGGTACGGCCTTATTCAAGCGGTTCCGAGAAGTTTTCACTTGGACCTACGAGGAGATGCCTGGGATAGATCCCTCCATTGTCTTACATGAGATTAAAACCTATCCCGACATCAAACCTGTCCACCAAAAGCAGTGACCGGTACACCCTCGGAAGACTACGGCAATCAAGGAAGAGATTGAGAAACTCTTGAAGGCCGGATTCATCTATCTTGTCCCATTGATAGAATGGGTCTCAAACATCATCCCTGTTACTAAAAAATACGGTACCATTCGCATCTGTGTCGACTATCGCGATCTCAACAAGGCTTGTCCCAAGGACAACTACCTGACTCCCTTTATCAACCAGATTATCGACAATTATGCTGGAAGTGTCATTTTTTCATTTATGGATGTATTTTCCGGATACAACCAAATTGAGATCCACCCCGCCGACCAACACAAGACTGCATTCATCTACCCTTGGGGAGCATTTGCATATCGTAAACTTCCGTTTGCTCTTAAAAACGCTAGTGCCACATTCCAACGGGCCATGTCGTATGCCTTCCATGATGTGAAGGACTTTATGGAACCTTACTTGGATGACCTCCCTGCACACTCAAAGCAACGTGAGTTCCACTTAGATCATCTGACGATCGTTTTCCTCAGATGCAGATGGTACAATATCCGTTTGAATCCTCATAAGTGTATTTTTTGTGTCGATTTTGGATGCCTCTTATGGTTCATTGGCTCGAAAGATGGGATTTGCATTGATCCCTTGAAGGTGGAAGCCATCGTCGCTCTTCCACCTCCAACTAATATTACAGAACTTTAGAGTCTACAAGGACGTGCAACTTATTTAAGGCGTTTTGTTTGTAATATCGCACAAAAGATGTAGGGTTATATGAGATTGATGAAAAAAGACGTCCTATTCATTTGGGATGATCAAGCTCAACAATCTTTCAAAAGTTTGAAACATTCCATCACGCATGCCCCTGTGATCCAACTGCCGAATTACTATCGAGATTACATTTTATATCTCTCAGCTTCTAACACCACTATCGCCATGGTTTTGGTACAGGAATACCAGAACGCCCAAGAACATGTGATATATTATGCCGGCAAAGGTCTCATTGACACTCAAACTAGTTATTCACATGTTGAGAAGCTCGCTCTCGCGGCAGTCATTACCATGCAAAAGTTTCGTCATTACATTTTGCTCCGCACCACCACTATCATTGCTGATTCGAACCCCATGTACCACATTCTGACTCGTCAGGTGCTTGGGGGCAAGTATTCACACTGGATCGTGATACTGCAAGAATTCGATCTTCTTTTCGAAAAAGCCAAGTCAAAAAAGTCTTTGGTGTTTGCTGATCTCATCTGTGACCTTCCCCGTATTGATGTAGAATCTGAGCCCAATGACTCGTTTCCAGATGATTCATTGTTTCTTATCAGTATGTCTAATCAATGGCATGGAGATATCACATTGTATCTTCAAACCCAATGTTTCAGTCTTGAATTATCTCGGGATGACCGTCGTCGAATACGCCACCATTCAAATCTGATTATCAGTGATACTTTGTACCGTCATGGCATCGATTCTATCCTTTGACGTTGTCTGACTCGTGATGAGGCTGAACGCGTTTTGAATGACTATCACGCTGGGGCATGTGGCGGTCACCTCTCTGGGATGGCTACAGCCCATAATATTTTGCACATGGGATATTATTGGCCATCTATCTTCAAAGATTGCATCAAGGCCGTAAAAAAATGTCCTCCATGTCAACATTTTCATACAAAAAAGCGCACCAATCCCGCCCCATTACACCCGGTTATTTCCATTGGCCCCTTCGCTAAATGGGGCATCGATTTCATGCATTGTAAGCCTACCTCGACCGGGGGGCATAGTTACATCATTGTAGATGTGGACTACTTTACAAAGTGGGATGAGGCAATGCCTACATACACAAACGACGGCAATACCGCCGCACTTTTCATGTTTAATCATGTATTAGCGCGGTTTGGAGTTCCTCAAGTGATAGTTACTAACCATGGTTCACACTTTATGAACCATATGGTTGACGAGTTGAGCGACAGATTGGGTTTTCGCCATGAAAAATCAACACCATACTACCCTCAGTCGAACAGACGGGTCAAGGCCATTAACAAGGTCTTGAAAACTATGGTCCAACGGATGGTGGGTACGCACAAATCCAATTGGCACAACATGCTCTTCTCCGTGCTTTGGGATTATAGAACCTCCATTAAAACCACCACCAGATTTACTCCTTTACAACTAGTGTATGGATTGGAGGTGGTCCTTCCCATTGAGTGCGAGATTTCGTCTCTCAAGCTCTCTATCGAACTTCTCCCAAACACTGTTGTCGAGGAAGAACGCTTCCTCTACCTAGCTAAGCTCGACAAGACTCGCTGAGATGCCACTCTTGCCAACATGGCTCATAAGAAACGCATCAAAGCACAGTACGACAAGTCGGTAGAACCCCACATCTATAGCGAGGGAGATTTGGTCCTCACATACGACCAAAAGCATGATAAGCTGGGGGCAGGAAAGTTTGAGTCCATGTGGCAAAGACCTTACGTAGTGAAATGCGTCTTAGAGAAGGGAGCTTATGATCTTGAAGACTATGATGAGATATCTTTGGGTGAGCCTCGTAATGGGCTCTACCTAAAGAGGTACTATGCCTGAGTATTTCACGCATAAGTACTTTTGTATATACTGTACATGGCGTGTGTGTGTTTTTTGTTTGTTGTGACGCTTTGACTTCTTGCGTGTTTAGGTCTTGTTTAGTTTCTTATAACATGTTTTGTCTGCGTGTGCAGATGGAAACATGTTATGGATTCGTGGACGGTGCCAGTCGACATACCCGCAGCCTTACTTCGGCAGCCTGGGTACTCTATTCACCTACCGACGAGCTCATCAGCTCAGGGGGAATGTGTCTAGGTTTCGCAACCAACAATGCTGCAGAATATCAAGCAGTCATTAGAACCCTAACTGATGCCATTCCTTCGGGTATGGACCATGTTGTCATCCATATGGATTCTCAACTAGTGGTCTCTCATCTTAACCGAGTCTACACCATCCGCGATCCTACCTTACTCCGTCTTTATCGATGAGTCCGTCTTCTGGACAGGTCCTTTGAGTCCATTCAGTACCTGTACATTCCACGAGACGTGAACACAGTTGCCGACTCTATGGCCAACTTCATCTTAGATTGGTACATTGCACACACATAAGCATATATCATGAACTGTTAAAAGCAGACATAACATGTAAATAACTCATTTTATGAGCAAACACATAACAAGACCACACCATTCATCCATTTTAAAACACATAATGTATAAACCGTCGGAATGTCTGTATATATATATATATCATCATAAAAGTAGTGCTGGTACAAAATCTGAAGCACGATGGCTTTCAGTGAGTCTCTACAAAATCTGAAGCCTCATAGCTTTCAGTAAGTACAAAAAATCTAAGGTCTCCAAGCTCTCAGTACATACACAGTAACAACACAAGGCCTATCGCCTTGCCCGTACAACCCTAGGTGGTCTAACAGCTCTGTCCTGCTGAGTGTGGAAACAGTCAACTGCTCTCGCAACTCTGCGGAGCAGCGCGTTGAAGCGCGTAGTCCCTCCAACCGTGTACACCTACATGGGTCACGGCACGTCATCTACCGTCAGCTCAGGAACATCTAATGTCAACCCATTCAGGTTGGCATAGACCCCATCCATCTCTATAATGGTAGCGTGTACGACAGGACCCACGACTGCTCCCTCTCCTCTCTCTCTCCTCACAAGAAGAGAGACTTCCACCGGTCGTACGGGGCCCACATCTGCACACACATGTTGTTAACTTGTCAGGACTATGACAAAAAAAATTCTAAAAACACAAAACTTAAAAGTGCAAGGGTTTATTGTTCTTACCTAGGTCTCCCCATGCTGCTCCCTCGGGCAGCGGCAAGTCAGGATCATCTCTGAAGTCCGTACCACTATACGGGAAGTCCTCTACCATCAGTAACTGGCCCTCTAGCCAGCTGAAGAACTCAGCACCGTACGAGAGGATGGGACCCCCACCATGTCGGGACATCACCACTGTCCATCTAGCCATGTGTGGATCCCTAAGATCCTTGTCAGCCAGTGGTACCTGAGGGCACAAGAGGGGAACCCGCTCCAAGAGGAATGAGATCACTATCGAACCGTAGCCAAACTGTTTGAGCTCTCCCCGCCGACACTTGGTAAGCTGAGCTCACACGTTTGCGAGGAGTCCCTCGCACCAGTTGTAGATCTCCGAAGACATGCAGTCCTCCGCGTATAGCATCTGCGATCTAGTGGCTAAGTGAGGAGCTTGGCTCCTTGCCATCCTCATAATGGTGAAAAGTATGGCATGCAATGGATGTTCCCACACATCTTTTCTAGGAATCTTCCAACTAGAAGCACGGTTGTTGGGAACATAGTGTTGTAGAATCATGTCACCCACACTCCGATCACTCCCACATGATCCAGTAAGAAGCACATTGTCCCCTCTTCGGGACAATCCAGTCAGTAATTATATGTCCTTGACATCTAGAGTAAGCACGTGCTCACCGATCATGAAATATTGTTGGGCCGCATCCCAGCATCGGAGCATATGTGTCAATAGTGGGATTTGGGCCCTCATGCCCTAGATCTCGAAGAACTTGAGCATGTTGATGTATATGTAACTTCGGAATTTATTTCATCTGTGTATTTTATATATATTTATTGTACCCTTATAAGAGATGTGTTATTCCTCTATAAGGAAGTGTCGTCATGTGGATTGACAAGTGTCGCAAGTGTGTGTACTTGCCGATGGGTTATTAGACCACCATGTGGAGTTGGCCCTGATTTATATATATAATATAATGTGGATGTATCTAAGTAGACAAGTCGGCCCCATAAGGTCACTGGGCAAAAAGGTGAGTATAAATAGAGATAGGAGATCTCTATTTTACTCACTCGGAAAAGTAACTCACTCTCACTCTCAAAAGTGGCACACTAGTGAGGAGGAGGAGGATCATTTGCTAGGAGACTATCTCAGTGTTATTTGGTTGTATTTTGGTTGAGCCATTTCTCTCTCTATCTCTGAGGAAGTTGTGGGGTTTTTCACCTTAGGGTTTTCCCCACGGAAACTCTGTGTCTCTTGTCTCTATGCTTTTGATTCTTGTGATGCGTGTGATGCTTGTCATATTATGATTGTCATGCATTGATATACTGTAGATGTTATTCTCTCAGCAAAGATCCTATAGTATTGTGAATTAATACTCAAAATTTAACATGGTATCAGAGCTAACCTGAGAAGAAGACATTTTGCAGTGACGAAAGCTTGAGTTCCTTGTTTATTAGGTTTCTCTCCACAGATTTTTGAAAATCAGTATAGTAGATTGACTCTACTCATCAAGGCGCATCTATCTGTCCAATCACAATTCTGTTCCGAGCATTTTTCAGATTTGGCCCTAAAAATTCGGGTTTCCACAAAAATAGGAATTTCTGGAATCTGAAGACACAGCTGGAAGCTCCTTGCAAAAATCGAAGTTTAGAGCTTTGGATCGAGATTTTCAGCTGGGTAGATCTCCTGGAAACTCAAACCCTAATTCAGAGCTCTCCCTAGTGAACCCGAGAGGACAAAAAGGCAATTTTGAAGGGAAAGACTTTGCTGATTTCAAATTCTGAATGTACCAGGCTGATCAACTCACCAAGGCGCATCTTTCTATCCTTTCAGAAATTTGAAATTCACATTTTGAATTTTTAGGGTGTCTCTGACAAACCCTAATCCAGGACCAGATCCAGTTTTCAGCACTTCAAGTGGTAAGACCTAAATCTTTTCTATTTCCATTTGAAGTACTCTTTAAGATGTCTCTCCACACCAAGCTTGAGGATAAGCTTGAAGGGGCTGATAACTTCCGAGCCTGGAAGTATAGGATTGGGTTAATCTTGGAAGAGAATGAGTTGGACTTATATGTGAAAGAAGACATCCCTATCTCAGAGGATGAAGAGGCCAAGGCATTGCACAAGAAGAACTTGGTCAAGGCAAAGAGAATCATTGTTGATTCTATCAAAGACCATCTCATACCCCATGTGTCTTCTCTTAAGGCACCCAAGGAGATGTTTGACTCTTCGACCAAGCTGTTTGAAGGAAAGAACATAAATCGAAAGATGACCCTGCAGAACCAATTAAAAGGAGTAAAGTTTCAGAATGGAGAAACCATTCAATCCTATTTTTCAAGGGTCTCCTAGATCAAGGAACAACTAGAAGCAGTGGATGAAATGGTGGAGAATGGTGAAGTGGTGATGACCACTCTAAATGGCCTACCCAGGTCATGGGATTCCTTTATCCAAGGAATTTGTGCAAGGAAGAAGTTGATCTCTTTCAGTAGACTACGGGAAGAATGCTCACAAGAAAAGCAAGGCTTGTGGCACGAGAAGAAAAGATGGGAT
Source organism: Larix kaempferi (assembly GCA_027924585.1). Taxonomy (NCBI): domain Eukaryota; kingdom Viridiplantae; phylum Streptophyta; class Pinopsida; order Pinales; family Pinaceae; genus Larix; species Larix kaempferi. Next base: position 1,158,644 of record BSBM01000737.1, read on the forward strand.
ATGAAGATCAAGCTCTCACAGCTCACACCAGGAAAGGAAAGTCCAAGAGAGAGCCATCTCACTCCAAGAGATATTCACATCACTTCAAAGAAAGAAGAATATGCTTCACCTGTAATGAGAAAGGACATATTGCCACAAATTGTCCCAAGAACAAAAAGGACAATAACATATCCAACAAGAAGAAGAAGGGTAGCAAAAGAAGGTTTCATGCTCATACTGCCAAAGATGATGAACTCCCAAAGAAGAAGGCTAGGGCAGAAAGTGATAGCAATGATGACTCATCAAGTGAAGAAGAGTATGTTCTGATCTCTGCTCTCACAGGTACCATCTCTCATGGTTGTAATGACTAGTTGATTGATAGTGGGGCTTCCAAACACATGGCTAGGTCTAAGGAATCTTTTGTGAATCTATCTGAACATGAATCACCCCATAAGGTGAAACTTGGGGATGATTATCAATACCCAATCAAAGGAAGTGGTGAAGCTTCCTACAACCTAGATTCTGGAAAATCCTTGAAGATGAAAGAAGTACTTTATGTACCTGGGATCAAGAAGAACTTACTCTCCATTTCTGCATTGGATGCAAAAGGTATGAGGGTTGCATTTGTGGATGGCCAGGTCCTAATGTGGCCAAAGGGAAAGACCATAGATGATGCAGTAGTAATTGGAGAGCAAGAGGGAGGCTTGTATAAATTGAAGGGACAACCTGAACATGCCATGGTGCATGAATCCATGGAGCCAAGTGAAATTTGGCATAGAAGACTTGCTCACATGCACTATAGAGCACTTCCAATTGCAAGCAAGGCAGTAGAGGCTCTTCCTGAAATCAAGACCAAACATGAAGGTGTTTGCAAAGGATGTGCAAAAGGTAAGAACATTAAGAAGGCTTTCCCAAGCAGTGAAAGCAAGGCAAAAGACATCCTAGAAATCATCCACTGAGATGTATGTGGCCCTATGTCATCCAGTTCCCTGAGTGGGTATGTTTACTATGTCTCATTTATTGATGACTTCTCCAGGAAGACTTGGGTATACTTCTTGAAGGGCAAAGATGAGGCGCTTGATAAATTCAAGGAATTCAAAACCTTGATGGAGAATCAAACTGACAAGAAGATCAAAACATTCAGATCCGACAATGGTGGAGAATTCACCTCAAGTGACTTCAAGAAGCTTTGTAGTGATTCAGGGATTAAGAGGGAGTTGACTGCTCCTTATAATCCTCAATAGAATGGTGTTGCAGAAAGGAAGAACATAACTATAATGGAAGCAGCAAGGGCAATGTTGCATGACCGGGATCTTCCTATGCATCTATGGGCAGAAGCAGCTAGAACAGCTATATATGTGCAGAACAGAACACCCCACAAGATATTGGACAACAAGACACCAGAAGAGGCCTTTTCTGGTAAGAAACCTGAAGTCAGTCATCTCAGAATATTTGGTTGTCCAGTATATACTCATGTCCCAAAGGAAAAGAGGACTAAACTAGATCCTTCAGGAAAGAAGGGTATCTTTGTGGATTACAGTGAAAGCTCGAAGGCTTACAAAATATACTTTCCAGGGTTCAAGAAGATTGATGTCAGCAGGGATGTAACATTTGATGAAAACTCAGCATTCATCAAATCAAGGCACCTACCGAAGTTTATGAAGAACCTAAGGAAACAAGATTTCAGGACACTACCATGACTGAAGTAGTTCCAGAAGCTGTTCGTGAGTTTGAATATCCACAAGAACCTGTAGATCCACCCCGTGAGGATAACTCTCACAAGAGGAAACCTGCATGGGCTAGAGAGCTCATTCAAGATGCAGAAAGATTTGGTATTCCAGAAGAAGAACACAGAGCAAAGAAGAGAACTAGATCACAGACCAACTATGTTGCTTTACTCTGTGACATTATGAACAAAGAGCCTTCCAGTTATGAAGAGGCAGCAAAAAAGAAAGAATGGAAGGATGCCATGGTTGAGGAATACCAATCAATAATGAAAAATGATGTTTGGGATGTTGTTCCAAGACCTAAAGAGAAGTCTGTTGTGACTTCTAAATGGATCTTCAAAATCAAGCATGCTGCAGATGGCAGTGTGGAGAAATACAAAGCAAGATTCATAGCTCGTGGCTTCTCTCAGAAAGAGGGAATAGATTATGAAGAAACTTTTGCACCTGTAGTTGGGTATACTTCCATCAGAACAGTACTTGCCCTGGCTACAGCTATGAAATGGAAAATACACCAGATGGATGTCAAGACTGCTTTCTTGAATGGTGTAGTTGAAGAGGAAGTATATGTGGAACGGCCACTTGGTTTTGAAATACATGATAGGGAGTCATATGTGTGCAGATTGAAGAAAGCCTTGTATGGCTTGAAGCAAGCTCCCAGAACTTGGTATGGTAGGATAGACAGTTTCCTATCTAGCTTGGGCTTTACCAAGAGTAAAGTGGATTCCAACCTTTACTACAAGGTTGTGGAAGGGAATCCTGTGATTCTACTCCTGTATGTGGATGACTTATTTGTAACAGGAGATGACAGACTGATTGCAAATACTAAGAGGAAGCTTGCTGTTGAATTCGATATGAAAGATTTGGGAATGATGCACTATTTCCTAGTCATGGAGGTGTGGCAGAGTGCAGGTGGGATCTTCCTTGGTTAAGGGAAGTACACAGTAGATATCCTGAAGAGATTTGGGATGATGGACTGCAAGGCCATGGCCACACCTATGGCATCAAATCTGAAGCTTCTATGTGATGCTTCATCTAAGCCGATTGATGTCTCCATGTATCGTCGGATGATTGGGTCCTTGATGTACCTGACGAACATGAGACCAGAAATTTGCTTTGTTGTGAACACATTGAGCCAGTTCCTGACGGATCCGAGGAGTGTTCACCTGGTTGCTGTAAAGCATGTTCTGAGGTACCTGAAGGGTACAGTGGATTATGGGCTCAAGTATGAAGCGAATCAAAAGTTTAAGCTGCAGGGTTATGTTGATTCAGATTGAGCTGGCAGTGCTGCAAATAGGAAGAGCACATCTAGGTGTTGCTTCAGTATGGGATCAGGTGTGATCTCTTGGTTTAGCAGGAAGCAGTCATGTGTAGCACTAAGTACAGCTGAGGCAGAGTATGTTGCATCCTGTTCAGCTAGTTGTGAGGCAGTATGGCTACGAAAGCTATTGTCTGAGTTATTTGATCTCCCGTTGGATGCTACTGGTATCTTCTGTGATAACCAGAGTTGTGTGAAGCTGTCTGAGAACTCAGTGTTTCATGACAGGTCGAAACACATAGAGATCAAATATCACTATATCAGGGATATGGTGCAGAGAGGAGCTGTGAAGCTCCTGTATGTTGCGACGGACGAGCAGATTGTAGATGTGCTGACGAAGCCACTAGCCAGGGTGAAGTTTGAATACTTCAAAGAGAGGCTTGGCGTGCTTCAGATCGAGGACACTTTGAGGAAGAAGTGATGGACACATTTGCTGAAGCCATTCCAAGCATGTTGGAAGGGGGATCCTTCACATGGCTATGGATGTAAGCGCTGGATGATGAGCATCAGGATGATGTTTTGGTTTCTGCTTGGATATGATCAGTTGGATCATTATATGTATATATGTATCCATCATGTTGGATGCTGGATATGATCATTTGGATCATTTATATGTATGTACACATCATGTTGGATGCTGGATATGATCGGTTGGATCATGTGTATGTATTTTGTATGTACGCATCATGTTGGATGCTGATGGATACATTGTGTGGATCATGTATCTTTGTATGATCGGGTAGATCATGTATGTTGATGGATACATTGTGTGGATCATGTATCTTTGTATGATCAAATAGATCATGTATGCTAATGGATACATTGTATGGATCATGTATCTATGTATGTATCAGGTGGATACTTGGTGTGCATCAGATGGATGCATTGTATGATCAGGATGATCGTGGATGACGAGCTTCTCCAGATGACATGCAGCAGGATGTTGCAGTGATGATGATCAGGATGATCATGTGTACATCAGGATGATGTTTGATGAGTATCAGATGATACTTTGTGGCCGTGGATCAGGTTGTGCAGGTAAGCATGTAATGTGTGCCCTGGGAGATTTGTAGATGGTCTTTCGAGGTTTTGCCTATGGCATGTAATTCGGTGCCCTGGGACGTCTGGCAAATGCTCTTTCGAGGTTTTGCTTGGAAGGACATGTAATTTGTGCCCTGGTAGATCTGCAGATAGTCTTTCGAGGTTTTTCCTATGGCATGTAATTCGGTGCCCTGGGATATCTGGCAGATGCTCTTGCGAGGTTTTGTCCTATGGCATGTAATTTGCTCCTGCGAGATCTGGACAGGATGAAAAAGGCCTCAGATGCTTCAGCCAGGTTTTGCCATGACCACATGTAATTTGCTCCTGGGAGATCTGGACAGGATGAAAAAGGCCTCAGATGCTTCAGCCAGGTTTTGTGGTGGACCACATGTAATGTGCTCCTGGGAGATCCGACAAGTAGAGCTGTGTGCTCATAACAGCCTAGGATGCTTCAGCCAGGTTTTGTGGTGAGATCACATGTAATGTGCTCCTGGGAGATCCGACAGGTAGAGCTAAGTGCTCGTAACAGCCTGGGATGCTTCAGCCAGGTTTTGTGATGGGTCACATGTAATGTGCTCCTAGGAGATCCTACAGGTAGAGCTGTGTGCTCGTAATAGCCTGGGATGCTGCAACCAGGTTTTGTGACGCACGTAATAAGTCCTGAGGATTCCATAGTATGGCCAGTGATGATGAAGACCTGCAAATGGTGGGCCTACATCCAGTATGAAAAAGGACTGGCTCTGTAGAACTTCCTATGATGAGTAGAGTCAGAGATTGGTTGAGATAGCAGCAGCAGTGACGATGATGATAACGATGCATCGATGACGATGATCCAGAGAAGAAGACTTGTCTAGCAGATCTATGTCGAGAAATAACTTCCTAGTTAAGAGGGAGTGTTGATGTATATGTAACTTCGGATTGTATTTCATCTGTATATTTTATATATATTTATTGTACCCTTATAAGAGATGTGTTATTCCTCTATAAGGAAGTGTCGTCATGTGGATTGATAAGTGTCGCAAGTGTGTGTACTTGCCGATGGGTTATTAGACCACCATGTGGGGTCGGCCCTGATTTATATATATAATATAATGTGGATGTATCTAAGTATACAAGTCGGCCCCATAAGGTCACTGGGAAAAAAGGCGAGTATAAATAGAGATAGGAGATCTCTATTTTACTCACTCGAAAAAGTAACTCACTCTCACTCTCAAAAGTGGCGCACTAGTGAGGAGGAGGAGGATCATCTGCTAGGACACTATCTCAGTGTTCTTTGGTTGTATTTTGGTTGAGTCATTGCTCTCTCTATCTCTGAGGAAGTTGTGGGGTTTTTCACCTTAGGGTTTTCCCCACGGAAACTCTGTGTCTCTTGTCTCTATGCTTTTGATTCTTGTGATGCTTGTGCTGCTTGTCATATTATGATTGTCATGCATTGATATACTGTAGATGTTATTCTCTCAGCAAAGATCCTATAGTATTGCGAATTAATACTCAAAATTTAACAAAGGATCCCATAGTTCCTCAACGCTTCCACACATCATGGATCATTTGCAGCCTATTCATCATCTAACTCATGTTCCCATTCACGCCACTCCAAAACCATTCTGGCTGCTGGAAACCTGCCAAAGGGAGGCCATAAACATTGTTAACACTTGCTTCAACCACCAAAAGTTATTTTTTTGGGAATAACTTGTGTTTGGGGTTGGACGTTTCCGCCGTCGCACCCCGTTATTACTAACAGTGCGATGTCGTCGCAGTCCAGTCATGCGACCTTTGCGACGAATCAGTCTCGTCGTAGCTCCCGAAAGGGCAAACTGTGACGAGCCAAGGACGTAATGGCCCTTCACAAACCAATCCAAAAACCAGAAAAATGAACAAAATTCAAAAATGTAAACCACTAGAATTATGCTGGATGAAGTTTAGAGTTACCTACTCCGGACGGTGGGTGAAATGGCTGCTCGTAGCTCCTGGAATCGACAAGTGAAGTTTTGGTTCCAAATGGCACTTCTCCTCCCAATTTGGCAAATGAAACAATGGTAATTCTATTTGGCCCATTTTTCTATTTATAGATCAAATGGAATTTTTTTTTCAAATATTTCATTCTTTTAGGTCATTTGCTATAGTCTGGGTCGATTTTATCACATTTGAATGTTTGGTTAGTTTTTGACCTAGTTTTTGAGTGTGCAGGAGTTATTAAGTGTCCTTTTATGTCGTTTTCCGCTTTGGAACGATCAGCTCAGGTATGAACACCCCTTGTGTGTTTTTGTCATTATTTTCCATTCATTAGATTGTAATTATTCTATGATGATGAGCTCACTCTTTGTTCTTTCTCGTGCTCTTTAAACCATGAGAATAAGTTACCGAGCTACGATTTATCGCTTTTCCGGGCTCGTTAAACTCCTATGGAAAAGGAACCCATCGGGAGTCTATCTTTAAGCTCTTTTCAGGTTCTTGAAATACGAAAAGATTGCCAAGCGAGCTTGTCGCATTCACGCTTGTTAAAGAATTTGAATGGTCGTCTTCCTCGTGATAGTTTACCCCTTTTTCAGACCAAGGGGCACTACTTACGAAAAAGGTATACTCCAGCCAATCATGACTGGAAGAGTCCTCTCCCACGTTGTTTTACCATTTTTCGGGCGATGAGGCTAAATTTACGAAAAAGGACCGTTGGAGTCTTCTTTAGTTCTTTTCAGAATCTCTAAACATGAAATGACGATCGATTTTACCTTCTATGGACTCGTTAAACTCTCACATTGAAGGGCCCACCATGGGACGAACCCCTCCTATCCCAGGTTCAGAAAATATTTGGGATTGGACTCATCTATGAGATGAGCTATACCGAGCATTTGGTTACCCTCATCAAGCTCGTGAAAAACACATGAGGCACTCATCATTCATGATGGGGAAAAAGGAAAGCTTTTATGTTACACCCTTTATCAATGGCAGTACCCAGTCATTTCTTGAACATGGCACTCATTTGCATTTGCATACTGCACTTGGATCATCTGTTTGTCCTCAAGTTCCACCTATTTCCTAAGTCTGGTTACTCCTTTGAGTCATTCAAAGAATGCTTCCATCATCAGTTGCATTAGGAATTGGTACCGTAACTCATCAAGTCAATACTGCTAAGGCATGCCATGCCCATGTTCAAAAATAATCTCACTACTCATGATCTGCGGTCAGTACACCTTCCATCGTGTCGGTATACTCTGAGTCAGTCTTGCATGTCACTATACCATCCGATCTGCTCTACACATCCTTTGTCATGTTTCGTGTCGATGATGGGGGATTCATCATGGCCCTCCTTCGACGGATTCATCCTTGTCAACTTCAGCTCATCATCCAAGGATTGAATCTAGAAACCAACCAAGTACCTTGGCCCTGAATGCCTCAATGGCAGGTTACCTCGCTTTCGACATGAGTTTACATCATTGAATCTTGATTGAAATATTTCATCTCACGTTCAACTTCAACTCATTTATTCACGCTTGATGATATGTACTGTGATACCTTGGGGATCATTGACATTAATGGTGATTTCCCTCGCGCTTGTTAACGGTATACATCAATGACCAGTAATCAAGTGGTTTCTACCATGTTCGACATCAAGACATTTGTAATCACATGGATAGATTTGTATCATTGCGGGTTCAGCTTGAAGACCCTGGGGAGTTATGTTTTACCCAGGTTGCGATGGAGTTTGTATTGAGTCATATTACACGGATCCACATTTGTATTGGTCATGGCTGTGTTATCATCTCATCATGGATCTACGCTTGTGTCTAGTAGCCATGATTGTGTTTAGTCGATCATTACTACCATGGATCTGCAATGTATTGGTCGGCAGCCATGTTGTATGTCATATCAGATAGTGTACTCAGAGTTAGTTGTACTGCAGCAGTTTCCTTCGTCTGACAAGCCATTGCCATTCTTTCTGTCAAAGCATTTCACCTGTCCAATATTTCAACAACTTCATGCTTTGGGGGGCAGTCTATTACACCTAAAATCCTACCATCAAGAGATTCAGTGTATACACCCTTGAAGTTCCATTGGCTAAGTCATTTATCTAGAAGGGACACTATTGTACTTATGCTAGGTTTTGAGAGGTTGTTGCAGGTTGCACTCATGCAACCTACGACGTCGCATCTTGCTCTATTGCAAGGTGCGACAAAGTCAGTTAATGGACAAAAATAGGCCTTTCGAGCTCATTCTCTAATCCAGTTGACTTGTATCCTTATCCCTGACCTCTTGGGGGAGCTGGAACTTGGGTTCCTAACCTCTTGGAAGGATCCCCTATCTCTCTCCTACCATATCTCAACCTACTCTATCCATACCCTATCCACTTAGCCCTATATAAGTAAAGCTCTACCCCTCTCCAAAGGGAGGAAGTCTATAGTGTCTACATGCTGGTGAAATCACATTAGAGAGATCTCTAACTCATCCATTGAGAGACTCACACTTCCTTGGAAGGATGGCAATTGGCTTGGATGGAGAAGGGATACTATGTTAAGCCTTGGTTGTAGTCTTTTCTTATCTATGTACTTTCCTGATTTACAGTAATATAAACGCTTTCCACCAATATTGTTTATGTGTGATGATATTGTGTAGTTTACCTGCTTAACTGTTTACTTAGATCTCTTATTGTATAGATGCTCTTTACTCATTTGCGTTGCTCTATATGTCTTAACAGGTCTTGCAGTTGAGATCTAACGACCGCGGGACGTGGAGCAGCATCCAGGAGAAAGGATTGCGAAGTTAAGGTAAGGCATCTAGTACTTGATCCTTAAGTAGATCTAGGAAATTTGTTTGTAGTCTGTATTATTAGTTCTAGACTCACATTGAGCTAGGGAGATCCGGCTCGCGTTCGCTCGAGTGGATTGTCCATCAAACAGCATCAACTGACTCTGATGAAGCATCACTCAATAGCTTCAGGTTCGATGCCATAAGTGTGGCCATGGCCTTGCATTCCACCATCCTGAACCACTTCAGGATCTCTACTGCATACTTCCCTTGTCCAAGGAAGATTCCATCTGCACTCTCCCACACCTCCATACCTAGAAAGTAATGCATCATACCCAATTCCTTCATCTCGAACTCGGCAGCAAGCTTCCTCTTCGTATCGAAAATCAACCTATCCTCACTTGTCACAAACAGGTCATCCATATACAGTAGGAGTATCACTAGATTTCCTTCCTCAACCTTGTAGTAAAGGTTGGAATCCGTTTTACTCTTGGTAAAGCCCAAATTGGACAGGAAGCTATCTATCCTGTCGTACCATGTCCTGGGTTCTTGCTTCAAGCCATACAAGGCTTTCTTCAATTTGCACACATGTGACTCCCTGTCATGTGTCTCAAATCCGAGTGGCTGCTCCACTTCCTCTTCGACTACACCATTCAAGAAAGTTGTCTTGACATCCATCTGGTGTATCTTCCACTTCATCACTTGCCTTGTATTTCTCTATGCTACTATCTACAGCATGCTTGATCTTGTAGATCTACTTGGAAGTCACAACAGACTTCCCTTCTAGTCTTGGGACCACATCCCAAACATCATTCTTCATGATCGATTGGTATTCCTCGATCATGGCATCCTTCCATTACTGCATCCCTAATCCTAGGAACTTCAGATTCTTCAATATCTTCAATAGGTAGTTTTCTTGAACTTCATCGCTGGAACAAATGTAGTTGTCCTTCTTTTGTAGGTGATTGTACACAATCTTTCCTACAAGTCAAATTCAATTGCATGATTAGAAACTTCTCATAGTTTTTCAAAAACAAATTCTTACACATAAGAATGTATGTCATACAGTCATGCAATTATCTTAGCCAATGCTTCAATACAACATTTATCCATTTCCCGTAACTTTATAGATGCCTTCCATTTCTACCAACATTGTTAAGAGTGTGCACAACTCCCAACATGTTAGCAAAGAGGTTTCATTCTAGATAATTAGCAATGGAATGTTGTACAGTACCATAGGCCACTTACCCATTACTTGAATACTAGTAGTATCTTGTTCATTAATGCAACTTTTCTATTATGCATAATATACATCCTAAATCTAGGAACATAAGCATGTACATGATTGGACAACATCATTTAAGTAATCAAATATATAATAAATGACAATTCAAATACTTATGTTTGTTTGGTTGTTGGGTGGACTCCCTCTCAATCTTTGCTTCCTTGCAAGAACAACTGGAGTGTGCTCCCTCTTGATCTTTGCTTCCTTGCAGGAACAACTGGAGTGTGCTCCCTCTTGATCTTTGCTTCCTTGCAGGAACAACTGGAGTGTGCTCCCTCTTGATCTTTGCTTCCTAGAGTGTGCTCCCTCTTGATCTTTTCTTCCTTTATGATATCATCATGATTATATGTCTTTGAACTTCTATCCATCCTGGACCACTATGCATGCTTAAGTGTGCACTAGTGTCAGCATTGTGTCATCCTCAATATCTCATACATAATCATACATGCATTAGTATAATCTCAATACTTATCAAAAAATTATGATTCTAAATAATCTTAATCATGTATAGTCATGATCATTTCATACACAAGCGTTAGTATTCAAGGTTTCAGGGAGGACTTCTAATGCATATTTTTATTTGACCATAGGACTCTTCTAGTTTGTCATATCATTAATCAAACTAAGACGCATAATATGCATAAACCCATGATTGCCCAAACTTATAACTTCATGAATTATAAATCATACCAAGTATACTTATCTAAGATCCTAACACAATGTCGGATTCTAACTTGATATAGGAAAAACATACCTGGATTATCATGCTTGCTAGTTATGTCTAACATACCCACATAATGTCTTCTTGTTCTCTTCAATGACTTGTGCTAGTAATCTGCAAATCTCATAAGTTAACCATTGTTGAACCAAATTATACATACCTCGTAAGTAGAGATTCTATGTGATCCATGACTATGGATGAGTCTTTGTCTTCATGTCACCATGGTCATATGTTCTTGATCTAGTACTTGATTTGTCTTTCTTGATGTACCTACATCTCCTCAAGTCATACCTGTTGGGATTGCTTGTAGTCTTATTATGTAAGGCCTTAGCCTCATCTCCCTCTGGAACTAGAAATTCTTCACTTATATAGGTTTCAATTCATTCTCTTCTAGGATTAACCCAATCCACTTTGATTTGTTGAAGCTGGATCTGGAGTTGGATTAGGGTTTGTCATAGAAACCCTAAAAATTCAAACTTTGAATTTCAAACTTCTAATTGGATGAAAAAATCCGCCTTGCTGAGATTATCAAGATGGTATACTTCAATTTTGAAATCTCCAAAATTTGACCCCTCAAAATTGACTTTGAAAGTTTCGGATCTGCAGCTTCTGTCAAATTCTGGTTTTCTAGTTTTTTGGTCAAAATCCAAAACTAGGGTTTGATAGAGCCCGGGGTTCTACCCAACCAAATATTTCAATCTTGGTCTCTAAATTTCAATTTTGATGAGGAGCATCCAGTCGTGGTCTCAGATTCCAAAAATTTCCAACTGTTGCACAAACCCTAATTTCCCGCAGTACTGACAAGTCAAGAATGAAAGTACTCAGAATCCAATTCTGTTTTGATAGAAATATATGCCATATTGTTTCTGATGCAACTATGAAATTTCGGATCCTCAGGTTCTGAAACTTCAACCAGTGGTAGAATGCCCTGCATCTTTCCAACCCCACATATCTGACCTCAAATGTATTCTCCATTAGAGATATATGCCAAGTGTCGCAACATGACCTTTTTATGGGAAGAAACAGCATATCTAACTTGTACGGAGTGCCACGTGTCATTGTTTCAACTTTGACCTCTGAAAAGAGTACCTGTGAAACTAAAGTCGGTGCCCTAACTGATACTTTTTATGAAATTCCATTTGGAGCTTCCTATCCCGAGATATGACCTTTGTGCCTAGGTCACCTTTTTAGGGCTTCAATCTGGAAGAGGCAGAAACCCTAACTTGTATAGATCATATCTCATACAGTAAAATGTATATAAGGCTGAGCTTCAGCAAAAAGGTACATGAACATTTCATCTTTGGCCTGTAAATGTTTCAAATCCTGAACCTTCTCCAAAACTGATTTATAGAGAAAGTGCCACAATGACTAGTTTTTACTATATCAAGCCCTAGCTTCCAATTTGTCGCAAGTGCAACAAATGTCATAAATTCCATACAATGCCTTCCTTCAGGATAGCTCTGATACCATGTTATTTTTTCATCATTTAATTCAATATGATCTAGGATATTAACTGAAATAACAACATGTACAGCATATCAAGCACAAGAGACAAGAGACAAGAGACACAAAGCATTTCACCGGGGAAAACCAAGAAGGTGAAAAACCCTGCAACTTCCTCAGAGATAGAATAAGCACCAATACAAATATCACCAAGATGAATCCCCAAAAGATAAATGTCTATAGAAGCTACTACTCCTCCACTTGTGCGCACTCCTCCTCTCTCTCACTAATGCAAAGTGAGTGAGTGAGTGAATGAATAGAATGAGAGAGACACACTCTCTATTTATACAATGACTTGACTTGCCTTTTACTCTAACTGGGCCGACCTCCCTTAGGAGAATATAATAACCCATTACCACTTTTCACTGGGCCGACCCCACTAGGGTGGTCTAATAAACCTTTAACCCACATGACTCATACAGGGTCGACCCCACCAAGGTGGTCTAATCACCCATCAAATAAAAGTTACGACACTTACAATATAAATTGCGACACTACTCCGGGGTCTAATGCCCTGTCATACATGGGAGGATGGGCCTCAATGACTTTACATGACTCAAGTACAATAATGACTTATCCGATCTGGAGGAACAAACATCTTCGTCGGAGGTACAACAATAGAATACAAATGATGACACTTCCGATCAGAGGAATAATACATCTCCATCGGGGATACAATAAAGTACAAATGTAATACATACAATATACAAGTGAATATCTTCCGAAGTTAAAAATACATCAACATGTCTTGGATTTCCTGGATCCGGCCCTTTTATTTTTGGGATCTGCAATACCAAAATATAATATATGAAAATGTGGGGGATTCATACCCATAAAAGGCTTTGAATGATGTCATCCCAATGGAGAGGTGGAAGGTAGTGTTATAGCAGAATTCTCCCGAGTGTAGCCATGTGACCCATGCTTTTTGCTACTCTATGACATAATTTTTGAGGTAACCTTCTATCCATTGGTTCACCCTCTCATTTTTTCCATCATTCTGAGGGTGATATATTATGCTAAGGTTCAAACTAGTTCCAACCATCTCGAACAAAGTTTTCCAGAAAGCACTGGTGAATTTTCTATCTCGGACACTTATTATAGTCTTGGGAAAACCATGCAATCTAAACACTTCTTTAAAGAAAAGTGCAGCAACTTGGATGGATGTAATGGTTGATGTCACAGTATAAAATGAGCAAATTTGGTCAATCTATCAACCACTACAAAGATACTATCCTTACGTTGGGATTTAGGTAGCCCAGTGATGAAATCCATGGAGACACTTTCCCATTTTTGTTCTGGAATTGGCAGGGATTGAAGGAGGCTAGCATGATGAGTGTGCTCCACTTTGTTTTGTTGGAATGCAATGCACTCCCTTACATTCCTTAACACATCATTTTTTAGGCCCTTCCAAGTGAACCTCTCTCTCACCTTTCTGTAAGTTTTCAAGAACCCGGGGTGGCCTGCCACTGGTGCATTATGATCATCCTCCAAAATATTTTATCTTAATCTCAATCCGGGCACTAGAAAAATTATGTCCTTATAATATATGATATCATTAAGGAACTTGTAAGCATAATCATAGATTGTCCCATCCAACATTTCACAAGCAATCTTGTTCTTAGAATATTCAATAACTAGTTGTACCTTCCAATCAATTGGAACTTGCAGCAGAGAGAAAGTAGGATTCCTAGAGAGGGCATCAGCTACTACATTCATCTTACTCTTCTTGTACTCTATTTCAAAGTCATAGGACTGAATCTTAACCACCCATTTTTGTTTCCTATCATTCAACTCCTTTTGGGTCAGAAAGTGCCTCAAACTGTTGTGATCAGTCCTCACTATGAACTTGCCTCCCACTAGGTACTGTCGGAATTTGGCCAAAGCATGCATGATGGACAACATATCATTGTCATATATGGAATAATGCCTCTCACGTGGCTTCAAATTTATTCTCTCATAGGAAATGGGATGCTTATTCTGCATCAGAACTGCTCCAATGTCTTCTCTCGAGGCATCACATTCAAGTATGAAGGGCTGAGTGAAATCAGGAAGTGCAAGTGCTGGGAAACTACTCATCACTTCCTTCATTTTTTTGAACAACCTCCTATGTCCAACGGAAATATCCCTTCTTGGTGATATCTTTCAAAGGGGATGACAGCTTAGAAAATCCATTAGCAGGTTCATAAACCAATGAAACCCCTCAATTCAGTGATATTATTTGGGCTTGGCCATTCAAGTATGGCACTGATATTTTCCATGTGCACCTTGATTCATTATTTCCCAATTATATGATTGAGATAGAGGATCTCAGTCAACCCAAACTCACACCTAGATAGTTTGGCATAAAGAGACTGCTCTGCCAAAATTGTTAAGACATTGTCCAAGTGGTGTAGATGCTCTTCCTATGTCCTACTGTAAATCAAAATATCATCAAAGAATACAAGGACATACTTATGCAACTTCTTACTAAAAACTCTATTCATACAGGATTGGAAGGTGTCTGTTGCATTGTTCAAGCCAAAAGGAATGACAAGAAACTCAAAATTCCCATAATGGAACCAAAAAATTGTCTTCCTCCCTCATCCTGATTTGGTGGTATCCTGAGTGAAGGTATATCTTTGAAAAATACCTTTCTCCATGCAGCTCCTCCATCAATTCATAAATCCTTGGAATAGGATATTTGTTTCTTATGGTCTTCTTGTTTAGGTCCCTATAAACAATGCACATGCGCATTGTCCCGTCCTTCTTTTTAACTAGGACCACTAATGATGCAAAGGGACTTGAGCTTGGTATTATGAATCCAAACTCAAGCAGTTGTTTGATGGTATTCTTAATCTCATCCTTGAACCTTTTTGGGTTCTTGTAAGGATGGATCTTGATAGGAAGTGTGCCAACTTCCAACTCAATTTTTTGTTCAATGCCTCAGTCAGGTGGTATGCCATGTGGGAGATCTTCAAATACTTTCTTGTGCTTGTGTAGAAGCCTTTTGATGTCCTCTGGATGATGTGAGACATCTATGGTAGTTACTTTAGTGGTGATTAGGAATTCAAAAGCCCACTCAGCATCACCATGTCTCAATATGGATCTCATACTGTGAGCATAAACTACTTGGTTTGGGTAGGTGTTGACACCCTTCAGAGCCACTCGCTTCCCATCTGAATATTTGAAGATCATTTGGGGTATTTGGTAGTTCATTGAATGTTCCCCAATGGAGTACAACCACTGCACTCCCAACACCATATTGGTATCAGCAACATTGAAAACATAGAAGTTGTCAGTCACAATATATTCTACGATGGTCACTTGCAACTTTGGAATCCATTGATTACACTCCATAGAGTTTTTTCCAAGGATGATGACAGTGAAACCTTCAAAGGATTATGTTGGCATATTTCTCCTCTCCACTAGGTCTGCACCAATGAAATTATGGGTGGCACCCCCATCGAACAAAACTGATACTATTTTCCCTTGCACTACCCCCTTGAATCTCAAGGTGTGGAAGCAGGGAACTCAACTCAATACTGCAATTTTATTGTCTGTTTGTGGTGGCTGCTCTTACCATAATATTTCATATCCACCCTATGTTGGTTCTACTTCATCAACCTCGTGCTTCTCACTTTCTAAAAATAACTCAATATAGTGTGATTTCCCCTTAGAACACTTGTGGCCCGGAACCCAAGGTTCCTGATAGGAGAATCATAGCTTCTTCCTCCTTAATTCATCCCGATCCTTGTAGGAGTATTCTTTCTTGATTTGGGAAGCCACATTCCTAAAAGGAGGTCTTTGATTCTGAAATTTTTCAAACACATTAGTCTTGGGTGGATACCTTGATCTTGGTATGGCATATTGCAAATATCTTGTTCTGCTCACTACCTCCTGCAAAGTGGATGGTCTGTATTCCTTCACTAATCCTTTCAAAGGATCTACTAATACTTCTGTGAACAAAAGGATCAGGAAATATTCCGAGATGTCGTGACCATCACAGATAGATTTTGGAACATAAAAATGTATGCTTCAGAAGTTCCAGTTTGTTTCACATGTGATAGCTCCCTCAAAGAGATCCCAGAGTCTCTTCGATCAAACCTTTCTGCCAACCTTCTGGTGAACTCTTCATAGGTAGTTACTTGATCATGGCCCAAGGTCTTCATGCCATGGAACCACCAATCATTGGCCTCTCCTTCCAAATTAAAATTATCCATTTTGATGGCATCCCTTTCATCCATGGGATTCAGTTGAAAATAAGTATCTAACTTTTTCACCCAAGAGCTAGCAGTACATTTTGAAGATCCATCAAAAAAGGGAAATGAGATCTTACCAATAGTCCTTTGCAACTCAAAGTTCTGATTTGGCACTCCGTTATGGATTATGGATCTGACCTTGTCTATATAGTCACAGTAATCTCTAAAGTTCAAATGCCTCTTGAAATCCTCACTGAAGGCCATATACTCAACAAGTCGAACCTCCAATGGTGCAACTATATCAAATTGCAGTTCCGGTTCTTCAACCCTATACTCAAGAAACTTGGGCATAGTAGGACTTGGCACATCTTTTAATTCTTTTGGCTTATTATGTGGCCCAATATTTGAGAATATTTTCTCCTTGAATACCTTCTTCTCCTCACAATGAGAACCACTACTATTTCCTTCACCATCTTTCTTGTCCACCAATCTAGACAAGATGTCTCTAGTTTCTGTTTACACTTGGGTGAATCTCTCCATCACCTTCAACATGTTATGTGAAAACATGTCTTCCTTGTATTCTGGATTCATATTACCTTCTCCCATGCTTCATTTATCTCCTTGAATATTAGCTTGTGTTGAGTCCACTTCTTCTTCTACTGAGCTTCCTTCTTTTGTGCCTTTGTTCTTGGAAGATGGATTTCTTCTTTGACTCACCAAAGACAAAGGAAGAGAAGGTTTAGAGGAACATGCTTTGATACCACTATAATATCCCAATATATGATTTCTAAGTATATTAACTCTATTTCAAATATTAAAACATAAATTAACCAAGACTAAGACTAGTCATTAAAACTAGCAGAAGAAAAACTAGACTTGGTCACAGATTAACCCACCCAGATCTTGAGAGTTAGACTCTTTAGAATATGTAAAATATGATAATGAGTGTGAAGAATCATAAATAACATAATCAAGGCTATCTTTATATCCCTATGCACAAGGTACTGGGACCATTTATGGTTCAACAACCGTTATCGCTGAAGTCTACACCAAGGCTGCCTGGGTACACCAGCATATGCATACTAGACTCCTCCACTTACACTTGAAATAAACCAAAGGGTGTATAGAAGGTATTTAACCCCCAATATACTATTGGACAATAGTTACAGAGGTTTTGGGAGTATTTGGCAGTGTTTGGAGGCAAAAGGAGGAAGAGCACTATAGAGGACTGCTCAACTAGTTTACTTTCAGTATCTCCCAAACAGGTAGAGAAGGATATGAATCCTCAGTATGAGACTTGGATGGGATTCATCACTATATTAAGAACCCCATATGACTGAAAGAATATAAAATAGGCAACCAGATAACTTTTAATCAATAATACTGCAAAACTCATCAATTATTAAGGCCTAAAGAGCTAGTCTTGATGAATATGAGCATAAACAGCCTCTAAGGATCTCAAATTCTTCTTTTGATGATAAATATGACTCAAAAATGAATTAAGGTACAGCAGAAAACAATAATATAGGATACTAAGCATCAAATAGAGGTGTTTTGATCTCGGACTTCACAGAGGGTCTCTAATCTTGGAATTCTTACAATGTTAAGAGTAGAATGCTTCTACGAAGAGAAGAAGAAGGAGTGTCTTCACTGGATCTACAACATAGATGGATAAAGAGAAGTTCTCGTCTCATGGAATGTGCGCCAGGATTCAATATATGCTCATAGGTGCATTCACCAAGCTGATTCTTCTCCTCTAGATGGATCTCCTCAAGAACTCTCTCTAACTGGACTGAAACTCGGTATCTCTTCTTAGTGTCTTGAATTCTTCAATAGTAGGATGATACAAACATGTATATCAGACCTCAGTGTCTATGGATCATATCATGAACAACTGGAACACATTTTGCATTGGGGCACATCTCCCAAGCTTGGTTGAGGCGCATCACTCAACCTTGAGAAGAAGAGCTCTCAATCACTATAAAAATGGCCAAAATATGTGAGAGGAGTGCACTGGACTTATTTTATAGAATGGATTACTTCATGAGAAATTAATTAGCACGTGTGAGTGGATGAGTGTGTGTTCCTTAGATATAATTAGCAACATCATTGCTTTTTCCAACCTTCCTCCTTTTCCAAATTTCCTTTCTTTGTGATTTTATCTACTTTTAGAAACTGCGCCCTCCTTTACTTTCTGGATGTTTCCTACTTTTCAAGGCAGGTTGATTTTCTGCACTTTCCTTCTTCTTTCTTCACTTTCCTTCTTTATGCACTTTCTTGCTTTTGCTAGTTTCCTTCTTTTTTGTTGTCACCTTGCTTTTAGCTGCTTTCTTCTTGTTTCTATCTTTTCTCAAGTGAGTGAGTGTGGTCCACCTTATCCTCATGCACCCTCCTAGCCACATGAGCATCACCACTTGTGCCAAAATTAATTAATCATGATAATAAAAATAATTACAAAGTACTTCGAATATTAAAATTATTAAATAATTAACTACTATAGACCTTCTACCAAAATTATCCCAAACAATTAATAGTTTCTAACTTTTATTTTCTCCTAGACCCTTAGGGACTGAAGGGGTCCAAGACTTGACAAAGTAACCACTAATTAAGGAAAATGACAGATTAAGAGACGAGAATTCAAAGAATCTATAACTTAACAACAAATTCAACAATTCAGACGTGTCAATCCATTGTGATCGAGATTCACAAGATAGATAGGATATTGAGTATAAATTTAACAAGATCTTATTAGTTAGAGGCAAACAAATTAATTGTTTAAAAAATCATAGTCAAATTTTTCTTACTGAAATTAAAAAAAAAAACATAAGCATACGAATCTTTAAGGTGGATAAAGGAACCTTAACTGATCCAATTGAATCAAGGTGGTTTTTAAAAGTTGGAACTGTAGATAAAGGGACCTTAACAGAAGGGATCAAATTTCAAAATCAAAGTATCATTACAATTGAAGTTTCATTAGTGAAAGAACATACAAAAATTGAGTTGAAGCAACAATTTAACGGCATGATGACATCAACAAAACTAGTGAGGGGTGAAGTTCCATCACTTACTACTAATGATGATATCGTCAAACCAGTCAAAACAATAATGTCAAATCTCAACATGTCAAATCAAGTACTTCATGGAAATTTTAAACCAAAGTTCATGAAGGATCAATGTATCAGGACATCCAATCGGCTCCCTAATTATAAAAAATGGAGAACACGAGAACTAACTTACCAAAACTAGCATTGTTCTTACGTATTGCAACATCCCAATTTCTATACATATCAAAAGAAACAACAAAGAAGATCACAACTAGACTCTTCTCATCCAAAATTTCCATAAAGAATCCATTTAGGATGGATTGATTCATTTTCGATGCAGAAATATTGTTTAATGCTTTGAACTTTATATCATATCATATCCTCAACATGATCTCAAAGTAAAGTTTGTTAAAGACGATTTATTCTATTATTACGATATTTTCTCTATCTAATCTTTGAGGACAAAGCATTTTCAAAGGGTGAAGACTTGTAATATACCTAAATTATGAAGACTTGTAATATACCTAAATTATATTACATCTATATAATAATATATAAACATTTATATTATAATTGTAGTCATTTAGAGTAATATTCCATATTTACTATAATATAATTAATGATATTCATACCTCTTCCCAAAGGACATGACTTATCATCTTTATGTG
Source organism: Larix kaempferi (assembly GCA_027924585.1). Lineage (NCBI taxonomy): Eukaryota > Viridiplantae > Streptophyta > Pinopsida > Pinales > Pinaceae > Larix > Larix kaempferi. The sequence goes on from BSBM01000737.1 coordinate 1,178,845, forward strand.
TATCTATATGCATGTCCATTGTTTCATAAAATATATATGGGTTATTAATAAATAGTAAATATTTATCCATTGAGGAACTATATGGATTTGTCCTTGTTATAATGGATGCTCGAGTGAAGTAACCATTGGGTTCACTTCACGATGTTGGAGAACCACAAAAATGAAAATGTGAAGAGTTATGAAATATAAGATGAGGTGGTGTCTAAAAGCACCATCATTAAATAACAAGTGTGCATACTTGAAAAAAAAGGATAACAATTTTTATTGTTATGTGTCACCATGCTTGATAGACTAATCCATGGGATGTTTTATATGTTTCTCAACGTATAACTAATACCCTTAGAATCACTAATACATAATAAAATTTTATTTCCTTAGGAATTCTTATATCTCCTTATTTTTAACCTTGAACCACACACCATTAGACCATGCTAGTCAACTTGACTGACTATTTAACTACCCAATGGACCTCTCTATAAACTCTCCTATTTGACTTTTAACTATCAACTCAATGAAACCATAAGATACATACATGTGATGACCCTATTTCTATAATACATTCATTTATATTCCTTCACCTAGGACACTAGCACAATTTGATATTTTGTGACTAGAAACAAAACTAAAACATGTATATAAATTATAATTGTTTTGGAGACAATTACTAGTATAATATTAGTTGTTTATAATAGGACGAAATTTAATAACAAATTAGGTTTTTCAATTTATGACTAAAATTAATACTATTAATCACAATTTGTAGTATATTTACCAATTTGATGAGTCATTAATTATTGTCATTTTTTTGTGTATTACTAGTTTAATGAATTAGTAATTGTTTCCATTTTTACTAGTAACCATAGTTTTGTTATAGAGCATTGAAATGTCACTACTATGAATGATAAATACTAAAATATATATTTATACATATATTTTAATATATAATTATTGTGAAAATTAATAATGGTATATATAATTAGTATTGCTATATATATTTAGTACAATTTTAGTAGTTTCTCTAGAGCATTTTTTTTTTTGTTGAGATATTGTAACTTCTAAGAATATTATATTTGTACTTTATTATTCCGGAGATGTTTCATTCCTCCGTGAAGATCTTATTGTATATCCGGAGATGTTTATTCCTCCGTCGGAACGTGGTAACTTGGGTTATTAGACTTCCCTAGTGGGGGTCGGCCCTGTATGTGTTATGTGGGTCAAAGGGTCATTAGACCACCCTAGTGGGGTCGGCCCAGTCAGTTGTAGTGGGGTGTTTAACCCAGTGGTAAAGTTGGGGCCGACCTAGTTAATATAAAGTACAAGTCCGAGATGTGTATAAATAGTGGAGGTGTGTTCCTCATTATACACACACTTCCCTTACTCAGAATGTAGCGCACTTGTGGAGGAGAGGTCTGCTATGGTGGAGGAGGAGATCATGTCTTTGGTTTGCATCTTTGTATATTGCTGGTCATCTATATTGAGGAAGCTTTGTTGGGTTTTCTACCCCATGAGGGTTTCGCAAGACAAATCTGTGTCTCTTGTGTTTATGTTGTGCTTGTTGTTTCTTCAGTGATCCTGTATATGCTATTATTGTGAAATGGAATGTAATGCTGCTATTTTATGTCTTATCATATTAAATATTAACATTTCTTAGCGGAAAAAATTATACTTTTATTCAGATGAAAAAACTGCATTTAGTAGGTGCTAAGAAGCATTCAAAATCCTTTATAGGAATTAGTAGTGGGATTGAATCTATAAAGAGTGATTCTGAAATACTAGCAAGAGTATATCATCACATGGCTCAAAATATACATCATCAAAAAGCTTTACAAAGAAAATATTACAGTAACATGTATACCATCCTATTTGGATTACAATAAATATATCGGTTCTTCGATGTTATCCATTAAATATAGTTTTCCATATAAAGCATAAAGAAGCATATCTAAACATAACAAACATTTCATAACATGGAGGGGAATTAGAAGAAAGAAGGATGAGAATATTCAAAGATATGCCCCTGGTCATGTTCATGTATAATCCATTCTCCATGCACTAGAAAAATACTCTCCTTGGATATTCCATCAGTAACATGGTTCCACTCCCTATACACACGTTGAAATGAAATTTGATAAAAAGCATAAGTCAAATCAAGTATATCTTCTAACATAGGTTGTAAAAGGAATTTTCTCATAGTGAACTTCTTTTCCACCCATTTGAGGACTAGTAGAGATTCATCGGATTGGAGAAAATTGACCACATATTTATCAATGGCCAACAAAAGTGTTAACATTGAGGCTGGCATTGACTCAGAAAGATGATTGGAACCTATTCCTAGTCAGCTAAATGTGAGGAAAGCTTCTAAAGATTGAAACAATTGCTTACTACAACTCCTGTATTGAAGCTTACAGATTGGCTTAAGGATTTTGCAATATGCATCAATGCGAGTAAACAAGGTCTAGGTGGGGTATTGTTACAGGATGGACATGTGGTCTATTGCAAGTCTAGGAATCTTAAATACCATGAACAAGATTATGCTACTCACGATTGGGAACTTGCTGCCATCATTCACACCTTGAAGGTATGGAGGCATTATCTAATAGTCAGAAAATTTATGTTAATGACAAATAATATTGGGATGAAATTTTTGTTTGAACAACAAAACCTCAATGTGTGACAAGCTAGATGGATGGAATTTCTCAGTGAGTATGATTTCGATATTAAACACATTAAAGAAAAATAAAATAGGGTGACCGATGCATTAAGTAGGAGTATGCATACCATTCACATGACCTCTATCAGTGAATGTCATGTTGATTTAAAAGATAAAATAAAATCAGCATTGGAAAATCATAAACTTTATCATAAAATAAAGGCAGATTTGTTGCAACGGAAACCATAATTAAAGAATGAAACTTATGAACTGACAAAAGATGGATTGTTACTACACAAGAACATGTTATACATACCAAAGGAAAAAAATTTAAGGTTGTTATAGTCAGATGAAATACACAAAAATCCTGATTCGGGAAACCCAAATTACCAAAAAATGATTTCGTCACCTAAAATGAAAACAAAAATTGATGAATACCTCGCAATTTGTCATGATAACTAGAAGGGTTCCAACTGTGTTCATATATATTACGATTAAATAATAGTGTGACTGTGTTAACAAATGTTAAACCCATATATCCATTAAGGTTTTAAAAAATATGAAGACTCTCAGAGAATGAACCAATATTAAAACAAGACATATTTGCCAAAACATTATGATATGTCTTTGAATAATTTTAATCGTGCGCATTGGCAAATACAACCTTTTTCATGGCATAAATCCATTATTGTGACTGCAAAAGTTCATACTTTTTCTCCTTGGAAAAAAAAGTAAGTTTTATTTCATCCATAAAGAAAATAAATTTACTTTATGTAGAATACATGTTTTCATGTATTTCGCAGCCCATAAGGATGCCTAAATTTCCCAAAAATGTTCAAAAAGGACATGATACAAAACATAGTGTATCTTGGCTACACATTGATTGTTCCCATGAATATTTTGTCAGATAACAAAATTGTGAATTTTTTCATACGTTAGATGCCTACATATAATAGCATATATATTCTGTGAATATATACCTTGAAGAGTAAGCATATAACATAGATGAAAAAATTTACGAACCTATTTTAAACATTTAGTGTTGAAGTTCTGGAATAGGCATCTCTTCTATGAAGAAAAAGTTCATACTATTGCTGGAAGATATCAACAAAATATTAGTATATTAAAACATGGAAACATGTAATCCCATAACAAAGTAGAGGTACCTGAAACTGAAATCAAGTTCACAACCATAGACATGCTAGTATGGAGAAAAAATGTTAATATTTGGTTGAGCTTTGATCTTCAACTCTTTTAGATGCAGAAAATTGAGACAATGAAACAATTCAATCACATGAAATTCATACATCCATAACACAAGATATACCCTGGGGAAAACGTCGAAACTATAAAAACAAAAACCCAAGCAATTATTCTCAGTATAATATAATGAATAGCAAAGAATGTTTTCTTTTACAACATAGCAAATTGCTTTTAGAAGATAAGGGATCACCAAACACTCTTGGTGAATATACGGAAGCAATAGAGAAGAGATATCAACTGGATGTGTTTTCCAATGTGCCGAGCACATCAATAACAAGCAAGAACAATAACCTACACAAAGAGAAGCACCTTGCCTCAAATGGAGAAGATAATTCGCTTCACATTGAATTCAGTAATCCCATATAACATATTTATAAACTATTCTCATGCACCGTCTTCTTCTAAATTCATGATGAACTTGCCCTCAAACTGGATGTATCAATCTTGCATGAAGAATGTAATGTCCCTTCAAAGCAAAGTCCTTGGATTCACCTTGTTTTGACTCTAGGGTTTTGTTTACAATTGGTTCCCAACACCTCCAAACGATTTCAAATTAGGGGAGGAAGGTATTTATGGGGAATAGGACATATTAAAACACCTATCATACATCCAAACAAATGATATACCCATCCATGGTCTGCAAATTGCATGGGAAGAAGTTTCGGAACAAGACTAGTTAATTTGAGAAGTGGAGATCCCCCTAGGTCTGCCATTAGATGCCCTTCCAAACATTGTACAGCATTGACTTATTCTTGGTATGATACTTGGATCTGTTATAGGACATTAGTAACAATATATGTGCAAAATTATATTTGCTTTTAGGGTCAAATAGGCATCCTAATGAGAAGCAGCTTCTAGAGTCTAGTTTTTGAGGTGAAATTGGTGGGAAAGGAGTCTCGAATTTCTTCATAAACCATAGTAACACTTCAGAGGTATGAACACATCATTTGGGACATCAAGGTAACTTCATATGCATCTCATAACATGATAAATAATTCAGAAAAAAACTGATATAAAACAGGTACAATATCATTCCAAAATCACTATGCAAATGCTATGGGGAAAATGGCTCGAATCTCTTCCTTGAATGAAAATATCACTTGAAATACATAATGTTTCGAGCTATGGCTATCATGATATGATTATTACAGATATATATAGAAGATAACATTTCCATGAAGTCTAAATAACAGTCCTTCAATAACTATATGCAACAACAAGTGCGCCCTTGCACATTTACATGACATTGAGAGAAAGATAGTAAAATAGGCATATAGAAGAATGAGAGAAGATGAACTCAAACTTAGTTGGGGTCTGAACCTACATCAAAACATATCCATGAATATCTATTGATATGTATGAATTGCCTCTCCATCAACCAACTAGGATGGGAATCTATCACCCTCGAAATTGGTTCTAAGGCAAGAAGGATAAGCATCCACCTTGCAAGGACAAGCTAAGCTCTCCAATTTTTTCCAAAATGAGAAATGATCAAAATCTGGTATATTTCTTTCTCCTTGTCTTTTCTTAACCTCCCAAGGCCTCCATAGCTCGAATTCCCTCCAAGAGCATCATCCCAACTCGAATTAGGGAGAGATTCCCAAGAATGCCACTTGTCCAACACTTCCTAGCCCTCCTCTTCCATCAACTCAAATGGGGGAATCTTGGATGCCATAACTCCCCTTGTGCAACCTCTTGGAGGATATTTTTAGCCCCGACATGTCATATATGGCATATGTCAGCAATCAGGTCTGAACCTTTTCATAAGTGTCATAGAATCTTCATCATTGTTGTCATAGAAGTTAGGGAAGCTAGCTCCAAGTGTCACAATTCTTCTAAGATGCCTCTTTCTCTTCCATGGGAGTTACTCTTCCACTCTAATTCGACCTTACATGACTCATTCCATGACTAATACCTCTTCAACTCCCCCAATTATGTTACCCTTCACCTTGAACTCGAATTGGTGAGAGAATGATGCCAAGTGTAGTGGGGAATCTTGCCACATGTGGGCCCCACAACCTCTTATGTGCCCTCATGGTCCAATGCCACCTTATTTTCTTTTTATTTTTATTTATTTGACCCATTTAATGTGACTTTTTAATTCTAAGTTCATTTTGGGTCTTGTATCTCCCTTATTCCAACTTTTGATGCTTCCACCCCCAACCTAGGGAACTAGTAAGTTAGTGGAATATTTCCTCCATAATAGTTTATTTGGATGGGGACATTATAAACTTTGAATTGGGAATTTTCTCTTAATGTGACCCACCTTGTCCATTTGGATCTAATTTTACATTATTACTAACTTGGACATCATGTTTGATAATTATTTGACCCGTAGCACCAATTTGACAAACTATCATGAGTATGGCCAAGTGGCTTGGGCCATTGTGACCCAATGCAAAATTTGGGGACTTGACAAATCCCCCCTCCCAATATTTCTTGTACTCAAGAAATTTCGAACATGGATGTTGAAGAACCCGCTTTCTTTCCAAAACTCTAAGTAGTGGCACTCATGTACTACAATTGTGTGTTTCCAAAATTAAGGAGATGTGTGTTTTCTTTTTCATATTTATATCTCATATGACATCACCATTAAACACCAAAAGATTAATTAAATCTATCAAAACAAAGTGTGCACAATTAATCTTTACCTCTTTCATGTTTTGGAAACCCTTTCTAAGCTTTCAACCCTTTTCTCACTATATAATTATTTGAAGTTGCCACTAAGTTTTCCAACTTTAAGTCTTCAAGATTCCATGAAATATTTAGAGAGGAACCACCATGCTTGTTGTTGCACTAATCTGATTGCAATCACCTTCTCAAGTGGTGACTCAATCTCCCATACTACTTGTTTTCCCAAAAAATTGAAACCAAGGAGACTAAAAATTATCCCAGGGTCCCATTGCTTGTATTTCACTCCAACAATTAGGAGTGCTCTCCAACCCCTACCATTAGGCAAGAGAATTCCTGGATCCCATCGCCTTGTATGCATTCTTCCAAACATCATAAGTAAAAAATATAGATCATCAAAGTACATAACAACATAATACAAATGTATATCAAGGAGGTGCCTCATCAAAGAATCATGAAAGTGCTTGTGCCTCCAAGTAAGTAGACCACCATTTTCCAAGTGCATACAAGAATCAAGTGACCAATCAAATCTTCTCCAATGACATAGGTGAGGATCCCATGTCCTATAATGCTTCTCCAAAAGGATGTAATATGCATCAAAATAATCATCCATGTGTTCTTTCATCCGAGAAGTGAATGAAGAACCTCCACTAAAATATGAACCAATTATGGAGCAAAGAAAACAATGAGCCTTCAAGGGGCTCACAGAAGTACCATGTGTGCATCCATGGATATGTGTATCATAAAGAAATAACAAAGGATGTTGCTGCCAATAAAAATGTGCTTCAATCATATATCTCTTCACCCAAGTATTAGATGAAGTTCCTCCAACATCAATTGAACTAAGCAAGGAGCAAGGAAAATCATGAGTCTTTAAGTGACTCAAGTGAACATCATTCCATGTAGATATGTATCATCAAGAAATAACAAGGGATGTTGTTTCCAATAAAAATGTGCTCCAATCATATATCTCTTCACCCAAGTATTGGATGAAGTTCCTCCAACATCAATTGAACGAAGCAAGGAGCAAGAAAAATCATGAGTCTTCAAGTGACTCAAGTGAACATCACAGGTGCATCCATGTAGATATGTATCATCATAAGGTAAAAAAGGATGTTGCTGCAAATGTAAATAATAAGGTGCTCTAGTCATGTCATCATCAAAAGGATAGATAGGAGTTTCATACTCCTCATGTGGCACCATTAGAAAGAAACCTTTCCCCCAATTTTCATCCCCAATTGATGTGGCTGAAAAAGAAGTAGAGGGTGAAGAATTGTGAACCAACCTTAACTCTTTGCAAATCTTACCCATCGAAATATTTAATTCATCTTCTCCATAATTGGTTGGTCCAACTATTGTTAGATCATGTGCCTCCTCCAAGGCTCTGCAACTCTCTCCATGAGGCAAATCATAATCCCTCTGAACAAAGATGAGTGCTTGTCTTCCTTCTTGTTTGAGTGTATCCTCTTCAAGCACCTGCATATCAACATGTACCTCATGTTCCACCATCACATGAGGTTCCTCCTTTGTAACATAAATTCTTTCATCCATTGAATGACTTTCTGATATGTAGGAGGGTGTAAAGGACCTTTGCAACTTCTCTTGAAGTTGCTCAATATGCACCATAGATTTTGGAGTGTATTTTGGGTGGAATCCAACTCATTTGAGAACTTGCCATTCTCTTCTGCATCCTTCAAGTTTATTCCATGATACAAACCAACAAGCTCAATTAAATAATATCTATTAGAAATCAAATTCAAAAAATTACCTTTGGTGTCCAACATTGCCTACTGGATTTTCTCCATGTCTTCAAAGAAAGATTTATCCTCCACACACCAACAAAATTTTGAACCAATGTATGTGTGTCATGGAGAATTTTCAAGGCCTCTTGAATCTTCTTTTCATCCATCTTCAAGGACCCTTCAAGAAAATGAGGCTCTTGCAAATGAACCTCCTCATATTCTTCCTTCTTGCTTGGACCAACTTCATGAAGCTCAAGTGGTGATGGGGAAGTTGATCTTGGTTCTTCTTCAACTGCTACAAGGTATTCATTTTCATGCTTAATGGAACTTTGGATTGCAGAAACACTTCCAAAAGTGATCTCTATGTCACGAACATAGAGGTGTGAGCACCCATCAGTAGGTACTCCCTCATAGTTCAAGCATCCATCAGTAGATGCTCTTTGATTCAAGTCCAAAGTAGAATGTGTCTCGGAGTGATATTCAATATTTTCAATGGAGTATTCTTCATTCTCATGTGGTGTTTCTTCATATTTTTCAGAGTCACTTGGGAGTGACTTTCGATCCTCTTCATGTAATGCTTCTTCTACTTCAACACCTTCAGAACTAGGTGGCTCATGGGTCTCCTCATTTCGCTCCTCATTTTCACTCAAACATATATGAGTTGATCTCCAAGGTATTTTGCAAGAAGGGCATAGACCTTTATCTACTAACTCCACATATTCATTTTGGGCCTATTTTCAAACACCCAATTAGCAAAGTCTTCAAAAGGAATGGCCTTTTGTGTATCTCCCTTATACAGATCAAGATATGCCTGATATTGTTGGGGAAGGTTTTACATGTTTCTCTCAATCTTTGTAATTCATTCATAGAATTATCCTTTGGTGGTTCAAAACATGCATCTTCATCATACATAGGGGCATAATAACAACCTTCATTCCTTATGAAATTGTAAGAAGTGTTGCATGATGGCACCTCTTCCTCATACCATTCACATTCTTCTTCATATTGCTCACAATCATCTTCATACTGCTCATAAGAATTGTACTCATAGGAGTCATCATAATAGTAATACATGGCTGCAAATTATTCTTCAATGTATGATATTAATTCACAGGTGCAAGGACCATGCTCTAATACCACTATAATGTCCCTTCAAAGGAAATTCCTTGGATTCACCTTTTTTGACTCTAGGGTTTTGTTTGCAACTGATTCCCAACACCTCCAAATGATTTCGAATTTGGGGAGGAAGGTCTTGATGGATAATAAGACATATTAACACACCTATCAGACATCCAAACAACTTGTATACCCATCCATGGTCTGTAAATTGCATGGGAAGAAGTTTCGGAAAAAAGACTAGTTAATTTGAGAAGTGGAGATCTCCCTAGGTCTATCATTAGATTCCCTTCCAAAAATTGTACGGCATTCAATAATTATTGGTTTGAGACTTGGATCTATTAGAGGAAATTAGGAACAATATATGTGCAGCATTATATTTTGTTTTAGGGTCGAATAGGCATCCTAATGAACAATAGCTTCTAGAGTCTAGTTTTTTAGTTGAAATTGGTGGGCAAGGAGTCTTGAATTTCTTCATAAACCATAGTAACACTTCAAAGGTATGCACACATAATTTGGTACATTAAGGTAACTTCATATGAATCTCATAACATGATAAATAACTCAGCAAACTCTGATATAAATCAAGAACAGTTTCATTCCAAAATCACTATGCAAATGCTATGGGGAAAATGGCTCGAATCTCTTCCTTGAATGCAAATATCACTTGAAATACATAAGTTTTCGAGTTGTGTCTCTAATGATATGATTAGTATAGAGATATATAGCATCTAACATGTCCATGAATTTGAAATAATAGTCCTTGAATAACTATATGCAACAACAAGTACGCCCTTGCACATTTACATGACATTCAAAGAAAGATAGTAGAATAGGCATAGAGAAGAATGAAAGAAGATGAACTCAAACACAGTTGCGGTCTGAACCTGTATCAAAACATATCCATGAAGATCTATTGAGATTTCTAAATGACCTCTCCATCAACCAACTAGGATGGGAATCTTGCACCCTTGAAATTGGTTCTAAGGCAAGAAGGATAAGCATCCACCTTACAAGGACAAGCTAAGCTCTCCAATTTTTTCCAAAATGAGAAATGATCAAAACATGGTCTCCTTCTTTCTTCTTGTATTTTATTATCCTCCCAAGGCCTCCATATCTTGAATTCCCTCCAAGAGAATCATCCCAACTCGAATTAGGGAGAGGTATCCAAGAATGCCACTTGTCCAACACTTCCTAGCTCTCCTCTTCCATCAATTCGAATGGGGGAATATTAGCTGCTATAACTCCCCTTGTGCTCCCTATTGGAGGCTATTTTTAGCCCTGACATGTCATATATGTCATATGTCAGCAATCAGGTCTGAACCGTGTCATAAGTGTCATAGAATCTTCATCATCGTTTCCATAGAAGTTAGGGAATCTAACTCCAAGTGTCACAATTCTTCTAAGATGCCTCTTTCTCTTCCATGGGAGTTACTCTTCCACAATAATTAGACCTTACATGAATCATGGCATGAATAACACATATTCAACTCCCCCAAGTATGTTACCCTTCAACTTGAACTCGAATTGGTGAGAGAATGATGCCAAGTGTATTGGGGAATCTTGCCACATGTGGTCCCCACAACCTCTTATGCTCCCTCATGGTCCAATGCCACCTAATTTTATTTTTATTGTTATTTATTTGACCCATTTAATGTGACTTTGTAATTCTAAGTTCATTTTGAGTCTTGTAGCTCCCTTATTCCAACTTTTGATGCTTCCACCCCCAACCTAGGGAACTAGTAAGTTAGTGGAATTTTTCCTCCATGATAGTTTATTTGGATGGGGACATTATAAACTTTGAATTGGGAATTTGCTCTTAATGTGACCCACCTTGTCCATTTGGATCTAATTTTACATTTTTACTAACTTGGACATCATGCTTGACAACTTAGTTATGTGGTTAACTTAAGTGTCATCATGCAAGTGTAGCAACCCAAGTGTCATCTTTTAGTTTAACATATGTGTCATCATGCAATAACACTTAGTTAACTAGATCTTCTTTTTTGTCACTTAGTTAACTCTCTTTATCTAATTCTTTCTTGATAGCATCACTATAGTGATCAATTCGAGTTTTCCTTGATTTACTAAAGTGTCGTATTTTAGTTTAACTAAAGTGAAAACACTTTAGTTAACTAGTCCTTCTTATTTAACACTTAGTTAACTATTATTAATTGAAATCATGTTGATTGATTTACTTGTAGTGACCACTATGAGTTCTTTAGTTAACTGAGGCATACATTGTGGCTTTAAATGAAGCTTGACAATTCGAGTTCACTTAGTCGTCTCCTGATCAATTCGAATTCTCTTTTTCTCTATGCATTTATCTTTATCTTTTACTACATGGTCAATATGTGCTAACTTTAATTATCCAACACATTACATTACACGAAGAAGAATTATCGGATGTTGTGATCATAGTATATTATTTCAAACCAAATGATCATATGCTAAAGTAATTCACTTTAGAGGTGATCAATCTCTAAAGGAGACTTAATAGCAATCTGGTGATTATGGTTAATAATACATCACACAGCATTAAATGCTTTTAACAAGTAAAGCATGACCTTTATATGGAAGGTACACCTCTATATAGGAGGTCCATCCCATGGACACCTTTATAACTTTTTCCAGAGCCTTATCCAACAAGACTTTACAACATCATTACTTTGATCAATTACCTCTATACGAGAGGGATAACCTTTACATGGAAGGAAATCAAAGTGTTCACCTCTATACGAGAAGATCAATCTTGGTTGCGCAAGATTGGTATGGAGAATGTCTCCTGATGTTGTACATTTAGCACTCCCTCTCAGCGAGGGAGGCATTCTCTGCCATACCAATCTTGTCTCAGAAGTACCTGAACTTCGTCTCGGACAGAGGCTTTGTTAACACAGCTACAATCTGCTCATCAGTAGCAATGTAATGAAGTTTCATTGTACCTTTCTAGACATGTATCAGATGAAGTGATACTTCATTTCAATGTGCTTCAACTTGTCATGAAACACTAGGTTTTCGGAAATCTTGATGCAACTCTGATTGTCACACCTAATAACTGTAGGCTCAATATTTTCACCGAACAACTTTCAAGTAGCTTTCTGAGCCACACTACTTCTAGGTAGGAAACACTAGTAGCTATGTATTCTACTTTTGTAGTGCTCTAGGCTACGGAGCCCTGATTCCTACTGGACCAAGATATCATAGCTGATCCTAGGATATAACAGTAGCCGGATATACTCTTACGGTCCACAATGCTTCCTCCCCAATCTGAATTTGTATAACCAAGTAACATGACTCCTCCATTGGAGGCATATCTGAGTCCATATGAAATTTTACCTCGAAGGTACCTAAGCACATGCTTAGCATCTATCTAGTGTATGTGTCTCAGATCAGACATAAATTGACTCAAAATGCTCACGACATAACATACATCAGGCCTCAGATGTATCAAGTACATTAGCGAGCCTATAAGTTGTCTATACAAAGTGGGATCTACTAGATCTGATCCAAATCCTAACTCAGGAAGTTTCCTCAAATTGGAAACCATCGGTGTAGTCATAGATTTGCAATCTATCATACCAAACCTATGCAATATATCCACAATGTACTTCCCTTGAGATAGAAAAGTTGCATCTTTTCTTTGCCAGATCTCAAGGCCAAGAAAGTAGTGCATCATACCTAAGTCTTTCATCTTGAACTCTGAGGTGAACTCCATCTTGCACCAAGCAATCATATGTTCTTAACCAGTGAGAAATAAATCATCAACATACAGAACCAATATCAACGGTTGGTTCTTCACTACTTTGAAGTACAAATTTGGATCAGTGTCACTCTTACAAAAACCCAATTTCTGAAGGTAGCTATCAATTCTGGAGTACCAAGCCCTGGGGGATTTCTTAAGCCCATATAGAGATTTCTTTAGCTTGCAAACATGGGAATCCTTCCCATGCACCACAATCCTTCAGGATACTGAATATAAACCTCTTCCTCAACCTCACCATTGAGGAAGGTTGTCTTCACATCCATCTAGTGAAGTTTCCATCCTAGAATAGATGCAAGTGCAATCATTGCTCAGATTGTGGTGTACCTTGCCATAAGGGAAAAGGTCTCATCATAATCGATGCCTTCTTTATAAGAGAAACCTCTAGCAATGAATTTGGATTTATACTTCTCAATGGTACCATCTGCAGCATGCTTTATCTTGTAAATCCATCTAGAAGTCACAATGGACTTCCCATCAGGTTTGGGAACAACCTCCCAAACATCATTCTTCATTATAGATTTGTAGTCTTCTGTCATTGCATATTTCCAAACTTGCTTCTTTGCAGCTTCTTCATATGAGGATGGTTTTGAATCACTGATGTGACTCATCTGTGCAACATAGCCTGAATATATGTCATGTTGCTTGTGCTCTCTGGATGAGCCTGTTGGTGCTCCATATTTCTATGCATCTTGTAAGATATCCCAGCACCAAGCAGATCTTCTTTTAGCGCAAGGTTCATCAATTTACCTCTCAATCAATTCTACTAGTTCTTCAGGAGCTAGTGAATCTGAGCCATCTTCTCGTTTCTCCCTCTCAAACTCTAAAGGGAGGGAATCAAACTCGGGATCCTCCATATCGGAATCACATTGAATCTCTTTCGATCTTTTGAAAGTAGATTCCTCATGGAAGGTAACATCTCGGATTACCTCAATGTGTCTCTCACTAGGTACATATATTCGGTATGCTTTGGATGACTCACTATAACCCACAAAGGTTCCATTCTTTCTAGAAGGCTCCATATTTGTTCTATTTTCTTTCAATACATGAATGTATATTGGGCTCTTGAAGATCCTCAAGTGTGAGATGTCTAGATTCTCACCAGTAAACACTTCTTCTAGTGTCCTCTCATCTAAAATAGCATGCGGGCTTCTATTTTTTATGTACACAATTGTACTGGTGGCTTCTTGCCATAATGAGGTAGACATATCTTGATCATGCATCATGGCTTTTGCAGCCTCACATATGGTTCTATTATTCCTTTCGGCAACCCCATTTTGATGAGGGTTATATGGTATTGTTAATTGTCTACATATTCTTGCATCACTACATATCTCATTAAATGCATGTGAATGAAATTCACCTCCATTATCAGACCTTAATGCATGTATGTAATTTTCTTTCTGATTTTCAACTAGGTCTTTAAACTCTTTAAATTTGCTAAGAGTTTCACTTTTATCCTTCATGAAATAAATCCATGACTTCCTAGAAAAATTATCTATGAACATTACATAATATAAGAAGCCACTCAGGGAGGGGGATGACATGGGACCACATACATCAAAATGTATTAAATCTAAAATCCGTTTAGATCTAGTAGTACTACTGGAAAAACTTTTCTTAACATTCTTCCCAAGTGCACAACCCTGACATACACTATCATGCTCAAAATCAAATATGGGCATACCTTTTACCATGTTTTGAAGTCCCAGTAGCGCTTTGTAGTGTAGGTGTCCAAGCCTTCAATGCCAAGCTCGCATGGACTTATAGTGTGGTGAATCATAGCTTGAATGTACTTCTTGGGTACCTTGTAGAGTCCTCCCTCTCGAACTCCAATCACAACAGCAGATTCTAGGCTTTTGTTCTTCGGCCATAAAAGTGCTTTGTTATCCATAAAGATAACTCGGAAGCCTTTCTCTTCAAGAACAGAAACTGGCAGAAGGTTCTTCTTCAAGCCTGAAACATATAGAATTTCCTCCACATGTAAAATATCATCAGTGCTCGGTTGGAATGAGGTGAATCCCACTCCTTGGATCAAATATGTTGAGTTGTCCCCCAACTCTACCATGCATGCGAACTTTTTCTCCTTTAGGTCAGTGATGACACTCTTGTAACTAGTCATATGTTTGGCTGTGCCACTGTTAATCAACCATGTGTCTTCACTTGTGATGATGGTTCCCAAAAGGTTTAAGACAAGATAATACTCCTTTCTTGTCTCATTTTCCTCGAATGCATTCTTTTGAGTAGTTTCATCTTCTATGGCGGTAGAAGCACGAAACTTTCCTTTCTGCTTTGCTTTGCACTCTCTTGAGAAATGGCATTTCTTGTTGCAATTGTAGCATCTAGCTTTTGACTTGTCAAAGCCTTTGTTGAACTCCTTTTTTGGATGAGAGAAATTCTTTTAGAAGGGTTTCTTTCCTTTCTTCATTCTTGTCGTGAGGAAAATATTTTCTTCTTTAGTGCCCATATTTTTGCTCTGGATTTGTCCTTCCTCTTGGATACAGTCATGCCACAATATTTCAAACCTAGGCTGCACTTCTCAGCCATTGATAGTAGACAAGAATGTCTCCCATGAAGATGGGATACCATCAACGGTGGTTTTGGATGAGATCATCTTCATCCACTACAACTCCAATGTTAACAAGTTGATCTCTTACCTGAGATATCTTAGTGAAGGAGGCCATTGTCTCGTCCTTCTCCATGTTGAGGTTTCGTAACTTGTTCTTCAATGCCCTCTTTTGAGTTGGGGCCTTCTTCTCATATAGATTAGTCAAATGTATCATAACGTTATTTTACAGTCTTCAGCGGTGTGATCATGGGCATCAAGTTATCTTTTATCGAATCATAGATGATTTGTTTGGCCTTAGCTTGATTCTTCTTGAAGTTGATGCGCCTTGCATTAGATGTACCCTCCTCCACCACAATGGATATTTAGCTATCCAAGTCATGTTCCTCTAGTATTTTTAGAATCCTATCCTTTGAAGTTTGAGGTGCCCTCAAGACGGTCTTCCGGTCATACAGAGATTGATTCCATAATCTTCAAATCTTGTGCTCAACTTCTCAGGATCTACGTCGGCTCTAGCTGGCATGCAAAACTGAGCTCATTCATGCCCTATTCTCTGATACCGTGTTAATATTTGGTTGAGCTTTGATCTTCAATTATTTTATATGCATAAACTTGAAACAATGATACAATTCAATCACATGAAATTCATACATCCATAACACAATATATACCCTGGGGTAAATCCTCAAAACTATGAGAAGAAAAACCCTAGCAATTCTTCTCAGTATAATATAATGGATAGCAGAGAATGTTTCTTTTACAACATAGCATATTGCTTTCGGAAGATAATAGATCACCAAACACTCTTGGTGAAGATAGGGAAGCAATAGAGAAGATATCAATCGGATGTGTTTTCCAATGTTCCCAGCACATCAATAATGAGCAAGAACAATAACATGCACAAAGAGAAGCGCCTTGCCTTCAATGGAGAAGAGAATTCACTTCACATTGAATTCATCAATCTGGTATAACATATTTATACATTCTTTGCATGCATCGGCTTCTTCTAACTTCAGGATGAACTCGCCCTCGGACTGGATGTATCAATCTTGCATGAAGAAGTGCGCTCCACTTATCATGCAGTGATTTATCTCACTGAACTGTCTCTCACGATGAACTCGCCTCTTAACTGAAAGTTTTCCCACTTAGTTAGGTGGATAACTTAAGTGTCGCAACCCAAGTGTTGTCTTTTAGTTTAACATATGAGTCGTCATGTAATAACACTTAACTAGATCTTCTTTGTTGTCACTTAGTTAACTCTCTTTAACTAATTATTTCTTTATAACATCACTGTAGTGATCAATTCAAGTTCTCCTTGATTTACTGAAGTGTCATCTTTTAGTTTAACTAAAGTGAAAACACTTTAGCTAACTAGTCCTTCTTATTTAACACTTAGTTAACTATTATTAATTGAAATCATGTTGATTGATTTACTTGTAGTGACCACTGTGAGTTCTTTAGTTAACTGAGGCATACATTGTGGCTTTAACTAAAGCTTGACAATTTGAGTTCACTTAGTCATCTCCTAATCAATTTGAATTCTATTTTATCTATGCATTTATCTTTATCTCTCTATCTTTTACTGCATGGTCAATATGTGATAACTTTAATTATCCATCACATTACATTATACTAAGAAGAATTATCGGATGTTGTGATCATATTATATTATTATGAACCAAATGATCATATGCTAAAGTAATTCACTTTAGAGGTGATCAATCTCTAAAGGAAACTTAATAGCAATCTAGTGATCATGGTTATTAATACATCACACAACAGTAAATGCTTTTAACAGGTAAAGCATGACCTTTATACGGAAGGTCCAGCTCTATACGGGAGGTCCATCCCATGGATACCTTTATACGGAAGGTTCACATGAGAATCATGACTTGTCACACAAGTCTGGAGCCTTGTTCGACAAGACTTTACAACATTATTACTTTGATCAATTACCTCTACACAAGAGGAATAACCTTTACACGGAAGGAAATTAAAGTGTTCACCTCCACACAGGAGGATCAATATTGATTGCACAAGATTGGTTTGGAGAATGTCTCATGATGTTGTACATTTAACAACAAATAGGCAGGAATGAACACATAAAACCAAACAGTGCAAATTGATCATGTAATACTTACCTTAAATTCATCTGATATATTTTATATTAAAAGTGTTGTGGTTGAACCAGACAGCGAGATCAAAAAGTTGAAATGTCTTTGTTTTGTTGAATTATACAAAATGAACAGAAGGAAGGTCCTTTGCAAAATATGACACTAATACTATCCTCCCATTCTTCTACTATCTCTAGAAATTACAACCCTTGCAAAAATATTGGCCTAAAGCTAACTGACATTTGCAAAATAAAGCTTAAGCATATAAGAAAAAAGAGTATGGTGAGTGAGATGGTTCTTTTGCTTAATCAATGTCCATTGATTTTTCCTATATCAGAGACCTATCATCTTGAGGGATTTTTTGAGAGGCTACTGAGGTCATTGGGTTCCTTTTGGCTTCACAAAGTGCTTGGAGATGCACATTATGTTTAGCAGTTGGCCTATCCAGTTTTTAATCATGGGTTGTGAGTTTTTCATTTTGGGTCGTGGCCTTGCTCTCCAACTCCCCATGATGGGTCATGACCATGTTCTACAGCTCCTTTTGTCGGGAATGAACATTGTCTATCTTCACTTGATTAAAATGTGACTACTTTGCAATGGACTTTTGAAGTTCTTCCACCTTCTTTAACAAATGTTGTACGAGTAGGCACAAGTCATCAATGTCGCCAAGCATTCCTCCAAGGCCATGATTCCTACCATTGTCCATTTTAAAATTATAAAATGGCTCTAGAGAAGATTGGTGTCAGAGCTTCTGATATGGGAGCTTGCCACTACGTATAACACTGCCCAAAATCCACCGTGTTCCCTTTGTTTAAACCTAGAACCCACAAACAAGGAAGAGGGTCAATAGAGGAAACATTTAGAGCCATGTTATCCATCATTTTCCATAGGGGCCAAAGAAAAGGAGGAAAACTGATATACTAACCTAGCACCACCAAAAATGAAAAAAAAAAACCTAGCACCACCAAAATCAAATGTGAAAGTACTGAAAAAATTGGTCTATTAATTTACGCGTGAGAGACCTTATACTCAATGTCCCTGGGGTTGATGCATGGGTCATCAAATTAGAATACCTAGAATTGCATATCCACTCTTAGGGTTCGCATATGCATGAAGAAGAGATTTACCATGGCACATATTATCATGATGTAATTGTAGCTTAAAGCATGGTTTCATGCACATGAGTGAAACGAGGTGGTCTATAGCCCAGTATGGGGGAGATGTTGTAACGTGTGTGATGAAACGTTACATCATGATGAAACGTTTGTTACTAACAAAATAATTAAAAAATTTCATGTCGGCTAATAAAATAAAAAATTAAATTATCGAAAGTATTTTAAAAAAATCCATGTTGGTTCATAAAATAAAATATTATTAAAAGTAATTAAAAAATAGATGTTCGTTTATAAAATAAAAACTTAAAACTTAAACCCAGATCTATCAATCAAGAGAGATCAAATTTATTGAGTTTAAATTTTAAAAAAAGAAATACACCTCAAGAAATTGGATCCCTCTCGGTGCTTGATAGATACGGATTTAAGATGGATCTATGTTGGTAAAAAGTACATTGCAGAAGGTGTAAAATGTCAATTCTCTATATAAATTTTGAATTGTATCGATAGAAGATAACATAAGTGATCAAATTCATTAAAAAACATAGACCTAAAAGTACATAAGTGGTCAGATTCATTCAAACACAGACATTAAAATTAGAAAATAGCTCTAGAGAATATTGGTGTCAGAGCTTCTGATATGGGAGCTTGCCACTGCATATAACACTGCCCAAAATCCACCGTGTTCCCTTTGTTTAAACCTAGAACCCACAAACGAGGAAGAGGGTCGATAGAGGAAACATTTAGAGCCATGTTATCCATCATTTTCCATAGGGGCCAAAGAAAAGGAGGAAAACTGATATAATAACCCAGCACCACCAAAAATGAAAAAAAAAAAACCTAGCACCACCAAAATCAAATGTGAAAGCATTGAAAAAATTGGTCTATTAACTTACGCATGAGAGACCTTATACTCAATGTCCCTGGGGTTGATGCATGGGTCATCAAATTAAGAATACCTAGAATTGCATATCCACTCTTAGGGTTCGCATATGCATGAAGAAGATATTTACCATAGCACATATTATCATGATGTAATTGTAGCTTAAAGCATGGTTTCACGCACATGAAGATTGAATGTCTGTGTTTGAATGAATCTGACCACTTATGTACTTTTAGGTCTATGTTTTTTAATGAATCTGATCACTTATGTTATCTTCTATCGATAGAATTCAAAATTTATATAGAGAATTGACATTTTACACCTTCTGCAATGTACTTTCCATCAGCGTAGATCTGTCTTAAAACCATATCTATCAAGCACCGAGAGGGATCCAATTTCTTGAGGTGTATTTCTTTTTTAAAATTTAAACTCAATAAATTTGATCTCTCTTGATTGATAGATCCAGGTTTAAGTCAACATCTCCGCCATACTAGGCTGTAGAGCACCTCATTTCACTCAGTGCAACCGGTTTTGTTAAAGGGATATGGGAAGGCTATAATTGCACCCTATATGAACCCAATGTGTGATACCCTATGTGATTTGATGCCACGTTATATTACGCTATCAATTATGGCAACTTTGAAAGTTAAAGGTTCCATGTGATAAGGGTAAAATAATGTGAAGGAGCACACATATGCTCGAGAGGGTAGAATCCAATCATATTCATTCACTCTCATAAAATAAGTCATGGGATAAAATGGAATGTGTACGAACGAACGGGATTAATCGGGCATGTTTGTGAGATTTAATCACATTCATTCACACCGAAGCAACAAAACAAGATATACAAGATATAATTACTTCGTAGGCGTTTTACCACGGAGAAGAATGAGCTCCATGTCGGCTAGATTTCTGGCTCATAGAGTGAATGGAATCCTGCTAGGAGAACATGCTTCTCCGTGGTGTTTGTTTCTGGTGTAACAGCTACAACCTACCAATGCCCCTGCCTGTGCGTGGTTGTTTCTAGTGTAACAGCTCTCTTCCCTCTGCGCGTAGGCTGCTAGAGACGGTGGTCAGGCACGCCCTCTTTCCCTGCTGCTCTGCCATCTTTTCCCTCTAAGTTTATTCCCTCTGCCAACGCCCTAGACTGTCTTCCATAACGGCCCTCTGTCATTCCTGCTGGATTCGTGGGCATTTTTCTGTCAATCCACTGCGATTCACAACGTCTCCTTCGAGCCTTGGTGTTTAGGTTTCGACCCCAATCCACGTTTCTCTTGCCCCCACGCCGAGTGTATTCCCTTGCTATCATATTGGTCGGCTGCCAGGTTTGAGGCTGCTCCCACCTGCCAACTGGTGATGTATTGTTGCATGGCGCTGGTTGTTGCGAGCTCTAGCGTTGTTTTTTTTCCTTTGCTAGTGGATTCAACACCAACCCCTAAACTTTGAGGTCGCAACTTACCAAGCTTGGCGCAGATGGCTACCAGGGGCTGCCAACAAAGTCGCAGCAACATGTAGAGGAATCGTTTGGCCGTGCCCGCAGCCACAAGCTTCTACTATGGCATGATTCAAGATGCTCACCGCCTTTAGGGTTAGCGTCTGTTGCACTGTGTGTAGCTCTTCTCGCTTTATTGTCGATAAATTTAAAAAAAAAAACTTCCGGATAAGTAAATCAATCTTCGTAAATTGTATCTAAACAATGAGGGACTTCAAATTCAATCATAAAGTCTTTGATTTGTAACATTCCCCATAAGCTTCCTGTGCAATTAATTTTAGCTGGTGTTGTCTTTGACCCTCCCGCTATGGTTTCCATCGTTTCCCACATATATCTCTTCGTTTTGATAATGGTTGAGTGAAATTGCTGCACAGCTAATGCAATGTTCGAACCAACAATATTGCATAGTAAAGAAAAAAATTTGGCAAATGAGCTTTTTGAAGATGTAAAAACAAGGAGATAAATAGTCTCTCTGGAAATCACCTTATTAGAGTGAGATGGGCACGACATTCTCAAAATATGTTAAACAGAAATTAAGCGACACCAACAAGCCTCACTGGATCTACAGTTGCACTATCTGTCAACTTATCTGCAACACCAAAACTTTATTAGACACACTACCAAGAAACGAACATAAAAATCACATCGGAACCTAAGAACCCATCCAAGTAAAACACAACACAGACAGTAGGCAGAGACGACACCAGAAAACACGAATAATAGAGTGGAAATAACAATCGAACCACGAATGACTCTATGGCATATGGAACCACGAATGGTAATCATGAAAGCAGTGCATGGGAATCAAAATTGATGGAGGATACAGGAAATAGACGAGCGTTCAGATAACATTGTGTGCCGCTCCCCTCTGTCACCAGAGGATGGGGCGACATTACAGAATATCAAGGTCACCCAAAAAAAGCTAAAAAACAATTACAAAGAAAAAAATACAAGATAAATTCATCCTCCCAATTGCTAAAAGCTCTGAATTTTGCGGACTAAAACATTTCATGCCATTTGTTGCAAACGGTGCGAAGGTGTAATGACATTGCAAATTAAGCTTCCCAGTTGTCTGGACATAAGAAAACATGTGGCTACCAATCTACTTATCGTGCAGGTTTCTTTGACCACGTAGATGTCTATATACAGATGTTTAATTTAGGGTATTGCAAGAATACTACATGCAAGTGAAAAACTCGAGGTCGGCGAGCGTTCAATCACATCTTGTCCAAATATAATATTGTTCCTCTCTATGTCTTGGTAGTGAGGCTTAGGAATAGTAGGTCCCAAGCACTGATAACAACGCTTTCATCGGAGTTTAATGTATTGGGAAAGGCCCTAAAGCGATCCCAGGTTGTCACAACCATGTATTCATAGGAAGTTGGGAAAAGTCGTAACGTATGAGCACTTGTCTTTTAAAATGAGCACCTTTTGCCACAATACACCTCATTTGAATTCGTATTCACCTAAGCCTAGTAGTTTCTCTCTAACTTGATATTATATACAATATTTCTTTCTCTGGTGTCGTTGTTTTTCATATTATATACAAAATCAACGTTTTGTTCATGCACGTGATGTGGCCACGGAAATAACATATTGATAACCATTATTGTACACCCTCATAATGTATATTAATAGTAATGGATTCATACATTTAGTAACCACTGCCCATGTTACAATATGTTATAAATGTGACAGGAAAATCCACGTTTATAATTATAAACTCTGAGCACTTTTTACAGGCCAATGAGTTCTATAACTATCATGACAATATTTTCAAATATTTGGCGGGCAAACTGGTGAGCAGAAAAGCTAGAGAAATGTTCGTATCAAGTGCTTTTTAGTATCATAAAAAGCAAAGCAAATCCACCTTGTGCACATATTAGGATGATGGTGCACTTGAATCTTTAAGAATAATAAGTAAATACATTATTGTCATGTCACTTCGTAGTGATAGGTATACTTTATAGCTATATGTATAGGAGATCTGTTATGAGTGCAATACATATGCAAAGTTGTTTTTTCAAATTTATAATGAATATAATATTCTATTTCTCCCTTTAATGTAAATCTGGTAACAAAACTTTTAGTAAATTTGTTTTTTCAAATTTATAATGAATAATATATTCTATTATATCTTCTATTTCTCCCTTTAATGTAAACCTGGTAACAAAAATTTTAGTTGGCTAACAATTGTCCAATACAAACACTAACATGGAATAGCAAACACGATATAATTACAATCTATATTTATACTCCTGCAAGTTTACATAAATTGCATAGCTATATCAAGCTTGTGAACTTTGCGCTTTTAATTAAAGGCTACGTGACACGTTTTATATTCTCCGTGTTTTAATTTGTCTCAAGCTACATCGGCATGTAATGCCACCACGTAGCCACTTGTTTTAAATGAATCAAACTCCTTAACAACTCGTGAAAACATCATTTCACTCTTATTTTGTGAAATCTAATGAAAAAGGGTTTTAAATTATAAGTTTAAAATATAGATGTGTTTGTTGAACAGTATCACTGGAATATTTAATATTTTCTTGGAAAATCAAATTACACTTATAACTTAGTAATGGTGTGTATTATCTAAGTTTGTTCAACATATATTTTGGAATGAAGTTCCATGGTTTAAGTTTAAAGTATTAAAATGAACCTAAATAGTTTATGTTAAAAAAAATAAGAATTGTTAAAGTTTACATTTGAATAGATATATAGTATTTTTTGAATTTGAGTAAAAAAAATTTAATTTTTTTATATTACTTTCTTATTTTTTGAATTTGAGTAAAAAAAATTTAATTTTTTTATATTACTTTCTTATTTTTTGAATTTGAGTAAAAAAATATTTAATTTTTTTATATTACTTTCTTTACATATATTTTGAAAATCCAATTAATTTAAATAGATTATAATAATATATTAAAAAACATTTAAATTAAATTATGATGAAAGGAAAATAAAAAAGTTTAAAGTTTAAATTTTGATTTGGCATATAGTATTTATAGTATTTTTTGAATTTGAGTGAAAAAAAATATTTTATTTTTTTATATTACTTTTTTTACATATATTTTGAAAGTCTAATTAATTTAAATAGATAATAATAATATATTAAAAAAACATTTAAATTAAATTATGATGAAATGCGTTTTAAAAAATTACAAATAATAAAACTAATATTAGTTAAAGATTTCCATTATTAATATTAAAGAGAGATTATTAATTTATAATTTATAATAAAATGGTTATTAAAGAGATATTATTAATTTTTTTATTTATAATAAAATGATTATTTATATAGTAGAAAAGTTATTTGTTTAAATATATTTAGTTTTTAGTAATTTTGATTAATTATAAAAAAAGTGGAAAAGAAAAGTAAAAGATTTGTTTGTACAAATTATTACTTAGGTGAACAATTTCTCCATCTATTTAAATATTTGTGTATTCAAGTTGATGCAAAGTTAGACTTTGTTTTTGTATTTCCATGCTACAGTTTTTAAAAAGTCTAACATTTTCTCTTTTTAAAATCCATTACGAATATAATATTTAGTGGCGTATAAGTATTAAATATAAGTATTAAGAAATTGTTTATGTTGCACAAGACCTACCAAATATAATGAATAATTAAAGTAATTCAAACTTATAAAAAAGAAAAGTCGTTTATATTAAAATATATAGTATTTTAATTAATTATTTTATACTTTATTCAAGTGTTTATATTAACTGTGAATGTATTAAAAATTTAATTTTAAATTTTAAATCTCTTTTTATATATCTAATTTAAATCATTAGTATTAGTATTATATTAATATTAAATTTTTATCATTATTTCAAATATAATTTAAAGATTAAATTTTCAAATTTACATATCTTTATAATAAATAAATATACTATATTTAAAATTATTATATTCATGTAATATAAAAGATTATTATTACATTATAGAAAAAAAACAATGTAATTTTTTTAAAGATGATATGTATTTGAAGTGGGTTATTTAGTACTTTTCTTTACATATAACCTATTTGTGTTTTACATAATAGGAATAATCATAAAAACTTTATATTAAAAAAGAAGATCAAGTTCTATAAAAGTAGTGTATTTTACAAAATTTTATAAATTTTTAATTTCAAGTATTGATGGTAGCTTTTTTTAATCAAAATAGTTTATTTCTATTTTGAATATATATTTGTTGGTATGTTAATTAACAAAATGTTTTAATGATCTTGACATTCAACAATACATGTGGTAACAAAAAGGAAAAAGCCTTAAACAATGAAAGAGATTTTGATAGATTGGTTTCAACAAGTAAGAGATGTTGTCTCGTGGTTTAGTTAGGCATCAAATTGGTGTATGAAATTCCCTTATTTTTGAGATAATGGACTCTCCTCCGAATAACAATTTTGTTGTCAAAATTTACAGAGGTGTACAAACATAAACCAATTAAAAGATATGTTCCAAGGATCCTTATAGATAGATGAACATCGGCATAACTCCATCTTAACTTAAAATTCTTTCAACTATCAAAAAATTTACATCTTAATGAATTTTTTTAAGTGTTCAATACATCCAAAGTTAAAATAAATCTATACTCATTCATACAATTAATTAATAAAAAATACATTATCAATTTATCAATATAATAAAAATATCCAAAAACTACGATATCAAAATTCTCCTTACAAATTCACAACATTATTGTTAACTTTTTAAATTTAGAAAAATTAACGTGAAATATATTATTTTAAGTTTTTAAAAAAATCCAAGTAATAAATAATAAAATTAAAACAATAGAATTAATGTTGTTGTCCTTCACTTTAGCTAAGCCTTTTAAGATATATTTAACAAATAAGATCATATGCCATTTGTACGGCTATCATGACCTTGGCAAGTAAAAATCAATAGTGTTTTAATGTCATGAAAATGAAGTGAAGAGAAATGTGTGGTGTAGTTGAACTCGTTAAATATGAAACGAACTAGCTCAAAAAGTTTTGGGTATTTCACGTATAAGAAAAGGATTACTTAATTAGTATTTGATTTTTTTATTTAGTTGGTATTGAGATTGAATGGAGAATTTAACACCTCGAAAATTTGTCAATTAAAAAACTATTGAACACTTTAAAAATTTGTAAATGATACTTATTTTATTTCAAATTAAAATACAAATTACCAAAATAGAAACAATTATAACTGGCCACTTTAACAATTATAAAGCAGCATTTTTATGTTTACCTTTTTTTAAATAAAAATAAAGATTTCTATTAAAAATTAAAAGTTAACAACTTATCACTTTAACTATTCAAACTAAAATACATATATCATAAAACTTATTTGATGTGAATTAAAATTTTAATTTATTTGAAATTAACAATTTGAAAATATTATATTTTTATATATATTTTAGAGAAACATACAATATATTTAAGCTCGGCATCACACGTTGCTTAGAAAAAAGAATGAAGATGACCGCTAGGCTTGTCACCATAACAGAAAACATGATTGTCGAGAGTACCCACAAAGACCCCACATTCACAGCCTCCGTGAATGTAGCAGTTGCACAAGCAAGTGCAGACAACATTGACAAGTTGTTGAACGCTATTGAGCGAAACAAAGAAAAGATCCTAAAACTGAAGGCCAACTTGATAAAATGAACGTGGAGAAACCATAGAGTTAAACAAAAAACTAGAGGCCACCTTATTTGAAAAAGACAATTTGTTAGATGCCTACAACAACCTGAATGCAGAAAAGGAAGCATTAACTGTACAGTTAATGATACTGGAAGGGGAGGCAAATGATTTGCAAGCAAGAATTAAAGACTTTGAAACACGCGAATCAATGGCGAACCACAAAGCCAATGAATTAACAACTCAAGTAGATGAGTTGCTCAGAGAAAATGAATCACTCACATAACAACTAGAGGTGGCAAATAATAATAAAATAGACATGCAACCATTATGTGCACAAGCATGGAAGTTGCAAGAGAAAATCTCTCATTGTCAAAGAAGACTCTTCGAACAGATCTACAATATCAAGCAATTCGTGGCAAGGATGCAAGACATTGCTGCAAAATCAATAGTAATTCATCAAAGTTTTATTAATACTGGGAACAAAATTAACACATAGTTAGCCTGGCGAGAACAAAACTCATCATTTCCTGCTCACCTCCCTCAAAAATCAACAGCAGCCCTCAAGTTGGATGTGCAACTCCTTGAATTCTGTAGAAAAGCCTCTAATAGGCTAAATACCGAAATTGATAACACTCTTGAAAAGTGCAACAATTTCTACGAGACAGTCTATCAGATTCACAATAAATGTCATCTCCCTACAGCCCCCAATATCGATGAGCTCCCGCCAAAGGATAAATACATGGCAGAGCTCCAGCAATTGTTGCAACAAGACCTAGACTACATCAACAAACTTCATGCTCTTGCAGAAGAAGACATCCAACAGCATGTGGGCCAAGCATCTATACATCTCTATTTCCTTGAGGATACTTGCAACACTGCAACTACAAGATTTGCATAGGTAGAAACAGTGTTGTCTTATCATGAAGTGTCTCTAAGAGTATTAGAGCCTGTCCATTTTAAAATGATTGCTGAAGAGGCTAATACATGGGCAGACTATATTTCCAGTTTACAAGTGCCCACATAGTTTCAATTGTAAATATCATTTGTATCTTCTCAAATGTAAAGCACTGAAATACAAATTTTGCCTACTTTTCTTATTTCTGAAAATTCAGTATATAACAAACTCTTGCAAAGCTAAATAGAGGTGAAGCGCACCAACAAAAAACCCTTTTTACTGTCCACCTAATTTTTGGACTCATTTTGTACTTTGCAACTTCTTTTCTCAATGAAACAAACCTGTTTGCTGCGGATAATGTTGCACACATGTTTATATATAATGTGTGATTATTGGAACTTTACCAATGATTTATGATGTGTATTATTTTGAATCCATTTACATCTTTTACACGTCATATTGTTTCATATATTGTCCTGTCATTAGGTACTAAAGCTTTTAAGTTTCTTTTATGTCCTTTCCAGATTCCTTTCAAACATACTTGTGTTTGTTGTGCTCCTTTGTATCGAAACAATCTGATGAGGAAGAATTATATTGAACTTTATATTGATGACATTTTTGTCCCAATATATAATCACTAGTCACTACGTAATTGCTATATGCCAAATCGAAGATACATCTTTGACTCTTTTTTTCTCTCTCTCGTATTAAAACTATGTCAAAAATCGTTGATTGATTAGCCATAAATTGTTACAATCCCATTTGTTACAAGCTCAAAAAAGCAAGGTCTCTTTTCAAACATATTTCACATTCTGACAAGTAAAATAAATTGTTTATATATGCTCTATAGTAGAGACCTACTCTGCTAGCAATATTGCTCTAATTGTTCTTCACTCCAGCTCTGTTGAAATCGAAGTCTTGCCTTTCATGCTTACGTGGAGACCTACCAGGAATAGTACTCTTTGCTTATCTTTATATTACTTTGGGTGCATATAAAGTTCTATGATCTTTGTTGAGGCTTTTGGTTTCATTCATACTACACATTATTGTACCAAGGGCACATTAGCACCACAGCATCATAGCTTCTACTTATTTTCTGTAGATTGAAGCATGGAAAGTGGCATTTTTTTGTAGATTCTAGAATAATGAGATAAAATTACTTCAGATAGTCCTGAAATTGGTTATATATGAGTATAATATTTGTAAAACCAATGTTTTATGGCTTTTATTTTGTTGAAATGTTCATTTTAATCATTTGATGGAGAAGGCTAGAAACATTTACACGGATCCTTGGAAATTGAATCGATACAATACACTTGTAGAACTTGTCTCCATCTATGTTTATTTGCAGCACACCAACAATAATTCCATGAATATTCTTTCCTTTGGTCCATATGCATGTTGAGACTTGCTCTAAAATATGGAAATCACACAACCTGTAAGATTCATACTAAAGGATGTTGCAAGAGCAGCGGTAGCCAAGAGAGGATGTTCCCACAAAAACTTTGATCTCTTTGTGTCCAAAATCGTGTCACTGCAGAAAACTTGAACATTTTGAGATATAGCAAAATAATTGGGATCTCCAATGTCTCCCGGAAATAATAAATTAAATAAATTATTCATGTGTTTGTTGAACACTTTGAGATATAGCAAAAACATGAGATCTCAATGTCTGTTAGAAGTAATTTAATTCTGGGTGTTTAGGATCAATTCTCAGCTCTATTTTGACCATAAATCAACAAATATTTAATCCAGTCCATGTGCAAAAAAAAAACTACGTAAACAACTCTCTTATAATTCTGGGCATGGATAGCGCAACAAAGAAGTGTTAGATCGGACCACCATCAAGCTGATTTTGTGCCTATTCAGGAAGGACGTCACCTTTGCCACCCTTATCTCAACATGTTTATACCTTCATAACACTGTATCCACTGTAGATAATGACTTTTGATAAATATTTAAAGTCAATATTCTATTGTTTTATACCCAATAGTTCCATGAAAGAGTTGGATTTTTCCATTCGGCGTTCCTTTTGCCCCTCCAGGGGCAAATGCTAATAAACTATTACCCTGCGCGAATGGCTGAGATTGTTCAAACACCTTTTCATCATTCCATCTGGGCAAGTCACGCTAAAGTAAGTACACGAAGGATAAAAGAGGAGGGCATCACGCGAAGGGATGAGATTTGTCAAGCACCTTTTCAACTTTCCATCAAGGCCATTCATGCTCTTATGGGGTACACATGAGATTTGAGAATGATGCCCCATGCCAATAGTTTGGATCAGTTCACCCTCACTCATCACACGCAATCCTGGCCATTCACGTTGATGCTTGTTCTCTGCTACCAAAGTTGATACTCAAATATTCGTCGAAGTATCTAAGATTCATCGGAAAGCCAAAGTTTCCACCAAAGATATTGTCAGAATCTGTTGATTCTCATGCTTTTCCCATGCTTTTCCGACTAAAACTGAATCTGGAGGTCATAATTATGCCCATTAATCTCTTTTCAGTGATCACCAATCAAGAAAGAGATTTTTCGTATCTCCAACTCGAACAGACTGTCGACACCACCTTAATCGCAAATAAATGTGGCATTAATGCTCGAACATAGAAAATTTAATGGATTTCTCCATCATGTAAATACTTTTGATGGCCAGACCGTGTTGCTCCATATCATCGGGTCCTCTGTGTCTTCTATGCTAGGAACTAACCCTAGGAGGAAAGTGTTATCTCATGAAATCCAAAAATCCAGATACATAAAAATGAGCCAAGTTAATCGAGCTAAGCTCTTTGCCCATCTTAAATATAATCAAGGAAAGGAGATCCCTCCTATATTCCCTTGGAAGTTGAAGAATTTCTCTGCCTGGGATCAAGAGATTATCACTTCCTTCACTATAATTTTAGGTCGAGAGACCGATGAGGAAATAGATGAAAGGATGGTGGCCGTAACCGATGCTTTTAATTCCCATAATACACCCAAATTTGTTTATGCTAAGGTCGTAGCTACAGGAATAAGAAACCAATTGGTGGATTTTCAGCTCACAAGCATTTTCAAGTATCCTTCATGTCTGGTTTACTTGTTACTTTTCCACCAACCTCGGCACTTTGAGGCTCTACGTATTCAAAGAGATAAAGGAGGGGTTCCAAACAGGGTGTTAGATTTGCTCCCATGGATCAAGAAAGGAGAAAAGGATTTCACATGGTTTTGTTTTGTATCTGAATTCATGCACATATCCTTTGTATTAGTAACAGGGAGAGAACCTGAAACAATGCCCAAAGAAATCAAGTGTTACCTACAGTTGGAAGAGGCATTACAGAGAGGTAACTGATATTTGGGACTAGATTATATTGTAATCAGGTTATATGGGACATAACAGGAACCTCGTAGGCTGCCTCTATTGCTCACCCTCGGGACTTCTGTGCTAGAATATACCAGGCAAATGATGGAGGTGGATAACTTGCATTTTGTGAAGTCCAAGAAAAAGGGGAGAACAACATTCCCCAAAGCAATGGGAGTCTATGCTATAAATGAAAACAGAGGCCTGAAAAATGTAATGAAGATTTTAGAGTTGGACCTGCCCCTAGACCAGCCCTGGAAATATGACCCTCACTTGTTGATAGGGAAAGAAATAAGGAGAAAGCTTCCAAATCCTCAACATCATGAATCCCGCCTAGAGGTTGAGAAATTGGCTAACATGGTTGATTTTGGAGAGATAGAGAAGATCATAAAAGGGGAAGAAGACCCAGCTAAAGCGGCATGTCAAGTATTCCCTCCACCTGCTCCTAACCAATCAGACACTCCCCTTTATTATACATTTTACAGGGTAGAGGGGGAGTTGGTAACAAATGAAGATATGGCATTTGAAGTGCCTACACAGGAAAGATACAAGGAATTCATGCACGATAATTTTAGCAAGCATAAAAGAGGAGCATGGTGGAGGATGCACAAATACTTAGGGAAGAGGGATGTGCTTTACTTGGGAATCCATGAAGATAAAAGATTTAATGAAATATATGATGATCTTCACAAAGATGATGATGATGACACAAAGATAATGAGCCAAATTCCCAAGGAAGGAACATGAGAAGTAATACCATTATCAAAAGTCAAATATGGTGGAGAAGGGAGTGTACAAAAACCCCTTGAGATACAGATTCCTCCCCTTCCCAAGGATGTGGTACCTTACCAAATTGCACTCCCCATAATGCAGGCTATGGGTTTCACACCAAAACAAGGTTTGGGGAACGATGGACGAGGAAGCACTTAGCCCATCCACCTTATGAAAAGACTTCATAGATTAGGATTTGGGACCGACATTAATGCACCAAGGGGTGAGAGGAAGGGGTTTCATGAAACCTTTAAACAAATACCCCCTGAGACACATCAAGACTAGCTTGTTACAATAGGATTTCCTACCCCTAAATTCCCTCTTGGATTTGACCAAGAGGAAGATGTTAAGAAACAAGATTGTGGGATGATATAATCAGCATAAATCCATCTTAAACCCGTATCTATCAAGCACCAAGAGAGGTCCAATATTTTGATGTGTAATTTTTTTATCTTAATAAAATATATATATATAAAGAAATTATTTCATGAGACATGAATTTTTTTAATTACGTTTTTTTTTTTTTTTTGTCTGATAACATATCCTTATGTTACGTTACTTTGTTATTTTTATTTTGTCAATTATATTTTTCGATTGTGCGTAGATTATATAATATAAATATATAAAAAAAGACATGACTTTTTTGTACATGACTTTTTAATTTAGGTCGATGTGATTTTTTTTTTAATTCTATTAGGAATCTTTAATAATGCATATCCCTCATATTGAGCTGTAGAGCACCTCCCTTCTCTCAATGCAAGCAAAATCATGGGCTGCCCCACTCATTGAAAAAGTGATAAGTAATCCCATGACCATTGAGATGAGCAGACAGGATCCACCACCAGTAGTCCCAGTTTTCATCACCATTTAGTCTCTTGTAATAGAGGAAGGCCGACTTTAAGAAGTGACATCAAAAAATCCCAAGGAGACCAAATCTCCCGATATAGAATAGGTGCTACAAATAGAAAATGAGAAACTCAATTGATCTCTACTAAAGGTTGTTGACGAGGCTTCAGGAGCATAAAAAAGAAAAGAAGAGGAAACTACTCAAGAGGAACCCGAAAGTAAAAAGACCAAACTAAGTTCTCCAGAACTTGAACAAACCGAAGAGTGTTCACAAAGACACACCACTCCTGTCAGACCTCCAGCAAATACTTGAGCAGTATGAAGAGTCCCAACAAGGAGGTGAAACATCTTTCGATCCTTTTCCTTTTATTTTTTATTCTAATAGAATTTTATCTGATGTGGCGACAAAGAGAAATTCCAACATGTTTTTAACAACCTCAACCTCAGAGATGACAGAACAAACTCCATGGGAAAAGTTATACATCCAGCATGTATCACAAATCCCTTGGAAATATTCAAATAAGAGCAAGAACAGAGGGAACAAGCCCAAGAAGGGGCACTAGACATAGAAAGCTTAGACTCTGAGTCCGATCCAGAATGCTACCAAGATATGATCCAATGACCAAGAAAATGGAAATCACCACCTTGGAACCTCTTTCTCAAAAGAAATATAAGGACATGAAGCCTCTTGATTGGAGGACACTGCAAGTCACCTTTGGTATTGTGGATGTGCCAGCGGAGGATGATGTGTCAATGGCTATGTAGGTTAAAAAGCTATTTGAACTCTGAGGGTTAAGAGCTTGGAGAATGAAAACATGAGGCTGCAGAACATGGTAGTGACCTCAAGTCAAGGGAGTCAGGGCTCAACAGAAGTCATTGCTTTGTTGGTTGAAAAAGGTAAAAGGATAAAGTACCTTGAAACTATCTAGATGGCTCAGTCTCTCCCAGTGAATCAAAAAATGATAGATGAGAAGCAGAATCTCATTGAAGCGCTAAATTTCTTGCGGAAAGAAAATACCTCCTTGCTTGCTCAGAAAAGCATCAATGAGGAGAGAATAAGAGAACTTGAAGAAATAGAGAAGTTCACCAGGGATTTAAGCTTCAAATTGGATGAATCCAATACTCACATTGATTCTCTGAAAAATAAACTTGCAGATGCAAAAGGAAAATTGTGTGCACCCTCTTAAGGCAACCATCCAACAATACATGTCGGGACAGTATCTGTCTTGGAGCAAATAATCCAGCAGATACAACGAGAAACAGTAGAATGGAAAACCAAAGCTATCGATAATCTAAGAAAGGCTTTCGAGATGGAAGAATTAGTTGATAAAAGGAAACCTCAAGATTCAAGGAGGAAAACTTGACAAATCCGAGCAAAAAGCACATGAGCTGAGGAAAAACATTGTTGTGTTAGAAGGAGAGATTAATTAGTGGAAGATTACATGAAGAAGCAGTGACAGAGGCCGGAATGGTGAAGACCCTATCAGAGGCAAAGAGGATAATGTCGACTGGAATAGTTAATAATCCTCCTTCAATATGAAATCACCTTCAATTATTTCTAGAATTTGATTCCATGTACCAAGAAGTCAAGAAATACTTGACAAAAAATCAAGAATTGATACAAAGCATATATCAAACTGCTAGGGTGGCAAAAATTGTGGTAAATTGTGGACTCAAAACATAAATTCGCTAGTCTAGAGATCATTAAAAACAAGGTAAAGGAATCAAAAACACTATTGATCCCATTCATTGGAATAATTAACAGTATGATAAAAAATGGTCTCCCATGTCCTTAGAGTTCCAACCTTGAATTACATTTTACCTCAATGTACAATAAGTTGATACAAGAAGCTCTGCCTAAGCTCATCATAGCACATAATAAGTCAATGATTTTGACACCCAATTAGATTCTATCAATTCAGCGGCATTGTTGACAAGTCTGATTCAAAATTTGGGGGGGGCTTGATTACACCCCCTAGTTAAGAGATCACCAAGCCAATGTTGGTAGAATCTTCTAATACGTTAATCCCGAAAATTTATAGATGACTCCCCTAAACAGTGTTCTTTCTGTTTGTTCTGGCTACTTGACACTTCACATAAAATTTTAGCTGTGGTGGTTCTTCTTGTACCCAGTTTTCGTTAATAATCAAAGTGTTTGTTCAACCAAAACAAATAATAATTAATTTGAATCAAAATCCGCAATTATGTGCTGCACGATGTCACTCAGTGCTGTTCGGATTTGAAAATAATAAAACTCAAAAGATGTTCATCCATATATATATATATAAACATTTGCCATTAAGTTCCACAGAGAAATGATAAAATTTTGTTATAATTTCCCAAAATTCAAATATAAATAATATTTACTTAAAATTTGAATAAAAAATATGTCAAACTAAATATTTATAATTGGAAAAATGTTAAAATGTAACAATTTTTATTTAGCATTAGTTTTGGAGTAACACCTAAAACTGGCTTATGTTTGGCTAAGAGCTCATCTTTTAAGGAAACAGGTTAATGGCCCAAGACCTAGAGACATGTGTTAGGAGAGGAAGTCTGCCACCTTACCACCAGTGGATTATTTCAGGTGGTGTAGTTTTCCTTGAATTATGGCGATGATTAACTCACATTTGCAGATTGCTGCCTTTGATAACTATATCACTGCTAGTTTGACAACTGAGTTATGATCAATTTTGCCATCTTCCCAAAAAAATTATCTAGCATATTAAAAATAATTTATCTAGCCTATGATACAAAAAGTGCATTCTTTTCTGAAAAATAATTTATCTAGCCTAATGAAAATTCACTAATGAATTCTCTAATGAATTTATCATTTTGTAAGATGCTGCAAATTTTCAGAAAAAAACACAGAACGCCGTGACTCAGGCTCCAGAGCTAACTAGTGTAGCATAAATTCTGTAAGTGCCACCTTCACTGTCACAATTTTGGAAGTCTACAAAATCAACGTAATCAGTGTTAATCATGGCTCACTCCAAATTCCTAGATGCAAAACTTGTGTCACTGTTACACCATATGTAACTTGCGCATTTCTTATAACAGCTATTCCTCTCCCCTTAATTTATAATTAAAAACTGAAGCATCATGCATGTGTTTTGTAGCTCTTAAAAAAAGCAAAAATGTGTCATAAATGCAGTCACAATCCATACAATGAAGGAAAAACAATACAAGTGAAAATGCAATATGATGTATAAGTATGCCTAAAGCAAGGAGGCTCTCTCCACACACACATATATATACACCTTTCTCTTGTTCAAATGTAATGCCTATTGTAACCAAAACCAAAGAAACTCTCCACTTTGCACACATGCTTTGCTATTTTTGGAATGAGCATTCAGATGAGAAAAATGCAGACATGATAATCAAACATTGGGTTAAATCATTCAAAATCATTCGTTCTATAAGCGTGTGGCAATGATATTTCTAGGAATTTAAATCAGTGAAAAGATGGGTAGGTTGTTACACATGAAATATGGGCGTATATA
Source organism: Larix kaempferi (assembly GCA_027924585.1). Taxonomy (NCBI): domain Eukaryota; kingdom Viridiplantae; phylum Streptophyta; class Pinopsida; order Pinales; family Pinaceae; genus Larix; species Larix kaempferi. The sequence goes on from BSBM01000737.1 coordinate 1,215,156, forward strand.
ATCTGGTAAGCTGTGGAATTTCACATTGCTGATTTTTTTTCACATGACTGATTTTCAATCCAATCCTGTGCAGTTACTAAATCAGGCAGAACAGGTGCACCCGATTTCCTCCAAGCGACCGCATCAAGTGTCTTGAATCTATCCAAAAGTAACGCCTGCATGCCAATGGTTCTAGCTGGTAAGTAGTCTTTACGCATGCTATCCCCTATGTGCAAAACTTCATTTGCGGGAATGTTTCCAGCTTTCTGAAGGGCTAATTCATAGATTTTAGGATTAGGCTTTTCCACGCCTTCAAGACCGGAGAAGACCCCAAAGTCCCACTCTGACCCCTGCCACCATGTGATAACAAAACAGTACACCATGTCAAACAGTGAGCTTGCAACTTTATCATGTAATATTGGTCAACTTATTCTATATCTTTTTTTTTTGAACGAAAGAAATTCAATTGTTTAAACCTGAGAAATTACCTCATTCATACCCAACGCAGGCAAGATAACATCCTGATAACGATACTCTGAATTGCTTACAATCCCCACAAGAAGCCCCTTGTCACGGGCCCATCTCAAGAAGGGCACTGAATCCTGGAAAATGGTGTAGGGTGCAGAAGAACCAAATACAGCATAAATGCGCTCAAAAATCTTCTCAAAATTTTCCTTGTCGTATGAATAGCCAGCCTGTTAAAGCAACAATATTAGTCTTCATATACCAGCATCAACTACAATTGCCATGATGGCCAGCTATGCCTGAGAAAGTACATCAAAGTTCAGAAGATGAGATTCAAAATGAGGCACCTTGTCAAACGAATCTTGGACACATGTTCTCCACCACTCTATATTAGGCATCTTTGCAGCATGTCCAAAACATGGGTACTGTTTTGCCATGTTAGTGTATGCTACTTTAAAACCTTCGTGCATGCGCTTATAATCCGGGCAAGGCAACCCTACAGCTTTTGCAGCCAGACAATAGTAATCTCCAAGATCTCCCTTATAAGCTATTAACGTGCCAGTAACATCTATAGTGATGCATCGCAACTTCGATAATAATGACATTCTCAACTCAGATAAGAATACACTGATTTTCAGCAATGAATAATCTGACACAATATGACAATAAAAGCCAAAGGAACTACCGAAAACAAAGGATCCGTAACTCTGTTCAATGCGTCTGTTGAAGTCAGAGGCCAAACATTATAGATCAGGTTTCCTCGTTTCAAGAACTCAAAAACTATCCCAATGCTCTTTGTAAGAACCTCACTTTGTTTTTCTGAGTATCACTGGTAATGTACAACTGCAGTGACCAAATATTCTAAAGAAAGCATGCAATTTGGTCGTAGAAAAACTTTTCTGCTATGTTGTATCTTCAACACTGCACACATATGTTGCCTGCAAACAGAACAAACCTGACATTTTGGAACCACAGTTTTGTATGGATTTACTAATGCAAAAATTTAGCTAGTTAGATATACATCTTCCAGAATCCCAGATTATAATAATGAACTGCCACAATGGCTAGAAACCTCCTTTTGCAGACTTTAAAGTTTAAACGCCGACTAGGCCTGGCAAGATAATAAGGAACTGCTTGAGTAACTATAGAAACGTTCCATTCAGCCTTGAAAAGATGATTTAAGTTGATCAAATGCAAATGAGGATATAAATCATAACAGAACCCACTTTGTCAATTACAACCACCTTGAAAATAAAAAACATGGAATCCTGAAAAAGACTCAAGAGCATGGTGTTCCTCTGAGATTAACATTACCAAGAACAAGAGAAGCATTCAACCACACTCTAATCATTATTATTGCTGAAACCTTTCACACTGAGGGATGGATGGGAACCTATTTCTTTGGCCACAGGACAGAATATCAAGATTAGAGTGAAAGCAAAAGTACATCCAATAATTGCACCAAGAGAAGCTAGGTTGCTTTACAGGCCAGTTTGATATGTAACATGTGTCTGTCATTAATAAAATAAAATCAAAAATATTTGACATCCCACATCAAATTTTGAAAAGAAAGAAATAACGACTAAAAATAATAATAAAAATAATAAAACGAACTAGCATATAGACTTATCTTAGTCCCAGATCTTTTAATCAGTTAGAGGTTTCTGCCATGATTTTTAATCCATTTTAAGCTCTGAAACTTAATGGATCTGGGACTAAGATGGATCTATGCTAATACTCCCTGATCCACAAGCACAAAGGAATGGATGGGCCTCTATTCCTTCCACCCGTTAACAGAAGAATTGTATGGGTTTTTAAACAAATTATAAATCCAAGCAATAACACTAGCAGGAAAAAGGGATCCTTCGTAATTTCCAAAAATAGTGCAATCATAGAGTTTTCTGTATGAATGTATGAAACAGATTGACATTCTTTGGGTTAAGTTGCTGCAATGCTAGGCCATACTTACTATATGTTCACATCCAACCAGAGATTTTCTCAATTTAGATGCATATAAGCATGGTAGGATTGATGAGGTTTTTGAATCTTTATCCTTCTCAACTAAGTTAAGCCTAGTATTATGATTTATCATCAAGTGTGGTTTTATAATTTATGATTTACAAAATGTGCCAAATGCTTTCTTCTACTGCATTTGAACTCAAAGAAATGAACTACATAATCCACTTAAGTGAAAGATACTCAACGTGGCAACTAAGGTCTTCCCGGAGGCACAATAATCACAATCCAGTTAAGTGCTTTATATGATAGCAAGGAAGTCAAGGAGACACACGAGCATCACCAATTACCCCATAGCTATTATCCAAGCAAACCAGCCAGCTGAAGGCAATGCTCCAAAGGCTCTTGTCATCAAGTCGAGCGATTCTTCCTATCAAAACGAGCATCACCACTTACCCCATACCTATTTAGTATTATCCAAGCAAACCAAGCTAACTGAAGGCAATGCAAGGCACTTGTTGTCTAGTAGAGCGATTCTTACTCCCAAATGAAAACGAGGGCAAACAGCTAGCTCATTTCTTTTGTAAGGCACTCAGCAATAGCATATCTTCTCAGAATATATTTCCTGGAATTCATACTATATATGAATGTTTAATGTCGAGAGACATAAAGGAGGTAAAAGCAGGTTTGTTATTGCCCCCAGACGACGCACTTGGCAGGCTAAATTTACAAGGAAAATGTTTTAGGCTACTTATATAGTTGTCCTTGTAGGTTTGGACAAATTTACTTGCAACAAGAGAGAAATGAATTGTGGAGTCTCGACTCTCAACCACCTTAAAGTGATCTGAGACCCAAATGTAAAGCTTGCTTCTACACCTCTAGTTTGACACTTCTAACAAGGAACTTGTTATTTCTGTCTCAATGTGCAGTTGCAATTATGCGTTTATCATTGTAGTAGTGTTTCATACAAGCATAAGGGCAGAAATATGACCTTTTTCCAGCAAAAGTATTGGCATGGCTGCAAAGGCCTCTACAGTGCCAGTTAAGCTGTGGAATATTCTACTGACAAATGGACCACGGTCCAGTACTGATGGACTAACCATTTTGAATGGTTACAAGAGCTGAGGGTATGATATTGAGTCTCCGACTAAGAAGAAGAATTAATATATCCCCTCCTTAGCCCATTCTTTTAGACCTTTCCTAAACAGCATTATGTTAATAACATGTTTATTTCTGAACTCATCCAGTGGATGTTTTTTCTCACAAGACTACTCCAAGCAGAGCTATCTGAAGCTAAGCATCCAATGAATGTCTCAGGGACTGAGAAACACATCATCCTCCCCTTAAGCAGTATAATGTTCCAATGAATATTGATTAAAGGGTAATTCCCTTGCATCTTTCAATTTAAATTACTTTTCCACTCATGGTTTGAGTGTACTTGATGGAAAACTTTGGAAGACTTCAAACAAATTTAATTACTTGCTAGAAATTGAAATGGCTCTTCATTTTGAATTAATGAAAACTAAAAGCCAAATGGATAATATTAGTCACTAAATGTTTCTGCAGTTTCTACCAATACATACCATGTTGATTCAAATAAGCTAGCAAGTCCTATAATCCTATTGATATGTCCAAAACATAGATATCCCTCATTCATAGTAACTCAGCTTAACAAAAATCACAATCCAAAACCTAGACACAATACAACACCTCAGAATTATAGCATGAAGTATACAGACATGTTCATATAAACCCGCTTAAAGTGATTGTTGTGGTTAGAGAGATGTCCGTGAATTCAGAAATGTAATATGAAATATGAATATGTATTCAAAAGCATTGTATGAAAATCGAATAAATTATGACTGTCACTTACTCCATCGCTTAAACTTATTGGAGATTAAATAAATTGTTTGTTATCTGGGATCTTGATTTAATGAAAGTTAGTTGAAATCTCAATGTATGTTTGACTGACACGAAAATTTGGCTATAAACATAAAACAATCCCATCCTATCTTTGTAAAAGGGTACCCAAGATGCTAGTTTTATTCTAGTTTTAAATGTCATAACCCCTCAATTCAGTCCACGATAAAGTCGACACTAGTGATATGATGGTTAAAAAATTTCATATTGCAAGGAACTCAAATTGAAACATAGAATTTTTCATAATAAAGAAATCTTTTACATAGAAGGTATACTAAAGAGGATGGGCAAGTTTCTTGGTGGATTTATAAGCAATCAATGAGTTTTCATAAGTGGGATTCACCACAGAAGTCAATTTTCAATCATTAAAGAAGGACTTCATAAGGCTTTTCTGTGTACTACAATAGTGCCAATAGAAAATGACAATAGGGAAGTTGGAAACCTTGAGGATTTACTGAAGATCTTTAAGATCTCGCTTCAAGCATTGTTTACCTACATTTATGTCAATGAAAAAAGGAGAGTCTGTAACATCTACAAAAACGACTAGCAAGCAATAGGATAGCGAAAAAACTCTATTACAAGCAACCCCACATAAGAAACTATACATTTTTTCAATTGATAAATTACATGTCAGTGACATTTGCAACTGAAAACAGTGGACATTGTACAATCTAAGAATAATATGTTTCCATCCCCAGCTATTTGTACTCTAATATTAAATAACAGTCTGTCCATTGAAGTTTCTCTGTGTGTATTGCATGGCATGTGTGCACTATGACTAGGTACTAGGGCATTGTCAATTGCAATGAGCCAAATGACAGTAAGAGTAGGGCCCGGCCTCTCTTCAGGGCACGTTGAAGTTTATTAACAAGCTTTGACTAAACAATGCCTCCATCTCGAGAGATTTTGTTGGACCCTTTTTGGGGAGGATGATTTGCAGAGTTTGCGGATTACAAGGACACTGTGAGAGCGAAATTGTAGATGTTTATTTTGTGATGATCCAAAACTTCCTAGGTGGACAGACCTACAGTAAGACCATGGGTGCTTACTAAGCAAAATTATGTTTGCACCCTGAGCAGCCATCTCAAAATCAAAATCAAAGTCCTCTGGACTAATAAGATGCAATGTTGATTTAATATCAGAACGGAAATATTTAATAATCCTTTGGATGTTTGATACTAGGGGGATCATTGCATCACCAAAATAAATAATAAATAAACTTCACAGGATTGATTTTCTTTGGTTTTGAGAAGGCAAAGAAGGGGGCTCAAATGTAACTCTATGCATATTAGGGACCCACGTTCTAACTGTAGCTGCTGTTGAGGGTAACTAACTGTAGCTACTGTTGAGGGTAATGGTGTATGCTAATGCTGATTACTCCTTTTCTGCTTTTCAGTTCTGTTTCTTCTCTTTTTTTCATTTCTTTTTCAGATGCCTCAAAACGTCATCTAGCTTGAGGAGATTCATTACAACGGTGTGCTGGTTGGAGCTCTGCCCCCACTAGTTACTGTAACCATGGAATGGCAGGATCGCAGAAACCCCAAAACCAGCACCCCGTCCCTCAATAATGGACCAAATCCCTCTTTGCCACACCCCCGCTGGAATCATCTCTTTTGCACATATTGCACTACTCAGGAAAAACTACGGTTGATTAACAAAGAAAATTTAGCAAGTGGTGCTTCTGCAAATTAACCCCAATGAAATAAAACAAAATGGGCATTAACCCCAATGATATAAAACAAAATGGGCATTATAATGGCGTGAAGAATTTGAAAGAAATTAAGAATTAAAATAAGAAAGAAAGGAGTAAGGCAAAGCATTACCTGTAAGCATTTAACTCTAACTTGAGGGGATCATCGTGATGGCGAATGCAAATAAATCCTTCACTCGCAAGAACGGAGAAGAAGAAAAGGAATATGTATAGAGATTGGGTACCTAAGAATTTAAATACACAAAGCAAAGCATTCCCCTTCTCCATTATCCCAAGCAATGAATCAATGAATCTATGGACGACTCCAAAACCGGGGGAGCTGCCTTCCTTCCCCGATTTCCACCAAATCACGATTCACGGCGAACTCGAAACCAATTCATGCATGCCCCACCCACTCTATTCCACGTGGATGAGTTGGTTGGGCGATGTAGCTTTCCGGACTACATCTGAGTTATGGCGAAAACTTCGCAGACCCATTTATGAGTTAAATAGACAAGGCCATGTCACTATGATTTGGAAGGGGCACAACTCCCTCCATTTCAAAAATACTTTACATTAAAACTATAATCTAGATGATGTCCAATGTTTTTTAATTATTTAGGATTGTCTTATTTTGCCAAATTAATTTGGTTCTCCAATTTTGGAAAATAAATATTCTTATAAACATTATAATATCTAACATATCTAATAAAAATCTTTTGAACGTGTATTTTATTTTATTTTATATTGAAGTAATAAAAAAGTCTTCGGTACTAAAGGTTATTAGTTTAATAACATTTGACAATTTGAAATATCAAGTAGGTGTATTCATTACCGATATGGCATTTAACATTTTTTGACACAATTAAGCTAGATATTAATTTGATGTAGATAATTTCTTATTTGTTGGACAAGGACTCTCTTTGCATAGAAATTTTACTACTAAAATATATGTAGATGAATATACTCTAGCCCTTTCGAATTTAAATCTATAAAGATCTATCTTAAACCTGTATCTATCAAGCATCGAGAGGGATCCAATTTCTTGAGGTGTAATTTTTAAGATGTATTTTTTTTTTAATTTAAATTCAAAATTTTGATTTCTCTTGATTGATAGATCCGAGTTTAAGTTTTAAGTTTTTATTTTATAGACAAACATAAATCACTTTTCATAATATTTTATTTTATGAGCCAACATGGATTTTTTTAAATACTTTCTATAACTTTTTATTTTATGAGTGGACATTATTTTTTTTAAATTTTTTTATTATTTTGTTAGGCACGAACTTACAGCATCTCCTCGGTATTGGGTTGTAGAGCACCTCACTCCTCTAGATACAATCATAGAAAGAAACACATGTTTTCTTTTTTTTATGGTTTCAAAATTTATAAAAAAGTTTAGAGGATTGGAATTTTGTAAAAGGTTTCAAAATTTGTAAAAACGTTTAGAGGATTTGAATTTTATAAATCCTTGATGGTTTTACATTAATTATTATTAAAATATATTCTTAAAATTAAAATGGATTTACATTAGTTATTATTAAAATATATTTTTTTTATTTTAGGGAGGTAAATTACTATCTACTTTTTTTTAAAGTTGATGTGATGTGAAGTTTTCCCTTATTTACTTATTATTAAAGTATATTCTTTTTATTTTAGGGAGGTAAATTACTATCTACTTTTTTTTAAAGTTGATGTGATGTGAAGTTTTCCCTTATTTACTTATAGTACATCTCCTTCGTATTCATAAAATCAGATATATTAAAAACATAATATTTATTATTTGCAAATATATAAACTTAAATGTTGGGTGATTAATGTGGTTCCTTCTTCACGCAATAGTTTGGTTGCTAAAGTCTACGGAGGTGTACATATGCTACTGCCCTAGATTTGAACATCTAACCTTCTAAAAGGAAACACGTATTCTTAAGCATTAGGTCGACTGAGATCGTACACTACAATAATAATCTAATTTTAAGGTCACAACCAAGCCAGACACCAAATTGGTGTATGAGACCTCCTTGTTTGTCGTACAAGGGACCCCCCTTCACGCAACGATTTGACTGCTAAAGTCTATGGAGATGTACATACCCTACCCCCCTCCATATTTGAACATGTGACCTCTTAGGAGGAAACACATGTTCTTAACCATTAGATCCACTCAAGTTGTATAATCAAGTGCCACTACAAAAAATATTTTTTGCAAATTTGGACCTCCTACCTACCCACCAATAAAAAACTTATACCTTTATAATAAGAAAATAATTTAAGATGATGTTCTTTGATTCTATGAGGAAAAAAAAAGGGAAAACCTAATACAACCCATCTTGTAATTTGTTTACTAAGAGGATATTTATATTTTTTTGTGGAAAAAACCAACATATTTATATATTATGTAAAAAGGGAAGCATTGGAGGACTGTCTTATAATCCCTAAATACTCGTAGTAGTTTTATCCCCTTCTTTCTAACTAGATCAAGTCTAAGTAGCAAGGTTTCATACTTAGCTACATTGTTGGTATCATCAAATTCAAGCCAGCCAATTTGATGTAGCTCAAGTGGTTGTGAGATGGAGAGCTATCCTCCCCACCCAAGTTCTATTCCCATCAGTGACATTTGGAGCTCATAATGAGAAAATATTGTTGCAATGGCTTCATGCCCTTTTTTACTTGGCCTTATGCCTTGATGAATCTAGGGTTTACCTTGGGTACCATCCTCGAAATGAGGGGAAGTACCTAGGGGTTCCCCCAAGCTTCCTATCCTAGAAAAAAAAATAGTCAATTTCAAACCAAAATGAATAAGGGAAACACTTGCCTTGAGGAGATAAGGACTACTCTTGCACCGACACCATTTCTAGATCTTGCCCCATCAAAATGGATCTCCCCTAGCAAATTGGCATTTTTTTCTTCTTTATCAATAAGCAATGTTACAAAAGGAAATTCAGTCTCAGCCATGACAATATAATTATTGAAGTCATTTTCACAATACATCACACTATTTATCCTAGTGGGATAGCTCAAGTGGTTGAGTGCTTGAAGCTTCATGCAGGAGGTCTCAAGGTTGATTCTCTAGGTCTATTGCCTCTATTGCATGCCTCACTCAATGTCCCTATTAGGTCAAGCATCGTAATCAACACCAATAGGTTTTTTTTGGGTACCATCCATGAATACAAGGAAGTGCTCAAGAGTTTCCCCATAAGGTTTTCCTTAGGAAAAAAAACGTCGTCTTATTCATAGGCGTGTTTGAATCTTCAACACCAAACTTAAGATCTTGTTCATTGTAAAACTTGACACAATGATTATCCAAGATGGAAATGGTAGTATATGATAAGTCCAATTGGATGTTTCCACACAATGTGGTGACCTATTTCATGGAAAGTGGCATTCTCCGTGTAGTGAATATATCAACAACCATCACATCCATATAGAACTTCTTATTAGGATAAGCTACCAACCCAACCTCCAAAGCTTTAGTTACACCACACGCCTTGACTTATCTAGAATCCATTACAAAAACATTGTGATGTGTCCCTAAACTACAATTAAAGCTTAAATTCATCTATCTCACCATAAAAATACCAAATTTCAAAATTGAATACTACTAAATGCACTAACATATGGGCCACATTCCTCTTTTGTGTGTGTTGAACAAAGCTTCCTTTAAATTCTAATAATATGCAATATGTATAAGATTTAATTGAAAAAAGTGGGATGATCATGTAACCTATGTAAGCAAAATCAAATCACAAAATTGGGATTGGAACATGCCAAAACACCCTATCCCAAAGAGTGTGTGTGTTGAATAAAGCTTCTTTTAAAATCTAATAATATGCAACATGTACAAGATTTAATACAAAAAAGTAGGCCTCCATAAGTAAAAGCAAAAGTCAAAAGTGGGATTGGAAACTGCCATGCTAGTGTGTGTGCATTAAATAAATATTACTTTAAACTCTAATAGTATGCAATATGTATAAGATTTAATATAAAAAAGTGGGATGGCGGAGCCTCCAAAAGCAAAAGAAAAAAACAAAATTAGGGTTGGAACACCCCATTCCAAATTCATTGTCATGAGAAAGTACAAAAAGTAGGATGGCTTATGCCAAAACACCCCATCAAAGTGTCAAATTCATAAATATAGACACAAAGTGACACAATGAGGCTATGCCTTTGTTGGTGCAAAATTGAGATTGGGTTCTTGCGCATGGGCCAACAAAGGAACCGTTGTAGTCTAATGTGCTAGAATTTTCAATCCCCCGAAGGCGAAAGTTTCACACGAAGCACAACCAAGAGGTGTGGGATAGGTATTGGTTAATTGTAAGGATATGGTTTGTGATAGTTCCTGTCATTCAGATCACAACAGTATTCATCCTAAGATATTGCAACATTATCTATCTAAGAGCATCGCAGCATTAACATGTGGATTTCTTATAGCAATTAAACAACAAACACCTGAAAGTTATATAGATTCAACACAAAAAATTGAGGGGCCCAAAAATCCTTCTTTATTACAGTAGATAAACGCCATTACATCATGTCTCTACATCCTTACAATCACCGTGGAATTACCCGATGCAGCATATGCAAACATATAAGCAAAACCCAACTACCCAAAACCAAGGTACATTATCCTCTGTTGCGGATGTGTTTATCTCTATCTTTTGCTGCTCTTCTCTCCTTCTGATTGTTCACGTCTCTTTCACTCTTCCTCTTCTCTCCCTCTCCGTTTATCTTCTTCTTCCTTTTACACTTGTGGGGCCAGGTCCAAAACGATTGCAACCGTTAGCATCTTTTCCACGAATCCTACTCCTTTACCGCGCACTTGCATCTTTTCCACAAATCCTGCTCTTTGGTATTTCTTCTTCTGCATTTTGTAGTCCGCTCCAAAAACAAAGGAGCCAACAGGCCCCGATCATAAGGGTTGACTTGCCCTCGAGTCAAATTTGTTTCGGTGTTGATCCTTTTGCATCTTATACGGTTGTCTCTTCAAAAGAAGGAGCCAACTTGTGTACCTTTGCGAAAGCCTATTTTCTGAGTTATTCAAATTCGTCTAACTCCGTCTGCCATTTTCCTACCAAGATGTTGGCGCTAGCCAAAAATTGTTGGGCTTTCTCTGTATCTGGGAGGGTGGCCTTTTGTTGATCTAACTATTAAATCTTTGTATCTACAAAGTGATCCAACTGTTGTAAATCGATGTAGATGATTTGTGTTGTAGACTTCAATTCCCATAGAGTTTGTTTAGAGGCACAGGATTTTTCATGAAGGTGTTGAATAAGGTTTTCATTGATGTCAACATCCAAGAATAAGTGTATATAAATCCAAAGTGGTCCCCTTATGGCGTAGTTGTTAAGCATGGTCGTCACAGGATGAGATAATATGTGGTTGTTTCCACATGCCCACTTTGATTTGCACACAAATGGATCAAGTGAAGAATCCCCTAAAGTGATGATGGTGTATCCACATAACCATGATGATGTGAAGTGTAGAGAATCCCCTTGATGAATACATGAAGTGGTCAAGAAGACAAGTCAAATCTCATTGAAGAAGTAAAGCAAGAAGCCATGAAGACAAAGCCAGGGGAAGTCTCATGAGAATGGTGCTAAAGAGAAAAGGGGAATTTTCCCCCATAAAGGTAGCCCAAATGAAAGAACAGATTCCATAATCATATAGCCTAATCCAAGACCTTTATGGTGATAGGTGGAACACTTCCTAACTCCTTATGGTTGAAGAGAAATGAAGTTTTCTTTGTACTAGGCCAGAATTTGGTTAGGGCTGACCTAACATGAGGCTAGAATTTGGTTAGTGCCGACCTAACCTAAAAGTAATTTTAAAAGTGACTTGGAGGTATGTTAGTCCACAGAGGAAAATCAGAATGAAATGACGTATGCCCAAGCATGATAGAAGCTCAATTATTTAGAGATATTAGAGCTATATCTTTAAGCAATGTGTTTTGGATACATTCTTTTGAAACTTCTTAATCGGATTAGATTATGCACAACATTAACAGATGTAAAGACACTTGTAGAGGAAATTCACATCATGCTTCAGAATATATGAATGGATGAAAGGTGAATTTTAACAGATGGAAGGCTAGATTTATTCAAGAAGTGACTATTAAAGACAAATTTCTTGAATCTAGGTGAATTTTGAACGTACTGAAGCTTCAGGATGAAGAATTTCAGCAATTCTTACATATTTGTAAAGCAAAAACACAAGGAATGAAAGTAATGCATCCAGATTTTACATGCACAATACAAGTAGGAAACTCCTTACAGTTTTGCATTAGATACAAAATCTTTAAAAGATACAATAGAGGCATACATTCTTGAATCTCTGATAGATCTTTTATCTCCAAAACATCATGAAAATCAATGATATCATAATGGAACTGAAGACTGCTTCATATTTCTATTAATCTCGTGGATCTTTACACAAAAAACAGAGTGGAATAACAATGGACTCACTGAAGAGAGGAAAGAACATCTCTCTGAAACATTGTTGTGTCTTTAATCTATTACATAACCAAAATTGCATAAGCTCCTTCTGTGACTTGACTCTACAAAACTTAGATAGAAAAATTCTCTACTAAAATTTCTAGCCTTTAAGACCAATTACAAGCTAGTTTATATAGAGTTTGTAAGTAACCAAACTTGGTTTCTTACATCCTAACAGAAAATTAAATATGACTCAATTCACACTTTACAAAAGATATTTTTACATTTCTCTTTTCCAACATCTAATGTTGACATTTGCATTTTAATTATTTCTGTTGGAAGTCTTCTTCTTACCCCTCATATAAACATTTGGTTGCACTGGATGTTGTCCTATTGGCCCCACCTAAGGGATGACATCTTGGTTCATCCGATGCATCATTTGGATATTAAATGGACCTGCAGGTGGCATAAATCAGATGGGAGGTGGTTGATTTGCAAATTGAGTTGGCACCTATGCTGTTGGTTGAGCTGTTGATTGACCAGACTGTGTACTTGAAGACTAGCCTGATGACTGTCCTGAAGGTGGTATAGTTGATGCCCTAGGTAGAAACACATGCTTATGGTATTGGATGACCATTTCCCATTCTCTCCCCAAAGGATGCTTGTGGGCTCTCATAGATTCTAAGGAAATCTCAACATTAGTATATTTCTCATATGAGATTGGTCCCAATATCCTGGCAGTATTTTTCACTCCCATGCATATCTCAAAACATTTTTTTATTCTTTCAACTGCCTTTTGTCCTTTTATTTCCCCTTCCAATGGCTCTGAAGGGAAACCATCTTTCTTATGATTAATATGCTATTTGTAAGTATCTTTGGGATAAGCATCTCCATTTCCATCCCATGGGGAAGGCATTCCTAAATTCAGTACATCTTTGAATAGGGCTTTAAAATAAATTATTTCATCAGTCAACTGCTTGACATTATCCTTCATTCTAAAAACGTAGGTTGGTTTCATTATCATTGATCTTGCTATTTTGATAATCTGGGTCCTATTGTCAATTCCCTTTTCAACTAACTGCTTTTTTGTCCTACTGTTCAAGTAGTCTATCAGCTTTGTATCTTGCTTTGGCATACCTCCCAATTGCTTCTCCACTGACTTTATCTCTGCATTAGCCTGTGTAGCCATATCTAACTCATATTGGATAACCTCGATGTAATCCCACTTTTGCATGAACCGTTCCTCTATCTTTTCCCAAACAGCTTGTGTTATTCTTCTTAGTAATTGTTCTCCTTGAACATTTGTTTTGAGAGAAGTTATATGACTCTTTAGATCTCCCACTTCTCTTTCCAGCTCTGTAATATCATCTTCTTACTTACTTACTTCATTTTCCAACTCAAAGATTCTATTATCCTTTGTTTCCAACTCATTTTGGGCTTCATCAAGCTTACCCTTTAGGTCATTGTCTTCCTCAATAGTTTGAGGACTTGACCTCAAATTTGCATGCTCTTCTTCCATTGCATCTATACCAATGGTATCTAGATGAGCAACCAGTGGTTCACCTGTAGTCTCTGCTATATTTGCTATTGCAAATTGAATTTTTGTTTCTTTTGTTGCACCTGATACTTTTGTTATACCTGTAGTGGGATGACTCTCCATTGGAACTATGGGGATTGGTATTGTGGTCTGATTCTCTACTTGAATTGCAAGAGTTGAGATTGTAGTATCCTCCTTAGTGGATATTTTAGTTGCTTCTAACTTCATATTTGCAATTTTCTAATGTAGATCATCAATTTTTTTCCTTCTTTCCTTAGATAACTGTTGGAACTCTATCATGCTGGCATAAATCTTCTCCTTCTCCTCTTGTACCTACTTCAATTCTTCGGTTTGTATTGGATCTATTGTGGGCATCTTTAATTTATTTTTTAGTGTGGCTATCTCATTGTCCTTTTTTTTCCATGAGCGACTTAATCTGAGATCCATCAAAGGGATCAACTGCGAATGCCCCCAGTTTTGATTCCAATGAGTTGATGGTAATTTGTTTGACCCTAGTCGTCCATTTTTCCATCTTATATATTTTTTCAAACCTTTCGAGAGCCCGTCTAAGTTTTCTTTCTTCCTTCTCTGATTTAACAATTTCAGTACATATCATATCACTAGTTTGCTTATAAAAAACCATTTTATCAAGCTTACCAAACTCTTTAAAATTCACAATATGTTCTTATGTTCTCCATCCACCTAGCTTGACTGGCTTAGCCACTTTAGGTTCCAAGACAAAAAATATTAGTGTGTCTTATTGGTGATCTGCCACTGATATCAGTCTCCTTCCTGTGGTTGGGAGGTCTTGTCTTATTTCTTTCACCATCTTTATTCCTTTCTCCCTTATATTCATGTAACCGGCCTGAAGATCTTTCCTCACAAGGACTGGTTTTGCTAATGAAGAACCTTCTATCTTTTGGGGAATGGTAAACTCTATGGATGGATAGCTTACATACTGAACTAGGGGTTTTCTTGGAAAGTATGGCTTTTCTGTCAGCTCAGTGATTTCCTTGGGGATTTCAACTATTTCTAACCCTAATGCTTCCATTAATGATAGTTCATCATCCTATGTGGTCATTTTGGCCCTTTCAGGGTCTGGACCCTACTAGTCTTGATCAATATCCATTTCTTGGGCTTCCTCAACTGCTCGTTTATGTCCAATCGACCGTTGTTGTCTTTCTTCTTCTTCAAAACTCTTTAGGGCTTCTTGGACCTCCTCCCAAGTCTCTTTGTTTTCCATTCTTTCCCAAAGATGCCTAGTTGGGCATACATATGCTGAATTCTTATTTTCAAGCCTTTGTTTAGATATGACCTGATGTGGATCATATGCAGCTCTTTTAGCCTTCTCAGATTCAGCTGACTCGGGTATCCTTCCACATATTGGGTAGCATTTAACCCTCTTGTGATAAGAGGTCCTACCTCTTGCAGCAATAAAAATGACCTGAGTTGTCTGAAGTGCCTGGAATGTAATTCATCTGAGCTCATCTTTTGTCGTACAAACACCATAGAAAATATTATGAGTGTAAGAAAGGTAGGAAACTTGTAGGGTTATTCCTCAAATCCGTAGAACCTAATGATTGTGTGGTCTTCATACAGAAACCAATCACCAACCTGGATTTTTATGGTAAATTGAAGGTGCTTCTGGTTATCTGGTAGCATTCTGGGAAGAGAGCTACCAAGGATCAGACTGTATGCAACTCTCAGTACTTTATCTGTGAATTATAAATAGTTTGATTTGTCTTCTCTTCTTAGTACCAAGTCAGTCCACTCATAGACTGGAATCTATATCCCTTGATCATTTGTGGCTCTCAAGCCCGAGTGCTTTAAGCTCTCAAAAATTTGATGAAAGAACGGGAAAAATAAGTATGATGGGAACCTAAAATACTCAATTGCTGGAAATTCCTCCAATTTTTCATGAATCTTATCTTCCAGGTAGGTACAAAGATCGAAGTGATGAGGGTTTCTACTGGGTTCACTGGTCAATTTGAGTAAGATTCCTAGGATTACCTAATTAACAGATTTATCATCCTCCAAACCAACAATGGTGCATATGATGGAGATGGATTTTCTGGAGTTTTCAGAGAACACAGTCATGGCATATGGAGGTGGAATAGTTGGTATAACCATTCCAGGTTCCAGATACTTGGATAGAAATTGATGATGCTCATAGGGTCTGGGGTTGCTAAAGGCACTTGCTAGGGATTTTTCATTCGAAGAATAGGGGGCCAGTGACTCTGGTATATAGAACACCTTACTAAGGGCATCTGGGGTTATGAAACACAAGTTTTTGGACATATATGATGACATTATAACCTGCTTGGTGGGGGAGTAATGATTGGAACACCAAGTGACGAATTCATTGAAAACTACATATCTAGGGCAAATTGCCCGGGTGAAATTCGAATTCCAAAGGTTAAATCTGTCTTGGACAACAAAATCCGGGGTCTTGGCTTCTTTAATGATTTCAACTAGGTTGGAATTAGCGATGATGGTGTTGAAAACATCTTCCTCATGGTCATAGACGTGTTCTTCCCCTGATAAACGAGGATTCATAAGGGTTACTTTAGATTTAGGTGTCATTTCGACAGACTGGTTCAGTAGAATTTTAGTAAAAATTAGGGCAAAATTATCATATTAGGGCTTTGAGAAACAATGGCAGAAACAAGGATTTTAGTAACAGAGTTGGATAAAAGTGGCAAAATGATACTTGGATGACAACTGGAGGTTGAGTCGAACTGATTGGTGCTGACTTGGACTAGTATGCTTCATGCAAGGTTGACCTGGTACACTGGTTGTTGGGAGCACGCCTCCTCGGTGTAAAAATATAATAATATTTTAAACTAGGTCAAAAACCTTTTTTTATCACGTGGGTAAAGATGCACTTTACACGTCGGGATCTGGGATGAACAGTAACGAGACCAATATGAGAGGTGGCAGGTGGAAAGAGGGTAAGTTGGCAAGTGGAGTGACGGGACCCATATGACAGATGGCGGGTGGAGATGCAATTATGGAATGGTGGGGTCTTAGACAGATGGCAGGCGGGGATACGGGATGAGATGTCAAATATGCTGAGTTGTAAAGCGATTTTCACAATATCGGGTGGATACAACTTCTGGTTTCCTAGAGTGGTAACGCATCGATGTTTGGTGGTTTAGGAAAACTGCCTTCAAGGAGGTGCATCTTATCAACGTGCTTTTGATCTAAGCCGTCGATCTAGATCGGTTGCCGATGAACTTGCACACGTGCTTCTTTCCATTATCCTTCTTGCATTTTATGGCCACACTTGATCCCTAGGACATCGATCTAGATCGAGATATAACAGTTTTCCGCCCTTGATACCATAACGCCTGTATTGAGGCCCACGGTCTTTAGCTATTGGTCACTTTAGTCTTCCACCATCATTCCTTAAATTTTCTTTTCCCCCAGGGCTGAAAACAAAGCATGTTTGCCTCTATCTTCTCTTCTTGCATCCCACTTCAGGACTAAATCTCCTTGGTGGAGATCCCTTTCCAAATATCTTTTTTCAAAGGTCTTTTTAATCCTTCTTTGGTGTTCCTATAGTTTTAAATTCACTTGCTCTCTTTCCTATTGAAGCTCTATCAGTTCATATATCCTTGTTACCATGTTGTTTGGTTCTTCTGTTTCATGCTGGATTAGCTTGAGTACTGGTAGTCCCAACTGAATAGGCAGGACTTCTTCTCTTCCATACACCAGCTGAAAAGGAGATGTGCCAATTGATCGTTTGACACTTATTCTATCATTCCACAAAACATATATGAGATTTACATCCTAGGTCTTTTTGTTGCATGTCAGCATCTTTTTAATAATCCTCAACAAGATCTTGTTTGATGACTCTATCAAACCATTTCCTTGAGGGTAATAGGCAGTGGAATGACCCAATTCAACATTATATTTTAGATAGAATTTAACCATTTTAATAGATCTGAAAGCGGGAGCATTGTCGGTGATAATCTTCATTGGGAATCCAAATCTTGAAAAGATGTTTTCCTCCAGGAATTTCATGATTACATTAACCATTTTAACAGAACTGAAAGTAGGAGCATTGTCAGTGATAATCTTCATTGGGCATCCAAATCTTGAAAAGATGTTTTCCTCCAGGAATTTCATGATTACATTTTCATTTGCCAATCTAGTGGGAATCGCTTCCACCCACTTAGTGAAATAATCTAGTGGGAATTGCCTCCACCCACTTAGTGAAATAATCAGTGGCAGTCAAAATCCATCTGTGTTGATTGCTTGAATTAGGATTTATTTCTCCAATGAAATCCAAATCCCACTGCTAGAAGGTGTTGATGTAATGGCATGCCTTAGGGGCAGAGGTCTCAATTTATGTTTCCCTACAAACATCTTACATTCTACACATGCTCTCACAATGTGGTTAGTATAAACAAACAGTTTGGGCCAGTAATATCTGGCCCTCAACACTTTGTATGATGTGGCTCTCCAAGCATGATGACCTCCACATACTCCTTTATGAAATTTTTTTATGATGCCTTCTGTTTCTTCCTCGATTACACAATTGAACAATATTCCTTGAGGATCTTTCCAATACAAATATTCATCCAATATGCAATATTTAACTGCTTGTAATTTTAGAGACCTTGTATGTGATTTTGTTAGATAATCAAGACATTTTAAATTCACCAAATAGTGAACAATATTTCCATACCAATCAAATTCTTCAAATTTTCTATTTAACTTCATTGTATCACCCTGAGAATCTTGAATTTCTTTTAGCTTTTGTTCTTATGTCAATTTTGAAATCATATTCAAGTCTAAAGCTTCACAATTTGACTCAGATAGCAACTTGGCCAATCCCTAACCTTTAACCAGCTTATTGGGTTTGATTTCTAGATCATACTCCTAAATTTTAGAAATCCATTTGCCTCTTCTGCCTTCACTGTTAGTCTGGCACAAAATATCTTTAACTGTGCTGTGGGGAACATATGCAATAATTTGAGAATGCAAAACATAACATTTGAAATATTTCAAAGCTTTAACCATAGAATATGCTTGTTTCTCCATGAGATTGTACTTCAATTCAACATCCCTGAGAGCTTTACTGAAAAAGGCTATGGGATGTTATGTCCATCACAGTTCTTTTGCAAAAGTACAGCTACAATTGTGTGAGAGGAAGGAAAAGAAAATATTAAAAAAGGCTTTGTATAATCATGACTAATTAGCTCTAGTGTTTCCCCAATGGCTTTCTTCAATGCTTCAAATGCTTCTTTTGCCTCCTTATTCCATTTTACATCATTGCATGTTTTAAGCATGTTGGTAATGGTTTTAATCAATTCAGCAAGATTAGGAATGAATCTTCTCAAGAAATTTATCTTTCCTATGAATGATTGTACTTCTTTCTTATTTCTAGGAGCCTCAAGTGATTATATGGATGCCACTCTTTCAGGATCTATCTTCACTCCATCTTGAGATAGTATGTGCCCTAGCAGGTTACCTTCTCTCAAGGAAAAACTAGACTTCTTGGGGTTTAGAGAAAGGCCACATTTTCTTCATTTGTTGAAAGTCTACTTTAAATGTGACAAATGTTCTTCACTAGTCTTAGAAAATACAGTCATATCATCTACTTATATAACTATGAATTTGTCTCTTTCTCCAACAAATGCTATGTCCATGGCACATTGGAAAGTTGCACCTGCATTCATCAACCCAAATGGCATTTTATCATACATAAAATTTCCCTAAGGAGTGGTAAAAGTTGTTTTCTCCCCGCCTTCTTTACTCATGGCCACTTGATTGTACCCTGAAAATCCATCCATCATAGATATCCTATCTGCTCCAACAAATTTCTGAAAAATTTGGTCCATCTTGGGTAAAGGATAATTGTACTTAAGTGAACATTTATTGAGATTCCCGAAGTCAACACACAACCTTATTTCTCCACTCGTTTTCCTAACAGAGACCATATTAGCAACCCTTTCGGAGTATCTAAGAGAAATTGTTATTTTTGGCATCTAATAACTTTCTCACTTCCCTTTCTATAATGAGCAACAAAATAGGATTTGTTTGCCTGAGTTTCTGCATGAAAGGTTTTGTTCCAGGTTTCAAAGGGATCTTATGATCAATTATTGAGGTATCATAAGTTATCAAGTCTTTTTACCTCCATGCAAAGACATCTATATGTTCCTTGAAAAGCTTTATGTATCTTTGTTTTACTTCAGCAGGTAGCAGCTTTGAAAGTTTGATATTCTTGGGTGCCTCTTGAGTTTTAATATTTACCTCTTCCACATCTTCTTCTTTTGGTTGTATTTTGGGGTTATGAGGAACATCATTCTTGTCAAATAACCTTTCTAGAGGAACTAGTCCTTTAGGAATGAAATTACTCTTCAGCTGGACAATCTTACGATTTGCTATTTCTTAGTCCAACTTGACATCAACATCCTTTTTTTCTCGACTATCTGCATCTTATCTTGTTTCTTGGTCTTGATCAATGCATGTACTGGAAAAATCATCAATCACTTCCAGAAATCTTCTGATCTATTAATCATCCTAAAACACTTGCCAATGTTTGGCATTATCTGGAATGGATGGCCTATAGATCATTTCAGCTTCATGTCTCAACTTAATTTCCGTGGGAGGTTTAAAAGAACTTGCTGCTATGGCCAATGAATCAACTCTCTAATTTTCTTCTCAAGGAATAGTTGTGATATTAAAAGCTTCAAAGAAATTGTCAATTAAATCCCATACTTGATTCCTGTAAGCTCTCGTTTTGGGATGCTTAGTCTGATGTTTTCCTTTTATCTATTGTACTATGAATTCTGAATTTTCAAAAACTGAGATAAGTTTTATCCCTATCTTTCTAGTTGTTTCTAGACTCGAGAGTAATGCTTCATATTCAACCACGTTGTTTGTGGTTTCAAAATTCAATTTAAAAGATAGTGGAATCTCTTCTTTGGTTGGATAAATAAGAATTACACCAGCTCCGACTTCATCTTTGGTAGAGGATCCATCAAAGTACATATCCCAAATATGATCATGTTTAGATTTTACATTCTCTACTGCCATCAATTTCAAAGGTTCTTCTTTATAACCACCTCCTGCAGTTAACATACAACAACCCATATCTTCTTCTATGGTGTATATAGGATATTATAGGGTTGTTTCCCTCACTAAGTATGTAGGCATACCTGGCTTCTCTATACAGTCTTCTGGTATCTCCTGCAAATAAGGGAACAATAACATATTTCATGTCCATCTGCATGGTTCCTCCCATCCTTTTTGCACAGGTCCTTGACAGTAGCATACCATACCTTGGAGGCACATCAGCTACTACTACATCAAGCAAAATACTTTTGGATGGTAACTGAGCTAAAGTCACTACCAAATCCTTTATCATGCCTACACACTTTAGTGGTTTTGAATAAAAACTGTTCAAGTCATGATAAGGTTTAGTAATTTATGTGAAAATCCTCACAACAGATCTAAGAGATGATGTATACCTCACAAGAGAATAATTATGATTAAGCAAGAAAATAGAAGAAGAGTGGTCAATACAGTATAATGAGCAACAAAATAATATGGTACAGTAGAACTCAGATAGAAGCAATAATACTTCACACACACTAAATTATTAATCACAAATGGACAAATAAATAATACAATGCATGAGGAATTCGAATTCCTAAGGTGGCAATTTGGATTAGCCTTCATGGAGTGATCAAAGGATCACTGGAGTGTCATCGAAGCACAACTAGTATCATTGGAGCATAACTGGAAGTCTTCATCATCATCAGTGGAGTCATCAATGCTCAAGTAACTGTCAACCATCAGTCAAACTGAGTCTGGTAGGTGTAACTCAGTGTAACTGAGTGTAACTAACTGTAACTAAGTATAAACTGAAGACAACTGGACTGGTAGGTGAAGAAGGGCGAGTTGCTTCCTAAAATCAAGGAAGAAGGGTGCATTAAGAAACTGGAGGGCTAAAACTGAATAGTGAGAAGCTCCTTGGGGTTGGCTAACTAAGGGCTAGGTGCTGGACTGATGACTGGGATGCATGCAAAATGCATGCAAACCCTAGAATGCATGCAAACCCTAAAAGTGCATGCATGGCTGAAAATATAAATGATCAAAATACTAGTGGGACTAGGATGGAGTATAGGAATATCCTAACACCCCCCCTTAATCCATCTTGGGCCTTGGTAACTAAGACCAAAGGTCACCCAATACAATGAATAATAACAGTCAATAAACCAAGGAAGTGGGAAAATTTAATGGGAAACATACCCCCTCCTCAAAAACAGACTGTAAGGCACACACAAAAAACTAAATGCTCCAAACTCAAGCAGGTGTGATGCTTGGTCATATGTCTGGAGGTTTCTTCTTCTTGGGAAGAAGTGGATCATGCTCAAAAAGCATGTGCTTGTACTTGCTCTTCAGATCGAATGTGATGAGAACAAATCCAACAGTATGAGAATGATCCTTGAACCTGTGATTCGAATCAGCTGAGGTAGGATCAAATTTGTGAAAGTGCATATAGTCTTTTGTCTTCTCCTTCGAACCACCATGGGTGAGATTATGCCAAAAATAACTATTACAAGTTTGCTTGAAATCAAAATCAGATTTAAGACTTAAAAAATAGTTTCTTGAGATCTCCTTTGAACCAGCAAGGGTGAGATCAAAACTATCATATGCATGAGAAATTATCCCAAGCAGTAATTGCTTAGAACCCAATTTAGATACAAGACTTGAATCATGGTTTCTTGAGATCTCCTTTGAACCATGAGAGGTGAGATCAAAACCAGTAGATGCATGAGAAATTATTCCAAGCGAATGGCAATGGCCATATTCTTCAATGACCTTCTGAAAGCATGGAATTATGATCATATAGTAGTATAAAAGAGGAGATAGCTGGAGAGGAGCGAATGCATTACCTTCAATAGTTGTTTTGACCTCCGAAATAATCATGTGATCATGATGCAAACCAACAGACTCTGGTGCAAGAGAGGATTTAGGACCTTCTGCAATATCTAGAGTGTGAGCTGGCACAGAAAGAGAAGAAGGTTTGAGCATGAGTGGAGAATCTGCAATTTCTTTGTCAACAACTTCAATATGAGATGATACTGGTTCATGATCTGATAGACCATCAAGAGGAGCGAATGCATCACTTTGTTTGCTTTCGAATGGGTTGGGACCAAGTCCTTCATTCTCTCTGCCAAATATTTCATCTAGGTGAGCCCATAGCTCTTTTGGTGATGAAAAATCAGGGAGGTCATATAACATCCAATCAGACATAGAATCCAACATTGATCCAAAGGCTTCATCAACTTTATTTAACCAATCAATCTTCTCTTCAAAAGATTCGAACTCTCTTTCAAAACAACAGTCAAAGAGATCATGGCTCTTCAAGTATGCTATCATTTTTGGTTTCCAATCATCATAGCTGAGAGGAGAGAAAGGAGAAAGAGGAGTGATTTCTTTTGAATTCATTGAAGCTGTAGAAGCCCTGCAAAAACAATATAGAATAACTACAACTGCTACTGCTGCAAAAATGCAGAAACTGCTGCAACTGCTGCACTCGAAATCTTGGTAATAACCTGCAAAAAACTCTCAAGAATGGAGACAAACAATACTCTCAACATGCTCTGATACCATGTGAAAATTCTCACAGCAGATCTAAGAGATGATGTATACCTCACAAGAGAATAATTATGATTAAGCAAGAAAATAGAAGAAGAGTGGTCAATACAGTATACTGAGCAACAGAATAATATGGTATAGTAGAACTCGGATAGAAGCAATAATACTTCACACACACTAAATTATTAATCACAAATGGACAAATAAATAATACAATGCATGAGGAATTCGAATGCCTAAGGTGGCAATTCGAATTAGCCTTCATGGAGTGATCAAAGGATCACTGGAATGTCATCAGAGCACAACTGGAAGTCTTCATCATCATCAGTGGAGTCATCAATGCTCAAGTAATTGTCAACCATCAGTCAAACTGAGTCTAGTAGGTGTAACTGACTGTAACTGAGTATAAACTGAAGACAACTGGACTGGTAGGTGAAGAAGGGCGATTTGCTTCCTAAAATCAAGGAAGAAGGGTGCATTAATCAACTGGAGGGCTAAAACTGAATAGTGAGAAGCTCTTGGGGGCTGGCTAACTGAGGGCTAGGTGCTGGATTGATGACTGGGATACATGCAAAATGCATGCAAACCCTAAAAGTGCATGCATGACTGAAAATGTAAATGATCAAAATACTGGTGGGACTAGGATGGAGTATAGGAATATCCTAACAATTTCCAATCCCAATTCTTCCATGATTACTTTAGGCATCAAATTGTGAGAGGGACCTGAATCCAACATGCAATTATGCAACAATTTTCCATGCATACTTAAGGTTACATAAAAAGGAGGTGTATATTCATTGTTTTCCTCTTCAACTGCGGGCCCAACCTCAATTGTAGCGGTTTCATCAGCAATGTTCAAGCTATCTGATTGAGAACTTGTATTATTCAACTTGAGGACTTTCTCAATTTGTTTGGCATAAGCAGGGTGCTAAGCTAATTCAGATAGTGGGATGGACATATTAATTTTAGAAAGATCATGCTGAAAATCAAAAGGCTGAGAAGATTTATCTATCTCTTTTGCTTCAGTGGGAAGTGCAACAACTTTCTTATGTACAAGAGGAGGGATAATCTGAATCCCGAGGTTTCTTGGAGAAGCACTTGGACTCAAGAAAGGGGTTTGTCTTCTTCATTAATTTATGATTTGTGCTTGATATGAACACTTGTACCTATGATATGTTTTGACAAGTTTCTCTCGTGACAAGAGGTGATTGATATATTACTTTGATGGTTGTTATGGATGTATTTCAACTAGTGTGATTTCTAGGATGACATATGATAGGTGGTTGATGTGTTCCAGTGGTCACTAATGATAGGTGGTAGATCTATGTGATTATTGAATGAAATGGTTTTATTTTCAATAGGTGAGATACTTTGAAGTACTTGTGATAGATGGTTGGTTTGTTTTAGTATATGTTCGTTTGTTTTGCACCAATATTGATAGGTGGAGGATCTCCTTCATATTGCATATTTTCTAGTATGGATATGGATTTGGTCTCTTTCTTGTATTCTAACACTTTCTATAGTGTTGGAAGGTTTGTGGATAGTGGAGCTTTGAGACATATGACATGATAGATCATTTTTAGTATTTTTGGGAGTAAGAGGGAGGCATGACTATGGATCGTGGTGATGATGTTACTTACCCTGTGAGAGGAGTTGGCTCTGTTTCATTTCAAATTCCTTTAGGTGATGTTCTTGATTTGGATTCTATTTTATTAGTTCTTGATTTGAAGAAATGTCTTCTTTCAGTGTCTAGTATCACATATGTATAGTGGATAGTTTCTTTTGAATGACAACAATGCACCACCAATGATTGTAATTTAGCTAGTATGAGGACTTTGGCTACTGGGTTGAGGGAGGGTGGCCTTTATAGGTTACTTAATGTTGATCTAGTGGGACTTATACATTACAATGGGATTCTAGATGAGCATTCTCATTTTGAGGAGGCACATGTAGAGCATGCATGGTGGGATTCCATGGAGATAGATTCAATAGCTATGATCGATTTGAGATGTTGTAACTACATCTTGTGATGGATACAATGATAATTCTACAACTTACATGATCAATATTCGGCAAAATGGGATATTGTGGTGAGCAAGGTTGTGATATTTGATGAGGATGAGAGATCTTCTAGGTCATGGGATTCTCCTTCAGTAATTGTGCAGATTGTGGAGGTTACTATTCCAAAGACTGATTCTAATATTTGAGATGAGTTGGATTCAGAGGGATTTGAGGTGAGATTGACTATGGACATTCTCTCACCTACTCTAGATTTTAAGAGGTTGTGATGGTTAACTTAGACATTACAACATACATGGAGAAAAAGCTGAGTCATTTTGCATTCCAAGCATTGACACTATGATTGTATTTCATGTCGTTGTCATATCTTTAAGTGCGTATGGATCTCCTTTCGTGATCAGGGAGAATGTGGAGATTATTGATCCAATGGATCAGAAGCATATAGGAGCATGTGCACTACCCATAAAATATGTTACTCATATAACAATAGTTTCTTTCATCCATGATACTTCTAGTTGTATAGATGAGGAAAGGCATGATCATGAGATTGAATTACCAATGAGCCTTCTAGTTGTTCATTGAAGGAGAGGTGTGATGCCCTAATAGTATATTACGTTACCAATATTGATTCTAGAGATGCAGCTAATGGGAGTATTATAGATTGCAGAGCTAGGAATCATAGATTCTCTCAAATAGAGGGAGTTTCCCTTGATGATACTCTTGCTTCAAGATTATATTGAGACAAGGGAGTTGACCTAGTTCAAGTTATTTTAGTTGTTGAAGGAAAAGGATTATCATGTTGATAGGTTGATGATGACCTTGCATAATTTTCTTATTATTCCATGAACTTTGTATTCCAAGATCGACTCAATCTCGTATGGAGATGTTGATTATCTTTGTAAGATGTCCTGTAGAGTTTCTGATGTGATGTCCATTGATGTTGGCCCATGATGATGATTTGGAGAATGTTGTAGGTTGGTATTTAGCTTTTACTCCAGGGAAATATTTATTTATATTCATAGGTGGTCATTATTCATTAGAGGATCGAGATGACGTGATAGAATGTTGACAGTTTTGTGGCAAATGACAATGCTTGATTCTAGAACCACAACCAGTACTAATTTGCAAATAGTAGATTTGGTAGAGATGCAAAGGGAGTTGGTAAGTGTTGGTGTAAAAAATCTCTTTGTAAAGAGGTATTTTTAGACTTTCGAGTTACTCCTAAAGTGTTTACATTGTGTTTGGGAGCGCTCCATGAGATTTGGGGTACATGGTGAATGACTAGCCCTTGAATGGTCCAAGATGGATTATAGAAAGAGAGATGGTATGTGATGGATATGCACAATTGATATAGCTTTCCCAAAGGATGCTTGAACTCAACTATGATGTTAGAGATCTTGTGGTAGTTTGGTGGATGCCTTTCATTGAGGCATCATGGAAGAGCCACTTACTTGGAGAGTATCCTTCATGGGATGTGAAGCATTTTGCATAATGGAGAGATTCAAGACCTAGTTGGTGTGTGGCAGTTTGGTTTCCTATTTGGAGGATTGGATATGAATTGGGAACACCTAGGGATTTGACAGTGTTCTTGTAGGAGGTTTTTGATCAAGTGGAGTACTTTTCTTTGGAGGATATATGGAGTTTGTGGAGGCTCGTGATGGAGTGTTATGGACATTTATTGCTTAGATGCATCACCTTGTACTCATTATTATGCACGACATCACCATTAGAGCATGGCATTTGTCCTCGTTATCTAACTTTTATGGCCTACAAGGGTTCATGTAGGTTGCTTATAAGGAATTAGGCCCACATAATATTTTTTTCCTCCCTTACCTCTCATATAAATAGGAGGGCGTAATTTTATACACAATCATCACATCATAATTGGTACACTTATATTTGTACTTGTCTTCTAAGAGAGATTCACTAGGGTTTCCTCATGAACCCTATGAGAAGCTAATGGAAGGGAAGGAGGATGTCTTGGTTGGAGTTTTCTCTTGTGATTAGGGTTTTCTCTTGTGGAGGATATGTTAGTGATGATCTTGGCTTTCTCTCTTTCTGGAATATTCACTTGTATTATCTCTCTCTTGATGCACTAGGTTTCTTGGTCCTCTTATGCATCTTGGAGCTATAAGGTTAGGGTTTTACCCTTGGAGATTGGAGATTAGGGTTTTGAGAAAAAACACTAGGGTGAATTGGTGAAGACGAATAGAAGGGGAGACATCTTTCCTTAGAGATAGTGTTGGAGAGATACTTGCACTTGGATATTCTTGGTTGAGCTAGGGCTTGATGATTTACCCTAGCTATGAATTTTTGGATGGTTGGAATTTTGTACTAGCCTTGAGAGAAGGATATGGTATGTACTTGTACTTCATCTTGAGCTTGTATATGAGGTTTCTAGATATCCATATATTGTGTCATTTGCATATTTGAATTTCCAGCTATATGTTCTTATGCTTTTCTATTTACGGTTACTTATGTCTTGTTGATTTGACATAATAAAAGAGAAAATTGTCAAGAGATTTAACATCTCAAAGAATTATAAGGGGGCTTCATTTATTGCTATTATACTATTGTATTGACTATGGTTAAAAGTACGCTTTCATATACGGTTGTTGGCTAATAAGTTTCTCTATAAGGGATAAAGACTTATGTCTTGGTTTTGTATATTTTCTCCTTGAATTTCCATGAAGTTTGGGGTTAAGTTTAGAAGTGAATTATTGTGATCTTTACATTGTTGTTTTATACATTGATTTATAGAAATTCTAAAAGCTAAAAATTCTAGGGCTAAAATATGAGAAACTCTTCTAGGAAGAAGGTGGAATTTCAGTTTTGCATCAACTCGATTTCATGAAATTCTACATCTGAATCTTGATACACATTTCATCTATCACTTACAACTTAAGATGCATTATTGCTTCTTTGTCTCACTTATAAAACTTTTCTTGGTCTTTACCCATAGTTTGTGGTCAAGTATCTATATTTAGGATGTTAGAAGCCAAGCACATGTACTCAAATATGGACAACATACAATGCCTCCACGTATTGTAGTTCTTACCAAAGACTCTGACTACCTTGCATCATGATCTTGGGTAAAGAAACCAATGGTACAACTCAAAAATGCAGAAATATATATTAAAATAGAGTAAAATTTTGAAAATACATGTTCTTTCCTCCAATCTGCAATATTGGAGTAAGAACACTTGGATACTAGCTCTAAACATCTATAGCAACCACCTATCACTGAAAAACACACATGTTTTTTTTTATTATAAATATGCCCCAAAACCCACATATTTGGATAAACCTACTAAAAAATAGTAGAAAAACACAGCTCTACTTAGAAACACAATGTTGCTCACAAACATAACCAAAATGCATAGATCTATTCACAAACATCATAAATTTTGAGAAATATGCTTTGGATCTCTTCTCTAAGATTCTTAGGTTGATTGGTTTGAGGAGTGATAGCTGGGATGACCGTGGTATCAATTTCATATGTCGATGTTTCGAACCTAGATCATGGTTCATCTTCAAGACAATGAGCTGAGTTTGAGGAGTTGCTGAAAATCAACTAAAACCCAATAACTTCTGTTAATTTCTCCATGATATGTTGAAAACCAGAAAATCAACCATGGAATATTTCAGATATGCAAATTTGGTTAGTAATACAAGTAGAAACAACTTCAGTTTGCTTCTAATTTGTCCATATTATCAAGAAATATTATAAATTTATTTAATTGAGTCCTTGAATAGTTAGTACAATCAAAATTTTGGCTGTAAAACCTCCCCAACGACATCCACACACTCAAATCTAATTTGGAAATTGATCCATACAACCTAATCATGTTCGTACATAGCAATTTCAATGTCATACAATTGTACGATAGCTTCGATGACTCATCCATATGATTTTGATTTCTCCCTTGGCAACATATGACTCCATACAATATCACATGTAGGCGGATTCACTTTGGAAACTAAGCTTTGGTGGCCATACAGTAGAATGAATGAGCCATATGATTGATCCATTTTTTATTGCTTTTGAAACCTCGATCTGCAGGGTTCCACTTTAAAAAGAAATTGCTTTTAATAAAAAGAGTAAATTGGTACTAGTTTTAACAAAACCCTTTTGGCTCTTCAATGTGCTATGTTAGTGATTTCTCAATCTATCTCTACCATTAATAACCCCTAGATATTCACAATGTCATAGAATGAACAAATAAGAAAATGAAGATAAGCTCAAGAGAGTTCTCCATATTACATTAATAAAATGAGGAATACAAGCCTCCTTATTAACGATTACAAGTTAGTTGAGTCAATCCACTTTATGAATGTGTGATAGATTGAGAAATACACTAAAGTGAACTAAAGCATAAAAGCATAAAATAACCTAAAATTGAAATGGCTTTATTAAAGCCCACATCTAATATTTAATTGACTATTATTAATATGATATTACTCTAACAATTTGGCCAAACAAAAAGAGTAAGCAAATATTCTTAAGCTAGAGAAAAGAACATAGACACAACTTTGAAATGGTTTGGGATGGAAGATTGCAAATCAAAGTAGATCCCCAACAAACCAAAGTGTAATGTTCTTGAAATCAATATGCTCTGGGAGCAAGATTGATATGCAAGACTTGCAAAATGTTCCATATCATATTGTAATCAGAACTCTCATGTATGCAATGGTCTACACAAGACCAAGCATTGCACACATGGTAAGGGTATTTAACTTATTCATGGTAAGACTGAGTTTATTTTTTTCTATGATGATCATGGTCAATAACCAAATTCATTTGGATGCATTGATGTGGATTGTGCTAGTGCTGTCAACAATGAACAATCAAGTATGGTTATGTATTAACCCCGAGTAATGGTGTTTCCAATGAGAACAATCAATTGTTCCAATATCGAGCATTGAAGTTGAATACATGGTGGAAACACAAGCATGTAAAAATGCAATCTAGCTTCAATAATTGAAGGACCTAAAGTTCAATTTGTAAATCCCATAAAAGTACATTATGATAGTCATAGTGTACACTGTAGTGACACTTCAAAAAATACGACATATCATGCTAGGGAAAGGCACATAGACATTCAATGCCATTTCCTCTAGGAGGTGGTTGAACTTGGAAAGGTGTAATGAAAATCCAAGGAGATGATTCAAATTCTGATGAAAGGAGAGAGTGAGATAAGTTTATTGGTTTTGGGATTCCATTACAGTCTGGAAAATTGTTTATGACTAATAGGATCCACACAAGCACTTTGAGGTATTGATAACTAGGAGATTTTTGAAGATATCAACCACCTAATTCATTAGTTCACTGAGTCAAATAGGCCAACTTTATACTTGGAAGACAATTAACATGGAATAATGAAATGTTCTGGTCAAAATAAGTCACTAGACAAGTGGCGATACATTTGATTGATTTTGGGGCTCCATGACATTCTGCAAAATTATTGATGACTACGAGGATCTACACAAGGAATCTGAGGTAATCGATAACTAAAAGATAGTTGAAGGTGTCGACCACCTAAGTCATTAGTTCATTGAGTCAAATAGACCAACTTGATACTTGGTTGATAACCAACATGGATCAAGAGGATGGACTGGTTGGAAGAAGTCAACTAGATGAGTGAACCCAATGAAATTGTCTCTCTAAAGGACCATAAATCCAACCAACTTGAAGGTTGTATGTATGATTTTTTATTGATATCTCCTATACTCTATAGCCAACGTGAATGGATAATGATGGTTATAATAAAAAAAATTTATAAATAGATCATAGGATCTAACATTTGTAACATGGGATGAGATGTGACATGTGAAGAGTTGTAACAAATCCTTTTACTATTCTTTGAGCATTATCTCTAAATGAATAATATTGGACATAATTTTGTCTTAGGTGCATTTATAGATTGCATTATTGATGTGCATCTATTTTGTTATCGGTGATATTCTAATTAAGCCGACTAACTCTTGAATACAAATTAGTATCAAAGCAATAGGTTCATTGGTCTGTAACAATCGAATATTTTAACAAGTTTTTTATGGTAACCGTTGTCGTGGCTATACAGATACCCTACAACCTCTATTTGTTTCATTTTATTGTATCATGCATGCATATTGTGCATCATATGAAAGCCTAAATTAATAAAATTGGCAATTTCCTAAGAACTAAAAGAAATTATCCAACGATGTCTTCTTAAGATTATTAAGAATCAACAACTAGTGGAAATTTTGCAACTTCTCGAACACTTAATAGATAGCAATTCCTAGAAATATTCCTACTGACTCACCAATATACATCTATCATTTGAAGTAGAGTAAATTATATTGTAAAATAAAATTTGATAAGAGGTAGTGTCACCTAAGGACTAAAGTAATCAAGACCTCTTTGTTGCGTCCACCCTCTAGCCTAGCTCTATTAGAGTTGTACTTTAGTCTAATTACCAATATTGCATGGCATTTTGGAATGGGAAAATGAGGGGCAAGTTCCAGTGATTTGTGCATGAGGGAGTACACATATGACATTACAAGGAATGTTGCCAATAAAATATTAAGAAATTGTAGACGATGAAGAATTAAAGGAATGGCGCCAATAAAATATTAAGAAAATGTAGAGAATGAAGAATTAAATATATAAAGTGTAATCTAATAAATAATCTTTTTTCTTACTTTGATGTTAAAATTTGTAATAACTTGTGCCAAAATTGAAAATTCTATCTAGTGGATAGACTTGGAGGAATGCTACAAAAATGGGTCCATAGTGACCTCCCTTTAGCTGGGAAACTCACTATCTTCTTCCAGGTTATTGGTGGCTGGACATTTTCTTTATTCCTCGTATTTTCCCATCAATGGCATGATACAAGAAGCTGAAGTTGAACCCACAGAGGTTCCTAAGGAGGAAATAACAAGGGAAAGAGATCGTTCTCTTGTAGCCTAGTATGCATCCACATGTTGGGCCTCCAACAAATCCCCCTAAATTTAAAAAAAAAATGAAGGGGCCCCCATCTGAATTTGTAAATACTTGGCTTTTGATTGCTTTTGGTTTTCTCTTCCTTCATTTGGAAAGGTGATTTGATTATTGTTTCATTTGCTTTGATTGCTTTACGATCCATGCTTTTGCTTTATGGAGTGATTCTTTGATGGTTTGGATTATCCATGATGTTTGAGCTTTTTGACTTGATTGTTGACCAACACTTGCATGCTTTTATTTGTGACTCTTTGAGTTGATTCCATGCCTAAATTTGTGAAAATGTCGTTAACAAGATGCTTAGACGGTCCAATCAATTTGTAATCCTCAATGCATAAATGAATTTTTGAATATTTTGGTGGATCATTAAAATGCTAAATTTTAAGGATTTCATCTAAGAAAAATGTAAATTAAAAAATGAAATGAAATTATTTATTTTGAATTTGAAAAATTGACATCATTTAATTTTTTATGATATTTAAACTCAAGTTACCAAAATACATTCATATTGTGCTTTAAACAAACATACTATAAAAAGACAAACTAATCATTTTTCAATTCAAACAAAGCACATATTTTTACAAAAATTTCATTTTTCAATTCAAACAAAGCACATATTTTTACAAAAATTTCATTTTTCAATTCAAACAAAGCACATATTTTTACAAAAATTACTTTTAGGAAAAAATAATTTTATGTTTTTTCTTATCGTTTAGTTACATTTATTTTATTTATTTATTTGAATAAACATTAAATAACCAAATCGTTATATATCATTTATCAATTTTTGACTCAGGGTGATTATATTGGTACAAAATTTTAGGAAAAAGATGCCACGTCACTTGAGCACGATAAAAGAGGAAAATTGTATTGAATGAGGTTTGATGTAACTATGGAAAGCATTGGATGAGGTTTAGTGATGGGCATTGTAACAGGTAAAAGATATTCACGCTAACTCGTGGAAAGGAATGCCATCGCACCTTATTACCATATGTTCACAAAGAGGTCACAAAATTCCACGGAGAATGCTACAAAGGAAGTTTGAGTATCAATATGATTCACTTGGATTGTAAATATTATTAACTAGATCATATTAATAATTATGGCACTTCTTCAAAGGAAAACTACCAAATCATTGTGGCACTTCGACCAGCCTGCAGTGAATGGAAGATTAAATTCATTTTGCTAGATCCAAAAACCTTTAACATTTCTATCTTATTCCATAAGTTTTATTAATAACATCAATTGGTTGTAAGAGTAATAACTTTTCTTTTACAATAGGAGGTCGATTGATGATCGGAAGGCTAGGGTTTCTAAGCCAAGCGATTCGCACGGGCCTGTGCAGGGCGTCTTTTGGGGTCTGCAGGCATGCCTGCCCCCCAGCCAGTGTCTACGGGTTTATCCCCGGATGGGACCTTTGAGGGCCTGAATCAAGCGGAAGAGGGGATGGAAGCAAGCAGAACTACAGCCGAAGGCAGAGAGAATGGGGTCACAAGACGGCTAGGGCCTGGAGGTTGTCTTCCCAAATCCTCCGCCATCCCGTCCATCAAGATTCGAGCTGAGAAGGTAAGAGACAAGGTTGAACAATGGAAGGAAAAGGCCCTGATTGGAAAATTCATTGGGATCTGGCCCAGGGAAAGAGATTTGGTTAAATGGATCAATCAAATTTGGAACCCAAAAGGGCAATATGATCTTCAGTTGGGGGCCAAGGGTTTCTTCACCATAATTTTCTTCAATGTGGAAGATCGTGATAGAATTCTTGAAGGAGGTCCCTATTTCTTTTTTTCGGCTGGGTTGTATCTCAGACCATGGAAAGAACGCTTTAACCTCGACAAGGAGGACGTCAAGATTGCCCCACTTTGGATCAGAATCTACTCCTTGCCATGTGAGTTCTGGGATCTGGAAATTCTGCAGGATATTGGCAATACCTTGGGGGAATTTGTCAAAGCAGCAGACCAAACCAAGCAGCAGAGGTACACAGCTTGTGCCCGGATCTGTGTTTATATGGATCTCTTCAAAGAATTACCCGAGGCCATTAAACTGAACTATGAAGATGAAGAGTGGATCCAACCGCTTGACTATGAGCAGTTACCCTTTAGGTGCATACCCTGCCATGAATATGGCCATTTTGACAGAAATTGCCCTTGTTTCTCTCTCCCGGCTTCCAAGCCGTCCCAGTTTCCAGCAGGCAATAAGGATAAGGAAGGATTTACCCAGGTCAAAAGCAGAAGGAAATCTAAGCCTATGGATGCCCAGAAGAAAGGGAAGGGGAAGAGTGAAATAGGAAAGTCTAGCCTGAACCCATTCCAGATCCTGGAGGAAGTGGATGATAAAGGAGAGGAACTTCAGAAGGAAACGAATTCTCAGACTGAGGATTCACCAGCCGATTCAATTCCCCAACCTAGGCCAACTCCCCTGGTGGGTCTCCCGGAGGCCATGGAGGATGATGGTGAGGAGGAGGTTGATTTGGGAGATTTGGATCTGGACGAAATTGAGAAGGAGTGCGATAAGAAGGGGAAGGGCTATGTGTCTCGCAGACAGCTGGAACTCCTCCAAGAAGCTATCATCAAGTCCAAAGCTTCTCAGAAATTGGGTATTAGGGCAGATGCACAATCTGGTTTCAAACGGAAATCCTCTTCTGATGAATCAAAGAAAGGCAGAAAATCCAATAAACAACGCATTACAGAAATCGGTGTGAAGCTTGTGGAATCATGGTTGTACCCTACGATACGGGAGGCCTTTTCTGAAACTGCCAAAGTTTTCCAATGAAGATAATAACCTGGAATATCAGGGGGTGCAATCATCCCAGGAAAATTAGAGCATTAGCTAGGAAAGTAAAGCAGGGGCGGTCTGATGTGTTATTCTTGCAAGAAACTAAATGCTCCTTTGAAACATTAGAGAAGTATGGACAAAGAATTTGGAGGGGAGCTGGGATTATGGCAACAGATGCTATTGGTATGGCTATTTTGTGGAATCCCAGGACGGTTCAACTTTCTAATTGGAGATCCAGTAGGTTTTCCCTTATGTGTGACTTTAGGATAATTGATTCCGTGGTGAAAGGGTCTTTGGCCAACATCTATGGCCCTTGTTTGGATGTGACTAAAGAGGTCTTTCTTCACTTCTTGTCATGGCTCTCTACACAATCCTTGGAGGGCTCATGGATTGTTGGTGGGGAATTTAACCTGATTGCCTCTTTGGATGAAAAAAAAGGTGGTCGTAGACTTTTGGATAGATTCCAAGAGAAATTCAGGGATATTCTCATCCACGGCCAGCTGATAGATGTTGAGACTGTAAATGGATGGTTCACATGGAACAATAGAAGAGGTGGTCCCCATCTTGTTTCTTCCAGATTGGACAGATTCCTGACAACGGAGGATATAGCTCGGGAACTGGGAGAGGTCAATGCCAGTGTACTACCCTCTGCCAGATTTGATCATTGGCCAGTATGTCTCACATGGGATCGTTCTGCTAACAACCTGCACAGATCTTTTTGTTTTGAGCAATTCTGGTTGGATCACAAGGACTTTAAGGATTTGGTGGGACAGTGGTGGAAGGAATTGGTACCCCGGGAAGGATCACGGATGTATCAATTCCAACAAAAATTGAAGGCCTTGAAAGCCAAAATCTGCACTTGGAACAAGGAGGACTTTGGTGATATTTTCGAAGACAAAAAACAGATTATTTCGGATCTCGAGCTAACTCATAAACTTGGGATGGAAGAAGGGTGGAGTGAGGATTTGAAAGAATGGGAGCACAATATTCTTGAGTGTCTGGAAGATAAGGAAAGGTAGGAGGAATCCTTTTGGAAGCAAAAATCTTGAATTCAGTGGCTTCAGGAGGGGGAGAGAAACACTAAGTTCTTTCACAACTCGGTCATTCAAAACAGGCATAGATCTAAAATCATGAAAATTCGTTCTTCCAATGGGAACATTGTTGAGTCTAGAGAGGAGATAGAAGAGGAGCTTATCCATCATTTGAATACAGTGCTTACAGAGGACTGAGTTGACCGTGGGCCAGATATTTCCCAGATTACCTCTCTGATCCCCCGGCTTGTCTCACAGGCTCATAATGAGGCACTTAATAAGGTGGTCTCCCTACAAGAAGTTGAGGATGCCATGCACCAAATGGATTTAGGCAAGGCTCCAGGTCCAGATGGTTTCACTTCCAACTTCTTTCACCACTTTTGAGACCTCATTAAGATTGAGATCCATTAGCTAGTTGAAGAATCAAGATGTAGTGGGGGTGTCTTGAAAGCTTTCAATGCTACCTTTCTCTCTCTAATTCCTAAAGAGGAGGGAGATGACTCCCCTGGTAAGTTTAGACCAATTGCTCTATGTAATGTGATATACAAGATCATCTCCAAAGTCATTGCTAATCGTCTTAAGCCTCTTCTCCCCATTCTTATCTGCCCCGAGCAATCAGGGTTTGTGGAAGGAAGACAAATTGTGGATGGTATCATTTTAGTCCATGAAACGTTACACTCCCTCAGGACCTTGAAGAAACCTGGTATGCTTGTAAAACTGGATATAGCAAAGGCCTATGATAAATTGAACTGGAAATACATGCGTAGTATTATGGGAGCTTTTGGTTTCAATCAGCTGTGGATCAATTGGGTTATGAATTTGGTAACCACCCCTTTCTTTTCCATCCTTCTCAATGGTTCCCCAACCAAACTGATTCAAGCATCTCGGGGTATTCGGCAAGGTGACCCTATTTCTCCCTTCCTCTTTATAATTATGGCTGAAGGTCTCAGCAGACTACTGCATTCTCGGGCTGCATCTAGTAGAATCAGGGGTCTTAGTTTACATGCAGGCTTGGAGAAGCAGACTCACCAACAGTTTGTTGATGACACTATGTTAATGGGGCACCCTTCAGTCCAAGAAGCCAGATCTTTCAAAAGTTGTCTGGATCTTTTTGCCAAAGCCTCAGGGTTGGCAGTTAATCCCGGAAAATCTCTGGTGTTTTTTCTTAATACTCCCGGCATAACCCAACGCAACATCATTCGGATTCTGGGCTTTGAGCGTGGCTCCTTTCCTTCTAAATACCTTGGAGCCCCCCTCTCGGATGGCACAATTCGCAAAATGTCCTAGAGTGATCTGGTGGATAGGTTGAAGAAAAGACTCTCCAACTGGACTACTCGTCCCCTTAATTTTCCCAATAGGCTCACCCTGGTTAAGTCGGTCCTACAGTCCATGCATGTCTATCTTTTTTCTATACTATTTGCGCCCAAGTCTATCCTAAGTGAAATTCGAAGCATCCAAAGATCCTTCCTTTGGGGTAGCAGGGAAAATAAGGAGAAATTATCTCTAGTGAGTTGGGAAAAAATTTGCAAACCCAACAAGAAAGGGGGTCTCGGATTAAGAGACCTTGAAATTCTAAGTGAAATTTATGGGGCAAAAATTTGGTGGCATTGGTGTAATTATCAAATGGAGCCTTGGGAAAAACTCTGGCACTTCAAGTATGCTCGGGACAGTGAGATCAGGCAATTGATCAAGTACAATGAGTTCAAACAGGGATCTCACATGTGGATGAAAGCTTTTATGGCCAGATGTTTGATCCAGGATAACTGTTTCTGGGAAATCCGCGATGGGGAGACGACCAACTTCTGGGAAGATTCATGGAACCAACTACCCATTCTTGGTGATGATCTTAGATGGCTCTCTATTAAAGAAACGGGCATAGCCTCTAGAAAAACTAAGGTGGCTCATTATTGGAACCATAATGATCAGGAATGGCATAGGGAATGGCTTATGGATGAAAGCTGGGATGGGATTTCTGAGGAGGACTCTCTTTCCTCTTTTGACTCCATAATGAAGGAACGTTTCATTAGAACCTGTGCTTCTCAAGATAGATTATGCCGGGGTTTCTCTCAAAAAGGAACCTTTGGTATCAAGGAAGCGTATGAAATGCGAACACAGGATGATGAGGAGGAGAGGAAATTTTGGGATATGAACAAATGGCCAAAAATTGCAATCTTTTGCTGGCTTGTGGTTTGGAAGAGGATCCTAACAAGTGAAAATCTGCGAAAGAGGGGAATCTGTGGTCTTTCTCGCTGTCCCTTATGCCTTAGTGAAGAGGAATCCAGCGGTTACTTGCTTGACTCTTGTGCATTTTCTTCCACGATCTGGGATAGGGGTGCTACCATCTTCAGAAGAAGTCATCGCGTTAGAAATCATCCAGATCAAACCCTTCACTCCTAGGATCCCATGGTCTTCTCTAACCCCATCATTGATTTACTCTGGCAGTTGTTTCCAGGAATGGTTATGTGGTCTATATGGAAAGAAAGGAATGAACGTATATTTAGAGATCATTCCAACTCGGAGGATACTGTCTGACTAAAATTAGGAAAAAACATGATAGAGACCATTTGTTGTCAGCAATGGTCTGATAAAGACAAAGAGTTCTCTTCAGGGGATTTCCGTATTGCGGAGGGATGCGGGCTGCGTTGTTCTGATCTGGAGGGATTGTGGAAAAAGAAGGTTATTTGCAGACCCGACATTCCATCCCGGTGGTTTCCCCCTCCGACTAGGAGCTTC
Organism: Larix kaempferi; assembly: GCA_027924585.1. NCBI lineage: Eukaryota > Viridiplantae > Streptophyta > Pinopsida > Pinales > Pinaceae > Larix > Larix kaempferi. The sequence continues at coordinate 1,254,286 of BSBM01000737.1, forward strand.
AAAGTTAATTTCGACGGAGCGTCTAGGGGTAATCCTGGCCTTGCTGGGTTTGGAGGAGTTTGCAGAGATGAGTCGGGATCCATTGTGAAGGTTTATTTTGGTGCCATTGGCCATGATTCCAATAACTCTGCGGAATTGGAAGGTCTTATTCAGGGGGTTCGCTTGGCAATCACCGAAGCCTGGATCCCGGTGGTTTTCAAGGGGGATTCACTGATAGTTATCCACATGGCTAAGAAAATGTCTTTTGGGCAATTGCCGAAAAAAGTCTCGTCCAGTTGGCACCTACTCTCCAGGATGGAATATCTCCGCAAGCTCCTTTTTAATGTTGAGGCTGTCTCCTTTAGCCACGTCAAGCGAGACACAAACAAAGTTGCAGACCATCTGGAAAATCATGGAATTGATTATGGGTCCCCCCTAAGGGATTGCAATCAGAGTGAGAACAATGATGACGAGTGGATGAGATCATGCTGCCACTTGGCCCAGAAGGATCAAGAGCATTTAAATCTGCCGCCAGATTTGGGTATGCCTCATGTAAGTTATGAAGACATGGTGGATGATGAGGTCAAGAGGAAGCCTCGTGTCAGGTCTATCCACCGTTCAGAATGATACTTGCCTTGATGAACCCCATTATGAAAAACGCTGCGATGTACTTGTTAAAATCCAAAAAGTGCTCACTAGCTCATTTCCTTATTCACATGACCCATTTGTCCACTTTTCCACCATTTGAGCCTCTAAAGCCATCAAAGGTCACCAAAAGACCATAATACACCCCTTTTCCCCCTCAAAATGAATATTTTTCCTCAAAAAACATAAAAAAACCCTAAAAAAGGGTCCAGAATTCCCAAAAATATTAAAAAGGGAATAAAAATATTAAAAATATTCAAAAAAGGAAAAATGAGGGAAAATATACCTAAACCATGATGGTCAATACCATTGGTTTCATCAAAACCATAATGGTATTCCCCACCACCAAAAACTATAAAAATGTGGTAGGGGCTCCTCACTTTCCATCCATCCATCATCATATCCTCATGCTATCAAAATCTCGCATGAGTCTTTGACCATTGTAGCAATCTTGGAGAAGAGACCATTGGAGCCTGGAGCATCTCACCCTTGGAGCTGCTCAACACCACAACATCCTCACCATTTGAGGTATTATAATACAAAAGTCATTTTTTATTTTGTTTCTTGTTCTTGTTCTTAAATCTTTTCAAGTTTATTGTTATATGCACATGTTAGATTCAGATTTATAATTGTTTTTGCTTCTATATTGAAACTGCTATCACATTGTTGATAGGTTCCCATTGCACAAAGCTTGGTTGCAAAACCAAGCCAACAGTTTTTGGCGACTCCGCTGGCTTCGAATTCTTAGATCTCAGTTTTTTGCTTTAGATCTTAGTTTTTCTTAGTTTTAATCATTTTTATTCATAGATCTGCCATCCTAGACAGCAGATCCATTGCTGTTCTATATCTTGGCCCCTTCTATTGCCATTAACAGCCTGAAATTTCCATTTTCGGGTTCGTTTTTTGGCTTTCGCCTCTTGATTTTTTGCCCGACAGTCGCGCGGCTCATCGCGACCTTGCGGCTTTTTTCCACGCGGCACGCCGCGGCTTCGCGGCCATTTTACGCACTGCACATCGCGGCCATTTGCCGCGCTACACATCGCGACTGTGTGACCTAAACCCGCGCTGCACATCGCGGCTTCGCAACCGAAACCTGCGCTGCACATCGCGACTGCGCGGCCGAAACCCGCACTGCACATCGCGGCTATTTTCCCAAAACCCGCAATGCAATTTTTTTTTAATTCGGCCAATTTTTTGAAAATTATTTTTACTATATTTTCTGTCCATTTAGCATATTTTACAGCATTAATTTTTCTGCATTTTTACAGCCACATTAAATATTTTACTATTTAGAATGCTCCATTAAAAGTCTTTTTAAAAATTTTCAGTAATTGAAAGAGAGATTTTTCTGCATTTTATTTAGATCAAGGTTTTACCGTTTATTTGCTCGATACTTTGCCCAAACAACTTTTAAGAGATCCATTTATTTCATGAAATATTTATGTTATTTGTTTTCCTTCAAATTATTTCAAAGATCCATTATTTTTGAATAGTTTTTTCAAGCATTTACATTTCAAAAACGCCTTTATTTTTTGCAAAACTAGAAGCGTCTTTTCTTTCATTTGTAATCAATCGCCCAAGCGAGGCAAATCAATTTCACTTTAAATACCACACTTGCACCCACTCTGCCACATAATTTAAACTGAGCCTTAAAATTTACCTTAAACTCAATAAACTTTTAACCCCACTTGGGGAGCACTTAAAAGAATTTTGTAGTTAGGTAGAATTGAGGGGATAGGTGTTCCAATAACACCCCTCAATTATTGCATTTGAGACATAGTGGTTGTCCTCTACGGTACCAAAATCCCTTATAATTTTGACACGGTTATCAACCAATTTATCGGGAAGGCCTCTCCCTTAGGAGGGTTGAAGTAGTCAGACTGGTTCCGGAAGTCTGAGTGGAATACCGCAATCCATTCAGTAACCGAAGGATACCTTTCGAAGTTCTCGGTGTACACCCAAGAGGGTGTACAACGGCGATAGAACCAAACTACAGATTCACCCAACCGAACGTGTCATGAACGGGGTATCCTAGTTGCCACTCTTTAGGATTGTCTACCTGGTATCCCTCCCGATAGGGGGATATCTAGCCGTTGATTCAACACTCTATATTGTCTGAGTTTGATTTCATCTCCTTGCAGAGGATATCGTTTATTGACTGACAATACTTCTAGTTAGGTGTTTGCATGATACATTACCCACCTTTGGTCTAGTAACACCCCTTTTTTCTAGGAATTGTTTGACTTTTGGTATTCTGACCAATTTTGTTGCATCCCTCCACTTATTATAGCACATCTGCTATAATAAGTGCTTTTTGAGGTTGGTTGTTGGCCTGAGAGCCTTTATTTTTTCACTCCCCTCTTGCACTCATTGTTGCATTAGGGTTTCGAGTTTTTTACATCACCACCTTACACTGAAATTTTTAAATATTTCTCACCATTGAGAATTTAAGACGATCTCATCGTCTTCAGGGTCAACCCCCTCAGTTCGGTACACTTGGCTCTACACGTCATAGACGTAGAGCCTTATCCCTTGACTCGACATGTCATCGGCCAAACACACAGTCATCTGATTCTGGCACGCCTCACTTCACATCTGATTCTGAGGCTGAATCCGAAAACCCTACTGAAATATCACCAACCAACCCCATGGCTGGATCACCATACGATCCCCTTTTCACAATTACTATTGGAGATAAATCGACAAACTCTACTACTACTGTGCCACCCATGGTAACAACAACCCCATTAGGCATGCCTAATATAGGGGCCATTCCCTTTTTAGGTATGCCCAACACAGGGCCACCACCTATTATGGGTATGCTCAACATAGGGGTCACACCCCCTCTCATTACCACAACCCAGATCCTAGGAATTCCTGGCACTATTCCTAACCCCTCTGCAACCCATGTTGCACTTGGGAGCGCTGGCCTTTCCCACACCACATTGGTTGGAGCACACATACCTTCCATACCTAGCATACCCTTAGGGGCCACTAGACCACTACATAATGCTACCATTAACAGTTATGTCCCAGCCACTACATCACACCCCTCGGCCAGTCTACCATTTCTGGCAAGTTTGAATTTGCCAGAATTGGCAAGACTAACTAATGATCCTATTAGACATGACCCCACTTGGCCCCCCATGCCCACAAACCTTCCCTCGGACATCCCGAAGTTTGAAGGAAAACCTGGGGAAGATCCCCAAAACCACATAATGTCATTTCACCTATGGTGTTCATCTAACTCCATAGTGGATGACTCCATTAGAATAAGACTGTTGCAACAAACGTTCACTGGCTCTGCAACCAAGTGGTACATTGAACAACCACATGGGACCCACCATACATTTATGTCCCTCGCCTCCACTTTCCTTTAGTTTTTTCAGCTACCTGTACGCTATGATGCAGGAGTTGAAATATTGTTGTCTTGTAGACAAAACACAGCTACCCACATCACCGACCATATCCATGAATGGCGCAAGCGCCATAGCCTCTGCAAGATAAAACTGGACGACCGTATATTTTTGGATTGGTTTCTCAAATCACTCCTACCCCTCATATCTAAGGATGTAGCTTCTGAACAACCCCAGTTGGAAGAAGAATCCATTCTAAAAGCCCAGCAGTTTGATCTGATCTATGCCCAGTGTGGCTACCTGTATACCATTTTACCTGACGCTCCCCGCGGTGATTCCTCTCGGACTGACGTGCCGGGGGCATCCCACGCTGCCGACGGCATCATTGGACAAGTTGCGTCCCACAACCAACCATTTTCCATTATGCGCAATAATAACGGCCCTGATCTTTCGCGGGCCACATCTCACTCCGGAGCTACAACTTTGTATGCTCCCATGGCCCACCCCCACCACACTCATGGACCCCCATGTCCACCACAGTGTTATGGTCACGCACCTTTAGCCTATCCACCTCTGGTTGCACCCCTACGTATTACCATCAGCAGGCCACATATGCTCCTGTTCACTCACAAGCCCCAACGACTTATTTCCCACCACAGGTAGTCCTTGCTGCATCACAACCTCCAATCGCTCAGACTTATCCTCCAAACAACAACGCTACCCCCCGCCAACCAAAACCCTGATCGACCACCGAAATAGGGTAAGAACCCCAATTTACGAACAAACCACCCATGTTCCATATGTGGGGTATACGGCCATTATACACACACTTGCCCCCATTTGGGGCGAGCACGCCAACTGTGGTCTGATGACACCCAACGCCAAGGGCACGTGGCACAACTAGCACCACCTCCTCAACCACAACCCATGGTGCTGCAGAATCCTTTACCCACACAAGGAGTGGCGAACACTCGTCCGTTGGATCCTCCTCAAGGAACCACAGCACCACAACAACAAATCACATATGCTGCACACACAAACCAACCGATGGATTCATGTAGTCATAATCTCCTTATGATGTCATCGTCCGACATGAATCTCCAAACGCGTCGAAACCAATATGCCCCCACTGCACCTAAAAATTTTCTCCCTATGATTGAACAACCAGTTCAGAATGCACTTACATTGTTCGTCTCCACAGTTAGACCCGAATTATACTCGGAATCACCTATGACTTCCACATTCCAATCCATCCCACCCCCTTTGAATATAACCGAGATATTTGATTTGTGCACCCTCTTGCAGAACACATAGGTACCAAACCAACAACCCCCTTTACTCCCGCAACCACCCTCAGTGCCAACTCATGTAGGAGCCACACCAATTCATACTATCCCATTCTTATTCCCCCCTTTAGGTGCCATCAGCACACCAGTCATGGCTACACTTAATCTCCTAGGATTAACATTAGGACTACCTGTGTGGTACCTACCTACCCCAACCTCTCCTCCGACACCGAATGTCATTTTACAACCGGTGCAACCCATCAATACTTCTAACCGTCCACCCCCTGGTGTAGCAAACATCCAGAATCGACCACCTCCAACAGCGGCCACCGCATCAACATCCAATCATACTCCCCCACCACTTCGAAACACTGGGGGCAGAGGTCCACAAACCTACACCACTCGACCCACAACTTGCACCCCCCCAGCGACCCCCAAGTTGGCGAAGAATCCCCCAACAAACTGCATACCCCCCAAGTGCTCTTTGTGCGACGACATAGGCCATGCCACCCATCAAAGTCCACAGTTACCAGCACTTCAAGAACACATGAATATGTTGGATGACGACACCAACGTTCCAGTAGTCAAACTAGAACTCCCCCCTCAACCTCGTGATAAATCATTGTGCACAAACCATCCTTATGCAATATGCGGAATCTACGGCCATTATTCACATCACTGCCCTGATCTCCCAGATTACAGAGCAGCACTGTACGAGTTGAATAACGTCGACCTAGAGATATCCCCTCTTCTCATTGAGGAAATTCATCCCCCACCATCTTCCTCCTCAGAAGAAATTAACACCATTTACACGATTTCCACTGGATACCCCTCTGTCCAGTCGGCCCCTTCCATTGATCCCTTTGACACACATGTTCAACCCTTTCAAATCGACGAGGAAACCACATGTCCACAACATGGGGGCAGGCCCAAAACCTTGCCTACTCATCATCATCGTGATTATCGTTGGATATACTGGGGGCATCCACCCCACAAGGGGAATCCCCCATCATCATATCATCACTTCAGTATGCCACCACGGCCCACGGCCTCATGGTACACTCCCCCGCCAACAGTTGCTCAATGCCCTATTGATCCCTCTCTGAGACAACATCTGCACCACATTGACACCTCTAAGTTAGGGGGCATAATAGATTACCTCGACCCTGGGATAGGGGGCATGATCAATCATTTTGAACCTTCCCCATCACATCTATCTCATTATTTCAATGACCCCATTGTTCAAACCAACACATATGTGATCCACAATCATAAACCCCATGCACATAACATGGGGGTAGGTCATTAACCCTGCTCACTTTTTCACATGCGTGATCTTAACCATTTTTGAGGTCACATATCACTTGCATATTTGATTTGATTTGGTACACCTAGTATTCTTCCCCCCGTGGGTCATCATTTCCCCCACCACTGCATCCTTGGCTTGGTGGTGGGCTCACCTTTATTTGTAGCCATTTTTTAACCTAGTTATTTCCTTTGACCATTCCGGAGTCCTTATGACCTCCGTTTTTCACACCATTTGCACTGCCGGATTCATATTTCTGTGCCTGTGATAATGCTTTCTCGCTCTCACCTCCATATTTTTCGGGCATCTTTTACATGCGCCCTCGTCGCCTCGGTTTGAGTGCCACATCGGCCGTTGTCCATTTCTAACGAATCTTCTACCACCGGATTTAGTTTTCCGTGCTCGTGATGATGCTTGAGATCATTTCTCGCTCTCACCTCCAGATTTTTTGGGCATTTTTCCCATGCCCCCTCGTTGCCCCGGTTTGCGTGCCACATGGGTCGTCGTCCATTTCTGACGAATCTCATACTGTCGGAATCAGTTGTCTGCGCTCGTGATGATGCTTGAGATCACTTCTCGCTCTCACACCTTATTTTCGGGCATTTTTTCAAAATGCCACTCATCACCTCGGTTTGCGTTCCACATTGGGCGTTGCCCGTTTTTTACAATATTTATGTCACTGGATTCAGTATTCCGCACTCATGACGATGCTTGAGACCATTTATCGCTCTCATCAATACCTTTTTTTTCGGTATAGTTTTACCCCTTTTTCGGGCCAAGCAATTCCTTTTACGAAAAAGGCACTTAGGGAGTTTCTATTAAGTTATTTTCTGATTCCTAAAACAATGAAAAGATCACCGAGCAATCTTGCTTCCTTTCATGCTCGCTAAACGTATATGAAAGGGCGTCTACCTGGTATAAGTTTACCCATTTTCCAGACCTTGTAGACTAATTACGAAAAATGAATACTCTAGTCACATCGGCTAGAAGAGTTCTCCATTTGCATTATTTTATGCTTTTTTCAGGCCTTGGAGACTAACTTACGAAAAAGACAACGAATGGAGTCCACTCACTGCTTTCAGACTCTCTAAACATGAAATCAACCATGAGCAATCACCATACTGGGCTCGTAAAAACCCATAGGACGATACTCCACCACCACTGCAGAGTCTTCTTATCGTTTTCAGACTCCTTAAAAATGAAAGCACCCATGAGCATGAACAGTCCTAGGCTCACAAAATCCACAGGACAGTACCATTTCGGAGCACACTTTTATCCCTTCTTAGAGCTCATTAAAACTACGAAGAAGGATCCAATGGTGCTTCTCGACGCCACAACAGATCACATCTACTCATATGGCAGCTTCCCCATTTTGGTCGCCTTTGTTCAGAGTATTCTGCAGTATGCCACCTTGAGAATCCCTCGACAACACCCATCAGCTTGACCCCCTAGAGTCAATACATACCCTTCATTACCTAAAAGCTATGATCCCCACATCTACAAATCAGTCCCCTACGCTTCCAGGTCAACCATGTCATCATGCTCTGAACAAAGGAAGTTTGAGTCTACCCACTCTATGACCCCTGTTACTTCCCATCCCCACAAGTATGTCAGTCCTACAATCCAGCACTACCACACTTCAGTTCTACACCTCATGCTCCTATCAAGGAAACATCATTGCCTTGTTAGTTGCTGGTCTCCCTCTGTCAACGACACCCAAATTTATTCCAGAGGATAGACCTAAAGGTCCCTGTCTTGGACTCATCACCATTTATGATGAGTGCCTACAAATCATTTCGAGAAGAGTCCTCAGTGCCTCTCCAAATGGTTGTTTCTCACATGCTCGACTTCAACACCTTGATCACATCGTTGAGACTCGCACAGGGTATTGGTCCATTCAGTTATTTGTTGAAGACCCCAGATACCACCTAACTCCTCCACATTTGAGAGTCTACCTATGGAAACAACCAGTTACATTTTTTCTATAGATATCCGAGTTGCGCATGGCGACAGTATTCCGATGTACCCCAATTTTATACTCCCTCAAGTATACAGTTACATGTACTTCTCATAGATGACTCACAGTCATTGAGTCCCTGCAGATGTTGGACACCTTTAGTTTCAGCAGTTCATCAACCCTTCTGAGACCTTATTCAGAACGATTGTCGCTTTATTCGAGTGTATCAGTTATTGAGATCAGTCATGTTATGATCATGAGTACATCCCAAAATAGTGTCCCCTTTGGACCATTATGATGTACCAGCAGATTGTTTATGTCTTATTTAGGTCCCCCTTCTTGGGACTAGTTGTTATGTATATGTCTTGATACGAGCATGGGTATGCCCGCCTCGTCCATTATCAAAGATTATTCCTCATTCATATTGAGGCCATGTAATATTTTTTGTTTTTGCAGTTTCCAAGGGCCGTTGATCCAGTCTCCAACCGGTCTCTTCTCTTCCCCAAACCCCAGGAAAAAGAGAAAAGAACTATGATGTCTATCGGCCATACGATGAGCTCCTGCCCTCACACATCAGGGGGCAATCTGTTAACACCCAAAAAGTGCTCACTAGCTCATTTCCTTATTCACATGATCCATTTGTCCACTTTTCCACCATTTGAGCCTCTAAAGCCATCAAAAGGTCACCAAAAGACCATAATACACCCCTTTTTCCCCTCAAAATGAATATTTTTCCTCAAAAACATAAAAAACCCTCAAAAAGGGTCCAGAATTCCCCAAAAAATTAAAAAGGAAATAAAAATGTTCAAAATATTCAAAAAAAGAAAAAGGAGGGAAAAGGTACCTAAACCATGTTGGTCAATACCATGGGTTTCATCAAAACCATAATGGTATTCCCCACCACCAAAAACTATAAAAAGGTGGTAGGGGCTCCTCACTTTCCATCCATCCATCATCCTATCCTCATGTTGTCAAAATCTCTCATGAGTTCTTGACCATTGTAGCAATCTTGGAGAAGAGACCATTGGAGCCTGGAGCATCTCACCCTTGGAGCTGCTCAACACCACAACATCCTCACCATTTGAGGTATTATAATACAAAGTCATTTTTTATTTTGTTTCTTGTTCTTGTTCTTAAATCTTTTCAAGTTTATTGTTATATGCACATGTTAGATTTAGATTTATAATTGTTTTTGCTTCTATATTGAAACTGCTATCACATTGTTGATAGGTTCCCATTGCACAAAGCTTGGTTGCAAAACCAAGCCAACAATACTCTCATAATTATGAAATAGGTGGTGAAAAGAATAGGAGCATCCCTCGTTCATTCCTTCTCTGTCCTTCCCTCAGAATCATGATCGGGGTAGATATCTTGATAATGAAGGCTCTATACTTGGCGGCGGATTCATATCATCAGGAAATAATGGCTATGACACACCACCCCGTTTTAAATTTGATCGGAATGTCCATTCCTCAACGCATTTGCATTCTCAGCAGACGAACAAGTTTCTGTAGATCTCGTGCCTTGTGGAATCCTGAGTGTTTTGTTGAGTGGTTTTTCCTGGCTTTTCTGTTTGATCCTTTTCCTGACTGCATCATGGCACCGAAACACAGGCACCCATCCCCATCTGGTGGTGTTTCACCCAGCTTGGGTGGTGCTGTTTTGGGCAGGGTTACCCATGCCTCTACTAGATCCCGTCTGAGGGGTGCCACTGAATTCTTCCGCAATCGCATTCCTCCCCCCATTCGTGATGAAATTGAGGGGACTGAGAAGGCTCTCTGGGAAAATGTCCAAGCTTTATCTGTGGGAGAAATATATCAGGGCTAGGAGGATTGGGTGGTTGACCCTAGCACCACGGCTGGTCGGGTTTCTCTCTATGAGCGCACTCTCATGACTCATTGGGTTACCAAAAATTTGTTGGCCAATGTTCTGATGGACTCTTCAAACAAATGCCAGGGTGACGAGGAGCCTGTGTGATCCTGGAAATCTCACAACTTGGACAATAGGGTGATGCACTCTAAAATTGACGCCATTGCCAAGAAACTGGGCATTTCTTTCGTCATTCAAGGAGTGATTGCTAATGATGGGAGTGGAAGAAGCTAGGGTGGAGCTCTTCCCTGTCTGGGCATTGCTGGTGGTGACGTTTCGGTCCAGAACTTGGCGTCCGCCAAAACCCCTTACCTGACATCTGCGGTTCGGACTCTGCAGGCTATTACTATTGATTGAGGTGCACCGTCTAGTTTCTATGTTTTGGTCTTTCTCTAGATCTAGGAAGTATGTATGGTCAATTTCAAAATCCAGTTTGTATTACCGGAATTATGGAGTTTGTAATGAACTCTTGGTTAGATTGTTTTGTTGTCATTTTGTCCTTTTCCTGTTTGGCAAACAAAGCCGGGAATGCTATGAGGCAGTTTTGTTATAGTAAGTCGGATTCTGGGTTCCTGTTTGATCTCTATTGGTCGGGAATGCCTATGCAGATGTTGGCTATCTATGTACTCTCTATCGGCACGTAATATATAGTTATGTTTTTATTTACAAAAAAAAAATAACATCAATTTTGTATTATTCATAATTATAATTGCTTATTGAATACTAATTCATGTTATTGGTGACACGTGGGTCTTCAGAAGTAATTGTAAAAATCATCGAGAAGTTTGTGCTATCAATTAGATTGATGAAATTACAAATTAGCATCAACATGTAAGAGCAATATTAGAGCTCGGGGAATGACTTCAGCAACAAAAAGGTTAGTAAACACAGTTATTGGAGATGCACCTCGAAAAACATTAGTTAGGAATTGTGTTGAAATAGCCACTCATATAGTGGGCATCAAAGAACCTTTTGGGATATGTGTTAGGTGAGAGGAGACAATTCCTTCATGTTGGGTTAAGTAATTATCATTAGGACTTGGCATACTTGACAAACGGTTTCAAGAGGTGTCGTTAGAACCATAATGGCCAAAGAAATGGTCAAGAGTTGTTGCAAAACTTATCTGTGCCTTCCACACACTCAAGACCAACAAGTAGCCATCCAATTTATGTAGGGAAAAGACTCTCTACAAGAGGATTATGGAGCTAGGATGATTTGTTGGATAAAGAAATATATTCGTGGTTAGACTCTATAAACTATTCCGACCACCTTACAGTTGTGGGAAAAACTATTCTTATGAGCTTTGCAAAGTTACTCCAAGCTCCAGTTAGTTTAAAATGCAACTATATGCAAAAGGACCTATTTGGAAGGATTGAAGAGAAAGTTATGACAAGCCTTGCCACTATTATGAGATATAAATTATCAGATTAAATATAGTTCAATGCTCTAATAGAAACAATAATTAACAGGTATAGTTATTAGTACATAGAGGATAGACGGATTAAAAGATGTCAAGCAATATGGAAAGCAATAACTACTTTTAAGTCCCCAGTCTTAGGTTGGGTGGTAATAAACCAAAGTTTAGCAGTTAAAGCTAGGTTACACAAAGTGTGGCCAACAATGGATTTTCATTTTCCAGGACGAAATAGTCAAACATGTATTTTGGAAATGTCAAGTTGCTCAGCCTTTACAGGGATGGATCTCTTCAGAATTAAACCCTCTTTACTGTGCTTTCAACTGGAAAGGAACAATTTTGGAAGACTTGTCGATTGTCAAATAGCATTGCAAAGAGAGATGGTGTAACATCCTCAGTTGGCCCAGTAGTACTTTTGGGCTAACGGGGAACAACACCATTCTGTCAAATTTCTTGCCTTGATGGAAATATGTCACACCCCCTTCTAGAACTAGCAATGTAACTACTACCAACTAAAAACCAAAACTCTGAAATCTGAACTCTAATGCATTTTGGCCCTTTGATAATAAATATGAATTCTGCTAAATTATAATTACAATTTATACATTTACAAGGATTTGGAACCCTAAAACATCTTTATCCATGCGGGGATAAATAATACAGTCAAAACCACAATTCAAATGGATAATTACATTGAGATAATTTACAACAGAATTACAACTACATTATCAATTTACACAATGGAATACATAACAATGATACAATGGAATACAATGTAATTGCACAACAGACTACATACAGGTATGGTCACTCAAATCTGCATCAAGAACACCATATTAATTCATACAATAGAATTACTCATACTAATTCTACACAAATGCAACAAGCAATTCCACAGCCATACATTCAAGCATGTTCACAAGCTAGAAATCAAACACATTTTATAACAAAAATTAACCAGGGCAAGATAATCATAAGCAACACATAAACAACATTATGAATACTTATCTTAATAAGAATTCCAACTAGCTATAGGTCTCAGATGTTCCTCCCAACCATAGGCTCTATGTTGTACTTAATATTTCGACAGTAAAGGCCACCCCGATCTGGGGCTATCAATCCACAATCTCGCTCAATCTAGTCACTCACAGACTTTAGATAGGCTCAATTCTTTTCCGAACCAATCACAGGCTTAAAAAGTAGTCTTCTTCCCAATCCCACATGCGACCCACTGCTGCAGAGACCCCATCCACATTCGTTCTCAATCCTCAGCACTCATTTCCCATCAAAATGTACAACACAAGGAACAATACCCTTCTCCGAGCTAACAATCCCTTAAGTGCTCTTAAGTTCCCTTCTAGTGCTCCATCACATTTTGTCCATGATGTCTTTGTACTGAGATTCCAAGGAACACAACATGCAAGCCAGGTCTCCCCAATAAGGGCTCACTCACCCGATACACCAGTTATAGGGCTATTCAACATGTCTCGGGGACTCTAGGATAGTTCAACAACAAAAACATGGATTTTCCTTCCCAATTCAACGGCATAACCATATCATGAAGATACTCACTCTACCTCTTATGCGTAGAGTCCACCCAACTCAATGGGAAACACCATTCAATTGAACCTCAAATTGTCCCCAACCCAAAAACATGGTTGCAATCACTTGCCGGTACAAATTGCAGGGTCAATATCAAGGCCACTTTGGATATTTTCCCAATAGAACTTGTGGGAGAGGGAAACGATGGTCTCACTCCTTTCCTGTAACATACCCAATTTCCAAAACTCTCCTCCCCTGCAACTCTCAACATGATCCCCCCCAAATCAACTCCAACTCGAAATCCCATCTTTTATTTGCATGAGGGGAACTTGACACTTGGATCCTGAGGAAACCCCCCTCTTAATCCCCAATTAGCATAATTAACCAAGGAATTAATATCGGCATAATTTAATCAACAGACCTTAGGTTATTTGGCTTCCTAATGTTAAGGTGAGGCCAAAGACATTCTAACTATAGTCCATTTTCCCCCTTGTTCTTTCCTCACCTTCACCTTTTCTCTTTTCCTCTGATCCTCTCATGTAGCCACTCAAGACTTTTTATTAATAAACATAACAATATTCAGGTCATTTTGACCACTATATCAAGATTCCAGCCTGTCAAAAATAAATACTTATTTACATTCGGGGCAAAATAAGGGTGTTACATTCCCCTCCCCTTTCAAAAATGCATCGTCCTTGATGCCCTACAACACTATGTACGTGACTTGTACATCAAAATTCATTTCCAAAAAGTTGCAGGTATGCTTCCTGTGTTGCATCCTCCATCTCCCACGTTGCTTCTTCAAGACTATAATGGGTCCATTGAACCTTTACCTACCTAATGGACATATTTCTCAGCAACATCATCTTCTTGTCTAGGATGTGCACTGGATGTATCAGAATATCGCCTTCTGGTTCCAGATGGATCACAACCCAATAAATTATGTGGTTAGGATCAGGCACATATTTCTTTAATAATGAGACATGAAATACATCATACACACGTAGACAAGTAGGAAATTCTAATGCATAAACTACATGCCATATCCTATCCAAAATTTCAAATGGCCTACAGAATCGAGTTGCAAACTTTAGACAGATTCCCATTTTTAGGGAATTCTTCTCTGGCTTGACTTTGAGGTAGACGTGATCCCCCACTTGAAATTCTTTGGTTTCTCTACCCCTGTCCACATAACTTTTCTGTCTATCATGAGCTACCTTCATATTCTACTTAATCTTGACCATCTGCTCTTCCATTTCTCTGAGTAAATCTGGAACACTGATACTCATCAAATGGGATCATCTTTAAAGATGCATGATACCCATTATTGTAGGCAAACTCCACCAAATGCAAGTACTTTTCCCACTTGGATGACTGATCCATCACATACATTCTAAGCATATCTTCAATGAACTGATTAAGCCTCTCAATTTTCCTATCTATCTAAGGATGAAATGTTGTATTCATATTTGTTTCAAGGTCCTTAAACAAGCCTTTTCAAAAATTTGAAGTGAACTTGGAATCTCTATTTGAAACAATTGCCTTGGGAATTCCATGCAATCTAGCAAATTCCTTCAAGTGAATGTCTACAATGTTAGCAGCGTTATGAGTTGATTTGACATGTATAAAATGAGTTGTCGTAGTCAGCTTGTCCACCACTACCATGATGAAATCATGTGTTGAATATTGTAACTTCAAAGAATATTATATTTGTACTTTATTATTCCAGAGATGTTTCATTCCTCCGAGGTAACCCTATCATGTATCTGGAGATGTTTATTCCTCCATGGGTTTGTATTAACTAGGGTTATTAGACCCACCATGTGTGGGTCGGCCCTGCAGTTATATTTTAGGGGTTATTAGACTTTTCCAGGTGAGGTCGGCCCCATTAGGTCTTTTAGTCAGTTGGGAGTCAAGTATAAATAGAGGAGGTGAACTCCTCATTAGATCACTCACTCACTTGTGGAAGAGTGCGCACTTGTCTGGGAGATCTGCTAAGGAGTCAAGGAGAAGGAGCACATCTTGTATTTTGGTTGATCATCTTATTGAGGAAAGCTTTGCTGGGTTTTCTACCCCATGAGGGTTTCCCAGGGTATATTGTGTGTCTATCTTGTGATTGTGTTTCTTTCAGAGATCTTGCTTGTCTATTTGGTTTAAAACTTAACATGGTATCAGAGCTAGACTGAATAGGACATCTTTCACAAGGTAAGAATACGTCTTTCTCTCTCTTTGGTGAAGTTAGGGTTTCAGCCCAAAGTTGGTATTATTGATTTTTGGTTGTATGGATGGATAGCTCTCTTCAATACCTTTCTTTTGGGCTATAGATCGAACTTTTTGGTTGGGTAGAACTTCGGGAAATCCAAACCCTAATTCTACCAAAAGTGCGATACGTCAGATTTTGGTTTCAGAAAAAAGTTGTAATTTTTGAATTCTGATTACATGGCTGGATAGCCCTTCTCAAGAGCATTCTTTTGAGCTATAGATCGAACTTTTTGGTTGGGTAGAACTTCGGGAAATCCAAACCCTAATTCTACCAAAAGTGCGATACGTCAGATTTTGGTTTCAGAAAAAAGTTGTAATTTTTGAATTCTGATTACATGGCTGGATAGCCCTTCTCAAGAGCATTCTTTTGAGCTATAGATCGAACTTTTTGGTTGGGTAGAACTCCGGGAAAGTCAAACCCTAATTCTACCAAAAGTGCGATAAATTTCTGTTCCAGATTCCGAAAAAGTGAAAAGTAACTTCCCAGGTAAGTCTACTCTGTCTCTTGGACTCCCCCAAGAGAAGATGGCTCCAAATACTAAGCTTGAAGACAAGCTAGAAGGCATAGAGAATTTTCGGGCATGGAAATACAGAATTGGTCTCATTCTTGAGGAGAATGATCTTGCTCATTATATCAAGGAGGAAGTTGCAGAACCAGAAGAAGATGAAGCCAAAGAAAAACACAGGAAGGATCTGATTAGGGCAAAGAGAATCATAGCTAATTCCATTAAAGACCACTTGATTCCCCAAGTGGCTTCCAAGAAGACTCCAAAGGAAATGTATGATGCCCTAGGAAGAATGTATGAAGGAAAGAACATCAACAGGAAGATGAATCTAAGGACTCAGTTGAAGAGTACCAAGATGCACAAAGGAGAATCCATTCAAGACTACTTCTCAAGAGTCTCTCTAATCAAAGAGCAACTAGATGCCATTGGTGATACTCTTGATGAAGATGAACTTGTGATGACAGCTCTAAATGGTCTCACTAGACCTTGGGAGTCATTCATTCAAACTATGTGTGCCAGAAAAGAAAGTATGAAGTTTGATGTAGTATGGGAAGATTGTGTTCAAGAGGAGGCTAGGGTTGCCAACAGAGAAGCCCTTCTCAAAGAGGATGACCAAGCTTTGGCCACCCACACCAAAAGAGGAAAGAGAGGCTACTTCAAGAAAGTAAACCACAAAAGGCCTCAACCCTCTCATAGAATCAAAGGAAAGGGGGAGACATCTCCACAGTCCAATGCTTCAATTGTCTCAAGCTAGGACACTATGCCAGAGACTGTACCCTACCAGAGAAGAAGAAGAAAAGGTTTGTTCACAAAAGACATCATGCTCATATGGCAGAAGATGACAGTGAAGAAGAAGAAGAAGAAGAATAAGAAGAAGTGGAGGAAAGGCCTCAAAAGAAAAGATCTAAAGTAAAGAAAGAAGATCCAGAAGAATATGTACTATTTTCTGCTCTCTCTGGATCTGTGTCTCCTGGTGAAGGCACTTGGCTCATTGACAGTGGTGCTTCAAAGCACATGAAAGGTCATAAGGAAACCCTCTCCAAGATTGAAGAGAAGTCTTCACCCCAAAAGGTATCTCTAGGAGATGATTATCAATATCCCATCAAGGGAATTGGTGAAGCAAGCTACAAGCTTGATTCAGGAACACCTTTAAAGATGAAAGAAATTTTATATGTCCCAGGTTTAAAGAAGAATCTACTCTCTATCTCAGCACTAGACAAGAAAGGATTTAGAGTAGCCTTCATAGATGGACAAGTACTCATGTGGTCCAAAGGAAAATCAATCAAAGATGCAATTGTCATTGGTGAAGAAGAAGGAGGACTTTATAAACTCAAGGGTCATCCAGAATCTGCCCTTGCTCATGAAGTTTCCAGTCCCAGTGAACTATGGCATAGAAGACTAGCTCACATCAACTATAAAGCTTTACCCTATGTGAGTAAAATGGTTATAGGTTTGCCAGACTTGAAGGTTGATCATGATGGCTCATGTAAAGGATGTAAGAAAGGGAAGAATATCAAGAATCCCTTTCCGAAAAGTGAAACAAAGACTAAGAGCTCTCTAGAACTAATACACTTAGATGTATGTGGACCTATGCCTACCACATCTCTAAGTGGGTTTGAATACTATCTCTCATTCATTGATGACTATTCAAGAAAAACTTGGATATACTTCCTAAAGGGTAAGAATGAAGTCTTTGGAAAATTCAAAGAGTTCAAGGCTCTAATAGAAAACCTCTCAGACAAGAAAATCAAGATTCTCAGAACAGACAATGGTGGAGAATATACTTCAAAGGAATTTGAAGAATTTTGTAAAGAAGCTGGAATCAAAAGGGAACTAACCACTCCTTACAATCCCCAACAAAATGGGGTAGCTGAGAGGAAAAATAGAACCATCATGGAAGCTGTAAAGACTATGATACATGATCAAGACCTTCCCATGTATCTATGGGCTGAAGCAGCCAAGACAGCAGTATATGTACAAAATAGACTATCTCATAGTGCTCTTGACTTCAAAACTCCAGAAGAAGTCTTTACAGGAAAGAAGCCTGAGGTAAGTCATCTCAAAATATTTGGGTGTCCTGTGTACATCCACATTCCAAAAGAAAAGAGATCCAAATTGGATCCCTCAGGTAAGAAGGGAATGTTTGTTGGTTATTGTGAAACTTCCAAAGCTTTCAGAATCTACATACCAGGTTTCCATCATATAGAAATAAGTAGAGATGTAACCTTCGATGAGGAAGCAGCTCTCAAGAAATCTAGAAAGTGTCAACTTGAAGAAGTTTATGAAGAAGATACATCTCCCAGAATCTCAGAGACTGTTCACATCCCTGAAGAGGACATACCAGAGGATCATGACATGCTGGAACCACAAGAACCTCCTGTTGCAGAATTATCTAGGAAAAGAAGACCAGCATGGGCTAGAGATATTATTCAAGGAGCTGAAAGATATGGTGCTCCTGAAGGCTCCACTAGAGAAAGGAAGAAACCAAAGCTAGTGTCCAACTATATGGCCCTGATGTGTGATCTTGTGGATCAACTACTTACTAGCTATGAAGAGGCAGCTCAAAAGAAAGAATGGGTAGAAGCAATGACTGAAGAATATCAGTCAATAATGAAAAATGATGTTTGGGATATAGTTCCCAAACCAAAAGATAAAAGTGTGGTTTCTTCCAAATGGATCTTCAAAATAAAACATGCTGCGGATGGAAGCATTGAAAAATACAAAGCAAGATTTGTAGCCAGAGGATTCTCTCAGAAGGAGGGAATTGACTATGAAGAAAGATTTGCACCAGTTGCTAGGTACACTTCAATTAGAACTATCATGGCTCTAGCATCCATGATGAAGTGGAAATTACACCAAATGGATGTTAAGACAGCTTTTTTGAATGGTGTAATTGAAGAAGAAGTATACATAGAGCAACCACAAGGGTTTGAGGTAAATGACGGAAGGACTCATGTATGCAAAATGAAAAAGGCATTATATGGGTTGAAACAAGCTCCCAGGGCTTGGTACGGAAGGATTGACAATTTCTTAACTAGCATGGGCTTTACCAAGAGTAAAGCTGACCCAAACCTTTATCTCAAAGTGATGGATGATGAACTAGTTATACTATTATTATATGTAGATGATTTGTTTCTAACTGGAAATGAGAAACAAATTATTGAAAGCAAGAAGAAGCTTTCTTCAGAATTCGAGATGAAAGATCTCGGATTAATGCACTACTTCTTAGGCTTAGAAGTGTGGCAAGAACCAAGAGGAATCTTTCTAAATCAAGGTAAATATACTGTGGAAATTCTGAAAAGATTTGACATGTTGGAGTGTAAACCCATGGCCACTCCCATGGACTCCAACTTGAAGATTTTGGTTAATGACTCATCAGAATTAGTGGACCTAACTCTATATAGACAGATCATTGGGTCACTAATGTATTTAACAAATACTAGGCCAGATATATGCTTTGCTGTAAATACCCTAAGTCAGTATCTAGTAGAACCTAGAAAGGTTCATCTAATAGCTGCAAAGCATGTAATGAGGTACTTAAAAGGTACATTAGATTTTGGTCTACTCTATGATGGAAGTCATGAACTCAAGTTGCATGGTTACTCAGACTCTGATTGGGCAGGCAGTGTCTCAGATAGAAAAAGTACTTCAGGTGGATGTTATAGCCTTGGATCTGCCATGATCTCTTGGTTCAGCAAGAAACAATCTAGTGTGGCCCTCAGCTCTGCTGAGGCAGAATACATAGCTGCTTGCTTTGCCAGCTGTGAAGCAGTATGGCTTCGGAAACTGTTATCTGGAGTGTTTGACTTAGAAATGGATCCCACTATGATTATGTGTGATAATCAAAGCTGCATCAAGATGACAGAAAATCCTGTGTTCCATGATAAGTCAAAACACATAGAGATCCGATACTTCTATATTCGAGATATGGTGCAGAAAGGAGCTATCAAGCTTGAGTATGTGAGCACTGAAGATCAAATTGCTGATATCCTGACCAAACCACTGTCTCGTGTGAAATTTGAATACTTTCGAGACAAGCTTGGTGTAGTTCAAAAGGACCCTCCTAGAAAGGGGGAGTAGCATGATTCCTGATGACAAGCAAGTCTCATCAATAATGAGACTTCACCTAGTCACTTAGAAATAGTTAGATTTAGGACTACTTTATTCTATTTAGTTTTACTTATACATGCTTTTGATGATAGATGTATTAGTGAGAATACATGCTTTTAATGATAGATGTATACATGCTTTTGATGATAGATGTATTAGTGAGAATACATGCTTTTGATGTTAGATGTATACATGCTTGTGATGATAAATGTATTAGTGAGAATACATGCTTTTAATGATAGATGTATACATGCTTTTGATGATAGATGTATTAGTGAGAATACATGCTTTTGATGTTAGATGTATACATGCTTGTGATGATAAATGTATTAGTGAGAATACATGCTTTTAATGATAGATGTATACATGCTTTTGATGATAGATGTATTAGTGAGAATACATGCTTTTGATGTTAGATGTATACATGCTTGTGATGATAAATGTATTAGTGAGAATACATGCTTTTGATGTTAGATGTATACATACTTTTGATGTTGGATACATGCTTTCGATGTATGATGTATACATGCTGTTAATGCTAGATAATGATACATGTATGTACTTGTATGGATGAGGATACTTGTACTTGTATTGATGAGAATACAGTTGAGGGGATTGGATCATCCCTGGACTTTCAGTCCTAAAGAGAGCCGTAGACGTGAGGTCTCCGAGAATGAAGTCCTTAGTGGACAGTTGAGGGGATTGGATCATCCCTGGACTTTCAGTCCTAAAGAGAGCCGTAGACGTGAGGTCTCCGAGAATGAAGTCCTTAGTGGACAGTTGAGGGGATTGGATCATCCCTGGACTTTCAGTCCTAAAGAGAGCCGTAGACGTGAGGTCTTCGATAATGAAGTCCTGAATGAACAGGCAGGGGATTGTATCGTCCCCGGACTGAGGTCCCAGAATAGAACCGTAGACTGGGTCTCCGATAATGAAGTCCTGAATGAACAGGCAGGGGATTGTATCGTCCCCGGACTGAGGTCCCAGAATAGAACCGTAGACTGGGTCTCCGATAATGAAGTCCTGAATGAACAGGCAGGGGATTGTATCGTCCCCGGACTGAGGTCCCAGAATAGAACCGTAGACTGGGTCTCCGATAATGAAGTCCTGAATGAACAGGCAGGGGATTGTATCGTCCCCGGACTGAGGTCCCAGAATAGAACCGTAGACTGGGTCTCCGATAATGAAGTCCTGAATGAACAGGCAGGGGATTGTATCGTCCCCGGACTGAGGTCCCAGAATAGAACCGTAGACTGGGTCTCCGATAATGAAGTCCTGAATGAACAGGCAGGGGATTGTATCGTCCCCGGACTGAGGTCCCAGAATAGAACCGTAGACTGGGTCTCCGATAATGAAGTCCTGAATGAACAGGCAGGGGATTGTATCATCCCCGGACTGAGGTCCCAGAATAGAACCGTAGACTGGGTCTCCGATAATGAAGTCCTGAATGAACAGGCAGGGGATTGTATCATCCCCGGACTGAGGTCCCAGAATAGAACCATAGACTGGGTCTTCGAAAAATGAAGTCCTGAATGAACAGGCAGGGGATTGCATCGTCCCCGGACTGAGGTCCCAGAATTGATCCGTAGACTGAAGTCTCCGAGAACTGAAGATTGGATTGTATCATCCATGGACCTATGTCCTAAAAAGAGCAGGATTGATCATCCTAGGAATATGATCGTATGATGATGATGCTGATGATCGTGCGGTGACGATGCTGATGATCGTGTGATGACGATGCTGATGATCGTGTGATGACGATGCTGATGATCGTGTG
The DNA here is from genome assembly GCA_027924585.1 of Larix kaempferi. Taxonomy (NCBI): domain Eukaryota; kingdom Viridiplantae; phylum Streptophyta; class Pinopsida; order Pinales; family Pinaceae; genus Larix; species Larix kaempferi. The sequence goes on from BSBM01000737.1 coordinate 1,276,295, forward strand.
ATGACAATGCTGATGACGATGCTGATGATCGTGTGATGATGATGCTGATGATCGTGTGATGACGATGCTGATGATCGTGTGATGACGATGCTGATGACGATGCTGATGATAGTATGATGACGATACTGATGATCGTGTGATGACGATGCTGATGATCGTGCGGTGACGATGCTGATGATCGTGTGATGACGATGCTGATGATCGTGCGATGACGATGCTGATGATCGTATGATGACGATGCTGATGATCGTATGATGACTATGCTGATGACGATGCCGATGATCGTAGTGATATCGACACTGTTGACATTGATGTTCCAGTAACTGGTTGAGTTACTGATGAAGATGATTTGAAGAAAGCTTCCGATGATTTATAGATGTATCATGTATGATGACTCCTTGCTCCTGCAGATGTTGTTATAATATCCTTCTCGTTAAGGGGGAGTGTTGAATATTGTAACTTCAAAGAATATTATATTTGTACTTTATTATTCCGGAGATGTTTCATTCCTCCGAGGTAACCCTATCATGTATCTGGAGATGTTTATTCCTCCAGGGGTTTGTATTAACTAGGGTTATTAGACCCACCATGTGTGGGTCGGCCCTGCAGTTATATTTTAGGGGTTATTAGACTTCTCCAGGTGAGGTCGGCCCCATTAGGTCTTTTAGTCAGTTGGGAGTCAAGTATAAATAGAGGAGGTGAACTCCTCATTAGATCACTCACTCACTTGTGGAAGAGTGCGCACTTGTCTGGGAGATCTGCTAAGGAGTCAAGGAGAAGGAGCACATCTTGTATTTTGGTTGATCATCTTATTGAGGAAAGCTTTGCTGGGTTTTCTACCCCATGAGGGTTTCCCAGGGTATATTGTGTGTCTATCTTGTGATTGTGTTTCTTTCAGAGATCTTGCTTGTCTATTTGGTTTAAAACTTAACATCATGTTGTTTAACTAATTTTGGAAATTTGGTGATAAAATTTACAGTCACCACATCCCACTTCCATTCTGGAATAGGCAAAGGTTGAAGCAATCTCGTCGAATGCCCATGCTCAACCTTGAATCTCTGACACTCCAAACACTTAGCTACACAATCCACAATGTCCTTCTTCATACCTGGCCAAAAATATTGACTCTTTACTGTTGTGAGAGTCTTCTAGTATCATAGGTGTCTTGCATAAGGAAATTTATGCATCTCATCCAAAATTAACTTCCTTAACTCTCCCAAGTTGAGCACATAAATTTTGCTTTTATACCTAAAATTCCATTATCTTCAATCTTGTCACCATCATACTTTCGAAGCACATTTTCTTGTTGCAATCCTTCATTTACTTACTGATAATATTCATCTGCATTTATAGTTGTAATAATTTTGTTTGTCAAATTTGATTTACCCATACTAATGGTTGTAGCATGCATTGAACGTATCCTCCAACTGAGTGCATCATCCACTTTATTCTCCTTACCCTTGATATGCCTGATTTCAAAATCAAACTCACACAAGAATTATAACCATCTTGCCTTCCTAGCATTTAAATCTTATTTCTCAAATAAATACTTTAATCCATTGTGATCTATCCTCAACTCAAATTTTCTGCCCATGAGTTAATGTCACCACACCTTCACCGCATGCGCAATGGGAGCAAGGTCCAAGTCATCCGTGGCATACTTCTTCTCCCGCTCCTTGAGCTTCCTGGACTCATAACAGGTCACGTTTCCTCACTACATCAAAACTCCAGCAACTCCTCCCTAGCAAGCATCTGTGCATGCTACGAAATCTTCATTGGGGTCGGCGATCTTGAGAATCGACGTGTTGGTCAACAATTTCTTCAACCATTGAAAAATTTCCTCACACTAAAGCGTCCACTAGAATTTAGTTCCCTTCTTTTGTAATGAGGTAATTGGATGAGCTGCCTTTGAAAAATCCTCAGTGAATCTTCTGTAATACCTAGCCAATCCCATAAGGAATCTAACTTTGGACACATTATTGGGTGTTTTCCAATTCATGATAGCTTTGATTTTTTTGGGTCCATTGTTGTCCCTACCTCTAAATTAATATGACCTAAGTAATGGATCCGCTTCTAGTAAAATGAACACTTAATCAACTTGGCATAAAGTTGATGTTCCCTTGACACTTGCATCACCAACTTCAAGTGTTATGCACGCTCTTCCTTTGTCTTAGAATAAATAAGAATGTCATCAAGGAAAACAATGACAAAATTATCCAAATACTTCTTGAAAATTCCGTTCATATGACACAAATGTGGCGGGTGTGTTGGTCAACCCACATGGCAGCACCATGAACTCATAATGACCATATCGAGTCCTAAACGTTGTTTTGATTATGTCTTCCTCTTTGATTCTTACCTGGTGATAACCAAATATCATATCTATCTTGGAGAAGACCCTAACTCCTCTCAGTTGGTCAAAAACGTCATCAATTATGGGAAAACGATATTTATTCTTGACTGTGACTTTGTTTAACTGCCAAAAATCGATGCATAATCTCAACGTTATATCCTTCTTCTTTACAAACAACATCGATGCTCCCCAAGGAGACACACTTGGCCTTAAGTATCATTTCTTCAACAACTCCTTCGGCTGCATTTGTAACTCCTTCAACTTCGACATACTCATCATGTAAGGCATTTTAGAAACTGGGGCAGTTCCTGGTGAGCTCTAAGTATGGGTGCCTAATGAGGGCAGCTAGACTAGGAGCTTTACTTTAATTATCAAACAGGGGACGTACAAACTTTAGAGGCACTGGCACTATATGTGCTCTTCTAGGATAGTCTTTGTCGAAGTTAGGTGTTTGTATCAATGTTCTTAAAGAGCTGCCTAAGGAAGATTAAATGAACTGTAAACAGAGTTGTTAATCTATGGAAGAGAAATTCCTATGCTAAGAAATCAAATACTGAAAGCAGGAAATATATGGATAAGAATTTGAATGCAGGAAACAGTCAATCTAATTTTAAGAATTAATTTGCTGAAAACAATAAAAATTATACTATGAAATTGAATGCTGAAATTATAACAGATCTATTCTAAAGAAATGAAAGCTTGACCTTTAATCTTACTGTAAATTGAATGCAATAAACTCAAAGTCTGATCTAACATAATCTAAGGCTAAAGCTAAATTCGGAAAGTCATTATCTAATGCTGCAATCTTTAATCACATCATGTAACCAATAAATACTGAAAGGAATCGATCTCTATAAGCAGTTCTAATAATGAAATGAATACATATGCTGAAGATCTAGATTACTGCTTTAGAAATAGATGCAAGTACATAGAGAAATGGGTGATTAATTATGCCTCAATGGAATGCTGCTACAGACTATAGATACAGCATTATCATACTACGGAATGCGTTGTAATGAACTACGGAATCAGAAGTGATCAACCACTACAGAATTTAAATCGTGTTATTTAGACGCTATTTAGAATACTCTCATCTGCAATATAAATTCAATCAATGCACAACATATAATGAGAAATACGTGTACTGCAAGATCTCCTAACTTATGTGTTGGAGGGGCCCTCTCCAACCCGTACTCAGGAGTGAAAATAACTTATAAACGTTGAATCGTAGATAACATCAAGTCTTTATTGAAAATAGAAACTTCATCGGTTAAAAACCAGGTCTGTAACACAACTGTCTTGATAGTCTGAAACTGAAACAATAATTCTTCAAAATAGCAGCAGGGGCCTCTCGCTACCCGAGAGGTCCATATTTATAAAATCCTAATGCTTAACCTAACAAAAATGTCTAACTGTCGATTCTCTTTTGAACAAAAGTTCATTCTCTATAGATTAGGAAAAAGGCGTTGAGTTTGGTGATGTTCTTCTAGTTCTTCACTTGATTCACGCGTTATCCTTGAGTACACCTACACCTGCTCATTCAACCTCATTTTTCATGCAATTAGCTCATAGCAACTCTTTTCAAAACATAACAGAAATAATCTTTTAAACACTTCTTTAAATAATTAAGGTAAATCATTTTCCCACTAACGAGTGTATCTTTTCAACCTCTCTTGTGTTTTCTGGTGGGAAAAGAAACTATCAGATACTTGAAATGGGGACTCATCATCTCCCCCATGCTTGAAGGATTCACCCATCCTTGGGTGACATATTCTGCTCTCTGATGTCCCATGTTGCCACCTTGGGGGTCCCTGGCTGTCTGTGGTAGCCCATACTTTGATCTTCCTTGACCCATGCCCCCCTTTCTTCTTCCTCATTGACCTATTCCTTAATGACCAGAGGGAGGAAGAATGGGGGGTTTAGCCTCATCCCTATCCACCTAAGCTGATTCTTTATCAATGACTCTCTGTAGAGCTTGGATTTTACGAGAGCATTTTCTAGTCTGGCAGGGGAGTGAAGTTCTTTTATTTTCAGGTCATTTGCCACTCTACGCCATCTTTCACCAATAGACTCTTGAACCTCCTTATGTGTGCTCTGAAGAGTAAGATTGAAGTGAACCACATCCCCTTGTTGTTTCTCAAGGATAATTGGGATTAGTTCCTCATCCATGGTGAGATTTCTATGGTCATAGATTATTCTTTCAGGGTGAGATGCTTCTGCCCTGATCCATAATGGGGTCAGCCACTTTGTTGCCACATAAATGTGTAGTCTTGAGCTCGTTCAATTTCATTGTTCATCCAAGAACATAATGCCCTTAGCTGGAAATCACCCATGTAAGGGTTTGGCGACCAGTTGGACGAGCTAGGAGCTACAAAATTGTGTAGGAAAAACTCATTGAGCTGGTCCTTCTCCGACTCTGTGGCCTTGAGAGATGCATCCACAAATTCCCTGGTTGTTTTGATTCCTATTGGGAGTCCCTGTGACAACCTCTGGAGTTGGAATTTGCCCCACTTCTCTTGTAGGTAAATTGCATATATTGTTGAAGGTGGCCTATTCTCCAATAGTTTACTGTATATTTCCGTGGTAGTAGCCAAGACATGCTTCAGTTGAACAATTTCCTGGTCCTTCTTGGCTAGTTCCCCTTGTGCCTCAGCCAACTTTTCTTGAAGTACTGAATTTCTCTGTTCCGCCAGTCTTAGCTCCCCTGCATGATGCATTCTTAGAATTTGTGTCTTCTCAGATGAGAACGGGGGTGATGCTGTCTGGCTTCCTAATCCAATTTTCAATGCCGCCAGCTCCTTTCTGAGCTCTTCTAATTATGCCCGTGCCTCAACCAGCTGATTTACAACCCCAGGGTTTTCATTATGCTTAGGAGGGTCCCCCTGGGGGTTGAATTGCTCTTTTGGTTCATTTCGTTCTTCTTCCTCCTCCTGTTCTTCTTGTTCATCCTGCATTTCCTGTTCATCCTGCTCCTCTTCTGTAGTGGGATCCCTCTGATCTACCCACTGATCATCGTCCCCATGCGACACATTTTGAACTATGGGACTGGGTTCCCTACACTTTTCCTTGGTAACTCGGATTTGAGATGCTTGGGTGAATCTATTACTTCTTCTTTTTGGCTCTTGATTACTGGCAGGAATCCTTGGGTTTGCATTGGGGGAGTCCTCTCTTGAGTGCTTGATTTTCACCAAGGTCTCGGCCACACGGTCCAAGTCAATTTTCCTATTCGCCCCTGATGTAGAGGAGGTTTTGTTCATTGCTCCTGGTGGTATGCCAACTGTGGGTGTCCCCTTCATCCTTTGAACATCTTCGGCGGATACCAACATGAATTCTTCCCACGAAAGCTCTGGTATATGCGCCTTTAATTCCTCACAGACGATTAACTTGATCAGCCCATGATGGGCCAAGGCATCCTCCTTACCCTTAGCCACCTTCTTGCTCATTTCTGCTAGAGATTGGAGCAGGTAATATGGAATACTAATGTTGTTGTTTGGTGGACGATGGGTCTTGTGTCTTAACAGCTCTAGAATCCGAAAATGAAAGATGGGGACATAGCTTAACCTACCAGAGCATGTGATGTACTTCTGAACAATTGCAGCCACGTCCTCCCATGGCGCTGGCATGGAGATTCTTTTGACTCCGTTTTTGTCTTCGTCATAGACCTCTCCTTGCTCGAAGAATGTTGTTTTTGCTTCATGGTTTTCCTCCCTGTCATCCCTGCTCCAATGCAAACCTCTCTGTAGACCAGTGAATTTGGCAGTTACATCCTCATCAATCTTGATACGTAACCCCTTCACTCGGGTGACGAACTGTTCATCCTTGATATGTTTAAAATTTTTCGCAAACTCCAGAGCTACCCCTGTATTGTACCCTTTCAGTCCTAGGATGAAGGGCATTCGGCCTGCACTGCGGATGGTTGTTAATATTCGTAGGTTCTGGTAGATGACGATGTGCTCCTCCGGTTCACTTTTCTTGAATCCTTTCGTCATCTTAAAATCTCTTCTACAATCGACAAAAACCAACTTTGAATGTGTCTTTTACCTCACTGGTCTGGATTGACTATAGGCTCGGGGCCGGATTGCTTGCTGTGCGACACACTCACTTTTGATGGCTTGCTTCCGGGAAGTGCTGAGATGTTATTTTGTTTGCAAAAACTGGCTTTTTTCGTTGACAATCATGCAGGCTTTACTTAAATGTCCTTCCACACTTATCCTTATTATTCTTCGTTGTACTTGCTGATTGATCCATTTCTTTTCATAATCAAGCTCTTCATTTCGCTTTATGCTTGTACTTTGCAATTATTGTGAAGTATGGTGGTTGTATGCGAATTCATCATTTTTCGAAATGACAGGTGTGTGCAATCATGATTTTGTAATCTGAACCTTTCCAATCATGATTTTGTAATCTGAACCTTTCCAATCATGATTTTGTAATCTAAACCTTTCCCTCCGACTTTATCGAAAAGCTGTCCTCAGCTTAAAATATAACTGTTTTTGGGATAATGATTTGACCTTAAGAATAGAATGAAAATATTCAGAGATTACCTTGCTATATTTTGTTAGTGTACCTGAGTTCACGATCATTGCTGATTTGTATGCGTGCTGGATGCTGTAGTAGATTTGGTGTAATCCATGGTAATCTTTGGCGTGTCAGTACTTATGTGTGTTTTGCATTTTCTTTTTTCGTGCCATTTCTGATTTGACTTTGATCATGCTTTGCATGAATTTGATTGCTTGTTGCTGCTTTTGGATGAATGTCTGGCTCGCTCTGAGTCGCTTGAATAAATGGCAGCCTCGCTTGAATCAATTGCAGGCTCACTTGAAGTAGGGTCAGGCTCTCGTGATCATATGGCAGAGTTGATTGAAGAGTGTGCTTGGATTTTCCTGTAGTGGTAGATAATTTTGCTGGCTCTCTTGAATGTATATCTGGCTCGCTTGATTGCTGAAAATGTTTGAGAATTTTTGGGCTTGCTTGAATGTGATTGATATTTCTCTTTGCAATATTAATGCTGGATCTTCATAATGATATCGTGGCCTTGTTATTTGGCTTTCTATTTTCTCTATCAATTTTTTTCTTTTTCATTCATTTTTTCAATGTTTTTTCATATTTTCTATCAGCATCAGTTGTTGTTGGTAGAGTACTTGTGTAAACTCTTCTTTTGATTGTGGTTTCTTGTAAATTTTGAGTCGATGTCCATTCACTATCATGCGAAACTATTGTTAATCGATTGTAATAATCTTGACTGCTCCATTTTCATAGATGTGCCCAATGATGTATGGTCCTAGCCATCTGGTTGTTAATTTTCCTTTGAATGTGTGAAACCTGGAATCATAGAGTAGTGCCCAGTCACCTTCCTTGAACTTTTTATCTTTTAGGTGCTTGTCATGCCACCTCTTTCTTTGTTGCTGGATGATTTTAGTGTGGGCGAGTGCTTGTTGGCAGTGCTCATCCAGTTGATTCAATTTTAGCATGCATTCTTGTTGTGTTTCTGATAGTTCCATGTTTAACTCTACTGCAATTCTTAGTGTTTTTATTTCAAATTCAATTGGCAGCATGAATTTCTTTCCATATACTAACTCATAAGGTGTGAATCCTGTTGTTGTCTTCCATGTGGTGTTATAGGCCCAAACTGCCTCAATTAATCTGTCAGCCCAATCTCTTTTGTGGAGTTGGACTGTCTTTGTTAGAATCCTCTCTAATTCTTTGTTGGTGACTTCTACTTGACCATTTCCTTGAGGGTGATATGAAGAGGACTGTCTATGTTTAACCTTATTCTTTTTCAGTAGGTCCTCTATTAAGTTGGATGTAAATTGTGGTCCTTGATCATAAACTAGTTCCCTTGGAACACCAAACCTGTGGAAGATTTGCTTAGTGAAAATTTTTGCTACATTGTTCTCATTTGCTGCAGCAAGGGCTGCTACCTCAGTCCATTTTGTAAGGTAATATGTGCATACTAGAATGTAGATCTTTTGATTTGATGGTGGGTTGATTGGACCAACGAAGTCAAATCCCAATTTCTTGAATGCTTCTAAGGAAATCTGTGGATGAAGAGGCATTTCTTCTTTTTGTGTAGGCTTTCCCATTTTTTGATAGTCATCACAGTGGGACACATACTCATAAGCATCTTTGTGGAGTGTTGGCCAATAATACCCTGTTTGTAAGATTTTGTAGGCTGTCCTTTTTGCAGCATAGTGTCCTCCACAGGGTTCATTGTGAGTGGCATGCATTATGTCATGTACTTCATCTTCCCTAATGCACCTTCTAAGTATCTAATCTGGTCCCTGTTTAAAAAGCATGCCCTCTATCCATGTGTATGTGGCACTTTGCCTTATTACTTTTGTCCTTTCTTTATAACTGTAATGTTCTGGAAACTTCCCGGATACTGAATAGTTTGCTATGTTAGAAAACCATGGGCTTCTTGTTGATATGGCAAAAAAGTGCTCATCAGGGAAGTTATCTTGAACCAATTTATTATCTTTTCCATGTGTGACTCTTGACAAAAAGTCGGCTACAACATTATGCTTGCTTGGTTTATCTATTATAGTAACGTCAAATTCTTGTAGAAGTAGCATCCATCTAATAATTATTGCACTAGTATTAGGCTTGTTCATAAGATATCTGATTGCTGAGTGGTCAGTGTGGATAAAAATTTGGTATCCTGAGATGTAATGCCTGAATTTATTGATTGCATGTATGACTACTAAAAATTCCTTCTCTGTGACTATGTAGTTGAGTTCTACCCCAGCCAAATTTTTGCTTATATAGTATATGGCATAGGGTTTCTTGTCTCGTTCTTGTCCAAGCACAGATCCAATGGCTTTATCTTATGCATCTGTGTGGATGTGAAATGGAATTTCCCAGTTTGGTCCTTGGAGTACTGGTGCTGTGATTGTTTTCTCAAGATTTTTGAATGCTGTCCTGCAATTGCTTATCCATATGAACTCATTGTCTTTTGTGAGAAGTGCAAATATTGGGGCAGCAATTCTGCTATAATTTTCAATAAACCTTCTGTAGTACCATGTTTGTCCAAGGAAACTTCTTACATCCCTTTGTTTGATAGGTGGTGGCAGTGTTTTGATTACTGAGACTTTTGCTTGATCAACCTCTATCCCCCTCTGTGATATATGATGTCCTAGAACGATGCCTTCTTCCATTAACATCCTACATTTGTCATTGCTTAGGCACAAGCTCATCTCAATACATTTTTTTAATACTAATTCAAGATTGTTCAATGCCTGCTCAAAGTTTTGTCCATAGGGTGTGAAATCATCCATGAAGACTTCCATTTTGTCATTTATAAAATCGGAGAAAATACTCAATATGGCTCTTTGAAATGTTGCTGGGGTGTTACATAAACCAAAGGGTAGGACCCTATAGGAATAAGTTCCCCATGGTCATGTAAAGGTCGTCTTATCTCAATCAACTGGGTGTATTAAAATTTGGTTGTACCCACTGAAACCGTCTAAGAATGAAAAATACTTGTTTCTAGATAATGTATCTAGCACCTGATCTATAAATGGAAGAGGAAAGTGATCTTTCTTGGTTGATTTATTCAGCTCTCTGTAGTCCACACAAATTATCCATTTGCCTCCTTTTTTAGGTACTATAACTAGTGGTGAGACCCACTCACTGTCAAATATTGGATAGATGAACCCTGCATCTAATAACTTTTGTAGTTCCACTTTGACTATGTCTTTCAATGCAGGGTTTAGCCTTCTTTGTGGCTGCCTGATAGGAGTAGAACCTTCTTTGATGTAAATGTAGTGTTTGCAGATATCAGGATGTATTCCTTTCATGTCTGCATATGTCCATGCAAATGCTTTACTTTGTTCTTCTAGTATCTTCATCAATTTCTTTTCTTGGTCTGGTTTCAAATTAGAATTTATGTTGACTGTTTTGCCAGGCAGAATTTCCACGATTCTTACTTTTTCAATTTGTTCTTCGAGTACTTTTGTCCATAATTCATCCATGTTCTGTTTTGAATTGTCACCTGTTTCTGTGGAAAAAAATTCTTGAATAACATGATTGTTAGAAGATACATTTTGTATAAATCTATCTATATGGTCATCTTCGTCTATTGCTTTTAGTGATAATGCAACATAAATTGTTAGGATAGGTCGGAGGTTGTGATTTGGTGTGTTCTGGTAATCATCAGTCCAATTTTGATATTCTAACTCTGAAGATTTCATTGCTGGTGGCTAGATTGTGATTTTCTTCCTGGCATGTCCACTGGTGATAGTCATATTTCATGATTGGCAACCTATGTAAGCGTTCGCAGTTGCTAACCAAGGTCTACCTAGTATAATTGGATAACCACTAAGTTTGCTTTTGACTTCAATTATTATGAAAACAGATGGGTATTCCTAGGATTCAATATTGATCATAATGTCTTCCAGCATCCCTTTGGGTTTTACAGTGGATGTGTCTGCTAGTTGGAGTACAATTGGAGTACTGTTGTGGTTGGTCTAACCATTGATTGGAGTCCTAGGTATATCATGGTTTCCTTAGTCATTACATTGATCGTAGCCCCCAAATCTATTAAGCTTTTATTTATTTGCTTGTTATTGATGGTGACGTTTACTACAGGACTACCTGGATCAAGATATTTAGGGTTTATTATGACACCCAACATTAAATCTGCCAATTGCCCCACTACATTTATGGTTGGTGAGTCACGTTTCCTCCTTCCGGGTTTCTTTAGGCAATTTTCCCTAATAAATTTGTTGCAGATGGGCACATCCCTTATGGCTTGTAAAATCAGGATTTGGATGTTTAAGTGCTTGAATTAGTTTAAAATTGTATTCTCTTCCTCTTCTTTCGTACTTCGTACTAGTTTTTCTGGAAATGGAGGGTTTCTGTTGCATGGGATTGGTTGGGTTTCGTCCTCAGGAGGGTCTGGTTCATCTGGATGTTGAACATAGGGTTCTGATGTTTGTTCTTGAGCTTCAGGTTGTTGGATATTGTTTGGGGATGTATTCTGCAATGTTTTCCCAGATCGAAGGTTTATTTCGTTTATTTCTATGGTGTCTATGACATAGGTAGGGAATTGTGTGATATCAACGTTATAATTCCATTGCCGTTGTGGAGGTTTGTTATTATTAGGATTTGGGATTGGTTGGGCTGGTTGGGGTTGTGGGGGTGGCATAATAAGTGGCTGTTGTAACGGGCCCCTCCAATTTGATGGATGGGGGTATTGATTTGCATAATTTGTGGTGGATGGAGGAAAAGGTGGGGGGTATTGGGGGTAAGATGGCGGGTAATACGATTGTTGATAGGATGGTTGATATGTTTGTTGATTCAGTTGCCATTGGTTTGGATTTGGCCTTGCTTGCCATGGAGTTGGTGCAAAGTTCCAATTTGGCTGTCCTTGATTATAGTAGGCCTGATTGCTCGGTTGATATGGTCTAACAAAATTATTCCTCCTCTGATTTATAAAACAAAGTTGTTCTATTGCTCCTTCAACAGTTGGGTCTTGAATAGCCGCCTTACATGAGGGTATGAGGGGACATTTATCAGTGGAATGGTCGTTAGTGCAGAGACCACATACTTATATGGTGTTCAAGGTGCATTGCCCCTTCTCATGTTTTTTTCTACAACGAGGACAGAATACTGCCAAGGCTTGGTTAATTTCATCCTGCTTCTTTTTAATTTGTAGTGCATCAAGTTGCATGGCCAGAGATTGTAAGATGTCGGTCTTCATGTCATCTAACAGGTTTCCTAAGTCAGATTTTGTAAGATTGGGTCCTGAAGATGATGAGGATCCAGTGGGTAGATGTGTATCTCTTGTCCCATTCTTGCTTTTCCTAGACCTAGAATGGTTCTTGAAGATCTGTAGTATTTGGTCATAAGTATTCTGAAATATGCCTCCATCTCCCAAGAGGTTTAAGATCTCAAAATTGTCCTCTTTAATCCCCCTAAGAAGGACTAGTTTCAGCGATTCAGGGTCTAGGGTGCAATGGTTAGCTCGTTTGTAGCTGAGCTGAAATCACTGGGCATAACCTTCTAAGGATTCACAGTCTCCCTGCTGCATCCTAAATATTTCATCCCTTGTATCTTTTGCTTTGCAGTAGTCCCTATACTTTTCTAGGAATGCCTGTTTCATTTGATCCCAGCTGAAAATACTATTTCCTTCTAAACTCATGAACCACTTAAGTGATAAATCTTTCAATGTGGAGGGAAAAAGCCTCAGCTTTTGTGCATCTGTAGTATAATCGAAAGATCTACAAACTACCTCAAACTCAAACAAGAATGTGTCAGGATCTTCTGAAGTAAATCCATGGAAGTTTGGCAGATTGTTAGGGTTGATATTCTTCATTCTGGCATCTCCAAGAGGTATGCTAATGGGAAAGATGAAAAGCTCCCTAGGTTCTTCTTCTTCCTCAGCCATAGTGGTGTTTGAGTTGGAACTAGCAGAGAAGTTGTCTCTGTTTGGATCGTATGTGGAATCAGTTTCATTTTTAGAGCTTGGTGATCCAAACTGAGAGTGGTAAGAATTGTTGTCACAGTTATTTCTCATGGGACGCCTAGGAAGAAAGTGTCCAAACCTATCCCTTTGTCGATGAGGCATTCATTGGAAAAAAAATTATGTTCTTGTTTTATGTGATTTTTGTTTTCTTTTTGTGTTGTTTTTAGGTGATGTCTCCTAAAAGATTTAGCACCTCCCTGGCAACGGCGCCAAAAAGTGGTGAGCTCTTAGTATGGGTGCCTAATTAGGGAAGCTAGACTAGGAGCTTTACTTTAATTATCAAACCAGGGGACGTACAAACTTTAAAGGCACTGGCACTATATGTGCTCTTCTAAGATAATCTTTGTCGAAGTTAGGTGTTTGTATCAATGTTCTTAAAGAGCTGCCTAAGGAAGATTAAATGAACTGTAAACATAGTTGTTAATCTATGGAAGAGAAATTCCTATGCTAAGAAATCAAATACTGAAAGCAGGAAATCTATGGATAAGAATTTGAATGCAGGAAATAGTCAATCTAATTTTAAGAATTAATTTGCTGAAAAAACAATAAAAATTATACTATGAAAATGAATGCTGAAATTATAACAGATCTATTCTAAAGAAATGAAAGCTTGAACTTTAATCTTACTGTAAATTGAATGCAATAAACTCAGAGTCTGATCTAACATAATCTAAGGCTAAAGCTAAATTCAGAATGTCATTATCTAATGCTGCAATATTTAATCAAATCATGTAACCAATAAATACTGAAAGGAATCAATCTCTATAAGCAGTTCTAATAATGAAACGAATACATAGGCTGAAGATCTAGATTGCTGCTTCAGAAATAGATGCAAGTACATAGAGAAATGGGTGTTTAATTATGCCTCAACGGAATGCTGCTACAGGACTACAGACACAGCATTATCATACTACGAAATGCGTTGTAATGAACTACAGAATCAGAAGTGATCAACCACTACAGAATTTAAATTGTGTTATTTAGATGCTATTTAGAATACTCTCATCTGCAATATAAATTCAATCAATGCACAACATATAATGAGAAATACCTGTATTGCAAGATCTCCTGACTTACGTGTTGGAGGGGCCCTCTCCAACACGTACTCAGGAGTGAAAAGAACTTATAAACGCTGAATCGTAGATAACATCAAGTCTTTATTTAAAATAGAAACTTCATCGGTTAAAAACCAGGTCTGTAACACAACTGTCTTGATAGTCTGAAATTGAAACAATAATTATTCAAAATAGCAGCAGGGGCCTCTCGCTACCCGAGAGGTCCATATTTATAAAATCCTAATGCTTAACCTAACAAAAATGTCTAACTGCAGATTCTCTTTTGAACAGGAGTTCGTTCTCTATAGATCAGGAAAAAGGTGCTGAGTTTGGTGATGTTCTTCTAGTTCTTCACTTGATTCACGTGTTATCCTTGAGTACACCTACACCCGCTCATTCAACCTCATTTTTCATGCAATTAGCTCATATCAACGCTTTTCAAAACATAACAGAAATAATCTTTTAAACACTTCATTAAATAATTAAGGTAAATCATTTTCCCACTAACGAGTGTATCTTTTCAACCTCTCTTGTGTTTTCTGGTGGGAAAAGAAACTATCAAATACCTGAAATGGGGACTCATCAGTTCTCGATACCAAATCAATAGAGAAATCAATATCTCTTTTAGGTGGAAAACCTAGTACTTCTTCAAACACATTAATGAACTCCTGTAATACTGGAAAGTCCTCCAAGCTGGGACCTTTAGTCTTTTTTAGATCTTCTACATGAGTTGCATATAACTGCCATCCTTTTCTAAAGCACTTTTCCAGTTTTAATGCTGATATTTTCCTAATGGAAATTGGTCTTGGTATGCCCTTCACTGTCCTCTATTTCCCTTCTTCATCAAGACAATTAAATGTCTTATTATGGAAATTTAATACCACATGATGTGCATCCATCCAATCCATCTTGATTAGCACATCATAAGACCCAAGAGAAATTATGTTCAAATATGCAAAAGTACCAAGTCCATTCATGTCCAATGGACAATCCTTTACCAACTCCTTGATCTTCCTCTTTGTTCCAATAGCCAACTAAACCATCCAAGTTTTGTCATGGTTGCTTCTCTTTAAATGAAATCTTTCAACCATATCAGGAGAAATGTAACTATGACTTGCTCTGAAATCAATTAGAATGGAAACAGGTTGATTGACAATCTTACCTTCAATCTCAATAATGTTGGACTGGAAATCTACATGGCGATTGTCCAACACTGCATAAATTCTTGGAATATTTCTAGATACATCCTCCATTGTACCGACTTTCTGAATATTGTGCATTGTCCTCATTCTATCTCTCCTTTGAGGACACTCCTTGTACAAGTGGTTCCCTTCATATCCCCAACAATTAACAGGTTTATTTACTCCTGAAAATTCTATCCTTTGAAACCCATCATGAGAAAAATCCTTCTGCTGAAGTGGTTGTTGATTCCTGAAGAAAGGTGGTTTGAATCATTTCATTCTCTATTCCTCCTTGTTTCTCTTCTTATCTTTCCAAAACTTATGAATATCTATCCTTCCCTTGCTCTGATCATATAAGTGCTTGGACTTCCTAATTTCCTCTTTAAGATTCTTGGGCTCATCATATTGAATTTTGTCTTTGAAAAATGAATGCAATCCACTCAAGAACCTCTGGATTTTCACCTCCTCTTCCTTAAGGAATCCAACATATCTTAGCAACTCCAAAAATTTTATCTCATATTCCTCCACGCTCATAGCTCCCAATCTAAGCTCGAATAACTCCTCCATTTTCCTTTTACAGTAATGCTCAGATAATTACTTATGTTGAAAGTACTTTTTGAATTTCTTCCAAGAAACTCTCATTTCATTGATATGCTTCACCTCCACTAGTTGATCCCACCATATGGAAGTTTTCCCTTGCAGGTTATAAATAACAATCATTAGATCCATATTTGAAGAATAATTATGCAATCAAAGATATTTCCTCATCCTCAATAACCATGCTTCGGCATCTTCTCCCTTCTTGCTTTCACCATCAAAATTAGGAGGCTTGATCTTCCGCAACTCCCCTTGCAACACTTCTTCCACATGCTTTCTTTTATGATGCCTAACTGGAGACATTTCTAGGCTGTTGCTAGAATCCTCAGTCATATATGACCTCCTAGATGCATGAGGTGATGAATTGTGATATCCATGACCCCTGGTAGCACCTTTAGAATGTCTAACTTCTTCATGGGATCTCTTCTTTGAAATTCCCTTGTCTTCTTTTTCATGATATGAAGATATTGCAACCTACATCTATCTCCACAACATGTTTAAATTGTGCATGAGCTAAGTATCCAAATGATTCTGTTGCTCCCGAGCCTTCAACATTCTCTCATTGTCATCCTTGTAGCTTTGCACCTCCTTTATCATACTTTTTTCTGTTTCCATAAGTTCCAGAGGTTCAACATCACCTCTGTGACCATTAGACTATGTCTATTCATTCCCTGCACTATCATTATGTCATTTAGCTTCCTCATGGCTGAAAAGAAGCTCTTCCCTTTCAATTCTCTTTCTCATGATCTCTTTAACTTGCATTGTACCTAGTGCAATTATTGTATCTGCAATGTGTTCATATCATTAATAGCTATTAGATGCATTTAAACTCCCAAGATTTACCAAAAATGTCGATATTTTAAATTTCTAGAAGAAAACATTTCTTTGATTGTTTTTGTCAAATAAGAGCCATGGGCTCTTTTATGATCAATTTCTCGAAAAATATGAGACTCTTCTTTCTTATTCAATCATGCTACTATATACTCTGCATCATTAGCTTTCCATTAACTATCTTTGGGTCCAAATTTGACTTCTGGGTTGAAAGTTAGGACTTTAAGAGATTCCCCATTTCTTCCCAAAAATTTCTTGTACCTACTCCTGAACTCCATCGGCATCAAACTTGCTCTACTATGAAAATATCGATACAACACATTTGATACATTATTAGAACTAAACCATCGACGTTCCCCACGAGAACCATCGCAACATTCCTCGAAATGGGACCCCAAAATAACAACCTCGATACACTATTGAAACTGGCCCATCGACGTTCCTCTGAACACTCTCAGACTTCACCTCCAACAACACTGGACTTCACCTTCGATGACTCTTAGAGTTCACCTCCGATGACCTTTGGACTTCACCTCTAATGACTCTTGAATTTCACCTCTAACGACACTTGGTCTTCACCTCCAACGACCTTCCCTTGAGGCTCCATCTGAACTTCCTCCAATACTCAATCAGACCTTCCTCTAATACTTGATCAGAACTTCCTCCAAGGCTCCATTTGAACTTCTTCGAATGACTTCATCAGACCTTCCTCTGATACTCAATCAAACCTTCCTCTAAGGCTCCATATGAACTTCCTTCGATATTCCATCGGACCTTCATCCGATACTCGATCGGACCTTTCTTCAAGACTCCTTTTGAACTTCCTTCGATACTCCATCAGACCTTCCTCTAATGCTCGATTGGACCTTCGGCTCTGAGGCTCAATCTAAACTTCCTCCAATAATCCATCAGACCTTCCTCTGATGCTCCATCTGAACTTTTTCTAATACTCCATTGGACCTTCCTCTGATGCTCGATCATACCTTCCTCCGAGGCTCCATCTGAAATTCATCCAATACTCCATCAGATCTTCATTCAATGCTCAATCAGACCTTCCTCTGCGTCTCCATCTAAACTTCCTCTAATACTCCTTTAGACCTTCCTCTGATGCATGATCAAACCTTCCTCTAAGGCTCCATCTAAACTTTCCTTCGATACTCCATCATACCTTCCTCTGATGCTTGATTGGACCTTTTGGCATGGCCGTGACACTCCATGTCCACGTGGAATCTATGGGACCCACACCAAATTTCAAAATTCTCAATAAGTTCTAAGTTGTCCAAATTTTCCCAAATTTTCAAATAGGTGGTTGTCATGCAGAAATTTACTTCATCATATCCCTCTTACGAAAAATTTCTCATCCATTGGCAGGTCCATCACTTCCGCCATTGAACCAATTGTGCATCCATGGCACTCTTTTGATTTCCTTTGGCCCAAGTAGGCTTGGTGTTGTAAACCTTCGCCTTAATACTAATATGTAACGTCCCCAAGTGACTCAGTAGTACTTTTGGGATGACAAAGAACTCCCTCAACGCCATGCTATCAAATTTCTTTCCCTAATGGCTATATGTCACGTCCCTTTCTGGAACTGGCAATGTAACTACTTCCAACCAAAAACAAAAACTATGAAATCTGAACTCTGATGAAATTTTGTCATTTGATATTAAATCAGAATTCTACTAAATTATAATTACAGTTTATACATTTACAGGGATTTGGAACCCCAAAAACGTCTTTATTCGTGGAGGGATAAATAATACAATTAAAACCACAATTCAAATGGATAATTACATTGAGAAAGTTTAAAATAGATTTATAGCTACATTATCAATTACATAATGAAATACATAACAATGATACAATATAATACAATGTAATTGCACAACAGATCACATACAGGAAAGATCACCCAGATCCATATCAAGAATACCATATTAATTCATACAACAAAATTACTCGTACTAATTCTACATGAATGCAATAGCCAATTCCAAACAACCATACATTCAAGCATATTTACAAGCTAGAAATCAAAGACATTCCATAAAAAAAATTAAGCATATGGGAACATAATCATAAGCAAAGCATAAACATCATATGAATACTTATCTTAATAAGAAGTCCAACTGGTTGCAGGTCTCGGGCGTTCCTCCTAGCCATAAGCTCTTTGTTGTGCTTAATCTTTCTACAACAAAGTCCAACCCCAAGGTGGGGATATCAATCCACAAGGGCGATGTGCTTCTCTAGCTTCCCCAATCCTCTCACTCAGCCCAGTCACTCATAGAATTTAAACAAGCTCAACTCTTTGCCCAACCAATCACAAGATTCACAACTAGTCTTCTAGCCAATCCCACATGCAACCCACTGGTGCGGATACCCCATCCACATCTATCCCAATCCTCAGCACTCATTCCCCATCATCCTATACAACACAAGGAATAACACATTTCTCTGAGCTAATAGTTCTTCAAGTGCTCTTCAGTTCCCTTCTAGTGCTCCAGCACATGTCGGCCAATAAGTTTATGTACTGGGATTCCTGGGAACACAACATGCAGGCTAGGTGTTACAGTGGTAACAACACCATCATATCTACATAGGTGCCACAGGAAGAGGGTGTCTTTTTTCTGACCAGGAGGGGTGTTTAGCCAGCTTATTCTAAGGTGGGGTTATGGACATACCCTCTGGTTTCTCCTTTGGAAGTACTATGGCTTAATGGCATCGCTGACAGCCTCATAAAAGGGTTTGAAACCCCGAGGTTGGTGTCAGGGGCTTCAGACGGTGGGTCACTGTTAAGGCCTCGGGTGTGCAAGGTGTGCAAGATGCTGGAATGGGTTCCTAAGCTCTCAACGGAGGGGGAAAACCTAGACTGAAAGGCTTCAAAAGGCCCTATGCAAGGACAATTCTATCCCCAGCCTGTTTGGTGTAGTAATATCCCACAAATATTCAGCCTCCATTGGCACTCTAAGAGTTGGTAGGTTTTGATCCAAAGGATCTGTTTTCTAGTGAGGAAAACTAAGTGCAAAAAGTTTGTAAACACAAATATACTAAAAAAAGAATCTAAACTAGGTTAGATCTATTCTAAGAAGGTGTTTCAAAATAGGTGCAGATCAGCTTGATATTTGAATGAATAAGACCATTTATCAATTAAATAGAAATGTAGAAAATATCAATGACTTATCCTGCTCAAATTGTAATTAATTAATGAAAATCGACCAATGGAAAATTGAGGTTTGTTATGCATTCAAGACTTAATCTGTAATTGATATGTTAATTGAAAAATTAACACCATTTGTAACTTACTAAAAGAACCATTTGCAGAAATCAATAAAAGCTTTTAATAGAATAAACTCTTTAAAACCTTCATAAACACATAAATCATAAGTAATGATAAACCAGAACTATAGATCAATATGTTTAATAAATTGCAAAGATTAAAACAGTGTCAGAGAAGCAACTTGGAGGAAAATCACATTCATCAAATAAACTTGACAAATAGACAAAAGTGGATCTGAAAAATAACTTTACTGTATTTAATAACAGTTTGCAAGAAATTACAAGCTTGTATCAAAATAGAGCATTCCCAGCCTCTCCTGTAGATTTTGTCCTCCAAATTCCATCATCCCTCTCTACGAAAGATCATCTCTTTTAAATAAGAGTTACAAAATAATAATACAAGGGGTAAATTCCCACAAACCGGGATTACAAAATAAAAAATAAACTAATGGCCTAGAAAAACTTTCCACTTGTCCCAAATATCTAACAACTCATCTACATACATGATTCTTTCTAATCCCCGGGAAAATCCTGTGACAACCACAAACTTCAACGACTAATTACTGTTTGTCGATAACAAGTGATAGAAGTTCCGAAAAATCTTCCTCAGGAACTTCCAAAATTTCAGCGATATCTTCTAAATCGGAGAAATCAACCAAAGGATCTTCCTTCAATGGAGGTGGTGAAGTAACAGGGTCTTCATTGATTATAAAATCATGGATAATGGTGTCATCTTGATCCATGGGCTCTTCAATGACTTCCTCTCTCTTCGTCTGAAGAAGTTGGATACAGACGGGTTGAGTTTCAAAATCTTCCTCTCCGCTATTGCTACTTGCATCGAGAACACCTGCATCAAAAGGTGACAACATAGGTTCTGGATATAACAGAGATCAAAGTTCCTCTTCTTCAAAAGAACTATCCAGAGACTTATGATTTGTTTTCATACTGCTCATATAGAATTATCTGGAGATTATCTATGGGTGTTGAATACAAGATTTCTCTATGTAATTGCAGACGACGAATAAATTGCCTCATGCTTGCATCCGCATTCAAGAAAAACCAATAAAACCATAACGATTGAGTATCATAGACTGCCATGATTTAAAATATTACAAATTGGACATTGCAATCATCCAAACTGTAACGAAGCAAGTCGTAGCATGTGTTAACTGGATTAAGATCAGGATGATAATACAAATCAAATTGAAACATGCATGACAGGAAATCACATCTGAGAGCTCGTCATTATAGATCAATCAAGCCGACAATCATGACTTTGAATTTGAGTCGAAGGTGAAAATCACAGTAAGAAGCCTGGTTATCTGAACGACGGAAAACATAGAGTTTACACGTTTGAGCAAATGACGTGATTTCATCCGTCAGGTCATACCTGGACCATAGGATGAGAGGAAACAATCGATTGAGATTACCCCCTGCGGGTTGCGGGATCAGGTCCAAAAGTTTTATCTTCAAACTTAAAACAAAATTCCTGCAATCCGTAATTGCGGTTTGCAGGTTTGCAAATCTCAAAACAATGAATAAAAGTGTTCCGAAATCCGCAATCTGAAATTTCGGGTTGCGGGTTTCGGAAATGAAAATGATGATTAAAAATCAAAATAAATTTCCTGCATCCCGCAATTGCGGGTTGCGGATTTCGGGAACACACAACGCGGTTTATTAACATAACGAGTTTTTGCAATCCGAAATCCAGAATTTGCGGGTTTCAGGTTTCGGGATCAAGTTTTTCCAAAAATAATCACACAACCTTCCCGCAACCCGCAATTTCGGGTTTCGGGTTAACGAAAATCCAAAATAAAGAAGAAACGATACCCACAATCCACAATTGCGGGATTTCGGGAAGAAAATTATGTTTTGAAATAAATGAAGGCTTCCCCAAAATCAAGAAAACAATGAAAAACTCATAAATTTTCTAAGGGAAAACTGATAATTACATAAACTAAAAGGAAAAGGTGCGAGATCAAGCAAACAAGGTTTTAAGAACCTTGTATTTTATGAAGGAACTTACCTAAATACCTTTGTATTTACAAAATTGGGGCTCCCATGATCAAATTGATCATTTGATCATGGGATCTGTTGTACCTACAACAAATGGCGACTGGCTGGGAAGAACCAGTTATCTCTGCAAACAAAAGCTTAAGTCAAAGAAAGTATGTCAGCCAACTTATTTTCAACCTGAAATTTTTAGAAGATGTTTATAAAAATGACAATTCAATCAGCAGAATAAAACACAAGATTGATATACTCACATCCATGATCAATTTAAAGATAATGCAAACCTGATAAGGAGATCTGAGAAACAACAAGAACTTCCTTTCCATTACGTAATCATAGGAAGACAGCTTTTAGGTGAACCTGGGGAGTAATCTTCACAATGCCCTGGATATCCAAATCATATATCACCTTGACTCATTAAATACTTTATTTACATATAGATACATTATCACCAATCTATTCATTTTTTTTCTTTGAAAAGGGAAAGATATACATAAGACTTTGTTGATATATGACCACTGCCCTAACTTGGTAATCATATTTTGGCAATGCCATTCACAAACTTGATATGGAAACTGAACAAGCTAGCTCAGTAATGAGACTCCTTATCTTCCAGCCGTGATACAGAAAGCAATCATCATGGCTTGGTGACCATATGCAGATAATTTCAGTCCAAAATCAAGCCCATGATCATGGCAGGGATGGCTTGTGATAAGACCCCCATGTCCTTACATGCAACACTGTCTTATAAAGAAAAGTAAAACATAAATTTTATTAGGGTGTGAATTACAGGATACCACTATGGCTTGGTGACCATATAACAGTGGCGTTACTTACTGATGTTTTGCAGATCATGAATGGACCGACCTGTAATAGGATCTTCCAACTTTTAGTAAACTGAAAATCATCTTCCAAGTTTGGTGGCTTGGTGTGAAGATGTCATTCCACTCACATCTATGAACCTAATGGGCTGGCTTGAAATAAGACCCCCCATCCTATAATTCACAATTATTAAGTAAATTTATTTTTCAAGGTGACTGTGATAGGATCCAGAGTAGATGAAGGTTGACCAAGTTATTGAGATATGCTGTGCTACACTAATGAAACATAAGACAAGAGAGTCGATTACTTTCCACAACCTCAATTAAACAAATAAAGCATGTGTAAGATAATGACCAAAGTGGAAAGGCATCAATCAAAGTCCTGCATTTAATGACTGTCTATTCTTTGTAAAACAAATTCTGACATAGGTTGAGAAAAGCCAAGATTGACAAAGCATTCCAAAACTTCAGTTAAAATGATTCTTGAAATAAACTGACTACCAACCATCACCATATGTGTGGAATTTACTAGAAGAAAAAAAACAATAAAAGAAAACTAATCAAGACAAAGAAAATATAAAACACACCAAACCTATGTACAACATGCATCAGACTGTTTAGACAAAATACTTCTTGAGTAGTGAAACATTCAGTGGATAAGTGTCAATGACTCCCTCCAGTGTCTGCAACCGAACTGTACTTGGACCAATCTTTTCTATAATAATGAAAGTTAAGTTCCAAGCCAAAGGTGCTGAAACTTGGTATAATTATTTTATCCTTATTTTGCTTATCCCATCTCAGAACCAAGTCTCCTACTGAAAATTCCCCGTTGGAAGAGGATTTCTCATCAAACCATCTCTTAACCATTTGTTGGTGATGATATAATTTATTTTTAGCCTATTCTTTGTCTTCCTCCAATTTAAGCAAGGTATCAATTCACTGTTGAAGAGGGGAGGAATCATCTTCCTGAATGGATTGGGCTAACTGTAATGAATGAATGGTAATATTGGATGGTAGGATGGATTCCTTACCATAGACCAGACAATAGGGAGAATTTCCAATAGCTTTATTTGGGGTTATTCGATTTGCCCAAAGAGTATTATAGAGCTGTGTATGCCAATCTTTGTGGTGAGAGGATACTGTCTTCTTCAAAATATTTATCAGGTTCTTGTTAGAAGATTCAGCAAGCCCATTAGCCTGTGGGTAATAATTGGCATACAATTTCAGTTTGATCCATTTTTCAAGGGCATACTGTGTCAAGTCAATTGAGGAAAAGTAGGATGCATTATCAAAGACAAGATACTTTGGAGCACCAAACCTTGTAACTATCTGGCTGTCGAGGAAAGAAATTACTTGGTTTGTGTTACACTACCTAAGGAGGAACCCATCTAGTAAAGTAGTCATTTGCTATGAGGATACACCTGTGTTGAAGGGAGGAGGTGGGATTAATAGGTCCAAGAAAATCCAACCCCCATTGCTGAAATGGAAACTGAATTGTTACTGGTTGCAAAGGAAAAGCAGGTTTCTTGAATTTCCCTGCACACTTTTGACATGGTTCGCACCTCCTAACATGAGCATAAGCATCCTTAAACAGAGTAGGCCAATAATACCCAGCCTTGAGGATATTGTGTGCTGTGGTTTCACCAGAAAAAATGGCCTCCAGTAGGTCCTGCATGAAATTGGAAAAGAATGTCATCGGTCTCATTTTTCTCCAAACACCTAAGGAAAACTCCATCATAATTTTTTCTAAACAGAACTCCATTAATAAATTGATAAGGAGCAGATTTTAATCTCAAAGCTCTGCATTTTTTGAAGTTTAGGGTTTTAGGAGCAAACCCATGGTTCAGAAAAAACTTGATATGATCATACCAATCAGATGCTGGAGTATCCATGGCATTGACAGAACCCATAGGAATGTTTTCTTCCTGGTCCCATTCAGTTTGTTGCTGGACAGGATCATTTGACTGGGCAGTAAGCAGGCATAAACCTTACCCCTTTACAATCTTCGTTGGCCTGATTTCCAGTTCATATTCCTGCAAAGTTGTCACCCAATGGGCTCTTTTCTCGCCTAATTCTTTCTGGACCAGCACATTTCTGATAGCAATGTATGGCACAATTACCTTTGTTCGAGATTTCAATAAGTAGGGCCTGTAATGCTTCACAGACTTGTGAACTACATAAGCCTGCTTGCCAATTTGGGATTAATTAAGTTCAACTCCCTTAAATGTTGAGCTCATGAAGGAAATTGGGATCTCAGTATCACTGTCATGCTTCTGTGTCAAAACAGCTGCATAAGAAAAATCAATAGTGAAAGTATATAGAATAAAATCCTTGTCAAAATCGGGGGAAATCAGAGCAGGAGTTTCTACAATAGCCCTTCGAATTTCGACAAATGCATCTTTCTGTTCCTGTGACCTACATCTTTTTTAACTAAATGTTGCAAAGGCTTAACAATCTATACAAAATTTGGAACAAACCTACGTACAAAATTGATCTTTCCAAGGAATGATTGCATGGCTTTGCGCAAACCAGGAAAACCGATCTTTGAAATAACATCAGTGCTTTTGGGATCAACAATCATACTTTCTTTGGAAATAATGAAACCTAGGAGCTTACCTTCTGTCACTGCAAAGTTAGACTTCTTGGGGTTCAGAGAAATTCCGTACTTCCTGTGGTGTTCAAAAACCTGTTTCAAAGCATATAAATGTTCATGTCGTTTATTGGAATAGATAGGTAGTCATCTAGATATACTACGACAAAATTATACATTAAACCTCTGAAATCTATATCCATAGCTCTCTGAAATGTGGCTCCTGCGTTTATCAGTCCGTAGGGCATTCGCCTGTAGGCGAAGGTACCCCAGGGGGTTCTGAAAGCTATTTTCAGTTGGTCAACAGGGGTAACCGTGACTTGGTTGTATCATGAAAAACCATCCAGGAGAGAGAACATCTCTAATAGAGCTACCTTTTGCAAAATCTGTTCCATGGGGGTAACAGGGTAGTTATCCTTCTCGGAGACTCTATTTAGATTCCTGAAATTGACACACAGTCTGATTTCCCCATTCTTTTTCCGAACCGGTACTAAATTTGCTATCCATTGTGTGTGTCTGACAGGGAATATGATTCGAGGTGTCAGTAACTTTTCAAGTTCCTTTTTACAGAGGGCTCCAAACTAGGATGCATCTTTCTCAGTTTTTGTTGGTAAGGTTTCACTTCTGGCTTCATGGGTATGTTGTGATGCATAATGCTAGTATCAAAGGTTTTTAGTTCGTCATAGGTTCAGGAAAAAACATCCTTGTATTCTTTACACAGTCTGATGAAGGCTCTCCTTTCTTAAACAGAGCAGTCAACCCCAAGGTTAATAAACCTGGGATTTTGTTCAGTGCCAAGGTTGACTGGTTCATAATTCAATGATGAACTTTGTGTCTTGCAATTGGTCTTGTGTTTAAACTTGTCCTGCAGGTCATAAAAATTTTCTAGATTGGTCACTGATTTTGGGATAATGTTTGAAGGATCAAACAGAGATCTTTCATGTTCAACTTCATCTATTGTCGTGTCTTGAAAGGTATCTTGAGCTGAGAGGAAGTCTAGGATCTGTTGATCATCATCAAACACTTTCCAACTTGTAAGATTATCAGGGATGGAAGGCCTGCACATAAGTTCAATTGAAAAGGTTTTAGGTGACAAGCCTTCTGGAGGAATCATCCTAGATGCAATATTTGCTAAAAGGTCAGCATCAAAGTTCTGTGACCTAGGGACATACTTGATGTTGAATGCAGTGAAGGAATTGGTGAGTTCTCTTGCCATCTTTTGATAATTAGTTAAACGGGGAGATAGATAGTGTATCTTGTACATTCAAATTCAAGTCTACAAGCTATCATGGTTTTAGTTCCTTTCGGATCAATGAGGACACAACCTGCACCAGCTCCATCCTTGGATCTGGAGCCATCAAAGAACAAGGTCCATGCAATGGGATCAATCCTAAAATTTGTATTAACATTATACACATTGTGTACAATAGTTCCGGAGAATGGCACAGTGGTAACATTAGCAATTTGAGATTCATTTTGCACATTCTTTGGTGAAGAATCAGCTGGAAAGTCTCCAAAAAAGGTATCAAATGTAAAATGCTCAATATGTGAGCTAAAATAACAGGCAGGTTCACTTGAATCATTCAGATCAGTGACAGTTTGCTTCATGAATGGTTCCCTACTAATCTTAATCTTGTTTGGCTGACCATTGTAGGGTAACCATAGGTGAGACCAATCAGTGGAAAAATAGCCCTTAAGCTTCTCTGACCAGTCTCTACTGAGCCACATCCCATAGGCTTCAGGGATGTCAGCTATAACAATGTCAATTTCTTGGTGAATCGGAGGATCAACAGATAGTGTCGGCAATACATTTCTCAATCTCCCCACTACTCTTACTTTCGATCTGTCTAGTTGGACAATTTGAGTAGGACAGGGTTCCCAAGTGGCATTAAGTTTTATACAGACAGACAGTGGCATTACATTGGAAGAAGCACCAGAATCTATCATACAATTGTGCACGTTCCTGTTGAAGATTTCAAAGGTTAGCAAGAAAGGAGGTGTCCTCTTGCTTCCAGACTTTTGATCTTCTGGTTTAGTGAAATAGTCTAGTTGTTATTCTGTGATTCTCTTGGTTGTTTGATTATCATGCTTTTAGGTAAGGAATCCCTCATAGAAGGGATTTTCAAAAGTTCAAACAAAGAGATATTTGCTTTAACTCTTTTCAAATCTTCAGCTAAACTATATTCCAATTCAGGAATAACTGCATCCTTTTGAGGAACGGTTTTGTTTTTGTTGGGAGGTGTTGTTGAAGATGAAGGTTCCTGAGTAGGTTGTGGTCTTGACCTAGTATTATAAGGGCGTTGAATGTTGAACACTGTCTCAGGTTCTTCTTTTGCTTCATTCATCGGGAGTTAAGAGAAATAGCTAACAGTATTGATTTGTGGATCCTCTTCTTCATCTTCTCCTTCTGGTAAGTGTGGATCTTGGCTTGTTTGACCCTCAGAAGGTTTAGGGACATTTTGTGACTCAGTAGCTAAGGCTTTGAAAATGGAATAGATCTCTTCAGAAGTTAATCCTTCATTAGGATTGGGAGATGGTGGATTTTGAGGAGGTTGATAAGGTCTCTTGAAAGGTGGCCTTACAAAACTTTTTTATTGTTTTGATTCTCATTATTGTTCTTCTTAAGATCAACCATCTCATTTGACATTTTCTAGAGAAACTTCTTTATGTAAGTCATTTCAAAGGGATCTTTGTTTTGGGTGGTGGGCTTGGGAGCATTATCATTTTTCTTCCTAGATGTGGAAGTAGAGGATTGTTCCTCCACAACATCAGGATTATCTTTCGGACAATAGATATCCTTTTCAACTTGAATGGCTTCAACATAAGCTTCAAACAAGTTGTCTTTATGTGCCCTTTTGACCCACATTGCAATAGGAACAGAAAGACCATTTTCATAATAGGCAACCAAAAGCTGTTCTACTGGAAGAACAGTGGTAGGGATTCTATTCTTTCGATAAGAAAATTTTTGGTTGTAATCTTTAACCCTTTCTTTACCTTACATTTTCATGGAAGATAATTCCAAAACTAAATCCTATGGTGTTTTGTCATCCCCAAACTTCTAGATAAATAATTTTTCAAACTCGTCCCATGATGTTATGGTTCTGGCTTCCAAGGAAAAATACCATGTGGATGCTTTGCCTTCAAATGTGTAAAGGAAGAGTCTGCAAACCACATCCTCATGGATAACACTCCTAAGTCTAATGGCCTGCATAAAGGTTTTAATGTGATCTAAAGCAGGTGACTTGTCATCTGGGTTCAATTTGGGAAGCCACTTCTCGGGATTTTTGGGCAACCTGTGTTTATCCCCAAGTATGAACACAACATCTTGGTCAAGCCAAGGTTTGTTCTGGCCTTCCCCAACCATAGGTTGTTCTTCTTCTTCTTCTGACGAAGAGATAGAAGAATATTCACTCTCAGATGAGGAGGAGGATGATGAAGGAGGAGAGGGTGGTGGTCCACCTGAAGCAGTAGTGTGTGAGACTTGTTATGTTTCACTAAACAATACATCAAGATCAAATTCAGGGAGATGTTGTTGGTTTGATGAATTATTTTGTTCGGTATCCTGCTGTGCTGAATTTGGATTATCTTGAATATTTTCCCGAGGATTGGTATTTTCTTGGTGAATTGCTGCTAATCCTTGATTTCTCTCTATAGAGAGCCTCTGTTGTAACCTGGCAGCACTATCATTAGACCTCTTGAGTATCTCTTCAAGTAAGATAGGTCCTCTAGTGGGTGATATAATAATGATGTCCCATGTTCTAGGATCTCGGTGAGCTATAGGGGTAGCAGGGATAGTATTAGGATGTTGCACCGGTTGCTCAACAGAAGTAGATGCTTGTGTGTCGCTACAGGTGACAATCAGTATTCTTGTTGGAGGAGGTTTATGAGTATTCTGTTTAGGAATAGCTTAGTGCAGGCCCTCCTTCTAGCGCCATTTGTTGAGGCCTCAGGTGTGCAGGGTGTGCAAGATGCTGGAATGGGTTCCTAAGCTCTCAACAGAGGGGGAAAACCCAGACTGAAAGGCTTCAAAAGGCCCTACACAAGGACAATTCTATCCCCAACCTATTTGGTGTAGTGATCTCCCACAGATATTCGGCCTCCACTGACACTCTAAGAGTTGGTAGGTTTTGATCCAAAGGATCTGTTTTCTAGTGAGGAAAACTAAGTGCAAAAAGTCTGTAAACACAAACCTACTAAAAAAAGAATCTAAACTAGGTTAGATCTATTCTAAGAAGGTGTTTCAAAATAGGTGTTGATTAGCTTGATATATGAATGAATAAGACCATTTATCAATTAAACATAAATGTAGAAAAGATTAATGACTTATCCTGTTCAAATTGTAATTAATTAATGAAAATCAACCAATGGCAAATTGAGGTTTGTTATGCATTCAAGACTTAATCTGTAACTGATATGTTAATTGGAAAATTAACACCATTTGTAACTTACTGAAAGAACCATTTGCAAAAATTGATTAAATATTTTAATAGAATAAACTCTTTAAAACCTTCATAAACACATAAATCATAAGTAATGATAAACCAGAATTGTAGATCAATATGTTTAATAAATTGCAAAGATTAAAACAGTGTCAGATAAGCAACTTGGAGGAAAATCACATTCATCGAATAAACTTGATAAATAGACAAAACTGGATCTGAAAAATAACTTTACTGTATTTAATAACAGTTTGCAAGAAATTACAAACTTGTATCAAAACAAAGCATTCCTAGCCTCTCCTATAGATTTTGTCCTCCAAATTCCATCATCCCTCTCT
The DNA here is from genome assembly GCA_027924585.1 of Larix kaempferi. Classification (NCBI taxonomy): domain Eukaryota; kingdom Viridiplantae; phylum Streptophyta; class Pinopsida; order Pinales; family Pinaceae; genus Larix; species Larix kaempferi. Next base: position 1,306,251 of record BSBM01000737.1, read on the forward strand.
ACGAGAGATCATCTTTTTTAAATAAGATTTACAAAATAATAATCCAAGGGGTAAATTCCCACAAACGAGGGTTACAAAATAAAAAATAAACTAATGGCCTAGAAAAACTTGCCACTTGTCCCAAATATCTAACAACTCATCTACATACATGATTCTTTCTAATCCCCGGGAAAATCCCATGACAACCACAAACTTCAATGACTAATTAGTGATTGTCGATAAGAAGTGATAGAAGATCCGAAAAATCTTCCTCAGGAACTTCCGGAAGTTCAACGATATCTTCTAAATCGGAGAAATCAACCAAAGGATCTTCCTTCAATGGAGGTGGTGAAGGGCTTCATTGATTATAAAATCATGGATAATGGTGTCATCTTGATCCATGGGCTCTTCAATGACTTCATGTCTCTTCGTCTGAAGAAGTTGGATATAGACGGGTTGAGTTTCAGAATCTTCCTCTCCACTATTACTACTTGCATCGAGAACACCTGCATCAAAAGGTGACAACATAGGTTCTGGATATAACAGAGATCGAAGTTCCTCTTCTTCAAAAGAACTATCCAGAGACTTATGATCTGTCTGCATACTGCTCATACATAATTATCTGGAGATTATCTGTGGGTGTTGAATACAATATTTCTCTATGTAATTGCAGACGACGAATAAATTTCCTCATGCTTGCATCTGCATTCAAGAAAAATCAATAAAACCATAACGATTAAGTATAGTAGACTGCCATGATTTAAAATCTTACAAATTGGACACTGCAATCATCCAAACTGTAACGAAGCAAGTCGTAGCATGTGTTAATTGGATTAAGATTAGGATGATAGTACAAATCAAATTGAAACATGCATGAATTGAAATCGCATTTGAGAGCTCGTCATTATAAATCAATCAAGTCGGCAATCATGACTTCGAATTTGAGCCGAAGGTGAAAATCACAGTCAGAAGCGTGGTTATTAGAACGACGGAGAACAGAGAGTTTACACGTTTGAGCAAACGACGTGATTTCATCTGTCAGGTCAGACTTGAACCATAGGATGAGAGGAAACAATCGGCTGAGATTACCCCCTGCGGGTTGCGGGATCGGGTTCAAAAGTTTTATCTTCAAACTTCAAACAAAATTCCCACAATTCACAATTGTGAGTTGCGGGTTGCGGGGTTGCAAATCGCAAAACAACGAATAAAATTGTTTCCGAAATTCGCAATCTGAAATTTTGGGTTGCGGGTTTCGGAAACGAAAATGATGATTAAAAATCAAAATAAATTTCTCGCATCCTGCAATTGTGGGTTGCGGGTTTCGGGAACACACAACGTGGTTTATTAACATAACGAGTTTCCGCGATCCAAAATTTGGAATTTGCGGGTTTCGGGTTTCGGGTTGCGGGATCAAGTTTTTCCAAAAATAATCACACAGTCTTCCTGCAACCCGCAATTTCGGGTTGCGGGTTTCGGGTTGACGAAACTCCAAAATAAAGAACAAACGATTCGCACAATCTGCAATTGCGAGATTTTGGGTTTCGAAATTTCGGGAAGAAAATTACGTTTTGAAAGAAATGAAGGCTTCCCCAAAATCAAGAAAACAATGAAAAACTCAGAAATTTTCTAAAGGAAAAATGATAATTACAAAAACCAAAAGGCAAAGGTGCGAGATCAAACAAACAAGGTTTTAAGAACCTTGTCTTTTATGAAGGAACTTACCTAAATACCTTTGTATTTACAAAATTGGGGCTCCCATGATCATTTGATCATGGGATCTGTTGTACCTACAACAGTCACTTGGTCACATGACCCCGACCTTGTTTTATCACTCCAGCGGTAGTTTATTCAGCACTGAGGGATTTTCTTAACCTACAGAGCACCTCCAGCACCCTCCTGGCCCTCCAGTTCACCGACGCCCTCTCTCTGGGCCCTCCTTCAGTGGATGATGTCATCTTCCTGGGAGGACTGTAATGCTTGATAAGGGGGGGGGGGGGGGGGCGTTGAGGGTTTTTCATCACTATTGGGGTTAGTTGGGGCATGACGACCACCCCCTACGCAGTTTGGCCTTCAGTTTGGTCAAATTTGGCCTTGTTCAGCCATTTTGCTCATGTTTGGGTCAAATCTGGGGAAAAACACCTAATTTACCCACTTTTATCATTATTTTATATTATTTTTGTTTTAATTTTAAGTTGACATTTTTAATATTAAATTGACCTTATTTTATGTAAAAGTGAGTGTGAGATCACATAAATTCAAATTCCTCACTTCATTTTCATCATCAACTCTTGGGATAAGATCATTATGTCTGTTATTTTCCCTAACTAGGGCTCTTTGAAGGGATGCACTCCTTGATGAATGTTATTTTGCAAGTTTGAATCATTTCTTAGAAGTTTTACTATGGTTCATGCCATTGCTAAGGTGAGGCTAAAGTTGTTTTCTTAACACATGCACTTGGAGGTATCTATACTTTTGGTTTGATGTCTCTTAGTCAATTTGTATGAAAGTGATGCTTGTTTGGGTTGAATGGAAGCCATTGTTGCTTCACTTTGTCTTGATTAACATTTCATTTTTATCATTGATCACCCTTGAATTCAATATTGAGCTTTAAGTCTTCAAGTTTTGCTAGGCTGGGTCTCCTCAACGAATCCTAGAGATTGTTGAGGTTACCGTAGTTTCCAAGCTTGCCAAGTACCATCTCAAGGAGGGTAGCTCCTCTCATTGATGCGCTAGGGTTTGGTAGCTAGCTTTATTTTGAAACCCTAGTTGTTTATCTACTTCTCAACTTAATTTTCTAAGTTTGTATTTTTGTAAATATTATTGTTAGGTTAAACTTACATTTTCATGTGTAATTTTGCATTTTCATGGTAGAATTAGGGTTAGAATTAGGTCTGCAATTTTATGATAAAAACCCTAAAAAATTAAAAATTATTTTCTTTTGCATTTTTGGTCTCCCTAAAATTTCATCCCTTCCTCCTATAATTTCGTCCTACCCTATTTGTCCCTAAAAACGTTAGAAGGAAATTTTAGGAGTCCTAAAAATCCCAAAGTTATCAAAAACTCCCTAAAAAACCATAATTTCTGAGTTTTGTATCTTTTGTACATATTATGTTAGATTAGCTTTATTTTTTTATTTTCTAAGTTAGTTGTTATTTAAAAAAACCATAAATCTTAGTGTTAAATTATTTTCAAACCCTAATTTCTATGTAAAAAAACCTAACTGCAGAAACTTTTCTACTCCTAGCGACTTTCCCTTCCCTTTCTATTTTACCTAGCCTTCCCTTGCTACCCCTTATGCTCCACCTCTTCCTCCATTTCCTTTTCTTTCGCTTCCCTATACCCTTGCTCCTCCCTTCTTCCTATCCGCAATCTCTTCCTCCCTCTCCATCTTCTTCCTTTCTTCACCCAACACAGGTCTGCAATAATTGCAAACCATGTGTGTCTCTGTGCTTGCCTTCATCTACAGCATAAACAGTAAAAGTTAAACCTAAAAAGTTAATGCAAAAAATTCAATATTTTGATTGTAATCTCCATTGTAATTTTATGGTTGGATTTATACTTTAAGGAAGACTAATTTCAGTTTATTATCAGGTTTGATCTTTGCTTTCTTAGACTATCTTACAGTGATAATACAAGTCTGAAAACTCACTTTTATTGCGTATATGTTCATATGGTTGATGTAAGGCATTGTGGTGGATGTTACATTGCATAAAACCTATTTTATATATCTATCTTGAGAGTTGGTTATAATATACCAACTCTGGTATGACAGCTATCACACTAGCATTGTTTACCAAACTTGTCTACTTATGTTGATGGTACATACATATGTGACGATTGTTGGTGAATGATTGCTTGGATGTTAATAGAATAAGTGGATTGAATCATAACCCTTGGATTGGTTTGCACCGTAGTTGGTTAGTTACTTATGAATATTGGCTCTTTGGCGTATACATTGACATTAACACATTTTCCCTAGAGTTCTATGATCGCCTTATGTTGGGATATTGAATCTTCTACATTGAACTTGCTCTTGGTTAATAATACATGCTTATTTACTTGTTATATCTACTTACATGTAATGAATGATATATGATTTTATACTTCATTGGATGATCTAAATTGATTAATGGTCTTTGGTGATTCATAGCGTAATTGGTAACCTTGATCATATTTAATTTGCATATGCTATCATTGAATGATTAATGGTTATGCTATCTTCGTATTGACTCCATTTAGGCACTGGTCTAACTAACGATTATATAGAAAACATAGTCTTTTGTTGCATTAGTGCCTTGCAGGATAATCAAGGACACTTCTCCTTGGAGGTTTCGACTTCCGAAGAAGTTAGAACGGTGGCCGAGGTGACATTGGGTCACTATTCTTATTTTTGCTTACTGGAAATTAACCCCGCTAATTTGCCCGGTAACAATTTTGGCACCGTTGCCAGGGACGTTTTAAAAATCAAAGTGGTTTATTCGAATTCATTGACATCCTTGGAAAAACGAGATTTGGTAAGAAGATTGAGGTAAGTCTTTGATTGGTATTTTGAAAATATTGTGAAGGACTAATCTTACAGATCTTACCTGGCGACTCCACTCATTTAAAAACAACTCCACTGGTTGATTCAGAACTCAATCCGATCATCTCAGGTATGCCTTTGTTTTTGGTACTTTGGTGAGGTTTGTTAAGCTAACTTGGCAGGTCTCTCCTGGTGACTCTGACTAAAGAAAAATAACAGAAGTACTCCACAAAGACAAGGAAATCGGGTGACATGGCTTCTTCTTGCAAAGAGGACGTTCCATTTGAATTTAAGGATCCTGATTATCCTACAGATGCATAAAATGAGATAGCTTTTTCTCCTCTTGATTTGTCAAAATTTCCTAGGCATTCTGATGAGCCACCCGAGATTTTTTGGTTCCCATTCAATTGCAGTCGTGGTAATTTCAGGGACCATGTTCAATGGTTCATGACGATGGCTGAAGAAAATCACGTCAAAAAGGAAGAAAGCCTTTACATGAGAACATTTATTCATCACCTGGGAAGAAATCCTCTTGCTTGGTTCGTGGGATTAGAAAAAGCGACAATATCATCATTTGCAGAATTGATAGACGCCTTATGTAGCTACTGGGATCTTGAGCACCACGACAGATGGATGCCATATGTTGAAGATGCAAGGAACATGTTCAGTAAAGAAATCCATGAAGATCAATCCTCAGAAGTTTTACTTAAAGAAACTATTGTTCCAAACCAAGAAAATAAAGTAATTACAGAAGATGAAGAACAAGAGGCCTCAGTTGAAGAAACTGAAGAATGTACAGAAATGGTAAGTGCTCCATATCCTCAAGTTATGGTTTCCTATGATATGTTGGCTCTCTTGGAAGAAAGTTACAAGTATGTGGAAAACGATGATTATTGGAACTTCATTGGCCCGCCAATGTACGATTCTTCTAGACCTTGTAGTTTGATGATGGATCATCTCTCGAGCATATATATGGATAAAGAAGCTTGCTCTACCTCCGATGAAGAATGGATCAATCCTTTTTCTTTGCTAAAGGATGTAGTGGTGCAAGAGGTGGTCCTTGTTGACAATGCTCATGTGCAAAGTCCCTCCACTATCTCTCAGTTCATGGTAAGCCTTAATCAACTACATTCAGCGAGAAGTATTTAGACCTTTTTGTCCAGTATCGGTAAGTGGTCAACGATGTTTTCCAATAAAGGCAATACAAGTATGTGGACATGTATGATTTTATTTTCACATTTTCAGGATTTATATTGTTTATCTTTTCGTTTAAAATGTGAAGGCTTAAATTGTGTAGTTAACAATTTCAAAATGATAAAGATAATTAAGGGCACTAACATGATAATTATAAAGAAAAACAATATGCATGCATTTCCAAAGGATCATCCAAACAGGTTGCAGCTAATATGTGAAGGTTCGCAAGGTCCACCTCCACAATTGTTTTCTCAAATGGACAATCAAGCAAATTTCAAGCAAAATTTTTCCTCAATGCCAATATATCCGCGAGATGGTCCATACATTAGTCCGGTGGAAACTTGGATAATTGAAGCTTGTAAGAGTGACTCTTCTCCATGGCAACAATATTACAGCTCCCAGATCCTCGTAGCCATCCAATCCTCATCTGATATCATGGCAGAGATCTTGGTACATGTTTGCTTCATGATCGATCAGGTTTTATTATGGATTCTCTCCAAAGACAAAGGTAAAGCGATAGGTATGAATTGTTTGCTCAAGTGGTTACATTGGTGGTATGATTTTACCTAGTCCTTTCCGCTTGTCATGTTAGCATAGGTAGGTAGATTAGGCATATACTGTTATCCATGCATTGCATTTGACGTTCTTCATATTGGCATGGATTAGTAATTTGTTTATGCATTTGTTTAGTCTTATTTGATGAGCAAGGCAACATGGAAGTGTCTGCCTCTGGGTATTTTGATGGCCTTGTCTATTTGATATGTGTGTAGGTCTACAAGTACCCAGATGATTCTTGGATTCTCGAGCACCCTCAGGAGGAGTACTCGTCCCGCAGTTGGAGCCAGTGTTACGATGGTACCAGCACCATCGTATCTGCATAGGTGCACTAGGGAGAGGGTGTCTTTTTTTCTGACCAGGAGGGGTGTTTAGCCAGCTTATTCTGAGGTGGGGTTATGGCCAGACCCTCTGGTTTCTCCTCTGGAAGTACTATGGCTTAATGGTATCGCTGACTGCCTCATAAAAGGGTTTGAAACCCTGAGGTTGGTGGCTTGGGCTTCCAAGGGTGGGTCACTGGGTCGCATGACCCCGACCTTGTTTTATCACTCAAGCGGTAGTTTCTTCAACACTAAGGCATTTTCTTAACCTACAGAGCACCTATAGCACCCTCTTGGCCCTCCAGTTCACCGACGCCCTATCTCTGGGCCCTCCTTCAGAGGATGACGTCATCTTCCTGAGCGGATTGTAATGCTTGATAAGGGGGGGGGGGGCGTTAAGGGTTTTCCATCACTGTTGGGGTTAGTTGGGGCATGACGACCACCCCCTACGCAGTTTGGCCTTTAGTTTGGTCAAATTTGGCCGTGTTCAGCCATTTTGCTCATGTTTGGGTCAAATCTGGGGAAAAACACCCAATTTACCGACTTTTATCATTATTTTATATTATTTTTGTTTTAATTTTAAGTTGACATTTTTAATATTAAATTGACCTTATTTTATGTAAAAGTGAGTGTGAGATCATATAAATTCAATCTCCTTACTTCATTTTCATCATCAACTCTTGGGATAGATCATTATGTCTGTTATTTGCCCTAACTAGGGCTCTTTGAAGGATGCACTCCTTGATGAAGGTTATTTTGCAAGTTTAAAGCATTTCTTGGAATTTTTACTATTATTCATGCCATTGCTAAGGTGATCCTAGAGTTGTTTGCTTACCACATGCACTTGGAGGTATCTATACTTTTGGTTTGATGTCTCTTAGTCAATTTGTATGAAAGTGATGCTTGTTTGAGTTGAATGGAAGCCATTGTTGCTTCATTTTTTCTTGATTAGCATTTCATTTTTATCATTGATCACCCTTGCATTCAAGCTTGAGCTTTAGGTCTTCAATTTTTCTAGGCTACGTCTCCTCAACGAATCCTAGAGATTGTTGAGGTTACCCTAGTTTCCAAGTTTGCCAAGTACCATCTCAAGGAGGGTAACTCCTCTCATTGATGCCCTAGGGTTTGGTAGCTAGCTTTCTTTTGAAACCCTAGTTGTTCATCTACTTCTCAACCTATTTTTCTAAGTTTGTATTTTTTTAAATATTATTGTTAGGTTAAACTTGCATTTTCATGTGTAATTTTGCATTTTCATGGTAGAATTAGGGTTAGAATTAGGTCTAGAATTTTATAAAACCCTAGAACCTTAAAAATTATTTTCTTTTGCATTTTTGGTCTCCGTAAAATTTCGGCCCTTCCTCCTATAATTTCGGCGTTTCCTATTTGTCCCTAAAAATTTTAGAGCGAAATTTTAGGAGTCTTAAAAATCCCAAAATTATCAAAAAACCCTAATTTCTGAGTTTTGTATCTTTTGTACATATTATGTTGGATTAGCTTTATTTTCTTATTTTCTAAGTTAGTTATTATTTTAAAAAACCCTAAACTCTTAGTGTTAAATTATTTTCAAACCCTAATTTTGGTGTAAAAAAAACCTAACTACATAAACTTTTCTACTCCCAACGACCTACCCTTCCCCTTCTATTTTACCTAGCCTTCCCTCGTTGCCCCTTATACTCCACCTCTTCCTCCATTTCCTTTTCCTTCGCTGCCCTATACCCTTGCTTCTCCCTTCTTCCTATCTGCAATCCCTTCCTCCCTCTCCATCTCCTTCCTTTCTTCACCCAGCACAGGCCTGCAATAATTGCAGACCTGTGTGTCTCCTTGCTTGCCTTCATCTACAACACAAACAGTAAAAGTTAAACCTAAAAACTTAATGCAGAAAAGTCAATATTTTGATTGTAATCTCCATTGTAATTTTATAGTTGGATTTATAATTTAAGGAAGACTAATTTCAGTTTATTATCAGGCCTAATCTTTGCTTTCTGAGACTATCTTACAGTGATAATACAAGTCTGAAAACTCACTTTTATTGCGTATATGTTCATATGGTTGATGTAAGGCATTATGGTGGATGTTACATTGCATGAAAACCTATTTTATATATCTATCTTGAGAGTTGGTTATAATATACTAACTCTGGTATGACAGCTATCACACTTGCATTGTTTACCAAACTTGTCTATTTATGTTGATGATATATACATATTTGACGATTGTTGGTGAATGATCGCTTGGATGTTAATAGTATAAATGGATTGAATCATAACCCCTGGATTGGTTTGCACCTTAGTTGGTTAATTACTTATGAATATTGGCTCTTTGGCATATACATTGACATCAACACATTTTCCCTAGAGTTCTATGATCGCCTTATGTTGGGATATTGAATGTTCTACATTGAACTTGCTCTTGGTTAATAATACATGCTTATTTACTTGCTATATCTTCTTACATGTAATGAATGATATATGATTTTATACTTCATTGGATGATCTAAATTGATTAATGGTCTTTGGTGATTCATAGCGTAATTGGTAACCTTGATCATATTTAATTTGCATATGCTATCATTGAATTACTAATGGTTATGCTATCTTCGTATTGACTCCATTTAGGCACTGGTCTAACTAACAATTATATAGAGAACATAGTCTTTTGTTGCATTAGTGCCTTGCAGGTTAATCAAGGACAGTTCTCCTTGGAGGTTTCAACTTCCGAAGAAGTTAGAACGGTGACCGAGGTGACATTGGGTCACTATTCTTATTTTTGCGTATTGGGAATTGGCCCTGCTAATTTTCCCGGTAACACCAGGTATCCCTAATAAGGACTCACTACCCTAATACACCAGTTACAGGGTTATTGAGCATGTCTCAAGGACTCTAAGACAATTCCACAACAAAATCATGGATTTTCCTTCCCAATTCAACACAACCATATCATGAAGATACTCGCTCTGTCGCTTTTGTGCAGCGTCCACCCAACTAAATGGGAAGCATCATTCAATTGAACCTCAAATTTTCCCCAACCCGAATATAGGGTTTCAATCACTTGCTGGTAAGAATTGCAGGGTCAATGCCAAGGTCACTTCAAATATTTTCTCAACAGAAATTGTGAGACAGAGAAATGATGGTCTCACTCTTTCCTTGTAACATACTCGATTTCCAAAACTCTCCTTCCCCACAACTCTCAACATTCTCCCCCAACTCAATTCCAACCCGAACCCCATCTTTTATTTGCATCAGGGGAACTTGATGTTAAATGTAGTGCAATTGCGAGACCCATTCTCAGAGAGGATGGTACCCTAGTCAGTTAACCAGGCAGAGTAAGTCCCTAGAAGGTACCCTAGGGCCTCCAGCAGTCTCCTGGGGTTCTTGGTCGGGGACCAAGCAAGTTGATGACATGGTAAAGTCCCTAGCATGTGGCTAGGGCCCCTATTTGTCTCTAGGGTATTCTGGTCTGGGACCAGGCAATCTCTTGGTCACGAGGACCAAGCAGATCCTGCAGGTTGAGACAAATACCTCCTGGTTTAGGACTAGGCATATTCTTGGTCACGAGGACCAAGCAGTTCCTGCAGGTACATACCTAGTCAGTTAACCAGGTGGATCTTGGTCAGTTAACCAAGATGATAATGTGTGATGAACTCCTCTCCTAGGTATTAGAGATGGTTGAGCTAGATGGTCTTTTCAAGGGACTGGCCACCCCTTGATGGAGTCACTAGCATTTGACCTCAGGAGCAGTCTGGAGGAACACAGGATCACATCATCCAATGTGGACCTTCCTTATACAGTGATGATGAACTTTCAGTTAGTGTATGGAACACTTGTACATTTAAGAGAGAGATGAATGGTTATAACCTCACCTTGGTCGTTCACCCTTGGTCTTCCCATTTTGTTATTCTTGGTCTTGTGCACCTTGTCTTGTGGTTAGAAGGGTTGTCTACCCACCTTGAGTTGTCTTGGCTTTTACCACTTTGATGTTTTTTTGGTCTTATGGGTAAAAGGGATATTTACCCACCCTGTTATTATAGCTTTGGACCTATGGGTTGTGGGTCATGTAGCACTCCTTGTTTTATGATTTGAATTGCACCACTTGTCGGTCCTTGTATCCTTAACCATGACCTTAGTACCCACCTAAAGACACCTTAATTATATTTTATATTATTATAAGTGGTTTTATTATTTGGTGTCTTAACCCTTCTTTGTTGGTACCCTCCCTAATTAAAGGAACCCTAACTCAATTAAATAACTAATTATGACCCTTCTAGAAGTCATTAAGGGTCTATATAATGAATTCTATTTTCTTCATTTGGATTATCTTATCATCACACATCTCAGCTCTGATTTTTTTGGGAGGTTGATGTCAAGGGTTTAATGATTGTTCTGTTGCTTGCTCACCTACCTGTTTAGGCTGCCCATTTGTTGGAATTTCTCATCATTCCTAAAACATCTCAAATCTGATCTGATTGACTATTGTAGTCTGACATCAAGGTTTTATGTTGCTAGGGTTTGCTGCTTCTATCTGTGACTGAGCCGTGAAGACTGTTAAGGTCTGGTTGAGGTCTGATCTTCCTGTTAAAGGTCCGGTTGAGGCATGATCTGCTTGTTGGGGTATTGGTGAGGTTTGATCTACTTGTTAAAGCTCTGGTTGAGGTATGATCTGCTTGTTGGGGTATTAGTGATGTCCGATCTGCCTAATCCGTGATCTTGTTTAGGTCTTGTTTGCTTGGGCGTGGCTATTGTTGATCCAATCTAGTTTGTTGAGAGTTCATATGTGGAGGCCGCATTCCCTAGTATTGTTTGTTGACTGTTCTTTGGACTTACTTGGAGGTCGCTTGCCCTAGATATCTAATCCATGAGCCCTTTTGGTCTGAGATTTGTCTGTCATGAGCTTATCTCCTGAATCGTGGACTTGTTGAGGGTTTGTTGAAGTCTGATCTGTTATCATGTGAAGTCCGTGACCCCCCGAGACTGTTCTGTAGTCAGTTTGTTACTTTTGTGAAGGCCCTATGTACTGAGTTTAGCTTGCGGTCTGATCTATTGTGCTAAGACATTGTTGAGGTCTGATCTATTGTGCTAAGGCCTTATTGATATATGATCTACTTGCTGAGACCATGTTTGGGTCTGTTCTATTGTGCTAAGATCTTGTTGAGGTCTGTTCTATTGTGCCAAGACTTAATTGAGATCAGATCTACTATGTTGTAACTTTGTTGGGGTTAGATCTTTGTGATGAGTCTTGTTTGTGGCTATCACTGTGATTTGACTATCATTGACCATCATTGTTGCCTTTATCTTTTGGATTGTACTACAACCTATCATCTCTCTCTCCCGGGTTTGTACTAGCCCTCTAGTAAGGGTCAAATTGTTCATAATGATTTACTTGCCTTTGAGAGGCACAATCTGTTCTCAAAGCTAGTTTTTCTTAATAATAAAGAAAAGGGTCCCACACTCCAGGTAAGTATTCTAACTTGTTCTTTTTATTATGAGTTAGACATGTTATTGTTGTTAGAACTTTGTTAGTTATACTACTACTACTATCGATTACATGTTACTGAAGATTTCAACTTTAACACGGGGACCTCTTTGGGAGTGTTAAAGTTGAAAGAGATGAAAATGATGTTTTAAAGTTATCTTGCTTAGTTATAGTTGTATCATTCTGCTTCAGTACTAGTTTGTTACATTTATTTATGCATTAAAGTATATGATTTTTTGAATGTTTTGCATCAAACCCTAACCTAACCCAAAAATTAACATGGTATCAGAGCCAGCGTTTGTAGCTAAGTCTGTTTTGCAGGCTAACAAAATCTACATAGATCCTAAGTTAAGGGTTTGTGCTTTAATCAACTTGACTACAGATTTACAAGTGTACTTGGCAAGTTGGTTGTAAGGGTTTGAGATGTCTTCTAATTTAATTAAGGCAGAAGATAGGCTTAAAGGAGCCTCAAACTTTAATGCATGGAAGGCTAGGGTTTTGAATATTCTGGAAGAGAATGACTTGGATGATTTGGTTACTAGGGTTGTGGAAGAGCCCACAACAGCTCAAGGAAGAGCAGCATTTAAGAAGAAGCAAGCCAAGGCAAAGAGAGCCATCTTTGACTCAGTTAAAGACAATTAGATGCCTGTGATACCTCCTCTAAGGACAGCTAAAGAATGCTTTGATTCCCTAGCAAATCTTTAGAGAAGAAGGCACCTACTCATGAGAGGGTTTTGAAGAAGCAACTTCATTCATTAAAGATGGAGGAGAAGGAGTTAGTTGCCTCCTTCTCAAAGATTTCTCAGACAAGAGATCATCTCATGGAAATTGGAGTTGAAGCAGATGATGATCGTGACCTTGTGCAAACAACAGTAGATGGTCTTCCTACATCTCGGGAGACATTTCTTGCAATAGTAAATGGAAGATAGATTCAACCAAGCTTTGATAGATTGTGGCATGATTGTCTAGAAGAAGAAGGCGGAATCTAGAGTAGATTTGGGCCTCCCGCTGAAAAGAATCATGCCCTTGCTGCCAAGACAAAGGAGGGAAGAAACTTTCCCCGACACAAGAACAAAGGTAAGGGACCTCAAGGTAAGCACTTTCATAAATCAAAGGTAAGATGTCATAATTGTAGCAAGCTTTGTCATTATGCAAAAGACTGTAAGAATCCTTTTAACAAGAAATGGCATAGGGGGAAGTATCATGCTTCAGCTACTACAAAATAAGAAGAGCCTCAACCAAAGAAAACTAAGGTTGAGACCAAAGAAAAAGATCAAAGAGAATACATCTTGGTTTCAGCACTCTCAGGTTCCATCTCCAACTCAACAGATTCCCGGTGAATTGATAGTGGGGCCACCAAGCATATGACTAGATTCAAAAGGGCTCTTGTAGATTACAAGGCCAAGAAGTTCAATGCGAAAGTGGAACTGGGAGATGGAAGTACTTATACAATAAAAGGAGTTTGTTCAACTGCCTTAAAGCTTGATTCATGTACGTTAATTCGTGTTGAGGAAATTTTGTATGTTCCTGGTTTAAAGAAGAATATTCTTTTAGTGGCAATTTTAGAAGACAAGGGGTTCTTTGTAGCCTTCTCAGAAGGAAAGGCACTGGTGTGGCCTAAGGGTGGAAATATGAGCTCAGCCATTGAGATTGGAGTATGTGAAGGTGACCTTTATAAGGTCTCAGGACATGTTGTTAAAGCTCTAATTAATAACCCCTATCAAGATTCAAAGATCAAGAGGGAGCCAACTGTGCTCTTCAATCCCCAACAAAGTGGGATTGCAGAAAAGGAAAGTGGAGATGTGATCTTCCATCACTCCAAGGAGTCTTCCAATGACTCAGATATGGAAATCTATGAGGCATCTCGTTTAGAGAAGCAGAGGGAGAAGGCCAAGAAGTCTTCAGTTGATCTCATTGAGGAGCCTATTGAGAGGCTTCAAGGGTGCTCCAGTGAGAGCTATGTCACCGATTCAGGATCATCCACTTATGTGGAAGCAACCAAACATTAGGTTTGGAAAGATGCTATGATAGAAGACATCCAGTTGATAATAGATAAGGATGGATGTAAAGTGATTATCAAACAACAAGGGAAGTCAGTTATAACTTCCAAGTGGATCTATAAGATCAAGGTTCTTGCTGACATTCAGAGTTAGTTGAAGCTCTCAGAAAATCATGTATTCTATGACAGGTCGAGACACATCGAGAGTTAGTATCACCATTTCAAGGACATGGTGCAGAGACTTCAGTATGAGTTGTCAGTAGAACAGTTTATCGATGTGTTGACTAAGCCTCTTCCCTCAATAGGCTTAGTGTTGCTGAGAATGTCTCTCTTGCTGAGAGGGAGTGTTAAAGTTAGTGCAGTTGCGAGACCCATTCTTAGAGAGGATGGTACTTTAGTTAGTTAACTAGGGTGCCTAGTCAATTAACCAGGCAGAGTAAGTCCCTAGAAGGTACCCTAGGGCCCCCAGCAGTATCCTGGGGTTCTTGGTCGGGGACCAAGCAAGTTGATGCCATGGCAAAGTCCCTAGCAAGGCCTCTATTTGTCTCTAGGGTATTTTGGTCTGGGACCAGACAGTTTCTTGGTCACGAGGACCAAGCAAATCCTGCAGGTTGAGACAGAGACCTCCTAGTTTGGGACCAGGTAGATTCTTGGTCACGAGGACCAAGCAGTTTCTGCAGGTACATACCTTGTCAGTTAACCAGGTGGATCTTAGTTAGTTAACCAAGATGATGATGTGTGATGACCTCCTCTCCTAGGTGTTCGAGATGGTTGAGCTAGATGGTCTTCTCAAGGGACTGGCCACCCCTTGATGGAGTCACTAGCATTTGACCTCAGGAGTAGTCTGAAGGAACACAGGATCACATCATCCAGTGTGGACTTTCCTTATACAGTGATGATGAACTTTCAGTTAGTGTATGGAACGCTTGTACATTTGAGAGAGAGATGAATGGTTGTAACCCCGCCTTGGTTGTTCACCCTTGGTCTTCCCATTTTGTTATTCTTGGTCTTATGCACCTTTTCTTGTGGTTAGAAGGGTTGTCTACCCACCTTGAGTTGTCTTAGATTTTACCGCTTTGATTTTTTTGGTCTTATGGGTAAAAGGGATATTTACCCACCTTGTTATTATACCTTTGGACCTATGGGTTGTAGGTCATGTACCACTCCTTGTTTCATGATTTGACTTGTACCACTTGTTGGTCCTTGTACCCTTAACCATGACCTTAGTACCCACCTAAAGGCACCTTAATTATATTTTATATTATTATAAGTGGTTTTATTGTTTGGTGTCTTAACCCTTCTTTGTTGGTACCCTCCCTAATTAAAGGAACCCTAACTCAATTAAAGAATTAATTATGACCCTTCTAGAAGTCATTAAGGGTCTATATAATGAAGTCTATTTTCTTCATTTGGATTATCTTATCATCACACATGAGTCAGCTCTGATTTTTTTGGAGGTTGACGTCAAGGGTTTAATGATTGTTCTATTGCTTGCTCACCTCCCTGTTTAGGTCGCCCATCTGCTGGAGTTTACCATCATTCCTAAAACATCTCAGATCTGATCTGATTGACTGTTGTAGTTTGACGTCAAGGTTTTATGCTGCTAGGGTTTGTTGCTGACATCTATGATTGAGCCGTGAGGACTGTTAAGGTCTAGTTGAGGTCTGATCTGCTTGTTAAAGGTCTGGTTGAGGTCTGATCTGCTTGTTGGGGTATTAGTGAGGTTTGATCTGCTTGTTAAAGGTCTGGTTGAGGTCTGATCTACTTGTTGGGGTATTGGTGAGGTCCAATCTGCCTAATCCGTGAGGTTGTTTAGGTCTGGTTTGTTTGGGCGTGGCTACTGTTGATCTGATCTAGTTTGTTGAGCATTCATATGTGGAGGCCACATGCCCTAGTAATGTTTGTTGACTATTCTTTGGACTTACTTGGAGGCCGCCTGCCCTAGATATTTGATCTGTGAGCCCTTTTGGTCCGAGATCTGTCTGTCGTGAGCTTATCCCCTGAATCGTGAACCTGTTGAGGGTTTGTTGAAGTCTGATATGTTATCATGTGAAGGCCGTAACCCCCTGAGACTGTTCTGTAGCCAGTTTGTTAATTTTGTGAAGGCCCTATGTACTGAGTTTAGCTTGAGGTCTAATCTATTGTGCTAAGACCTTGTTGAGGTCTGATCTATTGTGTTAAGGCCTTATTGAGATCCGATCTACTTGTTGAGACCCTATTTGGGTCTGTTCTATTGTGCTGAGATCTTGTTGAGGTTTGCTCTATTGTTTTGAGACTTAATTGAGAACAAATTTACTGTGTTGTAACTTTGTTGGGGTTGAATCTTTGTGTTGAGTCTTGTTTGTGGCTATCACTGTGATTTGATTGTCATTGACCATCACTATTGCCTTTATCTATTTGACTGTATTACAACCTATCATCTCTCTCTCGGGTTTGTACTAACCCTCTAGTAAGGGTTAGATTGTTCCTAACCATTGACTTGCCTCTAAGAGGCACGGTCTGTTCTGAAAGTTAGATTTCCTGAGTATAAAAAAAAAGGAAGGGTCCCACACTCCAGGTAAGTATTCTAGCTTGTTTTTTTTATTATGAGTTAGTCATATTATTGTTGTTAGAACTTTGCTAGTTATACTACTATCACTGGATACATGTTACTAAAGATTTCAACTTTAACATAGGGACCTCTTTGGGAGTGTTAAAGTTGAAAGAGATGAAAAATATGTTTTAAATTTATCTTGCTTAGTTACAGTTGTATCATTCTACTTCAGTACTAGTTTGTTACATTTATTTATGCATTAAAACATATGAATTTTTGAATTTTCTGCATCAAACCCTAACCTAACCCAAAATTTAACACTTGACACTTGGCTCCCAAGGAAACCCCCTTTCGAACCCCAATTAGCATAATTAAGAAGGGAATTAATATTGGCATAATTTAATCAACAAACTTAGGTTATTTGGCTTCCTAAGGTTAAGATGAGGCTAAAGACATTCTGACTAGGGTCCCTTTGCCCCCTTGGCCTTTCCACACCTTCGCCACTTATGGACTCATAGCCCCCTATCTCTTTTTGTCTTATCCTCTTCTGCAGTCACTTAGGACTTTTTATTAATAAACATAACAGAGTTATACATAACAATATTCAGGTCATTCCAACCACTGTCTCAAGCTTACTTTCCTATAAAAAATAAATACTTATTTACAAATTTACATTTGTGGCAAAAGAAGGGTGTTACAGATGGAGTACCATAAGGCTAGTAGGAATTTCTCTTCTTTGGAGAGGAACACACTCTTTTTTGGAGAGGAATACACAATGCAAGCTTTACTGACGACCTTGCTAACACCCTCCTAGTAGGGGTTGGGAATGGATAGTGTTTAAAATTAAACAAGCCACACAAATACAACAAAAGTGGACATGTATTGGAAAGATACGCTCTCGAGTTTGGTGCTACGTGGATATGTTGGCTCTTCTTGCCTATGTTGGGAGGGAAGCCTATCTGATAACCACCCTAGCCAAATAATGACCTTTCTACATTATCATGTTCTCTGGTGCAATACAAGATGGCAGATGCATGTTTTTCAATTTAAACAAATAAAAACTTATGTTTTTCAACGTGTGGGGGTTGCCAGTTTGTGCAGAATATGCCCAAGCCTCCTCCCACTATCTTTGGGACATCTTGGTATCTGAGACAGTAAAGGATGCCAAAGATATCCCCCAATAGAGGGAAGTATCCCCTATTTTGCTGGAACGTTCCTACAGAACAGAGGACATTTTCCACCGTCCCCCTGTACCCTAGGTAAAGGGAAACACAGGGGACATGTCCCACAGGGATGGGGATGCACCCCCATGCTTCATAACTAATTACATATAATAAATGCAACTCAAAACCTCAATGGAAATTTTTAGAGGATTTGCAGCACTAGAAATGGTTAGAACAAATAATGTGTTTATCACTGGAGATGAAATACAGATTAAGAATTGGCTATCATAATAATACAATATATGACGATCACTAATAAAAGATGTATATGGCATAAATATTTCAATATGCATGTCATACTGCAATGGACCTGCCACAATGTTTTCAGTCATGGAGTCCATCAAGTGCTTCATATTTCCAATGCAATGCATAGAGTATTAAATACCTGCACTGCCAAGAACCCTACTATGGTGACTAGATGCCATAGAGAATGAGAGTACAAGAATAAGCTGCCATGTATTTTTGTTGGATATGTTAAAATAGATTCATGGGCTACTCTTCTTTTGCCATTCGAAAAGCCATGCAAGATCCAGAGATTGGCAATATGGCTTTAAGAGAATATGGAAGAACCAAAACAAAGATTTTCTCAAATATTTAAATTAAGATGAGAAAAACTTGAACATGCAATCGATACAGAAAACCTACGTCGCCTGTAATGAGAAAATAGGTATGAGTTTTTAAACTGGTATGGATTTCAGAAATGGCACTTTCAAAAATTCAGGAAAAGCAGGGCATCCACATAGATTTTAAATATTCGACCTTATGTTCAGCCTTCTCAAACTATTCCTCATTTTGCACAGGATAATTGGTGTCAGGCCAAGGAATGTTGCACAAAGCCCACCATTAAACGACAGTGGTTTCACTGGCAAGGTTAAAGTCGGAGCCCTGAAAAAAAATCCTACAAAAGAAGTAGATTTTTTATTCAATTTTGAACAAAATTCATCATGAGAGCCAAAAATTAATTGTTTATCATTCTCAATAAAAAGGAATAAAAAGGAAAAAGAAAATTGTCAAAGAAACATTATTTTCATACAGGAAACTTCACAGAAAATTCTGGAAAACATTTCCCACCAGTTTCTCAATTGTTTCCATTCAGTTTCATAGCAGAAACATGTTTCTGTGTGGAAACAGCTATAGAAAGAGGCATTTTGTTGCATAGCACTAAACCTATCTTTTGAAGAATATCACAATTTCTTTCCGTTGGAATCCAGCATCACCACAACAATTTGCAGGTGAGTTCCTATATATACCATCTTAACATTAAAGTATGTTGCATTACTCAATTTAATTTACTAGAATCACAGAAAACATCAACCTCAATACTTCCTCTACAAGCTTAAATGCAGGCCTGTAGAAAGTGCTTTGTAAAGTTAATTTTAAAAGTATTACAATTATTGATTTGAATAGTAGAAGATTTTATGTCTAATTATGTGGATATTTTTGTGTACATTTTGTTGGGTCAGAACAACAGCCATAAATCTTCATCAAGGTATGCTCACGGTGCAGATATAACATGCCAAATTCATGTCCAAACTGTAACTGACTTAGATGGCAGGATTTTAGGAACTGCTGACACCTTGTTCTTTTGGTGATTCCACTTACATATTTTCAGTGATCCACGGGGGCGAATCCTGTAGGGTTGGGGATGCACTCCTTGTGTTTCCCACACCCCAGTAAGGGGAGGGTGCCAAGTGAAACGTTTCACCATGCCCCCTTTCGGCAAAACACAGTGCAAAATGTCCTGCCAGGATGCAAGGCGCAAAACCGGGACTGAGGGTGCATGGTGAAACATTTCTCCATGGCCCCCTTTCGGTGAAATGCAATGCGAAACATCCGGCCAGGATGCAGAACATATTTCACCAAATGGGAGGCATCTGGGTGCTCCCTCCCGAAAAGAAGGATGCCTATATGCCCCCCCTCACCCCCCTCCTTGATTTCCCTAAAACGCCTAAAAATTAAAAAATTAAATAAAATGACCAAAACACCTAATTTATTGATTCAATGCAAAATTGAAATACTCAAATATGATAAATGATCATTGATCAATGATAATTGACAAACCATAATAAGTTATACAATGGTGATTGATGAATCGTGTTTACATTGCACAATGATGAATTTATTATTTACATGGAGATAAGAAGAAGAATTGTTATGTTAATATGTTGGGATTTATTATTTTATATTGTTTTAATAATTTTTTCGATGGAATAATTTTTGAGATGGGCCCCCCTTTGATAGGGACCCCCGATGTCCCCCCATCCACCATGAATTTCCCTAAAATTTGGGGGGCCACGTCCTGGAAACTTGGTGGAACACTGCATATTTTGAATGTAAGTCTCATATTCTCCTCTGCAATCTCCAAACCATCTTCTTTCAAAATGCTTCTACTCATCACGGTTCTAACAAATCACTTGGCAAAAGGTAACTTGGTTTCTACCGTCATTGTAGCTTGATATACCAAGGCTCCCTTTATTTTCCTCTACTATAGTTGGCCAATCTCAGTCAATGTCTGAAGATTCCAGATTCAGCAACATTTTAGGTGTCTTGTCTGAGACATTAGATTAGGAACCTAGATTTTTCTTTTTGCCCTGGTGAAGCTCAGGACTCAAATGTAACATCTTTTTGAAACCAACCATGTAGAAATTCTTTTGAAAAGACATGGTGTAACATCATACGAGAGGAAAGCAATTGATGAAACAATAATCAGTCACAGGGATTCAAGAGGGGAGCCAATCAAAGGTTAGGATCCCTAGGGGTATGAAAGGATATTGCTTCATGGTGGGAGAGCAAGGTCCAACAAGCATTGACTAAATACTGGCAACACTTTCGTGTCCTGACACTGCAATGCCTCAAGAGGAAGAATCCTTTGAGGCAATTCATCGGGAGAATCCTTGAGGCAATTCATCAGGATAGTCCCCGAGGCAATTCATGGACAGCTACAGGTTATTTTGTAAGACTGTAGAATCCTTCACAATCAAAAGCAATCAGTCGATTGTATGGATTTATCTGAAGCAAGTCAGTGCACATGCTTTGTTCTCTGATAATGCTTCCACTTTGGTAACTAAGCACAGCCACTATTTAGTATTTGTTGATATATTTATACTATTCTGTATCAACAGAACTATATGCATTAAAATTCATATCCTGAATGAGTGCAACAAACTGTAATAGGTGATTAGATATTACAAGACAAAACAGTCAATCACAAGGAGAAACAGGTATTACAGTGAATTTTGGCATACCATGAGGGCTGTTAAGGCTGCAAGTCTAGAAATCTCTCTCAAAAACATGCGTTCAAACTTGAACATATGTTAAAACATTTCTTATAATACAAAGCATATCTAACAAAAATCAGGATTTGAAACATTCTGCCAAAATGCTTCTGCTCCTGCCGCATCACAGCTTCCTGCATAGGAGGTACCTAACTTGGCTTTCAGTTTCATAAATACTTTCCAAATGATTGACTCAATGTATTATACTTCTGAGAAACTATATATAACTCCTTAGGAATAATGAAGCTGCCATATGTGGTCAGGATTGATCAAAACAGTGCATAAACTGCCAATACCCGCACAATATTAACACCCTGCTCCGTTGTCACTCTTCACCTTCTTCAACTACAGAAATTTACACTTGTAGGCAATGGCAAGCACATGAAGGGCATCGGTCTATTTTTCAAGATTTCAAAAGTGCATTCTTTATGAGCACTTGATAACCATTGCGATGTCTTCTTATGGCCCATCAAGAACAGACTAAGAATTTCAAAGGTTAGCCATTATCTTGGAACTTGAAAGATTAAACCTTTATTATAATCTTATAATCTGCACCCTTGCCCCTCCAAATTTATCCAAAATTGATCAATACTTTTTTGAATAGCTTTTTTCTTGCAGATGCTACTAACTAAGGAGTTCCATACAACAATATCCGGACTTACACCTTCCTGCATCATTTCTTCTAGGAAAATAATGGCCTCATATGACTTTCCTTGTTTGCAGAGACCATCAATTAATGTGTTGTATGTGGCACTAGTACGTGGACTAAAACCCTTATCCAGCATCTTATCGAAAATTTTGGCAGCATCATAAAACTTGCCCTCTGCACACAAAGAATCAATCAGAGTTTGATAAGTTATAGCATTAGGAAGACAGCCAGATTGTGACATAATATCCAGATATTCAACTCCTTTATGCACTTTGCATTCTTTGCAGAATCCATCAATCAGGATATTATAAGTCACAACATTTGGAAGATAACTATTCTCTAGCATCAAGTCTAACATCTTGGTGGCCTCATATGACCGACCTTCTTTGCAAAGCCCACTTACCAACTTATTATATGTAATGATTCTAGGCCTATAACCTTTTTTCAACATATCGTTCAACAACTCCCTAGCTTCTTCAACCCTGCCCATCATGCTGAGACTATCTATCATCACACTGTGACTCATGAGACTTGGACTCCCCACCTTAAATAAAATTTCATTGATTAGTTCCCTAGCTTCTTCTAGCTTTCCACTTGCGCAAAGCTCATTAAGCCTACTACTAAAGCTATCCTGATCCAGACCATATCGCTTGGGAGCTTTGACGCCCTTCTTTAGAATCTTAATCAGAATGTCAACTGCCTTCTCGATCTTGGCTCGGCTGCAAAGAGCCTCAAGAAGGGCACTGTAAGT
This sequence comes from Larix kaempferi, assembly GCA_027924585.1. NCBI lineage: Eukaryota > Viridiplantae > Streptophyta > Pinopsida > Pinales > Pinaceae > Larix > Larix kaempferi. The sequence continues at coordinate 1,328,720 of BSBM01000737.1, forward strand.
AGCAGAGTCGGCCCCATAGCCTTTCTGTGAGATCCTCTTCAGCATTGAATAAAGCAAATGGGTGGCCTCGTGCAATCTATCATCATTGCAGAGACCCTGCATCAGGGTTCTGTATGTAACCGCAGTAGGGTAACAGTTTTGTGGGGTCATCTCGTGGAACAATTCAAGTGCAAGATCAGACCTATTCTGCCTACACAAAGCTTTGATAAGTATATTGAAAGTACATGCATTAGGGTTTACACCGAACCTCCTCATGTCTGCATATAACGAATGGACCCTCTCCAAATCCCCGTTATCAACAAGCAAATTCAGAAGAGCATTGAATGACCCGATCCAGTCTTTGCAGTTGAATTCCCTAATCCTGTGAAAAACCCTTATGGCTTCCTCTATCATGCCTGCTTTTCCATAGATCCTAATGACATTCGTAAAGAGGGAGTCCTTACATTCACAACATTCTATTCTCATCTCTTCAATAACGTCCTCCATTGCACTGAACTGCCCTGAGCATCCAAGTATATTGATCATAACGCCGTAAACTGATGCGTTGTGTTTGTATTTTGGGTGTTTCGCTGCCTGATTGAAGATGTGTAACGCCAAAAGGGGGTTCTTCTGTCTTCTGATGAATTGGGTTACGTCTGTTGGGGTCATGAAGTTTGGCCATCGGATATCCAGATATTTCAGAATTTTATCATCATCACTGTTAGTGGTGACGTTGTCGCTGTGGGAAATATGCAGAAAAGTACTGAAGCTAAAGGGTTGTCTAAATGAGGTTGGATACTTACCTCTGGTGCAGATTGTCCATGGTAATTTTGTCAACAACTCATTTAGTGTTCTTGCTGCTATCCTTGCATTGAGGAATATCATTTCCGGTGAACTTTCCAAATGTTTGTGCTATTTAACCCTCAATAAGCACTGGAAAGGACTAGGAGTATACTTTGAAATATTTGCCCCACTTGAGTATTAGTATGCTTTCAAAATCTTATTGGAGATGATCCGTGGTGAATTGGTAAACGCTTTGGTCAAAGAGGCGCGCAGTTCAAATCTATCTCCTTCCCCGTGCTAAAGATGTGTAAATATGAAGCCGGATTCATAACATAGAAAAGAATTCAGTCTGCATTGCCGATATATTTTTGCCGAACAACCCTTCCAAATGATGTTACGGCTGCTAAAGAAGTGTGTAAAATGGTAAATGTCCTCCAAAGTTCAAAGCAGGGAAAGGACCTTCTAGGAGCCGAAACCATCAAAGAAGATATTTGTTCAGGCTCAAAGCTGAATGAAGAATGGCAATTCTCACAACTTTGGCGTTGGACAATCAAGCGCATCTTAATCTTAAGGGTATATAGCAAACGGGTTTCAGGTAAGGTATTGAAATTGAGAAATTATTAAAGAACATATTCTTGAGGCTCTAAGTAGAGTGAAGAACAGCGAATCTCAAAGCTTTGGCCTTGATAAAAATAATGTCATGAATATAAACCAATCAATCAACATGCTTATTAGATAAAACTCCTAATTTCAAATAATTATGTGTGGTGTATGCACATATGCCATACAATGTAAAAGACCTTTTTTTAGAAAAGTTTTAGACACATAATGTACAGGTATGCATTCCCATAAGTGCTTAAATTAATTGATCAATGGTTCTAGGTAGACATTCATAATCTTCTTTTGTCTTCTGCCAGAGACCATAAGGGCCAACATAAAATGTTCATTCTTCATAGACAACCATGTGGGAATTTTGTTATTGATAACAACTATTGGCCAAATAAAGTAGGTGGATGGGCCATAAAAAATATACATATTTTTGCATTTGCTCTACTTGCTAAAAGTCTGTGGCGGGTGTTATCAAAGGATAATTTGTGGAGTTTAGTGATCAAAATGAAATACTTCAGGGCTATATCAGTGACGCATTGGATCAGAACTTCCCACAAGAACAAAAAAGGGATCTCTAATATATGGTCCGGCTTACTCTCGTCATTTGACAACATTAAAAATTGGTTGGCTTGGCTTCCGGGTAATGGCTAATCCATTCGAATTGGTGAGGATCCCATAATCGGTGGTCCTATCAGCTGCAGACTATGTAATGTCCCCATTCAAATAATTCTCAAGAAGAGAAAATTCCACCAATCGACTAGTTTCCTAGGTTGGGGTGGAGACATTAAATTTGGAATAAGGAGACTAATAAACCCCAAATGGACTTTAGCTTGACATAAATATATTAAGAGGGGATAAATAAATAGTTGTGATGAGAAAATAAGATGGCACTTGGATAATGGAGACACATTGGTGGTGTGGGACCCACACAAAGCTAAATTCCCCATGCCACATGGCATTCCACTCTCACCCATTCGAATCCAAGGTGGAGTCCACTATTCTTGGGGGAGTTGGAAGAGCATAATACTTGGCATGACTCAATTGTTGGTTGTGGAGCCTGATCTTCCAGATTTAGAGATGTTATTCAGTCGTGTTTGTACCACGGGTTTACTGTACACTTGTTCCCCCACTTTCGCTCCCGAGAAAAAACTTTGGGTTGTTTTCGCCAACAGTTTACGGGCCCATGGTTTTGGGTAACCCGTGGTATTTTTCCCATTGTATTTCCCCTATAAAAGAAAGACATTGTAAGACGGCTAGGGTTGATGTATGAGGTATTATGCGTTGTAAATATCTCTGAGATCGAAAAAGAGAGACTGTGAGAAAGAGAAGAGGAAGTGCAGCGGATGTGCTGCAGGTTGTATCCCTTCATTTGTTGGATGGTATAATAATAAGGACTGGCAATTTCAGTGTGGACGTAGCCCATCTTGGGTGAACCACGATATATTGGTGTCTCTCTTGTAATGTGTTTGTGTAATTTGTATTTGCATCTTGTTTATTGTTATTGCTCTGCGGTTCTGTTTTTCTAACATCAATGAGGTCGAAATGTAGAGGAAGAGTAACTCCCATGGAAAATGAAGAGGCATTTTGGAGCTAGTGGGACACTTGGGCTAGATTCCCTAGCTTCTATGACACCAATGATGAAGATGCCTATGACACTTATGAGAAAATCAGACCTGATGGCTGACATCTGACATACATGACATGTCAGGGCTAAAAATAGCCTCCAAGAAGGCGCACAAGGGAGTTAGGGAATCCAAAGAGACACCTATTCGAATTAAGTGAAGGAGGAGGTTAGAATTGGAGGGACAAGTGGCATACTTTGGAATCTCTTCCCAATTTGAGTTGGCATGAAGCTCATGGATGGAATTCGAGTTAAGGAAGCCTTAGGAAGTTTATAAAAGTCAAGAACAAAGAAAGAGAGTAGCTTTTGATAATTTTACATTTTGCATTTGGAGAGGAGAGCTAGTAGAGTGCTATTCTACTTGCCTTAGCACCAATTTCGAGGGTGAAATATTCCCATCTTAATTGGAAATTGGAGAGGCCATTCAGATCTTTCATTTGGAGCTACAATGGATTCTTTTGTTACAGTTTGAAGCTATAGAGAAGCTCGTGGACACATCTCTTTCAACTTGCTTCTACAACCATTCTTCCATTTCTTGTCATATTCTTGCTCCTCGAGGAGAGGCGCACTTGGTGAGGTGATGATCTCTTTGGGATAGTTCTTGAGGCCCCATATATTTGTAATCTAATATATATACTCTGTATTTACTGCTCAAAAGACTTTCATATCGAAACTCCAAGATATTTCATGTATAAATGCTAAACTATGAATAAATGGTGTCATTTCCCCAATACCTTGTTACTTGCACTTGAAGTGGTATCAAATTCGAATGGTTTAGTCAAAATCTGATATAATATTGTTATATGGAGCACCATTAATATGATGAAGAAGTTTCATATTCATTAGAGAAGCATTGGGAGCAATATTCTTAAGTTTCATGACCATTTGTGAAGATTTATTATCATTTCCCCCTATGTTAAAGCTAGTATACAAACATCTGATTTATGGAAGTTGCAGAAGCCTATAGAAACTAATTGATGATGAATTAGGGAGATCATTGAATTCCTTTATCAGTACCATGTCTCTATTTTGAAATTTGGGAAGGTCTTACAGTGTTTGGGAAGCCATCTTTGTACCCTACCCTTGGGGGTTTTGAACCTTGATTTGACTAGTAAAGTTCCTTATTTTTCCCTGATTATAAATGAATGTTGTAGAAGTGTTTTAAGAGTGTCCAAGCATCCATCAACCTCATTTACATGTCTCAATACCTTCCAAACTCATTCAGACCCAATTCAGAACCATTTGGAGCCATTTGGAAGCAGTTGAGTCAATACTAGTCTAAGGGTCGAATTGGTCAAAATTTGCAATTTTTCGTAGTTTTTGCAAATTCTTAAATGTTAGAAAAACAAGATCGTAGAACAATAACAATAAACAAGATGCAAATACAAATTACACAAACACATTACAAGAGACACACCAATATATCGTGGTTCACCCAAGATGGACTACGTCCACACTGAAATTGCCAGTCCTTATTATTATACCATCCAACAAATGAAGGGATACAACCTGCAACACATCAGTTGCACTTCCTCTTCACTGTCTCACGGTCTCTCTTCATGATCTCAGAGATCTTTACAATGCAAAATACCTAATACGTCAACCCTAGCCGTATTACAATGTCTTTCTTATAAAGGGGAAATACAATGGGAAAATACCACGGGTTACCCAAAACCATGGGCCCGTAATCTGTTGCACTCCCCCAAACCCCTTGGGGCACGTGCCGGGATCATAACCAAACCTGGGGTACAACACGGCTGAAACAGCATCATCTATGAGACTGGAAGATCAAGCTCCACAACCAACATTAAAAAGGGACACTACAAGTGGTATCAGATCATGGTCCTTGCACCTGATGTGGATGACCATTTATGAAGACAAGAAGCCAAAGAAACCAACCTCCACCTTTACAAACTGAAACTGAAAGTGCTTTTGGTGAAGAGGAAGAAGAAGGAAAAAGAGGTGTATTCTATTGAATTGTGGCTAGGGATGAGAAGGGAACCTCAGAGGATAAAGAGGAATTTACTAAATTCATGAAACCATTCTTTGAAGACATGACAAAACAGATCATGAAAGGGTTCGAATTGTTGGCTAGTCAACTTGGAAGCAAAGGAGCAATAGGAGGCAACAATAGTTCTTCTTTCGAGGAAAAGAAGGCAATGGGTGAAAACATTTTCTCAAGGACAGGACCTCATAATAGACCTAATGAATTTCAGAGTTTAGTAAGGCCTACTACACCTAAATTTCTTGAGTGCAAAGAAGAACCTAACACCCAATTTGATATGCAGGAGATTGTAAAAGAATGGGAGAAGTTGAGTGAAGATTGTAGAAGGACTCTACCCTTTGAACAATACTTTAATGTTGCAAGCAAACTCCAAATGAGGGAAGGTAATGAGACTCCATTTTAGAATAAATAATTGAATTATGCCTTTGGAAAAATCCCCCTTCCCACTTTTGATGGCTCATCTCAAAGTTCTGCAAATACTTGGGTACAAAAACTAGATGTGTATTTTTAGCTGAATCCAATGGTGGAAAATGATGCTTTAAAAATGGCTATTTTGCATCTTGAAGGAGAAGACAATGATTGGTGGTTCCATGGTCTGAAAACCTTGGGACATGATCAGGTTACAAAATATAAAGAATTTGTTGATAGGGTATTAGAAAGACTTGAGCAAAAAGACCTAGAATTGCCTTCCAAAGAACTAGCCTAATTGAAGCAAGTTGGAACCCTTGCTGAGTATATGTTGGAATTCCAAAAATTATCAGTTAAGGTGGCTGATATGTCTATGGTAATATTAGTATTTCTCTTTACTGAAGGTTTGGCTGAACCCTTAAAAGGTTTAGTTAAGGCCCACAAACCTAATTCATTGAAGGATGCCATGAACTTGACAAGAGATCTACAAAATGTGTTACTCAGGACAAGGTTTCCTCCCAAGCCTAACTTCCCTTCCAAATTCAGATTTGAAAAGAAGCCTTGACAAAGAGATGCATTTGAAAAGAACAAGAAAGAGGGACTAAACATGGAAGAACTCAGAAGAAAGAAATTGGGTTACACATGCTTCCAACCATGGGTACCAGGGCATAAATGTGCTAAGGGGAAAGCACAATACATTGAAGTATTTTCTGATAATGATGAGTATGAAGGGGTTATGGAGGAATAAGGACATATTTCAGACCAAGAAGAGGGATATGATACATCAGAAGAAGGGAAACAAGAAGAAAATAATCCTCCACCTGACAAAGGAAGGATGGCAGTACTTTCAGCAGTGCCTCGTTTTCACACTATTCGATGCAAGGGAGTGTTACAAGGACAAAGGGTTTCGGTATTGGTAGATGGAGGAGCCACACATAACTTCATTAATGCGGACATGGTGGAGAGGAGGAATATACCTACTGAACCATTTGATGGCTTCACAGTCATCATTCCAGGTCACAACACTATGGAGTGCAAAACATGGATTCCAAAGCTAGAAATCACCATAGGTAATTACACTTTTTTTTATAGTTTTTATGTGGTTGATGTTGCTGATACTAATGTGTTCTTGGGAGTGCAATGGCTATACTCTATGGGGGAGCATACATTGAACCATCAAATTCTTGAAATTAGATTCAAAGATTCAGAAGGAAAACAAAGGGTTGTGAGAGGGAAACACACCTATCCGAATCAAGTAGTGACTTCCCACAGTATGAGGTCCATATTGAGGTATGGAGAGATTGAGTGGGCTGTTGAATGTTACATCACTTCACCCAAACCAAAAATAAAGATTTCAGAACATCCCAAGGAGATAAGGTAGCTACTACACAAATATGAAAAGGTTTTTGGAGACCTCCCTCTTGGAAGGCCACCTGATAGAGGAGTTGAGCACAACATTGTTTTGGAGGGGTGGGCACTTCACCTATAAAAATCCCACCATATAGAAATCCCAAAAAGTTCAAAGAGGATATTGAAAAGGCTATTGAAGAACTCTTGGAGTTGGGACTCATTAGACCAAGTTCTAGCCCCTATGCTTCTTCAGTAGTTTTGGTGAAGAAGAAGGATGGGACCTTGAGAATGTGCATTGATTTTAAAGCCCTCAACAAAAAGACAAACAAAAATAGATATCCCATCCCAAGAATAGATGAGCTCATGGATGAGCTACATGGAGCAAAATTCTTCTCAAAAATTGATCTTAGATCTGGTTACCATCAAATTCGAATGAAGGAGGAGGATGTGCATAAAACAACTTTCAGGTGTCACTATGGCCATTTTGAGTTTATTGTCATGCCTTTTGGGTTGACCAATGCTCCAGCCACATTTCAATCATACATGAATCAGATATTTTGCAAACAGCTCCATAAGTTTGTTTTGGTTTTCTTTGATGATATTCTAATTTACAGCAAAACATGGGAGGAACACTTGCACCATCTAGAAGTTGTCTTGAAAATTTTGCATGAACAATCTTTGTTTGCTAAGTTGTCTAAGTGTGAATTTGGGCTGAAAGAAGTTTTATATCTTGGGCACATCATTGAGAAAGATGGGGTGAAGGTTCACTTGGAAAAATTAAGAGCTATTCTTGAATGGCCATCACCCAAAAGCATCACAGCATTGAGAGGCTTCATTGGAATATGCACTTACTATAGAAAATTTGTGAAAGGGTTCTCTAAATTGACTTCTCCACTTACTGATTTGACCAAGAAGGATGCTTTCAAGTGGGATGAAGAGGTTGAAAAGGCCTTCCAAAAAATGAAAGAGGTAATGAGTAGCTGTCCAGTACTTGCATTGCCTGATTTTACTAAACCATTTGTCTTGGAATGTGATGCATCAAGAGAAGGGATAGGGGTTGCCCTAAAACAAAATCAACACCCCATAGCTTTTGAGAGCAGAAATTTGCAGCCACATGAGAAGCTCTATTATGTTTATGACAAAGAAATGTTAGTCATCACGCATGCCTTGACCAAGTTTAGACAATACTTGGTGGGAAACAAGTTTGTAGTCAAAACTGACCATAACAATTTGAAGCATTTTCTCACACAAAAGGACCTCAATGAAAGGCAACAAAAGTGGGTAAGAAAAGTACATCACAACATTGAGAGGCTTCATTGGAATATGCACTTACTATAGAAAATTTGTGAAAGGGTTCTCTAAATTGACTTCTCCACTTACTGATTTGACCAAGATGGATGCTTTCAAGTGGGATGAAGAGGCTGAAAAGGCCTTCCAAAAAATGAAAGAGGTAATGAGTAGTTGTCCAGTACTTGCATTGCCTGATTTTACTAAACCATTTGTCTTGGAATGTGATGCATCCGGAGAAGGGATAGGGGTTGCCCTAAAACAAAATCAACACCCCATAGCTTTTGAGAGCAGAACGTTGCAGCCACATGAGAAGCTCTATTCTATTTATGACAAAGAAATGTTAATCATCATGCATGCCTTGACCAAGTTTAGACAATACTTGGTGGGAAACAAGTTTGTGGTCAAAACTGACCATAATAGTTTGAAGCATTTTCTCACACAAAAGGACCTCAATGAAAGGCAACTAAAGTGGGTAAGAAAAGTACAAGCTTTTGATTTTGACATTGAATATGTTAAGGGAAAGAATAATATTGTAGCAGATGCATTATCTAGAAGACCATCATTTTCTCTTATGAACATTTCAAAAGATTGGAAAAATATGCTAATAGTTGAATATGCCAAAGATAGTTTTGCTTGTGGTGTGTTAGATGGGGTCATAGGTGATGATAGGTACAATGTTTTGGATGGTATCATCTACTATAATGATAGAATATACTTGGTCCATGGTTTGAATCTCAAGCACAATATTTTGAAGGAAGCTCATGACTCTCCTTTCGTAGGCCATCCTGGTTTTTTCAGAACATATAGGCAACTAAGGAAAAGGTTCTTTTGGAAAGGGATGAAAGAGGATGCTCTAAAATATGTGAATGAATGCAAGTCATGTCAGCAAAACAAATATGAACATACACATCCTACTGGTCTATTGCAACCATTTCCCATTCCACAACAAAAATGGGAAAGTGTCTCCATGGATTTTATCACAGGTTTGCCCAAGGCTTTGGGTAAGGAATGCATTTATGTTGTGGTGGATAGACTCACTAAATTTGATCATTTCTTTGTTGTTACATCATTGTTTACTGCTGCACAAGTGGTTGATGTATTCTTTAGAGAAATTTTCAGATTGCATGGACTTCCCAAGAACATTGTGAGTGATAGAGATAGAAGATTTATGAGCATCTTTTGGAAAGAACTTTTCAATTTGGTTGGCACTCAATTGACTCCAAGAACAAGCTATCATCCTCAAACTGATGCCCAAACAGAAAGAGTGAATCAATGGTTGGAAGGGTACTTGAGGAACTATGTTGGTGAGCAGCAGAAAACATGGGTGAAATGGCTACATTTGGATGAGTTTTGCTACAACACTACTTTCCATATGTCCATTGGCATGTCTCCTTTCAAAGCACTATATGGTTATGAAGCACTTAAATTTGTTGAGCACATCTTTGGTGATAGTAGAGCCCCAAAAGCTAAGGATTGGGTGGAGGAAAGTCAGGAGATTTTGAAACTCCTAAAAGACAATTTGCAGGTTGCCCAAAATCAGTAGAAACAGTATGTGGATCAACATAGAGTGGAAAGAAATTTTCAAGTGAATGATTTGGTCTATTTGAGGCTACAACCATATAAAAAAACATCATTGAAAGTGAAAGGATCAGAAAATCTCAAACCAAGATACTATGGTCCATACAAGATAGTTCAAAAAGTTGGGGATGTGGCTTATGAGTTGGAATTTCCGGAAGGGAGCAAAATCCACAATTTATTTAATGTTTCATGCCTTAAGAAGGCTATTGGTAAGAAAATATTTGTCTCAGAACCCCTCCCTCCATTAGCTGATGAAGGATAGCTCATACTTATTCCAAAAAAAAAAAAAAATTGAAGGCAAGAGAAAGGAAATTGAGGAGCAGAACCATAAGGGAGTATTTGGTACAATGGAAAGATTTTCCAAGTGAGGATGCTGCATGGGAGGAGGAACAAATTTTGCAGCATCATAATTTAGAATTGCTTGAGGGCAAGCAATCTTGGGTGGGGAGGACTGTAATGTCCCCATTCAAATAATTCTCAAGAAGAGAAAATTCCACCAATCTACTAGTTTCTTAGGTTGGGGTGGAGACATTGAATTTGGAATAAGGAGACTAATAAACCCCAAATGGAATTTAGCTTGACATAAATATATTAAGAGGGGATAAATAAATAGTTGTGATGAGAAAATAAGATGGCACTTGGTCATGGAGACACATTGGTGGTGTGGGACCCACACAAAGCTAGATTCTCCATGCCACATGGCATTCCACTCTCACCCATTCGAATCCAAGGTGGATTCCACTATTATTGGGGGAGTTGTAAGGGAATAATATTTGGCATGACTTAATGAGGTCAAAATGTAGAGGAAGAGTAACTCCCATGGAAGAGGAAGAGGCATTTTGGAGCTAGTGGGACACTTGGGCTAGATTCCCTAGCTTCTATGACACCAATGATGAAGATGCCTATGACACTTATGACAAAATCAGACCTGATGGATGACATATGACATACATGACATGTCAGGGATAAAAATAGCCTCCAAGAAGGCGCACAAGGGAGTTAGGGAAGCCAAAGAGACACCTATTCGAATTGAGTGAAGGAGGAGGCTAGAATTGGAGGGACAAGTGGCATACTTTGGAATCTCTTCCCAATTTGAGTTGGCATGAAGCTCATGGATGGAATTCGAGTTAAGGAAGCCTTAGGAAGTTTATAAAAGTTAAGAAAAAATAAAGAGAGTAGCTTTTTATGATTTTACATTTTGCATTTGGAGAGGAGAGCTAGTAGAGTGCTATTCTACTTGCCTTAGCACCAATTTCGAGGTGAAAGATTCTCATCCTAATTGGAAATTGGAGAGGACATTTAGAACTTTCATTTGGAGATACAATGGAGGATTTTTTTACAGGTTGAAGCTACAGGGAAGCTCATGGACACGCCTCTTTCAGCTTGCTTCTACAACCATTCTTCCATTTCTTGTCATATTCTTGCTCCTTGAGGAGAGGCGCACTTGGTGAGGTGATGATCTCTTTGGAATAGTTATTGAGGCCCCATATATTTTTAATCTGATATATATACTTTGTATTTACTTCTCAGAAGACTTTCAGATCGAAACTCCAAGATATTCCATGTATAAATGCTAAACTATAAATAAATGGTGTCATTTCCCCAATACCTTGTTACTTGCACTTGAAGTGGTATCAAATTTGAATGGTTCAGTCAAAATACGATATAATATTATTGTATGGAGCACCATTAATATGATGAACAAGTTTCATATTCATTAGAGAAGCATTGGGAGAAATATTCTTAAGTTTCATGACCATTTGTGAAGATTTACTATCATTTCCCCCTCTATGTTAAAGCTAGTATACAAACATCTGATTTATGGAAGTTGCAGAAGCCTATAGAAACTAATTTATTATGAATTGGGGATATCATTGAAGTACTTTATCAGTACCATGTCTCTTTTCTGAAATTTGGGAAGGTCTTACAGTGTTTGGGAAGCCATCTTTGTCCCCTACCCTTGGGGGTTTTGAACCTCGATTTGACTAGTAAAGTTCCCTATTTTTCCCTGATTATAAATAAATATTGCAGAAGTGTTTTAAGAGTGTCCAAGAATCCATCATCCTCATTTACATTTCTGAATACCTTCCAAACTCATTTAGACCCAATTTGGAGCCATTTGGAAGCAGTTGAGTCAATACTAGTCTAAGGGTCGAATTGGTCAAACTTTGCAATTTTTCCTAGTTTTTGCAAATTCTTAAAAAAGGACACTACAGACTATCCATGGAACTTATCCATCGTCTAATAGCTCGGGGGATATACACTCTTCATCACATACACCACAAGGGCTCAGCTCGTGATGACTTTGGTAGATGGCTAGATGTTGGTCAACTTGGTCTCTACGGTGAGATGGCATTGGAATGGGCTACATATGTAAAATATATGTACAGGGAAAACATCCACCTCATGGAATGTCTGGACTTGATCCGATGGTCATGGAACCTAGCAGATGGATCTATCAACTCTAGAATCGCCTATCAAGCTAACATGTCTATGGTTACTGTGGACTACAAATGGTGGTATAAGGCCATCTGGAAATGGAATATCCCCTCAAACTTAAAATATTTTATATGGTTGGTGATGGAAGACAAAATTTTGACCTGGGTCAATATTCAGAAACGCGACATTCAGGGTCCAAGTATCTTCCCTTTATGCAAACTTGGTGAATATTCGGGGCAACATTTGTTCTTAAACTGCTCCTTTTTTGTTAATGTTTGGAAACTTATTCATCTATCCATCACTGATACTGATTCTTGGCGGGGATTTTCAATTTGGGGCCGTTTTTGGTCTTGGTTCACACAAAACAAGTCTCATGGAGAACTTGCATGCTTCGATATATGGGAAATTTGGAAAGCGCGTAATTTATATATGTTAGAAGATAAACTGGTTGCTCCGGAATGGGGCACTCAAATTGCATCTGCTGCCTTCTTTGAGCGTCTGATTCCTATGGTGAAACCACTACAGCGCCATTAATGTTCTCTTTCAACATACATGAGTAGGGTGTGTTGTTGGGCTTAATTTGATGGGGCTTCCCAATCAAATGCTTCTTTTTGTTGTGCGGGTGAAGCCATTTTTTGAAATCAGTGTGATAAATTCCTCTTGTGGATGAACTGCGGCGTGGGGACTAATACAAAAGGAGAGCTCCTCACTCTTTGGATGGTCCTCTAGTTTTCCAAGAGACATCACCTCGCTCTACAGGAAATTGTGGGAGACTCTTAGGTGATTATAAATTGGGCAAGGGGAGTTTCTTCTCTTCAGGTTATGATTTTGACTCCGTGGATGTGCCAGATAAATTTCTTTCTTAAGGAGATTCCTCAGATCTCATTGAAACATATATTTCGAGAGAAAAATTCTCCAGTTGATTCACTCTCACTGCTTGGTCTTTCTGTTGCTCCTGATCGCATACATTTCGAAAGATGGTAGGGGAATGTTTTGATTCAGGTTGACTGTTAGCCACTCTTTCTATAATTATTTGCATTTTTTATTTTTTTTGAGATCACCTTATTGGTCTCTTTTTTTCCTGGGTTGGATGCCGTTTCCATCCCCGCGACCTGTATTTTTGGTCTTTTTCATTGTTTTCTTTTTTCCATTGTAACTCTGTAATCTCTATTATGTTGTTGTTATCCGGTGATCGTCTATCTTGTCCTGGCATTGGTGGACCTACATTGGGGATGGATGTATCCCATGGTCCGCTTTTCTTTTCTGGCTGTTGGTTGTGGCATCTTTGGTTCTATTTGTTGCTCTCTGTCATTTCTGGATATGGAGACAGGGTCTGTGTACTGTAAGGTTTTGGCCTCATTTGGATGTATCTCTGTTATCATACTTTTTATTAATACAAAGTATTGTCTGTTTTTTCGTGAAAAAAGAGTAGTTGGTATTTTGGAGGGAATATGAGTTAGCTCCATCCATGTCTATGCTCAATCAAAGGCTCCATATTTCATCCTTGAATATAGGAGGTCATGTATCCTCTATATGCTTCATGGCTATTTAATCTATTAGGATTCACATAACTCCTAGCTCGCTTCTGTGAGACGCATGCCACACTTGCAACACGACTAATTATTTGAAATGAAATAGACTTTGAATCCTTTGGATCATAAGCATGGACCTAAATATATTATGTAGAAAACCATGTGCTTTAGCCCTATTTTTTTTTGGGTACCTGTCATGCCTACATTTTGGACATATCTCTATTTTTCTATATGCACTTCTCTATAGAATATAATCATTCTGACATGCATGGTATAATATTTACTCAATGTCCAACCTTCTCAAAAATTTCTTTGCCTCTTCATAGCTATCGGGAAAGAAATTTTCACTTAGAAGTACCTTATCTTTGAGTAACCTGCAATTATTGGGAAATATAAATGTACACTATCATCAAGCATGTATAAAATTGACGATTAACCATTTTTATTGTATGACAATATTCATCAAAATATAGGGGACTTAATGGTTAGTTACATCAAGAGTACCTAGAAACACACATTTAACATACCATATATTTGTTTCAAGTTGTACACTAACATTGTTAAATCCCTAGTTTGGTAGATTTTTACCCATGTCCAAAGAGAGGGGTGGTGGAAGTAAATTTCAAGCTTTCGAATAAGGTATCCATGATGTGAGCATCATCCTCTAGCTCATCTTGTTGGAATGCATATAAAAAAATTATCTCCATGACACTTGTATCTCATAAGAAATCATCCATACCAACCTCTATTCCATTGCATTCATTGCCAACATGTGAAGAAACGATGTTATTGTAGACATTCTAAATTGGCGACTTAAGACACAGTGGGAATTAAAGTTTAGCGATTGATTCAACCATGCTTGGTATGCTTCCTCTCCAATCTATGCTCATTTACAATCCTTCTCTTGATTTGACATTATAGTGGGGTGCAATAGAAGATGATAGATAGGTCATTTGTTGTTAGAATTATGAGTGCAAAAATATTGAATATTACATCAATGATATTAGTAAATACAATGCATTTAGTACGTTTAAACATTATACCAAATAAATTTTAGTAGCATGGATATTTTTTACAATAATACATGTGCAACTAATGGGTGAATCCATGAATATGGGTAACACTTTTTTGGCCAAAATTGACAGTGAAAATTCAATTTTTTACTCATTTATTAAATCAAAGGATGAATCTCTCAAAATTCATATAAGCCTAGACAAATTGTAGTGAATTATGTTGTCTTTCTGCCTATATTTTTAAATAATAATAATATTATTATTTAATATGCCACAAATGCATTTAATGATAGGTTTGTTCTTGTAAATTTCACGAAAAGTTAACAAGTGCCTTGTGTGCACGTAAAATAATTTAGTGATAAATGCATTTTTTTTTTAAATATGAACATAATATACACAAAATGCAGTGGGGCGCACATATTTTTATTTAATTTATGTTGGAAAATTATATTTTTTATTATTTGTCGTTAAAATTTTAATTGCATTCTGTACACATGTGTGTGCACATAAGCGTTTTTTACTAGTTACAAAAATAAAAAATAAAAACAAAAAAACAAAAAATACCCTTTTGAAGAGCATGCATAGGTCTAGGGCGTATATATTTTTTGAAATTTTTTTGTTGTTTACTTTTTATGTTGTTGATTTTTCTTTACGTTGATTCGAAGTTATGGACATGGTTTTGTAAGTTTCAAAAGAAAATAAAAAAATATCATATAAACTCAGAAACCCGTGAATTATATGTCAATGGATAGATGGTTCATTGAAAAATCCATCGGTATGAAGTCTACCTCCTAAGGTGCATCCCAGGATAGGGTTTAGGCCTGACAAAGAGACCAGTAAAAATAAATTTGCAGAAAAGGGGGCTAAAAGCCTATTTTAAAGCCCTCGATCGAGTTAATAAACTCGATGGAGGATTTTAAAAACCCCGATTGAGAGTTTGTGTGCATTTTTTAAATACCTCAATCGAGGGTTTATATGTGGTTAACTGGAAGCTCGCTTGATCTAATACCTCGACTGAGATATTAGCTAGATTGAACTTTTAAAAACCTCGATCAAGCATTCAAAAAATGTTGGATTGAGCTTATTAGCTCGATTGAGCTGTTGTTTACCAACTTTTTCATTGATTCCGCCTTGCTTCCTTCCCTCTAACCATACCCGTGAATTATCTGCCCACCTTTTGCATTTAATAAACTAAATTGTGTAAACAATTCTATAAAACACACATATAAACTCAAATTGATCAATTGTAACTCCATTTTTTGCCTCTTGAGTGTCTCACAATGTACATTTTTATAAAGATTCAAAAGGAAATTGGACATTTTCATTTCTTATTCAACAATCAACATGGGAAACAAGAAACGTTGAAGTAGGAAACATGATTGTGATCAAATTAATGAAGAAGAAATATGAGAAAAGGCCAAAGAAAGGATGAAGTGATGATGAGAAATATTGAGAGAGAAACAAGAAGAGAATGGAGTTCAACCCTTGGTTGATCCAGCTCCAATTGAGATCCATATCGGTATTTTTCTTACTTCATTCTTCAAATGCTAATTATTTTAAACAAGTTTCTTAATTCTTACTTCTTACCCCATTCTTTCAATTATCATGTTTCAAAATTAATTACAATTATCATGTTGAAATTAGTTACAAAATTATCACATTGATTAATTAGTAGTCATTGGATTTTTAAGATATTATACGATTTTTATTGGTCACAATTTAATTTAATTTACTTGATTTATTATTGGTCACAATTTAATTTAATTTACTTGATTTATTATTGGTCACAATTAATTTTATATACTAAATAATGTAGTGAAATGTTCATGCGTGCATTAAATGTTATTAAAGAATATCATTGCATGCTAGTGTAACTAGTATCAATCTATATAGCAAAAAATTGTGTGTTCTCAAAATTTCCATGTAGTGTTAAACTTTATTCCTCAAGGTTGGTTTTGATAGGACTTCAAATATCATAGTGGAATTCAAATATGTATACATGTGAAAAGAAAAAAAAGAAGTTAGAATTACCTTGCAAATGTTTATTTATGTATATGATTCATCCTTAAACTAGAGGTAATGTGCATGCAATTTCACACATAAAATGATAGATCACGGGATATGTATTGTAAATTACTTCCTTGGGATGGAGGTTGGAATAAAATTTTAGAATACACTTAAAATTTAGATAAAAAATAGTACATAAATTTAAAATTAAATGATTGCAAAACTTAGTACATAGGTTTGTGGGCCCATTTGTAAACCTTGAAAATATCTTCACTTTTCATTTTATAGAACTTTCACAATGTCCACTTGAATTTAAATGTGTAATACTCCATGTACAATGGATATTGTAAAATTGTTAAATACATAACGGTACACTCCTCCTTTTAAAATGTACCATGGGTAGTAAATTATGACCTCTTAAGATATAAGAAACCCATGTTTAATAAATTATGTGATTTCATTTTCACTTAAAGCCTTAATATTAATCTCTATTTAATTTAATAAAGAATAGATAAAATGTTTAGCTTTTATACATATTAGATTAACTAATAGAAAAATTGTATAGTTTTCATATATTATATAGATTTGGAGTGATAAATCTTCCAATTTTATTAAATTTGTAATTTTATTAAATTTGTAATTTTATTAAATATATAATGGTACACTCCTCCTTTTAAAATGTACCATGGGTAGTAAATTATGACCTCTTAAGATATAAGAAACCCATGTTTAATAAATTATTTAATTTAATTTTCACTTAAAGCCTTAATATTAATCTCTATTTAATTTAATAAAGAATAGATAAAATGTTTAGCTTTTATACATATTAGATTAACTAATAGAAAAATTGTATAGTTTTCATATATTATATAGATTTGGAGTGATAAATTTTCCAATTTTATTAAATTTGTTCTATTTATATCAATTAAATTTGTTTTGTTTTCAATTAAAATTCAAAGCATAGTTAACATAATCAATAAGTTCTTCTAGTGTAGAGTACTAAATTTTATTATTTTAAAATGTAGAAAGTAGGGATTTGTATTGTCATGTATGTTCATACATTATTAGATTAAAAGTCCGCTTATTTTATTGCACAATCTTAAATTGAAATGCGCATATATTAAATAAATGTGCTTATTCACTCTTTTGAAATGTTTTAAAAAAGTTTGTATCATATTTGGTTATTATTTAACATGTACACGTATATAATCGATATAATTTAACTTGGATAGATTATTTTTTAGTAATGAAGCGAAGAAAACCGTTAAAAAAACAACCACAACAACTTAATCCAACCGACATAATTTCTTGACAAAAGGGAACAAAATAATTTGTTAATATAAGGTAGGATTGTTGATAGGCATCCATATAATGCCCATAAATATTTTATCATCTGAAACATAGTTGTTGTCTATAAGGAACCTTTTGTTGATGTATATGTAACTTCGGAATGTATTTCACATATATGCATATTGTATTCCTATAGAGATGTTAGTATTCCTCTATATGGAAGTGTCGTCATTTATATTGTAAGTGTCGTAACTTATACTTGATGGGTTATTAGACCACCTTGTTGAAGTCGGCCCTGTATAAGTCATGTGGGTCAAAGGGTTATCAGACCACCCTATTGGGGGTCGGCCATGTGGGTCAAAGGGTTATTAGACCACCCTAGTGGGGGTCGGCCCAGTCAGCATTATGTTAAGTGGTTAAGTTGAGGCCGACCTAGTTGAGTAAAGGTCAAGTCAAGTTAGTGTATAAATAGAGAGTGTGTCTCTCTCATTTTACACATTCTATTCTCTCACTCACACTTGGGAGAGTGGCGCACTTGTGGAAGAGGAGGCTCTGCTTCTAAGAGAATACTATCTCTTGTATTCTGGTTGTATCATTGCTCTATCTATTTCTGAGGAAGTTATTGGGGTTTTTCACCTTTATGGTTTTCCCCAAGTAAACTTTGTGTCTCTTGTATGCTTGCATTATTGTGTCCATGATTGATATGCCGTAGATTTGCTGTACATGTTGTTCTCTCAGTTAAGATCCTAGATCAGATTGAAGTAAATTATGAAAATTTAACATGGTATCAGAGCTAGCCTGAAAGAAGGCATGATATGGCATGTATGACACTTGTTGCACTTACGATGCTAGGGCTTGATATAGCAAAAACCAGTCATCGTAGCACTTTCGCTATAAATCTGTTTTGGAAAAGTTTTCGGATATGAAACTTTTACAGGTCGAAGATCAGATCCACATGTACCTTGTGTCCAAAGGACAACCTCTAATTCGTTGTACTTTGTGATTTATGATCTGTACAATATAGGGTTTCTGCCTCTTCCAGATTTGAGTCAAAATCAGGTGAACTTGGGAAAAAGGTCATAACTTGGGCTAGGAAGCTCCAAATGAAATTTAATAAAAAGTGACAAGTAGTACACAAAATGAACTATCTCAGGAAAAAATTTCAGAGGCCGAAGTTGAACCAGTGACACGTGGCACGCCGTACAAGTTCGCTCTCATGTATTATCCCATAAACAGGTCATGTTACGACACTTGGTATAAATCTCTCTCAGAGAATCCAATTGAGGTCAGACCTGTCGAGATGGAAAGATAACAGGTCGGGCTATCTTAGAAAAAAATTTCAGAGGCCGAAGTTGAAACAGTGACACGTGGAAATCCATACAAGTTTGCTCTCCTGTATTATCCCATAAACAGGTCACGTTGCGACACTTGGCATAACTCTCTCTCTCAGAGAATCCAATTGAGGTCATACCTATCAGGATGGAAAGATAACAGGTCGGGTTATCTCAGAAAAATGTTTCAGACCCTGTGGATCAAAAAGTTCAGAGTTACACCAGAAACAATCATGTACATATTTCTGTCAAAACAGAATTATTTTTTAGTACCTTCATTCATGGCTTCAAAGAAAGTTGGAATTTTTGTAATCAGAGACCACGGCTGGATGCTGCTCATCAAAATCGAAATTTAGAGACCAAGATCATATTTTTTGGTTGGGTAGAAGTCCGGGCTTGATCAAACCCCAGTTCGGGACTTTGATCGGAAAGATGGAAAATTAGGGCTTCTGCAAAAATTGGAATTTTGGAAATCTGTGACCACGGCTGGAAGCTCCTCAGAAAAATTGAAGCTTAGAGTTTTGAATCAAATATTTTGGTTGGGTGAAGCTTCGGGAAACTCAAACCCTAATTCAGGGTCCTCCCGAGTGAATCCAGAAATCTAAAAGGCAATTTTGAGGGGTGAAACTTTGTAGTTTTCAAATTCTGAATATACCAACTTGATCAGCTCATCAAGGCACATATTTCTATCCTTTCGGAAGTTTGAAATTCAAAGTTTGAATTTTTGGGGTTTCTTTGACAAACCCTAATCCAGCTCCAGGTCCAGTTCTTGCCAATCAAGTGGATTGGGTTGATCCTAGAAGAAGATGGATTGGTCACCTGCATAAGTGAAGAAGTTCTTGTCTCAGAGGGAGATGAGGCTAAGGCCTTCCATAAGAAGATTACAAGCAATCTTGACAGGTATGGCTTACAGGTATGTTTCATGGTTAAGTTTATCATATGTTTGTCTTCATATCATTACAGTACAATCTTGATTAATTACTTGTCGTATCACCTTAATAGAACATATTCATTGATTAAGGTTTTGACACTTATGATTGTACTAATGCTTTGTGATGTTGTATGAGGTTTATAATGTTTGCTAACACAAAAGGTACACCAAGAAAGTCAAATCATGTTCTACTTCAAGAACATATGCTCATGGTGACATGAAGACAAAGATTCATCCATTGTCATGGATCACATAGAAGATCTACTTTCGAGGTATGTATAACTTGGTTCTACAATGGTTAACTTATGAGACATGCAGGTTACTAGCACAAGTCACTGAAGAGAACCAGAAGACATTATGCGGGTATGTTAGACATAACTAGCTAGCATGCTAATCCATGTATGTTTTTCCTATATCAATCTAGAATCCTACCTTGTGTTAGGATCTTATACTATTGTGTTGTTGATAATGATTATTCATGAAGTCATAGGTTTGAATAATCATGGTTGTATGCATATTATGTTTATTACCATAATTGATGACATGACTAACCAGAAGAATCATGAAGGTATAGGTTTGAATAATCACGGGTTTTATGCATATTATATCTCTTATCTTGATTGATGATTCAACTAACCAGAAGAGTCCTATGATCAAATAAGAATATGTATGAGTAAAAGAAGACTTCCCTGAAACCTTGAATACTAATGTTTATTATTTGTGAATGATCATGAATATACATGTTTAAGATTATTGTGTTTTGATAGTATTGAGATTATACTAATAAATGTGTGATTATGTATGAGACCTCAAGGATAACACAATGATGATACTAATAAGCATGCATAGTGATTAAGGATGGATGTAAGTTCAAGGACAGTTAATCCAGGAAGCAAAGATCAAGAGGGAGCACACTCTAGTTGTTCCTGCAAGAAAGCAAAGGAGCACACTTCAGTAGTTTCTGCAAGGATGCAGATATTCAGAGGGAGTTGACCACTTCTCACAATCCACATAAGAATGGAGTTGCAGAAAAGAAGCAAAGACTGAGAGGGAGTCAACCCAACAAACAAACAAAGATAAGTATTTGAATTGTCATTACTTGCATATTTTATTGTTTAAATAATACTGTTCAATAATGTATATATTGATGTTCCTAGAATTAGATTGTGTATTATGCATATTAGAATAGTTGCATTAATGAACAGTATACTACTAATATGCATGGGTAAGTGGCCTATGGCACTATACAACATTCCATTGCTACTTATCTCGAATGAAACCTCTTTGCTGACATGTTGGGAGTTGTGCACACTCTTAACAATGTTTTGGTAGAGATTGGAAGGCATCTAGAAAGTTACGGGATATGGATAAATGTCGTATTGAAGCATTGGCTAAGATAATTGCATGAATGTATGACATATTTCTTTATGTGTAAGAATTTGTTCTGAAAACTATGAGATGTTTTCTAATCATGCAATTTAACTTGTTGTGTAGGAAAGATCGTATGCCATCACCTACAAAAGAAGAACTACAACATTTGTTCAGCAACAAAATTATCTATTGAAGATATTGAAGTTCCCAGGATATGGGAAGAATGCCATGATCCGTCGATCATGAAGAATGATGTTTGGGATGTAGTCCCAAGACCTGAAGGGAAGTTTGTTATGACTTCCATATGGATCTATCAATATCAAGCATGCTGCAGATGGCAGCATAGAGAAATATAAAAGTGATGAAATATAAGATACACCAGATGGATTTCAAGACAGCTTTCTTGAATGGTGTAGTTGAAGAAGAAGTGTATGTGGAGCAGCCACTTGGTTCTGAGACACATGACAGGGAGTCATATATGTGCAGAACTTGGGTATGATGCACCACTTTCTAGGTATGGAGGTGTGGCAGAGTGCAGATGGAATCTTCCTTGGACAAGGGAAGTATGCAGTAGAGATCCTGAAGAGGTTCGGGATGATGGACTGCGAGGCTATGGCATCGAACCTGAAGCTTCTGTGTGATGCTTCATCTGAACTAGTTGATGTCACTATGTATCGTCAGATGATTGGGTCCTTGATGTACCTGACGAACATGAGACCAGATATTTGCTTTGTGGTGAACACATTGAGCCAGTTCCTGACAAATCCGAGGAGTGTTCACCTGGTTGCTGTAAAGTATATTCTGAGGTACCTGAAAGGTACAGTGGATTATGGGCTCAAGTATGAAGTGAATCAAAAGTTTAACCGGTTATGTTGATTCAGATTGGGAAGGCAGTGCTGCAGATAGGAAGAGCACATCGGGGTGCTGCTTCAGTATGGGATCAGGTGTGATCTCTTGGTTCAGCAGGAAGCAGTCCTGCGTAGCACTGAGTACAGCTGAGGCAGAGTATGTTGCATCCTGTTCAGCTAGTTGTGAGGCAGTATGGCTACGTAAGCTACTGTCTGAGTTATTTGATCTCCCATTGGATGCTACTGGTATCTTTTGTGATAACCAGAGTTGTGTGAAGCTGTCCGAGAACCCAATGTTTCATGACAGGTCGAAACACATAGAGATCAAATATCACTATATCAGGGATATGGTGCAGAGAGGAGCTGTGAAGCTCCTGTACATTGCGACGGATGAGCAGATTGCATATGTGCTGACGAAGCCACTAGCCAGGGTGAAGTTCGAGTACTTCAGGGAGAGGCTTGGTGTTCTTCAGATTTATGACACTTCGAGGAAGAAGTGATGGACACATTTTCAGAAGCCATTCCAAGCATGTTGGAAGGAGGATCCTTCACATGGCTGTGGATGTAAGCGTTGGATGATGAGCATCAGGACGATGCTCCAGTTACTGCTCTGTATACGCATCATGTTGGATGCTAGATATGATCAGTTGGATCATTTATATATGTACGCATCATGTTGGATGTTGGATATGATCAGTTGGATCATTTATATGTATATGTATGTACACATCATGTTGGATGCTGGATATGATCGGTTGGATCATTTGTATGTATTTTGTATATGCATCATGTTGGATGCTTGGACCATGTATCTGTATATGTATCAGGTGGATACATTATATGATCAGGTGGATCATGTATGGTGATATGTATCATGTATTTGTATTTGTATCAGGTGGATACACTGTATGATCAGGTGGATCATGTATGATGATATGTATCAGGTAGATACTTGGTATGCATTAGGTAGATGCATTGTATGATCAGGTGGATCATGTATGGTGATATGTATCATGTATTTGTATTTGTATCAGGTGGATACACTGTATGATCAGGTGGATCATGTATGATGATATGTATCAGGTAGATACTTGGTATGCATCAGGATGATCATGGATGACGAGCTTCAGGATGTTGCTCCAGATGACATGCAGCAGGATGTTGCAGTGATGATGATCAAGATGATCATGTGTACATTAGGATGATGTATGGTGAGTATTAGGTTGATACTCTGTGGCTGTGGAACAGGTTGTGCAGATAAGCATGTAACTTGTGCCCTGGGAGATTTGGAGATAGTCTTTCAAGGTTTTGCCTATGGCATGTAATTTGTACCCTGAGATATCTGGCAAATGCTCTTTCGAGGTTTTGCTTGGGAGGACATATAATTTGTGCCCTGGGAGATTTGTAGATAGTCTTTCGAGGTTTTGTCTATGGCATGTAATTTGTGCCCTGGGATATCTGGCAGATGCTCTTTTGAGGTTTTGTCCTATGGCATGTAATTTGTGCCCTGGGAGATTCAATAGGTTGAGCCGTGTGCTCGTAATCAGTCCTGGGATTCTCTTTCGAGGTTTTTCCATGACCACATGTAATTTGTGCCCTGGGAGATCCGATAGGTTGAGACTTGTGCTCGTAATCAATCCTGGGAAGCTCTTTCGAGGTTTTGTGGTGACCACATGTAATTTGTGCCCTGAGAGATCCGATAGGTTGAGCCTTGTGCTCGTAATCAGTCTTGGGATTCTCTTTCGAGGTTTTGTGGTGGGGTCACATGTAATAAGTCCTGGAGATCTAGACAGGATGAAAAAGGCCTCATATACTCTTTAGGGTTCTTGCTAGTCAAGAGACTCTTTTAAGGTTTTGTGACGCACGTAATAAGTCCTGAGATTTCCACAGTATGGCCAGTGATGACGAAGACCTGCAGGTGGTGGGCCTACATCCAGTATGAAAAAGGACTGGCTCTGTAGAACTTCCTATGATGAGTAGATTCAGAGATTGATTGAGATAGCAACAGCAGTGACGATGATCTAGAGAAGATGACTTGTGCTAGAAGACCTGTGTCGAGAAATACCTTCCTAGTTAAGAGGGAGTGTTGATGTATATGTAACTTCAGAATGTATTTCACATATATGCATATTGTATTCCTATAGAGATGTTATTATTCCTCTATATGGAAGTGTCATCATTTATATTGTAAGTGTTGTAACTTATACTTGATGGGTTATTAGACCACCTTGTTGGGGTCGGCCCTGTATAAGTCATGTGGGTCAAAGGGTTATTAGACCACCCTATTGGGGGTCGGCCATGTGGGTCAAAGGGTTATTAGACCACCCTAGTGGGGCTCGGCCCAGTTAGCATTATGCTAAGTGGTTAAGTTGAGGCCGACCTAGTTGAGTAAAGGTCAAGTCAAGTTAGTGTATAAATAGAGAGTGTGTCTCTCTCATTTTACACATTCTATTCTCTCACTCACTCTTGGGAGAGTGGCGCACTTGTGGAGGAGGAGGCTCTGCTACTAGGAGAAGACTATCTCTTGTATTCTGGTTGTATCATTGCTCTATCTATCTCTGAGGAAGTTATTGGGGTTTTTCACCTTTATGGTTTTCCCCAAGTAAACTCTGTGTCTCTTGTATGTTTGCATTATTGTGTCCATGATTGATATGCTGTAGATTTGCTGTACATGTTGTTCTCTCAGTTAAGATCCTAGATCAGATTGAAGTAAATTCTGAAAATTTAACACCTTTAAAATCTCTTCATCATCAAGTGGAAAATAATTCCCGGGGAAGGAAGCACCATGCCAGAGGAGGTAAAACCTGAGGTAATGTGTTTATGTTCTCTTAGAGGGGCTATCCATCACCTGTTCAAAAGAGGCAACACAATATCGTTCAACAGATATCTTCTTTCGTCCCACTTGACGAAGTTTCTTAGCGGTCGAAACATAGGATATATAACCTATAGGTTACTATCATGGGATGTCGATGATACCTGGATTGGATTTTGTTGGCCATTGGTATTTCTCCTAGCGCCCATCATTATAACCAATCATTGGTTACCTTCACGGGCCGACATCTCCAACGATTCACAACTATCAACACGAGATCCTTTAGAAGGCCCAATTATAGTTTGAGTGGAAGGACGCTAGGTCATAGGGACCTATTTACATTTTATTTTGCGGATATGTTACATGATAAATTTTTGAAATATAACTATATAAATTGGACAAAAAATCCGATTCCAACATGGCAAGAGATATGGACAAAAACTCAAAGGACATAAGATATTATATAATGATATCTAAAATAGAACTATGAAGAGATTGAACAAAAGTGAAAAGTGTAGTTGACTTCAAATGGCATGGCTAGAAAAAGAGAATAAAATTTTAAACATGACCCCAAGTGGAGTTGGAATGGATTTCATTGCAGCACTGACACCTCTAGGAAGTCCAGGTAAAGTTACTTTTAGGGAAATATTGACTAATGGAAGGAAACAATATAAGAGAACATTAATATTATTACTATGAAATGGAATTAGGAATGAAATATTTGGGCTTGGCTAGATTTTCTCAAGGTAAGTGGAGCAACAATACTATGTGAGCAATATATGTGCACATGAAACTCAAATTAAGTAAAATATTGTTGCATGGTCAAATTGCCCTTGAGGATAGTGGAAGACAACAATGTTACCCAATTGATCATGTAACATGAAAGATGTTGATGGAAGCCATGTAGTCATAAGAACCCCTTCAACCATATTTAAATACCCTAAAGTTTCATACATTTTATTGTGATGTTTGAATGCATTTGAAATAGTCATGGGTGATACCATAGTCTTTGAATGCTTTCTACTCCGATTCTATTTTTTTCCTTCATATGAACAAAAGTCCCTTATTTGGTTAGAGTCGAACTTTCAAAAATTCGATTGGACTATATGCATGGATAGATCCTAATCATTTGTCATAGGACCTTTTTCCCTCTCACACAACTTCAAGAGTAATTGGGAGCTTCACTGGGTTTGTAAGAGGAGGAGATTGCTTAGAATACCTTATGGACCTTGCCGCAGGAGAAGAGTTCGGGAACCCGAGTCATGTTCGTATAGTTAGAGAGCATGTTAGAAATACTATCAAGTTGCATTTTGAACAACACTCAGTCATCACACAAGCTCAAATCCTACATGGATTTCTAAAACATAAAAGACTGAAAGATGCCACAAACCTATTGGGTTTTAAATATGCTAAAGGTAAAAGGGAACATGCCACTGTGGCAGAAAACATTACGAAGGCATTATCTTTGTTTGGAAAATCATGAAAACTTGATATTTGAGCTTCTCACAGGGCAATTACAACTGCTATTGTGGCACCAACAAACTCAATAAGTCGAATGGTGACAACAATGTCAAAATTGCTCCATATTTCAAGAAAAACATTGTACAAATATACTAAATTCAGGGTCCAGAAAGATGAAAACAATGAAGTTGTTTGTTGGGATCTTATTTGCAGGAAACCCTATTGAGACAATCTTTATGAATGCGTTAGAGAGAAGGTGGTATAGTTTTGGTACAACCATTCACATGCTATAATAGATCGAAAACATGTCTCATGGCAACGTTTATCTAGAGGCATTTATGTTGATCACTGTAAGCATGTTATGGAGATGACATGAGTTGCATTGTTTGAGGAATTCCAAGAGACCAATCCCGATGTCAAGATCTCAATTAACATGTTTGAAAAACTAAAACCATGGAATATTAGGTCGAACAAAATTCGTGACACTTCTTGTTGTCGATACCATGTTAAATTCTAACTCTATTTTTACACATTTATAGACTTTTGCAAAAGATAGTCTGAACTAGATCCTCCCATGGTGTGAGATTTTGTTTCTAAAATACCGTGCAAAAGGAATCATAAGGATGTGTTTTTCAACAAAATATGTGTAGGTGGAAAAAGATTCCTTGAATGTGGTAATTTGGAACTGTTCCATAATAATTTCCCCATCGATCCAAGACACTCTGGATTGTCAGATATCACAGTTACATGGAAGAGATATGGGTATGTAACCATGGATGCATCGTCTTCCTCAGTTATTCCATCTAAAAGGATCGATTTGCTTGAGGACAAAATTCTTATTTCAGCGTTCATGGAGAAGTTCCAAAACGATATTATAAATACATCAAACACTCTCATAGTTCCAGGTGGCAAGCTTCTGAATTCAATCATTCTAGTGAGGTATTCGAGCCAGGAACAATATTATTAGCGGTAGAATTCATTGAGAACTACACATTTGCTCCCTATATTGAGATACAAAGTGAGTACTACCACTTTGACTAGGTGTCTATATTCGTACATGTTTTGTACAAACATGCTAAGGCGAGCATTGATGGAAAGGATAGTACTCTTCAGTCACACAATGTGATTAAAGAGTACCATTTTTATGTGAGTGATGATCGTGACCATCACACATTGTTCGTTCAACACTCCTTTGGGTTGATTTACGACTCATTCATAAAGAAAGGGGTGTCATTTATAGAACATTGGAGTTGGTCATATGGGTGTGTGGGGAAGTTCAAATCGTCACGCTCTTTTTACTAGTTGAGACACCTTCATAAAGAGATAAGAGTCCAACATACTTGGATTTTTTTTGAAAGAGGGAACGGAAATGGTAAGCACGATGGTGCAGGTGCTTGTGTGAAATAAACACTTAGGAGGTACCAGATGAATCATGGTGCCACCTGAATCAAATCATCTGCAGAAGTAGTTTATTGGTGCAAACTGCATTTGGGACATCAAAAATAGGAAAGGTTGGTGTGCAGGTAAGAGACTACGTTGTGTAGTTGAAGCTCACATTTTGAATGTGCTTTGAAACATAGACTTAGTTGAAAATTATATATGTGATACATTTATTTTGATGCAGGTTCTTTTGGAATGTTTCCCTTTGCAATGTGAATAGATCTATGCCTTGTTATTGTGAGACTATACTTGGAATGAGGGAATTACCCTCCATTCAGAGTAAAGGCATGTGAAACATATTTTCCATTGAAACGAGGAAGTATGTGTGTTTTTACAAGTTCTGTATCGATGAAAATGGATGCAAGCTTGAAGACTATGAAAATATTTGACATGTGAAACAACGTAAATATGTCCCTCTTAACCCAAAGGGTGCACATCCAATTTTGACATGGCAATAGATGCACACTGAAGTGGCTATGGTATCATTAGATCATGACAAGGTTTCTAGCCTAGTTAGGGAAGGTACACAACTTAACATTAACGAGAATTTACTCATTATATACATCACATGCTTTTATTTGGAATGTTTGATTAAACATTCAAACTTCCAAACTTGTACTTGAATGTATATACATTTGATTAACACAAATTATTTTTGTGGTAGGTGATGTATTTGTTGTCATTGCACCCCCAAGCAATGAAGAGAACGTCACATAATATTTAATGTGGTGTACTCAAATTAAAACCAGGTTGGTGTGGCCCTACAGGGATGGAGAGTTCACCTACCAAATCAGAGACCTAGTTGTGATGGGCCACTTTTTTGAAAAAGTGAAAAAACAAGGGAATTATATTAGTTACCGAGACCTTATTTCTAATTATATATCTTTCTAGTACAATCATTTAGTGGTGGTAGCTCAGATATATCTCATGGAAATCAAGGTGAAGAGCAGTAGACCAAATAGATTGAAGATGGTAGAAGTTGACCATGACTATATTATGGAGACTTTCAATCCTATAACCCATTGGCCAGCAAAATAAACTGCACATGTACTATGGAGATTTGCATTCTGATTTTGTATCAATATTTCACATGGTATAAATGGTCCTTTTATCCATCTTAAATTTAGATTTAAATGTTCATTTTATAATAAAATATTGTCTTCATCCCTAAAAATAAGTGTATTATAAACTCATAACCATGAATTGGTAGTTTCTTAAAGAGTAATTGTACAATTGTAATTTGTAAATGTGAAATTTTGTAAATTGTAATTGTAATTATAACGGTAGATCGTATATTGTAAAATGCAACTGTAATTGTGACTTGTAGATTGTAATTTGTATTTTTTTTCTATTGTAATTTGTAATTATAATTGTAGATTGTAAATTGTAAACTTTAATTCTATTTGCTATTGTTTTTTTTTGTAAGTTGCAGACTGAAATTTAATTAACAGAAACCAAATATACATCTAGAGCCGAAGAGAGTTTTGTAGATTGGGGAGGCCTCAGGTAATGAAGCCACCATCCCAATTACTCAAAAATATTGTAATGACTGACATAATACATATTGAAGACCCACTGAGTGTGGTCTGCCCATGAAAAAATTGGGACTTTCATCAAAATAAAGGATTCATACTGTCTGTCGGTGCTAATAACTAGACTGTGCAACAAATAAAAACAAAAAAGTTGATGGTCATATAGATGACCTGGAGCTATAGCAGCCCAATTATCATTTTACAGGTAGTTCTTCTAGTTTTTCCTCCTCAATAGGGCAGGCTGCATAAAAATATTCAAAGTTCCCCCGGAGGGGGCATAGTTGGAGAAGGAGAACCTGGAGTATGCGTGCCATTCAAAGTGGCATCATGATCAATATTTGCAGAAGCCAAGCCTTTGTTCTTTTTGAGCTTAGACTTCTTCTTTGCAGACCCGGTGTTTGGGGTTGCTAGAACAGCTTCGTCTTCATTATTTTCCTACACCACAGGTTCCGAATTGCTTCCAAGGGAGAAAATGTCCCAAGTCATGTTGGCATCAAGGGTGTTGGAGTGGTCCACGACCTCTTTCAGACCCGCCTTGACATTTTTGACAATGCTGGAGCTGGCTTGCCAGCTAGCTTCGACCTCCTCAATTAGGGTGCTCATCATGTTTTTGAGCAGCCAAATGATTTATAGCTCCACCGTTGCTTCCGGAGGCAAGGAGTGCCGCCACCCTATGGGATTCCCACCCGTCAATAAGATTTTCAGTCCGCGTAGAGATGCGCTCTGCATAGCCGTCCATCACCATCCAGTCCATGGCTACCTTGGGTCATCGGCTGGAATTCTTGCGGCCACTACCACGATGAGATAGCCCCCTATTATGAATCGTCATAGCAGTGTGAGCCACAGGAGAGATCACACAGAGATTTAAAGACTCGGCAACATAAACCATAGAGAGAAACCAGAGCTCAACGATAGGTTTATCCCTCATGTCGATGGTAGGTTTTAAAGAGCCAAGGAAATAAATATTACAATCTGTCCTCTGCATTTAAGATGGCGTCAATGAATGTAGGTCACAGAAGCCGAGAGGAGACGTCATTCTAGACTCGCGTGGGATTAATACCCCCGTCCTCCAACCTTAAATACTCGCCGGCATCTAGGTTAATTCTTTGATCGACGTTTACAGTGGACAGGTGTATGGCTTCGGTCATCCCAGCAGCGGGCTCATGCATGTGAGGGCCATCACCATGTACAGCAGGTCGAGGTGGTGGCATATTTGGTTGCACAGTGGCCAAGGTTGGTGGAGGCCGATCACCCACATCCAGGATATATAGATATTTCTTAGTAAGGTCGCGACATTTTTGATGCAGATCTCTATCATCCATTATGGCTGCAGTGTCAATGGTGAGCAGAGAGGCATCTTCAGCACCTTTGTTGGAAAGGATGTCAACAACAGAATTTGCTTTACGTTTAACATGTTGGAAGGAGATTGTTCGGAAGTCCATAAGCAATACAGAAAGCTCAGGGAGGCATTGTTCTAGTCTCCAGCTGGGGGATATTTTCTTAATAGCGGTGCCACGGAAAAGTTTCCTTGCCAAGGATAAGATGATTTGTGAGTCTCCCTCGATGATCAGTGGGATGTAGTTATTGGAAATGGCTATTTTTATTCCTTCAATCAACCTTGAAAGTTAAGCTGCATTATTGGTGTCGTATCCTAGTGAGCCATGGAAAAGGCATGTGATAGTTCCTAAGGAATCACGGAAGACTCCTCCAAATCCTGCTGCCCCCGGGTTTTCTTTTGAATCCCCATTAGAGTTTAGCTTGATGAAATCAGGTGGAGGTGTACTCCAGGAGTTGGGGCTGGTAGTTCTAGGCCCCGTCAGTTGACCAGGGTGTGTAGGAAGAGGGATATCAAGTTCCCATCTGATCAAAATCATCTTTTCATCAGGAGTAGTAGGTAGATCTGTTGTATTCCAACTTGAGATTCCAAGAGTTTCCTATAGATTGATTTTTAAGCAATGCCAGATCTCTAGGTAGCTTTTAAGTTTACCTTCAAAGATTCTTCGGTTTCTTTCCTTCCAGATATTCCAAGTGACCAATCCTGGAGTAAGTTCCCAAATGCAGTTGAGCAGGTTGCTTTGAAAAGGGTGGCGATCCTAGATGGAGATGGTGTTGACAATGTCTCCCGAAGTTCTGTTGGTACGTTGGAACTTGTCAGCAATAAGATTCCAGATATTTTCCGCCGATTCACATGAGTCGAGAAGATGATCAGTGTCTTCAGCATGGGAGTTGCACATGATGCACCACAAGGGTCGTTGGAAGCCTCTTTTGAGGAGATTCTCCCAGGTGAGGATTTTGCGATGGACAAGGAGCCAAAGAAAGGTAGCAACTTTGGGCCAGAAGTTTGATCTCTGGATTCTTTTCTAGATTGGATCATCTAGGTCATTATTTTCCTGGGTTTTGATCTGGTAGGCCTCCTTGATTGTGAATGTGCCTTTAGTGGAATGCCCCCATCTAAGAATATCATGATTCTCATTAACCTTCTGATGTCGGGTCTGTAGTTCTGTCCAAATAATCTCCCCACTGTTTGGGGGTATTTGTGGGTCCTAGGTTTTAGGATCTTTCCAGATTCTATTTTCAGAGTGTCCTTCTTGGTGCAAGTAATTTCTTATAGTTGTTTTGTCATTTTCTTGAAGATGCTGATCGAGGCCCAAGTGTGCAGTGATAGAGAAAAGGCTGGGCCTTTGCTGCCAGGAATCATGCCAAAAAAGAGCCTGATCACCTACACGAACTTCCCAGAAACTGTGCTGCTGTATCAAAGCTCGCTGATTGTTGGTTTCCCGCCAAATGATTGAGCCAGGGGGGTCCATATTGTACCAGATTCTTTGCTAAGGGGCCCAGTCTTTAGCATACTTAATGTTCCATAGTAGAGTCCAGGTGGCCTTGTCAGCTGTAACCCAATTCCACCAAATTTTGGAGGAGAGAACTTGATTGTTGATTTCTGGGTCTCTGAGACCTAGACCACCCAATTTTTTTGGCTTGCAGATGGTTTTCTAGATGACGAGGGCCCATTTGTGGTTGTCATGATTGCCTCCCCAAAGGAAAGAACTTTGAATCTTTTTCATAGATTTGAGGACCCATTTGGGAGCGGCTAGTACCGAAAAAAGGTAAAGGGGCATAGATTGCAAAATAAATTTAAGCAGGATGAGACGGCTAGGTAGATTTAGGGCTCTGAAGGTCCAAGAGGAAATTCTGGATTCAAGTTTGTTGAGGAGTTCTCTCCAGGAGGAGTGCTCAATAGCTGTTTCAAAAAGGGGGGCACCCAGGTATTTTGAAGGTAGGGTGGAGACCTGGAAGCCACGAATGCGCGCAATATTTCTTTGAGTGATGGCATTGGTGTTGAAGAAGAAGATTTGAGATTTGTCAAGATTGATAGTGGTTCCTGAGGCTGCTGAGAAGGTATTAAGAGATTTTTTCAGGGTGTGGGATTCCTGCACAGAGGGGTGTCCAAAGAGGAGGTTGTCATCCACAAATTGTTGATGTGTTATGGGAGGGCAGCCATGGGGAGTGAGTCCCTTGAGATTGTTCGTAGAGACCAGGGTTTTGAGCATACGACTTAGGCCTTCCATCATAAGGATAAAGAGAAAGGGTGAAAGGGGGTCACCCTGACGAATGCCTCTGGAGGGAGAAAAGGTGGAATCCGTATAGCCATTAACCAGGACATAGAAAAATGCTGAGGAGGTGAGGCTGAGAATCCATTGAATCCAATCGTTGTAGAAGCAGTAAGCTTTGAGCATTTTTTTATGAAATCCCAACTGAGCTTATCAAAAGCTTTGGAAAGATCCAGTTTGACAAGCATGGCAGGAGTTTTGGCAGTTTTTAGGGAGTGAATCACCTCATGGGCTAGGTTGATTCCATCCGGGATTTGGCGACCTTCAACATACCCAGTTTGCTCAGGAGAGATGAAGATAGGTAGCAGGGTTTTCAGCCTGTTTGCGATCACTTTAGTTATGATTTTGTAAATGACATTGCAGAGGGAAATAGGACGGAACTTACCAGGGCAAGTGGTTCCCACTTCTTTGGGTATCAGTGTGAGGAAAGTAGCGTTCAAGGCTGGGAGGACCTAGCGTTTCCTTCTGGATTCGTCCACGAGTTCAAGAATGTCTTGCTTGAGAAAGCCCCAACAGTTCTTGAAGAAGTTGATTGTGAAACCATCTGGACCTGGAGATTTCCTTCTGCCATTTGCATTACCACCATTTCGATTTCCTGAAGAGTGATTACTTTCATAAGAGAGGCGTTATGTTCAGCGGTCACGATTTTGGGAATATGGCTTGTGACTTTATTGATGGTCTCTGTCCTATTGTGAGTATCTTTAGTGAGTAAGTTGTGGAAGTGAGTGGTGAGCTCCTGTTCAATATCATTCTATGTCCTTAGTAGACTACCATGCTCATCTTTGATGGCAGAGATACGGTTAGACATCCCATGCTGAATTGTAGCCCTGTGGAAGAAAGCAGTGTTTTTTTCCCCCTCTTTCAGCCAGTTGTTGAGGGACTTTTGCTTCCAAAGAATCTCCTCCTGATTGCATCTTTCATCAAGTTGTTTTTGGATGTTTTGTTCTTTTTCCTTGAGTGTATCCGAGTACCCTGTTTCCATTATGTTTTTTTGGATTTGTTCAAGCTCTTTCTCCAGAGAGATTTTTTCTTTGAATATGTTGCCGAAGGAGGTTTGATTCCATATCTTAAGCTTCACTCTCAGAAGCTTGAGTTTTTGGTGCATTATTTCCATTTTTGAGCGTCCTTTAACCCTAGTGTTGGCCCACCAGGAGCTTACCATGTCCATGAAGGTGGGATGAGTTAGCCAAAAAATTTCAAATCTGAAAGGTCGATATTTGAGATTACCTGAGTTTTTCCATGCAAGAGAAATGGGCCAGTGGTCCGATCCGGCAAAAGGAAGAACAACATCTGTAATGTTACCGGGAGCTTCAATGATATTTTGGGAGATAAGGAAGCGATCAAGCCTGGAAGAGATTTGATTGTTGCTTCCTCTTTTGTTATTCCATATCATGAATCCTTTTGAGGGAAGTATATCAACGAGATTGTAGTCTTCAATGCATTCTTTGAAGCTGGTGTCCTTAGTAGAAAGACAACGTCTGCCTCCTTTTTTTTCCTGCAGTGAGGTTATCATATTGAAGTTACCTCCTATGACCAGCCGATCCTCCGAGTGAAGTTGAGAAAACTAGGTTATGTGATTGAGAAGTTGAGCTTTTAAGACAGGGATCTGAGGTCCATAGACAGTCATCAGAAATCCTGAGACGTTTGTGCCTTCCAAGTGAAAAGAGGCAGAGAGGGAATGAGCAGTAGAGGCAAAGTCATTGAGCTGAATCAGGGAGGTGTTCCAGGCTATTGCTAGGTGTTATCGGACAATCCACTCGAGCGGACGCGAGCCGGATCTCCCTAGCTTAATGCAAGTCTAGAAAAAATCAAACAGAATATAGATCTCATTTCCTAGATCTAGTTACAGATCGAGTACTTAGATATCATACCTTTCAAATCGCAGATCCTTCTCCTTATTGTTGCTCCAAGTCTCACGGTCGTCAGATCTCTAGCTGCAAGACCTATTAAGACAATATGGAAACAATACAAGCAGTACAAGATATCTAAACAATAACTGATCTAAACTAACAGTTGAGGAAGAAAGTTCTAAACATCATCAATGAGACAACATTTATGGAAAGAGATTATATTAACTATATAAAAAGTGGGAATACATAGAAAGGATGAAGCTACAACCAAAGCCTCAACGCCACATGCTCCATCCAACATGTCCAAGCCAAGCCTCCAAAGTGGTACAAGCTTCCCAATCACCAATATGGGTTCTACCAGCATAAGGGTACCATAGACCTTCCCCCCTCCCATGGAGAGAGTGGGTGTTTATATAGGGCTAAAGAGATAGGGTAGGTTCAGGATTAGGGGGAGATGGTTAAGGGATCTTCCCATTAGGTTAGGAACCGAAATTCCACCTCACCTAGAGCCTAGGGATAGGCCTCCACATCAGTCATCTTTGAGAATGGGTTCGAAGATACTCTTTTATCCAAATAACTGACATCGTCGCAGGTTGCATTAGGACAACCTGCGATGTCGCATGTTGCACAAGGGCAGACTGTGACGACCTTGAAAAGTAGGTCAGTTAAGCCCTCCAGTCATGGGAAACTTCAGGGATATGTTTTTACTCTAAAATGGGTTTAGGTATCATAGCAAAGAGTTTACACAATGGTCAAGATGACGACATTATCACAATGGTCATGATGACAACACTTGGTCATAATGACGGTACTTGCAATGGTCATGATGATGACACTAGGTCATGACGACGACACTTGCAACACTTGTGACACTTGCACAAGGGTGACGACATTTTGGTGTAACAGAATGCCCCCCAAAGCATGAAGCTGACGGAATGAGACAGGTGAAATGCTTTGTAGTAAGAAAAATGGCAAGGACTTGCTGGTTGGAAGGAGTTGCTGCAGAAATGACCTGAGATCCACAAGTCTCATACAACACAAAACATGGTTGCCGACCAATACATTGCAGATCCATGATAGTAAAGACCGACTGAACACAATCATGGCTACTAGACACAATCGTAGATCCATGATGAGATGATAACACATCCATGACCAATACAAAAGTGGATCCGTGTAATATGTCTCAATACAAATTCCATCGCAACCTAGGTAAAACATGACTCCCGAGGGTCTTCAAGCTGAACCCGCAATGATACGAATCTATCCATGTGATTACAAATGTCTTGATGTTGAACATGGTAGAAACCACTTGATTACCGGCCATTGATGTAATCCGTAAACAAGTGCGAGGGAGATCACCATTGGTGTCAATGATTCCCAATGTATCACAATACATATCATCAAGCGCGGATAAATGATTTGAAGTCGAACGCGAGATGAAATCTTTCAGTCAAGAGTCAATGATGTAAACTCATGATGAAAGCAAGGTAATCTGCCATTGAGGCATGCAGGGCCAAGGTACTTGGTTGGTTTCTAGATTCGATCCTCGGATGATGAGTTGAAGTCAACAAGGATGAATCCGTCGAAGGAGGGCCATGATGAATCCCCCATCAATCGACACGAAACGCGACAAAAGATGTGTAGAGTGGATCGGATGGTATAGTAATGTGCAAGACTGACTCAAGGTAGACCGACATGATTGAAGGTACACTGACTGCAGATGATGAGTAATGAACATCTCTTGAACATAGTCATGGCATGACTTGGCAGTATTGACACGACGAGAATGATACCAACCCCTAATGCAACTGATGGTGGAAGCATTCTTTGGCTGATCCAAAGGAGCAATGCGACTCATGGAATTGATAAGACTCGAGGAAAAACAAATTATCCAAGTACTGAATGCAAATGCAAACAAGTGCCATGTTCAAGAGTGACTATGTACTGCCGTAATTAAGATGTAACAAAAAATCTTCCCTTTTTCCCCATCATGATTGATGAGTGCCTCATGTGCTTTTTACGAGCTTGATGAGGGTAACCAGATTCTCGGTATAGCTCATCTCATAGATGAGTCCAATCTCAAACGTTTTACGAACCTAGGAAAGGAGAGGTTCATCCCATAATGGGCCCTTCAATGTTTAAAAATTAACGAGTCCAAAGAAGGAAAACTCGGCGTCATTTCATGTTTAGAGAGTCTGAAAAGAACTAAAGGAGACGCCAACGGTCCTTTTTCGTAAAGTTAGCCTCATCGCTCGAAAAAGGGTAAAACAACGCAGGAGAGGACTCTTCCAGCCATGGTTGGTTGGAGTATTCCTTTTTCGTAAATAGTGCTTCCTGGTCCGAAAAAGGGGTAAACTATCACCAAAAAGACGATCATTCAAATGCTTTTACAAGCGTGAAAGCATCAAGTTCGCTTGTCAATCTTTTCCTATTTAGGGAGTCTGAAAAGAGCTTAAAAAGGACTCCATGAAAAACTTTGTCATGGTTGATGGTCAAGTACGACAAAGGAAAAAGTAAACTCGGCACAGTTCCTTTTCTGTAAATAGTCTAGCGAGGCCGGA
The DNA here is from genome assembly GCA_027924585.1 of Larix kaempferi. Classification (NCBI taxonomy): domain Eukaryota; kingdom Viridiplantae; phylum Streptophyta; class Pinopsida; order Pinales; family Pinaceae; genus Larix; species Larix kaempferi. The sequence goes on from BSBM01000737.1 coordinate 1,366,372, forward strand.
TAAAGTGATAAACCTATACTCGTTAGACACACCTTTTTACTCAAATTTTTAATGAGCACGAGAATGGTATCAAAAGCACTCAGAATCTTTTTCATGTTTGAACCAGAGCACGAAAAAGTAAAAACTAAGCTCAAACCACTTTTCATGTTTCAACCAGAGCACGAAAAAAGTGAAAAAGTAAGCTCAAATACTATCTTACTATTTTTAACGAGCTCGAAGATAGGTTGGAAGAATGCTCATGATGCCTGCTTTATTTTTTAACGAGCTTGTGACAGAAAATGAACTATGCTCGGGATAATTTCATGGTTTAATGAGCTCAAAACCTAAAAAAGGAAAGTATGCTCAAAAACATTCCCAATGGTGGACTTTTTCCCAACATTGCATCCAGGGGTTGGTGTGTGCCCCCAGCATGATTGCTAGAAGTAAGTGACTTAGCTCCAATGTGGTGTGGAGAGACGATTGTTTTGACTTCAACGTAACTTCTAGAGGTTGAAGACATGCCCCCAAGCTTCATTTCATTCGCCTAAGGCATAGGCGGGTGAAAAGAAGGTTCAGGTATTAAGTCTATGAGAAGACTCGACTCAAAGGGAAAGGATATGTTTCATTTTTTAACAAGCTTGACACAGGAATAGAACTCTGCTCAAAAGACTTGTTTCATTTTTTAAAGAGCTTGACACAAAAAGGGAACTATACTCAGGGGGTCTATTCCATTTTATAACGAGCTTGGAATCAAAGACTAATCTGTGCTCAAACTACTGGTTTCATTTTTTAATGAGCTTGAAGCCAAAGGTAAACTCTGCTCACGGTTAAGGCCCATTGACGGGTTCCTTCCCAACATGATGCCCAGAGGTTGGTAAATACCCCCAGCATGATTTTTAGTGGCTCAACATGGTGGTGATCCTTCAACATGATTGCTGATGGTACGACATGTGGTATGCCCCCCAAGCTTCATTTCGTCTAAAAATGATGTTTGCTAACCCAACTACCAACTTGGATACTAATATGAAAATGTTCACCAAGGGGGGGAAAATGAGAATCAGATGAAATGAAGGTTCAAGTTCTAACTCTAGTGAGAGACTCGAACTGATGGGAGGGAGATCTATTTCATTTTTACACAAGCTTGAAATAGACAATAACTATGCTTGAGGGGGCCCATCTTATTTTTTAACGAGCTTGAAATGGAATAAAACTATGCTCGAGGGGGCCCATCTTGTTTTTTAACGAGCTTGAAATGGAATAAAACTATGCTCGAGGGAGCCCATCTTATTTTTTAATGAGCTTGAAATGGAATAAAACTATGCTCGAGTGTATTGGTTTCATTTTTATGCAAGCTTGAAACCAAAGGTAAACTATGCTAGAGGGGTCTATCTCATTTTTTAACGAGCTTGAAATAGAATAAAACTATGCTCCAGGGGATTGGTTTCATTTTTATGCAAGCTTGAAACCAAAAGGAAACTATGCTAGAGTGTTTGGTTTCATTTTTTAACGAGCTTGAAAGATAACATAAACTGTGCTTGTAGGAACCTATTTCATTTTTTAACGAGCTTGACATAGAACGGGAACTATGCTCATGTGAAATGGTTTCATTTTTATGCAAGCTTGAAATCAAAGAGAAACTTTGCTTGAAGGTTGGTTTCATTTTTTAACAAGCTTGAAACATAGCATAAACCGTGCTCGTACCCCCCCATCCTCAGGGGGAAGAAACCACTAAAACATGTGGAACATTTAGGGAAGTCTGATGACTAGGAGTCATATGATGAGTGGGTGTCACGAGGAAAGCTGATCAACGGTCACAATTCTCCCATCATAGGGAAAATACATCACTCGAAAGAGTGTGGACACTACAGCTTTCATAGCATAGACATAATCACGTTCAAGGAGTAGATTGAAATCTAAAGGACCTTGGAAAACCATGACATCAACATAAACAGTTTTACCTCTCAACATGATAGGTAACTGCGGGAGAATCCCTAAAGGTATGGTAGGTCTTTGATTAAAGGCCAAAATCTGGTCAGTCATTGGCACAAGCTAAGGGGAACCTATAGCTTGCCAAGCAGTTGAGGATAAAATACTAATAGAAGCTCCCTCATCAACTATCGTACGAAAGATTTCTTTATCGGAAACTCCTACAGATATTTGAAAATGAACACTCGAAGGAAGGCGAGAATCTGTTAGATCATTCCAATCAAAGGAGATGACCTCAGTACTTGGGGGGGGGTCCTGTAGGAATGGACAGGGTTTCCCCTTGCCTAGGACATTCTGAACTGACTAAGAATGAGATGAAGATTGTGTCATGGTGACTGCTTCAGTCTGGACATTCTCCAATGAAAGAGCGGGATTGAGTGGAGGTGACGGTGACTCGATCACTTCACTCTCGGAAGGAAGAGTGGTATCAATTACAGATGAAACTAAATTGATCACTTGGTCAACCAGCGAGGGATCGAGGGACAACTTAATATCGCTTGTTGGAAGCACCTGTTGAGAACTAGTAATATCTTCCAACCACCGTGAAGCTTCATCCATTCTTGGACAAAGGTAAGTACGATGCATTCCCTTGCATATCCAGCAAGGGTATGCAGCTCTACCCTTTCGACCCTTCACCAAAGGGTCACTGGTCGAGGGAGTGTCATCAACATGATGGTTAGAGGTTGACGATACAAGTGGTTTGGGGTTTTTAGACCACACTTCTGACACACGGGAAATACCAGGACAATTCTTGAGAAGGTGATCACCCTTGCAAATTTTGCAAGGGAACTTTGGATTGCGAGGTGTTCTCATAGAATGAGTGCCATCAGAGGCAGATGGTTGACGCGTGGTCTCTTTCTTAACCTTCTTCTTCTTAATCTTCCATTTCTTCTTCTTTACACCCGCCTTCTTACTAACATCAGAGTTTTCAGTAGGAGAAGAGGAAGAGATGGAAGCCGATTCAACTTTCGACGGAGAAGGAGAAGGGTCACCATGAGATCGATGCTCATGTGGTGAAGGACCTAGGTTTGACACAATTGGTGCACTTGGTGTAACCGAATTGGAGAATAACCATACTGGTAATCCTATCATCAATCCAGGAAGACTCAACGTAGCCATAAAGGGAGGACCAACAGTTCCACAAGGGGGAATAACAAATGGCATACCTTGGAAAGGGGTGCCTTGGTTGGTAGTCCTGAAAGAATCTTCCATATCTAAACTTCCTAAGAGTCTCTAAAGTACCATACAAGTCAAGCACTACTCAAGTCTAAAAGCAACAAGAAAATTGTGTGAATAGGAGTGGATTCAAAGTTTGGAACCTCACGGGATTATCAAGGCATCGCAAACCGCGATATACTGCAGGGTCCAACAATATGACGCAATAAGGAGGATTGGGACCGTACCCTTTCCTGCATACCCGATTACTGGACAGTACGTGCGTGCTAATATCCCCGAGTGTTGTTCTCGGTGTATTGATTTGCCAAGATGGCCAAATGGTTAACTCAATTGGTTTCAGGAATCCTATTGGTGTCTCCCAATATACGCAAGGTACGTGGGAGCTCAAATCCGTAGTGGTGCTGTCTAATGCACAACCGTTGGCATGAGACCTTCCGATATACTACCGAGTACGTGACACACCCTTCGATATATTCCAAGTACAGATTATGGTACTTGGTGGGTATGTGCAGGAGCTCGATATACTGATAAGTACGTGGAAGACTACAATACCCCCGGGCTACAGTGCTGGCAAATAACGACAACTGCCACGCTTAACGATGCCAGAAAACGTCTCTAACTTACACACAGTTACTAAATGATTTTAACCTAAGATAGCGTTAATTTTATCTTGTACGGTTAGGTGGATGCATGAGGTGAGTACATAAATGTAAACATAATGCAATCCTCAACTACATGATAATGCACATTTTCTTTTCCTTTTCAATGAAAACTACTTAAGGTAAGGAGAGATTTTTCTTTCTTTCAAACCAAAAATACTTAAGTAGTAGCGAAAAGAAGAATTCCTTCCTAGAGTGCAATAACTCTAACTTTCTACAATAATAAGCTAAAAAGCGCAAAGAAAATGAAAGATGCAACTAATATTAATAATGTATAAGACAAAATAATGAAGCACTTTCAATTTTCAAATGCATGTACCAAAAATGAAATTTGATAACTCAACGCTTTTCATATCTATATACAGAAAGTGAGAAGATATCTACAGCACTCTAATCTTTCAGAAATTCCCAAAGAAAAATGGCAAGCACCCAAACAACTCAAAGGCACTCAAGAGAGGCTCAAAATCTACCAAATGCAATAATTATAACTCATTTCCTATCTTTTTACACTTGAAAAAGATACATCTAAGCTATGGAAAGAAGGATTTCACAAACGTTTCCAGTCAAATGCAAGACAAAGGAAAGCATTTAACAATCTTATCTAACTCAAATGCATACGAATCTGAAATGAATCTTTCTTCTTCTTATGAGTGTGAGACCAAGAATTTCAAATGATCAAATTAAAGCAAGAAGAATACTTATGTTTTCCAATTTCATGAATATAGCAAAAGAGTGACAAAATCAAGCTTTTCTTTGAATTAAAGTGGAGACAAAGAATCAATCTTTTCCAATAACCATTAGATAGCTTAGCATTCAAAGGAAACAAGATGCATAACCCAAGAAAGAGAGGATAAAAAAGACATGGACATCCCACATTCTTCAAGTCTTTGAAACAAGCCAATCACGCCAAACCAAAAAATGATCTCAAAACCTTGAGATGGGTCAAAACGACTGAAGAATGCACGATTCTTTTTTTTCAAAAATAGAACCCATTTCGCTTAAAAATGCAAGCAAAACACTAGTTTTTACTCAAGGGGCCAAACATGAATCCAAAACTCAAAAGACCCAAAAACCAATTCAAACAAGCCAAACAAAACACTGCTAGACAAAAGGGGCTCTGCCTGGAAGGTACAGTGCAGAGGAGTCTGTACAAAAACCAAAACTCAAATTAGAAATGGAGAAAAGGTGCCTGTATGGAAAAAATGGCAGATCGGCGCACTTTGTGCTTATGCACAGTGCGATGTTGCAGTTCACTAGTGTGGGAAGTGCGACGACGTCGCAGTATACGAATAGAAGGGATGCGACGATAGACTAACAGGCAAAGAACAGAGATAAAAAAACAACACAGTGTCGCTCTGGGTACACTGACCAGGTGCGACAGGCGAGATCTAAGTCCAAAAATGAACCAATTCTCCAGATAATGAGCATAAAAAGGTCTGCCAATGAGAAGTACAAACTCAAAGGAAGGCAATTAGACTCTTCAAAGTGAAGATCTGATGGTGAAAGGGCTTAAGAAGCAAATGGCCAAAGAGATGGCTTGGAAAAGCAATCAACTGAAACTGATATTCTAATTGAAAACAATAATGTTCTTCCCCATTATGGTCACCAAATTTGTTATCGGACAATCCACTCGAGCGGACGCGAGCCGGATCTCCCTAGCTTAATGCAAGTCTAGAACAAATCAAACAGAATATAGATCTAGTTACAGATCGAGTACTTAGATATCATACCTTTCAGATCGCAGATCCTTCTCCTTGTTGTTGCTCCAAGTCTCGCGGTCGTCAGATCTCCAGCTGCAAGACCTGTCAAGACAATATGGAAACAATATAAGCAGTACAAGATATCTAAACAATAGCTGATCTAAACTAACAGTTGAGGAAGAAAGTTCTAAACATCATCAACGAGACAACATTTATGGAAATAGATTATATTAACTGTATAAAAAGTGGGAATACATAGAAAGGATGAAGCTACAACCAAAGCCTCAACATCGCATCCTCCATCCAACATGTCCAAGCCAAGCCTCCAAAGTGGTACAAGCTTCCCAATCACCAATATGGGTTCTACCAGCATAAGGGTACCATAGACCTTCCCCCCCTCCCATGGAGAGAGTGGGTATAGGGCTAAAGAGATAGGGTAGGTTCAGGATTAGGGGGAGATGATTAAGGGATCTTCCCATTAGGTTAGGAACCGAAATGCCACCTCACCTAGAGCCTAGGGATAGGCCTCCACATCACTCATCTTCGAGAATGGGTTCGAAGATACTCTTTTATCCAAATAACTGACATCGTCGCAGGTTGCATTAGGACAACCTGCGACATCGCATGTTGCACAAGGGCAGACTACGACGACCTTGAAAAGTAGGTTAGTTGAGCCCTCCAGTCATGGAAAACTTCAAGGATATGTTTTCACTCTAAAATGGGTTTAGGTATCATAGCAAAGAGTTTACACAATGGTCAAGATGACGACATTATCACAACGGTCATGATGACAACACTTGGTCATAATGACGGTACTTGCAATGATCATGATGATGACACTAGGTCATGACGACGACACTTGCAACACTTGTGACACTTGCACAAGGGTGATGACATTTTGGTGTAACACTAGGCCACCAGAAGCTCCTTTAGCATCGATTTCCATTGTTTGACAACCTCTCCAGATGTTCCTTTGGAAGAGGTTTTGGAGAATGATGTCAGAACATTTGGTCTCCTGAAGAAATATGATAGTAGGCTTGTCTTGCATGATTTTCCTTTTTAGCATACAATGTTTGGAGGCACCATTCAGACCTCTTACATTCCAAGAGATTATCTGCATTGAGAACCAGAATTAAAAGTAGGAAAGAATTCCGTGAGCTGGGTATATTCCCCTGACTCGATTAATCTTGTGCCTAATTGACTGATTCTTTGAAAATCGGTTTTTCTACCCCTTTTCTTGTTACCCCGTTGGAGCTTTTGTTTGTGTTTTTGAGGAAGATTCAGAATTCCCAGCTTGTTATTCTTGAATTGTTTTAGCACTTCAGGCAGTAACTGGATTTGTTTAGGCGAGATGGAGTTAAAGGCTTTCTTGGAACATGCATCTTCCAATCCCAAGATGTCTAGAGATCCTATTTCCAGGTCCAACATGGAATCATCCATGGTTATTTCAGGGTTTGAATATTCATTGGTTTCCTGAACTTTGGCCGTCTCCTATTCTGAATATTTCAGAACATTATCCTGGGGCAGAGAGGTTTCCCCTTGGAGGGTTTCAGATAGGTTCTGCTTCTCTTTTATATTATCAATATTGTTGGGATTTTTAGTGGATATTTCCATCTTTTCAGGTTCAGCAGAGGGATTCTCTGGTTGGTCAATAAGAGCGTCGAAACTGTTGCTGCTGTTGGGTGTGTGCATTTTTTTTCCTTCTTGTTGGGGTCTACGATTTTGCTTTCTTCTACGACCGATTTTTTGGAAACCATCTTCATCTTTGTTCGTTTCTAGAGCTGTTTTCCCTAGAGGGCAGTCTCTGTAGAGATGTCCATGCTCATGGCATCTCCTGCAATGGAAGGGTATGTGCTCATAATCTAAAGGTGTTATCCATTCAAAGTCATCATGAATGAGGCTTATGGAGTCAGGTAATGCTTTAGATATATGCATGTAAATGCAAATTATGGCGTAAGAGGTATGCCTGTTGTATTTAGTTTGTTCTGCTACTTTGAAAAACCTTCCCAATGAGTTACCAATGTCCCGAAGGGTATCTTCATCCCAGTATTCTTGTGGGAGCGAGTACATGCGGATCTAGACTGGAGCCCAGGTAAAGTCCTCCTTCTCGGGACTAAATCTTTCTGTCCAGTTCTTTAGATATAGACCGGCTGAGTTGAAGAAGTAAGGTCCTCCTTCTTCGTCCTTAGCTTTGTCATCGAGCTTTTCAAAGATGATTGTGAAAAAGCCCTTGGATCCAAGTTGCAGGTCAAAGTGTGCTTTGGGTTTCCATTTAGCGACAATCCATCCTCTGAGGGCCTGTTCAGTGGGCCAGAATCCCATGAAATTACCAATGAGTGCGTTGTCTTTCATGTGTTGAGCTCTGGCAATTATTCTTTCTGCCGAGAGACAAAGAGTTGGTTGTTCTGTGGCTTTTGCAATGCAGATCTTGGTACTTTTTGCTGTTGGAGTAATTTTTTAAGCTTCCTGATCTGTCCGTGGGTTTCCTCTATTTCCCAGAGGTACCTCCAAGGATCCAATCCGAATGGTCACATTGTTGGGTGGAGTGATGGATTGTTGATTAGATTGAGTTGACTGGTGGGAAGGGTCGGGTGCCCCCCTCGGGGGGGGCTTCCATGGGAGCAGCCGAGGATGACAGTCCCAAAGCCGCCGCACTCAACAGAGATAGGAGAAGGGTGACCAGAGAAACCCTAGCTCGCGCATTCACTAAACCCTAGCAGAGCGATTTCTATTTGTTATTGTTAATTGTAACTAGCATCATGAATTGCAATTTCCTATTTTAATTATAATTTGTAAATCTAATTATCAATTTCTTAAATTGTAATTATACAGTTCTAAGTTGGTATTGTGAAATTGTATTTAAATATTATATTGTAACTTGTACTCATAATTGTGACTTGTTAATTTTATCTGACATCGTGAATTGTAAATGAAAATGAGAATAAGATAGATAACATAAGATAAACATAAGACAAATAACTCATGTCGACATAAACATAAGACATAATATATCCATGAAGAAAAAATATTATACGAAATAGTCCCTCAAGTTCATAAAAAGTACAAGTGTATATGTATACATAAAAAAGTACAATTATATAATGTATACATAACAATAAAAATAGTGCAACATGAACAAGTCTCATCAAATATGTGGACTAGGCCCTTGGTGGGCTCTGTGGTCATCCCCGCCACTAGTACCACCTGCACCATGCCCTTGGTGTTGGGGAGACACATGATTGGAAATGGTGTCTAAAGATGGGAACTCCAAAAATTACTTTGTACAAGTTAGTTAGATTTTAGTAGTTGAAATCTATAAGATGACATATTTTAAAAATTTTAAGTGGATGTATCAATTTATTTGACTCAAGTCCATGGCGAGATTGTCCAAATCGTGTTGTGTGGTAGCTCCAGGATGATGCTGAGTCAATGGGACCTCACCAGGACCATGTTGATTTAACCTTTCCTACTCCTTTATGAACATCATTGTAGTACCAACTCCCAACTATACTTGAGCATGTGTATGGTGACATCATGCATGTAATCAGTAAAAGAATAATAAATGAACACAATAAATTAAACATCAACTTGAATTCTATTTTGCATTGAAACATAAGTTACAGTACCTCATCGACTAGCGACTAATGGTTGGAACCCGAAAGAGAATGCGTCTCTTGCTCCTTTGTAATCCCCTTGCCTCTACCCTGTACAATTTGAGCAAGGGACAAGATGAAAGTTATGATAAAATAATTGCAATTATATGCATGTATGTAACTTACAAATTTATAAGGATGGGCGAACTGGCTTATGTACCACAAAGATATCACCAAGGGAAATGGTTGGACGTTCAACTGATGGAGAAGTGGCATTTAGTGAATCCATAAAGATGGTCCTCTACATGGAGTGACAAAAACCAAATTAGTATTACTCAATTGATTTATTTTATGTACATGTATTAAATATGATTATTTAATGACGTATAATGAAAAAAATCAAGTACATAAATATACCTTCTCTGTCAACGATGGCCTACATATCTCATATAGATGATAGTATGCATCTCGGGCACTCAGAGCATACACATCTAGAGTCTCATGGTTAAGCACCCGAATAATCAACTCACACACCCACGGTATGTGGGATTTGTAGGTCCAGGGAGTGATCTAGACCCCTCCTCATGCATGGAAACTATAACACTTCCCAATACAATGCACATGGGACCTGCCATGAAATCATGTGTCTCAACTCCGAGCTACGATGACTTGAATACATCATCCAACTGAATAACACTCTGACTAGGAATGGGAACTAGTTGAGGAGGGGTTGGTGTAGTAACAGGGTCACTGCAAGCTCCAAACGCTCATAACTACATCCCCTCCCAAAGCCAAATAAAGATGATAACGTACTCGTATAATCAGGATGCATGTGTAGCACAAACTATCCATACACATGTTTGGTGATGTGAAATGAGACCTGGTCATGGTGGGGGAACATGCCCCATGATCCAATAATGCTATCATAAACATGAGGCGCAATAGCCTAAAATCTCGCAATTGGAGCGGCTAAGCATAAGCGCGACCAAGAGGGATGTCAAACAAAGTTCCCTTAACATCCTTTCCTCTTGTTGTAGATTTCATGGCCTCCCATTTGTTAGGACCCAATACCTGGTCCCTCCTCCTCTATCAAGAAGTCTTCCATATGTCACTAAGAGGCTCCTCCCTTTGTTGGACATCCAACAGCCCATCAATAGTGTCACTGATGTCAATGAGGATATAACATTTTACTATTCATCTCAACTTTTCCCTTGATTTTTTTAAACAAATCATTAATTCTCCATGTCCTTATTATTATTATTATTATTATTTGCAATGCATTTCGAAGAATTTTTTTTTTTCGTAGTTACCTTCAATACTGGAAATCTTATCTTTCTTGTTGCTTCCCTATTTTTTTAGGTGACTACAAACTTTAACATTAAGATTTTACTCTTTCTACTATTTCACAATGACGGTTTGTTTTCTTAGGCACTAAATATTTAATAGCTTTGTTTATTTATATATTGGAAATTGGGAATCTATTGCAATGGGACCACTTATTACATTAGATCCCAAACTACCATCCCAAAACATGTCCTTAATGGTTAAAAAAATGCTTTCACAGTTACTGGTGCACCCTCTATATATTAACACATTGGTTCTTTTATGAAAGTGCATCATTTTACTTGTATATTGTCATTAAAAAATATTTGTTGGTTTGGCAATGTGATATATACAATAAACACACGCCAGGTCTCTTTTATCTAGATATAACACATATAATCTTCAATATTATTTTTAAATCAACAATCTTGTGTCGGTTTGTATATTTGTGTACTACACACTGGTGCATATACACATAATGTGCATTGGTGTGCATTAATATACATTGCATAACGATTCAATGGAAAACATTTATAACTTCAAATTATTTATTTTATTTGTAAAACATATTTCATAGTTTCACTATTTTATGATGTAGGGAAGTTGATAGAATATGTGTGATAGAAGTTCAAGGAAAAGACCTTGATTCAATGAGCACAATGAGAGCACATTCCAAAAAAAGAACAAGGCAAGTTCTTTGAAATTTACTATAAAATTGATATATATTTGAATTGTATATGAGTGTAAATGATGTATATTGGTTAATGTGTGTCATGCAGAGAAATAACTTGAACAAAATCAATAAATGTGTTTGTAGTATGAGTGAAAAATAACATAACGTCTTGATGGAAACATTGAAAAGAGATCAATCAGGGGATTCAATAGGTAATCAACATGTAGTTTTTCTTTGCATTTTCAATAATAATTGTACGTGTACTTATTAAGAATAGTGATTAACATGTTCCAAACACACTATTTCACATTTGTTGAATGTTGTGTAAGGACCAACAATGAGGGAAGGGAATTCCATGCTAAGAAGATAAAAATTATGAAGGACGTAAATGATGATGAATTGACCCCTTGTTCATCTAGAGTGGTGTTGGAAGTTAATGAAAGATGAAATAACTTTTATAAAACTATGATGGATAGAATGGAAAGAATGTATGGAATTGGTTTCCACTTATAGTACACAAACCAATCCAGTGAATCAAGAATCAAGTTATATATAAACTATAGCAAGTATTTCTAGAGAAACATTTAATGAGACCTATCAGATTTGCAATAACAAAAACATACAATAACAAAAAATGATCATTTAAAAAGTATTTTTAATAAGCACACACACACACACTACAAAACATATTTCCACTATATTTACTTTCATAAGAATATGAAAAAAATGTGTTTTTATTTTTATTTTTTAGGAATATTATGAATATTCCAAAGGAAGAGTGAAGTGATATTCGAAATATGCCACTAGGGATACTAAACAAATGTACAAGGAGATTGTCAAAGAAATGAACATAATTACACTGGAGGAGAAGCCATCACAACAACAATGTGCATTGAACATATGTTATCATTGCTTTTTTCTTTCATGTACATTTATTTTAATTGTTGCATGAAATACTAATTTTCATTTGCTTTGTTTTAGAAAAGAAAGAAAAATGGAACCCATTCAACACATAAGATAGGATGACAACGAAGAAAATGGTTGATTGCAAAGTTTGTGAGTATAACTTGTGTTTCCCTTACTTAAGATTCCATATTTGTTGTGATATTTTTATTCTAATTTACATTCATCCTTGGATGTCTTCTAACAAGAGATGATATATACAAAGAAGATATGTTTGAAGAATTGATTAAAAATGGATTATGTAGGGGTTGTGAGCATATGTTGTAGTACCAAAAGTTAATTATATAATTTGTATTTAATAGCTATGTTGAAAAACTTCCCTCACTTTGTAATTAATGGAACAACAAGAAACCTTTATATTAATTAAACCAATTCTTTGTCATGGTGTATAAAAATTGCAAGAAACAAAGTATGGAGTGGAGCAAACATAAGAGTTGTTGAGAGTTGACATGAGAAATGATTTTGAAAGAATGTGTATTGTTTATGAATCAGTTCTTGTACGCATTTTGACTTACAAAATCATGTAAGTTATATCATAAATGTAAATATACTCATTAAACTTTATTTCCATGTTTGTAGATGGAAAGCGAAGTTGAGGAACAAAATGAAGCCAATAAAAAAACATTCAATCAAATAATTCAAGTACAATATTGCCTACAAGTGATGAAGAAATGATGCATGAAAGAAACTTGAGCAATGACAACAGGTCGAGTGAAGAATGATGATCAATATAATTGCATGTTATTGAAATTTATATGTTTTGAAATGTTTGTTTGTGAAAATCAAACATTTTGTTTGATGTATTGGACATATTGTCCCAATTGGATGACCACAAGTTACCACTAAGTATAAAATTACAGATTGGCATTTTGATTATCATGGACCTTTATGTTGTCCCAATTTGTATGACGAAGGGTGGACTCTTATTCATATATAATAAAATGGATTTATTATTCTATAGCATTGTTCAATGTTTAACATGTTATATTGTTGATTAAATATTACAATGAAGAGATGTGTAATACGGTGGTATAACACATTAATACAATAATTATAATTAAATGCAATAATTAAATTAAATATAAATACTTTTATGAAAATTATTTGATAATTAATTGAAAATTATAAAAAAAAAACACAATTAATTAAAATATAGATATATTGGTGTATTGTATTTTTTTGAGCTCATTGAATGGTGTGGGACATACATAAATAATTAACAGTGCTATGCCTTTACATTGTGAAAACTTACACACCGATGCTTCTATCTAAATAATCAGACTGGTGCTTTTATTTCTTTTATAAAAGCACTGTAATAATGGTGCTCAAGTAATAACAAGGACTGATACTTTATATCAAAAACTTGCACTGAACTTGCACTGGGGCAATTTATTATATAAAGCGCATCAAAGACACATAAACTGTAAAGTCATTCACCATTATCATCATTGTTAAATTTATAGAAAAAAATGGTGTGTATGGTAATATAAGAACCGGTGCATATCTATGTAATGTTGGCACCTATGCATTTAACAAGGATAATAAGAATTAACGCTATAAAATATATTACACACACCAAGAAGTTAAATAAATGAAAATAACCAGTGCATGAAATTTAAAATGTATGCACTAGTTCTTTTTTATTGATTAATGCCCTAGGGCATATTAACTTTATACTTTATGCACTGATGTGTTTAATAGATATGTACAGTAATTAAAAAAAAAAATCCACTATAGCCTTTGGCTACCCAATTTTTAAAGTTATAATGTGCCTCCATCATAACCTCCTCAAAATCCTCTATTACCAATGGAAAAGGTTTTAGTGGAGGCTTATTTGGAAGTTTTTCCAAATCTTGTAACACTAAAAGCCTTTGTAAAAACCTCCAGTAGAAGGTGTTCTCTTTATAGTGAGAGAAGAAAGAAGTAGAAGAAGATGAGGCACATGTAGGGGAAGAAACTGAAAAGAAGAGGAATGAGAAGTCTAGAAACATATATTACATGGATGTCAAATATTATACTACAAACACATCTTTCGATTCCCCCATGCCATCCATCACTAGTGGGTGTTTCCTCCTTTAGGAGTTGGGTTTGGGAAAATTTACTCCTTCTAAAACTGATTCCATTGCATCTTTAGAATATTTCATGTTCAACAAGGAGAAGAGGAGAGTAGTGAGACAAACCCAAATGAAAATCAAGTTTCTTGGAGTTCTATAGCTCATAGTCACTAGAGAAACTCCAATGGTTATAAAGATAAAGGCCAATCCTATAACCACTACCTTTGTAGGATTTTCCTTTTCTCAAGAAAACGAATTCAACATTCAAAATATGGTCAAATAAATAAAGTTATAAGAGGAGGATCACCAACCTAGAAGAAGAGGTAGCTCATTATAAAGCATATATGACTAGCATGCAAGAGTTGAAGTTATGCGCTTTCTAATTGCAAGAAGAACTAAACACTGCATAAAGACTAATGTATGATGATTTGCAAGAACTTTAGCAATATGATTTATAGTTTCTCACATTCCTATATAGGGTCAAGGACAAGAAAATAATATTGGACAGAGTTTAGTTTGGATTGTAGGATCTACATAAATGGGAAAATGAGGAAAATAATGCACCTAAAGTCCTTCCCAGGTTGAGTGAATGGGAGAGTCAATGTAACTTTACTGCATTAGTGATTTGAAAACAAATATTTGAAATATCTTAACTGTCAATTAGGAAACTCAAACGAACCAAGGCAATTATTTAAGAGGAGATAAAATGTAATCACCTATCAGAGTTAGGGGATTTTGCAATTTGAGCATTTTGTAAGCTTTTTTTTTTTTCATTTTAATAAGGAGAAGACTCCAAGGACAATATTGCAAGAGAAGTTCTAATTCTTCTATTGTGAGCAATGAACTATTTATATTGCTTCTTATCTACTAGAATTACTGTAAGACTATATTACTTCCACTATAGAATTTTATGTACAACAACTTAATTTATTACTTTATCTTTCCTATCATGTTTTATACGAGATAATGAATGTAACATTGCCAACATTAATTTAGTGATAGAATTTTCAAAACTCATTTACTGTTTATTGTGAAATATTTACATTTATGTTTTCAGTTCTTAGATATCTTTCAACGGTTCTAGAAGAGAAACAATTTGTTGGGTATGTGTTATATTCTTTGCATGTGGGTTGCATCACCTTACGATCCACCTCCATATAGTGCTCTATTGTATGCAATAGGAATTTCGTATAGCACTAGCTTACAGGGAGTTGTAGGGAAAGGGCATGGCAACACCCCCCTTTCTCCATGAAGCAAACTTTGGTGAGGGGTGATAGCCCCAAATTTATTTTTAGCTATTTTTTTAGAAAATATGTAACGTATATTAGTCAAGGGATTGGGATCTAAACCCAATCCAGGTAATAGATTAGGGTATTGGATGTTGCAGAATACCTAAATATTATATTGTGAATGGTTAAGAAACATGATGAGAAAGATAGAGGCACGACTCTATGTTTCATTGGTTTTTCTTGTTAAGGGTTTTTAGGGTAAATCTCTATTACTGTATGTGTGCCATTGTTTAATCTTTGTTTTTATTAAGAATATGTATGCATTGTTTCACTTCACGGGTTTACAACTTACATGTGGTATCAAAGCTTTCTTATTGGCTTCATGGGGATGCTTTTGTTGTTGAGGGTTCGACTCATTTAATATATCTTGTGTCTATGATAAAATTGGGTTTAGTGGGAGCTTTGCAGTGGTGATTTGTGCATTGAAAGAGAATGATGAGCAGTTCTAGAATCAATATTAAGAAATTTAATGGCCAAAACTTTGAACTATGGAAGCTCAATATGGAAATCTTCTTGTATATCAAGAATAGTGGAATGTTGTGGATCAACAAAACAATATTGGGAGAAACTAGAAAGAAGGGTGAGGAGTACGATTCGATTTTCCTATCAGATTCAATGTTGTTGAATGTATCTAGAGAAGATATTGCATGGAAGCTATGGAATAAACTAGGGAGTTTGTATCAATAAAAGTCCCTAGTAAGCAAGTCGTATCTTTGAAAGAAGTTGTATCACCTTAGGATGGACGAAAACGACACAATGACGAATCATCTAAATGTATGCAATTATCTGGTAAGTTAAATCACCTATGTTGGTATTAATATGGAGAAAGAAGATAAGTGCATTACATTGTTGGGTTCTTTGCTAGATTCCTGGGATATTTGATTGTAGCAATAAGTAGTGCTAGTCAAGCCACTTTAAAATTTGAGAAAATAGTCGCATTCATGCTATCAGAAGAAATGCAATGAAAAAACATGGATAGTCAGAGCATGGATGCCTTTTTCATGACAGGTCTTCCCTAAGAAAGAAATGAAAATAAGGCTTCAAGGGGGAGATCCAAATTTAAGGGTAGATCTAAATCTCCAAGTAAATATTTGAGGAAATGTTGGAAATGAAGTAAAGCTAGAGATTATAAGAAGGATTGCATATATAAAAATGTTGATAAAGAAAAGAGATATAATGATACCCCTTCCATAGAGATGAAGACCTCCTCATAAGAAGGAGGGGATGTTTACATGGCCTCAACATGTACCCATTCAAAATGTGATTTATGGTCGATTGAATCAAGTGCATCTTTTCATATGACTCCTCATAGGGAGTGGTTTTGTGAATATGAAATGTGCGATGGAGGATACGTTTTCTTAGGATATGATTCAACAACCAAAATAATCAAACCCGTAAGAGTTAAGTTGTTTCTCAAGTATGGAAGGATTAGAACTCTCATTGGGATTTTACAAATTCCAAATCTAGATAGAAACTTGGTATCCATCAAAAAGATGGGTGATGCAAGTGTACAAACTCTGTTTGAAAAAGTAACATGAAAAATGGTTTGAGGATCAATGGCCTTGATGAGGGGAGTTCGGAATGGGGATCTGTACAAGTTGTTGGGAAGCACAATCACTAATGGGTGTAATAGTTATGTTGTTCCTAAGGGTGGAGATAAAGAAGATAGAACCCCTACTGTCTCTAGAGGAAAGAAAATGTTATGCCATCAAATATTGGGACATATTGGAGATAAGAGCCTTTGAGAATTACAAGGTCAAGGTATGGTTAAAGGTATGTCTAAGCTCACACAAAATTTCAATTTCTATGATGACATATATGGAAAACATAATTGGGTAAGATTGTCATCTGCTGCTACAAGAGTGAAGTGCATTTTAGATTTAATACACAGTGATGTGTTTGGACATGTGCCTATTTCATAATTTGGAAAATGTTTGTATTATGTTTCATTTATAGATGATTTATCAAGGAACACATGGATTTATTTTGTTTGAATAAATATGAAGTATTTAATAAATTTAAATAATTTAAGGCTCTTGTAGAGAATCAAAAAGAGAAGAAAATAAAGGTGTCGAGGAAATATATAGTGGGGAGTTCTATGGAAATAAATTCAAAGAATTCTATAAGAAATGTAGAAGAGCAACGCATAAGACTACTCCATACATGCCTCAACATAATGGAGTTGCAGAAAGAATGAATAGAACTTTGATGGAAAAGGAAAGAAGCATGCTCAATGGTGTTGCAGGGATAGGACAAGAATTCTAGGCAAAGGCAATGGATGCTGCATCTTACTTGCTAAATTGATCACCCACATTAGCATTGGTTGTCAAAACTCTACATGAGGCATGAAATGGTAAGAAACCCTCTCTTAAACATATGAAATTTTTTGGATGTTATGCCTATGTACTTGTTACAAAGAAAAAGAGGAGTAAGATGGATAATAAAGCTAAAAAATGTATCTTTATTGTTATACATATGGTGTGAAAGGTTTTAAACTTTGGAGCCCAATAACTAAGAAGATTGTTTACAATCGAGATGTTATTTCTAGAGAGGTCAAAGATGTTCCCAAATAGAAAGTCACTCCAATGGAAAAGGAACAAGAGAAAATAGAGTTTGAGTTAGAGGATGAAGAATTTGACTCAGCAGAAGATTATGAATAAGAAGAAGAAGAACCCCATATCATATCATCTCACGAAACAAGGAAACTAAAAAGGTATTCCCCTCTTGATTTCTGGTCTTGATTTTCTTGATCTATTACTGATGATGATCCTAGAAATGTGAAGGAATAAGTTGATTATGAGGATAATGATATTTGGAAGAAGGCCATGGTTGAAGAAATGGATTCGTTGGATAAAAATGAATCTTGGGATCTAGTTGAGTTACCAGTTGGAAGAAAAACATTAGTAGAAAATGGTTGTTTAAAAAGAAGTTGAATTCATAAGGTAAAGTGGAGAAGTTCAAATCCCGCTTAGTAGCAAATGGGTATTCTTAAATAGAGGAAATTGATTTTGGTGAAATTTTTTCTCTAGTTGCTAAATTAAATTCTATTAGATTCCTTCTCTCTATTGCTGCTTCTTTGATCTTGAAGTAGGGAAGTGTTAGAAAAACATGATCGCCGAGAAATAACAATAAACAAGATGAAAATACAAATCACATAAACACAACACAAGAGAGACACCAATATAACGTGGTTCACCCAATATGGGCTACATCCACACAGAAATTGCCAGTCCTTATTATTATTTCATGTAGGAAATGAAGGGATACAACCTGCAACACATCCACTGCAACTTCCTCTTCACTCTCTCACAATCTCTCTTACACAATCATATATCTTTACAATGCTATAATACATTACATGGGTGTATTATAATGTATTCCTTTTAAAGGGGAATTACCATGGGAAAATACCACGGGATACCCAATACCATGGGCCTGTAAACTGTTGGCCAACAAAAAAACCCAAAAAATTCCTTTTGGGGGCTTTGCCCCTGAACCCCCGTTGGGGGCCTGCTGGCCCGTGGACCCCCATGGTGTAAAATTAGTCACAACAAATCTATTGAACAAGAATATCAATCACAAAGATGTAAAACAATTTGGAGTAAAAACTGTGCAAGAGAGATGCATCAGTGCTCTATAATCCAGAATGGTAGAATTACAATACAATACTATCACAATGAGTGAGAAATTCGAATTAGCCAAGGAGGTCATTTGAATATACTACATGGTGTAGCTTGGCTCTAATTAGGAGTCCTCATCATCAATCAGTGGTGGTCATCAATGCACAAGTCACTGTCAGACAGGTGTCAAAATGAGTCTAACTGAGTGTAATAAGTGTAATTGATGGTAAGTGGCACTAATGTAGGGATGGAGGCTCAGTGGAGGGCGCATGAGGAGTTAACTACACTCAAAATAGGTAGTCAAGTCTCATCGGAGGTTAATCAGAGTGATAACAGCAGTGAGGAGTCAGTCCACCCTCAAATCAAGGAAAGACAACTAACTAACTGAAGTGAAACTGACTGGTAGGTGAGAAAAGGCACCCTTCTGCAGTGGAAGGTGAGAAGTGGGCGCCTCCTTGACTAGGAGGGCTAAATCTGAGTGGAAAGTAGCTCCCGAGTTATGGAAGACTAGGTACTAGGTGCTGGAGGCATCAAACGGGTGACTGGGCAGCATGCAATGCATGCAAAATGCATGCAAAGTACATAACTGAATGATGAGATATCCTAACACCCCCCCTCAAGCTATACTATGATGTAAAAAATAAAATGTAGGGCCCTGGTTACTGAGACCAAAGGTCAGCCAAATACAATAATCCAAAAAATGCTGAAAATAAGCTAAGTGAGGAAAGAGGGAAAACTGAGTGGGAAGAAAGCCCCCCCTCAAGATAAACATAAAAATGGATCTAATCTGTCTCCACCATGATGGAACTCACCCCCAATAGTGAATGGAGGTAAGATAACTTCTTCTCAGTGAAGCTCTTGGTGAAGATGTCTGCAATTTTCTCATCAGTAGGGCAATATTGTAGAATGATGGTGCGATCATGCACCAACTCTCGGATGTAGTGTATATGAATCTCAATGTGCTTGGTTCTCTGCCACTGAAATGGATCCATGGAGATCTTAATAGCACTTTGATTGTCACAAAATAGGACAGTCGAAGTAGTGCTACCAAAATCAAACTCAGAAAGAATACCCTCCAACCAAACTCCCTGAATGCAGGCATTGACTGCCCCTCGATACTCTATCTCTGTTGAAGAAAGTGCAATGGCTGCCTTCTTTTTGCTTGACCAAAAAATAGGGCCATTCCCAATCATGAAAACATATCCAGAAGTGGACTTCCGATCTATGCTATCACCCTCCCAATCTGAATCAGTAAAACCAATGAAATCTAGCTCAGAATCTACAACATAATGTATGCCAAAATGTCTCGTACCTTGCACATGTTGATGTAATTGTAACTTTGGATTATATTGTATTCCTATAGAGATGTTATTAGTCCTCTATATGGAAGTGTTTGTATTCCTATAGAGATGTTATTATTCCTCTATACGGAAGTGTCATCATTTATATTGTAAGTGTCGTAACTTATACTTGATGGGTTATTAGACCACCTTGATGGGGTCGGCCCTGTATGAGTCATGTGGGTAAAAGGGTTATTAGACAACCCTATTGGGGGTCAGCCTTGTCAGCATTATGTTATGTGGTTAAGTTAAGGCCGACCTAGTAAAGGTTATTAGGCAAGTCAAGTCAAGTATAAATAGAGTGTGAGAGGCACTCTATTTTATCATTCACTTCAGAACTCACACTTCCTTCACTCGGAAAGTGGCGCACATGTGAGGAGGAGGATCGGCTGCTAAGAGGAGTCTATCTCTTGTACTTTGGTTGAGCTATTGCACTATCTATCTCTGAGGAAGTTGTGGGGTTTTTCACCTTAGGGTTTTCCCCACGGAAACTCTGTGTGTCTATTGTCTCTCATGCTTTTGCTTCTTGTGATGATTGATATGCTTGTTATGATTGATATGCATTGATATACTGTACATGTTATTCTCTTAGTAAAGATCCTAGAGTATTGTGAATTAATGCTCAAAATTTAACATGGTATCAGAGCTAACCTGAGAAGAAGCCATTGTGTAATGACGAAAACTAGGGTTTCTTGCTTATTGGGTTTCTCTCCACAAATTTTGGAAAAGCAGTATAGTAGATTGACTCTACTCATCAAGGAGAATCTATATGTCCAATCAGAATTCAATTCTGAGCTTTTTCAGATTTGGCCCTAGAAATTAGGGTTTCCATAAAAATAGGAATTTCTGAAATTTGAAGACATAGCTGGAAGCTCCTTGGAAAAATCAAAGTTTAGAGCTTTGGATCGAGATTTTTGGCTGGGTAAATCTCCGGGAAACTCAAACCCTAATTCATGGTCCTCCGTAGTGAACCCGAGAAGACTAAAAGGCATTTCTGAAGGGTGAAGCTTTGCAGATCTCAAATTCTGAATACACCAAGCTGATCAGATCATCAAGGCGCATCTTTCTATCCTTTTAGAAAGTTGAAATTCACTTTTTTTTCAATTTTTAGGGTTTTTTCGACAAACCCTAATCCAAGACCAGATCCAGTTTTTCAGCAAAGCAAGTGGTAAGACCTAAATCTCTTCTATTTCTATTTGAAGTACTCTTTAAGATGTCTCACCACACCAAGCTTGAGGATAAGCTTGAAGGGTCTAATAACTTCCGAGCCTGGAAGTATAGGATTGGGTTAATCCTGGAAGAAAATGAATTGGACTCCTACATTAGCTCTGAGGTCCCTATCCCAGAGGATGAAGAGGATAAGGTATTGCATAAGAAGAACTTGGTCAAGGCAAAGAGAATCATTGCTGATTCTATCAAAGACCATCTTATACCTCATGTGTCATCTCTAAAGACACCCAAGGAGATGTTTGACTCCCTGACCAAGTTATTTGAAGGGAAGAACATAAATCAGAAGATGACTCTATGAAATCAATTGAAAGGGGTCAAGATGTTGAATGGAGAGACCATTCAATCTTACTTCTCCAACGTCTCTCAGATCAAGGAACAACTTGAAGCTGTGGATGAAGTAGTGGAAAATGGTGAAGTTGTTATGACCACTCTGAATGGCCTACCTAGGTCATGGGACTCCTTTATTCAAGGAATCTGTGCAAGAAAGAAATTGATCTCTTTCAGTAGATAGTGGGAGGAATGCTCTCAAGAGGAAGCTAGGCTTGTGTCACGAGAAGAAAATATGGGGAATGAAGATCAAGCTCTCACAGCTCACACCAAGGGAAGCAAGGTTAAGAGGGAGAAACTTCATAATAAGAAACATTCTCACTCTTATCAGAAGAAGAAAGATCTATCTCATGTTCTATGTTTTGAATGTAATGAGAAGGGACACTTTGCTTCAGAATATCCCAAGAAAAAAAGGGACAACAACAAAAAAAACAACTTCAACAAGAAGAAGAAGGGTAGCAAAAGAAGGTATCATGCTCATGCTGCTGAAGATGATGAACCTCCAAAGAAGAAGGTTAGAGAAAAAAGTGATGATGACGATTCATCAAGCGAAGAAGAGTATGTTCTAATCTCTGCTCTCATAGGTACTATTTCTCATGGTTGTAATGATTGGCTTATTGATAGTGGTTCTTCCAAACACATGACTGGGTTTAAAGAATCTTTTGTAAACCTATCTGAACATGAATCACCCCATAAGGTGAAACTTGGGGATGATTATCAACACCCTATCAAAGGAAGTGGGGAAGCCTCCTAAAACCTAGATTCTGGAAATTTCTTGAAGATGAAAGAAGTTCTCTATGTACCTGGGCTCAAGAAGAATCTACTCTCCATATCTGCATTGGATGCAAAAGGTATGAGGGTTGCATTTGTAGATGTCCAAGTTCTAATGTGGCCAAAAGGTAAAACTATTGATGATGCAGTAGTGATTGGAGAGCAAGAGGGAGGCTTGTATAAATTGAAAGGGCAACCTAAACATGCCATGGTGCATGATTCCATGGAGCCAAGTGAACTTTGGCATAGAAGACTTGCACATATGCACTACAGAGCATTACCAATTGCAAGTAAAGCTGTAGAAGATCTTCCTGAAATCAAGACCAAGCATGAAGGTGTTTGCAAAGGATGTGCAAAAGGAAAGAACATAAAGAAAGCATTTCCAAGCAGTGAAAGCAAGGCTAAAGGAATCTTGGAAATCATCCACTCTGATGTATGCGGTTCGATGTCATCCAGTTCTCTGAGTGGGTATATTTACTATGTCTCTTTCATTGATGACTTCTCCAGGAAGACTTGGGTTTACTTCTTGAAGAACAAAGATGAAGTATTTGATAAGTTCAAGGAATTCAAAACCTTGATGGAGAACCAAACTGATAAGAAGATCAAAACATTCAAATCCGACAATGGTGGAGAATTCACCTCAGGTGACTTCAAGAAGCTATGCAGTGATTCAGGGATTAAGAGGGAGTTGACTGCTCCTTACAATCCACAACAGAATGGAGTTGCAGAAAGAAAGAACAAAACAATCATGGAAGAAGCAAAGGCAATGCTGCATGACCAGGATCTACCTATGCATCTATGGGCAGAAGCAACTAGGACAGTTGTATATGTGCAAAAC
Source organism: Larix kaempferi (assembly GCA_027924585.1). Lineage (NCBI taxonomy): Eukaryota > Viridiplantae > Streptophyta > Pinopsida > Pinales > Pinaceae > Larix > Larix kaempferi. The sequence goes on from BSBM01000737.1 coordinate 1,389,893, forward strand.
AGAACACCCCACAAGATATTGGACAACAAGACACCAGAAGAAGTCTTCTCTGGTAAGAAACTTGAATTCAACCATCTCAGAATATTTGGTTTTCCAGTATATACTCATGTGCCAAAGGAAAAGAGGACTAAGCTAGATCCTTCAGGAAAGAAGGGTATTTTTGTGGGTTATAGTGAAAGCTCGAAGGCTTACAGAATATACTTTCCAGGATTAAGAAAATTGATGTCGGCAGGGATGTAACATTTGATGAAAATTCAACATTCATCCAATCAAGGAAGACACCTGTTAAAGTTTATGAAGAACCTAAGGAAACTAGATTTCAAGACACTACCATGACTGAAGCAATTCCAGATGTTGATCATGAAATTGAAGATCCGCAACAACCTGTAGATCCACCCCGTGAGAATAAATCTCACAAGAGAAAACCTGCATGGGCTAGAGAGATCATTCAAGATGCAGAAATATATGGCATTCCAGAAGAAGAACACAAAGCAAAGAAGAGAACTAGATCACATACCAACTATGTGGCTTTACTCTGTGATATCATGAACAAAGAACCTTCCAGTTATGGAGAAGCAGCGGAAAAGAAAGAATGGAAGGATGACATGGTCGAAGAATACCAATCAATAATGAAGAATGATGTTTGGGATGTTGTCCCAAGACCTGAAGGGAAGTCTATTGTGACTTCCAAATGGATCTACAAGACCAAGCATGATGCAGATGGCAGCATAGAGAAATACAAGGAAAGATTCGTAGCTCGTGGCTTCTCTCAGAAAGAGGGAATAGATTATGAAGAAACTTTTGCTCCTGTAGCTAGGTACACTTCCATCAGATCAGTACTTTTCCTGGCTGCAGCGATGAAATGGAAGATACAGCAGATGGATGTCAAGACTGCTTTCTTGAATGGTGTAGTTGAAGAGGAAGTGTATGTGGAGCAGCCACTCGGTTTTGAAACACATGACAGGGAGTCATATGTGTGCAGATTGAAGAAATCCTTGTATGGCTTAAAGCAAGCTCCTAGAACTTGGTATGGTAGGATGGACAGTTTCCTATCTAGTTTGGGCTTTACCAAGAGTAAAGCCGATTCCAACTTTTACTACAAGATTGAGGAAGGAAATCCTGTGATACTACTCCTATATGTGGATGACCTATTTGTAACAGGAGATGATAGACTGGTTGTCGATACAAAGAGGAAGCTTGATGCCGAGTTCAATATGAAGGAATTGGGGATGATGCACTATTTTCTAGGTATGGAGGTGTGGCAGAGTGCAGATGGGATCTTCCTTGGACAAGGGAAGTATACAGTAGATATCCTGAAGAGGTTCGGGATGATGGATTGCAAAGCCATGACCACACCTATGGCATCGAACCTGAAGCTTCTATGTGATGCTTCATCTGAGTCGGTTGATGTCTCTATGTATCATCAGATGATTGGGTCCTTGATGTACCTGACGAACATAAGACCCGATATTTGCTTTGTGGTGAACACATTGAGCCAGTTCCTGACAGATCCAAGGAGTGTTCACCTGGTTGCTGTAAAGCATATTCTAAGGTACCTGAAGGGTACAATTGATTATGGGCTCAAGTATGAAGCGAATCAAAAGTTTAACCTGCAAGGTTATGTTGATTCAGATTGGGCAGGTAGTGCTGCAGATAGGAAGAGAACATCTTGTTGCTGCTTCAGTATAGGATCAAGTGTGATCTCTTGGTTTAGCAGGAAGCAGTCCTGCGTAGCATTGAGTATAGCCAAGGTAGAGTATGTTACAGTCTATTTGGCTAGTTGTGAGGAAGTATGGCTTCGGAAGCTACTATCAGAGTTATTTTATCTCCCGCTGGAGACTACTGGTATCTTTTGTGGCAACTAGAGTTGTGTGAAGCTGTTTGAGAACCCGGTGTTCCACGACAGGTCGAAGCACATTGAGATCAAATATCACTATATCAGGGATATGGTGCAGAGAGGAGCAGTGAAGCTCCTGTATATTGCGACGGATGAGCAGATTGCAAATGTGCTGACAAAGCCACTAGCCAGAGTGAAGTTCGAGTACTTCAGAGAGAGGCTTGGCGTTCTTCATTTCGATGACACTTCAAGGAAGAAGTGATGGACACATTTGCTGAAGCCATTCCAAGCATGGTGGAAGGAGGATCCTTCACATGGCTATGGATGTAAGAGCTAGATGATGAGCATTAGGATGATGTTCTAGTTTCTACTCTATATGATCAATTGGATCATTTATATGTATGTATGTACGCATCATGTTGGATGCTGGACATGATCAGGTAGATCATGTATTTGTATATGTATCAGGTAGATACTTGTATGATCAGGTAGATCAAGTATTTGTATATGTATCAGGTGGATGCTTGTATGATCAGGTAGATCATGTACTTATGTATGTATCAGGGGGATGCATTATGTATATCAGATGTATGCATTTGTATGATCAGGTAGATCATGTATTATGATATGTATCAGGCAGATACTTTGTATGCATCAGATGGATATACTGTTTGATCAGGATGATCACAGATGACGAGCTTCAGGATGTTGCTCCAGATGATACGCATCAGGTTGATGGTATGATGATGATCAGGATGATCATGTGATGATGTACATCAGGATAATGTATGGTGAGTATTAGTTTGATACTCTATGGCTGTGGACAGGTTGTGCAGGTAGCATAGAAAATACCCTTTAAAAACCGGACAGGTAGAGCGGTGTGCTCGTAACATCCTGGGTTGCTCTATCGAGATCCAGATAGGTAGAGCAGTGTGCTCGTAACATCCTGGGATTCTCTGAGTAGTTTTTTCTACAGGTAGCATAGAAAAGACCCTTTAAAAACCAGACAGGTAGAGCAGTGTGCTTGTAACATCCTGGGTTGCTCTATCGAGATCCAGACAGGTAGAGCAGTGTGCTCATAACATCCTGGGATGCTCTAAGTAGGTTTTGCGAAAGTTCACATAGAAAAGATCCTTTAAAATTCAGATAGGTAGAGTGGTGTGCTTGTAACAGCCTGGGATGCTCTATCGAGATCCAGACAGGTAGAGCGGTTTGCTCGTAACATCCCGGGATGCTCTGAGTAGGTTTTGTGAAGGTCAACATGTAAAAGAACCTATAGTCTGTGCTAGGTTTTGCTGACGCACGTAATTAGTCCTGGGATCCACAGTATGGCCATTGATGATGAAGACCTGCAAGTGGTGGGACTACATCCAGCATGAAAAAGGGTTGGCTCTGTAGAACTTCCTATGACGAGTAGATTCAAAGATTGATTGAGATAGCAGCAACATTGACGATGATGATGATTCGAGGACGATGATCCAGTGATGATGATCCAAAGAAGAGGACTTGTGCTAGAAGACTTGTGTCGAGAAATACCTTCCTAGTTAAGAGGGAGTGTTGATGTAATTGTAACTTCGGAATGTATTTCACCTATGTATATTGTATTCCTATAAAGATGTTATTATTCCTCTATACGAAAGTGTTTGTATTCCTATAGAGATGTTATTATTCCTCTATACGGAAGTGTCGCCATTTATATTGTAAGTGTCGTAACTTATACTTGATGGGTTATTAGACCACCTTGATGGGGTCGGCCTTGTATGAGTCATGTGGGTAAAAGGGTTATTAGACCACCCTATTGGGGGTCGGCCTTGTCAGCATTATGTTATGTGGTTAAGTTAAGGCCGACCTAGTAAAGGTTATTAGGCAAGTCAAGTCAAGTATAAATAGAGTGCGGGAGGCACTCTATTTTATCATTCACTTCAGAACTCACATTTGCTTCACTCGGAAAGTGGCACACATGTGAGGAGGAGGATCAGCTGCTAAGAGGAGTCTATCTCTTGTACTTTGGTTGAGCTATTGCTCTATCTATCTCTAAGGAAGTTGTGGGGTTTTTCACCTTAGGGATTTCCCCACGGAAACTCTGTGTGTCTATTGTCTCTCATGCTTTTACTTCTTGTGATGATTGACATGCTTGTTATGATTGATATGCATTGATATACTGTACATGTTATTCTCTCAGTAAAGATCCTAGAGTATTGTGAATTAATGCTCAAAATTTAACAACACATACTACAAGATCTGCTTGGCTACCCGCCAATGAAGCTCATGGGGCTGCTGCATATACCTTGATACAGAACTCACGTCATATGAAATATCAGGCCTTGAGTGTGTCAAGTAGAGTAGTGAACGAATCAACTGTCGATATATAGTGCAATCTGCAAGCGGTGTGGAATTTCCTTCCACAAGACTGATTCCTGAGAGGAATGGAAATGGAGCAGCCTTACATTCTGCCATATTAAACTTTAATAGCAAGTCTTTAGCATACTTTTTCTGAGATAATGTGATCCCATCAAAATTTTGAGCTATCTCCAAGCCCAAAAATTGCTTAAGTAAGCCCAAATCGCTCAAGTCAAAAGCTAGATTAAAGCGGTTTTTAGCTTGTTGATTGTAAGGAGAGTGCTACTAGTAATGAGAATATAATCAACATAAAGAACAACAATCAGAAAATTACCTTTAACTTGATGTAGGTACACATTAGGATCAGATTTGCATCTTTTAAAATTATGAGAAAGAAGGAAGGAGTCCATCTTTGTGTACCAAGCTCTTGGGGCCTGTTTCAATCCATACAAAGATTTCTTCAATATGCAAACTAATGATGGATCTGATATGTATCATTCTGGTTGCTTCATATATACTTTTTCATCAAGGTCACCATGTAAAAAATCACTCTTCACATCCATATGGTGCACTTCCCAGTGCTTGGATGTGGAAATGGCCAAAACTAGGCGGATGGAATCCATCTTTGCAACCGGTGCAAAGGTCTCAGTGTAGTCCACTCCTTGGACTTGGGAGAAACATTTTGCCACCAAAATAGCTTTGTATTTGCTGATAGAGCCATCAGCAACAACTTTCATGCAGTAGATCCACTTACATTGGACCAATTTTATTCCAGGTGGAAGAGAAACTAGCTCCCATGTATTGTTCTTTTGAAGAGAACTCTACTCTTCATCCATGGTGGTTTGCCATCGTGGATCTTGGTGGGAATGATAGTATGATTTGGGATCTGAACCAATCATAAAATAACATTTATCATATAATAATGGATTAGAAAATGAAAGAGCCATACCTGCTCTTTGATAGTTTTCTCTTGTTCTCCTTGGATCAACAGGATTTCCAATGTTTGGAGCAGCAGATTGTAGAGTGTTTTGGGCCCACTTTGGTAACTGAGGAGGATCATTATGTTCGGATTCTAAACCTGATATGTCATGGTCATCAAATTATGATAAAATATCATAGATATCAGATCCAATGCTTTCTTCATATTCTCTTGAATCTTCTTCTTGTGGAGGTTGTAGATCGGCAGTGTTTTCCTCGACTAGTTTCAGATCTGGCAGCGGTTCTTCAAACTTCACACTTCACTCTATGAATATATTTTTGGATATGATATTCATGAGTTTATATGCTTTTGATTCTTCCCCATATACTATTATGATACATTCAATACTTTGTGGATCCAAATCCTTTCTCTTATCAGAAAGAATTCTAGCCCATGCAGTGGAGCCAAAAACCCTCAAATTGGACACATCCGGTTTGCGACCAATGAATGCTTCGAAAGGAGTTTTACCTTTCACAAATGAAAGTGGAACTTGGTTCTGAATGTATGCAGCAACATTCATGGCTTCAGCCCAAATATTTGCAGCCAAACCTTTTGACTCAAGCATACAAGTAGCCATCTCTTTCAGTGACTGATTCTTCCTTTCCGCTACACCGTTCTGCTGGGGTGTGTAGGGAACTGTATGTTGGATCTGAATTCTGCTTTCAGCACAAAGTTGCAACAACTCAGTATTGATATATTCTCCACCATTATTAGATCTAAGATCTTTTATCTTGCTCTCAGTGCCGGTCTCAACAGAAGCCTTAAAATCCTTGAATTTTCCAAGCACTTCTAACTTGTTTTTGAGAAAAAATACCCAAGTAAAGTGGGAGAAGTCATTGATGAATGTCAAAAAAAAAACCTTGAACCATTCATGGACATATTTGGAAGTGGACCACTGATATTAGAATGTACGAGGCCCAAAATTGTAGAAGCTCTGCTAGCTTTGTCGTGGTCGAACTTGTGCTCAGGATGCTTCCCAACAATGCAACCGGGGCAAATTCCCTTTGAGGAACGGAGTTGCAGAAGACCATCAACCACGGATTTCTGTTGTAACAAAAGAAAATACTTGTAATTTGCATGAACTTTCAAAATGAAAGCCACAGTTGCAATATGAACATTTAGATTTTTCCTTACCCTCTTTACCCTTTTGCTTGTTCCTTGAACCAGATGGTGCATCCGATGCTTTGCTTTTCTCTCTTTGCTTGTTAGGTTCAAATTTGGGCTTCTCTTTCTTTTTCTTTCCTTTGCCATTCGAATTCTTGGATCCTTGAACAAAGAGGGCTGAATCTTTGGAGCTTATGGACCCCATTTGAATTAGCTTGTCATGCTCTTTGGTAACAGACTCAATGAAGGTATTCAAGGTAGGCATCTTCCAATTCGAGGTAGTTAGCCGACTGGAATTGAAAGTAGAGAAAAATACAGAGAAATATTTACCAAGATTTGAAAGAATGGAGAGGATCAATTTCTTATCCTCTTTAACAACTCATTGTTCTTCAATTGCAAGGTCAAGTGCTTGAATTTTGTGAAAAACTCATTGATGGTCTCGAAATTCTCAAGACTAAGAGCAATCAATTCATTTTCCAATTGAAAATACCTAAGCTCATCCTGCTTGCCAAAAAGTTTGTCAAGTTGATCCCATACCTCTTTTGGAGAGTTCAATCCTTTTAGATGGAAGTGAAGATCCTTGGAGATGGCGATGCAAAGAAGACCATAAGCTTCATCAAGCTTATTGAAGTGTTTTGTTTTCTCAAGCAATGTGTTTGGCTCTAGTTCGAGGCCCATGGTGACTCTATAGAACCCTTTAGAATGCAATATAATCTCCATGTCTCCTTTCCAATCGAAATAATTTAAAGGAGTTAGCATAGGCTTTGAAGAAGAGTATTCCATCATTGATGGCGAGTGCAATTGATGGAGAAGAAACTGCAAATCACAAGATAGCGAATGCACTTGATGGAGATGATAAACCTGCAAATCACAATCAAAACAAGAACAGTAAGGTCAAACAATCCACCCTTTTAGAGTTGCATCACACCTGGGATTGGAGATCAAGCAAGCTTGAATGGATCCAATGTATCAAATCCAGGAATTATGTGGAAAACTCAAGCTTCTGGAGTGGATTGTGTTAAATTTTGAGCATTAATTCACAATACTCTAGGATCTTAACTGAGAGAATAACATATACAGTATATCAATGCATAACAATCACAATAAGCATGACAAACATCACAAGAATTAAAAGCATGAGAGACAAGAGACACAGAGTTTCCGTGGGGAAAACCCTAAGGTGAAAAACCCCACAACTTCCTCAGAGATAGAGAGAGAAATGGCTCAACCAAAGTACAACCAAAATACACTTGAGATAGTCTCCTAGAAGCAGATGATCCTCCTCCTCACTAGTGCACCACTTTCTGAGTGAGAGAGATGTGTCTTTCCGAATGATCTAAATAGAGATCTCTTGATCTCTATTTATACTAAACTGTTTTCCCAGTGACCTTATGGGGCCGACTTGTCTAGCTAGGTACATCCACATTATAATATATATATTTCAGGGCCCACCCCACACATGGTGGTCTAATAACCCATCGGCAAGTACACACACTTGCGACACTTGTCAATCCACATGACGACACTTCCTTATAGAGGAATAACACATCTCTAATAAGGGTACAATAAATATATATGAAATACATAGATGAAATACATTCCGAAGTTACATATACATCAACACTCCCTCTTAACTAGGAAGGTATTTCTCGACACATATCTGCTAGACAAGTCTTCTTCTCGGGATCATTGTCATCGATGCATCGTCATCATCATCGTCACTGCTGCTGCTATCTCAACCAATCTCTAACTCTACTCGTCATAGGAAGTTCTACAGAGCCAGTCCTTTTTCATACTGGATGTAGGCCCACCACCTGCAGGTCTTCATCATCACTGGCCATACTGTGGAAATCTCAGGACTTATTACGTGCGTCACAAAACCTTAAAAGAGTCTCTTGACTAGCAAGAACCCTAAAGAGCATTTGAGGCCTTTTTCATCCTGTCTAGATCTCTAGGACTTATTACATGTGACCCCACCACAAAACCTCGAAAGAGAATCCCAGGACTAATTACGAGCACAAGGCTCAACCTATCGGATCTCCCAAGGCACAAATTACATGTGGTCACCACAAAACCTCGAAAGAGCATCCTAGGACTGATTATGAGCACAAGGTTCAACCTATCGGATCTCCCAGGGCACAAATTACATGTGGTCATGGAAAAACCTCGAAAAAGCATCCCAGGACTGATTACGAGCACACAGCTCAACCTATCGGATCTCCCAGGGCACAAATTACATGCCATAGGACAAAACCTCGAAAGAGCATCTGCCAGATATCCCAGGGCACAAATTACATGCCATAGGAAAAACCTCGAAAGAATATCTGCAGATCTCCCAGGGCACAAATTATATGTCCTCCCAAGCAAAACCTCGAAAGAGCATTTTCCAGATATCCCAGGGTACAAATTACATGCCATAGGCAAAACCTCGAAAGACTGTCTGCAAATCTCCCAGGGCACAAATTACATGCTTATCTGCACAACCTATTCCACGGCCACAGAGTATCAACCTGATACTCACCATACATCATCCTGATGTACACATGATCATCCTGATAATCATCACTGCAACATCCTGCTGCATGTCATCTGGAGCAACATCCTGAAGCTCGTCATCCATGATCATACAATGCATCTACCTGATGCATACCAAGTATCTACCTGATACATATCATCATACATGATCCACCTGATCACACAGTGTATCCACCTGATACAAATATAAGTACATGATACATATCAACATACATGATCTACCTGATCATACAATGTATCCACCTGATACATATACAGACACATGGTCCAAGCATCCAACATGATGCTTATAAAAAATACATACACATGATCCAACCGATCATATCCAACATCCAACATGATGCGTACATACATATAAATGATCCAACTGATCATATCCAGCATCCAACATGATGCGTACATACATATACATATAAATGATCCAACTGATCATAACCAACATCCAAAATAATGCATACATACATACATATAAAAATGATCCAACTGATCATACAAAGCAGAAACCAGAACATCATCCTGATGCTCATCATCTAGCGCTTACATCCACAGCCATGTGAAGGATCCTCCTTCCAACATGCTTGGAATGGCTTCAGCAAATGTGTCCATCACTTCTTCCTCGAAGTGTCATTAATCCGAAGAACACCAAGCCTCTCTCTGAAGTACTCGAACTTCACCCTGGCTAGTGGCTTCGTCAGCACATCTGCAATCTGCTCATCCGTTGCAACATACAGGAGCTTCATAGCTCCTCTCTGCACCATATCCCTGATATAGTGATATTTGATCTCTATGTGTTTCGACCTATCATGAAACACTGGGTTCTCGGACAGCTTCACACAACGTTGGTTATCACAAAAGATACCAGTAGCATCCAACGGGAGATCAAATAACTCAGACAGTAGCTTCCGTAGCCATACTGCCTCACAACTAGCTAAACAGGATGCAACATACTCTGCCTCAGTTGTACTCAGTGCTACGCAGGACTGCTTCCTGCTAAACCAAGAGATCACACCTAATCCCATACTGAAGCAACACCCAGATGTGCTCTTCCTATCTGCAGCACTGCCAGCCCAATCTGAATCAACATAACCCTGCAGGTTAAACTTTTGATTCACCTCATACTTGAGCCCATAATCCACTGTACCCTTAAGGTACCTCAGAACATGCTTTACAACAACCAGGTGAACACTCCTCGGATCCGTCAGGAACTGGCTCAATGTGTTCACCACAAAGAAAATATCTGGTCTCATGTTCGTCAGGTACATCAAGGACCCAATCATATGACGATACATAGAGACATCAATCGGGTCAGATGAAGCATCACATAGAAGCTTCAGATTCGATGCCATAGGTGTGGCCATGGCCTTGCAATCCATCATCCCGAATCTCTTCAGGATATCTACTGTGTACTTCCCTTGACCAAGGAAGATCCCACCTGAATTCTGCCACACCTCCATACCTAGGAAATAATGCATCATTCCCAAATCTTTCATATCGAACTCAGCAGCAAGCTTCCTTTTAGTATCTGCAATCAATCTGTCATCTCCTGTTACAAATAAGTCATCCACATACAGGAGTAGAATCATAGGATTCCCTTCCTCAACCTTGTAGTAAAGGTTGGAATCCTCTTTACTCTTGGTAAAGCCCAAACTAGATAGGAAACTGTCCATCCTACCATACCAAGTTCTGGGACCTTGTTTCAAGCCATACAAGGATTTTTTCAATCTGCACACATATGACTCCCTGTCATGTATTTCGAAACCGAGTGGCTGCTCCACATATACTTCCTCTTCAACTACACCATTCAAGAAAGCAGTCTTGACATCCATCTGGTGTATTTTCCATTTCATCGCTGCAGCCAGGGCAAGTACTGTTCTGATGGAAGTATACCTGGCTATAGGTGCAAAAGTTTCTTCATAATCTATTCCCTCTTTCTGAGAGAAGCCACGAGCTATGAATCTTGCTTTGTATTTCTCTACATTGCCATCTACAACATGCTTGATTTTGTAGATCCATTTAGAAGTCACAACAGACTTCTCTTTAGGTCTTGGTACAACATCCCAAACATCATTCTTCATTATTGATTGGTATTCCTCAACCATGGCATCCTTCCATTCTTTCTTTTCCGCTGCTTCTTCATAACTGGAAGGCTCTTTGTTCATAATGTCACAGAGTAAGGAAACATAGCTGGTATGTGATCTGGTTCTCTTCTTTTCTCTATGTTCTTCTTTTGGAATGCCAAATATTTCTGCATCTTGAATGAGCTCTCTAGCCCATGCAGGTTTCCTCTTGTGAGAGTTATCTTCACGGGGTGGATCTACAGGTTCTTGCGGATCTTCAAACTCACGAACAACTTCTGGAACTGCTGCAATCATGGTAGTGTCTTGAAATCTAGTTTCCTTAGGTTCTTCATAAACTTCGATAGTTGCCTTCCTTGATTTGATGAATGCTGAGTTTTCATCAAATGTCACATCCCTGCTGACATCAATCTTCTTGAACGCTGGAAAGTATATTCTGTAAGCCTTCGAGCTTTCACTGTAACCCACAAAGATACCCTTCTTTCCTGAAGGATCTAGTTTGGTCCTCTTTTCCTTTGGGACATGAGTGAATACTGGACAACCAAATATTCTGAGATGGCTGACTTCAGGTTTCTTACCAGAAAAGACCTCTTCTGGTGTTTTGTTGTCCAATATCTTGTGGGGTGTTCTGTTTTGCACATATACAGCTGTTCTAACTGCTTCTGCCCATAGATGCATAGGTAGATCCTAGTCATGCAGCATTGCCCTTGCTGCTTCCATGATTGTTCTGTTCTTCCTTTCTGTAACTCCATTCTGTTGAGGATTATAAGGAGCAGTCAACTCCCTCTTAATCCCTGAATCACTACAAAGCTTCTTGAATTCACCTGAGGTGAATTCTCCACCATTGTCAGATCTGAATGTTTTGATCTTCTTGTCAGTTTGATTCTCCATCAAGGTTTTGAATTCCTTGAATTTATCAAACACCTCATCTTTTTTCTTCAAGAAGTATACGCAAGTCTTCCTGGAGAAGTCATCAATAAATGAGACATAGTAAACATACCCACTCGAAGAACTGAATGACATAGGACCACATACATCTGAGTGGATGATTTCCAGGATGTCTTTTGCCTTGCTTTCACTGCTTGGGAAAGCCTTCTTAATGTTCTTTCCTTTTGCACATCCTTTGCAAACACCTTCGTGTTTGGTCTTGATTTCAGGAAGACCCTCTACAACCTTGCTTGCAATTGGAAGTGCCCTATAGTGCATATGAGCAAGTCTTCTATGCCAAATTTCACTTGGCTCCATGGATTCATGTACCATGGCATGTTCAGGTTGTCCCTTCAATTTATACAACCCTCCCTCTTGCTCTCCAATCACTACTGCATCATCTATGTTCTTTCCCTTTGGCTACATTAGGACTTGGCCATCCACAAATGCAACCCTCATACCTTTTGCATCCAATGAGAGATGGAGAGTAAGTTCTTCTTGAGCCCAGGTACATAAAGGACTTCTTTCATCTTCAAAGATTTTCCAGAATCTAGGTTGCAGGAGGCTTCACCACTTCCTTTGATTGGGTATTGATAATCATCCCGAAGTTTCACCTTATAGGGTGATTCATGTTCAGATAGATTCACAAAAGATTCCTTAAACCCAGTCATGTGTTTGGAAGCCCCATTGTCAATCAACCAATCATTACAACCATGGGAGATAGTACCTGTGAGACCAGAAATTAGAACATATTCTTCTTCACTTGATGAGTCATCATCACTATCACTTTCTGCCCTAGCCTTCTTCTTTGGGGGTTCATCATCTTCGGCAGCATGAGCATGATATCTTCTTTTTTTATTCTTCTTCTTCTTATTGAAGTTGTTGTTGTTGTCTTTCTTCTTCTTGGGACAATCTAAAGCAAAGTGTCCCTTCTCATTGCAATTGAAGCATCTGAGATCTTTCTTATCTTTATGATAATGGTGGTGTGAGAATCTCCTGTTATGAGATGATTCCTTCTTGGACTTGCCTTTCCTGGCATGTGCTGTGAGAGCTTGATCTTCATTTCCCATCTTTTCTTCTCGATCCACAAGCCTAGCTTCTTCTTGAGAGCATTCTTCCTGCAATCTGTTGAAGGAGATCAACTTCTTCCTTGCACAAATTCCTTGAATAAATGAATCCCATGACCTGGGTAGGCCATTTAGAGTGGTCATCACCACTTCACCATTCTCCACCATTTCATCCACTGCTTCTAGTTGTTACTTGATCTGGGAGACCCTTGAAAAATAAGATTGAATGGTTTCTCCATTCTGAAACTTTACTCCCTTCAATTGGTTCCATAGGGTCATCTTCCGATTTATGTTCTTCCCTTCAAATAGCTTGGTCAAAGAGTCAAACATCTCCTTGGGTGTCTTTAGAGAAGACACATGGGGTATGAGATGGTATTTGATAGAATCAACAATGATTCTCTTTTCCTTGACCAAGTTCTTCTTATGCAATACCTTAGCCTCTTCATCCTCTGGGATAGGGATGTCTTCTTTTACATATGAGTCCAACTCATTCTCTTCCAGGATTAACCTAATCCTATACTTCCAAGCTCGGAAGTTATTAGCTCCTTCAAGCTTATCCTCAAGCTTGGTGTGGTGAGACATCTTAAAGAGCACTTCAAATGGAAATAGAAAAGATTTAGGTCTTACCACTTGAAATGCTGAAAACTGGATCTGGTCCTGGATTAGAGTTTGTCGAAAAAACCCTAAAAATCAAAATGTGAATTTCAATTTTCTGAAAGGATAGAAAGATGCGCCTTGATGAGATGATCAGCCTGGTGTATTCAGAATTTGAGATCAGCAAAGCTTTACCCTTCAAATTTTCCTTTTTGTCCTCCCGGGTTCACTAGGGAGAGCCCTGAATTAGGGTTTGAGTTTCCCGGAGATCTACCCAGCCAAAAATCTCGATCCAAAGCTCTAAACTTCGATTTTTGCAAGGAGCTTCCAGATATGTCTTCAGAATTCAGAAATTCCTATTTTTGTGGAAACCCTAATTTTAGGGCCAAATCTGAAAATGCTCAGAATTGAATTCTGATTGGACAGATAGATTCTCCTTGATGAGTAGAGTCAATCTACTATACCGCGTTTCCAAAATTTGCGGAGAGAAACACAATAAACAAGAAACTCAAATTTCCGTCACTGCAAAATGTCTTCTTCTCAGGTTAGCTCTGATACCATGTTAAATTTTGAGCATTAATTCACAATACTCTAAGATCTTCACTGAGATAATAACATATACAGTACATCAATGCATAACAATCACAATAAAAATGACAAGCATCACAAGAATTAAAAGCATGAGAGACAAGAGACACAGAGTTTCCGTGGGGAAAACCCTAAGGTGAAAAATCCCACAACTTCCTCAGAGATAGAGAGAGCAATGGCTCAACCAAAGTACAACAAAATAAACTTGAGATAGTCTCCTAGAAGCAAATGATCCTCCTCCTCACTAGTGCGCCACTTTCTGAGTGAGAGAGATGTGTCTTTCCGAATGATCTAAATAGAGATCTCTTGATCTCTATTTATACTAACCTGTTTTCCCAGTGACCTTATGGGGCCGACTTTTCTAGCTAGGTACATCCACATTATAATATATATATTTCAGGGCCGACCCCACACATGGTGGTCTAATAACCCATCGACAAGTACACACACTTGCGACACTTGTCAATCCACATGACCACACTTCCTTATAGAGGAATAACACATCTCTAATAAGGGTACAATAAATATGTATGAAATACATAGATGAAATACATTCCGAAGTTACATATACATCAACAGATTGGAGTGTATTTTATGCTTTGCATGCACATGAGATTTTGCATGCCAAAACTTCAGTAATTTTGAGCAAATTCACTCAATTCTTCATGTAGAACACCTGTAGGAGAGAGATCTTGTCCTTGCAATGGCTTTGATACCATGTAAAATTAGTCACAGCAGATCTATTAAACAAGAATATCAATCACAAATATGTAAAACAATTTGGAGTAAAAACTATGCAAGAGAGATGCATCAGTGCTTTATAATCCAGAATGGTAGAATTACAATACAATACTGTCACAATGAGTGAGCAATTTGAATTAGCCAAGGAGGTCATTCGAATATACTACATGGTGTAGCTTGGCTCCAACTAGGAGTCCTCATCATCAATCAGTGGTGGTCATCAATGCAGAAGTCACTGTCAGACAGGTGTCAAACTAAGTCTAACTAAGTCTAACTGAGTGTAATAAGTGTAACTGATGGTAAGTGGCACTAATGTAGGGATGGAGCCTCAGTGGAGGGCGCATGAGGAGTTAAATGCACTCAGAATAGGTAGTCAAGTCTCATCGGAGGTTAATCAGAGTGATAACAGCAGTGAGGAGTCAGTTTAGCCTCAAATCAAGGAAAGACAACTAACTAACTGAAGTGAAACTATCTGGTAGGTGAGAAAAGGTGCCCTTCTGCAATGGAAGGTGAGAAGTGGGCACCTCCCTGACTAGGAGGGCTAAATCTGAGTGGAAAGTAGCTCACGAGTGCTGGAAGACTAGGGACTAGGTGCTGGAGGCATCAAACTAGTGATTGGGCAGCATGCGGGTGCATGCAATGCATGCATGCATGGAAAATGTATGCAAAGTACATAACTGAATGATGAGATATCCTAACACATGGGAGGGCTATTCCCCCCCACACCCCCCAGCTGGGGTGAGTGTACAGTCCACTTGCATATCATATAAAATTGGGGTACAAACACAGCTGGACAACAACATCTCTGAATCAGGAAGATCAGGCTCCACAACCAACAATATCCCACTTGGAGACTGATCACATCAACTCCATCGCTGCTGCACTTGCTAGACTATGCTATGAACCTTGGACTTGGAAAATTTCTCATCTTCACCTTCATGCTAGAAGTCCAACTGAAACCGAGCTGGAACTCAGTTTCTCTCTAGTTACTACCTTTGTCAACATGTCTGCAGGATTCTGGCTAGTGTGTATCTTTTCCAGCTTCATAAGTTCATCTTCCAGAATAGAGCGTATGAAATGGTACTTGAGCTGTATATGTTTAGTATTAGAATGGAAGGATGATTTATTTTCAAGATGAATGGCACTCTGGCTGTCACTATACAACCTGCTATCCTCCTGTTTCTTACCCAATTCCTCCATGAACCTCTGCAACCAAATAATCTCTTTACTAGCCTCTGTAGCAGCAACATACTCTGATGCCATTGTTGAAAGTGTAACAACCTTTTGTAGCTTCGAAATCCAACTTACTGTTGTTCCACCTACAGTAAAGACATACCCTTTGGTGCTCCTCCTGCTCTCTTTATCACCTGCCATATATGCATCAACATATCCATGTAGAATAGTGTCCGAACCTCCAAAACATAATGCATGAGTGGTAGTACCTCTTAAATACCTAAGAATCCACTGTACTTCCTTCCAATGTTCTTTACCTGGATTTTTCATATAACTGCTCACAACTCCCACTGCATGTGTTATATATGGTATTGTGCACACCATGGCATACATCAAGCTGCCAACTGCTGATGAATAGGGAACCTTAGACATGTAATCCATCCCTTCCCGTGTCTTGGGACACATCTCCTTAATTAGTTTGAAATGGCTGGCCAAAGATGTACTAATTGGTTTTTCATTCTACATTCTAAACCTCTCCAACACCTTTTGTATGTACTCACCCTGAGACAATGCTAATTTGTGATTTTTCTTGTCTCTTGTTATTCTCATACCAAGGATTTGCTTTGCAGCACCCAAATCCTTCATTGCAAATGAATTCGATAACTTCCTTTTGAGCACATTTATATCTGCATGTTAGACCCCGCAACAAGCATGTCATCCACATACAATAACAAGATAATATATCGTCCCTTATCTAGCCTCTTGAAATAAACACAGTGGTCAGAATGACATCTACTATAAAAATGTTTTATCATAAACCTGTCAAATTTCAGATACCACTGTCTTGGAGCTTGCTTCAGGCCATACAATCTCTTCTTCAACCTGCAAACTAAATTTTCCTTCCCTTTGACCTCATACCCCTGTGGCTGCTGCATATAAATGTCTTCCTCACAAGCCCCATGGAAAAAGGTTGTTTTTACATCTAACTGATCAAGATGCAAATCTTCTACCGCCACTAGACTTAAAATAGTCCTAATTGAAGTCATTTTAACATCAAGAGAAAATATTTCGTCAAAATCTATACCTTTCTTTTGTGCAAACCCCTTTACAACAAGTATGGCCTTGTACCGCTTCTTTTCTCCATCTTCTTCTTTCAACTTGTAAACCCATGTATTCTGCAATGCTCTTTTACCAGCAGGCAACTGAACCAAATCCCAAGTTTGGTTTCTTACCAATGAGTCCATCTCCTCATTCATGCCTTGCTCCCACTTCTTTCTAGTTTCCACCTACATTGCTTCTTCATAACATTCTGGTTCACCAGAATCAATCATCAATAAATAATTAATTGAAGGAGATAATCGTACAAGGTTTCTACTTAACCTGGTAGATCTTCTAACACTTGCAGGAGTTTGAGGTACCTGCTGCTATTCTTGATTTTCTGGCACCTTTGGAACTTCATTTTCTTTGATTTCATCAAGCACTGTGTACTCTATGTTTTCATTTTCATGTTTCTTTACCTGCAACTGATATTTATACATGACCTTTTCATTGAAATATAACACATCTATACTCTTAATGATTTTTTTATTTTCATAATCCCATAAGCGATAACCAAAATCATTAACCCCGTATCCAATAAAGGTACATTTCTTGGATTTAGACTCAAGCTTTGCTCTATTTTCTTTATCAATATGGACAAATGCCTCACAACCAAAAGTTCTCATAAAAGAGTAGTTTTCCTTTTTACTTGTCCATGCCTCCTTTGGAATACCACCATACAAATCACTTAAAGGCCCTCTGTTTATTAAGTAAACAACAATATCTACAACATCTATCCAAAACTATAAGGGAAACCCTGCATGCAATCTCATACACCTTGCATGCTCTATGATTGTTCTGTTCATCCTTTCCGGCACACCATTTTCTTGTGGTGTTTATGGGACTGTCTTCTCTCTATGAATCCCATGGTATTAATAGTAACTATCGAACTCCTTGCCGTAGTATTCACCTCCATTATCAGATTTGAGACACTTCAACCTTTTTCCTGTCTCATTCTCAACCAAAGCTTTCCACTTCTTAAAAGTAGAAAACACATCAGATTTATGTATAATGCAATAAACCCAAGTTTTTCTAGTTGCATCATCAATAAATGCAACATAATAATGAGAGCCACCAAGAGATTGTACCTGAGTCGATCCCCATACATTTGTATGCACAAGCTCTAACTTTTCACTCTTCTTCTGTTTCCCAACCTTGAGAAATATGACTCTCTTATGTTTTCCATAGACAGTTCTTAGAGAATTCCAAACTTACCTTCTTCAGATCTGGCAGTATCCTCCTTGAGTGGAGAATCTGCATCCCCTTCTCACTCATGTGACCCAACTTATGATTCCATAATGCTGTATCTGTTCCCGTGGAAGCTAAAAAGATACAACAATCAGTATTATGAGGACATATATACAATGTACCTATCTTGTCTTCTTTTCTATCACCATTGATCCTTTAGGATCTTCCACCACATTTCTCCAAACGCAAATAAATATCCTCCATCTCTCAACCGCCCTGTTAAGATCAAATTTCTTTTCATAGTAGGAATATTCCTTACATCTTTCAACATCCATTCAGTTCCATTCTTTAATTGTATCCATACCTTACCCATTCCAACAATTTTACATGGGTCATCATCACCCAATAAAACATGTCCAAAATCACCTTGAACATAATCATGAAAAAATTTCCTATGGGGTGTAGCATGACATGAATCCCTCGAATCTACTACCCAGTAATCACTAGTATTATCTAATGCAAGAATCAAAGCATATTGTAACACATCACCTACTACATTTGCTTCCTGAGTAGTCTCTTGTGGTCCATCTCCTTTCTTCTTTAGAGATCTGTAGTCTTTTTTCAGATGCCCTTTCTTTCCACAATTCCAACACTCTATCTTTCCCAGTATGGACTTGGATCTTCCCTTCCTGGACTTGCTGCGATTACCTGGGCTCTTTCCTCTCTCCCTTTGTCTTCCCTGATCTCCATGGTCAATGCATTACCTGATGTCTCACCTATGCTTTTCCTTTGCATTTTCTTGCTAAGAATAACACCAACAACATCATCAAATTTCAAAGTGTTTGAAACAGAGACGAAGTTACTTAAAGCTATGACCAAGCCATTCCATCTTTCTAGCAATGAACACAAGATTAGAAGAGCCCTAACCTTATCATCAAAGTTCACATTTACCGAACTTAGCTGATTTGTAATCGTATTAAAATCATTTAAATGATCAACAACAGATCCACCTTCTGACATCTTCATATTAAATAAACGCTTCATTAGAAATACCTTGTTGGAGGTCGATGGTTTTTCATACATCTTACCCAATGCGTGCATCAGACCCTTTGTTGTCTTTTCTTTTGAGATATTGAAATCCACCGATGAAGTCAGGCACAACCGTATTGTTCCCAGTGCCTTTCTATCAAGAAAATCCCATTCTTCGTCCTTCATAGTCGCCGACTGTTTTTCTTTTCCTCCCAACGGTAGGAATAGATACATATAGTCTTCCATTTGTATCTTCCATAATTGTTAGTTTTGGCCTTAAATTTCTCGACCTTAAAATTTCATTCTTCCACCATTGCTCCCACTCGAACCATGAACCCTTCTTTCTTGCGAGTTTATCTGCCAAATAGACCTTTGGCTCTTATACCAATTGTTAGAAAAACAAGATCATAGAGAAATAACAATAAACAAGATACAAATACAAATCACATAAACACAATACAAGAAAGACACCAATATAACGTGGTTCACACAAGGTGGGATACATTCACACAGAAATTGCCAGTCCTTATTATTATTTCATCCAACAAATGAAGGGATACAACCTACTACACATCCACTGCAACTTTCTCTTCACTCTATCTTACACAATCAGAGATATTTACAATGCTACAATACATTATACATTGTCGTATTACAATGTCTTCCTTTTAAAGGGGAATTACCATGGGAAAATACCATGGGTCCGTAAACTGCTGGCCAACTAAACAACCCAAAAAATTTCTTTCGGGGGCTTTGCCCCCCAACCCCCTTCCTTGGGGGCACTATCCCCAAACCCTTGCCGAGGGCCCACTGAGGTGAGTGTGCAATCCACCTACATATCATATAAAAATGGGGTACAAACAAAACTAAACAAAAACACCTCTAAATCAGGAAGATAAGGCTCCACAACCAAGAGGAAGACGAATGTGAAGACAACATTCCTACATGGGGACCTTGAAGAATAAATCTACATGAAAAAACTAAAGGTTTTATAGTAGAGGGAAGGAAAGAGCTGGACCACAAGCTAAAAAAGTCCATTTATGGTCTAGATCAATCTCCAAGGTTGTGGTACCAAAATTTCAACATATACATCCTTGGATTAGGATTTGTGGGAAGTAAGGTTGATCACTATGTATTTTCCAAGTAGGTTGGTGATCACTTCATTAATATAGTAGTGTATGTTGATGACATGTTGCTGATTGAAAACAATATGAAAGTAATGAAGGAGGTGAAATCACAACTACCCTCCAAATTTGATATAAAGGATCTTTGTGCTACTAACTTCATATTGGGAATGGAGATTAAAAGAGATTTTGCAAATAGGAAACTCTGGTTGAATCAAAGAAAATGTGTTGAGACTATATTACAAAGATTCAACATGCAAAAAATTAAATTGGCTAAGTTCCCTATTCATGTAGGTGTAAAATTATCTACAAATCAGTGTCCCAAGATACAAGAAGAGGAAGAAGACATGTCACAAGTTCCCTATATGAGTGATGTTGGTAGTCTAATGTATGCAATGGTATGTATAGTTATACTAGACATATCCCATGCAATGGGAGTTTTGAGTAAATATATGTCAAAACCAAGGAAGGAGCATGGGTAGTTGTATAGAGATCTTCAAGTATTTGCGTAGCACCACAGATTATGCAATCTGCTACCAAGGAAGACCTGGACTAGAAAGAGAAATAGATATACAAGGACTTGTTGATGTTGACTCGGTTGGAGATATTGATTGCAAAAGATCTACAAGTGGTTATGTGTTTAACCTTTTTGGAGGAGATATCAGTTGGATTAAAAAGAGAAGGATGTAGTTTCACTCTCAAATATAGAAGATGAATACATGGTAGCCACCCATGCAAGTAAAGGAGTTGTATGGTTATAAAGACTATGTTCAGGTATTGAGTTTGTACAAAATCTTTAAGGTTAAATTGTGATAGTTAGAGTACAATATTTTTGGCAAAGAACCCTGATTATCATGCTAAAATGAAGAATATTGATGTGTAGTACCACTTTGCAAGAGATATGGTTGAAGACAAGAAGGTATTTTTGGAAAAGGTTGAGACCTTGATGAATGTTGCAGACTCATTGTCAAAGTATGTTAGTACTGAGATGTTCTCTTGGTGTAGAGAATCTATGGGCATTGTTGCAATGAACTTGTGACCCTATTAGTATGTGACCCACTTTTTTGCAAAGAAAACAACAAGTGGGAGAATGCTGGGTATGTGTTATATTCTTTGCATGTGGGTTGCATCACCTTATGATCTCGTTTAAAGAACTGGGGTCTAAATCTAATCTCCATTAATGGATTAGGGTTTTGGATGCCAAAAAATACCTAAATATTGTATTGTGAATGGCTAAGAAACATAATGAGAATGATAGAGTTGCACTCTAAGTTTTTCCAATTTTCCCATTAAGGGTTTCTAGGGTAAATCTCTATGTATTGTGTTTGTGCCATTGTTTAATATTTGTTTTTCTAAATAATCTGTATGCAATGTTTCACTTCATAGGTATAAAAGTTACAAATTTTGTATGAGTGATATTGTATTCACCTGTTAATCACTTGCTCTTAGCTATAATAGCTAAAATAGATTTTCATCTAGCACATATATTAGTAGCATTTTGCAATTGTATTTCATTTTCATCCCCATTTAAAATAGTAATGGTTTTCAGGCTAGAATCCATATGGGTTCTCCACTCCAAACAGTGTAAAGACTAGTTAGGACTTTACATCATGGAAAAACCTGATATTGAGTTGGAAATTTTTTCCATGTCAACACTATCTTAACTAGTGTATTTTATTCCCAATTAGGTTTATTCATAAGGCCAATGCAACCAGCTAAAATTTTTATTAATGTTATGGAATTAATACATATTCCTCATTGGTAGATTAGGTGTTTAGTTCTTAGATGATAAAAGAAAAGGGTTCTTCACAAATTATACCCATAAATACATTAATGAAGTGCCTATAATAATGTCAGGAAAACTTTTTATACACACATTCCATCCACATTAAAATGGCATCGTACATGGTGCACACATGGTGACCGTATTCTAAAAACTATCACTTGGAAATTTAAATTCAAGAGTTGGAATAATTACCATACTAATCACATTACTTTGTTTTTTATGATTAGTAAAGGTTAATGCTATTACCCCATTAATAGCAACATCACACTCCTCACAACACACTAGATGATGCCCTTGAGACTTAAGGTAGTGATTTGGGAAGATATAACCTATTGATTTTTAAAATATGCACCTTATTACAATATTTATGGTCAATCCTATATGAATGTTTGGCGTTAGAATAAGTTCCTTCATCCCAGACTTGTAACTTAGGCTCCTCTTGTTTTGAATTTGTTACATAAACATATGTTTTTTAACTATATATTTTGGGAAACTATCAATCATATGAGATCCGCAAGAATGATGTAGAGAGGATAGCGATTCCTTGTCATTAAACTCCTTGGCCATTTATTCATAAGTGTCTTTTAAAATATCAAGTTGAGAAGAAACAATGCATCCCTTTCCGTTTTCAAAGATGGAATAATCATGTAACATATTTCTAGTAACGCTAGAGCATTTGGTGGCATTCAAATGATTATGAAAAAGTTGGTTGATATGATTTCGAGGAGATTTTTTTTTAGGAATACTTGACATTTTTATATGGAAAGAAAGTTTCAATATGTGAGCTTGGATTCAAGGAGAATCGTCTACTTTGACCATGATCTCTAGAGCTTTCTTCTACTTTTCTAGGCCCTCCCTCTTTAAAATCTTCATTGTTAATGAACAATAGGTTTTCCCATAAAACATTTACATGTATTGAAAGAGTGGTTGGATTATCATATTTAGTGTTGTTATGGACTACACAGTTGTTTTGATTCCAAGTGAAGTGTCAAGAAAAATGCTCAAAGCATTCAAGAATTGAGGGCATTTCTTTTCATTTTAAAAAAGTTGAGGACAATTCTTTTCATTGTGAGCATCTTGGTACAGTGTACACCAATATTCCATAAGCATTCCACTTATATCAATGCATTTTTTTTAAAAACAAGAATGTACATCGTTTGTATTGATATAAAAGATTGCACCTGAATTATCCAATGAAGTATTACATAACAAAATAGATATTGTTGCAAGGGATTCAAAATTTCCCGATTTGTCAAAAAGAAACCTACCACATGAACTATTCTTCTACAGTATTCTTTCTTACTATAATACCTACAACTATAGATTCTAATAAATTGGCTAGACAAACAAATGACTTAGAAATACATTTAAAAACCTAAATATTATAAGGGAAATCATGCCCACTATGGTTTTCCTTCATGGAATCCTCTTCATCTTCGTGTATTCCTTGTGCCTACTAGCCTAATGCTTCAGCTTCATGAAGTCCTTGGGCCTATTGAACTATTGCTTCCTCAATAATTTCATCCTTAACTAATGCAATTGAGTCTAAGGGTCGATCTACCAAAGATTGAGAAATTTTGGCAAATAACAAAATCATATTACATTTCATTTTGAGGTCAATTCAGATATTTTCCTCTTTCTAGCTCCATTGAGCCTCCAATTCAACGTTCATAGTCAATTGAGCCTCAAACTAATTTCCAACTCTATGATCAAGATGAGTTATGGTAGCTTCAAGGGAGTCGATTTGGTGAATTAGGCCCCTTGTGTTTTGATGTAGGTCAGATGCATCACAAAGGGAACACCTTCTAGGATTTATATTCACCTCCATACTTAAACTAGGCAAAGTGAAATGAGGCCAAATAGAGACGAGGGAGCCAATAAAACTAGAGAAAAAAGTAGTGCCAAAAGAGATGAGGTCTAGACTAAATCGAATAAAAAAGAAAACTAGACAATATAGCCATGTAAATTAAAAAACGTTTAATGATAAATCCCATTTCTATGAGGATTTTCCATCCTATACCACTTAATATGACATCCTCTATTGCACCTAAAGAAGTGTAGATGGAAATTGGGAGGGGGGGGATGATATAAAGGTTTACCCCTCCTTGATTAATGTTATGTGCCACTTTTCCTTTGATATCAATTGCATGTTGTTCCTAAGGTTTGCATGGATTGAAAACTTGGGATAATGGCATTGATAGCGTCACCCCATTTTTGCATAATAAGCCTTTATTCAACACAACCCCTTTATTTTCCATGGTATTTGCTTGTGAATTGTAGGATATACGAACATGGATACAATCAATGGAAATGAAGGATTAGAAAGTCCTTTGATTCTTGTGATCATTATGTAGATAGGATAATTTTATCCAATATCCACATTTCTCTCTTGACTAATGACTATGAATGAGTCACCAAGGACAAAAATGTGTATAATCTGTAGGGATATAAGGGTGAACAAACTTTGGTATAAAGATAGGAATTTAGATTGATTGATGGTGGGTACTCCTAGCCCCCAAGAAAACGATATTAACTTATTCCCTTGGGGTTATATACAATTTTCAACCCCCCCCTTTCCCAAGCACCCCAACCCTCTCCTTCCCCACACCTGCCACATTAAGATCAATGTAGTTCTTAGCCATTGCAAGTTCCATTTTAGGGGAAGCATGATTATGGTTGTTTATCATATTGAAGTTTTTCAAATCCATATTATATGAATAATTTCAGTTGCTATAGGACCCGTCTTCAACCTTCCTAATCAAATTGTCTAAACATTAGATTTTTTTTTAGAGATCTATACATTTTCCCATTTCAGGGCAGGTATTAGTAGCAGATTTAGAAAAGAAACCTTCTTCATATCATTTGATGTCATCGCTCGTACGTAAGTTCTAAACCTATGAAGAGAAGCTATGCATACAAATTCTTAATCAAAATAGAGAATACACAATGACATACACACAATACATAGAGATTTACCTTGGAAACCCTTAAAGGGAAAAATCAACAAACCTTAGAGCCACACCTTTATCTTTTTACATTATAATTATTAACCACTCACAATACAATATGTAGGTATTCTGCAGCATCCAAAACCCTAATCTGTTAACCCAGATTAGAAATAGACCCCAATCCCTTAACTTATATTAAATCACACATTTTAAGAAAAACCCAAAAATATCCCCAAAAATGTCAAAATCACCTTCGACTCATATAAGCAACAGGTTAATGCCCATTTTTGATGTTCACTACATGGAGAAAGAGGAAGGTGCCTACGCACCCCGTAGGACCCCCCTTGAGCCAACACCACGTGTAGTGCTCGACGCATGTGGAAGAGAACTATATGGCTGGGGATCGTCAGACAACAATCTCCACACACACATGCAAAGAATATAACACATACCCAACATCGTACTAGTTTGATATTTAGAGCAAGGCTACAAACATGACAAGTCCCTATTGATCTTAATTTTGATATGGACCTTAATTTTGATATGACTCGAGGGGGGAGAAGCCTATTTCATATCATTTGAGTGGCTACTTGCAATGGTTTGATATCTAGGGAAAGGGTTCCCTACAAACATGGTAAGTCCATATTGACCTCAATTTTGATATGACTCGAGGGGTAAAGGGGGGCATATATTGGGATAAATGTATACACAAATACGTAAATGCATATCTAATAGTGGTAAGACTATCGAGATTTATACTATGAATCTTAAGACTCTTTATAAGGAAATACAAGGTAGCTTCTAAGGAATTCAAGTAAAATTCAAGTGTGATCTCCATTAGGGTCCATTTATTTACACATATTTGAAGGTTTAGGGTGTGGAACTAAGTGTTAAAATATCTAACCTCGTCTTTTGGTTGGAATTTCATTTGGGTAAGTTGTAGGGTTAATGATCGAGGAATTCGATGTCCTCTAACTTTTTGAGGAATGAATCCTTACATTCCTCCTAGTTATGAGTGTTACTCACATGAAGGTTATAGAACTAAAGGAAAATTTTCATTAAAATGTTAAAGCGAACATCTTGCAAATTATGTCATCATCCTAAATATTCAATAAATTCATATCTCACATATATACCTTAATTAGAACTCAAGGGTTTAGCTCAATTGGTTGTTGCTACTCTTGTTCAACATTTGGCTAGTTTTGAGTCAGTATGTGCCCAACTTGAATCCTCGTAAATGAGGCACACTAGTCTCCATTGGCAAGTTTACTAGGGATGTCATACACTAGTGTAGGGAAGCATCCATTGAGTTTCTCCATGAGGTTTTCCTTAAAAAAATGACTTGATATGATGTTGGGCCCAAATAAACTCATCTAGATTGTATCTAGACCAAGCTCTTTTTAAAATTTAGGAAGGTCATGCATTAGTCAAGCAAGCTACAAGCCATTGTTCGCGAGCAAAGTGGGACACTAGTTGACCACCATGTTATAGAGTTAAGAGTGTTGTGAGGTACTATATATGATCCTCACTATGAAAAATGTAATACTATAAGACAAAAGAAAAGAATTGCCACTTAAGTGTCCTATAAGCCATCTTTTAAGTATAAGTGGGAGTAACATCTCATTTTTGTGTTTGAATATGCTCATAGATACATTTATTATGTTTGCAAGAAAATTTGAATTTTAATGTTCAAAATATTTTTATGAAAACAATTTTTAGAATTGTAAACTTAAGTGATAAAAAGAATCTAATACTATATATTAATTAAAATATATGTTACTATAAATAACTATCAATCCCAATCCTTAAAAATTGATGATTAGGCATAGCAAAAGTGGCCTATACACTCTTCCAAAAATTCCATGGAAAAAAAGAATTTATAAATTATACAAGATCATTTCCCTTTAAAATGCCCTTTCATATAATCATATTAAATATGTTTTTAAAATGCCCTTTCATATAATCATATTAAATATGTTTATAGTAATATCTACAATAAAAAGCTGGTTCATAATATTTAAAAAAAATAAAAAATTATATTAAAATATTTATCTACAACAAAAAGCTGATTCATAATATTTATATATATATATTTAAAAAGCTGGTTCATAATATTTATTAAAAAAAAATTAAAAAACTGGTTCATAATATTTATAAGAAAAAAATTTAAAAAGCTGGTTCATAATATTTCTAGACCTTTTATCACACTCATGAAACGTTCCATCACACTCATTATAAGAGTAACCCAAGAATTTTTGGAATATTTAGAATAGGATTAGGTGGAAGTGGTAAAGGAAGAGAGATATACATTGTTTAAGTAAAATTTTAAAAAGATAGTTTAATAATCGTTGTTAATATTATTAAGCTAATTATTATTTGTAAATGAAGTATATAATTTATTCATACTAATTTTTAGATTATAAATATATTAAATTTAATTTTAAATATAAATATAATATAAATTTTAATAATTAATATTTATTAAATAATATTTGAGAAACTAAATAATTTAAATTTGAATTTAATTTTGGTGTAGTCTAAATATTTTAATTTATCAACTTTTTTAATATATCAAAACTTAAAATAAATAAATTGTTTCTATATTTTTATTAAATTTGAAAATGATTAGTGAATAAAATTAACACTCCAAATATAAAAACATTTTTAACTAAACTAAAATTCCAAAAAAAATCTTACAATTTAAAAACTTTTGACTTTCTACCACTACGAAAATCTATTATAAGAATGGAGTTCCAAAAATTATCTTACAATTTAAAAACTTTTGACTGCTATTATTATGAAAATCTATTATAAGAATGCAAGTCCAAAAATTATCTTACAATTTAAAAACTTTTGACTTTTGACTATTATGAAAATCTATTATAAATATATCAATAATAGTAAAAAATTAAAGTAAATCCAATATATAGAAAAATGATACATTGTTTTCAAACGAATTTGATTGCTAATCAATCCAAAATTCACATTTGTGATTTTTTATTATCGATTCGTTTAAACGAAAAAAAAAAATTATAAATCCCCAAATTCGTCCAAAAGGCAATTGGAAAAATTTAACAGAAAAATCCACTGATTTTCAGATCGATTTTCGTAACCAAGGGCATTAGTTAGCTGCATTGACAACCAGAAACCAGAAAAATATTCAATTATGGTCGTGTGGTCATGACGGTTGGTCCCCTGGTCAATCTGGTGGTGAGTGAAGGTCTCATTTTTACAATCTCATCGCCATGAGCTCCAACCGTTTTAGCCAATCGGCTTGCCTCAAAGAAACGTTTCACAGCATCCTCTATGTATTTGTTAGCCTCCCGCACATTCATCTTCTTCCCTATCTCCTCTGGATAACTCTTCAGAGTATAATCTCCGTTCAGTATAGCTGCTAACTGCACCAGTTCCTTCTGAAAGTCGCTTATCTTGGCTTCTTCATTTGCTCCGCTCTTTCTTATCTTTGGAGCGTCTGGCAATGTCTCTGCAACGTCATTTAAAATCACAAATTATAAGTATATTAGCATAGATCTATCTTAAAAGAGGATCTATCAAGCGCTTAGGAAGGAATATTTATTTTTTTTAATACTTTTTTTTAGAACATATATCAACTCAAGGATGAACAGGGAAGGAGTTACACGTCCCCTACTAAACTGTAGAATGCGGTCTCTTCAAATCAATCAACCGCTGTAAAAGACACTAATTGGATGCTATTATAATGAGAATCAACTATTTTGCTGAGAATGGGCAACTCAAAGGGAGGCCGGCAGTATTAGAGGGGTACCTGGACAGTCTGTTCTTGGGCTGCTGCGTTTCTGTACAACACCTTCAAAAGTCCCAGCCCACGCATCTCTCTTGGTCAGGAAATTGGATTTGAGATTGAATAACTTCTTGACCGTTGCAGCAATGGATGAATGCTCAAACTGAGACGATGGATATGGTCCGCTAGGCCTATGTACCACTGCGACAACCAATTTTACCAGATAATACTTAATTATGAGAATAGAATCGAAATATAGATGAAAATCTTGATCAAGAACAAATGGAAAAGCGGGAGAAAGAGTCAAAACCTGTTCCTTTAAGGATCCATGGCGAAATCATGATAGTGGGCACTCGAACCCCTAACCTGTCGAATTTGAAGAAGAAGGGGTCGGGGCCGACGACGTTATCAGGGCTGGGCACGTCCCTCACAGGCGTGGGAACGTGGTCGAAGAATCCGCCATGCTCGTCGTAAGTAATGATAAACAAGCTTTCATTCCACTGAGGACTGGATCTGAGCGTTTCGTACACCTCCTTTACGAATTTCTGGCCCTCGGCTACATCGTGCGAAGGATGGTCGTCGTTGGCGGGGAGGAGCGTAGTGTCCAGGTACCGCTGCTCCACAACCACGTAATTGGGCAACTTCCCTTGCCTTGCATGGAGCTTGAATTCCAATAAATAAGAGTGGAAATTGCCGATATACTTGAGTTTTCTGAGATTTCTGTAGAACAGAGTGGCCGGGATGTTCTGATAATAAATCCCGAACGACAAACCCGACTCGTCTATGGATTCAAAGATGGTTTTTTGCGGGTACCCCTCAATCAACAGGCTGGGGATATTGCTGGTAGCTCCGTGTGAAGTAGCAGAATGAACGTACAGTCTGTTGGGTTGAGTCGAAGCCGGGACCGAAGCAAACCAGCGATCGAATACTGCAAACTCATTTACGAGAGTACCATATACGGGAACGACCTCAGGCCTGAAGCCATTCATGACAGTCTGAGACATGTGGGGACCTCCCAAGGAAATCGCTTGCTGGGCGAATCCGTTCATAGGGGCAGGATTCGCAGAGGTGTCATTAGAGCCGAAGATTTGCTCTCTTATTGCCTGAAACGAGTGCCCCGGGTCCGGATCCACGTATTCTGCCTCCTCATTGAAGAAAACCCTCCCAGAATTGGGATCGTTTGTGGATATCGGATTCGATTCCTGGCCATTGACCCCATCGATTTGTGGATTGAGGCGCTTCATCCATCCCAACATGTGGTCGAAAGATCGATTCTCCATGACAAGAATCACTATTGTTTTTATGGGGCCGTTAATGGTAGTCGCCCCTGCGCCATTTATACCCCACATGCAATAAAGAACTAATGCCAATGGCGCCCATCTCGCCATCGCCATGTCCTTGCAGCTTTTGGCGTCCATCTCCTATTCTGGTACTAAGCAGTAAGCTGTATGAACAGAGAGTCCTGAGCATAGCTTTTAGTGGGAGGTGTGCAGGAAGAGTCGGCAAGATGTTTGAGATAAAAAGAACGACAAGCAATATGGATTGGACCTGAAGTAAGCACGTGAATCATTTCACATCTGTCCAGCTCAGATTTATATTCTTTTTCTGTTGGCAGTGGCAGTAATAATTTAGCGATCGATATTTCATTGGTTGCAATTTGTTTGCCAATTTCAAACTGTATAATGTGAGGGTGTAGTTGGCACATCACGGGCTTAAAATTGATGGTGTCACTCATTCCAGATTTCGATTCCGGTTAACACGAACACGTTTCTTGTAAATAGCCAGTACCTAGCCACCACAATTTCAATCCAAGGATAGTGCATAATAGCTTGCACGCACCCAGGCACCAGGGTTAAATAATTGGTTAGCCTTCGTGAATGATGGACAAGTTAATTTCAGAAATGTGGTGATTATTTTTTTTAAATATCATTATTATTGTCATTATTTTTTAAACGTAATTATCAGTATATTATCATTATAGGGCACATAACCAAAAACCAATCTCAAGACGATGCATTACCAAGGGTTCTGAAAGCCTGTAAAATTCTTCACCCACCACAAAAGAGTCTACCCTAATACAAATACGCATACCATTACCAACCTTCCAATACGCATACCATTACCAACCTTCCAAGATAACCAAGACACAAACCATGCGAAGGATATGAACAAACCCCTCCAAACAATAGAAGCATTTGAAAAATATTTATGAGGCATTCTAATCCAATCCACGACCGAGTTTTTCTTCAAGTATTTATCCTATTTATCATGTAGCACTTCAGCCCAAAGATCTGCACCAAAAAGTCCCCTTCATAAGCTTTTCAAGCTTAAAGAAAGACTGAACCATTCCATATTCTTAATCCCCCACCCACCCATCTTCTTTGAAATATAAATACTCTTCCAATTTGTCCGGTGAAATTTGTTCCCAAGAGAATTTATAGCCCATAGAAAATGAATCATTCTTTTTCAAATGCCATGTAAAATGGACACATGAATTTTTGCCAAAAAGAGCCAATAAACTGGAATAATTTCCAGTACAAATTTCACCAATGTGAATATTCCCCCAATGAAAACCATATGTAATCCCAATTTCCATATATATATTTGAGATACATCTAACATGATGACATATAATCACAATCCACATATATTAGTAGTATGTCTACCTAAACACTCAAAACTCTTGAACAAAATGCTTAGTTTGCAACAAAGTGTATGGTTTCTACAGTTTCTTGGATTAAGTAACAAGATTATCGTTAAGGAGACATGTTTTTCTAACACGTTTTGCACAATGCTCCATATGTAGTTCCCCATAAAAGATTCTAGTCATTGTTGTACAACATTCTTTGATGCAAAATGCATTCTATTGTGTCATCCTCTATTCCAAAGTGCATTCCAAGTTATTTTCATGTTTGGACATTGTGTTTTACTTATAAGTTGTGCAAGCAGAGGAGTTTTTGAGCATTGGTTTTTCACATATATTGCAAAATCATTGAGAAAACATTTTTTTTCTTTCTAGGCACCTTGTCTATGAACATAAAGTGTATAGATGTTACATTTTGGTTTGTTGGCGGAAATAGTAAAAGTTAAAGAACTATGGTCAGATAAGAAAATCATAATTCAGTTAAAGATGGAAAATTAATTGTTGCCCGAGTTTTGGAAAATAATCATTAAAAACATTAACAAATGTTGCTTGAAAAAAAATCGATGATTCATAATTCTTTTGGACTATTTGTCACAACATTCTTGAAATCTTCTTCAAATCTACTAGTAACATAAAATAAAATGCCATTGTTTTAAAATAATATGCATATTCAAATTTACTAGAGAATGAAAGTGCACATAGATTGGAATAGTAACCTATTGAGCATCACTCTAAGTTGAAGATCCATAAATTCAACCATATTTCCCAACACTATGAAGTGCCTCTATTAACAAGCCACTACCACCAATAGTAGCTCATTCCCTTACATAAGAAATCATATATGCACTAGGATTTGCTCACTAACCACCTTGTCTCAAAGGGGCACATTGGGATGGTTGGGATGGGTGTTGCAATTAAGAAAGTTGTGATCCTCCAAATACTTAACTAATCCATTGTCATCATAAGCAACTCTATCTTAGCAATATAAAATAAAAATGAGTTCAACATTTATTAGTTTTAGCAATTAATATGCATAGGCAAGAGTTCACAAATCATTTAAGGATTGAAAGTGATAGTCATAGCATCCCATTCATGTTGTTATCCAATAAATTTGTTCCCAAAATATTACTAATTAAAGGATGCTTGAACAAGCACAAACATATTCCTACATGTTGCCCATATGCTTGTTGATGTCAATACGTATGTTGAGCATATTCAACATATGTTGTAGATTTTTTTTCGATTGTTGTGAAAATATGTTGAAGAGCGTCCCTATAATTTTTTTGTAATAGTAGATAATCCCAGATTAAAATTTTCCCAATAAATAGCTTATTATGACTAAATTTTTACATAACTAAATCTTATGCATTTCAATAGACGAGCATATAAATATAATATAGTGCTTATATAGAAAATAAAATTTATAGTAGTATCTCCATGGCTCAAAAAATATGATGATTGTCAACCTGGTATTCAGAAGGGGATCCTAAAATATAGAAAGGAGATGCCACTAGCATATAGAAATGAAAGGCTATGACAAAACATATTACAAGATGAAATAAAATTCAATAGAGTCCCATGAAAGAAAATGAATTAAATTAGAGAGATAGAGACATGAAGCAATTTTCTTGAAACCAACCAAAATCATGTTATATTGGAAAAGTAAATGTTTGAAAGGTATAAGCACATTAAATATAATACAACTAGCAATGGAGTGGTGAAGGAAGTTCAATTTCATCGGATGCATAAAAATAAGTTGAAGCCAAGTCCAAGTGTGGATGATTTTGACAAAAGAGCACCCCTTATTGCAACAACTTAGCAAAACCTTTTTTATCAAATAATTAATGGTTCACCCTTCAAACAATAGAAAAAGAAAATGTGTGAAATGTGAAAAAAATGATTTTACATCACAACCCAATGAATGCAGGTGGAAAAAATTGATTCTACATCACAAGCTAGAGGATGCAAACTAAAGAAAATGCAGGTGGAAAAAATGATTCTACGTCACAAGCTAGAGAATGCAAACTAAAGAAATTGATTTTATGATCAAATGTCTTAACCAATCTATAGGTATTAGAACATTAATATGGATAGAAAAAATATGTTACTTCAATAGGAACTCTAAATACAAATAATTCAACAAGGAGTGTTAGAACAATATTCCCATGATTGACATGCCATGGACCTTAATGTTGTTCTACCTAGTGTTGTTTGGTTCATTAGTGCCTAGTCTAGTGTCTTTGACCACATGTTTGTCCACATTTGACTACTTAGACTAGTGATATGCCTTATCCACCTTGTTTTTCTACAAGTCTTCCATCTTTCCTTAGTTTTGGGAGTCAATGCGCCCATTCACTAGTTCTTAGGATGTCATTATGATAGTTTCCCCGTTTTAAGGAGGCTAAGGGTGCTACATGCTTGATTTGGTCTATTTGGTGTATTAATGGCCACTAGTGATCATAAAAACACTACTCCACTACTTTGGTCCACAAATAGGTTCATACTTATCCACTCATGGCTCTCATAGGTGTTATTGACCAAATCGTGAGGTCCAAGTATGAGTTGGATAGAATTAATGTCAGTTAGTGGGGAATTAGTCAAGATAAGCCCTCATTATGGTGAGCTACTCGACTCACCTCTAAGTCTCTCGATTTTTCCTCTTGAGAGAATCTATATATTGGACACATGCTGTTGAATAATAATGTAATGGAAGATCAATTCACATGAGTGTTTTTCTCTTTTGTTCTGCTTAATATTTTCTTCATATTTCTTCTATTTTCCTGTCAATGTTTGGTAAATTCTGAGTGAAGATTGCTCTAGTAATCTATGTTGAGATATTGTAACTTCAAAGAATATTATATTTGTACTTTATTATTCCGGAGATGATTCATTCCTCCGTGAAGACCTTATTGTATATCCGGAGATGTTTATTCCTCCGTCGGAATGTGGTAACTCGGGTTATTAGACTTCCCTAGTGGGGGTCGGCCCTGTATGTGTTATGTGGGTCAAAGGGTTATTAGACCACCCTAGAGGGGTCGGCCCAGTCAGTTGTAGTGGGGTATTTAACCCATTGGTTAAATACGAGCCTACATGTTTTGTGTAAAAGATAAGTCGGAGTAGTGTATAAATAGAGGAGGCGTATTCCTCATTTTACATACATTCACTCACTTGAGAGTGGCGCACTTGTGGAGGAGAGGTCTGCTATGGAGAAGGAGGAGCTTATGCTCAGGGTTACATCTTTGTATATTGCTGGTCATCTATATTGAGGAAGCTTTACTAGGTTTTCTACCCCATGAGGGTTTCCCAGGACAAATTTGTGTCTCTTGTGTTTATGCTGTGCTTGTTGTTTCTTCAGTGATCCTGTATATGCTATTATTGTGAAATGGAATGCAATGCTGCTATTTTCTGTCTTAGCATATTAAATCTTAACATGGTATCAGAGCTAACCTGAAGGAAGGCAATGTATGGCACTTACGACACTTGCTTTACTTACGACAATTTGAAGGTTAGGGTTTTATATAGCAAAAACCAATCATCGTGGAACTTTCGCCATAAATCCATTTTGGTGAAGGTTCAGGATCTTAAAACTTTACAGGTCGTAGACAACATCTCCAGGTATCTTGTGTCCAAAGGGAACCCTCAGATTCGTTTTACTTTGTAAGTTATGATCAGTACAAGTTAGGGTTTCTGCCTCTTCCAGATCTCAGTCAAAATAGGTGACCTAGGAAAAAAGGTCATAAATTGGGCTAGGAAGCTCCAAATGAAATTTCGTAAACAGTGACAGGTAGTACACAGACTGTACTATCTCAGGAAACTTTTTCAGAGGCCGAAGTTGAACCAATGACACGTGGCACGCCGTACAAGTTCGCTCTCCTGTTTTATCCCATAAACAGGTCACGTTGCGACACTTGGCATAACTCTCTCTCAGAAAATCCAATTGAGGTCAGATCTATCGGGATGGAAAGATGACAGGTCAGGCTACCACAGAAAAAATTTTCAGACCCTGTGGAGCGAAAAGTTTGGAGTTATAGCAGAAACAATCAGGTACATATTTCTGTCAAAACAGAATTATTTTTGGAGCACCTTCATTCATGGCTTCCGAAATTTAGGGTTTCGGAGAAAGTTAGAATTTTTGGAATCGGAATCCATGGCTGAATGCTACTCAGGAAAATCGAAATTTAGAGTCCAAGATCGAATTTTTTTGGTTGGGTAGAAGACCGGGCTTGATCAAACCCCAATTCAGGATTTTGATCGGAAAGATGGAAAATTAGGGCTTCAGCAAAAGTTGGAATTTTTGAAGTCTGTAACCATGGCTAGAAGCTCCTCAGAAAAATAAGAGTTTAGAGCCTTGGATCAAACCTTTTGATTGGGTAGAAGGGTGGGCTTCATCAAACCCTAGTTTGGGATCCTGTCCAGAAGATCTAGAAGTTTCGAAGGCAATTTTGAGGGGTCAAATTTTGGAGATTTCAAAATTGAAGTATGCTAGTTTGATCAGCTCAGCAAGACACATCCTTCCATCCATCCAGAAGTGTGAAAGTCAAAGATTGCATTTTTAGGGTTGCTCTAGCAAATCCTAATCAAGCTCTAGATCAAGTTTCAGGGGGAGTTGAGGCTAAGGCCTTACATAAGAAGATTACAAGAAGTCTCGACTGGTATGACTTAAGGAAGTTCAGGTATGTCTTGAAATCTGATTCCTGATTAAATTCATAATGTGTTTGTCTTCATATTATTTGTTAGTACAATCTTGATTAATGTTAGAATTGTCTTATCACCCTAGTAACAGTATGAATGCATGCGAATGATAGAAGACATTCATTGATTAGGGCCATATGATTGTACTAATGCACTGTGGTGTTGTATGAGGTTGATGTTGTCTGCTAACAAGATACAGGTACATCACGAAAGACAAAACAAGTTCCATGACCATGATAACATGAAGACAAAGACTCATCCATAATCTTTGATCACATAGAAGTTCTACTTACAAGGTATGTATGACTTTGTTCTATTATGCTTAACCTATGAGATATGCAGGTTCCAGCATAGGATCTCTAAATCATTAAAGAATATATTGATTAGGTATGTTAGACATAACTAAGCAAGTATACTAATCCAGGTATGTTTTCCTATGTCATGTTAGAATATTACCTTGTGTTAAGATCCCTTATATAAGTATACTTGGTATGATTGGTTACGCTTATTCATAAAGTTAGTAATCAAGGGTTTATGCATATTATGTCTCTTATCTTGGTTGATGATTTAACTAACCAGATTAAACAAGAATATGCATGAGTAAAAGAAGACTTCCCTGAAACCTTGAATATTATCTATAATCATGACTATACATTTTCAAGATTATTTAGAACTATAATGTTTTGATAACATTGAGAATATACTAATGAATGTATGTTTGTGTATGAGATCACGAGGATGACACTTGAGCATGCACAGTGGTACAGAATGAATAGAAGTTCAAAAGACATACATAAGGTCAAGCGGGAGGCAACCACACAAACATAAAAGATAAGTATTTGAGTTGTTATTTGAAATAGTAAATGATATTGCCTGTAATAGGTTGTATGCATATTTGTATTCCTAGAATATATCATGCTGAGTGTAAACATTCATAGAGCATTGAAGAATATACTACTAATATGCATATGATTGGTAAGTTGAACAGACATTCCATTGTTGCTTGTTTAGAATGAAACCTCTTTACTGACATGTTGAGAGTTGTGCACACTCTCGATAGTATGTTCTAGTAGAGATGGAAGGCATCTAGATAGCCACTGTATGCATACAGGATATGGAAAAGTGTTGTGCCAAAGTATTGGTCAAGATAGTTGCATAACTATGTAAATGATATCTGTATGCATAATAGGTTATCATGTCAACATGATTTCATGATTATGAAGTATTACTAATCATGTACTTAATTTTGATATGTAGGAAAGATCATGAAGAATGATAAACACCGAACACATGATGGATGTTCAACAAGAAGATTTACAAATCAAACAAAATATAGAAGGCTCGTGGCTAGAAGATTCTCTTAGAAAAAGGAAGAGAATCATGACAAGATGTTTGCTCCAAGTGACTAGATAAGACCATTCTCTTAATGATGTACTTAAAGAAGAAGTGTGAATCAGGTTCTGTATGGGTACCCAGGATCAATAATCAATTGATGAGCTTAATGATCACCATGGGTGATGTGGATCTCAACCTTTGCTACAAGGTTGAATATGGTTTCTAGACACAGATGACATGGATGCAAGAAGGAACTCACCACAGAGTTCGAATGATATTGAGGCCCATATCAGTAGACATATCTAACGAGAGATGGCACAGATAGATATCCAGAAGATCATTCAATGCAGAGTGTGAATGATGTTCAGTCACAAAGGGAGAATTGATAGTTTCTTGATAAGCTTGGGCTTTACCAAAAGTAAAGTTGTTCCTAACCTTTACCTTAAGGTTATGGATCATACTATTATTGTATGTAGATGATATCTTTCTGATAGGGAATGAGAAACAGATCATGAAAAGAAAGAAGATGGCTGCAGAAATGAAAATGAAAGATCTCATATTGATGCATTACTTCCTAGGTCTAGAAGTATGGCAAGGCTCGTAAGGAATCTTTCTCAACCAAGGAAAGTATGCTGAGAAATATTAAAAGGACTTGATGTGTTGGAATGGCCACTCTCATGGATTCCAACTTGAAGTTGTTAGCAGATGACTCATCAGAGTTAGTGGATATAAATCTGTACAGACAAATTATTGAGTCATTGATGTATCTAATAAATACTAGGTCAGATATATGCTTTGCTGTGAATACCTTGAGTCAGTATGTGTTCACCTATTAGTTGCAAAGCATGTGATCAGGTACCTAAAGGATACGATAGACTTTGATCTATGCTCTCTTAGAGATCATGACTTCAGATGGCTACACAGATGTTGATTGAGCAGAAAGTGTATCAGACAGGAAGAGCACATCAAGAAGATGTTATTGTCTGGGATCAACCATGATCTTGTGGTTTAGAAGGAAGCAGTCTAGTGTGGTTCTTAGCACAAGAAGAATATATGGCTGCTTGCTCTGCTAAGTTATGAAGTAGTATGGCTTCAGGATTGTTTGACTTAAGAGATAGACCCAACTATGATCCCATGTGACAAACAGAGTTGTATCGAGATGGCAGAGAATCTAGTGTTCCAAGATATGGTACAGAAAGGAACTAAAAGTTCAAATTTGTAACAAGTTACCAATGTACTAACCAAACCTCTACCTCAAGTAAAGTTTTCCAAGACAAACTTAATATAGTTTAGAAGGACCCTCCTCGAAAGGGGGATTGATGTGTTCAATTATGATGAGATTTCCCACATAGACAGTGAGGTCAATGATGTGGATACCTATATTGGTGATGCCGACAGAAAGGTTGGTGGATGGTCCTTAGACAGGGTCTAAGGTGACAAGGGGATTGTATCGTCCTCGGACTTTAGTCCTGTGAATTGAGCCGTAGACAAGATGTCTCCAAGAATAAAATCCTGAATGAATAGGTAAGGGGATTGTATTGTCCTCGGACCTTAGTCCTGTGAATTGAGCCGTAGACAAGATGTCTCCGAGAATAAAATCCTGAATGAGCAGGTAAGGGGATTGTATCGTCCTCGGACTTTAGTCCTGTGAATTGAGCCATAGACAAGATGTCTCCGAGAATAAAATCCTGAATGAACAGGTAAGGGGATTGTATCGTCCTCGAACTTTAGTCCTGTGAATTGAGCCGTAGACAAGATGTCTCTGAGAATAAAATCCTGAATGAACAGGTAAGGGGATTGTATCATCCTCGGACTTTAGTCCTGTGAATTGAGTCGTAGACAAGATGTCTCCGAGAATAAAATCCTGAATGAACAGGTAAGGGGATTGTATCGTCCTCGGACTTTAGTCTTGTGAATTGAGCCGTAGAAAAGATGTCTCCGAGAATAAAATCCTGAATGAACAGGTAAGGGGATTGTATCGTCCTCGGACTTTAGTCCTGTGAATTGAGCCGTAGACAAGATGTCTCCGAGAATAAAAATCCTGAATGAACAGGTAAGGGGATTGGATCGTCCTCGGACTTTGGTCCTGTGAATTGAGCCGTAGACATGAGGTCTCCGAGAATTGAATGATAGGACTGTATCATCCCTGGACCTCGGTTCAAAAGGTACATGATAGGATTGGATCATCCCTGGACCTCGGTTCAAAAGGTACATGGTAGGACTGGATCGTCCTTGGACCTCGGTTCAAAAGGTACATGACAGGATTGCATCATCCATGGACCTATGTCCTAAAGAGAGCAGGATTGATCATCCTGTAATATGGTCGTGTGTGTTGCAGGGTATGCTGCTATTGTGTGGATACTTGTATTGATGATGTGTATACTTGTATTGTGTGGATACTTGTATTGATGATGTGTATACTTGTATTGTGTGGATACTTGTATTGATGATGTGTATACTTGTATTGTGTGAATACTTGTATTGATGATGTATACTTGTATTGTGTGGATACTTGTATTGATGATGTGTATACTTGTATTGGTGTGGATACTAATACTATTGATCTAGATGACGATGTTGCTGATCGTGTTGATCTACATGACGATGCTGCTGATTGTGTTGATCTAGATGATGATGATCCAGATGCTGTAGATCGAGATAATCCAAATGCTGTAGATCGAGATGATCCAAATGCTGCAGATCGAGATGATCCAGATGCTGTAGATCGTGATGATCCAGATGCTGTAGATCGAGATGATCCAGATGCTGTAGATCGAGATGATCCAAATGTTGTAGATCGAGATGATCTCGATATTGATGATCGTATGATGACGATGTTGATGATCGTGAGGATCCAGATGTTGATGTTGCTGTAGCTGTTTGAGTGCTGCAGAAGATAAAGACTCAGTACTCAAGATGTTGATGTTCCAGTATTGAAAATGTTCCAGTAACTAGTTGAGTTACTAATGATGTTGAGAAAGCTTCTAATGATTTATAGATGTATCATGTATGATGTTGATGACTCCTCGCTCGTGCAGATGCCGTTATAATATCCTTCTCGTTAAGGGGGAGTGTTGAGATATTGTAACTTCAAAGAATATTATATTTGTACTTTATTATTCCGGAGATGATTCATTCCTCCGTGAAGACCTTATTGTATATCTGGAGATGTTTATTCCTCCGTCAGAATGTGGTAACTCGGGTTATTAGACTTCCCTAGTGGGGGTCGGCCCTGTATGTGTTATGTGGGTCAAAGGGTTATTAGAACACCCTAGAGGGGTCAGCCCAGTTAGTTGTAGTGGGGTATTTAACCCATTGGTTAAATACGAGCCTACATGTTTTGTGTAAAATATAAGTCGGAGTAGTGTATAAATAGAGGAGGTGTATTCCTCATTTTACATACATTCACTCACTTGAGAGTGGCGCACTTGTGGAGGAGAGGTCTGCTATGGAGAAGGAGGAGCTTATGCTCAGGGTTACATCTTTGTATATTGCTGGTCATCTATATTGAGGAAGCTTTACTGGGTTTTCTACCCCATGAGGGTTTCCCATGATAAATTTGTGTCTCTTGTGTTTATGCTGTGCTTGTTGTTTCTTCAGTGATCCTGTATATGCTATTATTGTGAAATGGAATGCAATGCTGCTATTTTCTGTCTTAGCATATTAAATCTTAACAATCTAGATCCACCTATGACACATATAGAATTGGACATCGTATCAGAGCGCCATAGGGGATCCTAGTCTTGCTTCAAAAATAGATTTCCAAGTCTATGTTTTGTAGCTACCTACAACAACTTCATGGATTCGAAAGCAGTTCCTCTCCTCTCTCTATTCAACTATTCTGAGTGGAAATACAATATGTGTGCATATCTCAAGATAAAATGTCTCTTTGATGTGTCCATTTGTGTTGTGAGCGAGCCAGAGTCCTATGAAGAGAAGTGTGATTGACTCAACGACTATGATAGAGCGCATGGAACTATGTGTCTGGATATACCTCCTAGAATGCATTATCTCATTGATTCTGCTGAGTATCCATTTGAGCTTTGGAGAAATCTAGATAGAGATCTTGCCATGCAAAAAGAAGATATTAGCTATATGGATTGCAAGAAAATGGACACCTCCTCATGTGTTCTCCCTCCAAAGGTATTGGCCTCATGCATTTCTCAAGAAGTTGTTCAAATTGAAGAAGAAGAAGAAGATACAGATTCAACAAATGATCCAGCTCAACTTTCTTCCTCTGTGGCTTCCTCTGTTTTCCAAGAAGCTATTTTTCATGAAGATAACATATGAGTGCTGCCATCAACATTGTTGAAGAGATGTCTCTCCATTCCACTTCTTTCTCCTCTATGTCTTCTATTACGAATGTTGAAGGTGGGTTGCTGGTTGGTGATCATAATGAGCCTTCTCTAGAAGAGGTTTTCTCTTCACATGAGAGTATTGGTTCGAAAGATGGTCAAGTAGAAGTTTGGAATTCAAGTGAAGACCTATCATTTATTCACACTCTTTTGCTTCCTCTATATTCCTACACCATGACTAGCAGAATTTATTCAAGTTCACTTGAAGATGGAGAAGCCTTAGCCATGGCATTGGCACACTTGGGACTCTTGTTCCTCTTTCTTGGAGCTGGTTACAACTCTCATGATTTGAAGTTGATGCTTCAATAGCCTTATGATTTTCCTAGGATCACTTTCACCACTGTTGGTTCACATTCTCAAGCACCTCAAGTCTCTTTTGGACCTGGCACCCTGGTTGGTTCGAAGATCAAGTCTGAAGACCACATGCATTAGATCTACTATCATTATGTTTCAATTGTTCTACATAGCTTCAGTTTCCATCATGCAGTTGTACATGTTTCTAATCTAGTTGAGCACATTCCACTTCTTCCCAAAAAGAAGATTCCTCCAGAAATATTCATTTAGTTTGGAGAGTATTCAGTTTTTGATATCTCTTTCATGTCCATTTTTTAGGGAGGATTTCCCCCATGTGATTTTGCCTCTTTCCTCAATTCATATGGATTAATAATGTAAAGGGTGACCATAAGCCTTTGTTGCTTGGGCCCTATTTCTCATGCTCACTACCATTTTGGCTTAAGGTGGGGGGGGTGTTAGAACAATATTCCCATCATTGACATTCCATGGACATTTATGTTGTTCTAACTAGTGTTGTTTGGTTCATTAGTGCCTAGTCTAGTGTCTTGGACCACATGTTTGTCCACATTTGACTACTTAGACTACTGATATGCCTTATCCACCTTGTTTGTCCACAAGTCCACCATCTTTCCTTAGTTTTGGGAGTCAATGCGCCCATTCCCTAGTTCTTAGGATGTCATTATGATAGTTTCCCCGTTTTAAGGAGTATAAGGGCGCAACATGCTTGATTTGGTCTATTTGGTGTATTAATGGCCACTAGTGATCATAAAACCACTACTCCACTACTTTGGTCCACACATAGGTTCATACATATCCACTCATGGCTCTCATAGGTGTTATTGACCAATTCATGAGGTCCAAGTATGAGTTGGATGGAATTAATGTTAATTAGTGGGGAATTAGTCAAGATAAGTCCTCATTATTGTGAGCTACTCGAATCACCTCTAAGTCTCTCGATTTTTGCTCTTAAGAGCATATATATATTGTACACATGTTGTTGAATAATAATGTAATGGAAGATCAATCCACATGAGTGTTTTTCTCTTGTGTTCTGCTTAATATTTTCTTCATATTTCTTCTATTTTCCTGTCAATGTTTGGTAAATTCTGTGTGAAGCTTGCTCTAATAATCTACACCCACCTGTGACACATATAGAATTGGACAAGGAGTATTGAGTCTCAAGTTCTCATATTCCATTTTCCAACTAATCATGGTATATAATGATATGCACAAGCAATTATTCCAAAACTATAAGCATGATACATTGTATGCATATTCCATGTTAAAGTTAATAGAGCTACTCTACATTCATTAAATTCAAATGGAAAAAATATTTTTCTAAGGAGGTTTGACAAGATAGTTATATTAACATGAAATAAAACCCTCAAATAGAGATATGCCACTTAGGTTTTTTAGTAATGCCTAAAATCCAAGGATACATTGCTTGTTTATTTTTTAACCTTGAAACCTAGGGATATGTCACTTGGTATTTTTAGTATCCATCTAGAAGGTAGAAGGAATCATGTACATATATTGAATGTGATACTGCAAACTATGCCCATGGAATAGAATTCTATTGGCTTCTATTATCTTCTTATTTCTTTTTATTTTGAATGTTGAAAACCTATGGGAGGATATGATGTATAAGGATGAAACTAAATGTGTGGCATCCATAAAATGATATAATACAAGAATTGGATGTGCTATCTTCCTTATGTTTCCACAATGTTTTAATAATTCCGACAGAGGTTTTTGGTAGTTATTGATATTATCAGTTTTAATCATTGAAATTGCATTAGAGAGGTGGTCCAATGAAAA
Source organism: Larix kaempferi (assembly GCA_027924585.1). NCBI lineage: Eukaryota > Viridiplantae > Streptophyta > Pinopsida > Pinales > Pinaceae > Larix > Larix kaempferi. The sequence goes on from BSBM01000737.1 coordinate 1,433,924, forward strand.
TGAAAATGAAAAATTGCATTTTTGACAATGAATTTTTGCAATTTAGTAAAATTTTAACATTGTGGATGTAATCAGATATTCCTTTAAGGGGGTCTCTGAATCCATTTGTAGTGTTAAAATTTGCAAAATGATAATATAAATGAGGGGTCTATGAATCCATCTATGGTGTTAAAATTTACTAAATTATAAAATTTCATTGTCAAAATTGCAATCTCCCATTTTTGGACTCTGCCAAATCACTTACATGGAAAGGGAAGAATGCACCATGATTATTAGCCTACTCCATTGGTCATGACTAATTCTAAAACAAACCATCTCACTTCCCCTCGCCCACCCCCCCTCGAAGAATGTGCATATTATATGGAGGTGGGGAGATTTGAATACTGAGCCCGACACAAGTAATCCCAATCAATTACAGATTTTAAAAAGATATATGGTATTGTTATCATTATTATATATATTATACTTAAAATGTATTAGTAAAATATAATATTTATATATTTTAATATATAGCTATATAGTATTGTATTTTATATATGATTTTATATTATATTAATATATATTATTATACATTTAATATATAGTATATTAATATATATTATTATACATTTAATATATAGTATATTAATACAATAGTATGTTAATATGTTACAAGATTACATTTTGCATAATGCAGGTTTCCATGCATTTCATGTCTTTTTCCATGTGTCCTATACATAAAGTTTAAAAAAAAAAACTATTTTGGCCTCATACAAGAAGTCCCAAAATACTGTATCTCGACCCATGATCAGTACATGTAGAAATATAGCAATCTAATAGTTCATGAAACAAAAACTGATATTCAGTTCTTGTCAATTGAGCAACTAGAAAAATGTTCAAATATGCAGATGGTTAATAGTTTAAGCTTATATATAATATATAATATTAATATAATATTTTTTAATGTATAAATAGATTAGAGTATATATTATATTAATATATAATTTAATAATATTAAAAACTTTCCAGGGAAATAAAATTTGGGGGTAAAGAAAAATTAGAGAAAAGAAATTGGGGGTTTGTACTTGAAAGAGATGTATTAATTTAGGGTTTAGAGGTAATTGGATGGTCATCGGGACAATCTCATTACATTGCAATCTCATTACAATGGACTGTCTATTGGCAACAAGCTTTGGACCTTTGATCATCACTTATTAACCTCATATCTCTCCTACCTTGGTTGTGTCTCCATGTTCCCTTGCTTACCGATGTTCAGGTTCAATTATGTAGGTAGTGCTTGGAGATGACCTTATTGCACATATCTATGCAACACAAACATTGGGTTGGATGGACCCAGGTCAAGAGGCACAACAGGGGGTTTTAACAGACAAAATGAAATGCACTTTTGCATTGATACTCGTACCATTAAATATAAAATAAACTTGGTGTCCTACGTTGAGTAAAAAGTCCAAAGGCCATCAATATCAACCTCATTTCAGTCCCAAGGACATAAATTACTCAATAATCAAGCCCTCACGCCAACCACTTTCTCCACAGTCGATTAGTTTCACTCCTCTTTAGGTTTATCATCATTAAGACACTTCCAATTCATCTCATGCAAGGCATTTCAAGGTGAGTTTCCCATATTCGAATTTTAACGCCAAAAGCATCAATTCAATGCTATGACTATAACCATATGTAAGGGCAGGGTTACCACTAGTTTTTGTGATTAATAAATGAGGTATGTGATCAATTACAAGAGACCCATATGCACAGGCTTAGATGTAGTCCTTTTTTTTTTTGCAAAGACACTATAGGTATAAACCTGTAGTTGGATCAAGATTCTTATGTCGGTCAATAAATTGATATAATAAATGGTTGCTTAGAATTAATATAGGCTGGTCCTCCATCAATTTTGATTAAAGGTAAGGTTGGTTTTGGTAATCAAAAGCCCAATTCATTGAAATATTAACTAAACTTCATAAATTCGGTCATGTAACAAATTGATTTTTCTATCTCACCCTTTTTCTATGGAAGTAGTCACATAGATGGATCTTATGTATTATTATATGGATTTTCTTTCCCACACCATTGTCCTTCCATTGAAAAAGGTCGTCGTTCAACTCCTTGAAGAGAAATATTATTTAATCTGTTCCATAGTTCACAAGTAGGTTTTGCAAGTTTGAAATGTGGAAAAAAAAGGTGATTGAAAATAATGTAATTTTATAGTCAATATAGACCATTCAATATTAGGTTACATCTCTGATAATATAGATTATGTTTGTGTACTTTTTCCCTAGTTGGAAATCCTCTTTTAAACAGGGCATTGTATTACAACTATTAATAGTTTGTGAGAAAGAGACTATGAGAGAGTGAAGAGGAGGTTGCAGCAGATGTGCTATGGGTTGTATCCCTTCATTTTATTGGATGAAATAAAAGAAAGGACTGGTTGTTTCTCCATGGGTGTAGCCCATATCAAGTGAATCACGTATATTGGTGTCTCTCTTGTATTTTTTTCTTATGTGTTTTATTTCCGCATTTATTTTATGTTATTTCTCTGCAGTCCTATTTTTCTAACAAAGGTCACCATTTCATAACGCACAATTTCCATATCACACTCATGTTATCATGCTGCTAAAATTATCCCATAACTAGAAGAAATCCATATCTTACCTTATGCTTCACCTAAAGAAGTTTATCTAATTTAGAAGAAAAGGATGATGTCTATATGATTTCAAGAATAGAGAATCTGAAACAATCATATTTTATACCTTTTTATCTAATATAACCACCTTCCATTCTATTCTTTTTGGTGGATTGTCCAAGGATGCATATAGAATCATGATTATATTTCTGAATTCCCTTCTCATTGTTAAAATCCAACAAGGTAGCAAGAGCACCTAAACCAGCTACATCTTCAGTTGTAATGATGAGCTCCAATGAATGTTCCACATTTTGGGCATAGTCATTGTCCTCCGCATGGAGCCCATATCCCTCTCGAAGGCCATAGATTCCACCAAAGGTTTGAACACCCATACTTAGTATTGAAAACCTCCTAGTAGCACTAATATGCATTTATTAATAATACTAACAAACATATTTTTTTGGTTGTATTTTAAAATTTGTTTCCCACCCTTATCCCATTTCATGCATTTGTGCCGATGACATTGTTTGGAGGGAGTTATCCCACCCTTTTGGTGATAATTTCCGTAGCCATTTTCCATTGGATTGTGTGCATCAAATTAGAAAAATTACAACATTTATTGCATGATGGTTATCCCCTTGGAGCCCTCGATTGGTGATATTTGAAGCCCTAGGTTGGCTATATTTGGAATATATGGATTCCCTAGACGCTACTGGTGAATACATAGGTGGAGGGTGATATAAACTCTCCAATACAACCCTCTCTCTCTCTATATCTCCTACTCCCCCTACCCCTAACCCCCTAACACCCCCTCTCTCTCATTGCCTATAACCCCCCCTCTTTATCTCTCTCCTACTCCCCCTCTCACACATACACTCTCTCTATCTCTCTCTCTATCACCTCCACCTACACCTTACCCCCACCCATATCTCACTCCCCCAACCTCCTAAAACCCCCCTCTATCTCTACCACTAACAAAAAAACCCTCGTATCTCTCTACCTCTAACACCTTACCACCCCCCAATGTCTCTCCCTTTACCTCTCTCTCTCCCTCTCTACCTCTAACCCCTTAACACCCCCTATATCTCTACCTCTAACCCATTACCAACCCCCAATGTATCTCTCTCTCTCTCTCTTTCTCTCTCTCTCTACCTCTAACCCCTTAACACCCCGAGTCGCTCTCTACCTCTAACCCCTTACCACCCCCCAATGTCTCTCCGTTCACCTCTCTCTCTCTCTCTACCTCTAACCCCTTAACACCCCGAGTCGCTCTCTACCTCTAACCCCTTACCACCCCCCAATGTCTCTCCGTTCACCTCTCTCTCTCTCTCTCTCACACACACACATTAACACCTCCCCCCCTTTCTCTACCTCTAACCCCTCACCACCCCGAATTCTTTTTAATGTTGTAATCGACAAACAATAAAATTATAGGGTTGCAAATTGCATATGCATTTTGCAAAGCTAAAATGCGCACGTGTTTTGTTTTTGTGGGCTTTAAAATGTGAATTTAAACAAAACGCATATGTGTTTCTTAGCACTATGCCTGACCCTCTGCATGAGCTGGTGTGGAATTCCTATGCCTATGTGTATTATTTTTACTTTACTTCGGATTTACCATGCATGTGCCTTGGAGTATGATAACCATGGCTAATTGAGAATTACATCCAATTTTTCAGTATGCCCATGTTTAGCTGTTGGTTACAATATGCTACACACCATCAGTTTTTATGAAGTTTTAGACACAGATAGAATTTTTTCTGTAGATTCCAAATATGTAATTTTTAAAAGGAATATATATATATTTCTTGTGTCATGACTCCTTAACTCAAAACACACACTGTTAGTGTTTCTTCCATAACACTTCCGTTTCTCAACCATTCTGAAAAAAAAATGGATGGTGCACTAAAGGACACTGACCTCTACATTCTATAAAAAAAAATTGAAATAATTGCATTAATACCTTCAAAGGCTGCACCCACATTTGGCGTACAATTTTCGAGGTTCGATCACTTAGATAATTAAAAAAATAAATTAATACATTTTTTAAGTAATGGTGTACTAGTACTGGTTGTTCTCTATATGTATACCAATTTTCATAAGTTGATTCCATCGTTTAGGCACTCAAAGGTTGCACCCACAAAACAATATACCTTATAATTTGTCCAAAAAATAAAAAGTGCTTGTTAAAAAAGATCAAACTTTAGATAGTTAAGAACATTTTCAAGAGAACAAATTTATATATTCTGAAACATTCAATTTCCTACGTTTCATCTTTTCTACTCATCGCAAGATTCATTGTATTGCATCTAACCTGTCAGAAGAGACCCTCATTAACTTGCACATACCCTCCCCTATTTTTGAATTCAACAACTCTCTATCCCATTTCATGTCATGTGACTTATACCAACATTAAAGTTTTCGTTATGAAAAGGCATCCTATTTTTGGTTGTTTATGGAAATCGATTATCAATCAAAGAGTTCATATATCTTCAATATCATGCTTTATATATGTAACACATGGAAAATTTTTACATAAAATTTAAATGGCATTAATCTTGTTAATACATTTCATTTTAATTTGCAACTTGAGAGATTAATGACGCATTACATGCTACTTACAGATTCATGAAGTTAGAAATCTTCACTATTGCAAAACAAAACAATGAGGTTTTGTACGTTTTGTCATCTAAGAAGTCCATTTACATATCTATTTAAAAAAAAATGAATTTGGTTCTTCTAGACTCCCAACTGCCTTTATTTTAGTAGCAGATTACTTTGATTATTTGTTTACAAAATTCGTCGACTTGGATATGCCATGATTCAGAGTTCATTATTTTTCTTATGAAAATATTTTAGTTACAATCACATGTTTTATATGTTTACGCCGATAGGATTTTTTTCTGAGGGAAGTTTTGAAAAACACTGTACACTTTCGTCGTCCCTCCGGTGAATTAGAAGCCTCCACACATTTCATGAGTAAGAAATTGCCATGTTTCAGATAGGGTTTGTGATAAGGTTTAAACGCTTGTGTGTCCAAGAAGTATTCCTCCACTGTAGCATCTAGATCTGCGACTACCTTCTTCAATGGAAACCCAGATTGCCAGAGCAATGGCCCAAACGACAATGGATGCCAAGATTCATGCAGACTTTCAAGAATCTAGGAACCATTTAGATTATAGGAAATCCATAGTTGATAACATGGATTTGGATATTGTTCCATTAGTTACGGATTTGGAGATTGTTCCATTAGTTACAGATTTGGATTTGGAAATTGTTCCATTAGTTACAACAAAGGAGCAACCTGCTTCATCTATTTGGGTGCACGGTTGCAGTAAATGAGAAGACTTTTGAAGTGATTGCTTTCAGTGAAATGGAAACCCAAATTGCCATAGCAATGGCCCAAAAGACAATGGATTCCAAGATTCATGCAGACTTTCAAGAATCTAGGAACCATTTCGATTATAGGAAATCCATAGTTGATAAAACGGATTTGGAGATTGTTCCATTAGTTATGGATTTGGATTTGGAGATTGTTCCATTAGTTACAACAAAGGAGCAAGTTGCTTCATCCATTTGGGTGCACGGTTGCAATAAATGAGAAGACTTTTGAAGTGATTGCTTCCAGGGAAAATTCCCCAGATATCCTTCAAGTGTTAGCTCATGCAGTTCCTAGTGTGGAGGACCATTAGTTCTATGTATTGGCAGTGATGCAAGGACCTTGCATTTTTTTTTTTTTTTTTTTTTTCTGTTTCCTTCACCGACTGCTTCCAAAAACCTCATAAAATGCATTTTATTATATTTTTTTTACTACTATCGTTTTTCATTGATCGGAGGTTTTGCATTTCAAGTAAAAAAATAAACCCAGGATGGCTATTCGAGACATTGAGATGAACTTAACAACCACATCTTCCAATTATCACCTCCACCAGTGCTCACGTGTAAGTTATACGAGATTTCGTTATTGCAATATTATATGATTGAATATTTATTTGTCTATGTATTTATTTGTGGGTTTTTTCATGTTTTTTGTTTGAAATTAACCTTCAACAAAGAAGGCTTGAATTGCACTATCATAGCGAAATGCTAAGAAAAACAAAACTCTTGAAGGTCAGCATACCTAGCCTCACTACTGTCATTCCCCTTGAAACCCTAGGGTGTCATCGGATATGCTTAGATAGCTTTTCTATTATTATTTATTTCCCAAATATCTATTCTTTAAGTTGTGTATGCAAGGACGCGCTTAGTTATCCAAATGTTCTCTCTGTATACATATTTCATTTCTTTCGGTTCTTCTAATTCATTGATCTCTACATTCTTTGATTGCATACACATTTCATTTCTTTCATTTTTTCTCATTCTCTAGATAACCATTTCCAGGAATTCCTTTCTTTGGAACATGTCCAAATATGTTGCACTAGCTCTGTAATTCATAATCATATGTGGGATTTTAAATCAAATATGTGGGCATGCAATAAATAAGGACACATTGTCTGTCTCGTAGAAAGGCTTATATGGCTTAAATCTATTCTCAAAATACCCAAAAAAATAAAAATCTCAAACCACTACAATGCCACAAAAACAAAATCCCCCCAAAAATATCTCATATTTTTCAAAGAAAAAATTTCTACCATAGTGTAAGCAAATCCATACTCTAGATGAAGAAAGTAAAAAAGAAACATACTTGGCAATCGTTGATCCCATTCGTTGTTCTCTTCTACTGGAATTACAATGATAATGAGTAGAAATCCTAAAATTATGAAAAGCATTGGAAAATATGTTCAGGTTAGCTAAAACCTACATTTGATATAAAGACATGCATCAATACAATTATATAATGTTGAATATGAACTTACATACAAGAAATCCCAAGCGCTGGGAAGTAAGATAAGCACGGGGATTCTAATGTGTGATACATTACTATTGGTTGCATTCAATCAGAGTTGGAGTTGGTATTCCATTGCACATCCTCCATCTCCATGTCGAAATTGATTGGTAATAGATAGAACAGAGTAGTGGAAGTTTGTTATGAAAGAAAGGACATAATGAGGAGATGTATGGCTGAAGATATGGAAGGGAGATGCATTCTGAATATGACACCGTCTTCCAAAATCATTTTAATGCACCAACCTCACCATCAGCAACAAGGGAGGTATTGCGTACAAACATACTTTAATCTGGGAAGGGATATTTGACCAATCTCCACCCTTCACAATGTGGCCAATACACCATGGCCAATATAGTTTGTGGCATACATCAGCTTTCTTTACAAATAAAAAAACACATCAGCTTTGGATTCCATCTTTTAAGATGGAAACAAAGGTTTGAATTTAACTCAATGGGCAGAAAAAAGGCTTTAGGGAATTATTTTAGCATGCTTTTCACAAATCACACAATTTTTTTAAGGTCTAATCTAAATGATAGAGTTATAAAGTGCTTCTTAATACCTCATCAACCACAGGCGTAATCGTATCTTTTTCGGTATCTTATGATCATTGTTTGTGACTTTGTAGCAAAATCTAAAGTACTCATTGTTGAACAATTTTTATGCAATGTTGTAGTCATCACAAGACACGATAATCATTGATTCGGATGAATTGAGCACTCAACATCATTCCCACAGCTATCGCTATCAAAATTAAGTATTAGGATGATAGATATGTCAATGCCACGTAATATATAGGATTCTATAGCAAATACAAGTGATTAGAATCCCCATCATGATGAATAATGAAATAATGGTTTCTAGAGAGTATCAAAGATAGTGCTACAAAGTACTAAATATAGCATTGTAGAGTTTTTAAAACATGCTACAGGCTGTTGAAAACAGTGTTGCAGAGTTCTATATCAATTTTATTTTTCATTTCTCTTTTATTTATTTTTCTTAGTAGAAACTCTTCCAAGATTGTATTATTTTGTGGTGCATGAAAAGAGGTTTTCACCACACAAATTTTCTTCTTTTCCTTTAGAGAAGAGCCTGCTAGCAAGCTGGTTTTCAAGAAATCATATGTCCTATGATGCCCCAAGGGGTTTTCATTATAAGAATTCATTTTTATTTTATTTATTTATTAATTTTTTTTTGTTTAAGATGGTGATTTTCATTATTGAAGGGAAAGGTTCCCTCAATCTCATTCAATTGTGGATGTACTTCATAATTCCATAAGTTGATTCATAATTGTAACTCTCCTCTATTGATATTTTTCTTTTAATTGGGGAGTGAGGCAATTCATGGTTGGCATTAAAATCAGATTGGCATACGATTTTTTATAGCATGAGAGGACATTGAATCTTTTTGAACTTCATTTTTGTAGAATAATCCTCATCACAAGGTTCTTGGTGAATACTTTAATTCCTCATCATGGTATGCTTTAGGTTTGTTTGCCAAAACCAAATCTTTGTATATTTGGATTATACCATTCACTTTTTCCATTTGTAAATTCTCACTCTTCAAGGATGTTTATTTAGTCTGTGAATCTTAGAGTGATGTCTTTATGATGTACACTTTATGGCCGAGCATGTACCATATTATCTCTTTAGCATGCCTTTTGTCTATGATATTTGGAGTCATAGGAACCTATAACAAGTATTTTGGAAACTATAGCAAAGTACTAAGGTTGTAGGATAGTAACTTTGCAGCAATATTGTAGAGTAGGAATCTTTCATCCACTGCGTAGATACAAAATCTGATGTCTTGAAGAACATATTTGAATGTGTGAAATGCCAAACAATAATGTAGAGCTAGAGTATGAATGATATTTCCTTGCACTTGTTTGATCTCTTTTAGTTGATTGATCTACTTTATGCATTATGGACTAGGAATGTAGTGCTAGCTCCATGTTTGAGCCTTGAACTGTTGATGTTACCATGTAATGGTAACAAGCAATGAGCCTTTTATATGGGAACTTTGCTACTAGACTTACAAAATAGGAATTATGCACTAGGCTAGGCTTGTAGCAATATGGTGTCCTTACTAATCCATTTTCTTTTTTGACAAGTTCACTTTTGTTTAATCTGTGGGATGTTGTGAACCCCAACTCCACACTAACATGGTACAATACCCACTTTAATGAACTTTGCATCTCTCCCATGCAAGAGAAAATCCTTTTCCAACTGACCATGGGGAAATCCCCATCCTTACAGATGCATACATGTAAATAGGATATGCTATTTTCCCCAGCCCGACCTTGCAGATTGTTACAACTCCAGGTAAGATTAAGGAGAACATGCAATTTGATAATTTCCAATTAAATCTCTTGTCTATTTTGACTCCTAGGATTCTGAATGCAGTGACTTTGCACCTCAAAAAAGCTATGCTTCTTTCCTTTCAGTCAATGTTACAGAATAAAAAGCACAGTAACAAGGCATATTTCAATGGGCGCTGAACCGGATCGACCTATCAAGCATGAAGTACATGGTAAGGTAATGAACACTTCCCAAATACCTCAACATTGATTTAAATAGCTAAATGCCAGTTACTTGGATATGATCTCTCATCAAAATCTTTATGGCAATTTTATATTTTTACATATATATGAAAAACAGAAAGAGACCTAACCTTAGGTTTTAGCAATTTACTCACATGTTCAAGCAAATACCATAAAAAAATTATCTTTACGCTTACTCTGCAGCTCGCAACTATATGCATAGACAACCACATGCTGGGCCTCTATGAACCTGCATGATTGTAAGGGTACGTAGATTTTACCTCCTGGAAGTATTTTCATGGAAGCAACACATAATTAAGATTTTATTGTTCTCGGCATAATTAAAAAACCCGTATCATATATGATATTTTTACCCCTTTTCTGTTTTTTTTGGGTAAACTATCTTGAGATTTAGAAAGATGGGGACTATTTTTTCACAAAAAATGTACATGGAATGGGCTTCCAAAACTATTAATTTTTGTATGGTCTTCAAGATATTGGTAGCCTAAAGAATTTTTTTGGAAAGTTTTATGTTTCCATTGTTTCTTGATCATCCTTCTTAGGGTAACAATATCAATGTTAGGGACTCGTTTATCACACCTGAAGCAATAGAAAGAGAATGATATAAAAGTTAGCTTGGATAAGAGCCTATTTAAACACTAAGGGCATGTTGATGATCAATTCCAGTATTTCTTGTGTAGTGGATAGTTCCACGTCAAGTACATGTTATATTACTACTCAAAGGAGACCCTTCTATGGTCAATTCTATTTCATCCATTATAATTCAAAGCCTAAACTCGATGATTTCAGTATGACTCCACCTCTTCATCACATATTATCAAGGTGGAGATTTTACCTTTAGTGCATCAACTCCTTACCTGAATCTTAAGTATTAAGGTTAACACACAAGGCATAGCTCTTCCTTCCTAACCTGATTTTCCATTAATTGTACATATGGAAAATGCGAGTAGTGAAACTCAGGTTAATGTCTAGTTAGTAAAAATGGACCAATTAAAATTAGACATTGTTAGGTGTTATATCTATCTTGTTGCTTACCTTGGATGTTGGAGCAAACAATTATTTCAAATTGTATAGTGCTCTCTTTGTATTCAATGGAGTGATAAACATTAATTACCTAATGCAAAATAAATTGTACTTTTTGTTTCACTACATTTTTTAACAACATAATCGAGAATTAATTTTTTTACCTTGTATTTTGATTTAAGTGAACATAGATGGAAAGGTATTGCAATGATATTGGCAATACAATGATTTTCTAATTTTATTTTTTATGACAATTTAAAATATTTATTTTGTTCATATTGTCAATAATGTAAGGTTGAAATTTTGGGCAATAATAAAATACCTAAACAACAATCGTTGAAAAACATTATGGTAATAGGAATTGAATTGAATTGAATGTTATATCTATTGATGTTAGAGACTAATGCATCAATTGATAATTGTGTTCCTTCTCCATTTGAGTAATTTTTTTTTTACAATACTAAAAGAAGTGAAATGCTCTTGAAGTAGTTAATCAATTTTACATTGAGTTTTACGAGATTTATCTATTTGTCCATCTATATAGTTACAATTTAGATATAACCACCAAACTTGTGTATGGAACATGTAACAACCCCTAACCTATGTCTATTATCATCTAGTAATATACTATTTTAAATGAACAAATAAAACCTTAGTAATTAATTAAATTAAAATTTCAAATAAATCATACTTGTTTTAAAACATAAGGATAACCAATAACCCTTACTATATTCCAACCATTAACCCTAAGCATTTGGCACACACGAATGCACAAAATTCAATGCATAGAACCCTAGTCAATTCACCATTCGTGGGTTATCAAATCTTAACAAATAATATGGGTCATGACAAGATATTAATAATTTATAAGCAATAAGAATGGAATATATCTTAACTAAATCATCAACAATGATCAACTAAAGCTAAATTTATCAAATAACACAATCCAAATTCTTGCAAAGATACAATTGTTTCACTTGGTCACACCTAAGTCTAATAATTTAACCAATATTGAACCTTTGTACTCAACAATCTAGTGGTCCTAACTTATAGACATTATCACACTAGCATAATTTTGTAGGTAGACACAAGATCAATTCAAGTTATCATCAAATAAACCTCTCTTGATGTCTCAAGGCTATTGATTGGGATATGTTAATAGACTAAGGGACTATATCTGTTGAATTGTCTCAATTTTCTCTATTTATCTTTCAATTTTCTTATCTTTACCTTTTCTTTACATGGATACATATAAATCAAATAACCACATTTAATTTACATATACATTGATTAGAGTGCTAACTCTATAGTAACACATATGCCTAGGTTCCTAGGGAATTAAAACTTGACCAAGATACTTCGCCTTTTATCATATCAATATAACCTCACAAAGTCCAAATTTTGTAAGTATCAAAATGTGGCATCTATTGCATAACACTTCCCCAACTAGTGCCTATAATAATAGTGAAGATGCCATGTCACCGTTTCGAGTTGCTTATATTGCATGTTGTCACTTTTTGTATGCCAACTTGTCTTTGCCCAAGTTTCAAGTTGCAACAAAATATTTATGCAATCCAACAACATTTTGAATGCATTAAAACATTCACTAATAATTCACATGCTTATCAAAAATTAATATTGAATCACTTTATAGTTTAAATTGAAATGAAAATATTTTCTCCTTTAATAACTTGAAATTTTGGGGTTTCCTTGCAATTTTCCATGTCAATGGTTAAATATTTTGTTAGCAATGCAAAGCATCAAATAAAGCATGGTCAATCAGATGAGTTACCTTAAAATGAAAATGGTTGGGTAGTTCTAAAATACTAATGGAGGTGATGCTACAATTTGTGTCACCAAGTTTAAGTCTCAAATCTAAAGATTGAAGCATTGCTTGGGAAGAGTCAAATGACTTCATATTTAAGGACATTCTTCTTATTGTGATACTAAAGAAATTAGATGGCTTCCTAAATAAGACAAGGATATAATAATTGAAACAAATCAAATTATTGGTAATATCTAAGAAGTTAAGATTGACCAAATTCTAAGGAAGATAACATCCGTCGTAGACTTTTTCAAGTGAGGTACAACTTTAATCAAATTTATAATGAACATGAAAAGGATGACCAAATAGAAGAACACAATGATGTCCCATCCCAAAATTCAACTTCTTAGAATAGAAAAGAACATTAAAGAACCTTGGGCACTATGGACCAACAAAGAAACTTTAATAATCATTTATTGTAGAGCTAGGTGGATTGGTACTTGTTCCAATAATTATTGTAGAGATGGACATGTATAAATATGCAATTTTGCAGATATTTTGAATACAAATGCTCATATATTTTTCCATAAAAAAAAATCACATTTTCAATTCCAGTATGAAATGTAAAACACATTCATCATATGCACTTGGCAATTAATAGAACATGATGTAATTTTCATCGTACATCTTCTAGCTCAAAGCCAAGATACAATCCCACATTCTCCAAAAATACTTGTAAAAGCCTACTACCCTTAATTGGGCCACACCTCAACAAAATTGGTGTCATATGAAATATGAAAAACAGTTCTCCAACTATTCTTTATATACTTAATTACATATATAAATCTAAATATTAAGATCAAGCAAAATGAAGGAGAATCTATAGCAACAAATACGGTGCCTGACTAGGTCAAAGCATTGTTTTGTGATTCTTCCAAGACAAAGAAGCCCACATCTACTTGTTGGCTAGCTTTTCTTAGACGATCTGCAATAGTGTTGTTCATGATGTACATGAGTGAAATTTATGATATATGATTGAAGAGATTGGATGCATCCTTTAGTTGACCTACTAATCTTCCAATATCAATGAATCTAAAGTTCGTCCTTCATCCACTTGATCACTAGGGAAGAGTCCACAAAGACCTGTAGATGCTTAACTCCTTTGTTCTTGGCCACTCTAAACAATAGAAGAAGAGTCTTCATTTTCTACATAGTTGTTAGATCCATAACCTAACCCTGATTTGGGACAAATGGAATAATCGTTAGAAAAATACAAGATACCACCAGGACTGCTGAAACTCTCTGGGCCCTGATTGTCCCCATTGAAGAAACACTAAGGGAAATATTTTTGTATGAATAACTCTCCTATATGCCTCACTGTTTGAATATGAGGACATTTTGCGGCTCTGAAAGAGTTCATAAACATGGTTATAAACTTGAAAGCATGGAATTTGCTAACCCTCGGGGCTCAAACATTCGTGCATTATGTGCCAACCATATTTCTTACCAGCTCAAAGTAAAACAAAGGAAAACAAAATTGAAGGGAGTTTCTCATCATAAGTAGCAGGCAACACAACCCTTGAAAGCATTAAATGGCATCATCCTTCGAACAAGCCCCCATTTGAATCCATATCCACATGTAAAAAGGTTTCAAGTTCAATAGAAGCATAAAACAAAATTCATACGGATTCTTTCATGGTTGGGAATGATGAATCACTACAGCATAGCAACAGACTCTATCGTAAGGCGATGCTAATGCATGTCGTTAAAGGCTGGCTGCTATTTCATGCATTTTAATTTCAAACTGCTTGCAAATTTCCAACATTGAGATTTTTGTTGGGATCACTATGTTTTTGCATTATTGATTGAGGTTTTTCTTCTAGCACTTCAGGGAAAAATTTAGTCTATGGACTAATTTTTACATTTTTTTTCTCAAAACACCAATTCGATTTTAGTTTTCCTAGAACAACTTATCGACGTATCATTGCACCTTTTTGGGGGCAATTGCTAGTTATATATGCCACACATAAATATAGAGAGAGCGCGCAGTGATTTTTTAATTACGCTCTAGTAGACGAGTTGGTCGTGAGAGAAGGTCTGATCTTCACAATCTCAGGTAGAATGGACTATTTAATGGAAGCAAGTAGAAGGTGTGACTATAAAAGGACGAGACCGAACTGGCCACTTGCGTGTGGTAAATGATGGCAAGGCCACCCCACAATTGGATAATGTAAAAACGCAATTTTTGGAGTTTAGGCAGTTGGAAATATTGAATCATAGATTTTGGTGGGAAATTTAAAAATATATATATAATTTCAAATAAGGGTGGGGAATTTAAATATATATATATGATTTCAGATAAGGAACTTGTCACTTCATAATCCTAGAGATGATCCAACTTTTTACTTTTTTAACTTCTCAAATTTGTCTAAATGAACTATCGAAGGTTACACTAAATTATAGTATCCTTAGCGTGCATGTTCTTTTTGGATCGTGCAGAGTGCTTTCAAAATCACACGGATACGATTGAAAGTGATGGCCTCCGCAATTCTTGTTTTGATATCGACAACACTAAAACGTTTCTGTAAAAATCAACTACAATTTCAATCCATGTACAGTGACACTCTCTATTTTGTGTACAAAGAATTAAAGCAATGGACCTTATTAAGTTGACTGTCATTTTAAGATTTTGTTTGGTCGTCATGTTCGAAAAAATGTCCATTACTTTCAAATTCTATTGATAAAAAAAGATATGTTCATTCATTGCAACGCACTTCCATCTCTTCAATGCGTTTTTGTCATCCATCCTCTATCAGCGTACACCAGCTACATCCATTAGAGTAGGTTGCACGCAATCAAAAACATATTATTTCTATCGTTGTGGGGTATGTTGCCAATTAATGCTTTTCATAACTTAAAACCACGTATCTTCTATGAATAGACTGCCTCTGATTTGATGTCATGACTGGCTTAGTCGATTACTTTTCATCAACGCACAACGCACAAGCAGTTGTCATTCTTCATGTGTATTGTATTACGGTGTAGTCTAAATATTCTATATTTTCAATATTTTTCGAATATATTTTTCATCTTATTTTGTTCCAAGTTTACTTAGAAATCTTTAAAAAATCTTAGAATTGGATATATTAGCTATGGAAATTGCATAATTTGAGTGCCTTGGAGGTATTAGAGAGTGTTGAATCTATTCATGGATTCAAAAACACAATTTAAACACTCTCAAATTTAGATTTTACTGCTCCAAATTTAAGTTGGCTAGATTCTAAAATACATTTATATAAATATAAATAAGATATTGGTTTTGTGATAAGGGTAAATTGAAAGCATTTTACTTCACAATTAATTAACAAATGCAACTTTTGTGTATTTGTAGGATTTACATGTTATAATTTACAACATGAAATAGTTGGCAATTGGATGATTAAATTTGGGTAAATAACTATTTTACTTCATAATCAATGAATGAATGCATTTTTTGCCTATTTATAGGAGTGATGTGTTCTACTTTATAACTTGTAATAGTTGGCACTTCCACCATTAAATTTGGGTAAATAACTATTTTACTTCATAATTAATTAATTAATGAAAATTTTGTTTATTTGTAATATTTATGTGTTAGCATTTAAAACATTTATAACATGATTCCAAATTGTAATAGTTGATGATTAGATATTAGTTTTGGGTGAATATCTATTTTACTTTATAATTAATTAATTAATGCAAGTTTGGCATATTTACAAACATCCAAATTGAAATAGTTGGTGCTTGAATGATTACAACCTAAAATATATTAGATTAAATGTATTTTTAAGTTGATAATATAATAATGAGTTAAATATTAGTTTTGTAATAATTGCATATTAATAAACGAGCATAGATCCATCTTAATGAGTCTATCAAGCTCGGAAACCAAGGATCAAATCTCTTGAGGTGCAAATCCCTTTTAAAGTCCTAAATTTCCTCAAGATATTTGATCCCTATCGACCCTTGATAAAACCATATTTAAGATGGGTCTTGTTAGTATTGATTTATGGTATTGTATAGATATATGTATTATATTGATTTATAATAGGACAATTTAGGGTAGGGCATTGCAGAATTAAATCACCTACCTTTACATGTTCGCATCCTTAATTCTTTTAAGGTAGAGAGCCAAGTTGTTGTACAATATAAAATGATTATTTCATTTTTTAAATATTAATTTATTACTTAAAAGTATATTTCTTTATAATTAAAAGTGTATACCCAATTGGAAATGTGGTATAAACCATTGGCAAATTATAAACTAGGACTACTTGATTATCATATCCAAAATTATTCATATGGAGACAAACAATAAAACAAATCTTTATAAACACAATTTAGGATATGTAGTGTACAAATTCCTTGTTTGAATATGGTTAAAAGTATGTTATGCTTGTAGGTAACTAGGTTGTAGATATACATAATTTAGTACTTTTGTAGTTTGATCTTGTGTGTTGTAGAATTAGAGAGAATAGGAATGTGTCAAACAATTAAGTGTGTCAATTTGTTCATAAAAATATAAAATAGTTAAGTGTGCCAACTTGTTTATAAAAATATAAAATAATTTGATCAAAGGAGGCTTTCTACCTATTAGGGTTTAAATTTAGGTTTTTTTTTCAAATTGCTCTTCTTCCCACCACTAAAAAAAAATCTCTAGTTAGAACTCATAAATCAAGTGGTTTTAAATATATGAGAATATGTATGCACTTTATTAATCCACTTTTGGAATGTGTCTACACTTTATTAATCAAATTGATTGCACAGTTAAGTTGGTCATGAATATTTTAATATAGATACCCAGATCATCCCATAATGAGAGATCCATCCTTTGGATATACAACTTTGTCTTATCAGTGACCTTTGATAATTGTGCAGAAACCACATATAGTGTATGTGTTGAAAAAGAACAACCAATCGACACTTTTCTACAATATTTATGTTTTACTAGAAAATCCCACGTTGTGACAACTCAAATTTACATCCAATCCAAATGAACATCAAGGTATGTATCAACTAGATAGCAAAAACATATAAAATTTCTCAGTATTAACATAGTGTAAATTAAGTAGAGATTGGATGTACCTGTCACATGCCAAACCTCGTTCTTTAGAACTACAATATGCAATTCATTTGAATGTGAAGATTGTATCTCTTGCCTCATAGCCTCAATGCCTACATTATTCTCAGTTGACAATTGCATGGCAACAATTTCAACAATAGTCTTGACCAATCTTACCAAAACATGTTCATAAGAATCTCCCTGATTGGCAACATTATAAACCACCCCTACTAAATAGGAATACTTGACTGTTGCAAGTGGTGGCTTTGTAGACCATGCCTTTGTAACAAGAGAAAAAACCCCTCTTCGGTAGCTAAAAAGGCCTTTCTAATCACATCAATAAGCATCCCCTATTGTGCCATCGAAAAAATCTACAAAATTACAACTCCCACTTAGTACTGTACAATAGATAAGATCACAATGAATGTTGCACCATTACAGTTTGTGATGTTTTAGAAGGAATTCAACCAATAGTTTCTAGAGGCAGATGGTGAAATTTATAAACAAGAAGACATAACTATGGAACTTTGGGACTTGTTTATAGAGTCTTTTAGAAGTCTCATAATTTTGTTTTCAGGGGGTGTGGACTTCAAAGTATTTTTCACATTTATTTATTGTAGGGAGAAATAATGTTATTTATATATACAACATAATGTTAGAATTTGAGCTATACCTTAATTTCAAGGGCAGGTGTAGTGTATGGAATTGCTAATGCAATTTTACCAAGACCTTATAAGATCCACCAAACTTTCTAGGCTTGAGTAAGAGATGGTTGTGGTGATTCCACCAAGAATTCATAAATATTTTCCTTTTTTCCAGTTCAACATTTTTCATAAATCCGTCTTTATTTTCCTCCAAAAATATTTATAAAAGTGCAATATAAAACCCATTAGAACGAGGAGATTTATCAGCCCCTAATCCACAGACTGTTGCTAGAACCTCTGCTTCACTTATATACCTATTCAATTGTTCATTTTCTTGCACTGAAAACATAGAGGGGATACAATCGAGAAATTCATCTTTTGAGACCCTGTAATCCATTCCCTGTTCAATATATAACTCTTTGAAATGACTTACAACTTCATGTTTAATTTCTTCATTATTTGAAAGCCTCAATCCCTCAACGGAAATAATTTTGTTAATAGAATTATTATGGTTTCAGATCTTTGACTGGTTATGGAAGAAAGTAGTATTCATATCACCATGTTTCAACCATAGAGCTCGATATTTGAAACTCCAAGTCTCTTCTTCTTGATGAAAAGCTTCATTGAAGTGATCTTCACTAATTTGTTGTTCCTGAGACAGGATTGCTAGAGTTATCTCAACTTGCTCCATTCGTTCTTGAAGAATATCCAAATTCTCTTGACAACATTTTTTTTTAAACTTGGAGAATTATAATTGGATTTAGCCCATTTTTTTAAAGACATCTTTGTAACCCGAAGCTTTGATTCAAAAACAAAATAAGGAGAACCATAAACCGGGATATTCCAAGTAGAATGTATGACATGAATGGCCTCTTCATGAGATAACCACATAGGGTTAAATCAAAAGGG
Organism: Larix kaempferi; assembly: GCA_027924585.1. Lineage (NCBI taxonomy): Eukaryota > Viridiplantae > Streptophyta > Pinopsida > Pinales > Pinaceae > Larix > Larix kaempferi. Next base: position 1,453,434 of record BSBM01000737.1, read on the forward strand.
AATTGGACCTTGATTCTCTATTCCCTCCATTTTTAGACGGATAGGTCTATGATCCGAAGTTGCATAGGGAAGGATGAAAGAACTTACATAATACTTATAAAAAAATGAGCTATGTACTAAGAATCGATCGAGTCGAGTTGCGCTATGACTCGAACCAATGTGTCTATTATACCAAGTATAGAGACCTCTTCTTAGTTTAATGTCCACTAGATCCAGAATCCTAATTAAATATTCCATATGTTCTCCATAATGGTTTTTGACCAGAGACCCCCCTCTTTTTTATTTAATGGATATAGTGGAATTAAAATCTCCCCCAATCATACATATGGTACCTTCAAGAGAGATCAAGTATCTCTATAAGTCTTTCTTTAAAATAGAAATTACGATACCATAAACATTACAAATACTGAGCCTTTCTTTATTCTCCTTTGATTCCAATTCGACCATGGTCCAGTGTCGCCCCTCTTTCCGATGAATTAGATTGAATTTGACACTATCCCAGAACACTACTAGTCCTCCAGAGGCTCCCAGATAACTTTTTGAAAAACCTTCCCTGTTCATCCAAATAGATTGAAATATCCGAATTACTTCGATGGAGTCCATTTTAGTCTCCTGGAGAAGCAGGATAGAAAGGTTATCTTTATATATCATTTTCTTCACTGTTTCAATTTTTTGTTTTCCTCCTAAAACCATACAATTCCAGGGGACTAGTTGCATTATTTTTTTGATTGTGAGATGGATTTATTTCCAGCATCTCCCCTTTTCCCTTTTTTATTAGAAACAATACCCTTCAAGATAGAACCCAAGGAATCTTGTTCACCTAGTTGTTTTTCTTTTTCGGCTTCTTCTTCCCTCATAGTTTTTTTTATATTCTACCTACTTTCTTAGTTTTTGCTCTATCCTCCTCCATTTCCTCGGAATATTATCCTTGGGAAAAGGAAGATGGTTACCTTGTCTCCTTATCCTAACCTCCCTGTTGATTGTTAGCTTGATGAGAATTAATTTATATAAAGGGGTGGTCTGGAAGCCCAATACTACATTCTTCCACTCCAAGTTCCTCTAGAACAGAGGATGGATTCATCTGAGTTCTTTCTATTTCTACGGGTACCTCTTGAACCTCTAATTCACCTGAAATGACATTGGATAGGGCCTAAAACTTATTGGACATTTCTGGAGGTGCAGGAACCACCGAGGCTACTTGATCCTTTCCTTTATTTTGTACCTTTTGCCAATATTTATTCATTACCTTCTCTAATTCCTTACCTTCATGTTTTGGACAATTTTTGGAAAAATGTCCATATTCATGGCACTTCTTACACCCGAAAGGAAATTGATCGTAATCCACTTTTTGTTCATGATTCCAACTATCCATTACAAGATTTACCACCTCCAAAAGGCCCTTCTCCAAATCTACTTCAACACAAATTCTAGCACAAGAGAACATAGGACATTTGGGTTCAAATTTATCAATATATCGACCAAGGGTATTCCCAATAAAGGCGAGAACTTCATTAGAACAACAGTGAAGTGGAAGGTGAGTTAATTTTACCCAAATACGAACTATTGAAGGTATATATATATATGGATCAAATGATAAATTCCAACTGTTTAAATGCATACCTCTAGGTCAATGAAGTAAGGACCATTCTGAAAAAACAAATCTCGATCAACTTTAAATTCAAAAAGAAAGACATAGTACCCTTTCCCACATAAATAACATTGTGTTCTCCCTGTCAAAAGAGGTTTCCAGTTTTTATTAATCCATACCTCCATTTCCCTAGGGGAGGGCCATAGGCCTGTAAACAAACCAACCATGCCTATCTTTGACAGACCGATGGATTTCTTCTTTGCAGAGTTGCAGGATATCTTGATTTCAGGGGAATCCGATCTTTTCACAAAGCAAGCAGGAGGATGAGAGACATTTTTTCCCTTCAAACCAGCTGCAAGAAGATGAAATAATTCATCCAAACTAGGATTTGGGTCAGGATCGGGGGGATCCATCTCCCAGGACCGAGAACAAACTAAACGCCGAGATTTATCTCAAAGCGCACAAATTTTCTTCAAGTTGCGGAGCAAAAGGTCCTTTGATCCAGGAATAATTTTAAGGACCCATACTTATTTAAAAGTGTATAAACCTTGGTGAATCTTACCAATTCTCAAAATGTCAACTATAAAATATTTAGCAATATTTTTCTAAAAGTATTTCAATTTCTAAGGATTTTATATAGTTTATATAATATTTTTGCTATTTTTAGAGTGAAAAAGTTTACCCCATCAAAATTGGGTGAAATGGGGCTTCAAAAAATGCAAATTGGCGAACCTTTTTTTGGAAAAAAACATGGAAAAATAGCCCATGGGCGAAATTTCGTCCCTAAAATTATCCTTGCTTTGATATCTGTTTTGATTGGCCTATTTTTTATCTTCCTCTTCACCAACTCTAATGATATTAGATTTTAGACTAGAGGTAATATTAAACATTTATATTAACATTAATATTTTTATATTAACCTTAATGTCCTTGGTAATATTAATGTTTTAACTTATTATTATCAATTTTGTGTATGCTATGCAACTTGAAGAGATTGATCTCTCTTGAAGTGTTCGCGCCCAACTCTTTTCTTCTTGATTCTGGGAAATGGATCCCCCCGATACTGACCCGGACCCTAATTTGGATGAAATATTTCACATTCTTGCAGCTGGTTTGAAGGAAAAGGATCCTTCCCAACCTTCTGATCGCTTCGTGAAAATATTGGATGCCCCTTAAATAAAAATTTCTTATATCTCCCCCAAGAAGAAAGCCATCGGCCTGTCTGAGAGAGGCTTGGTCGGTTTGTTTATAGGCCTTTATCCCTCCCCAAGGGAAATGGAGGTATGGATTAATAAAAATTGATAGCCTCTTTTGACAGGAAGAATGCAATGTTATTTTTGTGGGAAAGGGTATTATGTTTTTTCTTTTTGAATTTAAAGCTGATCGATATTTGATATTTCATAATAGTCCTTATTTCATGGGAGCTAGAGTTATGTATTTAAATAGTTGGGACTTATCTTTTGATCCGGCGAAAGATATACCTTCAGCAGTTCTTGTCTGGGTAAAAATTCCTCACCTCCCACTTCACTATTGGTTTGATGAAGTTATTGCCTCTATTGGGAATACTCTTGGTCGATATATAGATAAATATGAACCCAAATCACCCATGTTCTCTTGTGCCAGAATCTGTGTTAAATTTTATTTGGACAAGGGCCTTCCGGAGGTTGTAAATCTTGTAATGGATAACTGGATTCATGAACAGAAAGTGGACTACGATCAATTTCCATTCAAGTGCAAGAAGTTCCATGAATATGGACATTTTTCCAGAGAAAACAGAGAAGGAAATAGAGAAGGAAACCAATAAATAATGGAAGAAGGTGCAAAATAAAGGTAAGGCTTAGGTAGTCTCGACGGATTCAACACCTCTAGAAACGTCAAATAAGTTTTAGGCCCTTTCAAATATCAATTTGGTTCAATCAAAAATTCAAGAAACACTAGCAGAAAAAGAAAGAACTCAATTAATCTTGTCCCCTGTTCTTGAGGAACTTGGAGTAGAATTATGTAACAGTGGGCTTCCAGATTTCCCTGTAATAGAAACCATCTCTCATCAAGCAACTAGTCAAAAGGAGGGATCAGATGAAGAAACTGGATAACCAGCTTTTTTTGTCCAAGGAGATTCTTCGCAGAAACAAAGGAGGAAATAATAACAAATAAGAAAGTAGGTAGAATATAAAAAAACCATGAGGGAAGAAGAATCCAATAGAGAAAAACAATTAGGGAAACAAGTGATCCATATCATAGTTGGAATTTGTTGTCGGATACTAACTTCGACACATCCTTGACAGTCATCGTTGTTGATACAACTTCGACAAGTTTCAACGCGACATGACTTCGATAACTTCAGTACTGCGACATGTTCCGCACTTCTGCACCTTTGACATACTGCAACATGTTCCGCACTTCCGCACCTTCGACATAATACAACATGTTCCGCACCTTCGACATGTTCTATAATCTTGCAGTTCGCGACATCGACAAGTAGCATCGACATGCAACCAGTGACTGTCGACAGACTGTCTCTCTGTCTTTCAGTCGACTGTAACAGTTGAACAATTGAACCGTTATAATTTCTTCTTTGTAACTGAACGTAACGGGAATGAACCCAAGCATATTAGACTTCTTTATAAGCATGTAAACTATTGTAACATAGATCGAAGGAGAATTAATCAGTTTTGATATGTTTACATCTAATAGAAGAACAGTTCTCATTCCTGCATATTGTCTGTATGTATTTGTGTTTATCTGTGTTGCGTAATCCTGCTTTTGTTCATTCTGTTTATTAAGCTTCCCCCATAACAGAGCCGACTCATTCAGTCGAACTGTTGTACCCCTCGTGCTTCCTGGGAATGACACGGATAATTGGTATTAGAGCACACTCAGTTTTGTTCGTGCTTAAGTTCTGCGTATACACTTCTCTCAAAGTTTCCTGACTTATGCCGGTTCAAACTCGCTCGCAATCGCAACAATCCAAGCAGATGCAATCTTTGGACATGATAGAAGAAACAGACGATAGACATGCAGCCGACGAGATAGCACAACTTATTGAGCAAGCTCTGGCTCGACAATGGACTGAAATGTTCGCCCAGTTCAATGAGATTCTCTTGCGATTCGCTTCGACATCCGGAGGATCCTCGACAAGAATTCACTCCGATAAAATCAACCCCTTCAAAGTGCAAATGAATCTGGACATACCAAACCTTGAAGGTAAGATTGACGTGGAATCCGTTGACAATTGGGTGCAACAATTGGAATCCTATTACGCTGTAAATCAACTCTCCGAAGCTGAAAAAGTCACCATTGCGTCCTTAAAGATGTCAACCTTTGTGCACTGCTAGTGGGAGAACCTCTCGACAAAGATGGAGAAAAGCGGAGAACCCATCGAAACATGGGATAAATTCATCGAACACATCCGAAAGTAATTTTACCCACCGAAATACCTCGAGGGGCAGTATAAGAAGTGGCCGCAGCTAAGGCAATGGAAAGACCAATCAGTACAGAGTTACACTAACTAGTTCTACTGACTTATGGCTAGACTTGGCGTCCAAGAAGAAGAGAAGTTGCTTGTTCTGAAGTATGTCAGCGGATTTTCCCAGTACATCCAGCAGGAGATGGAATTTATGACTGTCAATACGCTTGCAGATGCTTTCCACTACGCCAACAAACTAGAAACCAAACAGAAAGGAAAAACATGTTTCACAACAAAGTCGACATCAAGATGACCACCTGACAAGAAGGCACCAGCCGACCTCGACAAGTCGAAATCTTCTCATCTGACACCGCAAAAGCCTGATAGCAGTAATAAGCCTTTTCACAAAAGGGAATGCAACAAACAACCGCCGACCGGAAAATGGTGCGATTACCACCACTCATCTTGGCATGATACTTCTGAATGCAAAGCTCAGAAGACATTTCTGACGAAAGTGTTAACCTCCGACACATTCGACAAGATAGTGGAAGAATCAGATCCATATGCGACGACCCTTTTGACTTAGACAACTCAAGCAGCCTTGACTATTGTCGATGAGGAGGAACGAGAACGCCTGTTCCATACACGGATATGGGTCCAAAGTAACCTATTGCATCTGATTGTGGACAACAGGAGCCAAAAGAACTTCGTTTCTGAAGAACTTGTGAAGAAACTAGGTCTTGTTACCACTCTGCATCCTCATCCTTACAACATCGGTTGGATGAAGGATGGACAAGAACTACGAATCACTCGGCAATGCAAACTCGCCTACTTCATAAAACCTTTTGAAGATGAAGTACTCTGCGACGTGGCACCACTCTCTGTAGCCGATGCCCTGTTTGGAAAACCTTACCTCTGGGATAGACATGGAAATTATCAGTCACGACCTCAGAAGGTGATTGTCAGAATCCAAAATCGATGGTTCAACATACCAGAGCGATAACCTACACCGACGGTTGCACTGATATCTCCTAAACAGACAAAGAAGCTCACCAATAATGCTCAGAAGTTCGCATTAATCATGATCAAGCCGTAACATTCTAAGAAGACTACAGCGACAAGTTGAGTCACTGACCAATGTAGTTCTCGACAGAAGCAGCAATTCGATCATATTCTTGATGAGTAACAAAACCTCTTTTAAGATCCAGACGGAGTACCGCAACATTGTCAGGTAAAACACTCAATTGAACTTGTTCCTGGTTCTTCTTTTCCTAATGCATATGTTTACAAAAGATCCATTCTTGAAAATGAAGAGATTCGCAGACAAATCCAAGAATTAATCGACAAAGATCATATTTGACCCAACTCCTCTCCTTGTGGAAGTCCAGTCGTCCTAGTTCCAAAGAAAGACGGGACTTGGCGCATGTGCATCGACTACAGAGCTCTCAACAAAATATAGGTACCCTCTGCCGCGGATAGACGAGCTCATCGACTGTCTGAAAGGTGCTAAATTATTTACTAATCTTGACCTCAAGTTGGGATGCCATCAAATTCCAATTGAGCCCTCAGATGTGTGGAAGACTGCTTTCAAGACCAAGGAAGGATTGTTTGAATGGTTAGTCATGCCTTTCGGCTTAACCAACACACCTACGACCTTCATGCGACATGATAACCTTCTTCGACCTTTCATCGGCAAATGGGTTATTGTCTATCTCACGACATATTGATTTTCAGTCGATCATGGGAAGAACATGTTGTACATCTTCGACAGGTCCTCGACACTCTCCAGCAACATCGACTTTATCTAAACATGGACAAGCGCTTTTTTGCAATGACCAACATCAATTATTTGGGGTATGTAATTGACTCTGCAGGCATTCACGTCGATCCCAAAAAAGTACAGATCCTCAAAGATTGGCCCGTTCCCAGAAGCATTCAAGAACTAAGAAGTTTTCTTGGTTTGGCGAATTTCTATCGACAATTCATACTCGACTTCAGTCACATAGCCTGGCCCTTGAATCAGTTGACGAAGGGAAATGGGAAAACTGTCTTCCAAGGGACAAAAACACACCAAACAGCTTTTGAACAGCTCAAACACAGGCTCTGCACTGCGCCAGTTCTTTTGTTACCGGATTTGCATTAGCCCTTTGAGATTGAGGCGGACGCATCAAACTATGCCTTGGGCGCAGTGATCACTTTGTCTAGTCACCCAGTCGCTTTTCATTTCGAGACTTTTAACGACGCAGTTAGAAGGTACTCTATGTACGAAAAAGAACTATACGCCATTGTGCAATCTCTCAAGCAATGGAGGCATTATATCCTTAGCAAGGAAATAGTCATTCTTACTGATCACAAGCCTCTATAGTTTGCTCCGACACAATCAAAGTTGCAGACAAACCGACGACTCAAGTGGATTAATTACCTAAAACAATTCTAGTTGGTGATTAAGTATCAGAAAGGAGAAGCTAATGCCGACGCAGATTGCCTCAATCAACCACCCATTACTCTCCTTTTGACAGTGATGAGTATGCAGGGATACGACACGACCACTTGGCGACAGTTGTACGAGGACGACAATGAATTCTCAGCAGTCTACCGACAGTTACAGACTAACAAGTCGTTGACCTCAGACTCCGACTACTTCCTGAAAGACATGTTTCTGTACAAGCTGGGACAAGTTTGTGTACCGACCAGTGAGCATCGACAACAGCTTATTTGGGACGCGCACTACAGCAAGACTGCAGGACACTTTGGAGTAGCAAAGACACTTGCTATTCTGCGGAAGTATTTCTTCTGGCCTACACTTAAATCTAACGTCAACAAGTACATTCGATCATGCGTGGTTTGCGCCATTGCTAAGCCATCTAATCGACGACAAGTATTCTATACACCTCTTCCAGTTCCTAGTCGACCATGGGAATCTATTTCTATGGATTACTTGATGGGTTATCCCACTACCAAACATCAACATGATGTGATATTAGTAGTAGTCGACCGATTTTTCAAGATGGCCATTCTCATACCATGTAAGAAGACCACGACAGCACAGCAGACCGCTCAACTCATCTTTACACATGTTTGGAAACACTTTGGTTTACCCACAACCATCATTTCCGATCAAGATGCCAGATTCGTTAGCATCTTTTGGAAGACTCTCTGGCAACAACTGGACACACGAATCTCATTGTAGACATCTTTCCATCCTCAGACCGACGGACAGACGGAAGTTGTAAATCGCTTGGTAGTACAACTGCTTCACATGTACAATCACCAGCATCGATGCACATGGGATGATAGTCTTCCATACATTCAGCACAGCTCTATAGGAAAGAGTCCATTTGAAGTTTGTTATGGATTTCAACCTTCAATGCCTATTGACTTGATCAGCTTCTCGACACATCCGAACCCCGACTCAAATTACAGCCATAGAGAAGTTGATAAAGCATGGGATGAACCTGCAATAATTAATTAATGCAAATACATGAGATATCAGAAATAATAGAACATAATCACTTTTATATTGATCACAGGCCACTTCGAGGGGGCAACCTCCTTTGAGCAAGCTCAATACAATTAACTTTACGGTGCCTTCAATGACCTCAACACACACTTATATACTAAGTCTATGCCCAATACTATGAGTCAAAACCATGGGACATATAATACTACGGGACGACTTACAAAGCATATGCGTCCAATACTATGGGTCAATACTATGGGCTAATATAAACTACGGATCAACAAATACTACAGGACGACTTACAAAGCATATGCGTCCAACAACAATATACTAACATAGTAAAGAGAAGGGTTGACATAGGTTCCTAACATCCCCTCTCCCTTAGAAAAAGCTTTGTCCTCAAAGATTTGGTTGGAGAAATTGATGCAGAATCTGAAGGAGTGGTTCCCCGGTAGCATCCTCGGGTTGCATTTCAGGCCACTGACGCCTTTGGAGTGTCAAGGAGGATTGCTTGGAAGGCTGTAGATGAAGAAGAACCATGTCAGTTGCGTGGAAAATGCGCTCACAACGGTGATGATCGGCTTGTTGTTTCAGGCGAATTCTGGCCATGTGAAGATTATCCTGTAGAATGAGAAGAATCTGATCGCGGTTTTGAAGAACCGAGTCAATTTCCTGAACTGGGGAGCTGCTAAGGGTGTATGGAAGAAGAACTGGCGGTGTTTTTCCATAGACTGCTTCATATGGTGTCCTTTGAGATGTGGTATTGTACCACCAGAGCGCTGCTAGGAAATCCATAGAAATAGTTGTCCAAAGCTGTGTAGGGATGGGCAAAGGTTTGAGAAATCCCGAAAGGAGTGTCGTTTCACCCTTATTGACTTGGAAAGTATCATCGTCAGCCACCATCTGTTGAATTGTCATTTTTAGTCCCTGCCAAAAGAAGTTACATTGTTCCCGGTCATACATTTTGTAGAACCCAGAGTGCCCTGTTGATGAAGAAGCATGGAGTTCATAGAAGAGAGAGCCCTGTTGAACATATTGCAACCAATTTGGAACAAGCCGAGAAAGAGCTGTAAGAGAAATTGGGTCATCAATTATGCAAGAAGGAGCATCTTCCACCATATTGTCCTTACCCTTCTTATAAGTGATCACATAGGGATAACCCATGAGTTGGATAACCCATTTCAGGTGTGTTGGGGAGGAGACCCATTGTTCCAGAAAATTTTCCAGACTCGGGAGATCAGTCTTGATGTAGAAATAATTCCCTAATTGGTATGGCTTCCACTTCTGTACTGCATGCAAAATAGCCATCATTTCCTGCTGAGAGGTAGATGTGGCTAAATTCTTACCGGAAAGGTGTCTTGAAGGCAGCAAGTGCATTGGTTCAGCAAAGATACCTGCATATATATCCAAGGAAGTAGTGGAGACTGTTGATGGGTGCATCTGAATGGAATTGAGCTGAGCGATGACACCATGTGAATTCTTCTTAAGGATTTTTTCCAGGCGATGTGAATTGATGATGCAGAGAGACCCTGGTTGTAAGCCCATAAATTTGTGTTGTGCCCCGTTGACTTTAAACTGCATCCAAAGTTCAGCAAAATCCCATAAGATGGGTCCAAGTGTGCGTAACCATTGAACGCCCAAAACCACATGACATCCGCCTAAGGACAAGGCAAACATGTCAGAGCGTAGGTTATAATCTTCCATAGAGATACGCACATTGTGACACTTCCCCTTGCAAGGTAAGGTGCCCCCATTGGTAACCATGACTTCAAAGTTGGAGCAAGGATGGACAAAACAATTAGCCTGTTTGGCAATCCGAGGGTCAATGAAGTTATGAGTGCCACCAGAATCAATGAGTATGGTAAGAGGGAGCTTCTTGAAGTATCCCCTGGCCCGCATTGTTTGTGGGGTGGTGATGCCGGTTACAGCATGGAGAGAGATCTCGGGTGGGTCGTCCCGAGATGGGGTGTCAACAGGCGGGTGTTGAATGTCGACCTGATCATCTACTGTATCTGTAGCTTCTTCACCAAGTTCTAAGGTAAGCGGAGAATCCACATCCAAGAGATAGAGCTTTTGTTGAACACATCTATGTCCCCGAGTGAATTTCTCATCACAATTATAGCAAAGCCCTTTTTCTCAGCCTGCCTGCATTTCTATTTCAGACAAATGCTTGATAGGAGTTGGTTGAGGAGAAGGCGTGATGGGAGGTCGTTGGGAACCAATATTTCTGAAGGGAACAAAGGTGGGTTTGGAGCGTTGTTGAGCTGTGATCTTGTCCTCGGCCAGCTTAGCCAACCCTAGGACTTCCATCATTGTGTTGGGACAAAACATTTTGACCTCTGAGCGGATTTCATCCTTGAGACCACTAATAAAACAACTCCTGTAGAATTCATCAGACAATCCTTCTGTGTGATTGGCCAATTTCTCAAATTCTATCTGATACTCTCTCACTGTGCCAATTTGGTGAAGTTTAGTGAGTGCTCCTGTGAAATCATCAAAAGCACTAGGACCAAATCGTGGCAAAATGAGTTGGAAAAAATCTGTCCAGTTTGGCTCGGGATGAGCTTTGATGTACCAACGGTACCATTGAAGGGCTTCATGTTCCAAATGAAAGGATGCAAGTGGAACTTTCTGGACATCAAAAGTATTATGCAGACTAAAATATTGTTATGCTCGGTATATCCATCCAGTCGGATCAGTACCATTGAAGCGAGGAAAATCAAGCTTCGACCCATGAAAATTGCTAGAAGAAGTGGTTGCAAAAGATTCTGGCTGTCGGTTATTGTTCATGGCTAAATGCTGAAGATGGAGGCTGAGAAATTTTTCATCCAGATCTTGGAGTTTGGTTTGGATGGCTGCAAGTGCTTCCTCCATGGTGTTTGTTCCTGCACGGGTGACAACCATAACCAGGTTTTTTTTTTTGGTGGAATGGGTAGAAAAACACAAACATAAGCTGATTTAGTAAAGGGAAATTTGGATTGGGGAAACAATCTGATGGGTAATTGGGGTTTGACTAGATTTTGGACACTGTCGAAAGGACAAGAAAGCAAAAAGGGGGATTTCAGAAGTAGGGTGATAGAATGAGAAAATTTGGCAGAGAGGGACAAAGAAGCAGAATTCAGAAAGTAATTCTGTGGTAAAATTTGAAGGTGATTGGGTGAAATCTGAGGAAGTTATGGCAAACCCTAAAAATAGACAAATGTGGGATTTCGGGATTTGAGAAGGGGAATTGAGGATAGGGTCCTTAGGAATAAAAGATGCAGAATGGAATGACAGGGGTTCCCCAAAAATTTCAAGGGAAACAGAGTGAAAACAAGGGAGATATGGAGAAAAAACTGGATTTTATTTTATTTTTTAGAAATGGATCGGCAACAGCAGCGCGAAAGGGATCCACAATAGATGGATTTGCAACGGCGCGGAAGGGATCGAAAATGGCTGGATCTGAAACGGCGACTGGATCTAGAACGACTTTCAGAATAGATCTGAAATGGCTGGATATGGAGCGGAAGTGATCGGCAACAATTCAACTGAAAATAAATATGGACCCCAGGTATGTGCGACTTCCTAACAGTTCAGGGGTTTTACTCGGCCATCAATGTTGTCTGACGGCTTGCGTATTGGGGCAGTACCCCTCACTCCATGGCTCAGGTAAAACTGATAACCGCTTTTCCACAAACGACAGCTCTTGGTTTACCTCATGGGTAGAAACTAGTCAATCAGGTAGGGGTCGTTGCCCTTTTCGCTGGCAGGTCCTCTCAATGGGTCAATTACTTCGGGGTTCCTGTGGTACTCCTCACAATGAGTTTTAGGGATTATTCCCAAGTACTTCCCACAGTTAAGCGGATAGGGATTATTCCCAAATCCGAACCTGCAATAGATGCGAAAAAAAATTTGGCAGAAATTTCACCCAGCGAGCCCAAGAAAGTGCTCTGATACCAGATGTGATGAACCTGCAATAATTAATTAATGCAAATACACGAGATATTAGAAATAATAGAACATAATCACTTTTATATTGAGCACATGCCACTTCGAGGGGGCAACCTCCTTTGAGCAAGCTCAATACAATTAACTTCACGGTGCCTTCAATGACCTCAACACACACTTATATACTAAGTCTATGCCCAATACTATGAGTCAAAACCATGGGACATATAATACTACGGGACGACTTACAAAGCATATGCGTCCAATACTATGGGTCAATACTATGGGCTAATATAAACTACGGATCAACAAATACTACAGGACGACTTACAAAGCATATGCATCCAACAACAATATACTAACATAGTAAAGAGAAAGGTTGACATAGGTTCCTAACAAAGCAGTCAAGTTCTGAGAACAGATTTGCGACATTCAGCGACAAGCACAGGAGATGTTGCACAGAGCAAACGAGAAAGCTAAGTCCCAACACGGCAAACATCGTATTCCTCATACTTTCCAAATTGGGGATAAGGTCTGGCTACATCTAAAGAAGGAGCGCTTCACTGGTTCATTCAAGAAGCTCAAGAATTTGCGATATGGCCCGTAGAATATTTTACTATAGATTGGTGAAAATGCTTTCAAGCTCAACATTCCTGCTTTCTTGGGTTTGCATACAGTCTTTAATGTGGATCTACTTCGACCATACCATGCACCCTTGTTGGAATAGAACGACTTCTCGACAGTAGCACCCGAAGACATCCATCTAGATGTTCAGGAGCATCTTCCTTGCGACACCATTGTGGGATGATGAGTATGCCTTACAAGGACAAACACAATTCCATTGTTTCAGGTCACAAAAGTTAGCTACATCCCATCTCAAGGGAAGTGGTACTCTGCTACTGAAGTGATCGACAAGTTTCCTCACCTTCAAGAGAAAACAGTGGGGTCCATTGTTTCTTAAGGAAGGAGATTTGATCCATATCGTAGTTGGCATTTTTTGTCCAATGCTAACTTCGACACATCCTCGACAGTCGTCATTGTCGATACAACTTCAACAGTTTCGACGCGACATGACTTTGACAACTTCAGTATTGCGACATGTTCCGCACTTCTGCACCTTCGACATACTGCAACCTGTTCCGCACTTCCGCACCTTCGACATATTGCGACATGTTCCGCACCTTCGACATGTTCTACAATCTTGCAGTTCGCAACATCGACAAGTAGCGTCGACATGCGACCAGTGACTGTCGACAGGCTCTCTCTCTGTCTTCCAGTCGACTGTAACGGTTGAACAGTTGAACCGTTCTAACTTCTTCTTTGTAACTGAACTTAACAGGAAGGAACCCAAGCGTCTCAGAATTCTTTATAAGCATGTAAACTATTGTAACATAGATCGGAGGAGAATCAATCAGTTTTGATCTGTTTACATCTAATAGAAGAACAGTTCGCATTCCTGCATATTGTCTGTATGTATTTGTGTTTATCTGTGTTGCGTAATCCTACTTTTTCTCATTTTATTTATTAAGCTTCCGCCATAACAGAACCGACTCATTCAGTCGAACTTTTGTCCCCCTCGTGCTTCCTATGCATGACACGGATCAGCAAGCCTCTTTGGAATCTATATTGAAGGGTTTTGTTTCTAATGAAAAAGGGAAAAAGGGAGATGCCGAAAATAAATCTGGATCACAAAATAAAAAAAATAATGCAACTAGTCTCCTAGAATTGCAGGGGTATGGGAGGAAAGCATAAAATTGAAACAATGAAGCAAATGATATATAAAGACCACCTTTCCATCCTGCTTCTTCAGGAGACAAAAATGGATTCCATCGAAGTCATTCATATTTTTCAAAATCTTTGGAAGAAAGGGTTATGTTTTCTAAAAGATATTTGGGTGCCTCTAGAGGATTAGCAGTGATCTGGGACAATTCTAAATTTAACCCGATTCAACAAAAAGAGGGGCAACACTGGATCATGGTCGAATTGGAGTCGATGGACATTAAATACAAGTTTAGTATCTGCAATGTTTATGGCTCGATTTTGTCCAGTCTAAAGCAGGATTTCTGGAGGTATTTGATTTCTTTCGAAGGAACCAGATGTATGATTGGGGGATATTTTAATGTCACTATATCCATGAAAGAAGAAAGAGGGGGGTCTCTTATCAGAGATCCTTATGGAGAACAGATGGAAGACTTAATTAGTACTTTGGATCTAGTACTAGATATTAAACCAAGAAGAGGTATATACACTTGGTCTAATAGGTGTATTGTCCCTGGACATATAGCAGCTCGACTTGATCGGTTCTTAGTGCATAGCTCCCTTTTGTCTAAATACTATGTACGTTCAGCCATTCTTCCTTATGCAACATCGAATCATAGGCCTATTTGTTTAAAAATGGATGGAATCAAGGATCAAGTTCCAATTCCCTTTTGTTTTAACCCTCTGTGGTTATCACACACAAAAGCCATACATGTCATAGATTCTACTTGGAAAATCCCGATTTATGGTTATCCTTCCTTTGTTTTTGAATCAAAAATTTGAGCTACAAAGTTGGCTATAAAAAAAATGGGCTAAGTCAAATTTTAATCCTCCAAATTTCAAAAGAATATGCTTCCAAAAGTATTTGGAAGTTATTCATGAAAAAATGGAGAGGGTAGAGATAGCTCTACCAATATTGTTTAGGGAACAACAAATCAACGAATATTTAAATGTCACTTTTCATTAAGAAGAAGAGACTTGGCGGTTAAAATCTCGTTCCCTTTGGTTGAAATATGGAGACATAAATACTACTTTCTTTCATAATCAGTCAAAGATCCGAAATCATAATAATTCTATAAATGAAATCTTTACTGGTAGGGGATTGAGAATTACAAACCATTCTGACATCAAACAGGAAGTGGTAAGCCATTTTAAGGAGTTATATACTGAACATGGAATGGACTATAGGGTTTCAAAAGATGATCTGCTTGAATGCATCCCATCTTTGATTTCCATACAAGAAAATGAATCTTTGTATCGACATATCAATGAAGGATAGGTTCTAGCAATGATCCGTCGTTTAGGGGCTGATAAATCTACAGCCCTTGACGGGTTCACTATTCACTTCTTCAAAGATTGTTGGTTGACAATAAATACATATCTATGCAAAATGTTGAACTGGAGAAAAGGAAAAATAAAATTGGTGGAGCCATCAACTACGCCTTTCTAGCCATGATTCCAAAAGAAGCTCATCCCTCTTCCTTTTCCCGCTTCAGGCCTATTTCCTTATGTAATTCTTTGTATAAAATACTAACAAAAATTCTAGAAAACAAAATTAAACCTCTTCTTCCCAGTTTAATCTATGAAGGACAAGGCGGTTTTTTCAAACATCGTCAGATTATTGACAACATTATTTTACTTCAAGAGGCAATGCACTCAAGTTTTGCTAGAAAAGAATAGGGTATAGCTAATTCCTTTGATAGAGTTCGGCAGAGTTTTCTTTTTGAAGTTTTGGATAGGTTCGTATTTTCCTCCTTCTTTATCAAATGGATAAAAGCTTGCATTTCCGGACCTTGGATCTCTCCCTTGATTAATGGAAGACCTTCTGTTTTTTTTCAAGCTTCACGTGGTATTCGTCAGGGATGTCCTTTGTCCCCTTTTTTGTATATTTTGATGGCTGAATATTTAGGGTGAAAACTCTTAAAATAAAGAGATGAAGGTAGACTAAGTAGTATTCAAATAACAAGAGGAATTAAATCAATCAACAATGCTCAATTCGATGATGATACAATCCTTTTGGGAGGAGCTTCAATTACAAATGCAAAAGGGTTTAAACAGGTTCCGTATCAATATCTCAATGCTTCAGGAGGATTGGTAAATAATGGGAAATGCAAAATTTATGGATGGAATACTTCTCCCATTAATCTACCTCACATCTCTCAAACCTTTGGTTTCTCTACAATTTCCATCCGGACGTCCTTTAAATATTTAGGAATTCCCATTGCTTTGAATCGAATCAAGAAATTGGAATGGGCGCCTATTCTTAAAAAAATTAGAGATAAAATTCAAAGATGGGGTCTGCAATGGTTAAATCTGGCTGGAAACGTTGTTCTAATCAGGTCAGTGCTCTCTTCCCTTCCCTTATTTCAATGCTCCTCTCTTTTGGATCCAAAAGGTATTATGCAAAAATTAGAGCAATACTCTCAAAATTTTTTATGGCATGGACGAAAAATCCAACAAAAAAAAAATCATTTGATTAAATGGGATTTGGTCAAAGCTCTGAAATGTTTTGGAGGTCTTGGAATTTGTGACTCTTAGTGAATGAACTATGCAATGGGAGCCAAAGTAGTCTAGAATCTGGTCTCTGGGGAGAAATCTTGGTGGAAAGATAGTCATTTGGAAAAAAATATCTTTCTCATTCCAAGCTCAAGTGCTTGGACATCTGCTCATGGGATAAAGAGGAATTGAATATATGGCAAATATGTAAAGCTTCAGGGAGGATAATTCAAGATGGTTTGTATTGGATACCTGGCAATGGTGAAAATATTGATATAGAGAAGGAAGCCATTCTTGGTGTTCCTCTTATTTCTCGACATACTGAGCTCCTGGATTTAATTCAATGGATGGAGTCTAATGGAATTAGAACTTTACACGATTTATCTGAATGGGACTCAACAGGAAATTGGTTGACTTGGAAACATTTGGTCACCCTATATCTTTTGCATGCTCCTCTTCATATTCTTTATCGTAACCTTAATGGAGTTGCTCCGATTAGCTTAACCTCTAAGGATTAAAGAAGTTTGGGTAAAAGGGGGACTTATACAGTAAAAGAAGGATATGCTCTCCTCTTTCAAGAATGACAACATCAACCCTTTTCTAGACTTTGGAAAAAAAATATGGCACCAGGATAGTCTTACTAAAATAAATATCTTTTGTTGGATTATGGTTCAAGGAAAAATTTTGACCGCTGAAAATTTGAGAAAAAATAAATATTGTTTGGCCTTCTTGGTGTGTATTGTACAGAGAACATGAAGAAACTAATGAGCATTTGTTCTTTCATTGACAATACACAAAAAAGATGTGGAATTTCCTATTAAAAGATTTGGTTAATCCCTTTGTCCTTCTAGGTAATTGGCATGGGTTTTTCATCAACTTGTAGTCCTTTTTTCCAAGCTCTCTTAAAGGGAAGCTTGTCTTGTCAAGAATCTGGTCTATCCTCCCAAAGTATGTCTGCTGGAAAGTTTGGGAAGCAAGGA
Organism: Larix kaempferi; assembly: GCA_027924585.1. Taxonomy (NCBI): domain Eukaryota; kingdom Viridiplantae; phylum Streptophyta; class Pinopsida; order Pinales; family Pinaceae; genus Larix; species Larix kaempferi. The sequence goes on from BSBM01000737.1 coordinate 1,471,049, forward strand.
ATTATGGGACTTTTCAAGATTAGGTAATAACAACAGAAGAGTCTATAATTGCATCCAGATCTCTTTTGCAGGAATCACTGCAACAAAATATCAATATGAATAAGTACAAATATATTTGGAATGATACTGAAGAAGCTTGGGGAAAAATTACTCTACATCAATCTTTGTTCCATCAACATTTGGGAGACAAGCTGCTAAGTCATCTTGGCAACTTGACATGAGTTCTGAATAACTTCAATAGTGGCAGCAGAAATCCCTATCCTATATTTTTTTCTTTGACATATCTTCGAACGGTAATCCTAGGGAGGCAGGTGCAAGAGGGGTGATCTTCAACCCTAATGGAAATATAGTAAAAAATTTTGCATGTGGATTGGGAATAGGTTCAAATAATCAAGCATAGCGATATGCCCTCTTTCTTGGTATAAAACTAGCACTTGATATAAAATCTCATCCTTTAATTGTCATCGAAGATTCTTTGATCATTTTGACTTAGGTAAAAAATGGCCAACCCCTGTCAGATCCTTTAGCCTATCGTCTTCATCAATGTATTCTAAATTTCCTTCCAAGGTTCCAGTCCATAAATTTTTATTATGTCAAGAGGTATTTGAATCCTTTTGTTGATGTTTATGCAAATCAGGCCTCCCTCATGCATCAAGGGGGATTAAATATTGATGGGGGGGAATTCATTTGTTTTATGTTCCGTAATGATTTTGTTAATGGCACTTTATTACTCCCTCATGTGGAGGGTACTGTGGAGCCTCCACGTCTCCTCATTCTCGTACAATGGGGTTGAGCTACCCTCTCTGTCTATTTCTATTAATTGTAGTAGTTGGAGCATAAAGTATTTCCCCCCTCGAGTATGGGATTCATTCATCCTCGTTGTTTGCTATCTCTGTGGATGTTTTTGGGTTTCTTGTTAAGATATCGGTCGTGGTGATAGCTGGTGTATGCGCGTTGGGAATTGTGGTAGGGGATGGGACTCTTTTTTCCTTCTCCCTTTCTCGAGGAGTAAGGTATCCTGCATCGACTCATTAGTTAATTCGCCTTAATTCCCCTTTGGATTTGCTTTGGGAGGTTTTAGATACAGGACTTGGTGGGAAGGTATACATTTTTTATTCTGGTCTTAATCATGGTTGGGATATCATTTTCATTTCTGAGAAGGGATTTTGTGGAATTTTTTGTGATGACTCTATTTTTGTTGTGGTGGAATTTGTCAATTTATGGTTGCATCCCTTTGGGTGTTTTATAGTCTCTGGGTTCATAAATTTCATGTCAATGGATATTGAAAAGAAAGTCGAGCACCATGGGGAGCAAGTGAACATTGTTACTTCCATTGTAAACGATTTCAAATCCCATCTAAAATTGATGAGGGACCAAATGGAAGGAATTTTCAAGTCGTGAATCAGATGGTTGCTCACTCTTTGGCAATGGATACTCATTTGGACCAGATAGAACATATGTATTAGGAGTTAAATGGCAATATGGAAGCTCAACTTAATAAAATACAGGATAATGTCAAACATTGTGCAGATAAGTTTAATGATATGGTGGTTCTAATTTCCAAACACAAAGGGAAACTTGGGGGCTCTTCTTCAAAAATCAATGAGAATAATATTGCTCCTTTTGGGGATGGCATCTTTGTTCATCAACCTACACATGAGGGTTCTGGCATGGGTTGTGTTAATTCAGGGAACCAAAACAATGAAGTTAATACACTTGTTAATATAACTTCTTCAGACCATGACAAGGATAATGAGGCCGATTCAGCTGAAGATTCCCAAGAGAAATCCGGTTATGCTTCAGAAATTGAATTTACTCGACAAATGGAGATAGACTCTTACGATATGGAGGCTGATAATGAGTAAGACATCTCAATTTCTGCTACTAACAATCTGGAAAGCAAAGAAGATGATGAAATTTCTCAGGTCTAGAGGTCTACTAGCGATATTAGTAACTAGTATGTTTTATGCTCTATTTTTGCATCTTTCTACTCGAACAGTTTGTTAATATTTTCAGTCATACAAGAAGTCTATTAATTTCTAATTATTATAGCTTATACTGGATTACTGTATATGTCAGTCTTTTGATATCAAATTTCATATGCTACTTTGATGAACTATATCAGTACTCTTTTGTATCTTTCAATTGAATTTGTTCAGTCATTTTCAATACAAATATATCCATTCTTGTTAAAAAAATATTAATTTTTTTAACTTAATTTTAATGCTTTTACTAATATTAATGTTAATAATTACCTTAATATTAATATTAATATTTTAATGTTAATCTTAATACCCTTAATGTTTTAATGTTATATTATTATTAATAATATTAATGATAATATTATATTATCATTAATTTTAATGTTATATTATTATTAATTGGTATTTGTATAAGTAGTTGAAGTACATTACAACTAACTATAGTTGTGAATACGTACTTTGTCCATTTAAGGTTGCGAGGTAATGGTTGTTACATAATAAATAATTATTTGTATTATTTTAATGTAGTTGTGTAATAAATTTTAATGTTAATATATTATTATTATTAATGTTAATAGAAAATTTTAATATTTTAATATTTAAGTTAATATTAATATTAATTTGAATATTAAATGTTTATAATAATATTTATATTAAATACTTATATTAATATTAATTTTTTTTATGTCAATTCTTGTTAGTTCATTTGGTTAAGGTGTGGGTTTGGTGTTAATTTGAGGCTAGTACGATCCAGGATGGGTGTTAATGTTTTTATATTAACCTTAATGTCCGTAATATTAATGTTTTAACTTAATTTTAATATTTTTACTAATATTGATGTTAATAACTACCTTAACATTAATATTAATCTTAATACCCTTAATTTTTTAATATTATATTATCATTAATGATATTAATGATAATATTATATTATAATTAATGTTATAATATCATTAATAATAATAATATTAATAATAATATTATATTTTTATTAATTAATAATATTATATTTTTATTAATTGGTATTATCATTTTATTATAATATGATAATATCATTAATTTTAATGTTATAGTATCATTAATTGGTATTTTTATAAGTAGTTGAAGTACATTACAACTAATTATATTATTGTAGTTACTATTATTTATAATATTTTGTCCATTTAGAGTTGCGAGGTAATGGTTGTCATATAATAAATAGGTAATTGTATTTTTTTAATGTACTCGTGTAATAAATTTTAATATTAATATATTATTATTAATGTTAATATAATTTTTATGTTAATATAATTTTTTTATTTATTTAAGTTAATATTAATATTAATTTGAATATTAATTTTTTATAATAATAATAATATTAAATATTTTTATTAACATTAACGTTTTTATGTCAATTTTCTCTAATTTACTCAGTTAAGGTGTGGGTATAGTCAGCAATGCAACTCGAGTTCAATTCTCTTTAGGAGTGACATAGTTGGGAGGTGACACCCAAAAATCCAGTCAAGATGAGGTTGGTGCAATCCAGGATGGGTGCCAGGGGTGATTTTGACAACTTAGATGCCCTTGGGTCGTGGTTTCTCAGACCACATACCACTCTCACTCCAGCAAGTCAATAAAATTCGAGCAAACAAAAAAAATTAATGTTTTTATATTAACTTTAATGTCCTTCATAATATTAATGTTTTAACTTATTTTTAATATTTTTACTAATATTAATATTAATAATTACCTTTACATTAATATTAATATTAATATTAATATTAATACCTTTAATGTTTTAATGTTATATTATTATTAATAATATTAATGATAATATTATATTATATTATTATTAATTGGTATTTTTATTATATCTGTCCAAGGCAGTTATATAGCAATCGTTTAGGATTCAAACTTTTTTTAATTTTCATTTTTTTTTTTGTGATAATTTTTTTACTATAGTTTAACAAAGTTTTATAAATATTGATATATTAAATTGAATATTTTAAAAAATAAAAATCAATTTCTAGTTTACAATTGGTTCAAAATTTTGAATTGACTATTTTCTCCTGTTTTTATAGCTAATTGTCAGAAAAATTAAAAAAAAAAAAAATACTTATTTGACATCTCTCTTAATTATTGTCCTTAATCCAGTAGTATCCTCTGATTAGATTTATATTAATGTGAAGTGAAGACCAAGGCGATCGATATTTGTGGAAGCATTATCATAATGTGAAAGGAAATTTTCATCATGTACCCCATAACAGGCAGCTACTTAATTGTTTGACAAGACAGTTGCACGGATTTTTAACCAGACTATAGAAATGCAAGACGTGTACAGTTGATTTGTAAAGTTGACTGTGATTTTTTAATTAATTTAATTAATAATAGAATTAGTGTTGTGCAGATAGAATAAATTAATATAATGAATTTGTTTCTTATAGATTATAAGAATATAGAAAAAAGATTATAAGAACATAGAAATTTCTTAATACAATAATGTTTACAAGGCTCTACCTAGTTATTAGTTTTTAAATTTTTTAACTTATTAATTGTAATATATATTATGAATTTAATGTTTTTTTTATTTATATCTATTAAATTGTATTTATAAATTTAGATTTTTATTAATTGTATTTGTATTAAATATTTTTTTTTTTAATAATACTTTAATGTTTTTTAATAAATTTTCAATGGTTTTTTATCTTATATATGATGATCATATGTTTATATTACTTATTTCACTTTTTTTAATTTTAATATTTGAAGGTATAGAATAGTAAGTATCACTTCTCTCTTCCTTTTAGTTCATTTTTTTTTTTTAATTATTTCAACTTTTAGCTTTGGATTGTATGATGATCATAACCTTATGCTTATTTTCAAACTTATTAGTTCTAATATATATTTTGAATTAATTTTTTTTTTTTTCATTTACATCTATTAAATTGTATATATAAATTTGGATTTTTATTAATTGAATTTGTATCAAATATTATTGTCTCTTGTAAACAAAGCAAAAAGCAAGGTAACTAGTTGCCTTAATGTATTTTGATAACTTTTTAATGGCCTTCTATCTTGTATGATAATCATAGCCATATGCTTATATCATTTATTTTACTTTTTTATTTCAATTTTTAAAGGTATGGAGTGGTAAGTGTCACTTCTCTCTTCTTTTAATTTAATTTTCATAATTATTTTAACTTTTAGCTTTGAATTGTATGGTGATCATAGCCCTATGCTTAAACTACTTAGTTCACTTTTTAATTTCAATTTTTAAAGATATGGAGTACTAGGTGTCACTTCTCTCTTCCTTTTTATTCTAATTTTCATAATTATTTTAACCATTAGTTTTGAATGTGAATAACTAATACATTAAAACATTTTAAACGGCAGATATAAACAACTTTGTTGCTAATTTCATTTGTTATTAATTGTTATTATCATTTATTTTTATATGATAATATTATATTATCATTAATTTTAAAGTTCTATGGTATTTCATTAAGTAATTGAAGTACATTACAACTAACTATATTAATGTAGTTATGACTATTGATAATACTTTGTCCATTTAGAATTGCGAGGTAATGGTTGTCACATAATAAATAAGTATTTGCATTTTTTTAATGTAACCGTGTAATATATTTTAATATTAATATTATAATATTATTTGGTTGAAAAATTAATATATTATTATTAATTTTTATATTAATTTTAATTTTAATATTTAAATTAATATTAATATTAATTTGAATATTAAATGTTTATAATAATATTAATATTAATGTTTTTATATTAATTTTAATGTACTTAGTAATATTAATGTTTTAACTTAATTTTAATATTTTTACTAATATTAATGTAAATAATTACCTTAACATTAATATTAGTATTAATATTTTAATGTTAATCTTAATACCCTTAATGTTTTAATGTTATATTATCACTAATAAGATTAACAAAATTATTAATAACATTTATATCATCATTAATAATATTAATAAAATCAATAATATGTTATTATGTAAATAAAAACCTTGATGGACATGGTAATGCCAAACTCCCAAAATTGAACATGGTCAATATTATAAAACATATTGAATCATAGTCAACCAATGTTCCATAGTCAACCATTGTCAATAATGATCAATATTATTAAAACATAGTTAACCATGGTTAATATTATTAAAACTTAGTCGACCATACTAAACCTAAGTTTCATGGTCAATCATTGTTAATGATAGTCAACCATGATAAAAACCTATTCAAGTAAAAGTCAAACATATTTAAATAAAACTCAATCAAATTGAAACAAATTCAAGCAAAAGTCAACCATAGTCAAACATGATCAAACATCTTCAATATTATTCAAATATAGTCAACCATAATCAACCATGGTTGACCTAAGTTATTAATTGTCCACCAAAAACAAGCACTAAAGTCAAGCATGATGCACTAAAGTCAGCCATAAACAACCATGATGCATTAAAGTCAACCATGTATAACCAATGGTCAACCATGGATTGATATAATTAAATTTATTTTGAAATCAACAATTCCTAACTAATGTTCAATCGTGGTTCAAAGTCAGCATAGGTTTAAACTCAACCATGGTTCAAAGTCAACATAGGTTTAAACTCAACAATGGATCAAAGTCAACCATGCCCAAACAATGGTCAACAATAATTTAACCATGGTTGACCAAGTCAACCATGATAAGCTAAAGTCAACCATATTTATCTATTTATTAAATTAATCAGCCATGAACAACTATAGTCAATCATATTCAACGATTAACTAAAGTCAACCATGGCCAACCATAGTCAACCATATTTTCTCCATGGTAAACCAATAATAAATTATGGCCAAACAAAGTCAATCATAGTCAAAAGTCAAAGGTCAGCCAATAGTCAATTATGGAAAAAACATTCAACCATGGTCAACCAAAGTTAATTAAATTCAACCATAGTCAAGCATAACCGACCATGGTAAACCAATGTCAACCATGGTCAACCAAAGTCAACCATGGTTAACCATAATCAACCATATTCAACCATAGACAACCATAATGGAATTATAATCAAACATATGATTCTAAATTCAACCCTAGTGTCAACCAAAGTCAACCATAGTCAAATTAAAATCAAACATATGATATTAAATCCAACCCTTGTGTGACCCATAATTACGACAAGTCAAGCATATGATATTAATATAAACAAAAGTCAATTGAAGTCAACCATACCCTCGTCAACCATAGTCAACCATGGTAATACATAGCCAACCATAGTCAACAATGGTTAGCCATAGTCAACCATAGTCAGTTAGTCAATCAAGTTCAACCACAGCCACCCATAGTCAACCATGGCCATCCAAAGTCAATGAAAATCAACCAAAGTCAACCAAATTCAAAAAATCAAATAAGGTCAATGAAAAGTCAATTGCGATGAAACAAAGTCAATAATAATTAACCATGGACAACTGTAGTCAACCGTAGTCAATAACTCTAACTCAACCAAAGTCAAATAAAGTTAACCAAATCCAACCAAAGTCAACCATAGTTAACCATAATTAACCAAATTCAAAAGTTAAATAAGGTCAACCAATAGTCAATTATGGCCAAATAAAGTCAACCATAGTCAACCATGGTTAAGCAAGTCAACCATAATCAAAATTCAAAGAAGGTTAACTAATAGTTAGTTATGGCAAAACAAAGTCAACCATGGTCAACCAAAGTCAACTAAAGTCAACCAAAGTTGAGCATAGCCAACCATGGTCAACCAAAGTCAACCATAGTCAAACAAAGCCAACCATAGTAGGCCATAGGAAACCATGGCCAACAAAACTCAACCAAAGTCAAGCATGGTCAACCATAGTCAACCATATTCAACCCAAGTCAACCATAGTGGAATTATAATTAACCATATGATTTTAGAGTTGACCCTTGTGTCAACCATAGTCAAACAATAGTGGAATTATAATTAACCATATGATTTTAAATTTCACCCTTGTGTCACCCATAATCAAGACAACAAGTCAAGCATATTTAACCATATGATATTAATATCAAGAGAAGTCAATCAAAGTCAACCATGCCCAACCACCGTCAAACATAGTCAACCATGGTCAGCGATAGACAACCATAGTCAACAATGGTTAGCCACACTCAACCATAGTCGATTAGTCAACAAAATTCATCCATAATCACCAATAGTCAACCATGGTCACCAATAGTCAGCTAAAGCCAACCAAAGTAAATGAAAGTCAAACATAGTTTACGAAATTCAGCCATAGTCAAGCAAAGTCAACCAAACTCAAAAGTCAAATAAGGTCATCAAAAAGTCAATTGCAACAAAACAAAGTCAACCATAGCCAACAATAATCAACCATGGTCAACAGTAGTCAACCATAAACAAAAGTTAAACAATACTTAACAATAGTCAACCATAGTCAAACATGGCCAACTATAGTCAATTAGTCAATCAAAGCCAGTCGTAGCTAAACAAAGTAAACCATAGTCAACCATAGCTAACCAAGGTCAACCAAAGTTGACCACAATCAACCTTAATCAACTATAGTAAACCATATTCCACCATGGTCAACTATGGTCAACCAAAGTCAACCATGGTCAACCAAAGTCAATAAAAAGTCAACCATGGTCAATAACAGTCAACCAAAGTCAACCATGGTCAAACAATTCAACCAAAATTAACCATGGTCAGCCAAATTTAACCATGGTCAACCAAAGTCAACCATGGTCAACCATAATCAACCAAATCTAATCAAAAGGAAACCATGGTCAACAAAAGTGAACCATGGTCAACTATATTCAACCAAAATCCAACCATATTTAACCAAATTCAACCAAAAGCCAACCATGGTTACTAAAAGTCAATGATGGTTAACTAAAGTCAACCATGGTCAACCAATGTCAACCAAAGTGAACCAAAAGTTAACAATGATCAACCATAATCAAGCAAAGTCAACTAAAAATAAACAAAAGTCAACCATGGTTAAGCAAAGTCAACCATGTTTGACCAAAAGTTAACCAAACTCAACCATGGTCAACCAAATTCAACCATGGCCAACCAAAGTCAACCATAGTCAAACAAAGTCCACCAAATTCAACAATAGTGAAATTATAATCAACCATATGATTTTAAATTCAACCCTTATGTCATCCATAATCAAGTCAATAAGTCAATGATATGATATTAAAATAAACTGAAGTCAACCAGCGCCAACCATGGTCAACCATAGTTAACCAAATCCAACCTAAGTCAACTAAATTCAAGCAAATTCAAAAGTCAAATGAGGTCAACCAATAGTTAATTATGGAAAAACAATGTCAACCATAATCAATCATGGCCAACCATGTCAACCATTGTCAATTAGTTAACCATAGTGAACCATAGTCAATGTTAAACAAGTTAAACCAATAGTCAATTATAGCCAAACAAAGTCACCCATAGCCAACCAAAACCAACTATGGGCAATCATAGCCAACCATAGTCAATTACTCATCCAAAATCAACCATAGTCAAACAAAGTCAACCATAATCAAATTAGGTCAACCATAGTCGATTATGGCCAACCAATGTCACCCATAGTTGACCATAGTCAACCATAGTGAACCATAGTCAACAATAATCAATTAGTCAACCAAAGTCTACCATAATGAAACAAATTCAACCATGGTCAACCAAGGTCATTTCAAGTCAACCATGGTTAGCCATAGTCCACCATATTCCACCATGGTCAACCAATAGTCAATTATGGCCAAATTAAGTCAAACATGGTCAACCAAAGTCAACCGTGGTAGACCATGGTTAACCATAGTCAATTATGGTCAATCAAAATAAACCAAAGTCACCCATTGTTGACCTTAGTCAACCATGGTCAACCGTAGTCAACTATAATAAATTAATCAACCAAAGTGAGCCATAATCAAACAAATTCAACCATAGTCAACCATAGTCAACCATGGTCAACCAATGTCAACCATAATCAACCACATTCAACCATATTCCACCATGGTTAATCATGGTCAACTAATAGTTAATTATGGCCAAACTAAGTCAACCATGGTTAACCGAAGTCAACCAAATTAAACCATGGTTGACCATGGTCAATCATAGTAAACCATAGTCAATCATAGTCAACCATGGTTGACTATAGTGATTAGTCAACCATAGTCAAATAAAGTAAACCAAATTTAACCATATTCAACTAAAATCATCCATAGTCAACAATTGTTACCCATACTCAAAAGTTAAACAAGTTTAACCAATAGTTAATTATGGAAAAATAAAGTCAATCATAGTTAACCATGGCTAGCCATATTCCTCCAAAGTCAACCATAGTCAACGAAAGTCACCCATAGTAAACCATCATTAGCCAAAGTCAACCCAAGTAAGCCAAAGTCAACCATGGACTACCATTGTTAACTAAACTCAACCATGGTAAACCGTAGTCAGCCTTAGTCAACTAAAGTCAACCATTATCAACCATAGTAAATCATGGTCAACCAATAGTTAACTATATTAAACCAATGGTCAACCATGGTCAATCAATAGTCAACCAATAGTCAACTAATGGTAAACCAATGTCAACCATAGCCAACCATGGTCAACCAATGCCAACCATTCATTGGTCAACCATGGTCATCAATTAGATGACTATGGTTGATTATGGTTAACCATGGTTTACTTTGGTTAACATTGGTTGACCATTGGTTAACATTAATTGACCATTGGTCGACCAATGGTTGACCATGACTGACTATTAGTTGACCATTGGTTATTCTTATTTATAATAATAATTATTAATTAATTTGACTTGTTATTTATTATAACAATAAAAACTCTACAATCCTCCACTGCTTGCTGACCATGAACTAGCAAGCCATATTAATAATTAATAATATGGCTTATATACGTCGATCGACATATATCAACCATGGCCACACATTTAAAAGTGGTTGATATATGTGTATATCAACCATATCAACCACATTTTAATGTGTGGCCATGGTTGATATATGTCGATCGACGTATATAAGCCATATTATTAATTGTTAATTTATTATGATGATCCATGAATCATTGTTGCATTATCAAATCTCAATTTTAGATTAAAGATATTAAACCACTCGGGTTTGGAGTTTCTAGCCCTTGGGCATAATTGACTGTTGGTTGATCTTGTTTAACTTTTGACTTTGGTTGATTTTGGTTGACTTTGGTTGGTTATGGTTGACTATAGTTGCCTTTGGTTGGATTTAGCTAACTTTAGTTGACTTTGGATGAGTAATTTATTATGGTTGACTATGCATGACCATGTTTGACTATGGTTGACTATGATTGACCATGGTTTGCTATGGTTGGCCATCGTTGACCTGGTTGAGTTCAGTTCACTTTAGTTGACTATGGTTGACTTTGTTTGGCCATAATTGATTATTGGTTTACCATGGTTAACTATGGTTTACCATGGCGAAAATATGGTTGGCCATGGTTGACTATGGTTGTCTTTGGTTCATGGTTGAATATGATTGACTATAATTGTTCATGGATGACTAATTTAATAAATAGATAAATATGGTTTTCTTCAGCTTACCATGGTTGACTTGGTCAACCATGGTTAAACTATGGATGAACATTGTCTGGGCATGGTTGAATTTTATCCATTGTTGAGTTTAAACTTATATTGACTTGGATATCCAGAAACTAGCGAGCCATATTAATAATTAATATGGCTAATTTGAAGGCTACATGATAGAAACCCCAAACCTGGGTGGTTTAATATATTTAATCTGAAATTGAGATTTGAGAGTGCAATAATGATTCTGATAATTTGTATTACCATGGTTGCTTCTATCACCGTATACATAATTGATAATTGTCTGCATAGCAGCAACTCATTCATATCTACTAGCAAATTAATGGATAGGATTACCTGACATTGTTCTCTATTTCAATCAAACGCATTATCAAGCCACTAATATTACAATAAGAAGAAATACAGAGAAATCGTTAACCCAATTAAAAGAAACTAATTCAAGGGATAATCTCATTAATCCACAATTTTTTTAACCTATAATCGAAGTTCTCCTTCCTCCAAAATCCTTCCAAAAAGTATTCTTGTCGAATTGAACCGAAAAAAACATAAATATATGTTTCTTCCGAATATGTTTTAAATCTTACCAAATTGAACCCAAAAAAAACTAAATACATTCGACGTCACATCACTTAAGAGACAACAACCCACAAAATAAATTTATTGTCCGATTTGTCCAAATTTGACGTCACTTAAGAGACATTCTTTGACGTCGCTTAAGTGACTCTACTTGGCCTCTCTTAGAGGACACTCGGGAATGTCTCTTAAGTGATGTCAAATTGTGCACATTGATTAAGCGACCTCTCATTGGGTTTTTCCAAAAAATCCCGTGCAAATAACATCTTTTCGACGTTAAAAATTGATTTTTAACTTTAAACATTGATACAGATGTTTAATTTGGACCCCAAATGTAGTAGTGACACACACACACACACATTCCCTATCCCTCCCCATTCCCCCCCCCCCTCTCTCTCTCTCTCTCTCTCTCTCTCTCTCGCTCTATATATATATATATATATCCCTCTCCCTCTCTATCTTTTCCCTTCTTTTTTCCTTTGTCACTCTCCCTCCCTCACTCCCTTTCCCTCTCTCTTTGTCCCTCTCTTTCCCTCCCTCCCAAGGTATCTTTGTCTCACACCTCCCCCCTCTCTATTTTACTCCCTCCCTCCTCTACCTCCACCCTCTCTCTCTCTCTCTCTCTCACACACACACACACACACACATTTCCTCTCCATCCCCATTGCTACCTCTATCTCTCCCTCTCACAACCTCCCTCTTTCTCTATCATTCCCCCCCCCCCCCCCTCTCTCTCTCTCTCTCTCTCTCTCCTTTGTCCTCACCCCCCCCTCTTTGTCTATCTCACAAAGAGACATAGACACACCTTCTATCACTCCCTCCTTATCTCTTTCCCTCACTCTATCTCCATCTTTCCCTCACTCCTTTCTCTGCCCCCATCTCTCTCTCTCTCTCTCTCTCTCTCTCTCTCTCTCACACACACACACACACACACACACAATATTCCTTATCCATCTCTCTCTCTCTCTCTCTCTCTCTCTCACACACACACACACAACCTCCCTCTTTACCTATCACTCACCCCTCCCCTGCCTCTCTCTCTCTCTCTCTCTCAATGTCCTTTGCCCCATCTCTCACATCCTTGTTTTCTCTCTCTCTCTCTCTCTCTCTCTCTCTCTCTCTCTCTCTCTCACACACACACACACACACAACCTGCCTCTTTCTCTATCACTCACCCCTACCCTCCTCTCTCTCTCACTCTCTCAATGCCCCCCGTCTCTCTCTCACAACTTCCCTCCTTCTCTATCACTCACCCCTCCCCGCCTCTCTCTCTCTCTCTCAATGTCCCCCCCCCCCTCTCTCTCTCACACACACACATTATATCCCTCCATCTTTATATATTTCCCTCATTTTGTCCCCATATCTCCCTCATTCCCTCTCCCTCCCTCCATCCCTTAATGTCACTTCATCCCCTCTCTAGCATCCTTGCTTCCTTTCTCCTTCTCCTAAAGTCTCTCTCTCTCTCTCTCTCTCTTCCCCCCATGTATCCCACCCACACCTTTTGTCCCTCCCTTCCTATCAATTTCCCTCACTCTATTCTTGTCTCTCCCTCACTCCCTCTAATTCCCTCCCTCCTCATTGCTCTCTCTACCTCCTTCACTTTATGTCCCTTCCCCCCTCTTGTATTCTCTCTCTCTCTCTCTCTCTCACCACACACACACATCCCCCTTACCTCCATCCATTGCTCTCTCACTCCAACTTAAACAATCCCCCCCCCCCTCTCTCTCTCTCTCTCTCATCCCCCTTACCTCCATCCATTGCTCTCTTAGCCTAACTTAAACAATCCCCCCTCTCTCCATCACGTTATCCACATATATCCCTCCAAATTACTCCCACTCCCCATTTATCCCTCTCCCTCCCTCCATTTATGTCCATTTCCCCTCCTACCTCTCTTCCTTACCTCCTCTCTCTCTCTCCTTCCTATTATGTCTAGCACTCCCTATCCATCATAACTCTCTCTCTCTCTCTCTCCGGATTTCTCCCACTCCCCATTTCTACCTCTCCCTCCCTCCATTTATGTCTATTTCCCCTCCTACCTCTCATCCTTACTTCCTCTCTTTCTCTCCTTCCTATTATCTCTAGCACTTCCCCCCCCCCCCCCTCTCTCTCTCTCCCTCTCTCTCCCTTCCTATATGATTTCATCTTATCCCTTCTCCCCAACCCCCTACCTCATTTTCCCCCTTCTTCTCTTTTTCAACTCATCTCATTCCCTCACTTCAGTTTCCCCCTTGTCCAACACACCCTATTCCTCCTATAATCCTTCTCATCCATCTTTCCATCCACCAGTCCTCTCTCGCATCAAACAATCATTCAATTCTTCTATTCCCTCTACATCCCCTCCACATTATCCCCCTTTGTCACTCCCATCTCACTAACTACTCCTAATCCTATACCTCTTCACCACCTCTTCTTCTCCTAACTATGATCTGAAGCCCCACTCCCCATCTCCCATGTAACCCATCATGTTTTCCTTCTCTCCTTCAATTCATCTCTCCCCACTTGAAATTCCTAAATCCTCCCAACCCTTTAACCCTTCCCCATCCCATCTCAAATATTTTTCCTAAGATAAATTCGATGTTCTTAACATTACACATGCATTTTATTGATAGAAGTCATGTGCATGTTTTATCTATAAATATCGCACACTCATTTTTTAAAGCTAATTCACGCATGTGTTTTCTATGACACCGAGTCAAGAGGGAAGATAAATTTGAATTTAAAAGGAACATGCTCATGTTCCTTACCACCTAAACTGAACATCCTCATGTGTTTGCATGTCATCCATATTCCTATGTGTCTACTTCAGGGTTAGCTTCGGAACTTGTGCTATGGAATATGGTAAACCATAGCTAATTGAGAATTTCATCCATTTTCTCAATATGCATGTGTTTTACCACTTGTTACATGCTACACACAATCATTTTTAATGAAATTTTAGACATAGATAGCACTTTTTTCTGCAGATTCCAAATATGTGGCATAGATAGCACTTTTTCTGTAGATTGTAAATATTTCCTATTTTTATTGTGGCATAACTTGTTAATTAAAAAAACACACAATTAGTGTTTCTTCCATAACTTTTACATTTCTCGTGCATTTAAAAAAAATAATATGCTACACTACTAAACATCGATTTCTACATGCTATAAAAACACCCATTTCATGATCATTCGTAAGACCTTCAAAAGCTGCACTCACACTTGATGTACTGTTTTTGAGGTTTGATCAATTATAAATTAAAAAAAATAAAAAAATTACTAAATTTATTTTGGAAAAATAGTGCCACAATAGTACTAGTTGTTCTTTATATGTCTACCAATTTTTGTAAGTTGAGTCCATCATTTAGGCACTCAAAAGCTTCACCTACATAGACATATACTTTATCATTTGCCAAAAAAAAAATGTAATTGTTAGAAAAGATCAAACTTGAGATAGTTATGAACATTTTTAATAGATAAAATTTATATATTCGGAAATGTGATTCAATTCCTATATTTCATCTGTTTTTACTCAAAGCAAAATTTATTGTATATGTATCTCAAAATATCCATACAAGTTGAGAGATGTTTTTTTTATAATTTTTTATTATATCTGATGCATTAAAAGAGATCCTCATTAGCTTGCACGAATCCCCTTCTCTCTACAAAAGTTAGAAAAACGGTTTCTAAAGAAGTTAGAAAAACTATTAAATAGAATCAATAGGATAATTTGGCAATTCATACTTTATTAAATTATTCTTTGCTTATACAGTCTCTCTCTTTGAAAGTTAGCAGAATTGTTGACTGGAATCGATAGGCTGGTTTGGCAATTCGTACCTTAATAAATTATTCTTTGCTTATGCAGTGGGCTTAAATCTTCTTCAACATAGTATACTATGTTTTAAACCACATGGAATTTGTGTGATAGTTATATGGATGGAAATAGATGCCACTAAACCAATTATGGGCCACAATGGGCCTTAATTGCTTCCCCGTCACATTTTGGCTTTTGTGAACTTTATTTTGGCTTGGGAATACAAGAGTTAATGAGTTTGTCATGGAGAAACTTTGTCTTTTTACCACCTTTTCTTTAAGTCTATTAAAATATGGGTCACCCCACTTTGGGTTTGGATGTATTATTCTTATGGGCGATATGGAGAATGTTAGAAGTTTTATCAATGCACGTCCCTATGGGTTATAAGGAATGGATGTGCGTATGGGCAATATGCATCCTTAATAGAGGCGGTGAAACACGAAGAATAATTTCAATTGAGATCTAGCAACGGTTTGAACACAATGCATAGAATTGCTAGCATATTCCTCGACTTTGGTTGTTTCATTTATATTTTGTTTTTCTTTTTATTAGAGTTTTATGTTGATCTATTGCAAATAAGTGTATATTATTGAATAGATCTATCTTAACTCTGACTCTATCAAAAGTTGATAGGGATCAAATCTCTTTAGGAAGTTTAGGACTCTAAAAATGAGTTTGTACCTCAAGGGATTTGATCCTTGGTCCCGATGCTTGATAGAGCGTTAAGATAGATCTATGTTGATTTATTAATATGCAATTATTACAAAATTAATATTTAGCTCATTGTTATATTGTCAACTTAAAAATACATTAAATCTAATATATTTTAGGTTATATCATTCAAGCACCAACTATTCCAATTTGGATATCTTACAAATAGGCCAAAGTTGCATTAATTAATTAATTATGAAGTAAAATAGATATTCACCCAAAACTAATATCTAACCACCGAATATACCAATTTGGAATCATGTTGTAAATGTTGTAAATTCTAACACATAAATACTACAAATAAGCAAAAATTTAATTAATTAATTAATTAAGAAGTAAAATAATTATTTACCCAAATTTAATGGTTAAAGTGCCAACTATTACATGTTCTAAAGTTTAACACATCAATTCTACAAATAGGCAAAAATTGCATTCATTCATTGGTTATGAAGTAAAATAGTTATTTACCCAAATTTAACCGCCAACTATTTCATGTTGCAAATTATAACATACGAATCCTACAAATACACAAAAATTGCATTAATTAATTAATTGTGAAGTAAAATGCTTTCAATTTACTCAATTATTGGTTAATTTGCAATTATCACAAAACTAATATCTTACTTATTGTTCTATTATTAACTTAATAATACATAATCCAATATATTCATCCACATGCCAACTATTCTAATTTGGGATCCTAAAAAATAACGCATAAACCCTACAAATATGCAAAATGAAGTAAAATAGTTATTCGTGTAACTATTTATGAAAAAAATTATTTAAAATGTGAGGACATGTGTAAATTTAAAATGTGAGGACATGTGAAAGACTTGACACATCTAGCCAATTTATTTACAATCTAGCCATGACACATCTCATCCACTTTGGGCTGTAGAAAGGGCCTCTCTGCCCAACTAGCACAACCACTTAAAATTGTACTTGGTGAAAATTGATATACCACAAGTTAAGTATCACCAATAAGTTATATGTTCTTCTAATTAAACAGGTTGTCCATGCATCCATTATCATTTATCCATGCATTAGCTACCAATTATTTTTTATATATTTTTTATAATTATTTATTTTGAATTTGGAATGACGGCCATAGAATCAATCTAGACAGTACACTTGTCTCATACCCACATAATCTAGAAAAAACATAAATTTTCATCTACCCCAAATTCTAAAAACTCTAGCACAAAACTTTATATACTTCTTTAAGATTATAGATAAACTTTTACAACAATTTATTTTAAAATTTTAAAATTCTGTGAAAACATATTTTAGTGCAAAAACATATTTTGGTTAGACTAAATCTATTGTTACTTTTTGGATGGCCGGCATGAAAATATAGAGTTTCGATTTTTTTTTATTGCACGTCATTTTCAAATTCCTTTAATAAGCGTTGAGGATCTTCTACATAAGAAATATTGCTTAGGCCTTGCATGAAAAAACTACCCATTAATATCTCCCCTAATTATGTGTAACAACAATATGGACATTCATTAATATTCTTAACAATTAAGCTCACAACTAAATTAATATGTGGAAAGACTTAACATGACTGATTGTTTTTTCTGGTTAAATAAGTTAGTTATGGCTTCAATGACGTATATGGAATCTACATCTCAATATGCACAAGAAAACATTCTTGATAAAATCATTACTTGACGATCTCATGAAACGAAATTATTTGAGTCTCCAATATTCTTTGCTTTATTGTTTCATTTGTTAAGTCCAACAACATTTCACTAATTCTCATGGCATTTGTATATGAATTCTAAACCTTTTATAAAATTATCCCTTGGTTTTAAGGAAAAGGAAATACAGATAAAATGGATTCAATGAAAGGTAAGCCTCTGTTGTCTTGAGGAGTGATATTCACGTTAGTTGATATCATATATTGTGAGCCTCTGTTGTCGTGGGGAGTGATATTCACGTTAGTTGATATCATATATTGTGTGTCAAGTCAATGTGTCTTTTTGTACATGGTTGTGGTAGGTGAAAAGAGATTTATACATTTGACTGAAATGAAATTGATCAGAGAAGGCATTGTAAATTTGTGGATTTAGGAGAAGAAGAAGGTGAAAGATTACAAACTTTGAGTGAAAATGATTTATTTGAAAAATTAATGGGATATGGTTAGGTTGCTTTAGGTGTATGACCATGTCTAAGTTGGATCCATGGACCTAAAGAAAGAAATACATATATATATATATATTTATGAAAAAACATTACTAAAAAATTGAAAAATTCAAGATTTTGTGGTGCTTTGCTAGGGTTTGAAGTCTTTCCATAAAGCTATCATGCAATGGAAAACTGAGAAAATCAAGGAAGTAAACAAAGTACAGGGATTTTATTGTCGTATGAGGTTTTCAAACTTTCATCAAAAAGTGATATAGAGGAGTTTCATTGTGTGGAAAGGTTTGGAAACTTCACAATGCACAAATCATTGACAGATGAAGGGAGTGAAAGATTAGCTAAGTTATACCCCATTAGGGTTTTAAAATTATGGCATTGTGCATAAAATAAATGGGGAACTTCTTTGTATCTGGCGCAAGATCCAAGAATATGTGAAAGAAATGTAGGTCAAACCCATTCTCATAGGACTTTAACACCATGAGAGCACCCTGAGTTTTCGTTACAAAAGGAGTAGTCATTGAGCACAACATTCATGATAAGTATGTGTTGGGAATAGAGCTCGATACAGGTAAGTTTGGAATTACTTATCCTTGTACTAAAAAGGAGACTGATTAGATGTTGACCTAAGTTTGGAATTACTTATCCTTGTACTAAAAAGGAGACTGATTAGATGTTGACCTAAGTTTGGAATTACTTATCCTTGTACTAAAAAGGAGACTGATTAGATGTTGACCTACAATTCTATTTCCAAGAAAAAGCTCAGAAATATTGAAGATGTGTGGCAAGAAGTAGCTATAATGAACAATTTTCCTCAATGTCCCAACATTGTTACCCTGAAAATCACACATGAGGATGAGCACATTTTGCATCTCATCATGAATCTCTATGAAGGTGGAGAGTTATTTGACATGATCATTGCCAAAGGATATTGTTGTAATGTTCTATACAACAATTACTTACCTAGGAATACCTTTAAATATGCACTAAGTCTCTTTACCTTCATCTTGCTTTCTTCCAAAGTCAATAACAAACTAGTTATGCTTCCATATACTTGTCTAACTTGAAGTAGAAGTGAACATAACCTTCCATATATGTAAGAACTCCAATCATTATGTCCAAGAGCACGAAATATTGTGCTTGTTTAGAATTTGAGACAATACCTATACATACCTAGAAATGCAATTGAATTTTGCTTTGGTTAAACATATTGGAGGTAAGCCAATAGAGCGAAAAACATAGGTTTAATTGTTTTATGGCTATCGAGCGACGCCTAAGCTTATCTCGATTGTTGATTCCCTCCATCCAACGGGCATGGAGCAAAGTCAACCTTTGACTTTGCTCCATGCTCGTTGGATGGAGGGAATCAACAGTCGAGATAAGGATCGCCTCGAGCAACTATGTCTTCACATCTTCGTGAGGCATGAGAAGGAACAAAAATAATAATAATATGATGTAACCAAGATTTTAATCTTGAATCCATGTCAAAGTTGTAACCAATGTTTGCATAAAGGATTGCAACATGAAAGAGTTGATGACTGATGACAAATGACAAAAACATTGAAGGGAGATGCATGTCTTATTCACCTCCCAGTGAGAAGTGTTAGGACATGCATGAGGAGAATCCTCATGCATTCTTGGAAAAAATAAACAATAAACCTTGAGTCGCACGTGCATAAACTTTATTGATATGTTATATGCATAATATATATTTAAGGATTTGGTATTGCGATGCAATTATAAAAAGAGTAGAAAAAACAATTAAATTAAACTTAAATTGTTAAATTTACATGAATAAAAAGGAAAAGCAAACCCTTGTCATCTTTTATATAATTATTGCAAAATCAAATAATATAATTATACTATTATTATCTTATAAAGCATTTGTTTTCAATAAAAAAGTTGATATATTTTTATTTTCTAACTATTGGACAACTATGCAATATATAAATACATTTTCTTTAAATTTAAAATACCTCTGGCACCATTTCCTTTCAAGTGTTCACCATGTTGATGGCGAAATAAAAAGTTTCAAATGATTTAAATCATGATAAAATTCACAAATAAAGCATGTCTCCTAATTTTTTCTACATATCAAGAACGTACTATTGAATTAAAGCTCTTTTAGTTTTTATTATGTATAATTATTAGAATTATTTATCTAGTAATAAAATATTTACTATATTTTTAGTAAAAGGAGGCATAAATAAATCTACTTAACAAATATATTTTAACATGCTTATTAAGCATTCATCAATGAAAGTATTTTTAACTATACATTGATAATCTATATATTAACAGAGTTGCTTACTATTTAAAGTGAAAATTTTCAAAATCAATTTTGTATCTCTTAATAAGAAGAAATAGATTTCTTAAACAATTTAGAAAATAGATTTCAACATGTTTATTATACTCAATGAAAGAATTTTACATTATTGCTAATGCATGTATTAATAGGGATAACTCGTAGCTCATGCATGGATAACAGGTGGTGACAGATAATATTCTAATATTTTAGGAAATGAGAATTTTCAGATCTTCTCTGATCGCCACTCTGCTCGACCTATTTTGAACCTCTAATACTCCCTTCGTGTTAGACGCCATAGCTGGGCCATGGGGGGAAAGGGACAATCCTTCCTTCTGGAACGCAGTTCTATAATCAAAGCTGCTAGATGGAAAACCCTCGACAACAAAGATCGCTCCTATTGCTATTCCAAAATCCACCTCAAGCATCGAATCACAAATCGACAGGCGATTATCAACCCTCGGCTGGCCTAGATCAGTCTATAGGAGAATCTTCTGGGAAGTCATGGAAGGATAAAACAAAACAAGGAAATATTTCAACACCAACATCGCCGCAGAACCCAAACCCTAGCAGTGGAGGCGCTAGGGTTTCATGATTTGGTTTTTACCTAAGAGGACTGATATCGCGAGCCTGAAGATAGCCTCAACAAAAATTGAAGAATATAGACAATACATGAGAGATCGTGCTCTTATCTACAAATTTATGGGCTTTTGGCCAAGCAAAAGGGCCCTGCAAGGATGGATCACACACAAGTGGAAACCAAAAGGAGATGTAGACCTGAAGCTTGGATCAAAAGGATTCTTCACAGCAGTCTTCTTCAATGTTGAAGGAAGAGAAATAATTATTTAGCAAGGACCCTACTTCTTCAACAACTTTGGTCTTTTCATGAGACACTAGAAAGAGAACTACTGCCCTGAAAAAGAAGACTTCACGGAAGTCCCAGTTTGGGTTAGGTTGTACTCATTGCCACAGGAATATGGGGATGAGGAAACCCTAATGGGAATTGGTAACACCTTGGGAAAGTTCATAAAAAACTATGAAATAACAAAAAGAGGTCGATACACTTCCTACGCCAGAATTTGTGTCCATATGAATGTTGCTAAACCCCTCATAGAAGCAATTAGTCTCGACTTTCAAGATGAAGAATGGATCCAGTCACTGGACTATGAACACATCCCATTCAGATGCCAACATTGTCATGAATATGGACACCTATATTGGGACTGCCCCAATCTACCCCTAACGTCACCCCAACCAGCCCCTCAACAACAACCCAATGATGGTTTTACTCTGATCACTCGTAGAGGCAAAGGGGGCCTCAAAACCTAAACACATCAACTGATTCCGAAAAATGTTGATCAAAATCCATTTGTTTCTCTCTAGGAAATGGAAACAGATCAAAGCGTAAACAACCAGGTTATTCTAGTCAAGAGTACCCCAACTGAAGAAGAACAAGACCCAGATCAGATCAAGCTAAGGAAGTTGGATCTGACAGAAGATCGAACCATGGACAAGATAAAAACACCCACTCCATGCGAGGAGGAGGAAGAGCTACAATTCACAAACCACGAGCTCCAAAAAATCATTGAGACTTGCAAGAAGGGTAACCTCTCGGAGATCCCTTCCCATCATATCCCAATCATCTGACGTTCTCTTCAGGAAGCCAGCAATCCATATCACTAGCCATTAGGATCAATGGGACACACAACATTCAAACTGGGCATACACAGATCCCGCTACTACAGGAGACAACCAAGAAGGACCAGAAAAGATGACGCAAAACAAATCAACATCGGCTAGCAGAACTGGGGGACACCCTCATTACATCAGGTAATCACATATCCTTATCGTACTAGTTACATTCCCTCCCAACTTCTCAATAGTTTCTCAATGAATATATTATCTTGGAATATTCGAGGGTTAAGAGGGAAATAAAAAAAGAGAACCCTCAGATCCAAGATCAATCAGGAAAGACCCTTTATTGTCTTCATCCATGAAACCAAATGCTCTATTGAAATTATTTCTGCACTATCTTCTTACTGCTGGAAAAAATGCCAAACAATGTCCACTGATTCTTTTGGATCATCGGGAGGACTTGCAATTCCGTGGGATCCCTCCATAGTAACCATTTCCAATTTTTTCTCTACTCCTCACACCATCTCTACCTCCTTTCAGCTTGCATCCTCAAATATCCAAGGAATTCTCACTAATGTCTACATCCCTCCCATCCCTAAGCTCAAAAAAGCCTTCATGAATTACTTGTCCTACATCAAAGACAACCTGGTTTAGGAATCTCCCTAGATCGTTGGAGGTGACTTCAATCTAATCTCCAATCCTCTTGAGAAAAAAGGTGGATCCAGAATCCTTGATGTCGTAATTCATTCCTTCATACCTCTCATCTCATCTCTAGACCTCGTGGACATCCAACCAAAAAATGGATCCTATACTTGGAATAACAAGAGAGGAGGAATTCATCAGATCGCCTCCAGATTTGATCACTTCCTCCTCTCAACCCCCTTTGTCAAATTGGACTCCATCATAGACTCCCTTATTCCCCCAAGCACAAGCTCAGATCATTGGCCTATCAGCCTTGAAATAGATGAATTCACCACGACAAAAAACTAGCCTTTTTTCGCTTCAAATTTTTTTGGCTAGAACATCCATATTTTATGGAAACCTTCTCCAGTTGGTGGGACCAGAAACCAACCTAGGAAGGCTCGAAAATGTATAATCTATAGCAGAAACTGAAGACAATCAAAATCAAGATAAAGAAGTGGAACAACGAAGTTTTTGAAAACATCTTTGAAGCTAGGAAACAACTTGAGGCCAAATTGATGGAAATATAGCAAGAAGCCATCTCATCAAGCTACATAGAAGAATTAATCCAAAAAGAACGAGATATGCACAAGGCTATGGCACAACGTCTTGACCAGGAATAAATATTCTGGAAACAGAAATCCAAAATCAGATGGCTAAAGGAGGGGGAAAGGAACTCCAAAGTCTTTCACAACTCCATGATCCAAAGAAGATCCCATAATCGCATAACCAGACTCCAAGGGGAAGGTGGCACAATATTAACCACGCAAGATGGAATCACTTCTGAGCTAGTCTCCTACCACAGTCAAACCCTCCAGGATGACAATTTGGATCGTCAGGAAGCCATAGCATCAATACTCTATCACATCCCTCAATTAGTTACAAGGGAACAAAATGAATATCTCATACAACCCATTACTCATGAGGAGGTTAGTGATGTTGCTCGAGAAATGCCCAACAATAAAGCTCCAAGCCTGGATGGCTTCACCACTGATTTCTTCCACAATTGTTGGAGCATAATTCAAAATGATGTATGGGAAGTAGTGGAAGAATCCAGACAACTTGCAGTAGTGCTTCCATCCCTCAATGCAAATTTCCTTCCTCACTCTAATACCAAAGGAGGAGAATGCCCTGCATCCCAGCAAATATAGACCCATAGATCTATGCAATGTGGTCTACAAAATCATCACAAAAGTGATTGCAACCAGGCTCAAGTCTATACTGCTGCATCTCATTTCTAAGGATAAATCGGGGTATGTGGAAGGGAGGCAGATCCTGGATGGAATTCTTGTTGCTCATGACACAATACACACTCTCAAAAGCACAAAATAATCTGGTATGCTTCTTAAAATTGACCTATCAAAATCTTTTGTAAAATTTCTTGGACTTATTTGTGGCAAAATACTCTAGCTTTCAGGTTTGCGAAAAAATGCGTTAATTGGATCCTTGCACTCACTTCCTCGACCTTTTTCTCCATCCTTGTGAATGGCTCCCCATTTCCCACCTTCTCCTTTAATAGAGGCATTAGGCAAGGAGATCCCCTCTCCCCTTTTCTCTTTATCCTTATGATGGAAGGACTCAAACGATCTTTGAAAGCCGCTAATCAATCTAATGACCTCACAAGCCTCCACCTTGCCAACTATTTCAACAAAGAAATACACCTTCAATTTGTTGATGGCACTTTGATTCTGGACAAAGCCTTTATGAGAGAATCCTGCTGCCTAAAACGTCTTCTTTCCACCTTTCAATCTCCTCCTAAGAAGATTGAGGCACACATTCAAGAAATAATCAACACTTCCCAATGGGAAATGATTGATTAGGATGGATCCCCTCAAGATTAAGCCATCTTCCGTGCTTGTCACCTGCACTTGGATCTGTACCAACCAATCAGACCCACAAGCCAAGTCATCCTGCAACCCCAGACAAATGGTCACCACCTAAATTCGGATTTATTAAACTTAACTTTGATAGTGCAAGCAAGGGTAACCCTGGTCTTGCTGGATATGGTGGGGTCTTCTGTGATCACAAAGGACACATCATGCATCTCTAATCTAGATCAATTGGAAAATATAGCAACAATACAGTAAAGTTGTTCACTATGCTCCAAGGAATTCTCATAGATCGCCAAGCTTGATTTACCAAACTCATCATGGAAGGGGACTCGAATCTCATGATAAAAATATTGTCCAAACTGATCAGAGGATCTAAAGCCTCCAAAGTCTCTCCAAGCTGGAAAATTGCCACTAAGCTCGACCTCCTTGCCGCTATCCTTGGCAGCTTCATTGTCATTATAGCACAACATGTATTGAGAGATGCCAACAAGCTCGCTGACAAGGTTTCCAACTAGAGCATAGATCATCCTCGGGAAAAGTGTAATCAAGCCTGGACTGATCTCAACAATGAAACTCTTAAATCCGATTGTCAATGCATCAACCTCCAATACTTTTCTCCCCATGGGAGGTACACAACGAAGGCTCCTAGCACTCCATGTGACCACCCTCCATAGACAACACATGATACCACCATGTGACTTGACACGTGGAGTCTAGCGGATCATTCCCATGTCGCTCCTTAAAAGCATGACCTGTCAAGGACAAGGCCAACATCAGTGTTCTTCAAGCCCAGATTGCTTCATACAAAGATCTCCTGGCATGATTGATAAACCCATTATGGCAATAATGTTGGAGGGTGGCGGATTTGGTGTTTCGCACACCCTGCATGAGTTGAATCACTGGCCAAGAAAGAAAAGTCTTAAATATTTCCCCACTTTTGACAACATTCCTTACCTTCTGCACCCTCTTTGTGGTGTCTTTTGCAACTCTGCCTCATCTCGGACTAAGAGTTTATTCTAGTATTTTTGTGCATCTAAGAGAGCCATGGAGGGCATCAAAGTCACTCCTCACAAGACCACAAATGGGTCGCGGAATACCCATATGCAACGAGCATTGAGAGAGTTAGGCAAAGTCCAAGGATTCTTTGAAAATGACATCCCTGACTTTGCTCGCGTGCGGACCTTACGCTTGGAAAATCACCTGAAAAAGAAGAAGAACCATCCCAATGCAAGATCTCTTTCCGTAGAACTTGGAGGGCTGGTGAACAACTCCGACTCAACAAGAACTAGGGAGACCAGGCATACAAAGACTTTCAATGTTCTTTGGACTACCAAGGCCCTGCTCTCACTGGCCATGGAGGACTGTAGCTAGGGGTTACTTGAATCAGAGCACAGTGACCTACCATTAAAGGTCAAGGTCTCGAAACTGAATCCCACTCTTTTTACCTTGCTCCAACACTATTACATATGGTCAACTTTGCCACGATGTTTTGTTGTAATTGCCACGAAGTTTCGTCCCTGTTGCAATGATTGGGGTTTCGTTTTTTCGTGGAACGACATTCGTGGATATAGGGACGGCAATTCCCCATCGTGGCAACAACAACGCTTCTTGGTGGCATGTGTCAACTACACAACAGTTTTCAGATCTTTGGATGAGGAATCCTGCCACGAAATTCCATCTCTATATCGACGTTATGCTTCTACCAGTTCCACGAATGTGCATGGAAACATGTTTATAGTTCCACGAATCATCGTCGTAATATCAACAACTCTCTCCACAAACGTTCGTGACAGGGTTGGCACCTGCGTCGAAACATTTTTACATGTCCACAAAACATCATTGCAGTATCCACGCTCCCATTCACAAACTTTCGTGGCAGGTTCAGCACCTACATCGAAAGAGTTTCTATGGGCTGCACTAATGTTCGTTGATATATCGACGATACCTGGGAATGTTAAAAAAAAAAAGAATTTGAATGCACATATTCTAGCCTACTATGGGTGAGCACATACTACAAAGCATGAAAGCAGGAATTGTCAAAGGGACAACGACATGACATTCCACATGCAATATTCCTATTGACAGTTTGTCCAGGCTTCACCCTAACAAAACTACCATTCATTCAATGTTCAGTTACTGCTGCATTAGAAAGACATTGTTTAAAACTAAATGCATCACAATAAAGTTAATGGTGAGAATTGAAGAAAAATCCACAATGGAATGGTCAAGTCCTTCAGCTCCTTGTATTAACAATGGAATGGTCAAGTCCTTCAGCTACTTGTATTGACAATAGCAGTAAAAGTCCTGTAGTACATGCATGAGTCGGTATTTATAGAATTCTGGCTGGGGAAGACAAAATTGATGAAAATAGTCAGTTTATACTTCCTTTAACTTATGTGAAAATTAATACAACTTTCTAATTTTATAATGTTCCCATTTTAAAAATTAAAATGAAAAGTCTATGCTCTCTATCCTACTATACCATGGGTATAGGAGTTCAAATTCTGGTGGGCATGCTCCCTCCTTGCTGATTACTTGTTTGTAAATCATAGTGCAGGGCTATCACAACTGCACTATCATTAACAATAATGAGTGCATTTGTCTAGCACCCAATTCATCCTTGAAGCACTACTTCTTAGAGTTACATTCATCCCCCAATGCAGGTCACTTGGGTTTTCATAAAACCTATGAGAGAATTAAGCACTTATTTTGGGAAGACATGAAAATAGACATCCAAAAATTGGTCACAACTTGTGACACTTGTCAACGAAACAGGGTTGAGACAATATGTTTTGAGCAACAATCAATGCTACAAGGATTTTTCCAAACTATAATTTCTCACCTCATCACTCATTCATGAGGTATTTCAGGCCCAAGAATATCCCAAGTATTGAGAGTATTGCAAAAAGACCCTTCAAAGTTGCTCCTAGATGTGTTTAGTAAGATCTCTAGGCTGTACTTGAATAAGACAAGAATAAAAGGAGGCATATTCCTTGGAGGACATGCTTGTGTGATGCATGATTGTTGGAGATCCTTGGTGTGAGCTAGGGTTTTCTTGGTTTTCTGTATCTAGATTTTTCTTAGTTTTTCATATCTAGGGTTTTTGACAGCTACTAGATTGTACTATCCTTGTGGAGGATATCCATTATGTGCCCCTACAATCAATATATCATGGATATATATATGCCAAAAAAATCCACTACTTTTTATAACAACTCTTGAAAATAGGAGGACCTCAACATGTGCGCTGACAGAATGTGAGTAGTCCTGTAATCATGATAATCAGTCCCATATAGATTGGATCTGCATATATATGTGTGCAAAGTGGTAAATGGATGTTAAAACAAACCCTTAAAACAAGGATTCCCTCAAAGAATGTGCATTAAACCCCAATTTGGGCATTATGAACAAGTAAAACTACTCATAAAATCATAATGATGGAACACCCTTAAGATATGTAAAATGGGAGTGATCCTCCTCCAGGATACAAATGAAAAACCAAATATAAACAAAAAAAACATTAGGAAACCCTTAGTTGAAGGGTGTTTCTCTCAAAAGCATGCGAGGACATGTGTGGATGCATCTATTTGTCAATCCACCGCCCAATGTGTATAACACTCCTATCTAATAGAAAAAAACTAGACACTTAATAATGTGTCCTGCCCCTAAATATGTGAATGCATAAAAAGATAATGCATGGATATAAAATATCTAAGTTTCCATATGTGTAGTGATTCCCTAAAAAGATGAACCTCCATGAAAGAAAAGTCATCGACATCTACTACACATACCTCCAAAGGAAAATATCCATGTGCAACATGTTGAAACATGGACTTCAACACTAATTCAAGCATTTCAAATATAAAACAGACAACATCATTTTAGTTTAAGAATTTCTACATCTTACACCTTAGAATGCAAATATAAAACAGACAACATACTCTGATATTGCATTGTATGTGTTTCTACACCTTCAGGTTCTTAAGAATTGTCTGGATATGGGTAAGACTCTTCAAAACACATCAAAATCTAAGTGCAGAAAAATACAGCTTTTGTTCTAAGTTGCAGGAACATTGCAGTATTTCCCTTGAGTGAAATCAATACCTAATTACTTAAGCTGACCCATCATATTTATTTTCTTTCTCAGATTCTTACAACTTAAGGAAATCAACATCTTAAATACTGTGATATGGTAATCGATACCCGTGTTTACACATGAATCATAAGATCAGGAGACTAAAAAACTAGGGATATATGGTTAATCACATGACACCCCAAATGATAACCAAGTTGTTTCACATGCATACTCACCTCTTGTAACCAAGAACTCCAAATGTACAACCCATAAATTCTGAACACAGGCTCTTTGGTATATTCAAAACTGCCATATCAACAGATTATAATGAGTTACACTAACACGCAAACTAAAACGATAAACTAATATTCAATAACATGTAATAAAATAAACATATATATCATATAAAAAAAAGAGAGATATAGTTGAAGATACCATCCTGGGTGTGAAACTATTCTTGAAAATATACTCAGAAGTGTTACTTTCAGAAAAGACTGTCTGTGCCTCGGAGAGGCCAGTCTTCTCTAGGAACTAGCTGACCCTACAAGAGGGTGTGTACAAACCAGAGAGAGAGAAATGACTGGAGTTGATTAGGTCAATGACAGTCAAGCACAATACATAACTCAACTTAAATAAAGTCACAAAAATTATAAACTTCAACCAAGTCTCAGCAAAAGAGAAGTGATTATCAACACACGACAACTGATCACAGGTGATCAAAGTCAAGTACTCTATAAGACAAAAAATTCAACAAGGTGGTATAAAAACAATGGAGGGTAAATGTCTGCATTAACCACGAGTCAACATTAAACCAAAAATCCGACAGGATAGATGTCCATGGTAATCTGTTCCATCCAAACCTATCAAGTGTACTTTTAGGTCAGCAGTATTCTTTTCTCCGAACTGTAGCAGTTGTTTGGCCATTTTCACCTTGTAAATCGAAGGATTTACAGGGTCAAAATGGCCAAACAGCTGCTACAGTTCGTAGTCAAGAATACTGCTGACCTAAAAGTACACTTGATAGGTTTGGATGGAAACCATTTTCAATGTTGATGCCACTACCCTCCTTATTGACTCTAGTCCCAAGGCTACCACCTTCAGGCTTGAAGTGCAGCTGGCAATGGAAGACACAAGTGTAGTTTATTACCACCATGCAAATTTAATTTGACCTTTCAATTCCCATCGCCATTTCCTCTCATAAGACGTCCAACAACCATTTCTCTTGACACCCACTCTTCATTCATTATGTATGCATTTCACTATGCAACCGTCTTAGACTCTCACTACGTTTTCCCTCAATTAGTTTATCAATTCAGTATGACCCACGCCCGCCGTTCGAGGAGTGTTGCCAGCGGTTTTCATCCTGGCAACAGTGACGATTCATGGTATTATGTTTAATCCCTTCGAATTCAATATGGAAAACTCATAGTTCACTACGAAGGTTTGTCTGACAAATGTCATGGTTTGGGTTCCGTGCCCCAGGAGCAATTCCTCAAAGTGTCCATGAATGGCATCGGGGTTATGGAACCCAAACCATCTAATTTGTTAGACAAACCTTCATAGTGAACTTTGAGTTTTCCATATTGCAGCCGAAGGGAAACATAATACCATGAATCATCATCGTTGCCAGGATGAAACTCAATACCGCTGGCAACACTCCTCGGATGGCAGGCGTGGGTCATACTGAATTGATAAACTAATTGAGGGAAAACGCAGTGAGAGTTTGAGACAATTGCATAGTGAAATGCATACAGAATGAATGAAGAGTGGGTGTCAAGAGAAATGGTTGTGGGACGTCGTATGAGAGGAAATGGCGATGGGAATTGAAAGATCAAATGAACTCCTTACCCTATCAACCCTAATTCTCTCAAAGATCAACCTTTAGTAATTTTAACCCTTAATCCTTGTCACTTGTAATCCTTTGTAATCCCTAGCTTGAATAAGCCTTGAAATCAAAGTATTATAACCCTTAACCCCTACCATATTAATTAATAATTATCAACCTTGACCTTTGATCACTATAAAACCTAAGTATTAAAACCCTTAAAACACCTAACTATAGAAACTAACCATTATAGCATGTAAACACTAATATTAAAATTAAACCAAAAATCAGATCTGAAGTGTGGGTACAAATAGAAACAATTGTCATAAAATAAGAAAATATAAACAATTGTCATAACATAGGTGTGGGTAGTAGAAGACCCATGACCCTTAGAACCAAGGGTATGCTCCAAATGTGTCCAAACAACCATAGTACTCTATAAGAGAAAAACTTCAACAAGGTGCTTTTAAAAAAGTTACTTAAGGAGGGTAAATGACCCCATTAAACACAAGTGAAAGATAAGGTACCACAAGATCAATCATAGCTCAATCAAGATGGGGAAGGTACAACCAGTCATATCTCTCTCAAATGTACAACCATCCAATAAAACCTGAAAGTTCATCATCACAGTATAAGGAAGGGTGGTGGGATGACAAATAAAAATATCCCTCATTTCTCTCTATGCAATACTGATAGCACCACATCATAGATAAGTACCTTGTACTATAGAAATTAAAATCCACCTGTGTTACCTTTCAATTTAGGAATATGGTCTACAAAAGCAAAATTTCATCACAATTACCATCCAAATTTCTGACTAGTGCTAAAGCAACAGTAAAAGATTTTATAACATAATTTTGATCTCTATCAACTTCAGCACTCCTCTATCGTCCTTGTGCTGAAGTTGGTCCTCGAGATGTAATGGGCAGTAATCAAATTATAACATATGCAGCAGCAGTAAATAAGCAATGATAAAAGTGATTAAAAATTGATTAGGCTACCTTTCAAGGGACAAGTCACCAAGGGAACGTGAAAGTACCTTGAGAGAGAGGAAAAGTTAAGTACATACCTCAAACAGGTTAACACAGTCCACATACTACAACAATTAAGCACACATATGAAATAAAGGTACAGTAACATAACAATTCTACAACTACATTATAAAACGGTACTATATTTGAATAGTGCTAAAGCAACAATAAAACATATTATAACATAATTTTCATCTCTTTCAGTAAAAGGTAATAAAATAAACATATTGATCAAATAACAATAAGAGAGGTATAGTTGAAATAACAATAAGAGAGGTATAGTTGAAGATCTCCACATCAACATTAAACCAAAAATCAGATCTGAAGTCTGGGTACAAATATAGGACCTTGTACTATAGAAAATAAAAGCCACTTGTGTTACCTTTCAATTTAGCAATATGGACTACAAAAGCAAAATTTCCTCACAATTACCATCAAAATTTCTGACTAGTGCTAAAGCAACAGTAAAAGATTTTATAACATAATTTTGATCTCTATCAACTTCAACACTCCTCTGTGGTCCCTGTGCTGAAGTTGATCCTCGACATGTAAGTTGCTTACACAGATAACCATTGCATGACTGCAAAATCTTCTAAATATAGCAAAAATGTATAACTAAAAGATTTAGTCTAACTAATCTTGACAAGTGTCAAAACTATATTAAACTTAGAAACCCAATTAAAGTCTCGTGGTTGCGTAAGCCAAAACAGCTAACCCATCTAATGCCTTTGCCTTTTCTTGTAATGTGATGATGTCTTTCTTGATTTGGCTGAGTTGTCTCTTGAGTTCCTCTTTATCTTTCTCAAGGTGAACATTTTGTTCTTGGGCCGCTCTTCCTCTTTTTAGATCTTCATCAGCTACCTGTGTCACTTCTGCAAAGTTTTCGTTCACTTCCTGGAGGTCTTGCTTCAGCATACTGTTGGCTTTCATCAAACTATCATTAATTTGTCTCATATGTTCATTCTGACATCTGAAATGATCAAGTTCCTTTTTCTGCTTTTCTTTTTCAAGTTCTTCCGTTTCATCATCTGGATCTTCGGATTTTTCATCAGAAATTGTCTTTTTAAAACTTGCTTGCTCTTTGGAGGATTCAGCCACTTCAATTATTACTTTGTCTTTTCCCTTAGAAGTCACTGATACTCCATTATCTTCCATAATTCCATTGATATCATTGGGAAAATTCTTAGGAGTTATATCTGGGATTTTTCTGAGACCTTGATCAATACCCTCAATAATCTATTTTAAAGCTGATTTTAAAAATTTTGCTTTCATGTCTTCCTCATCATCACTTGCTGAATCCTGTATGCTTACAATTTTGTCCTTTTTGAGTTCAAGATTCAATGTGGCTTCATGGTAACTCTTCTTCGTCGCTTCAAGTAACTCTTCTTCGTTGTGGCATTCTTCATTTTCAAACAAGATCTCTATCTCTGTACAATCGAAAATGACCTCTTTTCCAGAAGGATTTTGTTTTCTTTTTCCCTTCTTCTCTTCCTTAAATTCCACTTTAAATCCCAACCAGTATAAAAAATGAGACCAAGTTCTGCCCTGCTTTTCTACTTCTTTATAAATAAACAATTTTATCAGGCCATGGTGAAACATACTGTTATTGGGAGTAGAAGACTGCTTCTTAACCCTAGATGCCATTTTACTTAAACTGTTATGCAAGTAATAGGGTAAGTTTAATTTATTTGTACCTGAAACATGCTGTAATAGACACATATGATAACGGTATACAATGGCGAACCTGCCCTCACATGTTATATACCTTTGGATAATTTGCAGAACATCCTACCATTCCTTGATTAGGAAAGTATTCTGAATGCCTTGGCTCCAATCAGGATCTTGGTGTGCTGGAAGGAGGAACTAGATGAAATCTTCATCTATTGATTGCCTCTTATACCATTTTTCACCCTCGGGAGTAACCCCAACAGCTTGTGCAATGGTTTCTTCTATTACTGAGAATTTAAGGCCGTTAATTTTCACCATTGAACCCTCGAGGTTTTCACAAAATGATTTCGTAACCCCTATGTGAAACTCTCCCATCTTTTCGAACATGGTAAACCAGCCAGCTGCTTTCACCTTTTCAACAGCAGATGGAAATTTCTTCATCCATTCAACATTTTGGGGCTCAATCCTAAGCACATGAACACTTGGGCGTGATTTCTTGTCTATCTCCATGACTGAATTCGTGACTGTAGAAGCAATACTTGAACGCGAACTGTGGGGAGAAGATACTGAAAACCCTCTTTGAAGCTCGAACTCCATTTTGTCTATCAACACTGATATAATGAGTGATCTGTCAGGCTTGAAATGATTCAGAGATATAGAGAGGTACGAGCCCCCAAATCTGATACTTGCTTCATGAACCATCTTCGAGGCCTGATCGCTCTCATAATTGCACCCTGTACTCAAAAAGCTAATCAATAGCAAGTTGGCAGTGTGCATGTATTTGAATAACGATATGTGCTGCCAACTTGGGTTAATAAATCAAGACTATATAATTCAACTCTGGCACATTTGTCATATAATGAAAAGACATTAACTAGTCAATAGGAGCTTAGGTTAAACAATGTGCATTTGTAACATCCCAAATTTTCATAAAAATTTAAAACTTTTGAAAACGATATTAAATACAAAAATTATATTTGCGGAAATAATAATTGTTGATTACGACAGCTTTAATTAAAAGGTCGTTAGTACTAAACATACTTTAATTTCTGTTTTAGCAGCATTGTGACAAATGACAACTTTAACACATAATTGACGAACGTGATTATGGTAATAAATGAACTAACAGGTCATAATTGTGATGCGATTATTTTGTTGGAAAGATACTGACAATTTGATTTTTTATGAACAAAGGTGTCCTACGAGGTACCCTAGAGTTTACTTAGCTGCAATGCTAATGCATTTGAATGTTCTATGTGTAGACGACAGGTAAGAGGTTCAATAACTGCATAGTTTAAAAGTACGTGTGTAATTCAATTCAACGTCAAAATAAAAACGTTGTGAATTCTTTTGCGAAAACAAGTATCTTCAGGTATGAAATATCTAGAGCTGCTTAAAGGTTTTAAATGCTGTCTTTCAACTCCACAATGTTTAAAAATATGGTCGTATATTGAGACCATCAACTGATAAGTTCGTCGATGTAATTTTCGTCGTTGTTGTAGCTGACTTCGTCGTTGTGTAATATCTTCATGGTAATGATAAAATGAATGTATCGCAAAATCATTAATTGTTTGCGATGAGAACTTAAGGTAAGGTGTATAACCTTCGAAATAGTTTTCATACTAAATATGTATATAGCATTGGATTTATTTGATTACCCAAAATGAAACTATATAATCACAATTTGAAATGATAGAATTATAAACAATTGAAATCAATAATAAGAGAATTTATAATATTTAACATTATGATTCTTAGGAATTATTTATCCTATGATACGATGACCATGTTAACTCTATACAATACGTATGTAAGTCTCGTGGCTTTAGAAATGAATGACGTTCATAATTATAACATTCATATGAATGTATCATATATTACAATTATGTTTATATGCAAGGTTTGGAACTATAGCGTAATCTTTTTAATGTGAACTATATATAGCACGAATGTTATAATTCATAAAACATGAATTAATCTACATCGTTTAAACTTTACACCTGGTACTAATTTGCAATAACTATGGAATGAAAGGTAGTTGATTGGCATGATTTTTGAGCTGGCGTTGGTGATAGTGTCGCAGTCCAGCATTAATGGCCATCCACTAGCTGTGGTGACGGGGATAATCCAGTTTTCCACGTAATGCAACTTCGTTCATATGGTGACTACTTTGGTTCTTGTGTGACATTTTATGATAACACTCCTCCGAGATGGTTGTCGAATTAACCAACGTGTAATATACGTGGCAAGGCCGTGCTTTGAGCAATGAATGAACAATTAAATGCATTTCCTGTTTATTCCAATGCACGAGTGTTGGCATGTTTGTGATCATCGATTTATAGTGAATCTGGAGCGTTGGATTCACAACCCTAACGTTTCATCAAGGCGCTGATTGATAGGAGTTAATGTGTTTCATTATTCACTATAGTTTCGGTCTGTGAGGCCGACAGGCTGCCGAATTCTAGGGTTAGATGAGAATGTGAGAGGGTTTCAACCTCGCGACCTGTAGGTTAAGCTTGGAGTTGCAGGTCTCGTCTTGTTGTAATAGCATGTGAAAAAGATGTAGTGTCTGCAGTTTGTATGCTCTCATCGTTGAAAGTTTTATAGTCTCACTCTGAGTTTGAAAGGAAATATATCTTTCTGCAAAGGGTTTAGGGTA
This sequence comes from Larix kaempferi, assembly GCA_027924585.1. Lineage (NCBI taxonomy): Eukaryota > Viridiplantae > Streptophyta > Pinopsida > Pinales > Pinaceae > Larix > Larix kaempferi. Next base: position 1,507,554 of record BSBM01000737.1, read on the forward strand.
ATGGTACCCTGGTCTTGTCCAATGCAAGGAGCTCTTCATTTTTAGATGAAGTTATACAAAGCTTGGTCAACGTTGAAAAGGTAAGCTTAAAAAATTCTTCAGTGGTTCTTTTGTTTGAAATTTCGACTTAATATTTAAAATAAAACAAATGTCTAACTCTTGGAACACGGTTGTGTCAGTTGCATGGATTCAAATGGCGTCTTTGACAAGGTTTTGGCAAGGGTTGACATGCCTCCCATCCTGGTAAGCTCCGGGTCTTCAAACCCTCGTAGATGCTCCTTTGGTCTTGGTTGATGTGGTTGTTTCAACAATGAGTAACCAATCCTTCCATTCTTCGGCGTTGTCTGTTAGTTGAGCGTCTAAGAAGATTTTTAAGGTTGAAGTGAATACTTTATAGGGGAAGGCTTTCGTCTAGTTAAATGATACTCTGCATTTTGCTTTAGATGTCTAGTTCGTGCAAAGAAGTTGTAAAACTTGTGTTTAAGAGTGGGGAAAAACCCTATATGGTCTTTATTTCTGGAAATGTAAAGTCAACCTGTGAATGTTGCTTCCTTTGTGAAGCTTGAACTAGTGCTTGTTCGAACCTCAACTTGGAAAAATGTTTTGGTTTTTAAGTTTGTATGAAATAAAGTTTGGAGCCGAAGCTCGTTGACTCTATGTGCTAAAATTTTAATTCTCGGCATTGTAGAAGTTGGTGTTATGCTATTCGTTCTGCGTTATATGTTTGAATACTGTAGATATCATGACCGTTGAACTATGTGAGGATCTATATGCATTTTCGTAGAGGATAAAGTTTTGTACGATGCAAATGATAGAATGGTTTTCTTTCATTTGTAAGTGGAAAAGAACAGGGCCACACCCTAGTTCGAATCTTGTCTTCGAAAATAAACAAATGTTTAAATATAAACTTCGAGAATGGGCTTTGAGCCAAAACTGGGTTTTGATATGTAGCTTGTAAAAATCGTGTTTGTTCATTTTTGCAAAACGAGGATAAGGATATAGTACTATTACTATGTTTGATACGAAAACCAGACTTGAATGATACATAAAGAATTTAATGTAAATGTATGTAAGATGAATGGAAAACAAAGTAGGGTTTACGTTTGTTTTCATACTCTGGATAGAAATAAAATAATTTATGAAATTGTTATAACAGGAAGTGAAAACAATGTATGTGAAATATGAAAACTGTGTGATGACTATAATTTGCAACTATGTCCATAGATAGCAATTTTGTTTATTTGCAGTAATACTATTTATATTATAGATATGTTGTATGGGAATTTGAATTACATTTATTTCCTATATAATAATTAGAGATAAGAAAAAAAAACACAATATAATAGTACAGAAGACAACAATCTTTGTCATTCATGAAACAATGAAATATTCTATAATATTTAGATACTATACAGAAATTTCTACTATTGTTAACTATAAGGCAGAAACTGATAAACATATAAATTACTGTATTTATCTATCGAATCAATGGCAATTTGCCTATCTTTTCATCTATACTTAATTTGCTTCTCTACACTAGAGTACGATGCAAACAACAACATGAGGAAAAATGTAGAGATTGGTTTGTCCATTCAGATTATCATTAAACTTTAACATTCATACTTTTAAACAAAATCAGAGATCAATTCTTCTTCAAAACAGAGATTTCAAACTTTACTTAAACATAACTATTTAACTGAAATAAAGTAGAAAACTGTAAAACCTGGGTAAATCTGTAGGGAAACAAACAACCCAAGAAGACTGTTCCACCCAACCAATTCCTGAAGACAGTCAAGTACTTGCCCTAGGACCCCCGAGCCTGTTCACTGAACCACCAGGAGGAAGAAACTTAGGAATTTAAGATCTCCACTTGCAGTAGCACTAACTGTTGAATCTTCAAGAACTAGCAGTCCAAAGGACCTACACCAGCACCTCTGGTTCTTCTTAGCAAATAATATGCAGACTTATGATTGCACTCACAACTAGCCTCCCTATTCGAATCTCTCAGTGATCACCTGATGCACATGAGGAATATTTCTGCAGAAATATGTGTAAGATCTGCCTGCTCAATTCGAATTTGCCTTATGTAGGCTGCCTAGGCCTTTTTAGTTGTTACTTGGTCATTAAATGAGCTGCCTGCCCACTCCCACCACCTGGGGGATAATGCCACATTTTTAGGGGTAGTTGTCCCATAACCACCAACTAGTGGTGTGGTGCAATTGCTGCCATCTGTTCCATACCTTCCAACAGCTTCCATTCCTCCTAGTGGGTCAGTGAACACTCATTTAACAGTCCCCTTGGGTGTTTGTTTCCTAATTAATTTATTTAAATAATAATAATCAGTAATTGCATTCATCCTTGATCAAAATTGATCATAATTACAAAACTTTGTAATTAAATTTAACATAAAGTATTTTGCTAATAAAATAATAATTTCAGAAATTTGGGTAGGTGACAGCATTAAATATTCAAAACAATTCAAACCTTAAGAAAATGGGAAAAGCAAAGGTTGGAATAAACAAAACGAAAAAGGCTTAAAAATGAAAAATAGACCTAGGGAGGAAAGAACATGACTCAAATATTCTCCTTTGACAAATATTCTCTTATTAGTAACCATTGTGGTACTTTGGTGCAAATGTTTTTCCTAACTCATTGTTTCTCCATATTGTGTGCCTAGTGCCACCTGTCTATGTCAATGCATCAATCAACTTCTTCTTGGTTTTTGGTTCTAGTTGGCCTTGTTTTGGGCCTTGTAGTGGTTCTCTAATGTCACAGACATAGTCATTGACACATTAAAACACAAACCTAAGCAGTGAGTGCATAACATAAGTAGTTCCCTAGGGATTACAACTATGGAAGCTTATTTCTGAGCATTTGATGGTTTTTGAGACATTTCGACACATGGTTGGCCTTTTCTTATGGTATTTGGAGACCATTCTATGACAATGCCCTTGCTACTTGGATTTTGGTTGATCTCTTGGCATGCTTATTCATAAATTTTGGATGAGCACTCCTTTGGTTTTGGATTTGATTTACACTTATGAATGGATTAGGGTTGACTTGGGATAGAGCACTCCCCCTTCTAACCCTTTATGGATAATATGGTCCATCCATGCATTTGATGTTATGGCTGAGTGCAACCATCCTCCAAGCTAGATGTTAGGGCTGAGTGAAACCATTCCCATGTCTGTTATTTTTCTGCTTCTACCTCAAAAACTATTGTTTAAGGCCTCCTTTGCACCCAGATCTAACTAAAGACGCCTAGACCTGCTTCTTTCACCACTGTACCTGCCCAAAATTAATTTTTAGGCTACTATGGGATTGTTTGAGGGCATTTTCAGGGTTGCTTTGTACCTAGAATTTATAACAGTGCCAAATACTGTTGTTTATGACCTCCAAGGTTGCCTCGAATTGCTTTTCTCATGCCCTTGCTGCATAGGACATGCCCATATTTGTAGGTTTCTACTTTTTGTTCTTGGGCTCTATTTTCAGCATACTTTGCAATGTGCCTCAAATTAGATCAATCACACCATGCAAGACTCGAGTCGAGACTCTCATCAAATGAGAAGGGCTTATAACATGAATACTAGAACACTAATTGATTCCGTCTCTGACATAATGGACAATTTATGAGACCCAACTCATAAGATGACCAACATCCAATTATTTTATCATGAAGAAATTCAAGTGCACTTTCAGGGCGATGTTGAAATTCAAGACCTTGTTTGAAGCAATCACATTAATATCGCCAATTAAAACAGCTATCATATCCAAAATCTACGTGAAAATCCAGATGAGCTTAACAGACCAAATGAGAATTCACATCCTGAGCATTGATACCCAGAAACATAGTGTTTTATTTTAAAAAATTATTAAAATTCACATACAACTTGGAAAGCAATCTGGTTCAAATTCCAAAGCCAAAATCTAAAAGCTAGGTACAAGATCATTGAGACAATCAATCTTCTATGGCCATGAAGGTTAAACTATGCCTTCGAATCATGGGCAAACAACCCAAGAAATGCTTGCCGGATAACAGAAAAGCCTCAAACTCTCACCAACTCAAATCAAGAGAATGTGGCAAAAGGCAGAGATAGAAAACTGCTTAAACCAAAATTAGGATTACAACAAAGCTCCAAACTCACATCAGCTCAAACCAAGGAGAATGTTGCTACCGGTAGAGAAATTTAAAACTGCTTAAAATCAAAATTAAATTGTAGGCATAAACACCCTCAAAATGTGATAATGAGCACATATCTAATTCATATTCCTAGAATCCACTTGCACGAAAATATCCAAATAAAACTGGTTTGCAACTGTTTTCAAAAACCATATCAATGAACTTTGGATCACTATTTGTGTGTTAAATAGAACTATAGCCTTTACTTCAATCAACACCAAGCATTCCATGTTTGCTGGTTTCGTTACAGAAGTTCACAAGTCTATAAACCTAAAACATGGATATAATGCATATATGTAATTGCCTCTTTTAACAAGAAACATGCATTACATGTCCCATCCGCACTATACCTAACCTACGCCAGGGGCTAGAGCTTACCATAAGCATAGAAATGAAAGCCAAGTCCACCACTTTTTTGTGTCCAGTGAGCCTTAAGCGAATAAGCTAGGTTATTTGAAGTCTCTATTATAAGATCCCAGTTATAATGAATAGTTAAAACCTTAAGCAGTAACTACTAGCTCTACACTAGCAGGTTCCCCGTAGTACTCGCACTAAAGACTTCCTAGTTGTGTCCATTCTGTTCCAATCCAAAAGGTAAGATTTAACCTTTGTCTCCTCTCCTATTAGTGGAACTATTCTTTCTGCCTGATTCTCTGTCTCACTCTCTTTGTTATTGCTGTAGTTCGATGAAATGAGACTTCTCGCTGTAAGTGAACCTGAACATGGCATAAGATAAAAGTTTCGATCTAGAGATTTCAATCTCAACTCAGATTATCTCTCACCCTTTGATCCTCTACAAGCTAACAAGGTCCTGATCTAAATTCACCGTCCCCCTAAATTCACTAAATTCACCATCGTTTTGGAAACTATGTCTAAAATTTGATTTTTATTACTAAAACCCTCCCCCAAGTAGGCCTCAAATAATTTAGAAAACAAAATGAATATCCAGAATATCGAAATAAAATCAAAACCACCCAATTCACAAATGAAATCAACAACACCTAATTTGCACCGAAATATTGCTTTACTATAAGTGTGAATCCCATACATAGTTCCACATCTACTTAAAATCAAAATTCCATTTGAAAATGCTCAAGTTCACAATTTTTAAGATGCTTCATTCATAAGAGGACCATTTGTCATAAGTAATCACTTCTCGCCATTCTTTTTCTATTTAAATCATTGAAATTCTTAGCAAAATAGTGCATTTTGCTACATTAATTGTAACTAGTCATTCATGTTTAAATGATTGCTTTTGCACATTTAAAATGTGTTGTTTGTTTATGGCCAATTATAATGCTTCATACTTAAAATGAAGTTTTTCCTATCACTTGTTTATAGGGGTACCAAACAAGGTCATAACTTTGGATTTTAGGTATGGTATGATAACCTCACTAGATATAAATTCATCACACTTGAAAGTCAAGTAGAAATGATTACATGTGTTGTTCTACCAAAACATGGAAGAAGCTCCAAAAGATCTCTATTGTCCCACCAATCTCTCTCATTCTCCAAATTATCAATCACAAGAAGGCAGGGAATGTCTCTAGTGAGCTCCTTTGTCACTCTTCGTAAGGATTTCATTTCCTGTTGCTCCAATGTCTCACTCCTGCCTTTCTCTGGGTGTCTCATTACTCACATCCAACCCAAGAAATTGGGATAGCTTTAAATAGTGTTTTCTATAGTAACAAGGTTCTCCACCAACCCACAATATCATCATATACCTCTATGCAAATTTGTAAGCAAATTCCAACACTAACTAAGTTTCACAAATCCTTTCTTCCTTGCTACACATGCAATTCTTCTATGATATAATAAGCCTAAATCCTTATCCCTCTTTCCATAACTTGTTTTATGTAGTATTCCTTCATTGCACGCATCTACTTTGCACAATGGAGATGAAGTGGAAAGTATTTAAATATTGAGAAAAATTGCAAATAGTCAACCTCTCAACCTACTTGAATAATTGCATTTTCATTTCATCACATCTACTTTATTTTTCATTTATTTTTCTTTTCGGTGTTCCTTTGCACCTTATGGGGCAATTGCCAATATAAGTTACAATGTTGTGGTGGAATCCATTTCATTCAACAAAGAAAAGGCATTATAAGTACTAGCTCTTTCAAAATGTTTTATGTACTAAGTTGTGATAGTGCATAGCAATTTTGTTTTATAATTTGTTTAATTTAGAAACAAGGATTTGATGATGTAAAAGGGTTAGAAAAATTTGTATAAAAATACACACTTCATATTGTATTTACAATTTTTACTTGCTTTCATTGTATTTACAAATTTTAGTCCACAAACTCAAAAAAAAAACAAAAAAAATAAAACCACATTCCAAAACTAATTAATTGATATATTATTTAACAAAACTAAAAAAAAATTGCACGCTTTCATTGTATATCTGGAAAAAGAGTAGTCTCATGGCTCCACCCTTGAGCTAAAAGGAAGAAGCTGACACTGCCAACATTTTAAAGTTGGAGCGAGGGGTCCATGAAAGCTGTAAGGAACACTCCCTTTATTTGTTTGTTGACACTCGAAAATAAAACAATCCTTTGAAAGCGACATTATAAGGCGTTGCGTCCATTCCATTTCATAGGTATATAAGAAGAAGAATATTATTGTTAGAAATCATTTTCATCACCAAAAGCTTTACCGTGTGTTTGTTGGCTTTTGAAATGGGTCGGTGACGCTACACACACACGCATTTATAACAGCGATGTGAACACTACTTACTGCTTGCCCTTGAAAAATAAAGCCAATTTTTGTTGACAAACGGTGTACTTTTTAAAGTCTGGATCCGTCCAATATTTCTGTGTCGTCATTTTCGTCATTTCATAGAATTTGGATGATTTCTTAAATGACTTTTGCCTCTCAAATACATATCTGTCACATCTACAACGACTTCGGTGTAAATTTTATCTGCAACGAGTTGCCCATCAATACCTTTCATATCTCCACATTATGATTTCCAATTTCTACGACGAGTTGTTCGTCGATACTTTTCATATCTGCAGTACATTATGATCTCTACATAAAAATGAAAGTGTAATCCTACTCACAAGACTAGTAGAACAATCACATGAGTGCTAAGTGATTCGTTATAGATCTAATTCCCTTAATGTACTTGTCATTTTGACATGCACATAGGAAAATCAATGCCTTTTTTTCTTCTTCCTTTGTTTCCACACGTTGAACCACTCATGGTTCTAAACTTTGCTTCTAGATATTTTCCCATGGATCATTAATATTTTCTTCATTGCAATAAAACCTTTCACAGAGCATATGCCTCCATATCCAAGTCAACACAATTATGTTTTCCTCCTATATGTCCACTCATTGTTAGGCTACTAACATAATAAGCATGACTTATTTAAGCTCTAATATCTCCTTCCTTTTTCTATAAGTGTCACTTTTGTAAATCCTTCAATCCTATTCCAAGTTGTTAGTAAAGGGAGATGTTAGGATATTTAGACATTTAGGAGTTAGTTAAGATCAACTTGTTCTAATATATCCATTAGGTAACATGTGTTTATTTAGTATGCATTTGTATATATGTAGTCTCATGGACATGATATGTTTTTGACATAGAGTGATTTGACAATTCAACTTCTCCTCGATCTTAACAATCGTTGATTTGTGGCTTAACACTTGATTGGTCCATGATCTTTATTTAAAGAGCATAGATGGTCATTTGCTAGTTGACCCATTATGAGAATCTCATTTGTAATATTCTTTTCTTTGAATAATAATATTGCCTCAAATAGCTATTTGGTTGGGTTCGTGGAGTGTTTCCCTCTCGAGGGTTTAAACCACATAAAAACATCGGTGTGTTGATATGTGATATGTTTTTGTGAGCAGATGCTCAAGGTGTTGGATATTTTGGAAGTATATTGTGATAGTCGAACATGGTATCACAGCTCTCATGAAGTTCTGGTTCCGTTGGTGATCTAGATATTGAACCGGTGTTGGCAAGGTCGTGAATGATATTCTAGTTCGGATATTTCTGTGCATTTCTAGGCCATGAGAGGTGTTCCATCACTTAAGAGCATTGTTTCTAGTTTGAAACACTTTTCGTTTTACTGAAAATGGTTTCCTGTTTCCCAAGATATGGCCATTTTACTAAGATCTGAAGGTATAATGTAAATACAAGTACACGCATATATCATATTCTTTCATATTTCTACTTGGTTTTTGTTTTATTTCTTATCTACTACCTTTGCAGTCTGTGTATGCTCTTTTCCATGTACTCCATGTGAACTTGACAAATCAGAAACATAGTGGAAATGGTTTTCTTTATCGTGTATGCTCTTTGTCATGTGTTTTTTGCGAACTTGGTAAACCAGAAACAATGAGAAAACTTGCACTTCTGGGAAGGCTAACCAAAGAATAACCCCAAATCTAAACATTTTAGTTTGAGAATTTTAGTTTTTGTTTTTGGGTGGTTGTTTAAAGTGTCTTGTAGGCAAAAAGACATAGTGTTTTTAGTAGGCACGATCTCCAAACAACAACAACACTCCCATTCCCCTCCATAATATTGTTAAATATTTTTCTTAGTTCACTTGGTTAAAAGTTACTTTAAAAAGTAAGAGGTCTTGGGTTCAAGTCCTTTTTATGTTACTTTTTGTAAAAGTTCATGTAACTTTAAGTTGTAAAGTAACCATATTGTTAAAAGTGCTTCCCACTTGTTTTATAAAAGTGGGTCGCTTCTTTTGAAGCAACTTATTTGTAAAAGTGATCTTATAGGAAAATTTAGTCAATGGGGATTCTTTACTATTTGTTTTCTCTCTACCATGCGGATCAACCTTTTCATGCTATGTGGCCCCATGGTTCCATTTTATGTCTTTCTTAAAAAGGGCATAACTTCCTCATCTAGAGTCCGTTTTTAGTGACATTTTTTTAAACTGCCTATTTTTTCAATATCTTTGCTTCCAAACCATTAGTTTATTTTTTTGAATCCTACATATTCAAGTATGGACAACCCATGTGATGTTTGGATTACCATCTCCAACTACTTCTCATGGAAAGATCGTATGGAGGATGTCCTATGAAGCAGGGTACTTTACTAGATTACCTCAGGGTAAGAAACTCAACATCATGATGATGATAATAATAAAATCAAATGGCCCAATTAATCAAAATTCCCATTTCTAATTACTTAATATTCCACCTTCAAGGAATTGATGATCCTGAAATGGCTTGGGAAAAGTTGGGAACTGTGTTTGGTAAACACAATGAAATTCAAGGTCATTAGCTTGGAAATGAGTTTGTTACCTAAAGTCCAGGTGATTTCTCTTACATACAAGACTATTTGTCTAAATACAAGACCCTTAGACTCTTACTTGATGAATGCAACACAAAAAGGACATACGAGCAATGCATTTTTTATATTCTTTCCAAACTTGGTTTGATTCACTATAAAAATCCCACTCTTGAATCTTTTTGTGATTACCTGATTAGAGAGAAAGATAAGCTCATACATATTGGAGTAATAAGAAATGTTGATACATATAGAAAATCCTTAATGGCGCAATAGAAAGAGAAGTCCAAGTATCCCAAGAAGAAACATCCCCGCAATAATAAGAAAAACAGGGGTCCCAAGCCCTCTCTGCTAGCTCATCCTTCCAAAAAGGACAAAGGAACCAAATCAAAAGGTAAGAAGATTGAGCGCCATTGCAACTTTTGTGGGAATGATAATCATGATGAATATAAATGTTTCAAGAAGATGATAGCCTTGAAAGCAACAATGAAGAAGCACAACTTCCACCTTGAATTGTCTCCAGAATCTACATCTCAAGGACATGCACTTTGTGCTTCTAGTTTTTCCTTAAATGCATCTTCTTATTCTTCTTTGAATGAGTGGCTCATTGATTATGGAGAATCTTATCATATGGCTAAGGATAAGGCCATATTTTCTACTATGAATGAATGTAACACCAAACATATATTTGTTGGTGATCATAGATCTCTTAGTGTTGTAGGATATGGAACAATTCAACTAGATGATGGTTAGTTTAATGATGTACTATGTGTTCCAAGAATTTCCTGCAATTTGTTGTTAGTTTATCAAATCACTCATTTTGGTGAAGGTAAAACTATAGCGTTTACACATCACCAAGTTGTAACCAAGGATTTTAAAGATCCTAAGCATGTCCTAGCCACTAGAATTTTTTATGATATTACTAGGTTGTACAAATTTTACAACTTTGGGTCATCACCTTTTCCCTCAGTTTTTGTTGCTCATAGCGATGACTTGATCAAACTTTGGCATGAGAAATTTGGTCACTTAAATTATCACTCATTGCAACAACTATGTAAAGAAAATATGTTGATAGTTCTTCTAATGGTATCTTGCAGGGATGGTGTTTGTTTTGGTTGTCTGCTAAAAAAACATCATTGGGATATTTTTGACAAACGTGCCCCTTGGTCTATTCTAGTTTTGTTCTCAAAAAACATCATTGGGACATTTTTGACAAAGGTGCCCCTTGGCATGCCTCGACCCCTTTGGAGCTTGTGCATAGTGACTTGTGCGGCCCTCTTCCTTCTATTTCCTTATACAATTTCAAATATTTCTTAACATTCATTGATGATAACTCTATATGCACTTGGGTTTATTTCCTAAAACTTAAGAGAGAATTTTTTAGCATGTTCTTGGCCTACAAGGCCCTTGTTGAAAAACTATTTGGTCATCAAATTCTTAAGTTAAGATCTGATCACGGGGGAGAATATGTTAACAACAAGTTCACTACTTTTTGCATTGAATAGGGAATCCAACAACAACACATTGTTCCATATACACCACAACAAAATGGTGTATCTGAGTGGAAGAACCACACTTTAAAAGAAATGGCTAATTGTATGCTCCAAGCTAAGGGAAGAAGTCTTCAATTTTGGGCTGAAGCCACAAATTGTGCAAATTACATAGTTAATCGCACCCCCACTAAATTTTTACAAGGCATCACACTAGAATAAGCATGGAGTAAAATTAAACCTATTTTCTTCTCTATTTTCAACATGAAAATATTCCTTCTCTACATGGTAGGCTTCCTCAACTCAATGCTCTTTCATTGATAGTGTGTTCACCATTTTGTCCTCTCATTGCTGTGACTTTTTTTGGGGCACATTCTTCCTTTTTGCATCATTCTTTTGGGACTTATCCAAGGTTATAATTCATTTGAACAACCACTAGAATTTCTCTTGGAGGGCCTTCTGAACTTAAAAATTAATTATTATGACCTTTCCCTTAGGATTTTTTTTCCTTTTTTTATTCCTATAAACTCCTCCATGGACCCTAGTTTTCTATACAACTTACTTTCCTCCTCCTTCATGACGTCCATATCCATTCATGCGAAACATCTTGGCTAGCAAATTCTCCCTCAATTACTTTTCTTCACTCAAACCCCCTTCAATAGGTTTCCTCAACTAGTATTTTGTTGGACTTATTCTCTTCTTGAGCTTTTCTTGGCAACACTACCCAACATCTTCATTTGTTGAAGTCACCTTTGAACACCTACAAATTCAACTCTTGCCTTCAATCTTCTAAAATATCAATGGGTTCTTTATTCCTAAATAATTAAGGTCCATGGGCACTTTACAAAAAACAAGTAGATTATAAATCTACCCACCACTTTTCCACCTCATAGTGTAAATTTTTCCTCATATCGTGTGCGCCTCCAACCCCCTAACAAAATCTACCAAACTACTAGTTGGATTTGTTATCTTTCCTCTCCTTACAACTTTACCAAGCAAACATTGGAGTTGTTATAAAAACAATATATCCCACCCTTCCTTCTCTTTTTGAATGTGCAATTTACAATATGAACATTCCTAGTTTGATACCAATTGATGTAGCCTAACATGGCATGTAAACAATAGCGACACTAGTTTCCCATCTATACTCAAAGGCAATAACAAATATAGAAATCGAGCACATATTTTTTAGAACAAAAACAAGCACACAAAGGAAGAATTCATTTGACACAATCAAATATATATGCTTTAAAATGCCAATTTCATAAATGTATATGCTCAAGTGTGTCAATGGGATTTCATCCACCATTAACAACTTGTAGGCTAAGTATTACTTTATTCAAATATTAAAGAGGGGTACATGTTGGTCTTAGCCTCAACAAGGTCTACAAGTGGTTTAGAAAAAAAACGAACAAAAGAAAAACGATTTATTTACCCTGGTTCATTCCACTTTAACTATGGTTTCAAAGCTCTCCTCCCTTCTCTAATTATTACTCTCTTTTCTCTTTCTTTCTCTTCTTCCATTCAATATTTCCATGTTCTCTTTCAATCTCTATTGGAATAGTCACACTCTTCTACTTGATAGTCTAACAATAATAGTACTACTCAACTCCCTTCTAGAAGTGTCTCTTATGCTTTTTTATTTTATATTCTTCTATGTTCTCCCCTTTTTCCTCTTCAATGACAACTCTCTTTTACGAATGAGATTCTTCCTCTCACTTTAATTCCACAATTCTACTTGACAACCTACTAGAATCACACTCTCCTCTTTGTTTTTCCTTATTTTCTTCTCCTCACCTCTCCTCTTCTTCTTTTCCCTTCATTATTCCTCCTCTTTATCTCCTTACTCCTCTAATTTTCTTCTCTCTATCATGACATCTTCCTTTTTACACAAAACAAAGTGTGACTTCCTTGTCTTCATGAGAGCGATCCTTCTCTTCTCTCCAAAACTTCTATATAAAGTTAAGATCCCCATAATACACAATAAATTCCCATTAAGAAATTGTATCATACCCACCCTTAGACACCACTTGCTAGTCGTTTTTTTTAAACTTATTATGGAAAAGGTGGCAATTTTTTTTTTTTAATTTAGTATGGAAAAGGTGGCAATTATACATAACATGTAGGAATAAACTCTTTATTTGTTTTTCCTATGGTTCTTATCTTAAAAAACTTTGACTAACAAACATATGCTTCTTATCTTAAAAACCTTTGACTATAATAAATATGAATGATTTTGTATACTTCTAAGTTTCTAATTGATAGAAGAAATGTTCTTTTAGTTATTATGAATTCCACACATGCATAGGCTTGGCCACATGCCAAGGAATCCGGGTTCATATCCTACTTGAATTATTTGATAATAAATAAGGCATATTTACTACCTTGTTATCAAGGTATAACTGTAATGTGTACTCTAACACAAGGCATAATATATAGCTTAACACAAGGCATAATATATAGCTTGTTTTTATGCCGGGGTTATAATGCACTATGACCAAAACATATTATAACTTACAAAGTGATATACCTATATTCAACCCAATGCACTATGACCAAAAACATATTATAGCTTACAAAGTGATATACCTATATTCAAAACAAGGACGTATAATGTACACGTAATAATTATAGGATTTTACGCGGGCTCAAATGTAATACCCATATAGTAATACTTGGTCAATTCGTATAACCATTCGACATAGGTTGTAACTATGACAACAATTAAAACCATACAATCAAATCAAATTACAAAGTATAAAATTCCAACACTAAGTCTATTATTCAACGATCCAATGGTGGCATGGTATATGGATCAACGACTAAGGATTGACTTTGAAATATATTTATTCCTTCGAAATGCATTGGATGTTAACTCGTGATAAGCAACAATGCTTGGCACCATTAACGGGTTATGTTTGTATAGAATCAATAGCATGTGTAACGGATTTACGTTTAGGGTTCTTGGTATATTGGGTTGAGTGTACAAGCTATAAACTTTAGCTATGCCTTTGGTAGAGGCGCTAGCATTCTCATGAGTTTTTCATTCAGAATTATGGAAATAACCTGAACCCTATTTGGGGTTCTAGCATTTCAATCAAGTTAAGAGAATATGGTGAAAAATCAATTGTTGTGGCTTTTGAGATTGTAGTTTATATACCTATGTGATAGTTAAAGGGCATACTAGTTCACATTATGGTTTCCAAACTAGCGGTATACACTTGTAACTATCAGTTCTTCTTTGAATAAACTTATGCTTAACAAAACCTTGCAATGATTTATTTGGCTATTTAGCTAGGTATGAACATCTTTCTTTCCTTCAACTATTTGTACTCAAACAGTTTCATTTGAACGAGTCATTTTTGTCATAGGTATATAAGAGTCTCATTTCTCACTATGCATTTGCACTTCCAAAGTACTAAGTGCTCGTTCCACCAGAGGGATTATATGTAATGCATCCATACCTCTATTTGATGATACCATCGGATATGTTTAATCGTGTACATATTATTAATGGTTTTGATTGTTTCTTTCACAATAACCATACTATGGGAGACAACCTTCAAGGCTAGCAGCATGATTATTCGAAGGTATTTACATAATTCAAAATTCTTCCCAAGGTCTATTACTAGTTGTAAAGTCTATCTAAGAAGATTCTTACCACTTTTCCAAATGTAAGTATTATAACATAGATTTAATTACTATGTAAAAGAAAATATAAATAAAATATTTTTATTTTTTTCAATTTGTGAAGAATATAATCAAAGAGAATATATTTATTGTGAGATTCGTTTATGTTTCTTTTAAGGGAAATACAATCAAAGTATACCCATTTTAAATATATAAACATGGTGTGCTTCTACTAAGATGTTGGGTTAATAATTTTGAAGAAATTTTTGTTTGTTATTTACATAACACCTCAAACATATATACATATGAGTTTATTTCCATAATTTAACTATTTCTTCCTGCATTTTCCTTTTCAGACGTGTACTGTACTATAGATTTCTTATATAATAATCAATAAAATGAACTTAATCATTTAATATGAAATCCATAACAAGAATTAATAGTAATGAGTAAAGTAGACTTATTTGTTTCCAGAATTAGGTTCTCCAAGAAAGTGATTGACCTTGGTAGGTCCATGAACTACCTAACCATAGGTTGTTTAAAGACACTTAACCTTTCTATCTTAGCATCCACCCATCATCGTGACCATGATACCACTAGGGCGAAGTAGGACTCAAGGTTTCTCAATTTATCTTAGGTAGAATTACCCTATAGAGATAGAATCATTTAAGTTCTACTAAAAAACGTAACACTCTAAGCCTTTGTCTCACCTAACACATCTAGTGCTCATAACAATGTGCATGCCCCACCTAACATATGTAACACTCACAACAATGTGCATAAATAATATTTGTATCCTTATTTATGCATGTCAAGATATCATCTTTCATCAATCCATAACATTGAACTAAATAGGCACTCACAGTCTATGCCTCATACAACACTTCTTAGTGTTCTTTAGCATGATCAGAGAGAGTCTTATATTACTGATAGTCAGATTGAGCTTGAATAGTTCTCATAACAACTATGCTACATAAATAATATAACTAGTTCACCAAACAAAAAGGAGCATCTTCCTCTTTGGTTTTTGGTTTCTTACTCACAGTCACCTCCATTCATTAACTTAACAATTGTTAACAACCAACCTCCCTTTCCAGCAATTCATAGTTATTAATTAACCCAATGATTGTCTCCCCTTCACTCATTCAAAGCCTCATTCAAATATGGGTAGGAAGAGAGTTCTAATTGGACTCCTCCTTATTCCTAAATTATATGAGGACACCACATAGCTAAACTTTCAGGTAATGGTTATACTGTAGAAAAGAGGTTTTGACCACTTTTTCATTTATGGAAAGAGGGTAAAGTTGGTTGAAATTTGGACTTCTAAAACCTACATACACTACTTGCCCACTTGTAGTATCATGGTCTCTCTTATGTCGACCCTACCTAGTGATCCTTGAATTCCTTTTATTAAAATATGTTTGAAAGATATTTACAATATCACCATTATTATAATAATATCTCATGGTGCATCATTTTCAATGTCATGTAAATGTTTTAATCAAAACAATTAACAAACTAATTTGAAATAACATTTAATTCTAAAGAATAAAATCATGGGATATTATAGAAATGAAAACTTAACATTTTAACAAAGGTGACATGGGGTCCTTTCAAACCTTATGCCAAACAAATTAAAATTAAAGAATACAAGGATTGGCCCAGCTATCTTGATGTGGTATTTGACGTCAAGCCCCATCAACAATTAGATGCATTGATCGTGGAGCACAAAGCATAGGATCGAGTGTTAAGACTTCATTGAAGGCTTGATTCTCTTCCGCCATAATTTTTGGGTAGTGTGAATCAATGAGAATTTAGAAAAGTAGGTTCTAGGGTTAGATGAGGGTTATGTGATCAAAATGTTTAAACTTCCTCATGGGGTTGAGGGTGTGAGCCAATGGTGGGGCCTTATGGCTGACCGGATGGAAGCCCAGGTTCAAATCCTTGAGGGGGGATTGTAGTTCTTTCGTACGGGGTAAGATCTTGTCCTTTAAGTCCTTGTGCGACCACAATGACAGTTCTACTTGCCACTGGATATATCATTCTTGCATCCAATATTTAGGATGGCCCCAACCTAGGTTTACTCCTACCAAAAACTGGATTCATTGATCTATTCCAGTTCTAGCTCTGCTCATGTTCAGAGTTAGGTTTCTCTGTTTTGAAATAAAAAAAATGTTTAACCTTCCTCGTAGTTTATATTATTATTTTTAGAAACTTGTGATGTTGAAATTCACTCTCTCTAATGTGAAACACCTCCACATCCATAGGTCATCACCTTAGAAAAGGTATGTCATGATGTATACATTTTTTAACACCCACGGAGGTTTTCCACTCATTCACATGGAAGGTGATATTAATTGTTTGACACATAATGATCCTCACTTTTATGAGGTTATCAATATTTATAGTCTCATTCTTTTATTAGTGCTATGCAATTTTTTGTGTCATAGGCTATATCACAAGTTTTATTTCCTAATGGTTCTATGAGATTTCGTCAGCTGAGTTGAGGTCAAGCAGTAAATCGATGGGAGTTTTCCATCACTAGCCTAGTTCGATTCTTAGAGTGAGGGTGCTAGCATCTAAAATTGGGAGTCTACAGAGTGGCATGTCCGAGGAGTGATAAAATATAAGTCCCCAACTTCGGCCAAAACATAAGGGGCGTTGTTGTAAAAAAATTGGTTCTATGAGATTTTGAAGCTTTTCATATTAAGTGATTTATATAAAGAAATTATATTAGTGACAAATATCTGGAAAATTTAGCATATACCAAGGCTAATTGTCAATTTGTCACAACTTTGTGATATTACTAAGCATTTGAATTATTAAAAATTAGTCAATTTAAAAAGAGTTAGCAACATTAACATTAATGGATTTCAAAAAATGAAAACAATGTCATGCCATTCTTTCTATTTAAATGATCCATTGCACAATGTACTTGCCGTTTCAAATTTTCAACCATTTTCCCTCACTACTATGTACTTGCCATTTCAACCATTTTCCCTCACTGCTTACTTTATAAATAGGACAAGGTTGCAAGAGTATCTATTTAGAGTGTCAACATTCTAATAGAAAAATAAAATAAACTGGAAATCTATATAGTGTTATAACAAATATTCTATTCACTTCCACTATGGACTTGGGGTTGAAAGGTAAGCCTCTGTTGTCCCTTGACCTACAGATAAAATGGATTCAATGAAAGGTAAGCCTATGTTGTCGTGAGGAGTGATATTCACATTAGTTGATATCATATATTGTGGGACTCTGTTGTCATGAGGAGTGATATTCACGTTAGTTGATATCATATATTGTGTGTCAAGTCACTTTGTCTTTTTGTACATGGTGTATGGTTGTGGTAGGTGAAAAGAGATTTATACCTTTGGCTGAAATGAAATTTACCAGAGAAGGCATTGTAAATTTGTGGAGTAAGGAGAAGAAGAAGGTGAAATATTACAAACTTTGAGTGAAAATGATTTATTTGAAAAATGAATGGGATATGGTTAGGTTGCTTTAGGTGTATGACCATGCCTAAGTTGGATCCCTTGACCTAAAGAAACACATACATATATATACTCATGGAAAAACATTACCAAAAAATAGAAAAATTCAATATTTTGTGGTGCTTTGCTAGGGTTTGAAGTCTTTCCATAAAGCTATCATGCAATGGAAAACTAATAAAATCAAGGAAGTAAACAAAGTACGGGGATTTCATTGTCGTATGAGGTTTTCAAACTTTCATCAGAAATTGATATAGAGGAGTTTCATGATGTGGAAAGGTTTGGAAACTTCACAATGCACAAATCATTGACAAATGAAGGGAGTGAAATATTATCTAAGATATGCCCCATTAGGGTTTTAAAATTATGGCATTGTGGGGCATGTGCAAGCTAATGAGGGTCACTTTTGGCACGTTACATGCAATAGAAAACTAAAAAATCAGACATCCCTCAACTTACTTGGTTTTTTTGAGATAGTTACACAAAATATCTTGCATCGAGTAAAAAATATGAAATGTAGGAAATTGAGTCATGTTTCCGAATATATAAGTTTTAAGTATTGAAATGTACATAACTATGTAAAATTTCATCTTTTCTAATAGTCCCTTTTAAATTTTTTTGGCAAATGATAAGGTATATGTTTTTGTGGGTGCAGCCTTTGAGTGCCTAAATGATGGTTTCGGGCTACAAAAATTGGTAGAAATGTATAGAACCTGTAGCACTAGTGCAACACTATTTTTCCAAAATTAAATGTTTAATTTTAATTTTATTTATTTTTAATTATGTAAGTGATCAAACCTCGAGAATGATACGTCAAATTTGGGTGTAGCCTTTGAAGGTCTTAATGCAATTATTTCGACTTGGATTTTTATAGCATGTAGAGGTCAGTGTCTACTAGTGCAACATACAATTTTTTTTTTAAATGGATGTGAAATGAGAAAGTTACGGAATAAACACTGACAACATGTTTTTTGACTTAAGGCGTGATGACACAAGAAAATTAGGAAACAAATAGAAAATATCAATATATTTTTTTAAAAATTACATATTTGGAATATGCATAAAAAATGCTATCTATGCCTAAACTTTCGTCATTAATGGTCATGTATGTCATGCTATAGAGAGCGGTGAAAAAAAAGCATATTGAGAAAAATGGTGGAAATGCCTAATTAGCTATGGTTCAGTAAATTCCATAGCACAGGTTTGGTAAGTTCGAACCAACCACATAGGACTGTGGCTGACACGCAGGCGCTAGAGGAGGGGGTTATTAGGTGCTCAGGAATGCACGCGCAATCTATTTAAATTCAAATATTTTGAGTGGCACGCTTGGTTTTAGACGAAATGCATGCGTGTTTTGTATATACAAAACGCTCGTGCATTTTTTATATACATAATGTGCACGCGTTATTAACTTCACAAATTTATGTTTTTAAGTGTTGAATGGAAATAAAGGGGGTGAGAGAGAGAAGAGAGATACGAGAGATGGGGCAAGGGACATAAATTTAAGGAGTTGGGGAGAGTAATGATAAGGGAGATAAATTAAAGGCCTAAACCCATAAGTCCTAAGTCTCAAACCCCATAAATCCCTACACCCCTAAGCACCTAATCCCTTACCCCATTAATAGTTGATCCTAAATCCCTTAACCTATAAAGGTATTACTCCTTAAATCCCCAGTCCCTTAATTAACCCTTTGTCTCCCCTCATTGTTGTCCTTATCCTCTAATTCCCTAAGCCTTTAACACGATAACACCTTAGACCTCAATTCCTAACCTCTTAAAACCTAACCCCCTAATCCCAAAGTCCTTAATCCCTTTACCCTTAAATACAAAAGTGTTAAACCCCTTAAGTCCTTTAATTGTTTACCTATAATCCTTTAACCATTAGCCCTCTAAGCTCTAGTTTACCCTATATAGATAAAATACTTCTGTACATATACACTACGTTTGCGTGTGTGACCTCCCTTGTGCTAGTGTGCCCTACATTTGCTTGTGCACTCTACGTTTGCATGTGTGGTCTTTGTTTGCATGAGAGATTTATGTTTTCTTGAGCTCTCTCCCTCTAGATTGATTTCTCCTCTCTCAGCTTTGGAATTCTTGCTTGGGCTTGTGCATTAGTCTCTTTAAGCTCTAATTTACCCCTTATAAGCCTTTA
Organism: Larix kaempferi; assembly: GCA_027924585.1. Taxonomy (NCBI): domain Eukaryota; kingdom Viridiplantae; phylum Streptophyta; class Pinopsida; order Pinales; family Pinaceae; genus Larix; species Larix kaempferi. The sequence goes on from BSBM01000737.1 coordinate 1,527,763, forward strand.
AGCTTTTAACCCCTTCACCATTAATTCCTAACCTCATAAACCCTAACACGCTAACCCTAGAGCACTAAATCAACTAACCCATAAGGTCGCTAACCCCTAAACCCCCTAGCCACTTTATCTATAATCCCACAACCCCTAACCCCTAATACCTAGTCCACCCTTAACTCCTAGATAGTCTAACCCATATTACTTAAAAAGCTCAAATCCATCAATACCTAATCCCTTAACCCTAGAAACAATTAAACCTTTTCCACTTACTCATAACCCCCACCTCTAATCCCATATTCCACCTACTCATAACCCCCACCCCTCTCTATCTGAAAACCCCTAAAAACACCTCCCTACCCACCACCACCCCTCTGTCTCTTTCTCTAACCCCTCCTCTCCCTCTCCATAATCCCCACCACTCTTAAATCCCCCTCTCTCTATCTCTTTCCTAATCCTATCACTGTTAACCCTCGCTTACTCTCTCCCCTCCTACACCTAACCCTTACTAACCCCCTCTTTCTCTATCTCTTTTGTACAGTCTCCTCCACCAACCCTAGCTCCCACCCCTCTCTCTCTTCTAACCCCCTGACACCCTCCTCCCTTTCTATCTCTCTATAACCCCTTAACCCACGCCACCCCACCCCACTCCACCCACACCTAACCACCTCCCCTCTCGTATTGTCTCTCCTACTCCCCATACCCCTAACACCCCTCTCTCTATCCCCTCCTCCTCATAACCCTTACAAACCCCCTTTCTCACTCTCTCTTCCCTACTTCTATACCTATATCTCTCTCTCTCTCTAAACCCCCTCTCCCTCTCCCTAACCTCTCCCCCATCCCTAACCATCCTACTATTTCTATCTCTCTCCTACTCCCCCTATCCCTAAAACCCCCTCCTCTCTATCTCTCTCCCCTCCTCTCCCTATCCATTAATAAACCCCTCTCTCAGTCTCTCTCTCTTCCCTACACCTCCACCTACCTCTAACCACACCTCCCATCTCTCTTTCTCTCTCCCCCTCGCTAACCCCCCTCCTAGCCCCTTACCCCTAACTAACCCCCCCCTCTCTCTCTCTCCCTCCACCCACCCCCCTAACCATTAATAACCCCCTCTCTCACTCTCTCTCTCTCTCTCCCCCCCTCGCTAACCCCCCTCCTAGCCCCTTACCCCTAACTAACCCCCCCCCCTCTCTCTCCTAATCCCCCTTCCCCTACCACTAACCACCCCCCATCTCTAGCCCCTAAGCCCCGTGACCCCTTAGCCCCTAACACCAAATCCCTATTTAACCTCCTAACCCATAGAACATGAAGCCCAAAACCTTTAAAGATAAGTAGGGATCTAGGGAAATAAAGGAAATTTATTTTATTGGGAAGAAACTATTAAATAAGGTTTTGATGAAAATGCAAATTGTGTAGATTACCATAACACTAGCGCATTTTTGGGCGAGGAAACACTCGTGCGTTTTTGGCTTTTAATATGTTAACCATAACGCGCGAGCGTTATAGTGATACATAATGCACGCGTGTTATGTATCACCATAATGCTCATGTGTTATGGTTTCCTATTATGCGTGTTAAGTGACATGGTAGGCTCGTGCCCGCCTATGCCTAGTTCAAAGAAATGCGCCCGCGTTATTGTTTTACTAAACTTTTGCGCATTTCGTGAAAGCACAATTGCATCTCAAAGGTCCCTCAACTTTGTGCGAGGGCCCTATGCATAAAATAAATGGGGAACTTCTTTGGATTTGGAATAGGATCCAAGAATATGTGAAAGAAATGTAGGTCAAACCCATGATATTCTCATATAGGACTTTAACGGGTAAGTTTGGAATTACATATCCTTGTACTAAAAAGGATACTGATTAGATGTTGGCCTACAATTCTATTTCCAATAGAAAGCTCATAAATATTGAAGATGTGTGAGAAGAAGTAGCTATAATGAATAATTTTCCTCAACATCCCAACATTGTTACCCTGAAAGTCACACATGAGGATGAGCATGCTATGCATCTCATCATGAATCTCTGCGAGGGTGGAGAGTTATTTGACATTATCACTGCCAAAGGATATTGTTGTAATGTTCTATACAACAATTACTTACCTAGGACTACCTTTAAATATTCACTAGAGTCTCTTTACATCCATCTTGTTTTCTTCCCAAGTCAATAACAAACTAGTTATGCTTCCATATACTTGTCTAACTTGAATTCGAAGTGAACGTAACCTTCCATATATGCAAGAACTCCAATCATTATGTCCAAGAGCATTAAATATTGTGCTTTTTTAGAATTTGAGACAATACCTATACATACCTAGAAATGCAATTAAATTTTGTTTTGGTTAAACATATTGGAGGAAGGCCAATTGAGCAAAAAGCATAGATTTAATTGTTTTGTGGCTATCGAGTAACTACATCTTCACATATTCGTGAGGCATGAGAGGGAACAAAATGAATAGTAATATGATGTAACCAACATTTTAATCTTGAATCCATGTCAACGTTGTAACCAATGTTTGCATCAGGGACTGCAACATGAGAGAGTTGTTGACAAATGACAAAAGCTTTGAAGGGAGATGCATGCATTATTCACCTCTAAGTGAGAAGTGTTAGCACATGCATGAGGAGATGCATTTTTGGAAAAAATAAACAATAAACCTTAAGTCGCTAGTGCATAAACTTTATGCATAATATATATTTAAGGATTTGGTATTGCGATACAAGAATAAACAAGATAGATGGAAGCAGAGCTTCTAGTCCCTGCCAAAACTAAAAGCAAAATTACCACGTCCTTTGTTTACTCAAAAACTAAAAGAAAAATTACCAAGTCCTTTGTTTTCTCTGCCATAAGTTTTTTGTGAAATATAGATCATCGCTGCATTAACAAGAACACGTACACTTGGACTGATTTGTACCCACGTCATTACAATCTAAAAAAATAAAAAAAATAATCCACTCCAAAATCCTAAGATGCAAATGTCTATAAATTTAATAATAAAAATAAAAAAAATAAAAACGACTTTCACCACATATACATTTGTGTATTCACACAGTGTAATAGAATGCAATAATGTCCTACAAATCAAGATATTATTTTTAGAAAAGACACTAAAGTATTATAATATATAGAAGTCGTGTAGGAAAACCTTTAAACCTAAGGTTAAAAACTTACGATAAATAAGTCCAAGCATATACTGTATAAATATATTTGTAAATACATATCGAAAGTCCGGGACCTAATTCATTTATATTTATTTCAAAATATCATTCATACATACATACTTGGGGATATTTGACACTAACATTCCCAGAGGTCGCCTTTGGAATTGAACATGGGTGTACTTGCAAAACAAACAACATTGTAATAAAAATAAAATGAAAAGTTTATCGTTGTTTATTGGGGCGGAAGGATACTATTTTTCCATCGGCCTGTAAACAGTAAAAACATAATAAGTATTCATGCGGAACTGAAATGGCAAGTGAGATTAACCAGGGATCTAGCCTAACCACTATGAGATTCAAACATGGTTGTTAGGAGTTTTCCTCGGGTTCGTTCAACTTCAGTAGAAAAAAAAATCTCAGTTCTCATGAAAAATCCGGCGACAAGACAACAATAGATAATGCAGACCAGATGGCCTTGAAACCATAAAAGGTATGCCCGCTGGTGTTGCCGGCCATATGGCCTTGAAAGCCTACAAGGTTCGGCCAAAAGGGTCGCACAATAAGAGTATCGTAATGACATATCACCTCAAATCCAGTTTCTTCGAGATGAATGCCACTCCAACTACCTTCATTAACGTACTCTGTCAGTGATGAAAAGGGTGACTCAATGAGCGACTTGTTTAGTCAGGTGGTTATACATTGACCCTTGGATTGCGAGAGATATGTAGAAGTCTTTTCTCTCTCACTAATATGGGATTGTTTTTCCTTACAAGGTTCTAACAAAGAACAATACATTCTAATTCCTCCATTCTCTCTCTGTACTTGATGCAAAGATAATGGAAATATTTATGTGGAAGAATTCAACCAGAGAAAGAGCAGGGAAATATACAGGTGTTTGGAGGCATAAGTCGGGTAGGAGGCTGAACAGAGTGTGCGAAAACCGCCAGTTTATAAAACCTACCTGACTTACGCCTCCAAACACTTATATTGCTTGTCTCTCTAACAAGGTTCTAACAAGGTTTTAACAAAGAACAATACATTCTGATTCCTTCATTCTCTCTCTGTACTCGTTGCAAAGATAATGGAAATATTTATGTAGAAGAATTCAACCACAGAAAGAGTAGGGCAATATAAAGGTGTTTGGAGGCGTAAGTCGGGTAGGAGGATGAATAGAGCATGCCAAATCTGCTAGTTTATAAAATCTACCCGACTTACGCCTACAAACACTTATATTGCTCAGTTCTCTTGCTCTTGGATTCTTAGACAGAAATATTCCCATTCTCTGTGCCAAAATTATAGAGAGACTTGAGGAATCATAATCCATTTTTCTTTGTTAGAACCCTGCAAGAATAAACAATGTATGGATATTAGTGAGAGAACTATCTTCTGCATATCACACATCACACAAGTTTAAACTATGTTAATCCTATGTTGAAAATCTACTGTATAACACCTAAGTCTTGAGCATGTATAACACAAACGTGAATGCAAATCTTGGAGCTAAGTCTTGAGCGTGTATAACACAAACATGAATGAAAATCCTAGATCTAAGTACTGAAAGTGTATAACACAAAGGCGTGAATGCAAATCCTGGATCATTATCGACCATCCCACTACCCCATTTCGAAAGATTGTACAACCAAAGAGGATACATCTCACCCATAGAACCCAAAATTAATACTTCTTTGTAGTGATAAGCCTTAAATAATAAAGCGTAGTGAAAATGTAAAAACAAATATAATAACAAACCAAATATGTGTTTTTGGGCTCCAATCTCAGCATCTTTTACATAGATTTGTTTCCCAAACCAACGATGAACTATATATAAAACTTGGGCTTCCAGGGAAGAAAAAGAAATTAACTCCATATTAGAATGAAAGAGATGTTAATAAGCATTTAACACGTGAAAACACTTACCATCACAAGATATAAGGCTTAGCCATGGCCACTACTAATTATAATAAATAAAAATTGAAACAGTCCCTGAGCAACGAAGATTCCTGCTTATAAAGATGCGACTATGGGTGTTATTAGCTGCCACACAAAATGAAATGACGATGGCCTCTTTTCTGGAAACGGCCCAAGGTTCCATGCAATGAGAAGGTCCGAACCTATAACCTCCCATTTGGAACCACTGTATGATTTCCATTACGCTCGAAAGGAGAACCTTGAGATCCATGCGCTTGACCCAAGCATACACCTCAATTGATTGGCTTAAGTCCTTCTTTCTGTGTTCCTTCATGTCGAAGAACCAAACAGTTCCCTTCATTTCACATTAGAGTAGCGTACATCCATGCTGCAACAAATCCCATCGAGCATTAAGGTCTTATGCCCTTCCTTGCACTTCTTATCTCCTTCCCACGACTAGAAGGTGTTCCAATAAGCCGTAATATGACTGGGAGAAGCTCTCAACGGCTGAAAATGATGAATATATGAATCTTTGAATTAAGAGAAAGTCGTTGGTTTCTGCAGATGATGATCTCCTCAGAAATGTGGAGTGGAGGCAAGGCGCAGTCGAGCTTGCAGAATGTGCAGAGTTGAACCTCTCCGAAACAAAAATGTGAAAAAAAGAGACAGGCTCCCTAAGGTTTACCCTATTTAGGGTTTACTTCTTGCAGGGCAGTTGGTTGCATGGAGAGGTTGTGTTCCCTCCATGGTTACTTCCTTTTGCATGGCGGTGAGAGGTCGCATGGCCTTTAGTCATACACCCCCTGCGCAGCTGGGGACTAGTGGGGAGTCCACGGACTTAGGCACAGTAGGGTGTAGGGTTAGGTTAAACCAAAAAAATATTAAAATAGTCCATGCCTTGAGAATGCGCCAAATAAGGCTTGCAAATTGCTTATTGGGTGGAAGGGAATATATCTCATAAAACCTCATAAAACTTAGGCTAATTTTTTAAAAAATCTGTGTAGGAATTAATACAATCGCCCAAAGCGATTTATATAATCCCTGCTGCTTGGCAGGTCAACGGGGACTAAAAAGAATAAGAAAAAAACAATAAAATTAAACTTAAATTATTAAATTTACAAGAAATAAAAAGTAAAAGAAAACAATTGCCATCCTTTATATCACTATTGCAAAATCAAAATAATATAATTATACTATTATTATAATCTTATAAAGTATTTGTTTTGAATAAAAAAGTTGATATATTTTTATTTTCTAACTATTGGACAACTTTGCAATATATAAATACACTTTCTTTAAATTTAAAATACCTCATTCAGATGGCACCATTTCCCTTCAAGTGTTCACCATGCTGACGGTGAAATAAAAAGTTTCAAATGATTTAAATCATGATACAATTCACAAATAAATCATGATTGAATTAAAGATCTTTTAGTTTTTATTTTGTATAATTATTAGAATTATTTATCTAGTAATAATATATTTTTAGTAAAAAGAGGCATAAATAAATCTACTTAATAAATATGTTTTAACATGCTTATTAAGCATTCATCAATGAAAGTATTTTTAACTATACATTGATAATATATATATTTATAGGGGGATTTTCATCGATGAGTTGAGAGAGAGGAATGGCGGCGAGGGTTTGAACAGTGTTAGAGGAGCCTACCCAGCCCACTGCAGACGGCAGCAGGCTGTCAGTCGAGTCAGGGGATCGCACGGTTCCCTAGACATTCAAGCGGAGGTTTCAAGGTCAGTCATTCTGGAGTAATGGAGGCACATTTATCATGAAAACAATGCTGAGGCGGACAAGGCCTCAAAGGAAGGGCTGCTTATGGGGGTCGGCACTTGGAAAATTTCTGAATTTCTGAATGGCATTGAACGAGCCTTCTATCATAGACCATTCATAGAATGATCGAATGAAAACAGGTTTATGTTACAGGTTTTTGTTACAGATATTTGTTTTTGAGGTGACAGATAACAACTTCAATCAGTTCTGGTGAAAGACCGATGGTTTGCAGATACATGTTTCTGCAAATATACAGTTTGGTTATATAAACTATTTCTCTGTAGTTATTTATGTAATAGTCAATGCAAGTTTTGTACAGTTACAAAAGAAGTTATTATCCTAGCTTATTGTAAAAGATGTTAATGCTCACGTAGTGAGAACATCGGATTTCTTTTTGGCTCTCAACAGGATGCTCGCCACAGCAGTTCTATATTCCACTCTATATGAGTGTGACGATCAATGTAATTTCGTACTCTATGGATGAAATGAAATTACGCTTTTTTTTCGGGGAAATATATATATATATATATATTTATAGAGTTGCTTAATATTTAAAGTGAAAATTTTCATTTAACATTGTATTTTTGTTTTCTTTTTCATTGAAAATAGAGATAGTCTCATATTAAAAATGTTTTAATTGAATTTTTTTATTTTATATATTTACAAATTTTCAAAATCAATTTTGTATCCGCCAATAAGAAGAAATAGATTTCTTAAACAATTTAGCAAATAGATTTCAACATGTTTATTAGACACTCAATGAAAGTATTTTACATTATTGATAATGCATGTATTAATAGGGATAACTCGTAGCTCATGCATGGATAACAGGTGGTGACAGACAATATTCTAACATTTTAGGAAATGGGAATTTTCGGATCTGCTCTGATCGCTACTCTACTCGATCGTTTCTGAACCTCTCATACTCCCTTCGTGTTAGACGCCATGGCTGGGCCATGGGGGGGTAGGGACAATGCTTTCTTTCGGAACACGGCTCTAGAATCCAAGCTGCTAGGTGGAAACCCATCGACAACAAAGATCACTCCTACTGCTATTCCAAAAGCCACCTCAAGCATCGAATCACAAATAGACAGGTGATTATCAACCCTCAGCTGTCCTAGATCAGTATGCATGAGAATATTTTGGGAAGTCATGGAAGGATAAAACAAAACAAGGACTATATCCCAGCACTAACATTGCCGCATAACCCAAACCCTAGCAGTGGAGGCACTAGGGTTTCACGTTTTGGTTGTTTACCTAAGACGCCTGATATCCTGAGCCTGAAGATAGCCTCAACAAAAATCGGAGAATACAGACAATACATGAGAGATCATGCTCTTATCTGCAAATTTATGGGATTTTAGCCAAGCAAAAGGGCCCTGCAAGGATGGATCACACACAAGTGGAAACCAAAAGGAGATGAAGACCTTAAGGTTGGATCAAAAGGATTCTTCACAGCAGTCTTCTTCAATGCTGAAGACAGGGAAAAAATTATTTACCAAGGACCGTAATTCTTCAACAACTCTGGTCTTTTCATGAGACACTGGAAAGAGAACTACGGCCCCGAAAAAGAAGACTTCACAAAAGTCCCAGTTTGGGTCAGGTTGTAGTCCTTGCCACGGGAATACTAGGATGAGGAAACCCTAATGGGAATTGGTAACACCTTGGGCAAGTTCATAAAAATCTATGAAATAACAAAAATAGGTCGATACACTTCTTATGCCAGAATCTGTGTCCATTTGAATGTTTCCAAACCCCTCACAGAAGCAATCAGTCTCAGCTTTCAAGATGAAGAATGGATCCAGTCCCTGGACTATGAACACATCCTATTTAGATGCCGACATTGTCATGAATATGGCCACCTATATCGAGACTACCTCAATCTACCCCCGACCCCACCCCAACCAACCCCTCAACAACAACCCAATGATGGTTTTACCCTGATCACTCGTAGAGGCAAAGGGGGCCCCAAAACATAAACGCATCAACTGATTCCGAAAAATGTTGATCAAAATCCCTTTGTTGCTCTCGAGGAAATGGAAACGGATCAAATCCTAGGCAACCGGATTGTTCTAGTCGAGAGTACCCCAAATGAATAAGAACAAGACCAAGATCAGATCAAGTGAAGGAAGTTGGATCCGACAGAAGATCAAACCATGGACAAGATAAAAACACTCGCTCCATGCGAGGAGGAGGAAGAGCTACAATTCACAAACCACGAGCTCCAAAAAATCGTTGAGACTTGCAAGAAGGGTAACCTCTTGGAGATCCCTTCCCCTCATACCCCAATCATCCGGTGTGCTCTTCAGGAAGCCAACAATCTGGCTCACTAGCCATCAGGATCAATGGGCCACACAACCTTCAAACTGGGCATACAACAGATCCCTCTACTACAGGTGACGACCAAGAAGGACCAAAAAAGATGACGTAAAACAAATCAACAGTGGCTAGCAGAACTGGGGGACACCCTCATTACATCAGGTAATCACATATCCTTATCGAACTGGTTACAGTCCCTCCCAACTTCTCAATAGTTTCTCAATGAAGATATTATCTTGGAATATTCGATGGTTAAGAGGGAAATAAAAAAAGAGAACCCTCGGATCCAAGATCAGTCAGGAAAGACCCACTATTGTCTTCATCCACAAAACCAAATGCTCTATTGAAATTCTTCCCGCACTATCTTCTTACTACTGGAAAAAATACCAAACAATGTCCATTGATGCTTATGGATCATCGGGAGGCCTTGTAGTTCTGTGGGATCCCTCCATAGTAACCCTTTCCAATTTTTTCTCTACTCCTCACACCATCTCTACCTCCTTTCAGCTTGTATCCTCAAATCTCCAAGGCATTCTCACCAATGTCTACAACCCTCCCATTCCTAAGCTCAAAACTGCCTTCATGAATTCCCTGTCCTACATCAAAGACAACCTAGTTCAGGACTCTCCCTGGGTCGTCGGAGGTGACTTCAATCTAATCTCTAATCCTCTTGAGAAAAAAGGTGGATCCAGAATCCTTGATGTCACTAGTCATTCCTTCATCCCTCTCATCGCATCTCTAGACCTCGTGGACAACCAACCAAAAAATGGATCCTATACTTAGAATAACAAGAGAGGAGGAATTCATCAGATCGCCTACATATTAGACTCCATCATAGAATCCCTTATTCTCCCAGGTGCAGGCTCAGATCATTGGCGCATATCAGCCTTGAAATAGATGAATTCACGACAACAAAAAATTGACCTTTTTGCTTCAAAAAATTATGGCTGGAACATACAGATTTTATGGAAACCTTCTCCAGTTGGTGGGACCAGCCACCAACCTGGGAAGGCTCGAAAATTTATAATCTGCAACAGAAACTAAAGACAATCAAAACCAAGCTAAAAAAGTGGAACAAAGAATTTCTCGACAACATCTTTGAATCTAAGAAACAACTTGAAGCCAAACTGATGGAAATACAACAAGAAGCCATCTCCTTAGGCTACATAGAAGAATTACTGCAAAAAGAATGAGATCTGCATAAGGATATGGCACAACGTCTTGACTAGGAATAAATCTTCTGGAAACATAAATCCAGAATTAGATGGCTAAAGGAGGGGGAAACGAACTCCAAATTATTTCACGACTCCATGATCCAAAGAAGAGCCCATAATCGCATAACCAGACTCTAAGGGGAAGGTGGCACAATATTAACCACGTAATATGGAATCACTTCTGAGCTGGTCTCCTACCATATTCAAACCCTCCAGGATGACAATTTGGATCGACGGGAAGCCACAGCATCAATACTCCAGCAAATCCCTCAATTAGTCACAAGGGAAAATAATGAATATCTCATGCAACCCATTACTTGTGAAGAGGTTAGTGACCTTGTCCTAGAAATGCCCAACAATAAAGCTCCAAGCCTAGATGGCTTCACCACTGATTTCTTCCACAATTGTTGCAGCATCATTCAGAATGATGTTTGGGAAGCAGTTGAAGAATCCAGACAGCATGCGGCAATGCTTCCAGCCCTCAATGCAAATTTCCTTCCTCACTCCAATACCAAAGGAGGAGAATGCCCTGCATCCCAACAAATATAGACCCATATATCTATGCAATGTGGTCTACAAAATCATCACAAAAGTGATTACGACTAGGATCAAGTCTATACTATCGCATCTCATTTATGAGGAGCAATCGGGTTATGTGGAAGGGAGGAAGAGCCTGGATGGAATTCTTGTTGCTCATGAAACAATCCACACTCTCAAAAGCACAAAATAATTTGGTATGCTTCTTAAAATTGACCTATCAAAAGCGTTTGATAAAATTTCTTCGACTTATTTGTGGAAAAATATTCTAGATTTCGGGTTTGCAGAAAAATGGGTTAATTGGATCCTTGCACTCACTTCCTCGGCCTTATTCTCCATCCTTGTGAATGGCTCCCCATCGCCCACCTTCTCCTCTCATAGAGGCATTAGGCAAGGAGATCCCCTCTCCCCTTTTCTCATTATCCTTATAATGGAAGGACTTGAACGATCTTTGAAAGTTGCTAATCAATCTAATGACCTTACTTGCCTCCACCCTGCCAATGACTTCAACAAAGCAACACACCTTCAATTTTTTTGATGACACTTTGCTTCTGGCCAAAGCCTCTATGAGAGAAGCATGCTTCTTAAAACGTCTTCTTTCCACCTTTCTCCTCGCTTCTGGTCTCTCCCTTTTTTTTTAATAGCAACGCGAAGTAGAATATATTAAACAGAGTATAATATATAGATACAAAAATCAATTTCAGGAAGGGTAGAGCAAAGCTAGATACTGTGCAGTCCAAAATTGAACAGTTTAAGCTTTTAAGCCCTGATAATGATACTTCCTAGTTGTTCATAACCTCTATAATTTTTCGAATATATCCTAACATACTGATTACATAAAAGAAGGAAAAAAGACATTTAACTTATCAAAAGAAAGGTGCACTTCGACATTCTTGAGGTCAAGCAAGGAGGATCCCCTCATGAGTTAAGAATCATCCTCCATCAAGGATATTTCTTCACGTTGATTCCCAGGGTCCTCCGGTTCAGTGTGCTTCTCCATTTCATCCCTCATGTCGTTCAAATAAACTTCCATTTGTGTCAGACGTGCTTCAATCCTATCGTTTCTTGTTTGCAGAGAGTCAAACAACTGACCTTTTAGAGAAAACAAAAATTGCTTGAGGCCCTCAAAGTTGTCCTATTGAAACTCCTTCATGCCTTGGATATCCTTCTGCAACTCCTCGAGCTCGACCACATGAACCCGAGCGTTGGTCTCGACGTCCTCAATGCGCGACTACATCTGAATTATATCCTGGCCAATGAGTTTTCTCTCATCCAGAGCGGCTTTGGAAGCTTCAAATGCATTACGAGTGTGCTTCTTAATGTCCAGATGGACCCCTTTGAGATCCCTTATCTCCTTAGCCATTCTCTCAAGATTCATCCTTCTGAGCACTAGGGAAGACCAGGGAACAGAGTAGAGATCGACCGAGAGAATTTCTGTGTTGCAAGTGAGTGTTTCAAATCCCGATACCACCATATGGAGAGTGGTATCGTCTCCCTGAATGAATTCGTGTGAGCGAGGGCCTCTGTACTTCAACATTACTCCGCTTGCTTCCATACGACTACCATACAAAATTCCATAAATGCTATGGGATGTCCAAGGCACGTTTTAATACTCGAGCAGAGGTGAAGGACACTTGTCCATGAACTTTGAGGGGGACTATGCATGCGCACCCACATAAGGAGGATGAGGGTTAAAAACATGGAGACCAAATGCATTGGTTAGGACCTTGGTTAAGAACTATAATCCCTTCATTAAGTATTGCTCCTTGGTTGGCCATGATGTATGCCTCTGCTTTGTTGTGCCTTAGGATATGGTGGAATTGGATCCTAGAGATGTCGCAAATGGAAGAGAAAATTCGCTTCTGTATTCTGTTCAGGGTCTTGTCATGTCCTCTTTGGATATTTATCATTTTCTGAGTAACTATCTTGGAATCTCTGAGAGTGATGAAGCGATCTATGTGAAGCGACTTCATGATGTTGATCCCTTGAAGGAGAGCTGCCCATTCAGCTTGATTATTGGTTATTTTGCCTAATCCCCATGCAAATTGATATACCTTATTTCCTCCAGGGTCATAAATGACCTCTCCTGCACCTTCCACCCCCGAGCTTCTGGTCTCTCCCTTAATAATGGAAAATCTGAAATATTCTTCTTGAACACCCTGATTCGTCTCCAACTTACCATTGCTCGTTTGTTGAATTTCAAACGCAGTTCTCTCCATTCCAAATATATGGGAGATCCTCTCACCGACACTTACTTTGAACATGGGGGGTGGTCTCAACTCATCCACAAAATGGAAAAATGCCTGGACAATTGTTCCATCTGTTCACTTAACATTGTAGGTCGACTTGTCCTCCTAAACTTGGTGCTACACAGCATGAGTACATACTTGTTTTCCATCTTTGCGACCCCCAAAACATTTCTTAATGAGATTCGTTCTTTGCAAAGAACCTTCCTTTGGGGTGGCTCCAATTCTATAGGGCGAAAATGGGCTCTTGTTGTCTGGGACAAACTCTGCAAGCCAAAACTTGTTGGCGGCCTGGGACTCCAAGATATTGAGATAGAGAACAAAATAATGAAAACAAAATTATGGTGGAGATGGATTACTAATCGGAATTCCCTTTGGGACAAAATATGGAAAAGGAATAGGACCCCACATCCCATCTCGGGATCTCATCCATTTGAACAAAATCCCTAAAGGCTCTATCATATGGAATGCAGCTTGGAAAAACAGGCAGATCATCTAAAGCACGCTTTCTGGGAAATCCGAGATGGCTCCATGGCCCTTTTCTGGGATGATTCTTGGAAGCAACTTCGTAAACTCTCTAATCATGATTACCTCACCCCCCTAAGAATGAGCACTCTTACAAAAGGAAAATTTCTTGTATCTCGTTTCTGGGACGCCAACAACAATGACCCTCAATGGCGTCAATGGAGAAACATGGACGTCTGGAAACATACCCTGGACGAGAATCAGTGGCAACGAGTCAATGAAGAGTTGCTACATAGAAAAATCATCAATCAAAGGGGCACCGATATCCTAAGATGGGGTTACGCCAGTAAAGGGGCCTTTAATCTCAAAGAAGCCTATGCCATCCTAGCCAGATGCCACCAAGAGGACTCCAACAAGATATTGAAGAAAATACGGAAACAAAATCTCTAGCCCAAAGTCTCCACATTCTTATGGCTGGTTGTATGAAAACAAATACTCACTTGGGACATAATTATTAAGCGCAACTTTGAGGGACCTTCCTTATGCTACCTATGTAGGGACAATGCATAAATCCTCGATCACCTTCTCAACACCTGCAAGTTAAGCAAGCAGATCTAGGATCTTGGTGCCACGACCTTCCGATAAACATACTATAACAACAACAAAATCATTGACACCCTTACCAATTGGAGAGATCACCTCACCTTTGATATCATTGTCAACATAATCTAGCAACTCTTCCTCTGATTTCTACTTTGGGAAATTTGGAAAGAACGGAATCGAAGAATATTCCATGATTCCAGTCTTTCAACCGAGCAAGTCTGGAAGAAGATTGAGGCACACATTCAATAAACAATCAGCACTTCCCAATGGGAAATGGTTGATTGGGATGGATCCCCTCAATATCAAGCCATTCTCTATGCTTGGAACCTGCAACCTGGACCTATACCAACCAATCAGACCCACAATCCAAGTCATCCTGCAAGCCCAGGAAAATGGTCACCACCTGAATTCGACTTTATTAAACTTAAATTTGATGGTGCAAGCAGGGGTAACCCTGGTCCTGCTAGATATGGTGGGGTCTTCCGTGATCACAAAGGACACATCATGCATCTCTAAACTGGATCAATTGGAAAAGATAGCAACAATGCAGCAAAGTTGTTTGTTATGCTCCAAGGCATTCTCATAGCTCGCCAAGCTCGATTTACCAAACTCATCATGGAAGGGGAATCGAATCTCATGATAGAAATATTGTCCAAACTGCTCACAGGATCTGAAGCCTTCAAAGTCTCTCCAAGCTGGTGATTTGCCACTAAGATTGACCTCCTTGCCATTATCCTTGACGGCTCCATTGTCATTATAGCGCAACATGTCCGAAGAGATGCCAACAAGATCACTGACAAGCTTTCCAACTGGATCATAGATCATCCTCGGGAAAAGTGTAATCAAGCTTGGACTGATCTCGACAATGAAACTCTTAAAGCCAATTGTCAACGCAGCAGCCTCCAATACTTTTCTCCCCACGGCGGGTACACAACGAAGGCTCTTGGCACTCCACGTGACCACACTCCGCAGAAAACAAAGGATACCACCATACGACTTGACACGTGGAATCCACCGGATCGTTCCCATGTCGCTCCTTAAAAGCATGAACTGTTAATGACAAGGCCAGCATCAGTGTTCTGCAAGCCTAAATTGCTTCGTACAAAGATCTTCGGGCATGATTGATCGAGCCATTATGGAAATAATGTTGGAGGGTGGCGGATTTGGTGTTTCGCATGCCCTGCATGAGTTGAATCGTTGGCCAAGAAAGCACAGGCTTAAATCTTGCCCCACTTTTGGAAACATTCCTCACCTTCTCCGCCCTATTTGTGGTATCTTCTGCAACTCTGCCTCATCTCGGATTGAGAGTTTATTTTGGTCTTTCTGTGCGTCTAAGAGAGCCATGGCGTGCATGAAAGTCACTACTCACAAGACCACAAATGGGTCACGGCGTACCCATATGCCATGAGCACTGAGAGAGTTAGGAAAAGTCCAGGGCTTCTTTGAAAACGACATTCCTAACTGTGCTCGCGCGTGGACCTTACGCTTGGGAAATCACCTGAAAAAGAAGAAGAACCATCCCAATGCCAGAGCTCTTTCCGTAGAACTTGGAGGGATTGTGGACAACTTCGGCTCAGCAAGAACTAGGGAGACCAAGCATACAAAGACTCTCAATGTTCTCTGGACTACCAAGGCCCTGCTCTCTCTGGCCATGGAGGACTGTAGCTAGGGGTTACTTGACTCAGAGCACGGTTCCCTGTCGTTAAAGGACTAGGTCTCGAAGCTGAATGCCACTCTTTGTACCGTGTTCCAATTCCACGGGGAGGAAATGGGTCGGGTCAATGCAAAGATTGATGCTCTTGCTCACGCCATCACAGGGAAAACTTTCACCCGGTTGCCGGATTCACAGGCATAGGACACTCAACTGGTCTATCAGTGTTGCCTCGACATAGATGGAAACAAGGCGGCTCGGGTAACACCAGGTGTCAGCCCTTCCTTTTCTTTTCAGTCCAATGATGAACAACCCTTGGGATGATTTTAACTGTTTTTAGTATGGTTTCTTTTTTGAATGTTTATGCTCATAACCCTCGGCCTGTGGGGGAATCTTCTCATTCTCATACTGCTCAGACTCTTCCTAGGATTAGCACAGTGCTCTCTTTTCCCAGTTTTTGGTTCCACATGTCAGACTTGATACTCTGGATATCTGGTTTTTGGACAGCTTGGTCATGTACCATCTTTCTCTTTTGATTTAATAGAATTCGAATCTTACAAAAAAAAGAAAAGATAATGCATGTATTAATAGAGTTGTGTAATATTTAAAGTAAAATATTTTATTCAATGTTTTTGTTTGTTTTCTTTTCAATTAAAAAAAAGTAAAAATGGTCTCACACTAAAAATATTTTAATTAAACTTTTTAATTTTTTATATTTACACATCTTCAAAATCAATTTTGGTTGATTCTCGAGGAGATAGATTTCTTAAACATTGATTTGGTAAATGAATTCCTTACCAGAGCACTAGTTTAATAATAAGAATAACATTAAGTTTTTAATAATAATAACATTAAGGGGTCCATGAAAGTTGTAAGGACTACTCCCTTTATTTGTTTGTTGACACTCGAAAATAAAACAATCCTTTGAAAGCGATATTATAAGGCATTTTCAAAGGATTGTTTTATTTTTGAAAGTGACATTATAACGCGTTTGATTAGATAGAAGCATCGCAGACTATGCACACATAAAAAAGGCCTAGGGTTGTCGACATTGGCGGTGCGATGGTAGCCTGGGAGTTGCAGGAAGCGGTGGACGCTCACAAAATCTGGGGGGCGATACAGATGCATAACCTTTTGGTCGGGTGATTGTCGGTAAACCCATTTCTTTTTATTTGTTGGTTTTATCGCATTCGGAGTCTTCGTTTGGAACCCTGAGGTGGGGGTTTTGGGTGTGCTTTGCTGTTGGCTTTGTGGCGCTCTTCCTGGTTGTGGTTTTGTCTGGAACCTTGAGGTGGGGCTTCTGTTGTTTTGCCTCCCGGTCTCACTCATGGGCGTTTATTTATTCGCTTTGACTATCTGGCGTTTTTGGGCGACCTGAGTTTTTGGGTTCCCCGGTTATTTGAGCCATCATTATCATGGGTCCGGTTATTTGAGCTATCATTATCAAGGGTCCAACGTTTTGGGTCTGTGGTTGCATGTTGGTTTTTGGGACCGGCCACGCTTTTACGGCTTTGAATCTCTGGGGTATCTTCTCATACCTGCTTTTCGGCTTGGGTTCTACTGGTTTTGGGTCCGGCCATCATTTTGTGGTTTCATCTTCGCTGCCGACAAGGGTTTGGAGTTTTGGGTTTCTGGTTTTAGGACCGGCCACAACTTTTCGGCTACGAATCTCCGGGGTATCATCTCATACCGGTTTCCCGTTTGGGTTCTGTTGGATTTGGGCCCAGCCATCATTTGTGTTTTCATCACCTCTGCCGGTTTGCCGTGGTTTTGCTGGGGTTTTGGGTCCGGCCAAGTTTTATCGGACTACCGTGCCGGTCGTTGCCGGGGTTGACCTGGCCGTGAGTGTCAGCGGTTTTTTGAAGCTTCTGGGCATCATTGTCCCACAGGGTTTGTGAATCTGGCCTATTCAAACTCCAGTTTCTGCCCACATATCTGGGGGCTCGGTTCTATTGGTCTGTGTGGCACGGGACTCCGTTTCTTTTGGCAGCTGTTTTGGGGTTTGGCGTGATCTGTATACATCTGTCAGATGGGGGAGCAGGTGGCGCCGTCTCACGACTTGGTTGATAACCCCATGACTGTTTCAGACTACCGGATTGAAGAAGCGGGTTTATTTAAACCTGACTCATACTTTCAGGATATGTTACTTGGAAAACGCCCACAGGCCTCAGGAAGCCGTCAACGGGCACCACGTGCCAAACACTTGGCAAAAAAAGGCCACCTGCCTTTGCTGGGGATTCCTGGGGTGTCGTCGGGATCTGACCCTTCGGTTGATAGCGCTCGGGCTTTCTCGTCCCGTGTGCAGGAGAAGAAGCAGTGCCATGTCTCTTGTGCCGCTCATCGTCTTAGTGAGAAGTTATGTTGCCGTTCGGGGGAAGCTTGGCTTACTATGGGCCGGGATCTGGGTTTAGAGGAACTTGTTGATTTCAATGTGACTGTGCTGGTGGGGAAATTTTCCTATTATGCAATGGATCGAAAGGACATTGTGGGATGGGTGATGGAGAAATGGAAACCCATTGTGGGTTACACGCCACAGGTTTTTGCTTTGGCTCGGGGGAGGTACGGTTTCAAGTTTGAACAGGAGATTCATAGTATGACTATCTTAAACCGTTTGTGGCTCCATGGTGCTGACAGCCTCATGCTTCAGAAGTGGCATACAGATTTTAATCCGGATTCGGTTGCTGTTCGTCTTCGACATTTATGGGTGCTCATCTCGGGCTTGCTGCTTGCCCTTTGGAACTGTGGGGCGTTTGAAGCTATTGGAAATAGCCTCGGTCGTTTTCTTCATGTGGAAGATGATCACCTCACGGGGTTTGACCGGCGTATGGGGAGGCTCTTGGTGGAGGTCGACATCTCTTTGGGTCTTATTGATGTCCTTCATATCAACTGGTGGGGTCGGCGCCTGGACCTAGTTATTGACTACTAGGGCATTCCATTTCATTGTTCAAATTGCAAGCAAGTGGGTCATCTCTGGAGGCAATGCACCCAACGCTTCTCTTCTAGCCGACCGGTGGGAGCAGACCCGTTCTGGTCTTCGGACGATGGCAGCGACAAGGATGTGGATACTTCCGGTGGTCTTGACGGCTTCTCCAACAGGGTGTCTTATCAGGATAATGCTGCTGCGGGACTGTTGGGTATGTTGGAATCCAATGACCCTTCTCTTTTTCATTCTTTGAATGAGTTGGATATACAATTCATAAATGCATTGGAGCTTAATAATGGAAATAATGGAAACTATCTCAGTCGTGTGTATCCAAAGCCGTCAAACTCCTCTGATCTTGAGAGTGAACCTATTGTCTCGTCTGACGATGCATCCCCGTCTGCCGAAATACCACTCCTTGTTCCCGTCATCTCCCCTAGTACCTCATTAGTCATCCCTATTTCGCCAGTTACATCGGATGATAAACATAGCCCTACTGTCATACTTTCCTTGGATTATGAGGCACTTCGACCGGAAACTGAAACTGTTGGGGATGGTACGTTGCATGAAAAGGATATGAACCCCCCGTCTGTCCACATTCCTTTACAACCTTCACCACCCCATGATTCGGTGACCCTGGATCGTGTTCTACTCATTCCTTCCTATTCTGAGATGGTCAAAAAGACTCTCCTCCCGGTCTATTTACAAAATCGGGTGTTGGAGGCCGATGGTCCTAGCGATACCATTGAGGCCGGGAGCTCGGACCCTGCGGCACTGGCCCAGTGTATCAACAATCCTTCTTTGGCTGACACAGTGGACACACTGGGTGATCACTGCATTGTAAAGGGGGCTCGTCAGGGCGGACTGGCTACTGACTTCTCTCCATTAAAAACAAGGAGTGCTAGGAAGAATAAAAATAAAATGGTCGAAACCCTGGGGGTTATTGACAAAAGCAACCCGATTACTCCCATATCTCCTGATACCAGGGCTCTTAGAGGAATCAAAGCCCTTGCCCAGGGTCGATAATGATTTTTATCTGTTTAAACATCAGGGGTGTGGGGGGTATGCCCAAGCAACTGGCCCTCAAAAGAGTCCTACAAATTGTAAATCCTGATCTGGTTCTCCTTCAAGAAACGATGGTAAGTGGTGAGAAGGCTCGTTCTTTTTTCAACAAAATAAAGTCGGGTTGGTGTATGGCATCTACTGATGCGGTTGGCCTATCTGGCAGCTTACTGGCTGCATGGAACCCGGGGGTACTTAAGCTAATTCCGTATAATATTTCACTGGGCATATTGCTGTCTGGAAACTACAGAGGCTCGAAAAAAGATATAAATATTGTAAACTGCTATGGCCCTTACTGCAACAGGGAAGCTTTTTGGAATTTGGCATGTTCGGAACATTTATTAGCACTGGAAAATTTGATACTTGCAGGTGACTTAAATTTTTCTTAGGGGGCTGAGGAAATCTAGGGACAAGCGGCCAGAAGAGATCCTCTTGGGTCTTATTTCAGGAATCTTTTCGCCACTTTCTCCCTGATTGATGTGGAACCGAGACCTTTGGCCCCCACATGGACAAATGGTCGTCGGGATGAGAATCTGATATCCAAACGCATTGATCGTTACTTGATTTCTGAGTCACTCTTAAGCTCTTTTAAAACATACAGGACATGGATTCAGCAGTCCCATATCAGTGATCATTCCCCCATTATATTACAATTTGAATCTGAAGCAAAATACCATGTATATCCTTTCAAATTCAACTCTGTATGGTTAAACGACCCGGAGTATGATGTGGGTGTACGTTCTCACTGGGCAAATATTGATGTCTCGGGGGAGCGGTCGGCAATGGACAAACTGGCTGCTAAATTATGCTCCTTAAAAGACTTTACTATTAGATGGGAGCGATCCAAAAAAGCTGAGCTGTCTACTGAACTAAATGCGCTTGAATTGGAAATTGCGGTTCTCAGGGATCAATCTTTGAGGGGGGGGATTTCTCAATCTGGACGTGACCGGCTTGCTTGTATGGAGGAAAGGAAACTTAAAATCCTCATCATTCAGGAAGAATCCTGGCATTTAAAGAGCCGGGCTATTTGGCTAAAAGCTGGTGACTTAAATACTAAGTTCTTTCATCGGTATGCTGATTCCCGTAGGATTCAAAATAACATTTGGGATTTAAATGATCATGATGGGAGGAGGATTCGTGGGGATGAGGTTTTGATGCATGAGGAATCGCGACATTTTCTTGAGTACTTTACTGATCCTTTAAGTACTTCTCTACCTGAACAGTTTAAGCTTATTAAAGAATACCCTCGGATGTTCAATGAAGGGGAGGGGGACAAAATTTTTGAGGTTGTTTCTATCACTGAGGTTCAGGATACCCTGCGGGGTTTTGCTAAGGATAAATCTCCTGGTCCGGATGGCTGGACGGTAGAACTGTTTACTCATTTTTGTGATATTATGGGAGACGACCTCAGGGATGCTGTGGACGAATCTCGGTCTTTGGGGCTGGTATCCGGGGCGCTGAATTCTACATATCTGGCACTAATACCAAAATCCTCACATCCTGAGAGTTTTAGTGACTTCCGGCCTATTGCCTTGTGCAACTTAGTATACAAGATCATATCAAAGATAATTGCACAGCGTATCAAACCGATCCTATCCAAGTACATCTCTATGGAACAGTATGATTTTCTGGATGGGCGGTAGATTCACGATGCAGTTGGCGTGGCACAGGAGGTTTTCCACAGCATTAATCAAAAGAAGTTGGATGTACTTATTCTCCAACTTGATTTGGTGAAAGCCTATGACCGGGTAAATTGGACCTTTCTCAAACTGATTCTCATCCAAATTGGCCTACCTTGGAAGGTTATGAAGTGGATCATGGCCTGTGTTACCTCTGTCAACTTTTCTGTTCTTATTAATGGTCATCCGACTGATTACTTCAAGGCTTCCAGGGGCCTTCGTCAGGGATGCCCTCTTTCCCCACTTCTGTTTCTGCTAGTCATTGAAGGACTGAGCCTCTCCATTCACAAATCAAAGGCGGATGGCTCTATTGTGGGTATCATGGTCTCGGCTGGTGTACCGGTTACTCACACTCTTTTTGTAGATGATGTGATGCTTTTTGGTTTGGGGACTCTGGCTGAATGGTTACAGTATAAGAAATTACTTGATTTCTTTTGTTTCGTAATGGCTATGCTCATTAATATGGTAAAATCTTTCTTCCTGAAGCACTCTTTAGAGGTGAATGTGGAACGCAGGATCAAGGACTTTTTCCCTTTGGATTTCAAGGAATTATCCGAGGGCTCAAAGTACCTCGGATATTTTGTCAAACTTGCAAAATACAGGATCAATGACTGGATATGGCTTGTAAAACGTTTTGATGTACGCATTGGACATTGGTGCATGAGATATCTGTCTCTGGGAGGCCGGCTCACATTGGCAAAGGCAATTCTTCAGAACCTGGGAGTTTACTGGTTCTCCCTCTACAAAATTCCTGCGTCCATATTACACATTATCCGTGGGAAATTTTTCCGCTTTATATGGTCTGGGGGGGGGAGAAGAATAAGTTTCACTTAATAAAATGGAAAACCATGGCCCAACCATACATTCTGGGGGGCTGGAATGTTAAGAATTTGGAGATATTTGTGTCGGCTCTTCATGCAAAGAGTTTGTGGCGTGCTTTATTCAACAACTCCTTGTGGGGTTGTATTATCCGGGCCAAATATCTTAAAAACGTTCCTGTTGCGTCCTGGTTCTAGATTAGTAGACATATTGTCATTGGGTCATCCAATATATGGCGTGGGCTCATGGGTTCGTTTTCTGTGGTTGCAAAATGGCTCACCTGGAAGCCGGGAAATGGTCAGGACATAAGACTTGGTGTGGATCCTGTTTTGGGGGGCTCCCCTACATATCATTTGCCCCCTGAACTCCTTGCACATCTTTGGGCCAGGGGGCTTTTTTATCTTGCACATGCGGCTTCACAAAATGGCAGGGGTTGGATCACTGCTCGTCAACTTGGTATTGTGGGCGGTATGGGTAAGGAATGGACGGATTACACTATGTATCTCAGTCAAGCATACATCCGCCTTTGTGATTCCCCGGATAGGCTGGTTTGGTCCTGGGATACTGCTTGTGGCGTTGTCACCTCCAAGCTTGCTTATGACTCTTTATTTGCTGATTGTCGTCCGGGAATGGTTTGGTGGCATTCTACGATTTGGAAGCTGTCCCTCCCCCCGTGGATTTGTTGTTTTGTTTGGCTGGCTTTGGGTAATAATATACTTACTTGGGATAACCTGTGCAGACGTGGTTTCTGTGGTCCTGGGCGATGTCCCTTATGCTGCACTCATCTGGAATCGGTTGATCATCTTTTCTCTTCGTGCATGGTCTTACAAGAGCTTTGGTTCCTTATTACTAGGGCACTTGGTTTACCTCCTGCCTGGCTCCCGTCCACTTTGAATGATTCTTTTGGTAAGTGGTTCTGCGATCCTCTTGCTCGACAGTGGTTGGAACTCCCATGTTTTATGCTGTGGGAATTATGGAAGGCCAGGAACCGTTGTGTGTTCGAGGGTATTTTTCCTAATTTGGTTTGGTTATGCGGCCGGATTATTGCCTGTTTCAATGAGTTCAGTTCCATTGCTAATCCTGTGGGTGGCAGGGTTGTTTCTTCTGCAAGGCATCCTGGATACCGGAATGCTCCTCCTATTCTGGTGTATCCCTGCGGTTTTTTTGATGGGGCTGCGTCCGGGGGGAGGGGTGTTAGTGGGGCAGGTGTGGTGCTACATCTAAATAACTTGGTCTCCTTTCGCATTCATTTGAATTTGGGTTTTGGAACGAATACTCGCAGCGAACTCTGTGCACTCTGGCTCCTCTTATATTTTTCTCAACTCAAGCGGGTCTCGTCGCTCGTTGTCATGGGTGACTCATCCTCTATCATTTCTTGGGCACTGGGCTTGTCGCCCCTCAATGTGCTACTCCTCACACATTGGCTGGATGCTGTCAGATGCTTCATCAGTGGGTTTCAGCATATTCACTTTGCTCATGTTTATCGCGAGATAAACATGGAGGCTGACATTCTATCCAAGCGGGCTTTGGATTCACCGACTGGTATTATCATGTGGGATGAATGGCATGAGGACTCTCTTTTTTCCCAGGGCTCGTTAGACTTGTTTTGGTGATGATCGTTTTCTGTTTGCAGCACTTATGCTTTATATATTCTCATATGATGTTATGTGACTTTATTCCTTGCAGGTTCTTAGGTTTTTCTCCAACTACTTGTTGGGTTTTTGATCCGGTTGGATTATTCGGCTCTATATATTTTGCTTATTGTCACTCATGCTATATTGACATTTGTGTCGAGGCCTTGGGCTGTTTTGGACTTATATATTTGTATTATGTTATTAGGTCTGTTAGTATTGGCTCACTGATATTTTGATACATGGGGATGATTTTGGTTATATCTGCTGTTTTTTAGGGATATATTGTTGTTTTTTTAGACATCCAATATGTTGATGGATGGGTCTTGGCTTTGGCTTGAGTAGTGATGATGTCCTTGGGAGCTTGGGCCATGATATGGCTCACACTCCTTTGATGTTTCTGATGTCAAAATGTACTGGTCCTATTTACTATTTCAAGGTATTAATAGTAAGCTATATTTTCTTATGAAAAAAAGGCGTTGCTTCCATTCCATTTCTTAGGTATATAAGAAGAAGAATATTATTGTTAGAAATCATTTTCATCACCAAAAGCTTTAACGTGTGTTTGTTGGCCCTTGCAATGGGTCGGTGACGCTACACACACACGCATTTATAACAGCGATGTGAACACTACTTACTGCTTGCCCTTGAAAAATAAAGCCAATTTTTGTTGACAAACGGTGTACTTTTTAAAGTCTGGATCCGTCCAATATTTCTGCATCGTCATTTTCGTCATTTCATAAATTTGGATGATTTATTAAATGACTTTTGCCTCTCAAATACATATCGGTCACATCTACCATGACTTCGGTGTAAATTTGATCTGCAACGAGTTGCCCATCAATACTTTTCATATCTCCACATTATGATTTCTAATTTCTAGAAACCATCATGTGATGTTGTTAGTCACTCGCATGGTCACAGCGACGTACCCTGAATTCTTTATGGATCACTTCAAACCTTTATATTATTTTGTATTTATTAAATTGGTTATTATATTTTTTTTTATATAAATTTGTTTGTCTGTGTTATTATAGCTTAGTTTGAGCGTGTATAAAAATGTGTTTCTACCTTAAATACCATAATTTTTATAAACATTATAATTTTATATTTCCAAAAAAAAACCATTCACTAATTTTTATATCTATTTTCATTCCTCTACATATTTTGATGTATTTTTCCTTTTTATATATATTTTCTTCCCAATATGTGAATCAAAACAACTAACCAATTAAATTTAGAATTAATTAAATTAAATTTATATAATAAGAAATAATATAAGACAATCAACGAGAGCTCGCGATGAAGACGTCCGGCGATTCTATGCGGCTAGGGCTTAAACCCTAGCCGCCTCACTGGTTTTTGTTTGCAGGGAACGGTCTGTTCAGGGACGCGCCGCTCGTCTCCTTTGCTTGCAGGGCCAAGGACGAAGTGCCTGCATTTTTGTTGCTCGCACTGCTGCGTTCTTCATTGCTAGTGGGCGCCGCCTTCCAAGATGGCCCCAGACCGGTTTGCAGAGATGGAAAAAGACTCTTTGGAAGCTTTCACAGCATTAGTCCGTTCGGCAGGACCTAAAGCCAAGCCTTCTCTCTCGTCTAAGTTTGTTAAGAAGATGGAGGAGATCCCTTCTCTGGAGCTATCTCCAGAAGAGCCATGCAATCTTGCCCTCCTTCTAGCAGAAAAAGCCCTCATCGGAAAGTTCACGGGGTTATGGCCTAGCCCCAAATCGGTAGAGGCTTGGATGGAAGAACGTTGGAAATCGCTGATACATGGAAACGTTTCTCTATGTGCAGTAGGCAGGGGATTTTTTGTTTTCAGCTTCTCTAGCAAAGTGGATCGAGATCTAGTTTTCAGATCTAGCCCCTATTTCATGGGGCCGAGGGTGCTGTTCTTAGCCCCTTGGACTCTTGATTTTAATCCCGGAGATGAGATCACTGCAGCCCCGGTTTGGGTTAGGCTGCCTCATCTCCCCCTGCATCTATGGGGGAAAAGTTCTCTGGAGGACATTGGAAATAAGCTTGGGCGTTTCCTGGACAGTGTGGAGCCGAAAGGGGATCAATTTACCTGTGCTCATGTTTGTGTTGAGGTTAACCTCGAGAAAGGACTCCCGGAAGCCATTCAGCTCTCCCTGGGGGAATGGCGCCATATCCAAGAGCTGGACTACGAGCAGATTCCTTTTAAGTGCCTTCGGTGCCATACTTATGGTCACTTCACAAAATGCTGCCCCAAAGCCTCAGAAGTAGCAGAACCAGCTAAAGGAGATGATTTTCAGCCAGTAACTAACCGGCGAAGGCAGCCAAGGCAAAAGAAATCACTAGCCCAGGTTCCGAAGGTCACTCCTTCAGCGGAGGCAACTCTTGAAATTAAAAACAGCTTCGAAGCACTGCAAGAAGAAGAAGCCCTAGACCCTGAAGCAACAACAGTTTTGGAAGACCCTCAGGTAGACGAAAGACTTCCGGATCCTGCCCTACCTGGCTCAGTAGATGTGAAGGAAGCCAGGGCTTCAGATCCTAAACCCCCTGCCCCTGCAGGTCCGGCTGTTTCAGTCCCCTCCAGCGGCTCTGTGGGAACTATTGAACCTGAAGACAATTCAGTCCCGTCTCCACCCCTTACCAGAGGGCGAAGGACCAACAAGGCACGTAGAGAAAAGGAGACGGCATCCAACATCTCTTTTGGATCTCAGAAAAAGCTAGATCCCTACTTTAAGGGGCAAATTTCATCCCCCTGATTCTAAATGCTTTGCTTTTGTCTTCTACTTTGCTCACAGTTTGTGAGAATTTACCCTTGTAAGCTCCTTTTGTCATTATCTCGAATTAGCTCAAGAAACAGATGGGATTTGTCTCCCAAGACTTTAACAAGAAGGTTGGCAGCACTGTTAGAGGTCACCAACCTTCTTCAGATTTGTAACTTTTTGGTTCTGGCTTGCCAGAGCGCAGATTAATGCAACCTAACCGTTCTTGTCAAAAAAAAAAGAAATAATATCTATGATATAAGAACAATAAGCTAATTGACATGTTACCACTTAACTTGTTGCTTATCCGTTTTTATCAACCACAAGTTAATAGTGGTAACATTAATTTAAAGTTTTTAAAACAACCTAGAAAATAAAATGATAATGAAATATTAAAACTAAAAGTGTTCATTTTTAAAATAAAAATAAAAATTTAATAATTTAAAAAAAAATCAACTTTCAATTAAAAAACGTGATTGAATGGTAATAATAAATGGAAATTAGTATATATGTAAGTTCTCAATATTTTATTTTTTAAGTTAGGTAGCATTTCATTATTTCATTATTAATGTTAAAAAAGAGGTTACATCATAAAAGACTAGGAATGCTACTTATGAGTTTAAAAATAAAAACATCAAGGATCGACCTATCATATTTGACAATATATTTTTTTTGTTGACAAATAGATACTAATTATTAACCCAAAAAGAATGGTTATGTAGATCCACTACCAAGGACATATTGATGTATATCAAGATGGCATGCAAACAATAGTCACAATTTTCTATCATTCTACATTCATAGTGCAAAACAAATAGAAGATGCACACAAAGATTTTTTAAACAAAATTAAACCCCCCCCCCCAAAAAAAATTTCTTTGATTTATATGTTTTAAAATACTAATTTCATAAATTTATATGCTCAAGTACCTCTATTAAGTGCCTCAATGGGATCTAATCCATTGCTAACAAATCATAAATTAAGGATTATTTCCTTCTAATACTAAATAGGGGTGTGCTTGTTTGTCTTAATCTTGGCCAAGCTTATAAGTGGTTTTCGAAAAGGAACAAACAAAAGAGAGCACAATTTATTTACCTTCTTTCTTTATGCTTGAACTATTACTGTAGAGTTCTCCTTCATTCTTTAATTCTTCCCCTCTTCTTTATTTCTTTCTCTTCTTATTCTATTATTTGTTTCCATGTTCTCTTCAAAATCTGTAATGGAACAACAACACTATTCTACCCAACAGTGTCTAACAATGATAGTGCTACCCAACCACCCATGGGAAATGTCTCCTCCTCTTGTTATTTTTTATTCTTGTTTATTCTCCTCTATTGCATCTTCAAGAGAAACTCTCTTCTATGAGAGGGATGCTACCTCTCTCCCTAGCTTTGCAATTCTACCTAGCAGCTCATTCGAATTGACATCTCCTCTCCATTGTCCATTCTTTTATTTTTTATTACTTCTCCTCTATTTGTATTCTCTTCCTTTCCATTCCTCCTCCTCTTCATCCCCTTGCTAATCTATTTTTTTCATCTCATCCTTATTTTTTCAAAAAACAAAGTGTGAATTCCTTTTCTTTATGAGAGAGATCTCACCCTTCTGTCCAAAACTTTTGTATAATATTAAGAGACCCCTCATAATTCCCAATGATATTCCATAAATAATGAATGCTCAAACTATTAGTAAAGGCCATGTGGTGTCCAAGTTCAAACCTTCCACCAAACAAATTAAAGGCTATAAGGATCAACCCAAGCACATTCACATGGGCTTTGACCTCGAGCCCCATCAACAATTAAATGAAATGAATGTAAAGGCATGGGGAAATAACACATTGTTGGATGAGATATGGAGGATGAAATCACCCAAAAATCCTCACACAAAGCATTGAGAAATAGACCCAAAGGTTTCCAAAAGTGCATGGAGGATTAATGATCATCAAATAGGAATGAGATTAGGCAGCTCAAACTTCATGGGTGGCTCAACCCCCTTTATCCATAATTTTCAAATAATGGGAATCAATAAGCAAGCGTTGGTTGAATGCCTCTCCACCATATTTTCTACATAAAAAGAAAAGTGAACTACTTCTCACAAGACTCGTAGAACAATCACATGAGTGCTAAGTGATTCGTTATAGATCTAATTCCCTTAATGTACTTGCCATTTTGACATGCACATAGGAAAATCAATGCCTCTTTTTCTTCTTCCTTTGTCTCTGCACCTTGAACCACTCATGGTTCTAAACTTTGCTTCTAGAGATTTTCCCATCGATCATTAATATTTTCTTCATTGCAATAAAAAATTTCATGGAGCATATGCCTCCATATCCAAGTCAACACAACTATGTTTTCTTCTTATCTGTCCACTCATTTATGGGATACTAACATAGTAAGCATGACTTATAAGCTCTAATGTCTCCTTCCTTCTTGTTTAAGTGTCACTTTTGTAAATCCTTCAATCATATTCCAAGTTGTTCTTAAAGGGATATGTTAGGATATTTAGACACTTGGGAGTTAGTTAAGATCAACTTGTTCTAATATATCCATTAGGTAAAGTGTGTTTCTTTAGTATGCATTCATATATATGTAGTCTGATGGTCATGATATGTTTTTGACATAGAGTGATCTGATGGTTCAACTTCTCCTCAATCTTAACAACCATTGATCTACGGATTAACACTTGATTGGTTCATGATCTTTATTTAAAGAGCATATAGGCTAATTTGCTAGTTGATCAATTATGAGAAGCTCATTTGTAATATTCTTTTATTTACATAATAATATTTCCTCAAGCAACTATTTGGTTGGGGTCGTGGAGTGTTTCCCTCTTGAGGGTTTAAACCACATAAAAACATTAGTGTGTTGATCTGTGATATGTTTGTGTGACCGGTTGCTCAAGGTGTTCTATATTTTTTACGTATATTGTGATAATCGAACATGGTATCAGAGCTCTCATGAAGTTCCACTTCTATTGGTGATCTACATCTTGAACCAGTGTTGGTGAGGCCATGAATGATTTTCTAGTTCTAATATTTCAGTGCATTTCTAGGATGTGAGAGGTGTTCCATTACTTCAGAGCATTGTTTCTAGTTTGAATCACTTTTTGTTTCACTGAAAAAGGATTATTGTTTCCCGAGATATGGTTAGTTTACCAGATCTAGAGGTATAAGGTTTACAGGTACACGCATTTTTAAAAAAAAAATCTCATATTCTTTCATATTTCTGCTCAATTTTTGTTTTATTTCTAATTTGATACCTTTTCAATATGTGTATTCTCTTTTACATGTGCTATGTGCGAACTTGAAAAATCAAAAACATAGTGGAAAGGGTTTCCTTTGTTGTGTATGCTCTTTGTCGTGCACTGTGTGCGAACTCAGTAAACCAAAAACAATGAGAAACTTGCACTTCTGGGAAGGCTAAGCAAAGACTAACCCCAAATCCAAACATTTTAGTTTCAAAATTTTAGTTTTTTTTGGGTGGTTGTTTAAAGTGTCTTGCAGGAAAAAAGGAACATTTTTTTGAGTAGGCACACTCTCCTAACAACTACAACACCCCCATTCTCCGTCATAATATTGTTAAATCTTTCGCTTAGTTCACTTGGTTAGAAGTTACTTTAAAAAGTAAGAGGTCTTGGGTTCAAGTCCTTCTTTTTGTTACTTTTTGCAAAAGTTCATGTAACTTTTACAAAAGTAACCATATTGTAAAAGTTCATGTAACTTTAAGTTATAAAATAACCATATTGTTAAAAGTTCTCCCCGCTTGTTTTATAAAAGTGGTTCACTTCTTTTGAAGCAACTTATTTGTAAAAGTGAGCTTATAGGAAAAGTTAGTCAATGGGGATTATTTACTATTTTTTTTTTCTCTACCACACAGATCAATCTTTTCCTACCACGGGGCCCCTTGGTTCCATTTTATGTCCTTCTTAAAAAGGGCATAACTTCCTCATCTGGAGTCTGTTTTAGTGACATTTTTTTAAACTACCTATTTTTCAATGTATTTGCATCCAAACCATTATTTTATGTTTTGGAATCCTATATATTCCATTATGGCCTCCCCATGTGATATTTTTCTTACCAGCTCCAACTACTTCTCATGGAAATCCCGTATGGAGGATGTCCTACAGAGTAGGGGACTTTACTGGATTACCTCGGGGTACAAAACTGAACATGATGATGATGATAATAAAATCAAATGGGCCAATTAATAAGAACTCACATTTCTAATGACTTGAGATTCCACCTTTAAGGAATTGATGATCCTGAAACAGCTTGGGAAAAGTTGGGAACTATTTTTGGTAAACACAATGAAATTCAAGGTCATTAGCTTGAAAATGAGTTGATTACCTTAAATTCAGGTGATCTCTCTTGCATACAAGACTATTTGTCTAAGCACAATAGCCATAGACTCTTACTTGATGAATGCGGCACAAAAAGGACAAACAAGCAATGCATTTTTTATATTATTTCCAAGCTTGGACTTGTGTATTTTGTTTTTGTATCTACCATTTACTCCATGAAAGAATATTTGGGTTTGACTCACTATAAAAATCCCACCCTTGAATCTTTTTGTGATTACTTGATTATATAGCAAGATAAGCTCATACATCTTGGAGTAATTAGCAATGTTGATACATATAGAAAACCTTAATGGCACAATAGAAAGAGAAGTCCATGAATCCTAAGAAGAAACATCCTTGCAATAATAAGAAAAACAAGGGTCTCAAACCCTCTCAGCCAGCTCATCCTTCCAAAAAGGACAAAGGAACCAAATCAAAAGGTAAGAAGATTAAGAGTCATTGTAACTTTTGTGGGAAAGACAATCACGATGAATCTAAATGTTTTAAGAAGATGATAGCCTTGGAATAAACAATGAAGAAGAACACTATCCACCTTGAATCATCTCCAGAATATACATCTCAAGGACATGCACTTTGTGCTTCTGGTTTTTCTTTCAATGCATCTTCTTCTTCTTCTTCTTCAAATGAGTGGCTCATTGATTTGGATAATCTTATAATATGGCTAAGGGAAAAGCCATATTTTCTACTATGAATGAATGTAACACCAAACAAATAATTGTTGGTGATGATAGATCTTTTAGTGTTGTAGCATCTGGAACAGTTCAAGTAGATGATGGTCAGTTTAATGATGTACTGTGTGTTCCAAGAATTTACTGCAATTTGTTGTTAGTCTATCAAATGACTCATTCTAGTGAAGGTAAAACTGTAACGTTTACACCTCACCAAGTTGTAATCCAGGATTTCAAAGATCCTTATCATGTCCTAGCCATTGGAATTTTTGATGATATTACTAGGTTGTACAAATTTAATGTTAAGAACCCATGTCTTTACTTTGTTAGTATATTGTTGTTGGACGCATATGCTTTGTAAGTTGTCCCGTAGTATTTGTTGATCAATAGTTTGTGTTATTGTTGTTGGCGCATATGATTTATAAGTCGCCCGTAGTATTGTTGATCCATAGTTTGTAGTGGCCCATGGTTTTGACCCATAGTATTGGCGCCTAGACATAGTATATAAGTGTGTGTTGAGACCTATGAAGGCACCGTGAAGTTATTTGTATTGAGCTTGCTCATAGGAGGTTTCCCCCTCAAAGTGGCATGTGATCAATATAAAAGTGATTCTGAGTTCTGTCATTTCTGCTATTTCACATATTCTTATTAATTAATTGTTGCAGGTGCTTCACATCTAGTATGAGAGCACTTTCTTGGGCTCGTTGGGTGAAATTTCTGCCAATTTTTTTTTCGCATCTGTTGCAGGTTTGGATTTGGGAATAATCCCTATCCGCTTAACTGTGGGAAGTACTTGGGCATAATCCCTAAAACTCATTGTGAGGAGTACCACAGGAACCCCGAAGTAGTTGGCCCATTGAGAGGACCTGCCAGTGAAAAGGGCAGCGACCCCTACCTGATTGACTAGTTCCCACTTGTGAGGTAAACCAAGAGTTGTCGTTTGTGGCAAAGCGGTTATCAGTTTTACCTGAGCCGTGGAGTGAGGGGTACTGCCCTAATATGCAAGCCGTCAGACAGCATTGGTGGCCTAGTGAAACCCCTGAACTGTTAGGAAGCCGCACATACCTGGGGACCATATCTATTTTCAGCTGAACTGTTGTCAATCACTGCTGCGCCGTTTCAGATCCCGCCATTCAGATCCATTCTGAAAGCCATTCCAGATCCAGCCGTTTTCAATCCATTCGGCGCCGTTTCAGATCCCTCTATTTCTGCTCACTTCTGGGCTGTTGCAGATTTATCTGTTTCAGAGCCCTTCGGAGCCGTAGCCGTAGCCGCTCCAGTCTGGAAAAAAAAATATTCAGTTTTTTCTCCATATCTCCCTTGTTTTCACTCTATTTCCCTTGAAATTTTCGGGGAACCCCTCCAGTCTGGTAAAAAAAAAAAAAAAAAACAGTTTTTTCTCCATATCTCCCTTGTTTTCACTCTGTTTCCCTTGAAATTTTCGGGGAACCCCTCCAGTCTGGTAAAAAAAAAAAAAATATCAGTTTTTTCTCCATATCTCCCTTGTTTTCACTATGTTTCCCTTGAAATTTTTGGGGAACCCCTGTCATCCCATTTTGCATATTTCATTCCTGAGAACCCTATCCCCAATTCTCCTTCCCAAAGCCTGAAATCCCACATTTGTCTATTTTTAGGGTTTTCCATAACTTTCTCAGATTTCACCCAATCACCTTCAAATTTTACCACAGAGTTCCTTTCTAAATTTTGCTTCTTTGTCCCCCTCTACCAAATTTTTCCATTCTTTCACCCTGCTTCTGAAATCCTCATTTTTTGCTTCCCTGTCTATTCGACAGTGTCCAAAACCTAGTCAAACCCCAATTACTCTTCAGATTTTTTCCCAAGTCCAGATTTTCCTTTACTGAAGCAGTTTTTGTTTTTGTTTTCCTACCCAGTCAACCAACAAAAAAAAAAAACTCCTGGTTATGGTTGTCACCCGTGCAGGAGCAAAAACCATGGAAGAAGCACTTGCAACCATCCAAGCCAAACTCCAGGATCTGGATGAAAAATTTCTCGACCTCCATCTTGAACATTCAGCTAAGAACAACAAACGGCAGTCCGAGTCTTCATCAGACAATGGGTTCTCTTCTTCCAGCAATTTCTATGGTCCGAAGCTTGATTTTCCTCGCTTCAATGGTACTGATCCAACTGGATGGATCTATCGTGCAGAACAGTATTTCAGTCTGCATAATACTTTTGATGTCAACAAAGTTCCGCTTGCATCCTTTCATTTGGAACATGAAGCTCTTCAATGGTACCGTTGGTACATCAAGGCTCATGAAGAGCCAAAATGGCCAAACTTTTGCCAGCTCCTTTTGCAACGATTTGGTCCTAGTGCTTTTGATGACTTCACAGGAGCCCTCATTAAACTTTTCCAAATTGGCACTGTGAGAGAGTATCAAACTGAATTTGAGAAACTAGCCAACCACACTGAAGGATTGTCTGATGACTTTTACCAGAGTTGTTTTATCAGTGGTCTAAAGGACGCCGTCCACTCTGAGGTCAAAATGTTCTGTCCCAAAACAATGATGGAAGCCCTCGGGTTGGCTAAGTTGGCAGAAGACAAGATTGCATCCCAACAACGCTCCAAGCCCA
Source organism: Larix kaempferi (assembly GCA_027924585.1). Lineage (NCBI taxonomy): Eukaryota > Viridiplantae > Streptophyta > Pinopsida > Pinales > Pinaceae > Larix > Larix kaempferi. Next base: position 1,562,098 of record BSBM01000737.1, read on the forward strand.
CTTTTGTTCCCTTCTGAAATATGGGTTCTCAACGACCACCAATACCGCAGGCTCCTCGACCAACTCCTATTAAGCGTTTGTTTGAAACAGAGATGCAAGCACGCAGAGAAAAGGGGATTTGCTATAATTGTGATGAGAAATTCACTCGGGGACATAGATGTGTTCAGCAAAAGCTCTATCTCTTGGATGTGGATTCTCCGCCTGCCTCTGAAATTGGTGACGAAGATCCAGAAACAATGGATGCTCAAGTCAACATTCAGGAACTTCCTATTGACCCTCCGTCTTAGGATGACCAGCTAGAGATATCTCTCCATGCTTTAGCTGGAATCACCACCCCCAAACAATGCAGGTCGGATCGCCAAACAAACTGATTGTTTTATCCATCCTTGCTCCAACTTTGAAGTCATGGTTGCCAATGGGGGCACCTTACCTTGCAAAGGGAAGTGTCGAAATGTGCATATCTCTATGGGAGATTATACCTTGCGCTCTGACATGTTTTCCTTGACCTTAGGCGGATGTGATGTGGTTTTGGGCGCTCAATGGCTACGCACACTTGGCCCTATCTTATGGGATTTTGCTGAACTTTGGATGCAGTTTTCCCTCAATGGACAAAAACACACATTGACAGGATTACAACTAGGTTCTCTCAGCATCATCAGTTCACATCGCATGGAAAAAATCCTCAAGAAGAATTCACATGGTGTCATCGCTTAGATCCATTCCATTCAGATGCAACCATCAGCGGTCTCCACTACTCCTTTGGATCTACAACAAATTTTGGATCGATATACAGGTGTCTTTGCTGAACCAGTGGGATTGCCACTTTCAAGGCCAGAAGACCATTGTATTCAACTCCTTCCTGGCAGTGTTTCTCCCAACATCAGACCCTATCGCTACCCCTTTCACCAAAAAAAAGAGATTGAAATGCTCGTTCGGGACTTATTGAAGCAAGGTATTATTCGCCCAAGCACTAGTTCCTTTTCTTCTCCAGTTCTTCTTGTCCGCAAAAAAGATGGGTCATGGTTCCTCTGCATTGACTTCCAAGCACTTAATCATGTCACCATCAAGGATAAGTTTCCAATTCCTATTGTTGATGAGCTTCTTAATAAGCTTCATGGGGCTCACTTTTTCTCCAAGTTGGATCTTCGTTCTAGGTATCATCAAATTCGGGTTCATGAGGATGATATCCCTAAAACAGCTTTTCGCACACATGATGGCCATTATGAGTTTTTGGTCATGCCCTTTGGCCTCACTAATGCTCCTTCCACATTCCAGGCCTTAATGAATAAAATATTTCGACCCTACTTGCGGAAATTCATTATGTTATTCTTTGATGATATCCTCATCTACAGTAAAACATGGGATGAAAATATCCAGCATCTGGATCTTGTCATGCAACTTTTCTCTGACCATCATCTCCACGCCAAGCAGTCTAAATGTGTTTTTGGACAGAAGGCAGTTGAGTATCCCGGGCACATTGTCTCAGCACAAGGGGTTCGTGTGGATCCTTCCAAAATCGATGCCATGAACAATTGGCTGCATCCTCAGACACTCAAGAGCCTTAGGGGTTTTTTGGGGTTGAGTGGCTACTATCGCAAGTTTGTAAAGGATTATGGGAATATTGCAGCTCCATTAACTGCTCTATTGAAAAAGGATGCTTTTACATGGACACATGTTGCTCAGTGTGCATTTGACAAACTAAAACAAGCTATGTGTACTACACCTGTTCTAGCTATGCCCAATTTTTCCAAGCCCTTCACTATTGAGAGTGATGCTTGCGGCAATGGACTTGGTGTTGTTCTCCTTCAAGATGAACACCCCATTGCGTTCACCAGCAAAGCCCTTTCCGGTAAGAATTTAGCTGCCTCTACCTATGAGAAGGAAATGATGGCTATTTTGCATGCAGTACAGAAGTGGTGACCATACCTATTAGGGAATCATTTCTGCATCAAGACTGATCACCAGAGTCTGAAATATTTCTTGGAACAACGTGTCTCCTCCCCAGCACAACAAAAATGGGTTAGCAAACTCATGGGTTATGACTATGAGATCACTTATAAGAAGGGTAAAGACAATATTGTGGTAGATGCTCTTTCTCACACATTTGATGCCCAAGGTTCTCTTTCAGCTATTTCTATGCCTGTTCCAAATTGGTTGCAATCTGTTCAACAAGGTTATGTCAATGACTCTTCCTTATCTCAAATCATCCAATGCTTGACCAACAACCCTTCTGCTGTACCACATTACTCTTGGGATGGTGCTTCTTTGAGATACAAGGGTCGTCTGGTGCTTCCCCAGGGCACAGATCTTCAACAGGCTGTCTTCTATGAACTCCATGCTTCTCCATTGGCAGGGCACTCTGGGTTCCTCAAAACGTATGAACGGGCACGGCGTAACTTCTTTTGGCAGGGCATGAAAAGAACAATTCAATAGATGGTGGCTGAATGTGATACCTGCCAATGCAATAAGGGTGAAACAACACTCCTTCCAGGATTGCTCGAACCCTTTCCCATACCTACATGGATTTGGACAGATATTTCTATGGATTTCATTGAAGGGCTCCCTAAATCTGGTGGGAAGACGGTGATTCTCGTTGTGGTTGATCACCTCTCCAAATATAGTCATTTTTGTGCTCTCAGCCATCCCTATACAGCCTCCTCAATCGCTCAAATTTTCTTGGACCAGATCTTTCGTCTTCATGGCATCCCTTCTTCCATTGTCTCGGATCGTGATGCGACTTTCAACAGTCATTTTTGGACAGAACTATTTCACCACACTGGCACCAAACTGAAGATGAGTTCAGGGTATCACCCACAAACAGATGGTCAGACTGAAATTATCAATAAATGCTTGGAAACTTATCTTCGTTGCTTCACCTCTGAACAACAACATCAGTGGGGAAAGTGGCTCCCTCTCACTAAATGGTGGTACAATACCTCTTACCACACTGCCTCTAAAATGACCCCATATGAAGTAGTCTATGCTCAGGCACCTCCAATTCTTCTTCCATACACCCCCAACAGTTCACCACTTCAGGAAGTTGACACGGTCCTTCGAAACCACAATCAGATTCTTTGCATTTTGCGGGACAATCTTCACATGGCAAGAAATCGCATGAAGAAACAAGCTGATCAGCACCGTTCTGAGCGCACTTTTCAAGTAGGCGATATGGTTTTTCTTCGTCTCCAGCCGTACAAGCAATCCTCCCTGAAACTCAAAGGGCGTCATAAGCTCGCTCCAAATTTCTATGGGCCATATCGGATTCTTCAGAAGATTGGGTCCATTGCTTATAAATTGGAACTTCCTCCTTCTTCCCGCATTCATCCAGTCTTTCATGTCTCTTGTATGAAGAAAGTTCTTGGCACCAACATCAGTGGACAAATGATTTTACCCGAACTGGATAATGAAGGATCCATCCTTTTGGAGCCAGAGGCCATCCTCAATCGACGCACTCGTCAGCTTCGCTCTCGCTCTATCACAGAGGTCTTAATTCAGTGGCACAGCATGTAACCAGAGGATGCTACATGGGAACCCCTCCTTTAGATTCAACAACAATTTCCACATCTCAAGCTTTGAGGCCAAAGCTTTTTTTTAAGGGGGAGGGGATGTTAGGAACCCATGTCTTTACTTTGTTAGTATATTGTTGTTGGACGCATATGCTTTGTAAGTCGTCTCGTAGTATTTGTTGATCAATAGTTTGTGTTATTGTTGTTGGCGCATATGCTTTATAAGTCGCCCGTAGTATTGTTGATCCATAGTTTGTAGTGGCCCATGGTTTTGACCCATAGTATTGGCGCCTAGACTTCGTATATAAGTGTGTGTTGAGACCTATGAAGGCACCGTGAAGTTATTTGTATTGAGCTTGCTCATAGGAGGTTGCCCCCTCGAAGTGGCCTGTGATCAATTTAAAAGTGATTTTGATTTCTGTCATTTCTTCTATTTCGCATATTCTTATTAATTAATTGTTGCAGGTGCTTCACATTTAACAACTTTGGGTCATCACCTTTTCCCTTAGTTTTTGTTTCTCATAGCGATGACTTGAGCAAACTTTGGCATGAATGATTTGGTCGCTTAAATTATCACTCATTGCAACAACTATGCAAAGAAAATATGGTGAGAGGTCTTCCAAGGGTGTCTTGCAAGGATGGTGTTTGTTCCGGTTGTGTCCTCGAAAAACATCACTGGGACATTTTTGAAAAATGTGCCCCTTGGAATGCCTCGACCCCTTTGGAGCTTGTGCATAGTGATTTGTATGGTCCTCTTCCATTTATTTCCTTTTTCAGTTTCAAATATTTCTTAACCTTCATTGATGATTACTCTATATGCACTTGGGTTTATTTCCTAAAACTTAAGAGTGAAGTATTTAGCACGTTCTTGGCCTACAAGGCCCTTGTTGAAAAACAATCTGGTCATCAAATTCTTAAGTTAAGATACGATAATGGGAGAGAATATGTTAACAACAAGTTCACTACTTTCTGCATTAAACAGGGGATCCAACAACAACACATTGTTCCATATACACCACATTAAAATGGTGTAGCTGATAAGAAGAACCACACATTAAAAGAAATGGCTAATTGTATGCTCCAAGCTAAGGGACCAAGTCTTCAATTTTGGGTTGAAGCCACAAATTATGCAAATTACATAGTTAATCGCACCCCCATTAAAGCTTTACAAGGCATCACACTATAAGAAGCATGGAGTGAAATGAAACCAGATGTAAGTCACTTTCGTGTGTTTGGTAGGGAAGCATGGGCTCATATTCCTGATGAAAAAACAGAAAGCATTGTAGTCTAAAAGTGAAAAGTGCATATTTGTTGGATATTCTAAAGATGTCAAATGCTATAGAATTATTTAGCCACATTCTCATGATATAATTATTAGAAGAGATGTTAAATTTGATGAGAATATATTTGCATGTGAGCCTAATTTAGTGTATGTTCCATCTATGGCTTGCTAGCCATCTTTGGCACTTATTCCATCATCTGCTCCCAATTTACTTTACAACATTCCTACTCCAGTTTATGATGATGACAATGAGGATGATAATCCACCTCCGCCTACTCATCTTCCTCTAGTTGCAACAATACAACTGCTTCCTCGATGGGCTCATTCAACATGTGAAGTGACTGGTGATCCCAAAGATCAATGCCAAACACGTTCTCAGTTCCAGTGATCCACTTCTCTTTTGGCTCAATTTTTAGAGAATCATGATCCAAATATATTTGCAAAAGCTTCAGGGAATCTATATTGGGATGAAACTATGGATGAAGAATATCGTTCCTTAATGGAAAATTTTACTTGGGATCTTGTACCCCTTCCAAAGGGAATAAAACTTGTCAAATGTAAGTGTGTCTACATAACTAAGTATGCATTAGATGGAAGTGTTGAAATATTGAAGGCAAGGTTAGTTTTCGAAGGATTTTCCCAAGTTGAAGAAATTGACTACAATGAAACCTTTGCCCTTGTCGCCAAAATGAACTCCATCTGTCTTAATCTTTCCCTTGTAGCCTTACATAAATGGGAGGTCCATCAAATGAATGTCAAGTCCTCCTTCTTGCATGAATATTTGCAGGAATAAATTTACATGGAACAACCTCCTAGCTATGTTTAGAATGGCTCTAGGCTTGTTTGTCACCTTAAGAAATCCTTATATGGCCTTAATCAAGATCCTCGATCCTAGTATGCCAAAATGGATATCTTTCTCCTTGGAACTGTTTTATCTAAATGTCATTCTGACCCCAATGTCTATACCAAGAAAGTAGGAAACCATCTCATCATCCTTGTTCTTTATGTCGATGACCTTATTCTTACTAATAGTGGCCATAAACGTTTAACCCATGTGAAATTTAGTCTTAAGAAAAAATTTGAAATGACTGACTTAGGAAATTTACATTATTTTCTCGGCCTCCAAGTCTTCCAAACCAAAGAAGGAATCTTTCTTTCTTAGTCTAAGTATGCTTTTGAACTTCTTCATTTCTTTCACGTGGAAGATTGTAACCATCCCCTTCTCCCTTCCAGTATGGATTCAAACTTTATGCCACTTTCACTTCACCCAAATTATATGCCACCTTGTATTGTCAGCTTGTTGGTAGTCTCTTATATTTGAATCATACTCGTCATGATCTTTCCTTTGTCATTGGTCCTGTTTCCCGTGATATGAAAACACCCCATGAAAACCATTGGAAAGAAGCAAAAAGGATACTTCGATATATTCAGGCTATAGTTCAGTTTGGGATTCATTACAAATTCCTAAACTCCCAACATAAAGAAAAGTTTTCTAAACTTCGATCTATGTTGGGAGTTCAGGAATTTGTCATTAAGAGGGGATAGGATCTAACTCCTCCTTCCTTCTCCTATAAGTGTCACTTTTTTAAATCCTTCAATCCTATCCCAAGTTGTTCTTAAGGGGGGTGTTAGGATATTTAGGCACTTAGGAGTTAGTTAAGATCAGCTTGTTCTAATATATCCATTAGGCAAAGTGTGTTTCTTTAGTATGCATTAGTATGCATTTGTATATATGTAATCTGACGGTCACGATATGTTCTTGACATAGAGTGATTCGATGGTTCAACTTCTCTTTGATCTTAATGACCATTGATCCCTGGCTTAGCACCCGAATGGTCCATTATCTCTATTTAAAGAGCATGGAGGGTAATTTTCTAGTTGATCGATTATGAGAAGGTCATTTTTAATATTATTTTCTTTGTATAATAATATTACCTCAAGTAGCTATTTGGTTGGGGCCATGGAGTGTTTCCCTCTTGATGGTTTAAACCATGTAAAAACAACACTATGGTGGTTTGTGATCTATTTGTGTGAGCGACTGCTCAAGGTGTTTGATATTTTGGAAGTATCATGTGATAGACAAACATGACTTCCTCTTGATTTTCTATAAACACACTTAAGGTCCTTCCTATTATTTTCTTCATCACCCTCACTGGCATAATTCATGCCAATGATATTCTTACACTTCACCATCTATTGGTGTAACCCTTCTTCCTTGGTTCTCCAAAGCACATGAACCCCTTCAATGTGCTCCTTTTCGGGCCTTCCTTGCTTATATGCAAGGTTTTATTATATCCCATATTTATCCTCAAGTGTGAAATCAATACATGTAAACTAGATTTGATTGCATGTTGTGTGAAAGATCATTTTCTTTGTCGTGTTCCTCAACCATGCACATATAAAACTTTGAAATTACCTAGAAATCAACTACAATCTCCTCTTCATGCAGACATGCTGTGATTTCCTTCACATCATTATCATTGTCTTCTTCTTGTATGTAGTGAATGACATGATTATCCTCCTATTTAGATACATCGACATCAACACATGGGTCCTTTTATATTGTTGTTGATTTTAAATTCAACATGGTTCCATCATTCAAGTACATTCTTATTTTCTCATGTTGGTCATCATCCTCATAATTTCTTCATGGTACATTCTCATCTCTTACAACCTTGGCGTTGTTGTTTATTCCTATACAATCATTCAATGAATAAATTGTTACATAAAAGTACAAGGGTTCTATCTTGACTCTCATCTTCCTCTTCTACATCTTTAACTGTTGCATCTACAACTCCTAAAGTTTCCTTGTCCTCATTTACCCTATGTATCTCCCCATTCATATGCTCCTCTTAATAGTAGGAGTCTTAACCATCTCAATGAAAACTAATAATGACAACATATTCATACCTTCCCCTTGCATCCATACCCTTTTTAGCAATTTATTCTTTGAATATGCCTTCAAGGTATAAAAGTTTTCCATAATTGCTTTCTTTTTTAGACCTTGGAATGGTTGCTACCTTAGACCGAGACCCTTTTTTCATATTCTACAACCTCCCCATGGATTGTAATCACTTCCTCTGCTACAACACTTTCATCGTTTCCCTCTCCTTGAAACAATTTTTCAAATTCTACACTAGTGTCACTATTCCTCTTCTTCATTTATAGAAACAAGAGGGATACTTTTTCGTTCCTCTACACATGCACATTCACAAACATAAAATATGTTAAATAAATCCACTTCCTTCATGTCCCATTTCCTATAACGACTCTCTATACTCATATGCAAAAATGATGAATTTTGCATCAACATCCTCTTTTGATTTTGGTGGGAATTCAAAAACCTACTCCTCGCCATTTTCTCTCATATCCATTGCTAAAAAATTTGCCTTCACCTCCTTTGCATAAAAATTTTCATGAATATGCTACCCCTTTTGCACTTGGGAAACTTCAGACTTGACTTCGATTTTGGCACCCTTATCCTTGTTGTCTTCTTTAGTGCATGTTACCATGCCATCTTGATATATGACTCATTTTATGTAATGTGCTCATGGATTGTTATCCATTTCACTGTCACTAACATATAACATTTTCACCTTTGATTTGGTCAAGTTCCACTTGGGATTCCTTTTCATTATTTATCTCAACATAGACTCATTCTTCATTTTTTACTATTGCCAAATCATAGTGTGCTTCTCCCTTGTAACCCTCACTTGGCTAATAGCTTCTTTGCCTCCATAATCATCCATAAGTAGATTATCATATAATTTGGGTTCCCCAAGGAACCTCTTTTAATATTTCACCCTATTTAGTTACACAAATGATGGTCTCAACACCACCACCATCTCCTCCATCGCCATCCTTAGTTGTTGGGAGGTCTTCGCCTGTTTTCTTCTCTATTTTCAGCATAAAAATATTTATTCTCTACATGGTAGACTTCCTCAACTCAATGCGCTTTGATTGATAGTGTGTTCACCATTTTTTCCTCTCATTTTTTGTGACTTTGTTTTTGGGCGCATTCTTCCTTTTTTCCTCATTCTTTTGGGACTTCTCCAAGGCTATATTCATTTGAACAACCACTAGAATTTCTCTTAGAGGGCCTTCTGAACTTCAAAATTAATAATTATGACCTTCCCTTAGGATTTTTTTCATTAGTTTAATTCTTATAAACTCCTCCATGGAACCTAGTTTTCTATACAACTTTATTTCGTCCTCCTTTGTGACGTCCATATCCATTCATAAAAACATTTTGGCTAGTAACTTCTTCCTCAACTAATTTTCTTCACTCAAACCCCCTTCAATAGTTCTCCCCAACTGATACTTTCGTGGACTTATTATATTCTTGATATTTTCTTGGAAACACTACCCAACACCTTCATTTGTTGAAGTCACCTTTGAACACCTACAAATTCAACTCTTCCCTTCAATCTTCTAAAATCTCAATGGGTTCTTTATTCCTAAATAAATTGAGGTCCTTGGGCACTTTACGAAAAACAAGTAGATAATAAATCCATCCACCACTTCTCCACCCATCCACCACTTCTCCACCTTACAGTGTAAATTTTTCCTCATATCACGTGTGCCTTCAACCCCCTAACAACATCTACCAAACTACTAGTTGGAGTTGTCATCTTTCCTCTCCCTACAACTTTACCAAGCAAACATTGGAGTTGTTCTAAAACCAATGTCTCCCAACATTCCTTCTCTTTTTGAATGTGCAATTTACAATATGAATCTTCCTAGTTTGATACCAATTGATGTAGACTAAGTTACATGGCATGTAAACAATAGCGACAATGGGTTCCCATATATACTCAAAGGGAATAACAAATATAGAAATCGAGCACATATTTTTTAAAACAAAAACAAGCACACAAAGGAAGAATTCATTTAACACAATCAACTATGTATGCTTTAAAACGTCAATTTCATAAATTTATATGCTCAAGTGTGTCAATGGTATTTCATCCACCATTAACAACTTGTAGGCTAAGTATTACTTTCTTCAAATATTAAAGAGGGGTACATGTTGGTCTTATCTTCAACAAGGTCTAGAAGTGGTTTAGAAACAAAATCGAACAAAAGAAAACACAATTTATTTACCCTGGTTCTTTCCACTTTAACTGTGGTTTCAAAGCTCTCCTCCCTTCTTTAATTATTACTCACTTCTCTCTTTCTTTCTCTTCTTCCATTCAATATTTCCATGTTGTCTAAGTTCCAATCTCTATTGGAATAGTCACACTCTTCTACTTGATAGTCTAACAATAATAGTACTACTCAACTCCCTCTAGAAGTGTCTCCTATGCTTTTTTATTTTCTATTCTTCTATTTTCTCCTCTATTTCCTCTTCAATGACAACTCTCTTTTATTAGTGAGATTCTTCCTCTATCTTTAATTCGACAATTATGCTTGACAACCTACTGGAATCGCCCTCTTCCTCTTTGTTTTTCCTTCTTTTCTTCTTTTTCTTCTCCTCTCCTCTCATCATCTTCTTTTCCCTTCATTATTCCTCCTCTTTATCCCCTTTATCCCCTTTATCCCCTTTCTCCTCTACTTTTCTTCTCCCTATCTTGGCATCTTATTTTTTACATAAATCAAAGAGTGACCTCCTTTTCTTCATGAGAGTGATCCTTCTCTTCTCTCCAAAACTTCTATATAAAGTTTTTTTTTCAAAAAAAACACAACACTTGCTATTCAAATATTGAATCAAAGTGTACAAAACTATCAAATGCATATGGTTGGAATCCCAAACTAAAGACTACTACATGCAGACCGGGATAGAGTCCGTTACAAACAAAAACCTTTGGAAAAGACAAGGCTATATTCTGAGCAAATACAGACACTTGCTATTCAAATATTGAATCAAAGTGTACAAAATTGTTAAATGCATATGGTTGGAATCCCAAACTAAAGACTACTACATGCAGACTAGGATAGAGTCCGTTACAAACAGAAACCTTTGGAAAAGACAAGGCTATATTCCGAGCAAATACAGACCTTCATACTTACATAGATTCTAATCCTATAACCCCTATTAAAGGGCTTCAATACAGTGCAACAAGCACTTTACATAAACTACTCAAAAAAGAGCACATGAAACAATAAAACAGAAACCCAACTGGTTTTAGAAACATGCAGGCCACACCGAGGATAACTAGACTGCACCAAGTTGTAGCCAACTAGACTGGTCCACTTCCACTAGAATAGGAGCACCATCACTACAAGCCGCCTGCCATGCCACTTGCAGACCACTATAACAAATGCAACTTCCAAAATCGAGCCTTCGAGTCAGGAAACCACTGCCGCGAACACACCGTAGGCCACTAGCAAGTCCGTTGTTGCCAGGAAACATTGTCTAGGTCTGTCGCCGCCAGAAAAAGTGGCTCATCACTATAAGCTCAAAGGATAAGTGAAATGGGCGGCTAAGGTAGAAACCCTAGCCGCTAGAGCAAGGTCTCAAGATGACTTTCAAATTAGTTGCAAAGCGAGCCCCATCCGAGCTGCTATCCTAAAACTTATATATAAAGTTAAGATCCCCATAATACACAATAGATTCCCATTAAGAAATTGTATCATACCTCCTTTAGACACCACTTGCTAGTTGTTTTTTGTTTTTGTTTTTAGATTTATTATGGAAAAGGTGGCATAGGAATAAACTCTTTATTTGTTTTTCCTATGGTTCTTAGCTTAAGAACCTTGGACTAACAAACATGTTGAGAAGTAGATCAATGACTATCCGAGTTTAATAAATATGAATGATTTTTTATACTTCTAAGTCTGTTCTAGTTGATAGAAGAAATGTTCTTTTAGTTATTATGAATTCCATATAGGCACATGCTTGGCCACATGCCAAGGATTCCGTGTTGAAATCCTAAGGCATATTTACTACCTTGTTATCAAGGTATAACTGTAATACGTGAATTCTAACACAAGGCATAATATATAGTTTGTTTTTATGCCTAGGTTATAATGCATATGACCAAAAACATATTATAACATACAAAGTGATATACCTAAATTCAAAACAAGGTACAATTAATATTATAACTTACAAAGTGATATACCTAAATTCAAAACAAGGTACAATTCATATTATAACTTACAAAGTGATATACCTATATTCAAAACAAGGTACAATGTACAAGTAATTATGGGATTTTACGTGGGTTCAAATGTAATACTTATAGGTATGTTTACCAATTCGTATAACCATTCGACATAGGTTGTAACTATGACAACAATAAAAACCATACAGTCAAATCAAATTACAAAGTATTAAGCCAAGGCTTAAAATTCCAAAACTTCTAAGTCTATTATTCAACCATCCCATGGTGGCATGGTATATGGATCAACGACTAAGGATTGACTTTGAAATACTAATAATTATTCCCTCGAAATGCATTGAGTGTTAAGTCGTGATAAGCAACAATGCTTGGCACCATTAACGGGTTATATTTGTGTAGAATCAATAGCATGTGTAAGGGGTTTACGTTTAGGGTTCTTGGTATATTGGGTTCAGTGTACAAGCTATAAGCTTCAGCTATGCCTTTGGTAGAGGCGCTAGCATTCTCATGAGTTTTTCATTCAGAATTATAGAAATAGCTTGAACCCTATTTGACGTTTTAGCATTTCATTCAAGTTAAGAGAATATGGTGAAGAACCAGTTGTTGTGGCCCTTGAGGTTATAGTTTATGTACCTCCGTGACTGTGATAGTTCAAGGGCATACTAGTTCACATTATGGGTTCCAAACTAGCGGTATACACATGTAACTATCAGTTCTTCCTTGAATAACTTATCCTTAACAAAACTTTGTAAGGATTTATTTGGCTATTTAGCCACCTATGAACATATTTCTTTACTTCAAGTATTTGTACTAAATCAATTTCATTTGAATGAGTCATTTTTGTCATAGGTATCTAGGAGTCCCATTGCTCACTATGCATTTGCATGTGCAAGGCACTAAGTGGTCGTTCCACCAGTTAGAGGGATTATATGTAATGCATTACCATCAAATAGAAGTTGATGATACCATCGGATAGGTTTATCCTTGTACATGTTATTGATGGTTTTGATTTCGTATTTCACAATAGCCATACTATGAGTTGAGTATGGGAGACAACCTTCAAGGCTAGCAACATGATTATTCTAAGGTATTTACATAATTTGAAATTCTTCCCAGGGTCTATTACTAGTTGTAAAGACTATGTAAGAAGATTCTTATCCTCTTTCCGAGGATTATAACATATATGTAATTAGTTTTGGGTATGGTATATCTAAAAGAAATTATAAATAAAATATTTTTATTTTGTTTCAATTTATGAAGAATATAATCAAAGAATATATTTATTGTGGGATTTCGATACATGTTTCCTTTTTTTAAGGAAAACACAAGCAAAGTATACTCATTATAAATATATAAACATGATGTTGGGTTAATAATCTTGAAGGAATTTGTGTTTGTTCTTTACAGAACACCACACACACACACACACACATATATATATACATATGAGTTTATTTCCATAATTTAACTATTTCTTTTTACATTTTCCTTTTCAGATGCGTATTGTACTATATATTTCTTACAAAATAATTAGTAAAATGAACTTAACAATTTAACATGAATTAACAGTAATGAGTAAAGTAGACTTATTTGTTTCCAGAATTAGGTTCTCCAAGAAATTGATTGACTTGGGTAGGTCCACGAACCACCCAACCGTAGGTTGTCTAAAGACACTTAACCTTTATGTCTTAGAATCCACCTCTCAACCTGACCATGATACCACTAGAGCAAAGTAGGACTCAAGGTTTCTCAATTTATATTATGTAGAATTACCCTACAAAGCTCGAATCATTTAAGTTCTACTAAACAACATAACACTCTCAGTCTTTTCCGCACTTAACACATCCAGTGCTCATAACAATGTGCATGCCCCACCTAACACATGCAACACTCATAACAATGTGCATAAAGAATATTTGTATCCTTGTTTATGCTTGCCAATATATCATCTTTTATCAATCCATAGCATTGAACTAAATAGGCACTCACAATCCATGCCTCGTACAACACTTCTTAGTGTTCTTTAGCATGACCAGAGAGAGTCTTATATTACTTCCATTTAGACTGAACTTGAACAGTTCTCATAGCAAATTTGCTACATAAATAACATAACTAGTTCACAAAACAAAAGGGATTATCTTCCTCTTTGGTTTCCAGTTTCTTACTCATAGTCACCCTCATTCATTAACTTAACAATGGTTAACAACCAACCTCCCTTTCCAACAATTCACAGTAATTAATTAACCCAATGATTGTCTCCCCTCCACTTATTCAAATATGGGTATGAAGAGAGTTCTAATTGGACTCCTTCTTATTCCTAAATTATATGAGGACACCACATAGCTAAACTTTTATGTAATGGTTATATTGTAGAAAAGACTTTTCAACCACTTTTTCAATTATGGAAAGAGGGTAAAGTTGGTTGACACTCGGACTTCTAAAACCTACACTAATTTCCCACTTGTAGTATCATGGTCTCTCTTATGTCGACCCTACCTAGTGATCCTTGAATGCTTTTTATTCAAATATGCTTAAAAGATATTTACAATCTCACCATGATTATAATAATGTCTCATGGTGCATCATTTTCATTGTCATGTAAATATTTTAATCAAAACAATTAACAAACTGATTCAAAATAACATTTAATTCTAAAGAGTAATATCATGGGATATTATAGATTTATAAAAACATAACATTTTAACAAAGGTGACATGGGGTCCTTTCAAACCTTACACCAAACAAATTAAAAATAAAGAATACAAGGATAGGCCTAGCTATCTTCATATGGTATTTGACCTCAATCCCCATCAACAATTAGATGCATTGAACATGGAGCGCAAAGCATAAGATCAAGTGTTGAGACTTCATTGAAGGTTCTATTCTCTTCCGCCACAATTTTTTGGTGATGGGAATCAACGAGAATTTAGAAATGTAGGTTCTAAGGTTAGGCAAGGGTTATGCAATCAAAATATTTAACCTTCCTCATGTGGTTGAGGGTGTGAGCCAACAGTGGGGCCTTATGGATGACCGGATGGAATCTTGAGTTCAAATCCTTGAGGGGGGATAGTTCTTTCCTACGGGGGAGGTTGTCGTCCTTTAAGGCCTCGTGTGACCACGATGATAGTTCTACTTGCCGCTAGATAGATCGTTCTTGCATTCAATATTTAGGTTGTCCTCGACCCAGGTTTACTAATACCAAGAACTGGGCTCGGTGAACTATTCCATCTCTAGCTCCACTAATGTTCAGAGGTAGGTTTCCCTGGTTTGAAAGAAAAAAAAAACTTTAACCTTCCTCATATTTTATATTATTATTTTTAGAAACTTGTGATATTGAAATTCACTCTCTCTGATGTGCAACACCTCCACATCCATAGGTCACCACGAAAAGGTATGCCGTGATGTATACATTTTTAAGCAAACATAGAGGTTCACCACTCATTCACATGGAGGGTGATATTAATTGTTTGACACATAATGCTCCTTAATTTTATGAGGCCATCAATATTTATAGTCTCATCCTTTTATTACTGCTATGCAATTTTTTGTGTCATAGGCTATAGTGCAAGTTTTATTTCCTAATGGTTCTATGAGATTGTGTCAGCGGAGTTGTGGTCGAGTGGTACATCGATGGGAGTTTTCCATCACTGGCCTAGGTTTGATTCTCAGAGTGAGGGTGCTAGCATCTAAAATGGGGAGTCCGCAGAGTGATGTGTCCTAGGAGTGATAAAATATAAGTCCTTGACTCTGGCCAAAAAATAAGGGTTGTTGTTGTAAAAACATGGTTCTATGAGATTTTGATGTTTTTCATATTAAGTGATTTGAATAAACAAATTATATTAGTGACAAATATCTGAAAATAGATAGCATATACCAAGGGTAATTATCAATGTGTCACAACTTTATGATATTACTCAACATTTGAATTATTAAGAATTAGTCAATTCAAACAGAGTTAGCAACATTAACATTAATAGATTTCAAATATATGAAAACGATGTCCCATTGTTCTTTCTCTTTAAACGATCCATTACACAATGTACTTTCTATTTCAACCATTTTTCCTCGCTACTTTATAAATAGGACAAGGTTGCAAGAGTATCTATTTAGAGTGTCAATATTCTAACAGAAAAATAAATTAAACTGGAAATCTATATAGTGCTATAACAAATATTCTATTCACTTCCAATCTGGACTTGGGGTTGAAACCTGACAGAAAATACCACTAAGTCATGAAAAATATCGAGTTGTTCATCAAGTTAAAATATTCAAAAAAACTAAAAAAAGTTCCACAAGCTCTAAAATAATAGTTATTGAAATGAGGACCAAATCTATAGGTAACAAATCACAACATAAAGACATAAGATTTTGGTCTAGTGATAGTGGATAATTCATTCATTGAGCATGTCCATTAAGTTATGTCATGGATGGTGACATTAACACTCTTGTGGTGGCCATTAATTGGTAATGTAGTCATATCCCACAAGCAAAAAAATGCAAATTTAAATACTTGCTTATTTCTTTTAAAATTTAGTTGTTGCAGTCATAAAACTTTAGTATCATGATAAATAACCTGTTATAAAAATCAAAAGTGTTAGTTACGCTAATAAAAGTATTCACTCTAACAACCCATACACTAAGCGTAAAGTAGAATTTTGAAGCTCATGGATTCAAGTAGTAGTTATGGGTTTCATCAATGTACCTATAAGAATATCTTTTCTTTCTACACTAAGCAAATATGGAATATTGTCAAACTAGTTTTTCAAAACCAAAGAGATATCCTTATGAAAATAGGAACTTCATCAACATAAATTATAATAAATTTATGTGTGTACAAATGCAAAACATGGTTCACAAAGCGCATAAAATTGGTTAACAAATTCATTAAGCCCAATAGCATCCCAACCATTCATACAACCCATTATTTTCAATTTAGGCTTGCAGTTGTCCAATATGTGTATAAATCATTTGAAGGATGTGTAGAAAATGACAAGAGATGGAACTAGTTACCACATATAACAAGTCAATAGAATTGATGGAAATGTAAAGGCATTGGTTGCAAGCATGCATTTCCATAAAAAAAAATATTGGTTGTACCTATTCTCAATGTAATTCCAATCATGAGAACTTGAAAAAAATCCTCAAACTTTTGTTGCAATCTACAAATAAAATTATTCATATTTTTATTTTTATGGTCAAACACATGAATTGAGACATTTAGAATTGGTCGACATGAGAAAACAAATGACATTAACAAATCCTTGGAATATTACAATAAGTTCTCTTATGCTTTCTTTGAATAATTTAAGTTGATTATGGACCTAGCCTGGTCATCCTTGACCACCCAATTTGGTGGGTGTGGAAATCCTCCAAATTGTATGTAATGTTGGTTGTGAAGGAAGCAATGAAAAATACTTGTGACCTATGGCATGGGTAGGCATCTCTATTTTACAATGATTCTTTGTGCAGATCATATATAGAGAAGACAAAGATGAAAGTAGGAAACTACCCATCCAATTAGTTAATAGCGTCCCGTGGTGTTGAGGCTAGAGGGTCACACTATTTATAGCTTCAATTCATTTTTATTCAATACGTCTTTCCTTTTGATCTCCTCTTATAGGTACAACCTACTTTTGTTCATATATTAAAATGGATAATTTGTTTAGAGAACAGTTGCAAATTATTTTTTATGATGATACATAGTCTATAAAAAAGGCAACAATGGTTGGGAGAGAGTTGTTTGGTAATTTACATGAATTAGTTTTCAGATAGATTGAATTATCATAACAACTCAAAAAATATTCGAAGGACTTTATCAGTCAATTTAAATAGGAAAAGCAAATAAATCAATCAAATTTTATTTCATTTATTTTAATAGAGCTGCTTCACACAATCCATTTTTGAACTTCGAATAAATCGCACCAATTTGGTCTTAATTTCACTATCAATTCTAACTTGTAAGTGGCCCTTCATCTTACAATTCCTAATCATAGGTATGCTCCACTTTTTGGGTCCGGTTCTATGTTCTAGACGTGTCTGAAACAACAACAACACTAGGAGCTATTATTTGGGATTTCACCAAAATGAATCTATCTAATAAATAGATTTTTCAAAAGTTTCTTGCTCTAATAACGAGTGAGATTGAAATAGAAGAGCGCATAGGGCCTTTATTTGGAGATACGAAGTGTCAATTTGACAAACCAATTATTAATGAGGCGATAGCATATGAATAGGAAATCCCAACAAAATTGGGAGGCTATCAACTACAAATTGTTAGGTTTTTGTAAACTACTGTAATTAAGTTTAATTTATTTTAGAATTTCCTATAATCGAATGTTAATTTATTTAAATAGTTTTGAACATGGGTGAGGCCCTATAGGCCAAGTATTTGAACCTAGTGATGCTCTGATACTAGATGTGAGGCCTCTTTGAACTAAACAAGTATAATCCTATGTCAATCCAAATTTCAATTGCTATACTTTAATTTAATTGGTGCAATTTTATTTTCAATAACAAATATAAATTACGCATTTAATTAAATGGGAAAAGATTTAAATTACCCATGAGCGTCATTTTTCTTCTGCAATCCTCCTTCAACAACATGCTCATCCAACCTATGAAACCGCAACAATGTTGGGGAACTACTCTCTTCCCATCCTAATTCCCCAACAACTGCTGAGGCCCTTGAGCCCCAAAGAGTTAAGTCTATGCTAGATAACCAAAGAAACTCAACCAACACTTCTCAATCTCCAAAACCCCCTTCTCACCTAGCTCAAATTGAACATAAAAAAAAAACTAACACCCCAACTAGCTGAATAGAGGAAAAAAAACCCCAAAACACTGCCAAACATACCATCCCTCGTCCCTTTTATTCTTATGTATATACAACCTTCATTTACTCTTATAGTATGGGCATTTAAATCTTCTTATAGCTTCTTCCAAAGTTCTTGGTTCATCGTACGTAATTTTACCCTCATAATATATTGGTAATCCAAGTAGAAAATGTTGGATTTTAACCTTCTCATTCTGAATGAAACCAACGTACCTTATCAA
The DNA here is from genome assembly GCA_027924585.1 of Larix kaempferi. Taxonomy (NCBI): domain Eukaryota; kingdom Viridiplantae; phylum Streptophyta; class Pinopsida; order Pinales; family Pinaceae; genus Larix; species Larix kaempferi. Next base: position 1,581,003 of record BSBM01000737.1, read on the forward strand.
TTCCAAGAATCTAGTTTCATATTCTTCGATAGCCATGTTTCCCAACTTGAGTTCAAAAACTCTTGCAATCCTGGTCATAGTATTGTTGAGATAAGTATTCCTGCTTGAAGTATTTCTGAATTGTTTCCCAAGAAATCTACCTCTCATCTATATGTTTTGCTTGCTTTAGTTGTTCCCGCCACATATAGGATTTCCCCTGGAGATTATATATAGCTATCCAAGCTTCCAATTGTCAAAGTAGTTATTTAGTTGAAAATACTTCCTCATTTCTAGCATCCAGGATTCAATGTTTTCACCTGCCTTCTCTCATTAAAAGAATATGAGGCTTTATCTTTCTGAGCTCTCTAAGCAATTGGTCCTCACATTGCCTCTCTTTTTTTTAATTTCTTATTGGATATGTTTTTGATGTGTACTATGTTTCCTCTATTCTGTAATGGTTCCTAGTTGTTCAAATAAGGGAATGATGATCCCTTTGATTCCGAGAAACACTTCTTGAGTGCCAGTGCAAATTAGAAATTTCATTCATGAAAATACAAAACCCATAAAATAATTTAATTAAAAAAACTAATTAATATGTTTTTTCATAAAGTATTGGGAAATATTTTGACAAAATGGGTTAACTAATATGAATTGACATCATATTGATTATTAGAGTGCCTTCTTACATAGGTACTAATAAAACCATAAAATATAGGGACTGAACTTTCAACCAAACTATCAATCTATTAATTAAAATTTATTATACTAAATTCCATTTTCTTGGTAATAAGATCAAGGTCATCACCATTAAAATCAATGCATGAAGCAATGCCAATGATACATTAGCTATGCTTCTTTGGTCGCAAAGAGGATCACCTAAATATTATTACTTTTCTAAGTTCATATTGATGATGATGATGGTTATTAAAATCCACTAAGACCAACTTTTGTCTTTTGGACCTTAAAAAAGGTAAGGGTTCAATTGGTTCTCTTTCAAATTTTATTTATGTGGTAAAAAAGATTTAAGAGAAGCATTCCTAGATCACCATAATTGTGACTACTTAAAAGGTTAGGAAGGTTAGTATTGTAAAAAATATTTTGAAATTATGATCTATTGTCGGTGTACAAAGGACATTCCAAGAGAAAGTGATTTTCATTTTCAAACCTCTTAGTATCACAAAGATGAAAAATTGGTTTGTTCCATGTTGTTTTAGGAATTTTCCAATGCCATTTTCACTAAGAGATCATGAGATTTTTATTTTATTTTAGCAATGTCGATTTTCTTCTTTACACTAGTTAAAACATAGATATGCTTTTTATATTCTAGATTATGATTGTTCACCTCATTATACATCTAATGAGTTACTAATCATAGGTATAGTGTGCCAATGCCATTACCATAAGTGATAGGAATCTAACCTACTCTACACCAAATGAATGTAAATGCAATTGGAAACTAGCAACTTGGAAACCATTAGGGTTAGTGATTACTACACTAAAATATCTTCTCACTTACGCCAATTAAATCTTTACCAAAATCACAAGTGACAAATTAGGGAAATGGAGAAAATATACCCCCCCCCCTTTTCCCCTAGATAGACCAGTGATGAAATAAATATCGCCATTTATGGTTTGGTACCATAGATCAAGGATAACCCCAAATGTATGCATGGCATGATCCTAGTGATGTAACAGTATGAGGGTAGATATCCATATCCCTCTCTTAGGCCTCCCACTTATAAATGAAGTTGTACATGTTGAACTACTATTGTTGTTGTTGTCATTGTCCCTAATTCACATACAAATTCCATTAAGCACGCACACATTCACACACACACATTGAATATAATTTTTGGGGGGAAAATAAATTGTGTATAACTCATGGGAATGTCTTATTAGTCCCTTCCTTCAAGCTGGAAGGGACTCTTGTAATCGTCTTGCCGCCGTTTCAATTACCTTAAACAGTAACCAAAATAAGTTTAAAACATTTAGCCTATGTTTTGCATTTCAAATCTACATGGTACTTTTTATTAACAAATAAATATACATAGCACTTTATACCAGCGAATCATCGATTTCGTCCTCTTATTTGGACTCTTTTTCATGCACGCATATTTTTTATGGTCTGGTGTCCTAAGTTTTATGAGTTTCACTTATATGATGTCCTAAGTTTTGTATTTCACTTGTTTCAAGTATATTAATGCTATCCTGACTTAGAATTAAACTAAAACATCAAATGTTTCATATTTTGAATATGTTTTCATTACCACATCCACCGCCTTACAGATACATAGCCCCATATCCCTAGCGCATACACCTCCCCACCTCCCTACCAGCTATAATAAGCTATGGGACTAGCATCCATGTATTCCATTCCATTTGATTGAGCAACAATCTCTTCTCATGGTTTCCACTACCTTGCTACTCACTTTCACCACTTCTTCACCACCATAGCTTCTTCTGGCCTTCAAACATATCTCGATATCATTGCTTGCAATTATCATTGAGGTCAGTAGGATCTTCACTCTGGGGACGGTGCTACTCATTTCCACCACTTATTCAATGCTTCATCACCGTAGATTCTTCAGGACTTCAAACCTATCTCGAGATCATTGCTTTCAATTATCATTGAGGTCGATAGGATCTACTGTTAATAGATAAATCCATTGGTGACACCAACCGATCTCCCTATTCCAAATGGTTCGGATCTAGAAAAAAACAAAACAAGAATGAAAACCTTTCCCTAGATCTATCAAAAGTACTTGAATACAAAGAGTCTAGTCCATACCTTATTTACGAAGGTCGTCCTCGTGGCTTGTATCTTTCGCAATACAACTTGTTGATGAAGATATTACCTGCAAAGATTCAAAATGACAAAGGAAAGAGACTACACGATAATATGATATATCTAAGAAAATAACCAAGGAGAACTACTATAAATGAAATTATGCATCATTTATGGGAAAGGAAGACATTGATGTATTAATTAAAATAGAGGAAAGAATTACAACCAATGAATCCTTGGTGTTGAAGATCCTTTCCAATGGAACCTTGCCTCAATTTTTCAATCATGGAAGAATGGATTCCTGGCTCAATTTCTCCAGCATTTGGATGCCCTCATTTCAACCCCCTTGTCCCATGAAGAGGAGCTTCATTTATAGGCCAAAAGATATGAGGAGGAGAGGAGAGGATTAAGGGAGAAGGAAGAGGTGAGATCCTACTAAGATGGGAGGCAAGTAAGATCCACCCTATATGGAAGGGATAAACCTCCACGAGGGTCTTTGTCGAGAGACTTCTTGAAGCTTCTCTTTTTTCCCTCCATACTGATAGTGACACACCCTACACATAAGCAAAGTGTGTTAACGACCCACCCTATAGTGATGCAAAGTGCGTCAGTGGAGAGTGATGCACCTTGATATAAGGCAACATGCGTCACTGAGTTAAGAAGGGTTTTTAAAGGGAAAAAACCTCAGGGCTCTTCTTCTAAGGAGATTTTGGCCAAGCACTTTAGGGATTAAGGCAAGGAAAAGGTGTACATGGTCCGTGATCATGGAGAGGATGAAAATCCCATGTAGTAGATTGCCCCCCAAAGTATGAAGCTATAGTAATAGGATAGGTGAAATACTTTGATGGATAAAGCATAAAGGATCGAGACAAGGAACCGTCAGTTGGAAATCTGTCAACAATAACCAAAGATATTTTGTGTAGTACAATAATTTTATCATCCTAATGACTCACAATGTGGATTCTGACCAATACATTGCAAATCTATGATAGTAATGATGCAAGCTACGGCCACCGAAATACATTGTGGATCCATACATAAATGACCAAAAACAAATCATGGCTACTAGAACACAAGCGTAGATCTATGATGAAATAATGACACAGCCATGATCAATACAAGAATGGATCTGTGTGACCGTACATCAATGAGGTTACCACCATAACATCTGTGAGGAATGTTAATTTTTCAGCATTAATTCAATCTGATCTAGGATCTTTACTGAGAGAATAACATGTACAACATATCAATCATATCAATCACAACAAGCAATCACATAAGACAATAGACACATAGAGTTTCCATGGGGAAAACCATAAAGGTGAAAAACCCCACAACTTCCTCAGAGATAAATAGAGCAATGATACAACCCAAGCATAAGAGATAGTCTTCTCCTAGGAGCTACTCCTCCTTCCTCACATGTGCGCCACTCTCCAATGAGTGAATGAATGAGAAAGTGAATGATCAAATAGAGTGCCTCTCGCACTCTATTTATACACTAACTGACTTGCCTAATAAACTAGCAGGGACGACTTGTCTAACTCAGTCTAATAACCCATGGTAATACTAATCAGGGCTGACCCCACACTTGGTGGTCTAATAACCCATCTCAAGTAAGTTGCGACACTTGTCAATACAAATGACGACACTTCCATATAGAGGAATAATACCATCTCTATAGGAGTACAATATACATAGGTGAAATACATTCCGAAGTTACAAATACATCAACAAGGAAACCTACTAAAAAATATCCATTGCAACCTAGGTATGATAATAACACATAATAGCAACCCAGGGTCTTCTTACCCGATCCCGAATGATACGATCCTAACCATGTGATTACAAGGTGTTGAAGTCGAACATGGTAGAAACCAATTATTACCGGTCAATGATGTAAACTGTTAACAAGTGTGAGGGAAATCACCAATGACGACAATGATTTCCAAGGTATCGTAGTACATTCCAAAAAATGCGAATGAATGAGTTGAAGTCGAACATATGCGGAATCCTTTGATCAGAGGTCAACGATGTAAACCTACTGTTGAAAGTGAGGAAACCTGCCATTGAGGCATGCAGGCTCCAAGGTACCGACTAGTTCCTAAGTCTAATTACTGGATGATGATATGATTTCGATAGGAATAGACTCGTCGAAGGAGGGCCATCATGTATCCCACATCATCGACGTGAAAATCACACATGAAGTGATATAAGATGGTATATCAAATGAGTGTGAACTGACACAAAGGTGTAATGGTAAGCATGGATGACTGACACAATGGAAGGCTTAATGACTACGAAGGTTGATTCCATAAAAAAGACTTCCTTTGAACATTTATTGGCATGACAAGTGACTTGAAGCATTGACTCAGCGAGGCAGAGACCAAAATATAATGCAACAATGACTGAGGCATTCTTCAAATGACTTTGAAGGAGCGGGACGACTCATGAAATTGATATGAATCAGAGGCAAGCAGATTACCCAACTATATGACGAGATGCAAACAGGTGCCATGTTCAAAGGTGACTTTAAGCTGCCATTAATACAGACTCAAATACATCTTCCCATTCCCATAATTTCCCCATCATGATGGATGAGTGCCTCTTTTATTTTTAACGAGTTGGAAGAGGGTAAAAAACACTTGATGTAGCTCATCATATGATGAGTCCAATCTCACATGTTTTATGAAGCTAAGAAAGGAGGGGTTCAGTCCCAAAAAGGTTCCTTCCATGTATAATTTTACGAGTTCAAAGAAGGTAAAATGGGTGACGTTTCAAATTTAGAGAGTCTAGAACGGGAAAAAGAAGACTCCTAATGGTTCTTTTTTGTAAAAGTTAGTCTCCTCACCTGAAAAAGGATAAAACGTGAGAGATAACTCTTCTAATCATGATTGACTAGAGTAAATAGTCTAAACGGTCTGAAAAAGGGATAAACTATCACTAGATAGATGTCTTTTCAAATCCTTTACGAGCGTGAAAGAAACAAGTTTCGTCGATAATCTTTTCCTATTTAGGGAGTATGAAAGGAACTTAGAGAGAACTCCATATACAACTTTGTTATGGTTGATGACCGAGTATGACAAAAAAAAAGTAAACTCGACACACTTCCTTTTCCATAAGTAGTCTAGCGAGGCCGAATAAAGTGATAAACCTATACTTGGTAGACACACGTTTTTACTCAATTTTTAACGAGCACGATAATGGTATCAAAAGCACTCGGAATATTTTTCATGTTTAAATCCAGAGCACAAAAAAGCGATAAAGTAAGCTCAAACCATTTTTCATGTTTTTGACTAGAGCATAAAAAAGTGAAAAGTAATCTCAACACCATCTTACTGTTTTTAACGAGCTCGAAGATGAGTTTGAAGAATGCTCAAGGAATATGCTTCATTTTTTAATGAGCTTGCACCAAAAAATGAACTATGCTTGAAATGAGTTGGTTTCTTCCCAACATGATATCCAAAGGTTGGAATTTTTCCCCCAGCATAAGAAGTTGACGACCTCCAGTATAATGTCCAAAGGCTAGAGACATGCCCCCTAAGCTTTGTTTCATTCACCTACTCTCCTTCTTCACTAGATTGAGCTTCTAGTTACTAATACTGATAGGTTCACCAGGAACAGGGAAATAAGTGAGATTTAAATGGCATAGGTGCATGAAATGAAGATTCAAACAATAAGTCTAATAAAATACTTGACTCAATGGGTAGAGGGTCCATTTCATTTTTTAACGAGTTTGACATAGAAATAGAACTATGCTCGTAGCCATCTATTTAATTTTTTAACGAGCTTGACACGGGAATAGAACTCTGCTCATGGAGTTGGTTTCATCTTTTCTCAAGCTTGAAACCAAAGGTAAACTATACTTGGGAATGGTTTCATTTTTACACAAGCTAGAAACCTAAGTTAAACTATGCTTGTACAGGTCTATTCCATTTTTTAACGATCTTGGAGACAGAGACTAACTTGTGCTCATGGTGGCCCATTTCATTTTTTAAAATGAGCTTGAAACAGAAAAGAAACTATGCTCGTAATGACCTGTTTCATTTTTTAACGATCTTGACACAGAAAGGGAACTATGCTCGCATTCTTTTGTTTCATTTTTTAATGAGCTTGACACAGGAAAAGAACCATGCTCATGATCATCCATTTCATTTTTTAACGAGCTTGACACAGGAATAGAACTATGCTCATGGTCATCTATTTCATTTTTTAACGAGCTTGACACAGAAAGGGAACTGTGCTCATATGATATTGTTTCATTTTTACACAAGCTTGAAACATAAAATAATTGTGCTTGAGGTTTGTTTCATTTTTTAACGTGCTTAAAATGGAATAAAACTATGCTTGAAAGGGGTGATTTCATTTTTATACAAGATTGAAACCAAAGGTAAACTATGCTTGAGGGTCGGTTTCATTTTTTAATGAGCTTGAAACAGAAAATAAACTATGCTCGCATCTAGTTCCTGCCCAACATGATGTCTAGTGGTTGGTTTGTAAGAAGCTAGTGGGTTTAACTATGGCATGATGGATGGAGAGATGCTCCCCTTAATGGGAATTAACCACTAAAACATATGGAACATTTAGGGACGTCTGGTGAAAAGGAGTCTCTCGATGATTAGATGTAACAAATGAAAGCTTATCAATGGTCACAATATTACCGTCAAGGGGAAAATACATCACTCGAAAGAGTGAGGACACTATAGTATTCATGGTGTATACGTAATCACGTTTGAGGAGCAGATTTAAATCTAAGGTTCCTTGGACTACAAAAACATCGAGGCAGACAGTTTTTCCTCCCAAGCTGATCGGTAACGTAGGAAGGATCCCCAAACGTCTAATAGGTTTTCTATTGAATGCCACTATTTGATTTGGGACAGACACAAGCGGAGGAGAACCTATTGCTTGCCAAGAAGATGAGGATAGTATACTCACAGATGCTCTTTCATCAACAATAGTGCGATGTATGTCTGTAGAAGCAACCCGCACAATAATCTAAAAAGGGATACTCGAAGGAATATGAGGTTTTGTTAGAGCATTCAAATCAAAGGAAATAACCTCATTTCCTGGAGGGGGTCCTGTTGAAACAAACAGAAATTCCTCTTTCCTAGAAGAACCCAAGCTGACCATACGATTAGGAGTAGTTTCGAGTTTGTTCTCCAAAGAGAGAGTGGGAAGAGACGAAGACTGTGTAGTAGAGGCTACTCCAATATCCAAAGGTAAACATTCTAACAAAGGAGAAGAATCATGAAGAGATGATGTCAACTCGATCATGAAAATTTCACTCTCCGAAGGGAGAGTGGAGAGTAATGGGTGTTGTTCACTCTTAATCAAAAGAGTGGGATTGATCAAGGATGGGGCTGGATTGACCACTGGGTCAACCAATGAGGATTCAGGGTGTGACTTACAACATTCATGAGAAATGTCATTCCAAAAATGTGAAGCTTCATCCATATGAGGAAAAAGGTAAGTACGGTGCATGTCCTTACATAATAATCATAGATTCTTGACTTTACTTATCTGAATCTTAACCAAAGAGTCATTGGTTGACAAGGTATCATCAGTATAATGTTCAGAGGCTGACAATATGGGTTGTTCATAATCTTGAGACCATATTTCTAAGACCTTGGGAATAATAGGGAAATCCTTAAGAAAATGGGGACCCTTGCAAAGCCTACAAGGGAACTTAGGTTTACGTAAATTCGAAATAGGTGCATCAATACTTCCAACATGATGATCAATGGCTAGTGGATTTCCAACGTGATGATCATAGGTTGGAGCTTTGACCTTCTACTTAGTGTTCTTCTTCTTAGCCTTCCTTTTCTTCTTCTTCTTATCCACTAATTTACTAACATCATAGCTTTCAGCAGGCGAAGAGGAATAAAGGGAAACAAACTCAATATTTGACGAAGAAGGAGAAGGATCAACGTGAGGTTGATGCTCTTGTGGGGAAGGAATGTGATCCGAAACAATCGATGCACTTGGTATAACCAGATTGGGGAATAACCATACTGGTAATCCTATAGTCAATCCGGGAAGGCTCAATGTAGCCATGAAGGGAGGACCAACATTTCCATATGGAGGAAAAACAAAAGACATACCTTGAAAAGGGGTCTCTTGGTTGGTAGTCCTGGTACAGTTTTCCATATCTAAACTCTCTAAAAACCTCTAAATTACCACACAAATAAAAAACTTCTCAAATTTAAGAGAAACAAGCAGTCTTTGAAAGGGATGGATAAATAAGCCGAATTCTCATGATATACTATAGGGTCCAACAGTTATACTCTGCCCAATATTTCAGAGCACTAACCAGGGAGGATTTGGACCATACCCCTGATCGTATAACCCAACTACCTAGTAGTACGTGCATAGTAATCTCTCTGAGTATTGTTCTCGATGTATTACAACAATAAGACAACCAATAAGTTTACTCGGATGGTTCCAGGATCCTAAAGGGTTCTCCCTATATATAGAAGGTACGTGGGAGCTCAAATACGTAGTAGTGCTATCTAATGCACAATCGTACGAAAGGGGCCTTCATATATACCGTCGAGTATGCGAAAGAACCTTTCGATATACCATAAAAGTACGTGAAATGCAGTTCGATATACCAATGAGTACGTGGAAGAACCACACAGACCCCAGAATGTAGTGCAGGAAAATAACGACAGCTCCTATGCTTTAAGATGCTGGAACACATCTCTAACTTATCATTCAAGTTGCTAAAGATTTTAACTTAACTAGCGCTTGATTTTATCTTATGTGGTTAAGTGGATAGATGGAAATTTAGACCTAACTCAAGATCATGCAAGTATGAGTATGCAAGTCTTTTTCTTTCCTTTTAAAAGATGCCCTATTTAAAGAGAGAGTAAGAGGTTCTTTTTCCCAAGTGAACAACCCTATGCAAATGGCATTTTAACTTTTTCAAAAATGGTAGAAACAAACCAATTCGCACCAAAGCAAACATTATTTGGAAACCTTAATATGGGTCAAAGAGACTGTAGGATACACAATGCATGAGGGTGAATTTTTTTTGAAAAATTCAATTCATTTTGCTTAAAAATGCAAGTAAAATAGTGGTTTTGACTAAAGGGGCCAAACATGGCTCCAAATCTCAAGAATACCCAAGAAAAAAGAAAATTCTTGTGCTTTAACAAATAATGAGAGAGTAGATCTTTAATGAAAAGAAAAATGGATTTGATCACTGTTTCCAAACAAGAAAGAACATTTCTAACCCCTAACAATGCAAAATCTAAAAGTGGTTTTCTTTTCTTTTATAAAACTCAGATCTGAACCAAAACAAGACTAGCTAAAAGCAAAATTCTTTTTGGACTTTTCATAAATATTTCAGATCTAAGAAAGAAAGAGAAAATAAAGCTATTTCGTTAAACTAAGATGAAAACAAAATATTTTCTTCTCTTCAACTGTAGAAAGCAGAAAACACTATACCAACCCAGTCATAAGCCAAGCAACAAGGAACTGAAAGTCTAGGAAGAAAACCAAGCTAAAAATCAATAGGTCGACGCAGGTTGCAGGTATACACCAAAGCGTCAGAAACTCAGTGACGCGGTTTGATAAAGAGAAAAGCATGACAATGACGCACTCTGTCCGAAGGCAAAGCGCGTCAGGTTGACACTAACAAACTCTACATGAAGGTAAAGTGTGTCAGGGGACCCAAAAATTGAAAAAATAAATATTTTCAAGCCAACCAACAGACTTCAGGGTGTGAGACTTAAAGGGAATTATACAGTGACATATAGATAGTCAAATATACTAATTGGATGTGACTTACCAATTGAAAACTAAGCCATATCTAATCATAAATGAGGCAAGCAAGGAAATCTACAACTTAAATAACTCTTCCCTAGTATGGTCACCAATTTTGTTCACGGATAAATCCGTCGGTGCGGACACCAACCGATCTCCCTAGTCCGAATGGTTCATATCTAGAACAAAGCAAAACAAGAATGGAAACCTTTCCCTAGATCTATCAAATTACTTGAATACAAAGAGTCTAGTCCATACCTTATTTACGAAGGTCGTCCTTGTGGCTTGAAGCTTTCACAATCTAGCTTGTTGATGAAGAGATTACCTGCAAAAGATTCAAAAGGACAAAGGAAAGATACTACAAGATAATATGATATATCTAAGCAATTGACCAAGGAGAACTACTATAAATTAAATTACACATCATTTATGGGAGATGAATACATTGATGCATTAATTAAAATAGAGGAAAGAATTACAACCAATAAAGCCTTGGTATTGAAGATCCTTTCCAATGGAACCTTGCCTCAATTTTTCAATCATGTCAGAATGGATTCCTGGCTCAATTTCTCCAGCATTTGCCTGCCCTCATTTCAACCCCCTTATCCCATGAAGAGGAGCTTCATTTATAGGCCAAAAGAGATGAGGAGGAGAGGAGAGGATTAAGGGACAAGGATGAGGTGAGATCCTACTAAGCTAGGAAGTGAGTAAGGTCCACCCTAAATGGAAGGGTAAACCTCCACGAGGGTCTCCATCGAGAGACTTCTCGAAGCTTCTCTTTTTCCCTCTGTACTGATAGTGACGCACCCTGTACACAAGCAAAGTGCGTCATTGACGCACCTTATATTGATGCAAAGTGCGTCAGTGGAGAGTGTTGCACCTTGATAGAAGGAAACATGTGTCACTAATTTAAAAGGGATTTTAAAGGGAAAAAACCCCAGGGCTCTTCTTCCAAGGAGATTTTAGCCAAGTACTTTAGGGATTAAGGAAAGGAAAAGGTGTACATGTTCCATGATCATGGTGAGAACGAAAATTCCATGTAACATCTTCACTCTGGGGTGGGGAAGGGATCTACAATAGTTAGTAGTCTGAGGTCGATAGGATATGCTATCTGCACCACATAACGATGAGAATGGTAATATTTATTATATAGTCACATGATAAGCAATTATACTGAACATAAGAAACATGCAAAGTCTAGATTTCAGTTAAATGTTCAAAAGATCTAGCATATTTAGCTTATGAAGCAGTAAATTCTAACTCAGGAAAACTGCAATATCTAGATTCTAGTTAAATGTTCTCGAAGTGAATTGTCAAGAGAGGAAGGCATAAAGGAATGCTTACCTCTAGGATTATTTTCTAGGATACCGAAAATACATCAATGTACATGAGAACAAATATATTTTAACATTGATTAAAGCATATCCTTGTATCATAAAGATGTAACAGTAGTAACAGTAAAAAAAATATAGACACTTGCCTTCTTTTTCTTTTTGATATTGTCGCTGACATATTGTACTTGATTAGGGAAGCTCTGAATTCCTCCAAATGACTGTGCAAATTAGAAGCAATCTTGGCTTGAACAACATGAATACAATGAACAATAGTCATTACTTCTTCACAATTCCAATATTCATCATGATTGAAATGAGCAATATGCATTGTATGTTTTTTAAGTACCTATTTCTTACATTTGTCCCTTTTTCAACGAATATGAAAGAAAGTAGCAGAAAACAACTGAATCTGGTTGGCAAAAGACAATGAATTGTGCAAAATCTTCCCACATTCCACAATTTTATCATCTATCTAGTACATCTTTATATTATGTTGAGCAACAAAAATTCTTCAAATTCCCAACATTTGGTTCACTTGATTAACGTATAAGTTAGTTACTCACTTCAATGTGAAGGATGGAGACAGAGATAAAAAAAGATTATGCAGAATGAGCTACGACTCTTCAATCTTTATTCATAAACCAAGATCAACTGATACAATACAAACCAAAATGTAATGTGTATTTAAACACTTATGGAAACCCTAAAAACTCTAACCTAGCTTTTGCATGCATGCAAAGCATGTTGTTGCAAATATTAACTGAACTTCTAAATAGTAACTCAAGTAAAAGCTAAAGCTAAAGAAAGTTAACTGAAGTAATTACTATTTCTAACACTCCCTCTTAGTTACTACTGTTGACTACTGCAGCTTTTACAATGCCTAAATTATTTCTATGGGTTTCAAAAATATCTTTTGCCAATGGCTTTGTGAATATGTCAGCCAATTGGTCAATCAATTTACAATGCTCAACATGAACTTCACCATTGTTCACTAGTTCTCTTATGAAGTGATATCTGGTATCAATGTGCTCGCTTTTCTGGTGAAAAACATGGTTCTTGGATAGAGCGATTGCTGAATTGTTGTCACAATAGATTGTTCTTGGTCCTTCTTGTTTCTGTTGAAGACCTTCTAAAACTCTGCGTAACCAGACTGCTTGACATGCTGCTGATGTCGCTGCTACATACTCTGCTTCTGCTAATGAAAGTGTCACAATGGGATGCTTCTTGGATGCCCATGAAATCACCCCTGATCGAAGATGAAAAACATGATTGGAAGTGCTCTTCCTGTCATCCAAACTTCCTACAAAATCATTGTCAGTAAAACCTGTCAAAACATCATACTCAGTGCTGTAGTATAAAATTCCATAGCTTGAAGTCCCTGCAACATATCGTAAGATCCTTTTGACAACTTGCCAATGCGAGTCTTTGGGAGACTCCATGAACCTTGAAATCAAGTTTACAACAAACATAATATCTGGTCTCGTAGCTGTGAGATACATGAGACTTCCTACAAGTCTCTTAAACAGTGTTGGATCTACATTGGGACTATCATCTTCTTTGCTCAACTTTGTACCTGTTGCCACTGGTGTAGGTGTCATTTTGCAATTATGCATTCTAAATCGCTTAAGAACATCATTAGCATATTTATTTTGAGAGATAAATATACCTTTTTCTGACTGTTCTACTTCTAAGCCAAGAAAGAACTTCATCAATCCAAGGTCTGTCATCTCGAATTCTTTCTTCATAGCTCCCTTGAAATCATCTACTGACAAGTCACCTGTAAAAATCATATCATCAACATATAAACAAACTATCAAAATCTGTCCTTGTTGATTTACCTTTGTGTAAAGTGTTGGTTCGCTGTTGCTTCTGCCAAAACCATTTTTGATCAGATAAGAATCAATTATGTTATACCAAGCTCTTGGAGCTTGCTTGAGCCCATATAGAGCTTTCTTCAACTTGTAAACTTTCTCTTCATGTTCTTTTATTTCATATCCTTGTGGCTACTCCACATAAATTTCTTCTTCAAGAATGCCGACTTGACATCCATTTGATACACTTTCCTTTTTTTCTGGGCTGCAATTGCTAGAACTGCTTTTACTGTGTCCAATCTTACCACTGGTGCAAAATTTTCTTCAAAATCAATTCCTGCTTGTTGCGAGAAACCTTTTGCTACTAAATTTGCCTTGTACCTATCAATCTCACCATTTTCATTGAGTTTGGTCTTATAGACCCACTTCACACCAATGGGTTTCTTATTCTTTGACAGGTCAACTAGATCCCATGTATCATTTCTCTCAATGGAATCTATCTCTTCGTCCATGGCTTTTACCCAATGCTCTTGTTTTACAACCTCTTCATAAAACACAGGTTCACTAGCAATAAAAACATAATTGGTATTTGCATCCAATTCATCATAAATATCTTCCAATCTTCTAGTCTTTCTATTACTGTGATCAGATTCATTACCTGATTGTGGACTTGATGCTTCACCTCGAACTGGGTTTCTAGGTGTTCTTTCTGGAGTATTTGCTACTGGACCCTGTTTTCCAATCAGCTCCTCTTCTTCTCCATCTTTTGGTTGGGGTATTGCAATTCCCACACCCTTATCTATGGTTCCATTCCATGACTCTTCCTCCTTGAAAAAAACATCTCTGCTAAGGATAACCTTTTTGGTAATAGGGTTATACAGCTTATAGGATTTAGTTTCTTCACCGTATCCAAGAAATATACATTTCTCACTCCTGTTGTCTAGCTTTTTTCTTAGTTGTTTAGGAACATGAGCATAAGCAACACAACCAAATATTCTGAAATGAGAAACATTACAACTCATACTTGTCCATGCTTCGTCTGGTACTCTGTTCTTCACAATTTTGGTGGGAGATCTGTTCATCACATGAACATCACAAGCCACTGGTGGGACAAATTTCTTCCTTTCAGCATGCTCCTTGCCATATTCATGATGGTTGTATTCTTGCGTTCTGCAATACCGTTATGCTGAGGTGTATATCTTGTAGTGAATTGCCTCTTGATTCCATGATATTTGCAGTAATCATGAATTCCTTTGAGTCATACTCTCCCCCTCCATCTGATCTCAATATTTTGAGTTGATAACCACTCTGTTTTTCAACCAGAGCCCTAAATTCCTTGAACTTGCCAAAAGTTTCAGACTTATGAAGAAGAAAATACACCCATGTTTTTCTACTGAAATCATCAATAAATGTAAGAAAATAATAGCTTCCACCAATTGATTGAGTTTGCATTGGTCCACACAGATCAGTATGAATAAGTTCTAGAGGTGCATGTGCCCTTCGAGACATACCTTTAGGAAATCTATCCCTGTGCTGCTTTGCAATGATGCAACACTCACAACTGCTTTCTGGCTCCTTCATAGGGGGTAATCCTTTTACCATCTCTTTCTGCTGCAAAAACTTGAGACCACCAAAGTGAAGATGTCCATATCTAAAATTCCATAACCAATAATTATCCATGCAAGTGGATTTGTTAGCAAAAGAGGTTACCTTGTTGCTGCAATTCATGACTAGTGGATACGTCCTGTTCCTAGTCACTTGTATTTTGATGATCAACTGTCTATTTGGGCGTTTGTCATAAATTTCATAGTCTGATCCATAAAAGACAAGTCTGTATTTCTTTTTAGTGAGTTGCCCAATGCTAAGCAGATTATGTTTCAATCTTGGAGCATAATATACATCTGTGATTGTATTTTGTTGGCCTTGTTTGGTCAGAATGTTGACCACTCCTTTGCCAAGAATTGGAACTACCTCATCCGTGCCGACTTTGACCTATGTCCTCACTGATTCATCTAGGTCTGCAATTAGACCTCTATCACCTATCATATGGTTATTGTAGCCACTATCTAAAAGCCAAAGTCCCTTTGGGATTTCGTGTGCAGCATGACATGTAAGAAATAACATATCTTCTTTATCCTCAGAGGTATTAGTCACATTAGCATTATGATTTGCTTGATCATACTTTTTCTTTCTACATTCATGAGCATAATGCCCAAATTTATTGTAATAATAACACTTAATATTAAATTTATCTGACCTTTTTTTGTCGTAGTTCTCGCCTTCATGGTTATGATGGTGATCTTGATCTTCATTGCCATTACATCAGCCACTTCTGCCTCTTCCTCTTGATCCTCCTCTGCCTCTGCCTCTTTCTCTACCTTTTGAGAATGATACATGTGCTTTGAAAGCATTCTCCATAGAGGACTCTTCATTCCTGTTGATTCTGGATTCGTATGAAAGTAGAGATCCAGTCAATTCGTCTATAGAGAGAGTACTCAAATCCTTTGCTTCTTTAATCGCTGCAACTTTTGGATTAAATTTGTGGGGTAGGGATCTCAGAACCCTTTCAACCACCTGTTGATATTCGATCTTTTCACCATAGGTATTCAGCTGATTAACAATCCCCATGACTTGGGTCATGAAAGAATCTACTGAGTCTGATTCTTTCATCTTCAGATCTTCAAAATCTCTTCTTAGGTTTTGGAGTGTAGCTATTTGTACCTTACCAGCACCCTGGTAACTGGTCGCCAAGATATCCCATGCAGCTTTGGCATGTAATGAAGCTGATATCTTTGGAAATACATTGTTATCCAAAGCGTTCATTATGAGATGCAGTGCCCTTGCATCCTTCTTCATGTGCGCTCGCAGGACATCCTTTTCTGCATTTGAAAGGGCTTGAAAAGCTGCGTCATCTGCTGGTTAGGAATAGTCATTCACAACATATTCCCACACATATTCTGATCTGAGATAAACTACCATCCTCGTAACCCAGACATCATAGTCCTTTTTCCCTGTAAGAGGAGAAATCTGAGATTGATTATTGCCGCTAGAAGCCATAGACACTGCAGAGTCTTTCACTGGCCTTTTTAAAACAATCTCCTTCCTATTTTTTTCAAAAAATAATGTCTCCCTCTTAAATAAAAGAGATTTTTGAAAAATATCTTCTTCTCTTGTAGAAAAAGAAATCTTACTCAAAGAATCTCGTAAAAGAAAAATAACTTCGTGAAAGTAAAAAAAAAATCACTCTCATGGAATAATGAACAAAAATATCTCTCTCGTAAAAGAAAATATCTCCTTATTGCTCTTGCCCTAATTGCCGCGGGTCTTTAGTAATTATCGCGTCTTGGCCTAAATTATCGCGCTTTGGACTATAGGGAGGGCGCGATAAATTCATGCAATTTTTTTTTCGTAAAATTCTTCAAAGCTACGGCTTTGGCTTCTCCAGAATTCACACGATCAATCTTCTCCTAAGCTCTGATACCAAACTGAAGGATGGAGACAAAGATAAACAAAAGTTTATGGAGAATGATCTACGGCTCTTCAATCTTTATTCATAAACCAAGATCAACTGATGTAATACAAACCAAAATGTAATGTGTATTTAAACACTTATGGAAACCCTAAAAACTCTAACCTAGCTTTTGCATGCATGCAAAGCATGTTGTTGCATTTATTAACTGAACTTCTAAATAGTAACTCAAGTAAAAGCTAAAGCTAAAGAAAGTTAACTGAAGTAATTACTCTTTCTAACACAATGAGCCTCCTGTAGTCACCTATTTTGACAAGAAATTGTAATGTATGTTTTCCTTGCGGGGTTCATTTATGTCCCAAATCTCTAATTATGATCCTATATATTTACAAAGGAATAATCCAAGAGAGCAACTCAGAGTAGAAAGGAGATCAGGAACTTACTCTACAAAGCTTGATAGAGGAAAGGGCTCAACAAGAGGAAACACTATGTAGACAAAAATCGAGGGTAATATGGCTCAAAGAAGGGGACAAGAACACAAGGTTTTTTCATAATGCCATGATCAACACGAGACATCATAATGAAATCGTGTCCCTTAAGACTTAAAAAAGAGCAAAGCCAATTTAGATAAAAACCTATTGCTTGCGCTAGCTTCTCTATTCGCCATTGCAACCTCGTTGCTGCTCAATAAAGACCAAAGATCCGGTTAACGTTGGGAAAGCAATGAAAACATATATTGATCCTCTGTTCAAAATTCCATTATATGTACATTACTTAACAAAAATATAGAAAACTTCTACACAGTTTGATGAATAAACAGTGAAGGCTTGCATGGAATAAGTGCTCAACATTGCGGTAGATAAGGAAACAACTCGGGTAAAAGGCATGGAACACTAGTGTAGCAGCGAGGTGATTGCAGAATATGGAAACAAGTTAAGGAAAAAGCGTGGAAGACTAGTACCTCAGTTACTATACCATCTTGCTCGCACAAGATCAATGATAACTTTAATAAAAATCATTTCCATTTCAAGCTAATTTATAGAAGAATCCTGGGTCTCAAGCTACATTTACTCATTGATGGGAACAAGCTATCAGGAAGAAATAAGCTGGAATCTTTGGATTCCTTGCAATTTGCAACTCCTGTTCGATAGCAGTAAGAAAACTGTGTTTCCCATAAGTTACTTTGAATCATACAGTAATCCATCCGATGCTATCCGACACACCACATTGATTAGCCTACCTAGACGTTGTCTATTTCCCATTGTAACCTAGTCCCCTTTCAAAGCATTTTAATTCATAGGAAGGTGGCCTTGTAGACACCTTTGAATAAGTAAGCGGTCTATGAAGTTTATTGAATCAAATCCTAATGTTGGTCGATCAATTGCTAATAAAGGATCTGCCTTTTAAACCATTCAGTGCATTGAATCCATTCAACCCAAAGAACACACAGATCTTTCCATTTTTATTTTGTCTCTTTCAATAGAGGTGAAAAATTGGTAACTCACCCCTCCTATGATTTTCATCCACTGCTAACTCTATCTGTAGACATCACTAGAAAAATCAATGATGTAGCAACCTGGAACTGAACAACGACTAATGGACCTGAACTATTGTGGCCATGATTCAGGTACATTGAACCAATTGCCTTCATTTTCTCAGAAGTTATTCTTTGATCATCCATTTGCTCAACTTGCATGGTGTCGTGGTCGTGCATGGCGTCAAAGTGGTAGGTAGGTGGGGTTCGACTCCTTTCCCATGTTGTTGTCTTCGACTCCTAAAACCAGTGTATCTCATCGAGTGATATGACTCTTGTTGCATAGAAAATAGAAGCCTGCTGCTCAGGCTACATTACATATGTTCTCCCAGTGGCCATCAATGCGATACAAATGTTCTCCTTCTTGGTTCTCATGCAAATGTCATATATTTCAAATCAAAATCCAAGCAATGGGGGCAACTACCAGATGTTTCAGGGCATGAGCCAATTGGCCAGAAAAAGGCAACCAACTACAGTTGACATCTCTACATCTTTGTCTTTGATTATTAAAGTATAAGTGTTTCCCTTGCATTTCATTTCCCACAGGATATGGCAACTTTGTTAGTTACACTAATTTTATAATATTTAAAGCCTATTAATTATGTGCCCGAATAACGATGATAGGTTTTTATTGTTTTTACAACTTCAAATTGGTCATTTGGTACATAGCTCATATTGTCCATGGAGCATGAAGTATCGGTTATTTTCCACTTTTATTTATTTAAGACTACACTGTGTCTCTATCAACAAAATCATTAACAAAGAAAGGATCCAACATATTCTACTTCAGATGATGACACAGGTTCCGTTTACTCATCGTTCTACAACAATCAATCCAACTTTTACCAGTTCATCCAAAGCTACTTAGGTTTGCTATCAAATATGATGTTAAATCACAAGCTTGCTAATCCATCGTATTAGGTGGGAAAACATAGCCAATGTTTACTAATATTGACATGGCATATGTAAACACAACACCATATGGTTACTGATCATTACGTTCCAGAACGGATTGGAGATTTCCATTTTGAGCCACTTGAATGAATGATTGTGGTTTCAATGCATTGCTTGAAGCTTCATATTGAAACATAGAGCAATATAAGTTGGGAAAGGGACTTTATTCATGTCTCGTTTATGCCGTCTAGGATTTGGATTTATATGATCAAGCCTACCCATGCATCATCAAAATTCTCAAAGAAAGGACTTGCTGCCTTGCGGCCCCTCTTGTTAATATAGATGCACTACCAAAGGTGTGGATTTCTTATAAATGCATTGTCAGCAATGTTCCTAGCACATCAATAAATTCGATAATTTTTTTTATTATCTATTATCAATCATCATTGCACCATATGTATAAGGGAACCAACACCACATCGATACATCATGTATGCATGGACACACTACCAATGGTATGTTCATAGATTTTGAAGAACACTATCAAGTTAGGAAAGTTTAATTTATTAATTTGACTACTAATGCACTTATGATGTAAGAAAGCATTGGTTACTATTTCTCAATACGTTTACAGTTGCATCATTAAATGTAAAAATTTATATTAAAAATGCACTTAACGATTTTCTTATAATATATAAGATCACCCAAAATGTTGCCTCCAAATTTTATATAGCACATTCACAAAGTGAGAAAATTATTTTTATTCTTTGGCTTCAATTGTGTTATGTATTTGAACAAAGGCATCAATATAGTACACTCATACATTTTGAAGCACACTTACAAATCGAAAAATATCTAATGTAATTAATTTGATTACTAGTGCACTAGTTATGGTTCCCGCATACATTTTCAAACATACTAGAAAGTATGGGAAAATGTATGTTTTAAAATTGACTTTACACTATGCTTTGTGTGTACATAAACATCAACAATGGTGTTTCTATATGTGTCTTAGATCATTGACAAGAAAGGGAAGCTTATACCATTAAAATTGCACTCAACTATGCACCTATTTTATATAGGAGCAATGCCAACATTAACTCTTAATATAAGATAGAGCACTAAAAAAGTGTAAGAAATTTTCTTTTTTGGTTTCAATGGTGCACTCTCTATTTGACTTAAGCAACGACTTAGTGCATCCTATTAATAGCAAACATGCACCGTGCAATTTCTGTGCAAACCAAATAACTTGAATGCACTATGGGAATTTCTTTTTTAAATTGAAAAAGAAAGTAAATTAAATATGAAATCTAAATTTTAAAATGCTAAAAATATAAATGAGGAAATAACAATCAATTTAACTAATCTCATTCTTACTAAGGAGGCATGGTTTTGGCGTAGAGAAAAAAAATGGAAACGAACCAATTTACAAATTTTCAAAATGAACCAAATTTCTCAAGAAAGCAAAGGACTTGAGGAATGTAAACAACATGATAGCACCAATAACAAGGAAATAATATAAATACGGTGTGAATAAAGGCTGGTATGATTTGGAGCATTAAAGGAATGTGAAAATGAAAATTATAGTTTGGTAAAAAATCTTTTATCCTGCCTCAATGTGCTAGATAGTGATACACATCAGTGCATTAGTATACTCCAAGCTGCTTATGGATACTGTGATTATCTATACTTACTATCTTTTTGCGGCATTTATTGCAGCTTCTTATGGATGCTGTTCGGTATTTATAGTTTAGATGGGTACTTATTTTTGATGCATTTGATGACTGGCAGTTGAGGATGATTGTATATGAGACTTATTATTTATTTTGGTTTGTATAAATTGACTCAAGTGACTTTTGGATACTGTTTCTTCTACAGGATGAATTCCTGTTTTGTCTTGTGGACATATGGCTCTATTTTATTGGACTATTCTGTTATAGTTGTGACACTTACTGTCACTTTGGCTGGTTTTTCCCTTGTCCTATAGATGACAGGGGAAAAAAATAAATTCCAAACTACTTGGATTTTAAAATTTTATAAGCCAATGCGCCATTTATTAATACAAATTGGTGTGCGCCCAAATTATTAAGTGCATAGATTAGTTTTGTAATTTGTTTAAATAAAAAACCGATATTTTATAACAAAATGTCCAATCATTATCCAATGGAGGCACATTGATGTACTTAGGGTCTACAAACACACTAATTAGAGTATGTTTTTTTTTTAAATTCTTAGTAATGACAATGCACTGATGCACCCAATAGGGAGTGCATCGATAAGTTTTTGAATTTTTTTAAATAAAAATAATATTGTATAGAAAAATGGATATGCATTATAACAACATGTCTTATATAAAGACATGTTGGTGTTAAATTTTTTTCCATGGCATCAATAATGGAGATGCACCAATGTGTTATATATGGAAGTGTTCTAATATTTTTTTTGTAATTTTTTAAAATGAAATTGATATCGTATACATAAATAGATAAATCTTATTTGATATGTTTATATAAGAATGCATTAGTTCTTGCAGTTTAAAGACACGTCGATTATGGTTTTATTATGAAATAATAAAAATGGCCTATGTTGGGTCCATAGTTGGAACACATGGATGCACCTTTTATGGGAGTGCACTCATAAGTTTTTGTAGTTTTTTAAAATAAAAATTGATATTATATAACAAAATTTATAAACTTCATTCGACATGTTTTACGTAGTGAGGCACCTATGCACTTACTATTTTAAGACACTAGAGTCTGTTTAGAATCGATTTAAATTGATATTTTATTGCAAATTAGTAATCACGACCTAAAATGCACTTATAACAAGAACATACGTGTAACACACTAGTGTTATACTAGACTTAACACACAATTGTTTTTTAAACTAGCGTAGATCCAAATCCTAGATTCTATCAAGCGTTGAGAGTGATCAAATCTCCAGAGGTGCAAACCTCTCTTTGAATAACTCATTGAGTGCAATACCCGAGCCACCTAATCCTAAGCTCTAAAGTCTCTAGTTTAAGTCCCATATTTACCTTTTACTTTGTATTATTCTTTTTTGTTTATGAGAGACATAATATTTATTACTTTTTACTTTGTATTATAATTTTTTGTTTACTTTGTATTATTTTGTTACTCCACTAACACTCGACAAACACTCTAAAGTCTCATATTTACTTTTTACTTTGTATTAAAAGCAAAAAGTAAAGTCTCTAGTTTAAGTCTCATATTTACTTTTTACTTTGTATTAAAAGCAAAAAGTAAAGTCTCTAGTTTAAGTCTCATATTTACTTTTTACTTTGTATTATTCTTTTGTGTTTATGGCCGACATAATATTTACCACCTAATCCTAAGCTCTAAAGTCTCTAGTTTAAGTCTCTTATTTACTTTTTACTTTGTATTATTTTTTTTTGTTTATGACCGACATAATATTTATTACTTGTTACTTTGTATTATTCTTTTTTGCTTACTTTGTATTATTTTATTACTCGACAAACACTCGACAAACTCGACAAACAACACATGTTACAAGATCTCCCTCATATTGTACTGTAGAGTGCCTCTCGGCACAATCATAAAATATATTAATGCTCATTAGCTACATGCATATTTCATATATGCCAATCTATAAACAATGCATAACCATTGCATTTGAATGTATAAAAGAGATACAAATGCATAACCATTGCACTTGAATGCATAAAAGAGATACAAGTAATTAGGGGAAGCTTCAACTTAATCCATAAGACCCATAATTTCTTTTAACAATGCATAGTATGACATGCCCAATAAAACTATATACATAAGTAAGAACCATAAGCTATGGTTCTCCAGTATAAAATATTCCATATCCAATTCATCACCCATACAACCCATTGTATTTCACTTAATAATACAGTGAGCATAAATACCATTCATGCAAGGAATATTAATAAAGCTAAAACCCGACATAAACATTATTCTACTTACCATAAACTGCTAGTGGTTTTCAAAAACCACTAAACCATCCAATACTAAACTCATTATATGAGTTTTGACAGATTGAGCTTCCAAACAAACATATACAAATTATGCCAAATATTTCCTTAAGACAAGAAAATTCAATATCGACTTCAGTAAGTAGTGCTTTGTAGGAATTGTCCAACACGTTTCTCAATATATACATTTTTTCATTTTATTAAGTAAAAGAAAAATATAATTCAACATATTCCTTTTTGAACTTACTTCGCAGTATACTACGCAGTAATAACTTCATAGGAAGTGCGAAGTGGGGTTCTCATAAATTATTTGGAAAAACCTTTACCAACATTTCTCAACATAAAAGATAATTGACACATTATATTAAGTATTATATCATTATTTCAACCCATTGAACATGTATATAATTCTACAATTCCAATACTTGTGAATTAAAAACCAATTCCACTCATAATTGGCTCATGGTTTTTATAAAATAATCAAAGTTGTACTTAGACTTCGACGGAAACATTCAAAGTTCTTAGAATTAGCAATTTTCAGCCCATGGTTTTCAAACAACAATACCACTCAAGGAAAAGCACCTAAAAACATGGTTTTGTTTACAAATTAATTAATAAACAAAATTAGGACTTAAACATTTATTCTACTTTGGAGCTTCGACATAAACATTTAATCTTTTTCAAATAAACCAAAACCAAATCAGCCAGTGGTTTTATTAAACCAAATCAATTTGTGGTTTTAACAAACCAAACCAACCTGTGGTTTTAAAATAAACTAAATTACCACTTAATGGAAACACTACATAGAGAATCTAACACATAGTTTTGTTTTTAACTTACATATTAAGATATAATAGGGAATGAGCATTTATTCTCCAGTAAAACATATGTTCACTCATGTGGATGCTTGTTTCAAACATAACATTTGAGCATTTAGAAATTATGTTCTTCCAACTATATGAAAAGTAAGATTTTAAACCTTTATGAAATATATGCATAAATACATCATTTAACTCATTAGAACTGTAAAAAAATTTCATCTAACTTAGGAACTGCACTGTAAGACCACAATTGCATAATAGAACTAGCAATTTAATACAAGCCTTTGCAATAAAATTTAACTATTTGCAAATAATGATGCAACTTAAGAAAAATTAACAAAATGAATGGAATTCCTACTTATTTATCTATTCATAATAGTTTTCCGGCATTATACTCTTTGACATCATTCCAAAAAACATTTCAATTTTAAACCCATAAATTTAAATAGAAAACCATGGCAAATTTTTATCACAAATTATTATTGAAAGTTAATAACACCATTCTCATGAAATAAACTTATCTGTTGAACACTTGAATTGGCAACTGGTTGTGTGGCTTCCATGCTCCACCCAGTTGTAGGTAATTATGCTCATTAATCTCTCAGCAGAACACCACCCCCGAGCTAAGACTTGTGCATCCACCAGACAGACTTCTCACCACTTCCCATACTTTCCAGAATTTACACTTGGCAATCAGGAAAATTGGATTAATTACCAATTCCATGCCAAACAGTGCACTTAACCACCTTGATTTCCTTTTGACTACATAACAGTGAAACACATCACTTCCATCTGTGCTCATAAATCCACCAATTCAGCTGCATACACCATTTTCCACTTCACTAGGATGACCAGAGACAAAATGGACAGATCTGCAACAAAAATTTATCAACAAAATGGCTCATAGGTTTAGGGATTCATTTTAGTTTTCGTTACGAGATAATAATTTTCTCCCTTGTTCTCTTCGACATACCCAGGCATGGGAAATTCCCTTTGAATTCAAGCTTCTTCCAACACCTTCACACACAATGGTCCTCCATTAATTTCCCCCCTCCATGCATAATTCATGCATGCAAGTTTGGAACCACGTGGGTTCTCTCTCTCTCTCCCCACTTAATCATAATTAAATAATAATTATGATTTTAAAAATATATTATAAAGTCATTTAAATGGGTTTAAGACTTAGTACACACTTTAGGGGATTAAATATTTAATAGTTTTGTACCATGGTATCCCACCTAAGACACCTAACCCCCTTACTGTATCTAGTGAATACACAAGTCCCCAGTATTTTCAGCGTACTGCCTCCACACAGCCAGTTGTGGATTTTTAGTATTAATATTTACAAAATACACTATGTTCAACCTTGCAGGCATTCATAAACAATGTTCATCATCTGACTGAGGGTTTCAATCCAAGGGTGTTACACTCCCCTCCCCCTTACATTTTACACTGTCCTCGATGTTCTAATGCTTATAGGCATTTATACAATGTTTACATACATCAAATATTCAAAAATATGCAAGGATGTCCTAGCATTTTAGCATTCAAGCTGTTTATTCAAAGATGAATCAAGTTCACCAAACTATGGCATACTTCATCATGTTGTTTATGTTGATGACAACATGAGCTTGTGCCACTCCACTTTAACTTTTGAAACCATGCAAATTGAATTCCAACTGAAGTTTTTTTTTTTCCTGTGAAATTCAATCATCGTGTATTCATTAAGCCAACATATTAAAATAAGCCAATTTATTTGCTTAAATAACCAAAATTTTTCAAGCTTGCTCAGAATACGTTCATGCATGTCATGCTTAACTCAACATATGCATATAGATGACTCCAATCATCTTTATTTATTTCTACTGAAATTTAACTATTTCAACATTCTTTGTTCATTTCAACAAAAATAAGCACAACACATTTTTAGATTTAACATGCATTTAAACAACTTTATCTTCCTAGAAAGCAAATAACGTAAGTAAAAAGAAAAGAGTAAGAGTTCCCCCTCTTAGTCTTGTCCCAATCTAGAGCTCCATAACCGTGGCTTCGATGCTCCTTGGTCTCTTTCTCTTTGAAATGCAGGTGCTTGATTTTCCTAATCTTCATCAAGGTTCAGATCCACATTATTTGGCCCACACAACACCAGGAAGGTGTTGAGTATGATTGTCATTGATATCAAATAAGTTCATTAATGACAAAGGAAAAGTATAGCAATTTGATGTAAATGGTCGACACCATATTTAGTTGATACTTAATTTTGGTTGGCTCTTAAAACTAGTTGAAAATTTCGAAACAAAAAGTGGTCAACAATCATATAAAGTTAGTCAGTGCCGACCTCTTGTATTATGGTCAAGTCCTTGTAAATTAAGTCAAGAGTCGACCTCTTGTTGATCGGTGCCGACCTCTTATATTATGGTCGAGCCCTTGTAAATTAAATAAATAGTTGACCTCTTGTCGACCATTGTCAATCGGAACGTTAGAGTCAGAGTTCAACATCGGAATCAACAAGTCAAAGTCAGAACAACGGAGTCGGAATCAGATTTTTTAGTTAGAACCGGAGTCACGATTTAGAGTCGCAGTCGAAAAGTCGGAGTCGAAGTTAGACATCGGAATCGACCAGTTGGAATCAGAATGGCGGAATCAGAATCGATGGCGAATATCGACATATTGTAAATCAACGAATAAGAAAGTCGGAGTCGGCATGTCAGAGTCGTGATTCTGGAATCGAAGTGTTTCATAATCACGCTATTAATATTCACAGGTTAAAATAGAGAGGTAATTTCTAATTAGTTTTATTTGTGAAGGGTCACTATGAATATTTGTGACTGCTAAGTGAAGAGACTCGATTGAGGTTATATAAACAAGGATTTAATCCTTCAAATAGAGTGTCTATGTACATTAAAATAGCAAATCAGAAGGTGTACAGAAAACAGAGAACACATAATCATTTAAAGGGTGGTTGGGAGGCGCAAGGATAGGCTACAAAATCCTATAGGAAGTTGTAGCTTCCTTCCAGTTATTGCTGGTAAATAGGGTGTCGTTGCATCCTTCAGTTGTAGCTGAAAATATTGGGTGTTGTTGCATCCTTCAGTTGTAGCTAAAAATCTTGGGTGTTCTAGCATCTAGCAAGTTGGTGCTTGCAAATACTTGTAAATATAATTTTGCAGTAATATAAAGTGTTTGTGGTTTTCCCAATTGGGTTTCCACGATAAAATTCTATGTTTTGTTTCTATTGTTTATTTTGTCTTAAAAGTGATAAAAATTGAAGAAATACCTAAATATTGATTCACCCCCCCCCTTCTCAGTATTACTTGATTTTCAACAATTGGTATCACAACGGGTCTCTTCACTAAAGTCTAACCGCTTGAAGAGAGATCTTTTATCACTATGGATCAACAAGGAAAAATGTCATCTAAGGTTCCACTATATAATGGTGAGGATTATGCGTTCTGGAGTGTTAGGATGAGAATTCATATAATGTCTATTGGACTAGAAGTTTGGTTATCTGTAGAAACGGGGTATATATATCCAAAATATCCTCCCACATATCTTGAAGGAATAAAACAATTTGGATATAATGCAAAAGTTGTTAATGCAATCTTGGATGGATTAGCCAGAACAGTCTTTTCCAAGGTGATGCATTTCAAAACAACGAAGGAGATATGGGACAAATTGCATACCATCTATGAAGGACACACCAAGGTAAAAAGGTCCAAACTCCATATCTTTAAAGCTCAATTTGAAAGTCTAAAAATGAAGGAAGAAGAGAAATTTCAGAATACTTTGAGTGAATTGATGAAATTGTTAATGCAATTCAAGGGCTAGGCGAAGAATTGGAAGAAATGGAAATAGTTAAAAAGTACTAAGATCAATTCCAATGATTTGCAATCCTAAGATTTCCACCCTAGAATATAGAGAAAATCTTGACAAGCTCACCATGGATGAACTATCTCTGATCCTCATAGCTTATGAAATGAGTATTGGGCAAGATAATTCTCAAAAGAAGGAAGCAACTTTTAAAGAATAAAAAGTAGCTAAGAAATCTAAAACGAAGATCCAATCAGAATACTTTGATGATGAAGAAGCACTTCTTGTTAAAAATATTAAGAAGGGTACTGGTAAATACAAAGGGAAATTTCCTTTAAAATGTTTCAACTGTGGGGGAATTGGTCACTTTGTTTCCAAATGCCCTTATCCCAAACAAGAATACAATGATGAGTGCCCTGAAGACTTCAAGAAGAACAAAAGGATTTTAGGAAGAAAAACAAAAAGAAGACCTTTTACTCCATGGATGATAGCTACTCAGATGAGTCTAGTGAAGATGAAGAAGCAAAAGTTCTATTCATGGGAATAGAGAGTGAAAAACCTGAAGAAGAATTAGAAGGAGTGGTAGATCTTGAAGCAGAGCTCATAAGTGTTCTTGAAGAATTAAGGAAGTATAAAAGGATGTGCAAACAATTAAAAACCAGAGTGACAGAGTTTGAAGAGAAAAACAATGATACAGAAAGAATTATTTCTGACTTAAAAAATCAGCTTCAAGAAGCTAAAAGGGTTGAAAAAAGTCTAGAACAACAGCTAAAGAAAAGACAACAAGAATTACAGAAGTTTGAAGCTTAAATTCTCTTGCTTAGAAAGAAGATTGATGAATAATCCTTTCAATCAAAATTTAAGAGAAGCTCAAAAACTCTAGATGACATCCTAAGTTGCCAAAGATCATCTAGTAATAAAACTGGATTAGGTTATGACAAAGGAATGAAGTCAGAACAATCCTCTTCCACAATACAAGATGAAAATAAAAAGAGTTATGTTGTTGTACTCAAAGGCCTAGTTGAAAAGGAAGATAGTAAAAAAATTGCTTCTTTTCAAAATGAAAGTAGGACAAAAAAAATGCCAAGAAGACTAATGACAAGTAGAAATCTGCAACTATTTTTGGGTAATTGTTATGTATGTAACAATTTTGGGCATAAATAATTTGATTGTAGGATGTACAAAAACATAATTAGAAATATCCCTACAAGAAACACAATTCTAGTGATCTTCCAAAAGGTAGAAGTCGGAATTCTTTTGCACCCTTATGGAGGTATGACATAGACTGCTACAAATGTGGTAACTATGGGCATATAGCTAGAAAATGTAAACCCGTGATTCCTATTGAAAAATGAGCCACAACTAAAGACAAGGAGCAAAGAAAGGCTTGGAAAAAGATAGAAGATGAGAAAGAAAAATGTTTGATAGCTCGATGTGCCACAAAAAAACAAGATCTATGGCATGTGTACAGTGGATTTTCAAAGCACGTGACAAGAGACCCAAGCAAGTTCATAGTTCTAAAAAGAGATCAAAAGGTACAAGTCACTTTTGGAGATAATTTATCTTCTAAAATAATTGGGAAGGGCACAGTGGTTCTTAGAAACAAGGTTAAGGAAAAAAATGTTCTTCTAGTAGAAAACTTAAAACCTAATCTCCAAAGTGTGAGTCAAACTTATGAGCAAGGGCACATTTGCATATTTGACTCCAAGAAATGTGAAATCAGAAAGAAAAATTCAGGAAAACTTATTGGGACTGTTGTGAGAACTCCAAGCAATGTATACATCCTAGAAAATGAAGAACATTGTTACATGAGTGAAACTGATGAAAGTATGTTGTGGCATAGAAGGATGGGGCACTTGAACTTTGAAAATCTTGTAAAAGTAAGTAAGAAGGGAGCCGTAAGAAACTTTCCAAATATCATAAAACCTCCAAACTATGTTTGTAGACATTGTCTTCATGGGAAACAAACAAAAAAAACCTTCAAGATCAAAGAGCATACAACATCACAGCCATTGGAAGTAATTCACATTTATCTCTGTGGACCTATAGGGACTAAAATCATGCAAGGTGAGTGTTACTTCATGTTATTCATTGATGATCATACAAGGATGACTTGGGTAGCATTCCTCGAGGAAAAATCAAAAGCCTTTGTGAATTTTAAAGCTTTTAAAGCACTAGTTGAGAATGAAACAAATCTCAAAATTATATGTCTAAGGTCATATAATGGTGGTGAGTTTACCGCAAATGAATTCAATGAGTTTTTTGAAACTCATGGAATCAAAAGGCGGTTTTCAACCCCCAAAACTCTTAAGCAAATTGGAGTTGTTGAGAGAAAGAACATGACAGTTCAAGAAGCATCCAGAACCATGCTTAATGAAGCTAAACTTCCAGATAGATATTGGAAAGAATAAAAATATACAACTGTTTATATACAAAACGGAGGACACATCATAGTAAATAATGACAAAACTCCTTACGAGCTATGGTTTGGAATACCAACATCAGTCAAGTACTTTAGAGTCTTTGGAAGTAAGTGCTACATAATGAGAGATGATGATGAACTTGGAAAATTTGACTCCAGGATAGATGAGGGCATATTTCTTGGATAGTCATCCACCAAAAAGGCATACAAATGTTACAATATAAGGTCACACAAGATCATAGAAAGTGGAAGTGTAATTGTTGATGACACTAAACCAAGAAAAATTAAAATTCAAGAAAATGAGGATGATGAAGAAAATGATGGTGAAGGGAAAGATGAAGATTCTCAAAAGGGGGAGTTTCTAAAAGAATAAGAGAAATATGAATATTCTCAAAGGAAGGAGGATTTAGAACAAGAAAAAGAAGAACAGGAAGATGAAGAATCACATGAAAGTGAAGACGAAGACTCTCCTAGATCTGATACAAAGATTCCATCTAGAAGAATTCAAAAGAATCATCATGAAACAATAATCATAGGTGATAAGGATGCAGGAGTAAGTACAAGAAGAATACTGATGTTTCAATAACAAGCATTAATCTCATTAGTTGAGCCAAAAACATTTGCGGAAGCTAACAAAAATAATGATTGGATCAGCGTCATGAATGATGAGTTGGACCAAATAGAGAAAAACCAAACTTGGGAACTCATCCCAAGACCGAAAGGCATGAATATTATTGGGACCAAATGGATTTTCAAGAATAAGTTTAATGAGGATGGTTAAGTCATAAGAAACAAAGCCAGAGTCCCACACTAGTATGCAAGGGATATGCTCAAATAGAAGGTATTGACTTTGAAGAAACTTTTCCACTTTTGGCAGAACTTGAAGCCATTAGAATGATTTTAGCTTTTGCATGCTACAAAAACTTCAATGTATACCAAATGGATGTAAAATATGTATTCCTTAATGGATAACTTGAAGAGGAATTCTATGTTGAACAGCCTGAAGGTTTTCTATTATCAGAAAATAGAGATTATGTTTGCAAATTAAAAAAGGTACTCTATGGCTTCAAACAATATCCAAGAGAATGGTTCTCAAGACTGGACAAGTACTTGAAGTAGCAAGGATATAGAAGAGGGGCCACTGACAATAATCTCTACATAAAATTTGAAAACAAAAACATGATCATTGTTGTTGTCTACGTAGATGATATCATATTTGGAAGTGATCTACAGATTCTGAGTGTAAAGTTTGCTCCAGAAATGAAGAAGGAGTTTGAAATGTCAATCTTGGATGAACTGACATTCTTCCTTGGTTTACAAGTCTCTCAATTAGAAAAAGGGATCTTCATCTCTCAAACCAAGTATATCAAAGATATGTTGAAAATGTTGAAAATGGAAGACTTAAAACCTGTTAGTACTCCTATGGTCACTGGCTGTAAATTAATCAAGGATTATGAGACTTTGGAAGTAGATAATACCATGTATAGGTCAATGATTGGTATTTTTCTATATATAATAGCTACAAGACCAGATGTGATGAAGTCTGTAGTCTTGGTTGCTGGATTCCAATCACCCCCCAAAGAAACACATGTGGTAGCAGTAAAAAGAATCCTTAGATATTTGAAAGGAACTATGGAGTATTATTTATGGTATCCAAAAGGAAATGACTTCACTCTAAAGGCATTTACTGATGCAGATTGGGTAGGAAGTATTGATGATAGAAAGAGCACTAGTGGAGCAGAATTTTATTTGGGAGATTGCTTGGTATCATGGCTAAGCAAAAAGCAGTCTTCCATTTCACTTTATACAACAGAAGCTGAGTATATTGTTGCTGCATCATGTTGTACTCAAGTCATATGGATGAAAAGAAGATTAGAAGATCTACTTGTGAAATATGAGGACCCAATTGTGATACACTGTGACAACACGAGTGCTATAAACATATCCAAGAATCCAGTTATGCACTCCAAAACAAAGCACATTCCAATAAAATATCACTTTCTAAGAGAACAAGTGTCATAAAATGTTATCAAATTGGAGTATGTTGATACCAAGGAATAGATTGCAGACATATTTACTAAGCCACTAACTAGAGTGTCTTTTTCCTATCTCAAGCAGAAGCTGGGGGTTATCCCTCTTCCTTAGTATAACATGAAGGTTGTACCCTGTCACAAAAAGATGGATATAGTTGACAGGGGGAGAAATGATGACAGGGGGATTTTTGAGATCCTTTGTGATTAATGTCAAAGGGGGAGAAATTTGAAGAGTTGTTGCCATCAATGATAAAGGGGGAGAATGTTGAGTATGATTGTCATTAATATCAAAGAAGTTCATTAATGGAAAAGGAAAAGTATAGCAATTCGGTGTAAATGGTCGATGCCATATTTAGTCGATACTTAATTCTAGTTGGCTCTTAAAAATAGTCGAAAATGTTGAAACAAAAAGTGGTCAATATTCATATAAAGTTAGTCGGTGCTGACCTCTTGTATTATGGTCAAGTCCTTATAAATTAAGTCAAGAGTCGACCTCTTGTCGACCTGTTTTCAATTGGTGCATACCTCTTATATTATGGTTGAGCCCTTCTAAATTAAATAAATAATCAACCTCTTGTCGACCATTTTCAGTCAGAAATTTGGAGTCAGAGTTTGACATCGGAATCAGCAAGTCGGAGTTTGAACAACGGAGTCGGAATCCGAGTTGTCAGTCAGAACTGGAGTCATGAGTCAGAGTCGCAGTCGGAAAGTCGGAGTTGAAGTTAGACATCAGAATCGACCAGTCGAAATCAGAACGACGAAGTCGAAATCAATGGCGAATATCGACATATTGTAAATCAACGAATAACAAAGTCGGAGTCGGCATGTCGGAGTCGGGATTGCAGAGTAGAAGTGTTTCACAATCACACTGTTAATATTCGCAGGTTAAAACAGAGAGGTAATTTCTAATTATTTTTATTTGTGAAGGGTCAGTATCAAGATTTGTGACTGTTAAGTGAAGAGGCTCGATTGAGGGTATATAAAGGAGGCTTTAATCCTTCAAGTATAGTGTATCTGTACATTAAAATAGAAAATTAGAAGGTGTACAAAAAACATAGACCGCATAATCATTTAAAGAGTGGTTGGGAGGCGCAAGGACAAGCTAAAAAATCCTGTAGGAAGTCGTAGCTTCCTTCCAGTTGTTGCTGGTAAACTAGGTGTCATTGCATCCTTCAGTTGTAGCTGAAAATCTTGGGTGTTGTTGCATCCTTCAGTTGTAGCTGAAAATCTTGGGTGTTGTAGCATCCAACAAGTTGGTGCTTGCAAATACTTGTAAATATAATTTTGTAGTAATAGAAAGTGTTTTTGGTTTTCCCAATTGGGTTTCCATGATAAAATTTTGTGTTCTATTTCTATTGTTGATTTTGTCTTAAAAGTGATAAAAATTGAAGAAATATCTAAATACTGATTCACCCTCCCCTCTAAGTATTACTTGATTTTCAATAGAAGGTATTCCTTCCACTAGTGCTATTCAGTGTGGACGTAAAAGGATCACCCAAACCTTGTTCATTTCCAGCTAAGACACTTCATATTTGAAATCTATCCATAGGACTTACAACTCGGGGTGCTCCCCATGGTTTTCTCAAAGGATTCTTAGCTAATAGGATCATCATAAATACCACATCATAAATCACTTTTATTCTACTATTATTATTATTTTTATTATTAGGTTTGTTTGTTAGACTGAGCGCTTCCCTCCCCCTTCGCCTTTTGTTAGTTGGTGAGGGTTTTATTCATTTATAATTCATTTATTAATTTATTATATTGCTTCAACCTTTAATGCAACACCAACTTGAAAAGTCTTCTTCTTTTTTAGAGAAGTCGCATCCTCAATGCAATTAGCCGAAAAAACCCATCCTTGTCTTGCATAACTTTAATCAGAGGAATCATATTCTCAATGCAATCGGCCAAAGGAAACTCATCCTTGGATTACATAAATTTAATCAAAGGAATCATATCCTCAATGCAATCGGCCAAAGGAAACTCATTCTTGGCTTACATAGTCTACTTCTTCTTTAGCTTTGCTCCTTTCTTCACTTCTCTTCTTCAATATGCAAGCACCAACTTGCATATATACCTGATAAACACAAAATGGCTAGCAAATCTCATCGGTATCATACATTTATCAAAATGTATTATCATAAAACTAAAAACATATCATTTTACACGATTGGCTTCTCGTTATTGAAACACAAAGAATGCGTCCATTCCTTTAAGGTGTAATCAATGTCGACAACTTAGTCACAACACAACACGACACCAAGAATGTGTCCATTACTTTCAAGTGTGTGCCATGTATGTTGGACTTGTAGCTTAATTATATTTTCAAAATAAAAACATTTTCTGCATAGTATCTCCTATAAAAATTCTTTTCAATATTAAATCAAGGATAGGGTGAAGATATCTCTCTTCTTCCTCAAGGCGTGAGCAATTTTTTAAATTTCTTTATTTGTGCCACATTCTTCAATCAAACATGATGAAGAACCTCCTGGATGAACCCATAGAACTCTAATATTGCAATCTCTTTCTCTACATTCAAATTTTTAGTTTTGCAGTTGCATTCTCTGCATCACTTACAGGTAATAGCATTAGATATATACAAATAAATCATATCAGATAACTTCAGTTAATAGCCAATAACAAGTTATAACCAACTAACAACTTTACTAGATAAAAACAGTTAACAATTTATAATCATCTAACAACTTATCTTAGTTAGCAACATATTCTTAGTTTTAACTTTCATAAGTTAGCTTAAGTATAAAAGAATTAGCAATTCATTTACAACTCACACAAATGCGGTGAACAAGAATTCAAGCATTCAGAATTGCACCAAAACATGTGAGTGCACCATTCTTATTAAGAAAACATTCAACAAAATTCAAACACTTACTATTGTTTCAAAGTCTCTTGCACATTTAATATTGCATTCAAATATATAATTATGCAATTACACTAATTGTCATTAAATAAAAACATTACAATGTTGTATCAACATAAAAAATTCTTGCACAGATGGAATCAGGCATAGGCCCATCCAAATAATTTAGCTAGTTGTCCAATATGGCCATCTACCATTGGACTTAAACAAAAACCAAGCATAAGATTCAAATAGTCACTAAGGACTCCAACATAATCCTAACACAAGTCACATACTATCATCAAAGACTAAGACATAGGCCACGCACAGGTCACAAACAGTCACCAAGACTCAACATGACAAGAACAACTTATCAAATAGACATACATCGATCGACATTCAACATACCATTCGGTAATCCATACATAGCAATTCATAAAATTTAGCTAGAGATACCACTCTAAACGCATATACTAATATGCACTCATACTCAGCCAGAAGGATTATTCCAACTGAGCATAATACCATGAAAATAATTCTCTAATAAGAAATTTAATGTTCATGCAGCATGCATATACAACCTATTAATTTTCCAATGCCTTGTTAGACCCACAACGCAACTTTGACATTACTTTGAATTAGAGTACATGAGTAGTCTAGTTGCAATTAACTATGTTACTGAATCATTTACTTAGGAAATAAATTTCCAAATTCAATAACAAATGCAACCAATCAATCATCAGATCTGCATATTCATACTACTTGATCACAATTTATTAAGGTAAATATCTATGATTATCTAGCTTAGTTTTTATTTATTTATTGCAACATGGAATAATAGAAACAAGCATCAACATGATTAAAACACTCATGCATCAATATGCTCCTAAGAATTCCAAACACACATACTGACTAGATATCAATCATTCAAACATTCAATTAGTCATTGAAAATCATTTCACATGTGCCCATCCCTACTAGCAGTTGGAGACTTGAGGGAACATAGGGGTACAACAAATACAAACAATGCTCATAAAAATTAAGACTATGCTAACTTGCCCCAAACAAGCAAATCAATAAGCCTTTTTATAAATTTAAATGTAATTACCAAGCAATTGATATGAACCCATAGATTATGCAATTTATGCATACCACACCGATCTAAGATATTCAACTTGAAGACAGTTTAAATCAGTAGTACAAAATGAGAGATAAATGACCAAAAAAATGACCAAAATCCGCATATATATGACCACTTTTGATTTGGCAATCACTGTTGTCTAATTTCCGATCTCTTATCACGCGACAAAAAATGTGGTCATATTTAGTTTGGTCATTTATAGCTTTCCTTGTGGTCATTAATTTGGTCGTATATTTGGTCATTAATTGTCACAACTAATGATCAAATATACTACCAAATTAATGACCAAAAATATGACCAAATTAATGACCACAAGGCAAGCTATAAATGACCAAACTAAATATGACCAAATTTTTTGTAGCGCGATAAGAGACCAGAAATTAGCCACCAAAACTGCCATTTGGTCGTTTATATGTGAATTTTGGTCTTTTTTTGGTCGCTTATCTCTCATTTTTTGGTCAATTATTCCTCATTTTTGTCACTAATTTAGTCATTTTAAGCGATATTGCAATATCATTAGGGCATGGAGGAATCGAACCACCAACTTCCTGCTTGTAAGGTATGCACTCTTCCATTGAGCTAGCACCCTTTAAGAATTTGGGAACCTAACATAAAGATTCCTCTATAATGGTACAAAGGATCAATACATGCCTTTGAGTATCTAATGGCTAGCAAAGGATGATAAAAATAAAAAAAGGTAGCGCACTATTGTTGTTGTCCTTTCTATTATCTCTCTAAAATCACTTGGGTAGGATTTGGGACAGGCAATAGAAATTAAAAAATGGCCTAGAAAATTAAAAGTGGAAGACCAATCTCCTCTTTCTAATACTGGTGTAGATGGCTTGGATGGGAAGGGATTGATTCGAGAGTACTCAACGAATTTGACGATTTTTTCAGTTACGTTACGAAAATTCTTTCACGATCTCCACCTCCTTCTCCTCCATTCATGCATTTATAGTCAATAAAAAATCATGCTTTATTTCATCATATCAATTTCTATGTTACACCTTTTGGTGAATTACTTTAGACATTTATAATGATGTACATGAATAATTAATGGAAGAAGCACAACCAAACAAAAAACTAACAAAGCATCAACACTACTAGCTTACCTACTAGGTTACCACTAAAAAACAAGAAAACTATTTTCCGTGCTTAAGAAGGGCAGTAAGAACAATACAGTGGAGTGCATGAGTTAAAAACCAAAACACCCTTCTCCCCAAGTAGGTAACCATGAATGGTTAACATCATATGATATAGAGAAAATGCAAAAAAAATATTGGTGTTACATAGGTGACTCTAAAATAAGGAAAATTTGATATATGTCTTCAGAATTTAGGGACATTCTTTTGAGAAAGCTTGCTTATTCAATTCTAACGGAACCTTGAAGTTTCCTATCCTGGTAGCTTAGGAAGTATCAACATAAATTTTGCATGATGGACTTGTAGAAATAATTTGAATTTATGTTTAATTATAATGCAATTAAATATACAAAAGCCAATAATCAAAGCTCCAACTTAATGTAGATATACCTCATCCCCATTATTTTGTTGTATATTTTCATACCCCTGAAAGGCCTTCAATAGAAAGCCTTGTAAATCACCAAAATAATTCAATATTATAAATCGCTAAGATTTCAAAGACCATTTCAAATCTATACAAAATTTCAAAATTTTCATATATAAAATAATATGGGAAAATACCTAATTAACTGATCCAAGCTAAACCATGAATAACTTGCAGGGTATTGTATGCTATATTCTTGTGCTTTCAATGATTTCATTTTCACCCTTCATCTCTAGGTTTTTTGAACAATCTTCTCTTTTACATTTTTGCCTTCATAAAATATTTATATGTTAGTAACACACTAGATCTATTGATTAGGTTGTGAATGTATTTCTCTATAAATTTTACATAAAATATAAGGGCATTATTTTCACTGTTTGAAATGGATCTGTGCATCAAACATTTCCATCCACCATTTTTCGTTCTTTATTATACTCTCAGTCATATTTTGTCCCATTGATCTTTGGTTTGCTTCAAGCATGCACCATTTTAAGAAAGTCATGAATTCGAGTACCTGAAAACCTTTTTTCTGTTGATATATGCTTTGTTTATCTTTAATGGTTTCACTACCTATTAGCCGTGTGGATACTTTGTTACAATCCTTCCCTTGTAATCCTCTTTAAAAATTTACCATCACTAAAAACATAAATGTAATTGTTGTGTACAAAATGATGTCCATACAAAGTGGGAGCACTAAAACAACTCATATGAAAAGCAAGATGCAAAAAATAAAGCATGAATTTAATCTAAATCACAAAAATAGAGCTCTGAATATGAAGAGTCGGTCGGTCCGAGAGAGAGGAAGAGATGTGTCAAGAGAATGGATCTAGAATATCTGATTCAAATGATACAAGCCTATCATGGTCAACTGGAACCATTTGGCCTAACATCCAAGGATGGATGAAGGAATCTCACCACACAAGTCTATATGGAGGAAGAACTAGAAGAGGAGATGAACTATTTAATGTGTCATTGCTTGGAGGAGGAGGCCAACCATTATGATCTATATTATATCAACTAACTACAGTTAGTATGGGATTGGGCTTGGCAATTCCATTGGGGTATCACAGAAGTGGAGGTGTTCCTCTTAGTCCACACAAATATGGGGCTGGAGACATA
This sequence comes from Larix kaempferi, assembly GCA_027924585.1. Classification (NCBI taxonomy): domain Eukaryota; kingdom Viridiplantae; phylum Streptophyta; class Pinopsida; order Pinales; family Pinaceae; genus Larix; species Larix kaempferi. Next base: position 1,620,324 of record BSBM01000737.1, read on the forward strand.
ATCACTATATGTCTGCTTCTTTGTGCCCCTAGTAGATGGGAGCACTGTGAAAAAGGAAGTGATCTTCCTGCTAAGTGGAAGCTAGTCAAATATGTGGATGTTACTGAAGGATGAGGGAGTGAAGTTGGAGGGTCTCCTAAGGGATAAAACTGCATATGGGAGACAAAACTGTTTGCTCAAGTCTTTTGTTTCACCAACAAAATTTGTGTGGGATTTTTAGCAAGATGATAACTAATAAAATACAATAGTTTATATAAGAGGAAATCCATCATTTGCTTTGTTATTTCATGATCTAACGTACAATGGGACAAGCTAAAATTAGGTAGCCCCATTTGGGAATGCATGATTTCAAATTTTCTTCATAGTTGAAGCACAATATCAAGCAAATTTACTGGCAATTAACAAATCTAGAGTGCATAAATCTTGTCGAGAAGAGTCAAATCCTTCTGATGTAAAGCCTCCAGGTTGACTATGTAAGTGGCACCATGATAAAACAAAAAAAATAACATGAAAATGTTTCAATTGGTTTATATGTGTGTGTGTGTGTGTGTTTCTCTTTCTCTCTCTCACACACACACATATATATGTTTTTCATATATATATATATATATATATATATTACAACTTTTATGTGTGGGTGTTTGTGTGTTTATATATGAATTTGAGTACCTGAAAACCTTTTTTCTGTTGATATATGCTTTGTTTCTCTTTAATGGTTTCACTGCCTATTAGCCGTGTGGATACTTTGTTACAATCCTTCCCTTGTAATCCTCTTTAAAAATTTACCATCGCTAAAAACATAAATGTAACTGTTGTGTACAAAATGATGTCCATACAAAGTGGGAGCACTAAAAAAACTCATATGAAAAGCAAGATGCAAAAAATAAAGCATGAATTTAATCTAAATCCCAAAAATAGAGCTATGAATATGAAGAGTTGGTCGGTCCGAGAGAGAGGAAGAGATGTGTCAAGAGAATGGATCTAGAATATCTGATTCAAATGATACAATCCTATCATGGTCAACTGGAACCATCTGGCCTAACATCCAAGAATGAATGAAGGAATCTCACCACACAAGTCTATATGGAGGAAGAACAAGAAGAGGAGATGAACTATTTAATGTGTCGTTGCCTGGAGGAGGAGGCCAATAATTATGATCTATATTATATCAACTAACTGCTAGAATGGGATTGGGCTTGGCAATTCCATTGGGGTATCACAGAAGTGGCGGTGTTCCTCTTGGTCCACACAAATCTGGGGCTGGAGACATAATCACTATATGCCTGCCTCTTTGTGCCCCTCGTAGATGGGAGCACTGTGAAAAAGGAAGTGATCTTCCTGCTAAGTGGAAGGTAGTCAAATATGTGTATGTGACTGAAGGATGATGGAGTGAAGTTGGAGGGCCTCCTAAGGGATAAAACTGCATATGGGAGACAAAACTGTTTGCTCAAGTCTTTTGTTTCACCAACAAAATTTGTGTGGGATTTTTAGCAAGACGATAACTAAGAAATACAACAATTTACATAAGAGGAAATCCATCATATGCTTTGTTATTTCATGATCTAACGTACAATGGGACAAGCTAAATCTAGGTAGCCCCATTTGGGAATGCAGGATTTCAAATTTTCTTCATAGTTGAAACACAATATCAAGCAAATTTACTGACAATTAACAAATCTAGAGTGCAGAAATATTGTCAATAAGAATCAAATCCTTCTGATGTAAAGCCTCCAGGTTGACTATGTAAGTGGAACCATGATAAAACCAAAAAAATAACATGCAAATGTTTCAGGGTGAAAACATGAAGTTGGGAAACAATTTTGGCTTGTTTTTGACAAAAAAAACTGCTAATTTTTATGTTTTTCAACTTTGATCTCTTCAAACCCATATCTCCCTTAGTAATTTTAATTTGAAATAAACAAAAAGGTTTTACAGAATTGAATTAGCTTTCTACTCATTTTTAATTTTTTTTTTATGAACATATCGTGGGACAAATTTGTTGTCAACCAATGGCATATACTTGAAAATTTTAGGTATGGATAATGAGTGACCTATGTTAACGATGGTTTTTTGATAGATGGTTATTCATTTTAGGGAAAAAAATTGTATGCTCATAATCTACACACACTAAACTTGATCTTGGACTATATTTCATGTTTTTTAAGACTTGAGAACTATTTTTTATTATTTATCAAAACAATGTATGTTCAGAAAATGGTGCATTATCGACACATGTTTTTGACTTCACATTTTCTTTCAAATGTTACTCTTATCAAACAAACTAAAACCAACCCATTGAAGAGGACACTTCAAGGAACATCCTTGTACTTTAAAAAAAAAATTGGCTTCGTCATTGTGATGATATTGAATTTTCATTGTGACTGATTTTTTAGTCACTTAATTTTTTAATGATAAAGTTTAGTAAAAAAATAGAAAAAAATATTAATCCTAAATGAAATTGAAAAAAAATTATATTATTAGAAAGTAGATTGAATGATGAATCTATTGGTATAAACTCCGACATGTAATTCTCATGTTTTGCAGTGGTCCGACCTTGTTAAAGTGACACATTTATGAATTCTACAGAAATGGTGTTGGAATTGTTGACCAAAAACTCTCGGGCGAGAAAATGTCTTCCAAACTCTCGGCGGAGAGTTTAGTTGAAACTCTCATCCGAGAGTTTTTTTAAAAATACAACGCGTAGATTGGTTCAAAATCTCGGCCTAGAGTTTTTTTTAAATTCTCGGCCTAGAGTTTAAAAAAATTTAGGCCGAGAGTTTGAGGTTGAATTTTTTTTCCCTATTCATCCGCGCGCCCTCTTTTTTTTCACTCCATTGTCACAGAATTGTTTCCTAGCTTCGCGTTTTCACCCTTCAATCGGTTTTTATGTGTGTGTGTTTCTCTTTCTCTCTCTCTCTCTCTCACACACACACACACACACACACATATATATATATTACAACTTTTATGTGTGTATGTTTGTGTGTTTATATGTGTTGTATCCCAGCTATATGGTATCCAAATTGTCATATCTATAATGGATCAAATATACATACCCATACCCATCTCTACATCCAAGCAACTGAGCACCTAGGTTTACATTGAATAAATTTATATTCTAAGGGTCCAAACATCACCACCACATAAATAAACCCAATTGTTAGAAAATGAAGAGTATTTTAGGATATTGAAGATAAACATGACTACAAACAAATAAAACAAAAGGATAAATAATCACCTTATATCGGTTGATAAAATCTTTTAGTAACTTATTTTAGGCATGGCCAATATGAAGTTCCCATTAGCATATGGTGGTCGATCATGAAGAGTGAAATATTCTTGCTAAAAAAATATAAGCACATTCAATCCATGTAGAAATATACTAATCAACGCATGTATACAACTCTCTACTTAATATTAATAAAATGGAACCTTCTATACAACCATGATTATGGAAAAGGATTGGATATTTAAATAAAAATTTGAATAGAACCTCAAATTTTGTATGAAGAAACAACAAAGAGACCAATTTTGAATTCTAAGGCTTCACCTACCTAGACAACCAATTTCTGAGAGTAAACAAAAAATGAACTTACAAATACATTTAAGCAATATATGGAAAAAATAACATTCTGAAAGAGGTTCAGGAAAATAGCAAATAAACTCTCAGATCTAAAAGAGTGTCACGGAAAGTAACGGAAGGATAGCATTACTTTGGAATTAAACGTCATCATTTAAATCTCTTCTATTCATCATTTAAATATTGTTTAATTTATATTGTATTTTCGACTTGGCAGATTGAAGACTTCACTATAGGCCCACTAGCTTATGATATCAACATAGTATTAGAGCCAATGTGCACTCTTCTTTTCTGTTTTCAGCATTGTTCAACAAGTCCTTCCAAGGGAAAGGGCGACCCGACCTAAGAAAGAATAGAAAGGACATGACCCACGAATGAGATATTAATCTTCCTGATATCGAACAACAAGCAGTATTACCATTACAAAAGGTGACGCTCTTATGAGTCATGCCCCCTTCTTGTAGTGGGATTCTGAGCTCCGCTGACATTGTTTCTTCCACTAATCATGTCTACCATCTTCTTTCAGGTCTTAAAAAAATATGAGAACTCATTCAAATAGTGAGAAATGTATTTTATAGGGTCAAAAATTTATACAATTCTTTTTTATCAACAACCTGATTGCTTCTAATATTAGCATAGATCCATCTTAAACCCCTATCTATCAAGTACCCAAAAGGATCCAATTTCTGGAGGTGTATTTTTTTTTTTAGATTTAAACTCAAGAAATTTGAGCTCTCTTGATTGAGATCCGGGTTTAAGCTTTAAGTTTTTATTTTATAAACGAACATCTAGTTTTTAATTACTTTTCATAATATTTTATTTTATGAACCAACATGGATTTTTTTTAAAATACTTTCCATAATTTTTTTATTTTATGAGTAGACATGAATTTTTTAAATTATTTTGTTACAAATGTTACATCATTGCATCGAGTGAAACGAGGTGCTCTACAGCCGAGTATGGGGGATATGTTGTAACGTGGTGTAACGGGTTCTATCAAGCGTTGAGAAGGATCAAATCTCCCGAGGTGCAAACCTCTCTTTGAATAACTCATTGAGTGCAATACCCGTGCCACCTAATCCTAAGCTCTAAAGTGTCTAGTTTACATCCCATATTTACTTTTTACTTTGTATTATTCTTTTTTGTTTATGGGAGACATAATATTTATTACTTTTTACTTTGTATTATTCTTTTTTGTTTACTTTGTATTATTTTGTTACTCCACAAACACTCGACAAACACTCTAAAGTCTCATATTTACTTTTTACTTTGTATTAAAATCAAAAAGTAAAGTTTCTAGTTTAAGTCTCATATTTACTTTTTACTTTGTATTATTCTTTTGTGTTTACGGCCGACATAATATTTACCACCTAATCCTAAGCTCTAAAGTCTCTAGTTTAAGTCTCGTATTTGCTTTTTACTTTGTATTATTCCTTTTTGTTTATGGCCGACATAATATTTATTACTTGTTATTTTATATTATTATTTTTTGCTTACTTTGTATTATTTTGTTACTGGACAAACACTCAACAAACAACACATGTTACAAGATCTCCCTCATACTAGGCTATAGATCCCCTCTCGGCGCAAAAATAAACGTTTGTAACGAAATAATTAAAAAAATTCATGTCGGCTCATAAAATAAAAAATTATGAAAAGTATTTTAAAAAAATCCATGTTGGTTCATAAAATAAAATATTATTGAAAGTAATTAAAAAATAAAAAAATAAAAACTTAAAACTTAAACTTGGATCTATCAATCAAGAGAGATCAAATTTCTTGAGTTTAAATTTTAAAAAGAAATAAACCTCAAGAAATTAGATCCCCTCTCGGTGCTTGATAGATATGGGTTGTAGAGCACCTCGTTTCATTCGGTGCAATCAGAGACTTAAGGGAGCTCACGCAAATGGAGTTCAGTAACGTTGATAGTCATGGTTTAACTTTTTATAAATGGCATGAATGAAAAAAATTGTAGGCGGTTTAAAAACGACTAGCATTCACACTATCAACCCGGTACCACAAAGGTGCGAGTTGCATACGGCTTCGAATATTCTAGTCAAGGGGAAAATGCTCAAAGCCATTTAATCTCAAAGCCATCTTGTTTCGTTTCTTCCCCTAGTTTGCCCAGTCAGTTATTATCATGACATATTCTGCATTGCACAGTAGTTCCATTTATTATCATGACTTATTCTGCATTGCAAAATAGTTCCAGTTCTAAAACCAGTGCCTCCTCCCTTGGCTCTACCGCGATGGGTAGCATGTACAGTAAATTTAATCCCATCCTGGTTCCCAACAACCCGCAAAAAGTAATTAATAAACTGGGCATATTCCAATATGATTTTGACACAAATGCTACAGCCTGGCATGTACTGTCATCAGGTGTACGTCTAGCGCACTAGAAAACACTGTGGCAACTAGACAATCTACCTCCAGCAGCCTGCATGGACACTGCATAAACCAACAAATACGTCTATTCTATATGGAATCATGAATGAAAAATCCCTATGGAAGCTCATCTTCACATATGAGGTCCTAACCTAATGTTGATCAGCTTACTTCATCTCACATCGCAAATAAACTGCAAAGAAATTGATATCCTAAATATGCGGATCCGCTATGCAGGTTTGAGATATAGAAAGGATCGTCCCTTAATTAGGTTTCAATAGGGACACCCGCCCATCTAGTTTCACTTCATTTGTTCAATCTAGAGACTACATTAAAAACAAAACAGAAAAAAGTAAATTCTTATATGATATGGCCACAAGCCATAGCAAGTAGAGAGACTGTGACATATCGACTTTGATTTACCTTTCAGACATACCGTGAACTTTTATGGCATCATCTATGATATTTCTTTTATTCAGCATGATGTTCTACGAGACATGGATATCTATTTAACCATGCAGAACCTTTCAATTAATAGCCGCATAAATCTTATTATGCCGCCAAAAGCTGATTCTATTTCCGAAAAATGGAAAAGGCTACAAAGACTCCCTTCGATGTTGAGATAGTTTCCTTCCACAATTCTAAGCGTGCTACCCTCAAAGGTGTATCGTTCTTCTCTTCGTTAACTCAGCTGAAAGTTGTTTGGTTATAGAGGTTAATGGTTCCTCCCATCCAAAAATATTGTCAATCCTCACAAGAATTGAAGAAATTATCCTTTGTTCTATGTGAGGGTTTGGAAATACGGGGTTGTCTTGGGATTTCCCTCGATTTCTTGAGCTCATTATTGATCATTGTAGCGATTTGAAGGAATTTCCTACCATTGTTTGTAATATGGATTTCCTTCAACGATTTTATGTCACAAATTTCCATGGTCTTCTTGAGTTATCAGATTATATAAGAAATCTTAGATCTCTGCAAATGCTCAGATTTTCCGTAGCTATTAATTGAAAGGTCCTACGTGGTCAAATAGATAGCTATGTCCCGTAGCACATCATGCTGAATAAAGGAAAGATCATAGTTGTTGCCTTAAAATTTCACGGTGGGCTGGTGCAAGCTAATGTTGGCCATTCATGACGCGTTAGTCGCAATAGACTTCTAGAAAAACAGAAATCTGAACGTCAAAAAGCAATATTAGAGCTACCTACACAACTTTTTGGAATATGGTGCAAGAAGATCAAACGTAGAAAATCGGATTACCTTCCGAAATACATAAATATTATTTATGGAAATTAAGTATAACTCCCCAAAAATGGGGTTCTCCTAAGGTTGGCATGTTATTTTTTTAAGAAAACATAATGAATATGTTTGCATTAGCCCTCTGGTTCGGTATTCAAATGGTGGATTTTTGTTAAAAAAATTATATACAGTAGATAACAGGCCGTTCTAGTGCGGCGTTATTTTTCCATATTTATTTATGTTAATTTTAATTTTTTTTTTAATTAAGGAAGTCAGCCCATCCCTAAAATGATGAGGCCCAGCGTTAGCCCTCGATATCATGGTCTTAACCTAATCAATCAACATTTTTTTTTTTAGGATGTATGTTTTTGTGTGTGCTTGTGTGGGTTCTTTTCCGTTTTCAAAATAGGTGAGCCAATAAAAAGTTATAGACGGAAGAAATAACCTACTCTTTGTGTAAGATTGACGTTAGTGCAATTGAAATTATCTAAAAAATAGGAACAAATAATAGTTTTAATAAAAAATTACATATTCGGAATCTGCACACATAGTTCTACAAGTGTGTTCAATTTCATTTGCAGTGGACAAGTGTAGCATACGCAGAATCATGCTCGAAACATAAGAAGTTATAGAATAAGATGTATTTTGTTATAAGATGTATTTTTTTATATTATTATATGTAATTTGGCAACCTGAACCTAAAACCATAGCAGCCAAGTCATCCACCACGTTGGTGGGAAACGAATTACCCGCCAAAATTTAAAAACTAAATTTGCGTGTGCACGTGTATTTAAAAAGCGCGTACGCACAAAATGGTGTGCACGCGTCCAAATGCGCGCACGCGCAAAATAGCGCGTGCGCGTTGTTTTTACTAAAGTTTGAAATTTTCCATATTGATTAAATAATTTTATAAAATATATATATTTTTAATAATTAATAATGTCTTAAATTGAATTAAATTAAATTTATATGATGATGATGAGGAGGAGGATGGGGATGATGATGATGATGTTGATGATGATGATGGAGATGCTGATGATGAGGATGACGGGGATGATGACGATGATGTTGATGACTAGAATGAGGATGATGATGTTGATGATGATGAAGATGATTATGATGATGACGATGGAGATGATGATGATGACATGGATGATGACGAGGACAAGGACGATGATGATGATGATCATATTCGTCATCGTTAGCATCATCATCTTCATCTTCGTACTCATTTTCATCATCATCCTCATCATCATCATTATCAATGATGATGATGATGTTGACGACGATGATGATGTTGACGATGATGATGACGATTGAAGATGATGATGTTGATGATGATGATGACGATTGATAATGATGATGATGACGAAGAAGATGATGATGATGATGACAATGATGATGATGTTGATGATGATGAGGAACATGGTGATGCCGATGATGATGATGACGATGATGATGATGTTGACGATGAAGATGATGATGATGTTAATGATGAAGACGATGACCAAGATGATGATGATGATGATGATGATGACGGGGATGAGGATGAGGATGAGGATGATGATGAGCAAGTGAGTGATGATGATGATGATGACGATGATGATGATGTTGATGATGAAGACGATGACCAAGATGGTGATGATGATGATCATGGCGATGATGATGATGGGGATGAGGATGAGGATGATGATGATGATGAGCAAGTGGGTGATGATAATGATGATCATCATATTCATTATCATCAACATCATCATCTTGATCTTCGTACTCACCTGCATCACCATCCATCATCTTCATCATCATCATCATTGATAATGATGTCATCATTGATAATGATAATGATGACGAAGATGATAATGATGATGATGACGAAGATGATGGATGATGATGAAGATGATGATGACGACGTTGATGATGATGATGATGATGATGATGGCCAAGATGATGGTGGTGACGATGATGAGGATGGAGATGATGATGAGGAAGTGGGGGATAACGATGATGATGACTATGGAAATGATGATGATGACGTGGATGATGACGATGACGAGGATGATGATGATAAGGTTGATGATGACGAAGATGATTATGATGATGATGATGAGGAGGAGCAGGATGATGAGGATGATCATGGTGATCATATTCTTCATCATCAACATCATCATCTTCATCTTCGTACTCATCTGCATCATCATCCATCATCTTCATCATCATCATCATTGATAATGATGATGATGACGAAGATGATGGATGATGATGACGTTGATGATGATGATGATGAGGAAGATGATGACCAAGATGATGATGGTGATGATGATGAGGATGGGGATAATGACGAGGAAGTGGGGGATAACGATGATGATGACGTGGATGATGACGATGACGAGGATGATGATGATGAGGATGATGATGACGAAGATGATTATGATGATGATGAGGAGGAGGAGGATGATGATGACGAAGATGATTATGATGATGATGAGGAGGAGGAGGATGATGAGGATGATGATCGTGATCATATTCGTCATCATCAACATCATCATCTTCATCTTTGTACTCATCTGCACCATCATCCATCATTAATGATGATGATGATGAAGATGATTTCATCATTGATAGTGATGATGATGACGAAGATGATGATGATCATGACAACGAAGATGATGGATGATGATGAAGATGATGATGATGACGTTGATGATGATGATGAAGATGATGGCCAAGATAATGATGGTGATGATGATGAGGATGGGGATGATGACGAGGAAGTGGGGGATAACGATGATGATGACTATGGAAACGATGATGATGACGATGAGGATGATGATGACGAAGATGATTATGATGATGATGAGGAGGAGGAGAAGGATGATGAGGATGATGATGGTGATCATATTCGTCATCATCAACATCATCATCTTCATCTTCATACTCATCTGCATCATCATCATCATTGATAATGATGATGATGATGTAGATGATGATGATGATGAAGAAGATGATGGATGATGATGATGCTGATGATGATGATGTTGATGATGAAGATGATGATGAAGATGATGACCAAGATGATGTCGAGGAGGAGGAGGAGGATGAGGATGATGATGAGGAAGTGGGTGATAACGATGATGATGATGATGATGACGAGGATGATGATGATGACGAAGATGATGATGATGATGATGTTGATGATGATGACGATGACGAAGATGATTATGATGATGAGGACGAGGAGGAGGAGGAGGCTCCTTGTAGAGGGATAATGTCATGGATTCTATGTGTTATTGATGACGCGTGAGATCTAGAATTTTCAATTAAGGCCCAGGTGGAATTCAATTGAGCTCAATATGTTTCAATAAGATCTCGAGGAACCGGTTTTCATTCTTTGATGATGTTCAATGCTTTTCAACATATCCACGGTCTTGCATGGTAGTCTGAGGATGCATTCATGGCATTCGATCTTTACAAAAGATGTGTTTTGTCAAAATGAAATTCAATTTGCCTCTTTGATGAATACTCCTCTACAAGACTTCATTTATTGCATGAATGTCACAGACTCACAGAAACTCTAAACAACACTCAATGGCATGCAACTATAACCATAAACCAAGCAGAGGTTGATTTTATGCATTGATATAGAGAGGTGGCAGTAGGAAAACAATATGGAGAAACATTGAGTTAGAAAAAACATTTGGACCAAAGTACCACAATGCTTATTAATAAAATTTTAAAAAACAAGTTTTGGCTTAGGAATTGTGGTTTATCACCACGTTTCTCTTCAACACTCACCATCAAAATACGTATAAAAATAACACGTCTTTACATCCTCTTCCTTTTAAATCCTCATCGCATAGTAATCAATAAGGATTATTATGCATGCACATCCTCACCTTACAATGTCAATTGGGTCCAGGCGCATAGACAACCATAAATTATCAAATGTGTCAAAGAGTAAGCCTTTCCAATAAAAATTAAGACCCAACCTTCAAACTTAATCATCGAGTCCAATTTATGCAAATATTTTCGAAGTGGGGGGAAGGTTTAGCATTAAATGGTGTAAACATTGGGGAATAAATGGTTTATGTGTTGTACAAGGGCGCGTGCGCAGGTTTGGGCATGTGTGCGTGTTTTAACACGCGTGCGCGGCCCTGTTACTAGTTAAAAAAAAACAGAGCTCTCTGTTTCTCGGGAATTCTACCAAAATCATGGGTTTCACTTCTTATGCGGCTTTCAAGCTCTCACAGGTTTCTCATTGGTTCACACTCATTGATATTTTGGACACTCTTTGATCTATTGGACACAAAATCACCCTTGGAATCTATCAAACATCTTCAGTGTTCTTGGAATCTAGTGGATTCATTCAAGCTACCAGTTTCCATTGCAAGTGGAGATCATTTCTATAGAGGTATGGTGAATTGTAAATGATTCTTTTCATTCACAAGATTTGAGATGAGCCCATGCCTTTTTGTTTTTGTCATATTCCCACAACAATATCCATGCATAGACAACAATGAATTTGACAAGAAGATTTCCCAATTTCACATCTAAAAAAACTCATATGAACACTAGACAAGATGAAGTATGCAACCTCCTCATTGTGTAATTAGTTCCCAAGTTAATTTTGTTCTTTTCACCTCATATTATGCTAGCAAAAAAAACCACACACTCACTAAACATAACTAAAAATATCACTTCAACTCATCCACAAAACCTCAACTCTCTCATCTCTTATTCAATACCATTGTATGGAATGAGGATATCTATAAGTATATGCACCTTTCCTTTCTCTATGAATCCAAATATGATAATTTTCATCCATATTTACCATCCTTACAATATCCCCTCACCTCTAACAATGATTTTTTTTTCCAAAAACCAAGACTTCACCACTTCATGCTCTATTCAACATGATGATTGTTGGTATAGTCCCTAGTTCCCCACTCTCCAACACCTCCCCACCCTAGATATTGCACATTGAAAGGTCAAATTATATTTCTCCTAATCACCCTTCCCAAGACCATGATCTTTGTTAGAAACCTTTGCATCCTCCTAAAGGTTTTGCACAAAACAAGGTATACATTCATTCTATTGTGATGCATTGTTGAATTCAACCATGGGTATTTTAAACTCAAAACCACATTCTATCATCTCAAGGTTTATAGATCTAAGGAAATAGTTTGTTGTTGTTTCTTCAACTCCTTAATGTGTTATATAACCTAGTAATTTACGATGGTAAAGGACATTGCCTCAAATGGAAGGATATACCATTCCACTAGGAAGACAAAGCAATCAAACTAGGTGCAAAGTCCTAGAATTGATAACATTAAGGCAGAACGCAAAAAATGCAATTAATTAAGGTTACCTTATTTGATGTAGAAAAACTATCAAACTATTCCCAAGGCATCTCTAGCCATCTCTGTTGTAGGGTGTTACTACCATAATTTTTATGAATTCATGGGAGGCAAGACACTAGTTTCTCCTCTCTACACTTGACCAAACATCATCTATATTGATTGGAATTGTAAGGGATAATGATATTTATTCAAACACAAATAAACCAACATAGTCTGTAGTTGTATATGTTAAATTGTAAAGTGGTAAGCCATGTTGGAATGTGTCAGGTTCATTGTATAATGGCATTAATATCTTATTTATTGTTTCTTTTGCAGGGGTAGGCTTGATAGCTGTGTTAAAGAGACTTTTGGAGATGGGAAACTCACGAAACGCAAAAAAAAAAATAGAAAGAATCTTCCCATTGAAAAGGTCAATGACTTAAGAGAAAAGGCCAGGTTGGGAATGGAAAGATTGAGACATGGTCCTATAATTGCCCCAGATCTTGCCACTGATCCTAACACAGTTGTTGACATGAAAACCTCTTGTTCAGAACCACGGGTAAAGCAACCGCGTCCAACGGACCCAACTCAAATTCCAACATCAACAGAATCTCCAACCAACAATCCATCAACGAGTCATTCTGAAGTTCCTCACGACAAAATAATTTTGGGAGATGCTGCATGTATAGAGATGGACATACAAGCCTTGCTTAATTTTCAATCTCCCCAAGAAGACCACAACCCTATCGACCACACTCCCATTATGGCCCAATCTATGAACGAAGCACCACAACAAACAAGCTTTGGTATTCATGTCTCATGTCCACCCTCCCTACCTCGACTGTCCAGTGCAAGAAGAAGAACTCCTAGATGTATTCATGTGGATGAGAGTGCTATGTCGGGTCTTGAAGGCAAGTTGCCAAAATGCACTATCGAATGGCAATGCAACAAAATTGTGAAAGAATATTTTGAATCCAAAGGTGATGCAGGTAAATGTCAATTATTGCTATGTTTGTTAAAGTCATGTTCTTTAGCTGCTGTTAGGAGAATTTTGGGAATAAAGATGGTTAAAAGTTCAGAGGCCAACATCCATATTGTTAGAAATCTCCAATCTGCATTTAATGCGATTAGAAAGAAGTCTCATACAAAAGATCTTTGTGTGGCTTGTCGTGTTTTAGCGGAATCAGTTGTAAGCAAGTCCACAAGGCAACGTCGCCTACTATCACACACTTCTCACATACTCAAATTAAATAGAAAAAATATTAAAAAGTACTCTGTTATAAGAGAAAATCTTGACACTCCGGGTGGAAATGATTGTTGGGCTTTTGTTGGTAGGTTGCCTCGTGCAAATAGGAAGCTAATTGATGATGTTAAGGAGTTAGTACAAAATTTTTGGCATGATCATACTAGACCTTCATCAAACCAAAGAGACATGCTAAAACTGAGAAAAGGTTCTACTGAACGTGAGCCCCATGTTAAACACTTCCTTGAAACCACACAGGCTGAACTCTATGAGAGATTCAGGAACAAGCACACACAATTGAACCTTGGCCAAAGGTCCCTTGAGAAATGCAAACCATGGTACATTCGTATATGCATTGATCGGAACACTTGTTGTTGTAGATACCACGTAGAATATGAATATTATTATGACACATATAAACATATATTTTGTGATTTGCATACTAACATTGTGCAGGGCTACAATGAATCCATACTACCACCGAATGCATTAAGAGACTTTATCCACAACATCATGTGTCCAAGGCCCGAAGGACAAAAGTATTATAAAAAATCGTGTCTACATGGGACATGTTCTATGTGCAGTGGGTTTTCTCTTTTGAAACGTTGCATTCATGAAAGCAAGGACACAGAATTTGGCATGATGGGCGTGCAGATGCAGAGCTTCAAGTACGTGACCTATCAATTAGACATTGTCAGAGAATGTAAAAAGATTGCATTGGTAAAGTCACAGGTATAAATGAATATTGCATATTTTTCATATTACACGTTCAATTTATGGCATATACATTTTTCCAAAGGCCACATTGTAATATTTCCCTTGTTTCCATGGTAACAGGTACCGGTATGTGACTTCTTGACGGAATTCTACGAGAAAACCAAGCAGTATGTTCAACATGTGCATGTAGCGCGATGGCAAGATGAGCAGTACAGAAAATGCAGTGACACATTTCCCGTTGGAACCATAGTGTCAATTGTGGATTTTGTAGAAAATTACACCCTTCAACCACAAAATGAAATCCAGAGTCAATACTACCATTCAGACCAAGTCAGCGTCATGGTACATATTATGTATAGGCATGGGCCAGAGAGCAACAATGACAAGAGGATAATATTGAAGGAGACAGACTTTTACATAAGTGATGATAGAACCCATGATTTGCATTATGTGCAACATTGTTTTCGAATTTTCTATGATCAGTTGAAGGAGAGAGATATACAGATGGATCAGCATTGGATATGGTTGGATGGTTGTGCGGGCCAGTTCAAAAATGCCCGAGTATTCCAATGGATGAGTACTTTTCATAAGACTTGCAATGTGTCGAATATCTGGAACTATTTTGAGACCGGGCACAGCAAAGGCGAGCATGATGGGGCCGGTGCATGCATCAAGACCGCACTACGAAGGGAAGAGATGAGGTTTGACAGTGAAACTCATATCCGAGATGCATAATCCATAGTTCAATGGAGCTCCGCAACAATGTCAGAACGAGCAAGAGATCAACAAGCATCATCGGTGGCAGGACGTGTGGCGAGAAATTTTTGGCTAGTGGTTGATATAGATCGATCACGTTCCTATAGTTGAGGCACAGTACAAGGAACACGTGGATTTCATCCAGTTTGAAGCTCAAACAACCACATATTTGAAATATGGACGTGAAAGATTGCATGCTTTTGCAACCCTTGCAGCAGCGGTGAATGGGATGAATGCAAATGCATGGAATGGGTTGATGAATGGGATCATGTGTCACTTGCAGTAGACCAACATGCAGTTGTTGAAACAACCCAGTTAGAGGAGGGCCAGTCAGTGATTTCTACAGACTACGAGCATATCTCAAATCTTGTACAACCAGGACACATATACGCAGTTGTTGCACCGAAAGACAATGAATGGGGCGTGGATTATTGGTTGGCACGGTGCATCCAAGGTAAGCAAACCCTCTACGGATCATTAATCGATGATGACGGAATTGAATTTCCTACTGGCTCGATGGTGGTTAAGGGGAAATATCTTACACTAGATGGGAAGTCAAGAAAGACTAGTGGGCATGTATTCATGGATTATAGACCAGGTTCAGTGGTGTATCACTTCACAAACTTGATCGTTGGCACAAACATCCATCTTCAGACAATGTCAAGCAAGAGCTCAACCAAGGTACGCTACTACCTGCCTCATTCAGAGCACGAGAGATTGATGGAGACAATTAGCAATAGAGAGGATCCAGATGGATTTATTGAATGAGGCCAGTCAACTTTACATAAGAGAAAGAATTGCATCAAAGAATGTTATGTTCTACATCAAGGTATGTGTATTTTTATGTTATTTCGTTGGTACATGCATTTTTTGTTGATACATGCATACATACATGTCTTTGCCTGTGTTTTTTATTTTTCCTATATGTATTAAACTATTCCATGCTTCTCTTTTATGTTGAATAAAATGGTGATGTGATTTGGATCTAATTTGAGTAAATTGAGTTAGTATTTTCTTAAATATATCTATTTATGTTTGTATCATTTGAAGATAGTGGTTTTGATAGGTTCTCAAGATTAGAATTACCTAGGTTTTAGGAAATTTTTTGAAGTACATAGTCTATTACAATGGTCTTGAAAATTTAACTTGGTAGATGAAACCTTCTAGGAATCCATGTATGGATAGAAGGGTCTTCCACTTGGGGTATGGAGTTATCATAAGGTTTCAAGGGTGGTATTTTTGAGATCTATACTTGAGAGGTACTTGTCATCATCATAGATAACCACTTAGAGGGACTTGTCATCATCATCACCAACATCATCTCTAGGTTCCTCATCAACATCTCCATCATCATCATCTTCTTCATCATCACCATCACCATCACCACCATCGTCAACGTCTTCATCATTGCCACCATCGTCAACGTCTTCATCATCGCCACCATCTTCATCATCATCATTAACTCTAACTCTAACCCTAATTCAATTTCCTTCTATAACTCTAGCCCCAACCCTCACCCAAAACCTATCACTAATCCATCTTATTCATCATCGCCAGCACCATCACCATCACCATCACTGTCACCATCACCATCACCGTCACCATCACCATTGCAGAGTTGGCCCCCATGTGCAAAAATTGCACACTCCCTGACTAAGCAAAACCCTAGTTTCCAAGATGGACGTACAAGATGGCATCGGGGCCACGGGACCAGAGGAGAGGGGCTCCCCTGGCACTATCCCGGTGCCCTGAATCCAACGGAGTCAATGGTTTGTCGATCGGAGCCATGGTCGCCATTCTATGGCTCATTTCGTCTCGCATCCAAAAGGCCTTCAGGGACACCTACTGGATACTTGCCGGGGGCATAGAAGTCCAACCGTGCAGCAAAACCAAGCTCCGGGGAGTCCTACAGGTGTGTCTAGGCAGGTTACTTCTGGGAACGCTGGCTGTAAGTGCCTGGCGGATGATATTGTAGATTTGACCCCCATGTGCAAAAATTGCACACTCCCTCACTAAGCAAAACCCTAGTTTCCAAGATGGACGTTCAAGATGGAACCGGGGCCATGGGACTGGAGGAGAGGGGTGCCCCTGGCACTATCCCGATGTCCTAAATCCAACGGAGTTGATGGTTCATCGATCAGAGCCACAGTTGTCATTCTATGGCTCGTTCCGTCTCGCATCCAAAAGGCCTTCAGGGACACCTGTTGGATACCTGCCGGGGGCATAGAAGTCCAACCGTGCAGCAAAACCGGGCTCCGGGGAGTCCTGCAGGTGTGTCTAGGAAGGTTTTGAATGGGAACACTGGCCATAAGTACCTGGCGGATGATTTTGCAGATTTGACCCCCATGTGCAAAAATTGCATACTCCCTCACTGAGAAAAACCCTAGTTTCCAAGATGGACGTTCAAGATGGCACCGGGGCAACAGGCTCCGAGGAGAGGGGTGCCCCTGGCACTATCTCGACATTGTGAATCCAACAGATTCGACGGTTCATCGATCGGAGCCACGGTCGTCATTCTATGGCTCGTTCTATCTCGCATCCAAAAGGCCTTCAGGGACACCTGCTGGATACTTGCCGGGGGCATAGAAGTCCAACCGTGCAGCAAAACCAGGTTCTGGGGAGTCATGTAGGTGCGTCTAGGCAGGTTTCAGTTGGGAACGCTAGGCATAAGTACCCGCTGGACGATTTTGCAAAGTTGACCCCAATGTGAGGGCCATCCAAATTTGTTCAAGGGGGCCATTTCTTGTCTGGAGGCCCTCGGGCATGCATGGCTACCGTGGACAGGTCCATTGTGGCCACATGGACATGTGGGGGCTGAAGGAATCCAAGTCCGCTTGCTAGTTTGGGTTCTGTGGCCCTGGGGAAAATCCTTCAGGTGTCCCTGAACGACCCCGGGGTGCCCGACTAGAATGCCTATGGCACCCGGACCGTGGCTCAATTTGCGAATCCGTCGACTCCAGCGGGTCCAAGACGGTGGGTTTCAGCTAGGGGACCCCCCACAGCGTCCCCCAAAGACCTGAAAGCGGTGCCAACGAGCCATCTTCGGAGCTAGGGTTTTGCTTAGTGATGGCAATTCCATATTCGCTCAAGGGGGCCATTTCTCGTCCGGAGGCCCCTAGGCGTGCGTGGCCATCATGGACAGGTCCACTATGGCCACATGGACCTGTGGGGGCCGACGGAATCCAAGTTCACTCGCCGGTTTGGGTTCCATGGCCCCGAGGAAAATCCTCTAGGTGTCCCTGAACGACCCTGGGGTGCTTGACTAGAATGCCTGTAGCACCCGGACCATGGCTCGGTTCGTGAATCCGTTGACTCCGGTGGGTTCAGGATGGCGGGTTTTATCTAGGGGACCCCCCACAGCATGCCCCAAACACCCGGAAGTGGTGCCAATGGGCCATCCTCGGAGCTAGGGTTTTGTTCAGTGAAGGCCATTCTAGATTCGCTCAAGGGGGCCATTTCTCGTCCGGAGGCAGAAGACGATCAATTTTCGACAAAACAATGTAGTTAGCAGAAGAAGATAAATTTTCGACAAAACAATGTAGTTATTACATGTGGAGGCAACGGTTTCCCATGGAAAACGAGTGTAGGGTTGAGCAGAGGAAATATGTTGGGAAATGGGCTATTACATTAGCTTTTCTGATGGGAAAGCGGTTTACAGAAGGAAATATGGTAGCTGTAGGTATATATGCTTTTCTTCTGACGGAAATAGGATTTCCCTCGGAAGAAAAGCGTATATACCTACAACCATCAAAGCATAGATACCTACAGCCACCCATCGGAAAAGCTAATGTAATAGCCCATTTCCCAACATCTTTCCTCTGCTCAACCCTACACTCGTTTTCCACGGGAAACCGCTGCCTCCAAATGTAATAACTGCATTGTTTTGTCGAAAATCGATCTTCTTCTGCTAACTACACTGTTTTGTCAAAAATTGATCTTCTTCTGCCTTCGGACGAGAAATGGCCCCCTTGAGCGAATCTGGAATGGCCTTTGGGTGCTATGGGAATTTTAGTCAGGCACCCCGGGGCCGTTTAGGGACACTTTGGGCATTTTCTCCGCGGTCCTGGACATGCCGGAGTCGACAGATTCGCGAACCGAGCCATGGTCTGGGTGCCACGGGCATTCTAGTCGGGCACCCCGGGGCCGTTCAGGGACACCTGGAGGATTTTCCCCGGGGCCACAGAACCCAAACCGGCGAGCGAACTTGGATTCCGTCGGCCCCCATAGGTCCACGTGGCCATGCACGCCCAGGGGCATCCAGACGAGAAATGGCCCCCTTGAGCGAATCTGGAATGGCCATCACTGAGCAAAACCCTAACTCCGGAGATGGCTCATTGGCACCGTTTCTAGGTATTCGGGGAACACTGTGGGGGGTCCCCTAGCTAAAACCCACCGTCCTGGACCCGTCGGAGTTGAAGGATTCGTGAACCGAGCCACGGTTTGGGTGCCACAGGCATTCTAGTCGGGCACCCCGAGGCCATTCAGGGACACCTAGAGGATTTGCCCCGGGGCCACGGAACCCAAACCGGCGAGCGAACTTGGATTCCGTTGGCCCCCACAGGTCCACATGGTCATTGTGGACCTGTCCACGGTGGCCACACACGCCCGGGGGCATTTGGATGAGAAATGGCCCCCTTGAGTGAATCTGGAATGGCCATCACCTAACAAAACCCTAGCTCCAGAGATGGCTCGTTGGCACCGCTTCCGGGTCTTCAGGGGACACTGTGGGGGGTCCCCTAGCTGAAACCCACCATCCCGGACCCGTCGGAGTCGACGGATTCACGAACTGAGCCATGGTCTGGATGCCACGGGCATTATAGTTGGGCATCCCGGGGCCGTTCAGGGACACTTGGAGGATTTGCCCCGAGGCCACGGAACCCAAACCGACGAGCAGACTTGGATTTCATCGGCCCCCATAGGTCCACGTGGCCATTGTGGACCTCTCCACGGTGGCCATGCATGCCCGGGGGCATCCGGACATGAAATGGCCCCCTTGAGCGAATCTGGAATGGCCATCACTAAGCAAAACCATAGCTTCGGAGATGGCTCGTTGGCACTGCTTCCGGGTCTTCGGGGGATACTGTGGGGAGTCCCCTAGCTGAAACTCATCGTCTTGGACCCACCGAAGTCGATGGATTCGTGAACTGAGCCACGGTCTGGGTGCCATGGGCATTCTAGTCGAGCACCCCGGGGCCGTTCAGGGACACCTGGAGGATTTGCCCCAGGGCCATGAAACCCAAATCGGCAAACAGACTTCGATTCCATCAGCCCCCACAGGTCCACGTGGCCATTGTGGACCTGTCCATGGTGGCCACGCATGCCCGAGGGCATCCAGACGAGAAATGGACCCCTTGAGCGAATATGGAATGGCCATCCCCGAGAAAACCCTAGCTTCGGAGATGGCTCGTTGGCACCGCTTTCGGGTCTTCGGGGGATGCTGTGGGGGGTCCCCTAGCTGAAACCTACCGTCCCGGACCCGCCGGATTCGACGGATTCACAAACCGAGCCACGGTTCGGGTGCCACAGGAATTCTAGTCGGGCACCCCGGGGCCGTTCAAGGACACCTGGAGGATTTGCCTCAGGCCCACGGAACCCAACCCGGTGAGAGGACTTGGATTCCATCGCCTCCCATAGGTCCACGTGGACATTGTGGACTTGTCCACAGTGGCCACGCACAACCGGGGGCATCTGGATGAGAAATGCCCCCCTTGAGGAAATTTGGAATGGCCATCACTGAGAAAAACCCTAGCTCCAGAGATGGCTCGTTGGCACCGCTTCCGGGTCTTCGGGGGACGCTGTGGGGGGTCCCCTAGCTGAAACCCGCCGTCCTGGACTCGTCGGAGTCAACGGATTCACGAACCGAGCCACGGTCTGGGTGCCACGAGCATTTTAGTCAGGCACCCCCGGGGTCATTCAGGCACACCTAGAGGATTTGACCCGGGGCCACGGAACCCAAACCGGTGAGCGGACTTGGATTTTGTCAACCCCCATAGGTCCACATGGCCACAGTGGACGTTTCCATGGTGGCCACGCACGCCCGGGGGCCTCCGGACAAGAAATGGCCCCCTTGAGAAAATTTGGATGGCCCTCACATTGGGGTCAACTTTGGAAAATCGTCCAGTGGGTACTTATGGCTAGCGTTCCCAACCCAAACCTACCTAGACACACCTACACGACTCCCTGGAACCCGGTTTTGCTGCACGGTTGGACTTCTATGCCCTCGACAGGTATCCAACAGGTGTCCTTGAAGGCCTTTTGGATGCAAGACGGAACGAGCCATAGAATGACGACCGTGGCTCCAATCGATAAACCATCGACTCCGTTGGATTCAGGACACTGGGATAGTGCCAAGGGCACCCCTCTCCTCAGGTCTTGTTGCCCCAGTGGCATCTTGAACGTCCATATTGGAAACTAGGGTTTTGCTCAGTGAGGGAGTGTGCAATTTTTGCACATGGGGGTCAACTCTGCAAAATCGTCTGTCGGGCACTTACAGCCAGCGTTCCCAGACGGAACCTGCCTAGACACACCTGCAGGACTCCCCGGAGCCCAATTTTGCTGCACAGTTGGACTTTTATGCCCCCGGCAGGTATCCAACAGGTGTCCCTAAAGGCCTTTTGGATGTGAGACGGAACGAGCCATAGAATGACGACCGTGGCTCTGATCGATGAACCGTCGACTCTGTTGTATTCAGGATGTCGGGATAGTGCTAGGGGCGCCCCTCTCCTCCAGTCCCGTGGCCCCAGTGCCGTCTTGTACGCCCATCTTGGAAACTAGGGTTTTGCTCAGTGAGGGAGTGTGCAATTTTTGCACATGGGGGCCAACTCTACAAAATTGTCCGTCGGGCACTTACGACTAGCGTTCCCAGCTGGAACCTACCTAGACACACCTGCAGGACTCCTCAGAGCTTGATTTTGCTGCACGGTTGGACTTCTATGCCCCCGGCAGATATCTAGTAGGTGTCCCTAAAGGCCTTTTGGATGCGAGACGGAATGAGCCATAGAATGACGACTGTGGTTCCGATCGACGAACCGTCGACTCCATTGGATTCAGGACACTGGGATAGTGCCAGGGGAGCCCCTTTCCTCAGGTCCCATTGCCCCGGTGCCATCTTGAACGTCCATCTTGGAAACTAGGGTTTTGCTTAGTGAGGGAGTGTGCAATTTTTGCACACGGGGGTCAACTCTGCAAAATCATCCGTCGGGCACTTATGGCCAGTGTTCCCAGCCGAAACCTACCTAGACACACCTGCAGGACTCCCCAGAGCCCGGTTTTGCTGCACGGTTGGACTTCTATGCCCCCGGCAAGTATCCAGTAGGTGTCCCTGAAGGCCTTTTGGATGCGAGACAGAATGAGCCATAGAATGATGTTCGTGGCTCCAATCGAAAAACCGTCGACTCCGTTGGATTCAGGACATCGGGATAGTTCCAGGGGCACCCCTCTCCTTTGGTCCTGTGGCCTCGGTTCCATCTTGAACGTCCAACTTGGAAACTAGGGTTTTGCTCAGTGAGGGAGTGTGCAATTTTTGCACACAGGGGTCAACTCTGCAATATCGTCCGCCGAGCACTTATGATGATGATGATGGTGATGATGATGGTGATGGTGACGTTGATGGTGATGGTGATGGTGATGGTGATGAAGATGATGACGATGGAGAAGATGATGATGATGGAGATGTTGATGAGGAACCTCAAGTTAGAGTTAGAGTTAGAGTTAGAGTTAGGGTTAGAGTTAGAGTTAATGATGATGATGGATATGGTGGTGATGATGAAGACGTTGATGATGATGGTGATGGTGACGGTGACAGTGATGGTGATGGTGATGGTGAGGATGAAGAAGATGGCTTAGTGCAAGGGTTTGGGTGAGGGTTAGGGCTAGAGTTATAGAAGGAAATTGAATTAGGGTTAGAGTTAGAGTTAATGATGATGATGAAGATGTTGATGGTGGCGGTGATGGTGATGGTGAGGATGAAGAAGATGGTTTAGTGCTAGGGTTTGGGTGAGGGTTAGGGCTAGAGTTAGAGTTAATGATGATGATGAAGACATGATGATGATGGTGACGGTGACGGTGATGGTGATGGTGATGGTGAGGATGAAGAAGATGGCTTAGTGCTAGGGTTTGGGTGAGGGTTAGGGCTAGAATCATAGAAGGAAATTGAATTAGGGTTAGAGTTAGAGTTAATGATGATGATGAAGACATGATGATGATGGTGACGGTGACGATGATGGTGAGGATGAAGAAGATGGCTTAGTGCTAGGGTTTGGGTGAGGGTTAGGGCTAGAATCATAGAAGGAAATTGAATTAGGGTTAGAGTTAGAGTTAATGATGATGATGATGATGGTGACGGTGACGGTGATGGTGATGGTGATGGTGACAATGAAGAAGATGGCTTAGTGCTAGGGTTTGGGTGAGGGTTAGGGCTAGAGTTATAGAAGGAAATTGAATTAGGGTTAGAGTTAGAGTTAATGATGATGATGAAGATGGTGGTGATGATGAAGATGTTGACGGTGATGGTGATGGTGATGGTGAGGATGAAGAAGATGGTTTAGTGCTAGGGTTTGGCTGAGGGTATGTGCTAGGGTTTGGGAAGATGGTTTGGAAATAGTTCTTCATTGAATCTCATAATTTTCCTATAAATCAAATCCATGGGGTAGAATTGAAGAAGATAATAATTGTAAGGTGATGTGGGAAGAAAGAGCTTGGAGATCAAACACCTCATTCTCTCATCTTTACCATTCATTTTATTCATTCTTACTTGAGTTATTTCATTAAGGAAGTAAGTGTTCTTCAGTCACTATAGATAGAGAGAGATTTTAATAAGGAAAATGACCCATCCCAAGGAGAGTGTTGGAGCTAAATTGCCTCAAATCATTTTTTCTCAAATGATGTTACACATTTGTATGCTTTTCCATTTGAAGAATATATGAGTTTTGTTTTTTCCATCCATTTATTGTATTTGAATTACATTCTTGTATTTAATATTATGATATGATTGCTTGCATGCTTCTTAGTTATTTATTTTCTATTATAGTACTCTCATGCTTGTCAAATAAATAACCATTGTATATTGTCTCGCTCACAACTTGGATATATTAACAAATTTTGCTCATCATTGCAACAAAATCCCTAAAATAGATTGACTACTCCATTTTGGGTTTAGAATCTTGATTAATTAATCTTACTTACTAGGTTGTTTTTAGTTGTTTTCTAACCTCTATTGACATGCAAAGTCATTAACTAGCATGCAAACTCACTTAGCTACCCTTGTAAGGAATTAAGGTTTTTGGAATTTTATTTTGCATGATCTTGGTGACTTGCACATTTTTTCTCTTTTTCTCAGAAGAGTTCAATGGTAGAATCCCTAATTTTCATTAGTGTTCCATAGTGGCCAATGTAATATGCATGCAAATTCATTTCATAGGAAGTGTAACGATTTACTTGTGTAACTTGCATAGTTATCTTTGTAACAAGTCATGAATTTTTAGTTAGATTTAATTGTATGTTTTGTCAGCAGCTTAGCTTGAGGGAAACTTTAAATTTTCCAAGAATTGTAAGTTGACGTTCTTGTAATTTTACATCTCATCAACCGCGATTATTAATTAAATCACTTAAGGGATAGAAGGTGGACTCATAATTCCTAAGTGTCTAATCACATAAATGGATTATCATTTGTCATTTGCACATGGATTCATAACTAAGGGCACTATATACTACCTTTTGAATTGTTATTTTTATTTATATTATTTAAACTCATCTCAAAAGAATAGTTAAGAATTTAATCAATTACCACATGCAATCATTTCCATTATGTCACGTCCCCTCCCATTGTTCTCGAGCAAGGCAGAGAACATGACACTAAAACCACTTGCGCAGGTTTGGTAACTTGTAGAATGTAAATGATTAGATGATTGTAAACATTCATTCAATAAACCATAAACATTTAGGATATGTTGTGTGTAATTGCTTAAGACAAATTTGTGAAATAATAACCATTCAAATAACATGCAATTAACACTATGATCCACAGATGAGAGTTCTGAATCGAAGACAAAATCATGTATGCAAAAATGTAATCAAGGACAAACTCATATACACAAGTGCAAATCCATCTATTAATGTGCAAAAATGATCCAATCATGTACAATTTTTGGAAAAATGGAACATCGTTCCCAGCGTCTATATAATGGCAACTCGTGCCCCGTACAAAAAAAGGCAACTCATTCCCTATAGAAAATATGGCCCATGGTGCCCTGTACAAAATATGGCAACTCGTGCCGAAAATGCCACATCGTGGCTACTGTACATAGGAGGGTCTCTCAATCCTCATGCCCACCCTCGGAGCTCCCAGGTGCATCTCCAAAATCAATCTTCCTCTTCTTCATGCTAGAGGAAGCTGGGTCCTTCCGACGTCTTTGAGCACGTCTTCCTAAGCCCTGAAACGACAACAATAATATGTCAACTTTTCCTGGAAATTATACAAGTATAAAACATAATTTCAAACTAAAAATAGTTTTCAAATCTTGGATAACTCACCGCATGCAAGACTGCAAGTCGTGAGGGGGTCTCCCTCCTCCGTGATCCAAGTCTCTTGGCAATGCCACCCTACAACATTTAGAACAATCAGATCAATGCTAAAACTAGATGCATATAGTAATTTTCATTAAAATTGAATGAGAGTTAAATGATAAACTAGTCAATCTCACCATGAACAAAATTGGCTGGTCTTTGGGGCTGGCGGATGGAGCAGTCGGCTGGACAGCCTGCTCAGATGCTAGGGTGGATGGTAAAGGGGAGGATGTAACCACATCAACGGTGGCTACACCACTGGGGGTAACAGTGGAAGAAGGAGGCGTTGCAGGAAGAGGCATGGACTGAGGTGGGGGAAGTGGAGATGTACGTATGGGCTATAAACCCCAACTGGTTGTAGTATGGATGGGCGCACCCTGGAAAGGGAAGCTAGTGTGGTGGGGGAATGTGGGGGGGGGGGGGCGAGGTCTATGTTGCAGTAGAGAGATGGATGACTGTGGATGGGTGGTGTGCCGTGGTCGGATGGGGGAGGGTGGGAACATGGGAAACTGATACGGAGGTGGAGCTGGATATGATGCGTAAGGGGGAGCTGGATGGAATTGTGGTGCTATATAGGAGGGGTGGGGCTGGATGGAAGGGGTTGGGGAATGGGGCATGTATTCCAGGGGATACAATTGGCATATAGGGTGGCCGAAAGGTCAGGGAGGGAGGAATAACGGCACTGGCAGGCCGAGGTTCTCGCACCTGCATACACATTTATAACTTCATGGTTAGATATACAAAAATATAAATATACATAGACAAGTAATCGTATTTGAAATTAAATTTATGCTTTAATACACAAAATACCTGCGCACAGGGAGAACTGTTGGTCCTCGGTGGCAGTGATTGGTCGCTGGAGCCCGCGGACACCTGTGTGAACACTACAATTTTTAGACTGAATTTATAAAAACAAGATTAACAATATTAAACACAATGAAAATGAGAATGACAATGATGGTACTTAGAAAACATGACTGCAATAAATTTATATTCAAGTTAGATGATATCCAATATTATGAAAGGATAGAAGGTGGCATGGCATGAAATTAAAATTAAATAAGGTGAGAGGGCATAGAAGGTGACATGGTGAGCTTTTCCTTTTCTAGAGTCATCTCCATGAGTAGGTGAGATTTTCCTTTTCTAGAGTCATCCCCATGAGTAGGTGAGCTTTTCCTTTGGCCCTAGAGAGATGTGCAATGTCTCATAAGCAAATGGAATTCATGTCCATTTACAAATTTGAATTGGAAACCTATGTAATGTGTTTGGGTTCTTGGTGAAGAGTTCCTAGGTTTTGATGTCTTCTTATAGATTTGTAGTTTCCTAGAAGCTTGATTCACCCAGTGGAAAAGTATTTGCATCCCTAGAGTGAGGATCTTGAGTCCCTTTATTTCCATAACATTTACATCATCAAATAAAATGGCATCTCATTGTTTAAATTTGCAAAGAGGTGCTAAATAGCAATTAAGTTAGTGTGCATGTTATTTAATACACTTTAGAGTGTCGATCATTAGAAAAAGGAAGAAAGATAAATCTTTTTCATGGTTAACTTACTTACAAGCTTGAATGTGCCATGTTCTTTTGCATTGAATGAGTAATTATGTGTTCTTGATTGAATAGCTATGTTGTCAGAATGATATCACTTGATTGAAATCAAAGAAATCTTGAGTGAAATGAGTTAAATGAGTATTCTTGATGCCAAATATTTTATTGAGTTGAATTTGAATCAATATAATAGGAAGGCCCCATAGACCATATTTGTAAGATTATCGCTCTTCCTTATGGGCCTTACATCATTTTCAAAAACTTTAGTGACAATACATGTGATAAGTTGTTTTACGTTGTTTATATGTCTTTCCTAATAGCATGTTTTAGGAGTAGTAGTATGATTACTTTTAGTCTCAAGTATTAGAATAAATTGGAAATCCCGTGATTATAAACTAGGGTAATAAGGACATGAGAAACATCAGGTTCTTGAATTTCTAGAAGCTTGGCTACTATGATTCTCTTTTGGCCACTATGAAGACGTTGATAGTGATGGTGATGGTGGTGACAACATTAATGACAAAGGCTTGAGGAATGGAAAAGAAGATGATGATGTGGATGGCTTGAAGAAAACACATGGCATGAAGAACCATGGAGGTGGGCATTGGAGCCATTGAAACACCTAATGAGCCAAATGACCCATTCTGTGGTCATTTGTGGTTTGATGGGGCAGTGGAACCCTTGGTGATGGTCCATGCTACCATTTGATGATGGGCTTGATGTCCATTGAAAGCATGTTGATTAAATACTAAATGATTGACTCTTGATGGTGGAACCCACATTGAAACACACATACAAATTGAATCAACCCTTATCTATTGGCACTTATGATGGATGTTGAAGCCCTTGAACCTTGAAGATGTCCATATGTGGAATCCTTGATGTATGGTGATGAAGACATAATGTATTGTTGCCTTGGGGTTCTTGGAATTGTTTGTTGTCTATTGTTGTGGGTGTGATGGAGCCCTTGCCCTTAGAATTGCTTGATGAAACCTTTGATGCTGAAGTATTTAAACATGATGATGTAGAAGCCCACAAAAAAAATGAGGAAGCCCTAAGTTTCTAACGTGGCCTTTGATGTGGTTGTGTGAAGTCAAACTAAAACAAGCATGCAAATAAAACATTGTATGTGAACTATTATGTGTCCATTCAAAGGACAAAGTCGGCTCAACAATTAAAAATAAAAATAAAATGAAAATTACATAGACAGGTCGATTGAATATCATGTGATATGATGTGCATGTACAACAAAAAGACATGACGATCTAGAGAGTATGAAGAGACTAATGATATTTTGGGCAGCAGTTTGGTGAAAGGAGAGAATGATGTATTTGTGTATATCTTGGTTAAAATTATGACAGAGTGATGATGAGCAGAAAGTGATATAAATGTGGATATGTTTGATATCTTGACAGCAGAATGATAATTTGCCTATGGTTAATGACAGTTTGATGACAGGTTAAAGATGTGAATGTAGATAGAATATTGATATGTTTGAGAAGATGCTGGACATGATAAAACAAGGACATAATGATGATTGAAGACAAGGTGCTTGCAACAGATTGATGAATGAGATGATGTGAATAATGACATGACTGTGATATGTATGATATATGACAACTATGTAATCGTAAATACAAGCAGGGCCTTGTATCCATTTTCTTAGTAGGATCTAAGAAAAACTAGGTTGGGTCCTAGATGATGAGTTGGTGCTCATTGTATCAGTTGGTGCTGAATTGCCTCATGGTTGTAGCCGTTGAACCAAATACAAAAGATTACAAAAACTATATCTAGTCTTTTATTATGTTTTGATGTGTTTCATTAGTTGATAGTTAGTTCATTGATGAATATGATGTGAATGTGAAATGATGATATAAGAGTTGGTGATTGAAGTTGAAATTAAATAAAGTATAGGCTAACTGACTCACCCCCCACTCTCAGTGAGCATTGTGTCTAACACAAATGTTTATAGTTTTGTTAGGTTTTCATGTTTGATAAGGTTTCATTTTTTTTTTGGTGAGATTATACGAATTTATATCTCTCAAATAAATTAGACAATATTATAAACACAACTGTAAAATATGATGATAATATGGTAATTACTCAATGCTAATTAATTTGTAATTACTAAACACAAATTACTCGTAACTGGATCTAATTATTCAAAGTAAAGAAGTTACATATGTGTATGGTGCCGCAATCTCCTCTGCTGCCGCCATGGCTCCATTGAGGTCAAAGGGACCGATGTCCTCCCACCTGGGGGGTGGAGACCCGACACCCAATAACTGAACATTAAAACAAATAAAGTCAACAATGTGTAATTCAAAGTTAAATATATTAAACAATACGATATCAAATAAAATACAACAAATACTTGAACATTAAATAAAACAATAGCAAACCTGATCCATGAAGTTCCCTGTGGCATGCTGCTGCATATCACCATGGAAAGAATGACCACAGTGAGAACAATAATGTGCCGTTGTTCCAGCAGAACTAGAAGGCCCCGCCTGGGTTCCACCTGTACCCGGCATGTCTCGGCTACCACCCATAGACTGTGCAGTTGTCTGTGTCTCATCGATGTCCTCCAGGCTCTGGGAAGACATGGCCACAAATTTGGTATGTCTAAGCAAGTCATGTGTGGCACGTCTGACGGAGTCATGAATCTCATCTAGACCGCTACCAAACTCGGGTGGCTGAGGAGAGGGGTTTGGCTCTCTCTTGGGTGCAGGAGGTCCTCTAAGCGGGTTACGGTGTGCCTGAGTTCGATCTTGGGTAGAGCCAAGATCGACACCCTGAAACTCAGTGATGTCAAAATAGTTGACATGGTATGCTAGCTCAAACTCAGCCCACAATTTCCGAAGGAAATACTGTGGGACCTCCAAATTGTTGCACGGGGGCCTGTCAAACACCATGAACCACCTCTGTCTCCAATTATCTCTCCATGGCTGGTAAATGCACTAGTCCATGCAAACCCGAGGCCTCGTCAAAGCTGGAGGCTGTCCGGTCGAGGGAACTATGAACTTGCTATACAACTGGGCTTTGCTGATGTTGAGGTATTTTATTTGCTCTTTGGACAACCCAGTGGAGTAGTGTTCCCTCATTCGAGCCCTGTATTGGCTCAAGTTTGTTATCTCACTGTGTGCAATATTGATTGATTCAATAATGTTTTGAAGTGATGAAGCCAAGGAAACCCGAGAGGGTTCCCTGGTACTGTTCAATTCATTACTCAGTGCCCTCAATTGATTTAAGTCTTTGTGTAATTGATCTTCAGGGTTTTCATTGGGTTCATTGGGTTCATTGTCGGTTCCCATATTCTCTTCTAGAGGTCGGGTTTCATCAGATGGTGGTGGTGTGTCTGACATCTTGTTAGGTGTGTAGATGGCCTGCAATTAAATTTCCTTGGTTTTTTAATGGATTGTAATTTAAAAAAAAAAATTAAAATTCAAATGGAAAACAAAAAAAAACAAAAATAAAGACAAATTTGTGCTTTGAGGAGCACTTACCTAGAGAAACGGACGGCACCGTGGTGTAGGGGCGACTTCTTGGTGTTGATGACGACGGGGGTGCACGAGGATGCGTTTGCGGGGTTGAAGGTGCGCTCGCGTGTTGGTAATTTAGCTCACGGGTCTGTCAAAAATGACAAAACCCGTGAGCTCTGTTTTTTTTTATAAAAAAACAGAGGCATGCACGCGCCACTAACGCATGCGCGCCAATATGTGCGTACACATCAAGGGGGCATGCACGCCCCTTTTTTCCATGTGGGATGAAACACGTGGACGTTCGGCATTGCCGAAGCAGGGATGCATGCGCGCCTTTGGAGGCGCGTGCACGTCCTTTTTGTTTTTCGCTCACGTGCCCTTGTTGCCGTTATTTTGGGTACCAGCTTCGTGCGGGTACCCCGGTACGTTTGAAAGGTAAATCAAAGTCGATATGGCTGCAAGCCATAGCCAAAAAAAGTAAATTCTTATATGATATGGACACAAGCCAAAAATATATATATAGCCCAAGGTGTCGGTTGTAGGAGGAGGCATATGACCAATTTACGGGTCAGGTTGGGTTGGTTCGTCCATTTGAGTTGCCCACCTAGCAATGAAAGGTAGTCTTCGAGCTAAAGCGAGTGACAAATGCACACCTACCCAATTAGGGAAAACATTTGCGAAGATTGTGAGACAGAGTAGCAGTTCTTTCAATATGGTTTTCTTGTGTGTGGGCACTAGCAAAATTCTGGGCACTAGTAGAGGTTGGGGGAAGCATTTCACTTATGTAAGAACCTGTCCACATGTGGCCAAAGATACCAATGTTTCCATACTTAACAGCTCTTCAAATGAACACTCAACAATCCTGGGCCTTCCTGGTGACCGTGGCCATCCTGACCGCCATCCAACAAATATACAAACCCAAACAGGTGGTTGTGGATTTCCATGGCCTACAAATAATCCAATGTGGCCTGCAAGTCATCACACAAAGAGCACAAAAGAAACTGAACCAGCTAGCAAAACCCTAAACAATTAAGAAAAGGAACACAAAAGAGACTGAACCAGCTAGCAAAACCCTAAACATTTAAGAAAATGAGAACAATAAAATATATATTTAGCACAAGAAAAAGGAAAACAACAAAACAACAAACTAACGCAAACCTTAGATGGAGGGAGGGGCGCTAAAGCGAACCTAGTCGAGCAAGGGGGGAAAGTGGCATACCGGTGGAGCCGCACTGGAGTTGCATAGATCCACATCCAAAACTTCGATGAAAGAAATGACCGAAAGGAGGATTCAACTCTTTTTGTTTATTTTATATTTTGCATGCTTAGTGGAATGACCCTGTAAAGGCCTCGTGGTCTGGGCTATTGGATTTAGGGATTGTGTAAAAGTTTTGGAAGGTAAAGGTTTTGAATAGATTAGGGTAAAGGTTCTTAAATGTAATTTAATTGTATTTGTTAATAATTAGTAAATTATTTAAATTTGTTATTATGTTATAGTTTTAATTATTTAGGATTTGAATATATATTTTAAATTAAATTAGTTAAATTTTGTTGTTATACATAAATTTAATTATTTTTAAATTTAATTTTGTTAAATTTAATTGTATTCAAATTGGGTTATTTTTATTTAATTAAATTACATTTCAAAATTTATGTGTTGATTTAAATTATATATATATTATGTTAATATAAATTAAGATTTAACCTTTATAATTAAATTAACATGTTGACTATAGGTTAATTATAAAGATAATTTGAACTTGACTATACTAGGGTTAGGAATCGAATCAATTTGATTCGAATCTAAGTTGATGTAGGACTTCAATCCGTGCTCTAAATTCCTCCATTGAATTCCAGTCTCGATTGAAATTAAATCACTATTGAGATTCAAACTCGATAGGACTATCGATCTTATGGTTTCAACTTTGTCAGAAATTTAAAATATCAAGTATTAATATGGACTCAATACTCTTCAAGCCTACACACGCTACATGATACATTCATTCCCATAAAGAATGGAATCTCAATTTCTCAACTCCATCAAATGGTTCTTTAAAACACTTCTACTATTGATACTTGAGTCTCTCCTTAAAAGATTAGTCTTTAAACCCCCGTGTTCTAATAACATGAATTACATATAAACACAGAAATTAAACAACGATCATCAGAATGCCACAGGGTAATCAGAATCTCTATGAACAATGATTGGGTCTGTCTTACAAATCAAACTTAGTTTTGGGAGTTCTAATATAGATTACTCCTAATTAGCTTGCATTTACACTTATACTGGTTTCAATTCAAGTTGACTCTTCACAACTATACTAACAATAAAACATTATTGCATGTAGCATGCTCTATAAATGAACAATAAAATAATATCTTATCAAGTTTCACTGTCCTTTCTCCTGGAAAACTTGACTTCCATTGGATTATGGAGATTACAACCTTTCTTTGATACCAAAAATTGGTGCAGGCACAAAGACTCTTAATCTTTTTATTATTCTATTTCGTTATTAATGCAAGATGTAGACTCCAACTACTCAAATATAACGCATCTCCCTGGAGTGTGCACCGTCA
The DNA here is from genome assembly GCA_027924585.1 of Larix kaempferi. Lineage (NCBI taxonomy): Eukaryota > Viridiplantae > Streptophyta > Pinopsida > Pinales > Pinaceae > Larix > Larix kaempferi. Next base: position 1,653,744 of record BSBM01000737.1, read on the forward strand.
ATTTGGCTTGATCGCGAGGTTAAAACCTTATTCTTTTCTATTGACCAAGCTCAAATTTTGACTAACTGAATCTACCATAGATTCATTTAAATGAATGCTGAGATTTGAACTGGGACCTTTTCTAGTTTTTTTTAGAAATGTTTAAACCTTATTTCTCAAGCGCCAAAGCAAAAAAAAGGAAGTGGAATTAAAGGCACTATTATTACCTATTGAAATCACTCTTAACTAGTTCAAAATGTTATAGAGAACCACTCACTCAAAACCATTCTCATCATTCGATGTCTTGGTGTGTATTCAACTCAGATTTGAGGTCAAAATTTGTCACTAGCATATCATAAATTCATTTTTTTTGGTCTCTTAGTAATTGTTGTGGCAAATTCATATGCATTTTGGAGGTTGAATTGCAAATAATTTAATCAAACTTCATCCTCAAGAATGATTTATGATATTAACACTTATCCATATGAATGAATATGTTTGGATTTTTTTTTGCACGAAGAAAAAATCATTTACTTGATATTCCATTTTGAGTTGTGCATTGTCCCCCTAAACCACCAATTTTATGAAACTTTAATAGACTGTCGAGAGGGTTAAACGATAATGGTTTTGTACAAACAAAATATGAACACAACCAATAGAATGAGTCGAACACAATGTCGACACAGAATTCACAACATGAAAATGCCCAAAGGAAAAGGCGACAAATATCCAAGACTCAACTCAATCGACACACTATGATGATGCTCATGATGCAACTTGGTGGATTTGTCGAAAGGATAGTACAGAAACAAAAAAATTTGAAATAAGATATGGACATGATAAGCACATTGTACTGGACTGGATATTATATGAATCCATATACAATGTTACAATTTACTAAATGTTAACACTGCGGATGGATTCGGATACCCCCCTTAAGGGGGGGGTCTCCAAATCCATCTGCAATGTTAACAAATTCATTGTCAAAATTGTAATTTACCATTGTTGGAGTGACACAACTAAAAATGACCAATTGTTATGTGGTCATTTTTAGTTTAGTTATTCGGTACTTGCGATATCTCAGCTTGGGATGGTTTTTATTAATGCCTGTATCAAATATGTATTGAAAATTAATTATGATACCTTGGGAAGGATGTAAAGCTTATAAGCAAATTGCTTTTGCTCCAAGAACATAAAACTATGTATAAGGTCGTTAATGTAAGCAGTGTAAATCTTCTTCATGCATTAATGCTGAGCTGTGACACATGAGGGGGTCTACAATTTACTAAATTCTAACGATGCATATGGATTCAGAGACCAGGGGGTCTCTGAATCCATCTACAGTGTTAGAATTTAGAAAATTGTACAAATTCATTGTCAAAATTGTAATTTTCTATTGTTAGAGTGACACAACTAAAAATGACCAAATAAATGACCAATTGTTATGTGGTCATTTTTAGTTTAGTTCTTATCCCGTGACCAAATTGGGCATTTATCTTGGTCATTTTTAGTTTACTTCTTATCCTGTGACCAAATTGGTCATTTATGTTGGTCATTTTTAGTTAGCTCACTTAAAATTTCTCAATTTTGGTCATTTATCCCTTGAAAAAACAGTGGTGACCAAATTTTTTGGTTGCTTGGTCACGTATCTCTCATTTTGTACAAGTGGATATAAGCGACGCATGCTACTAAACGTGTCAAGGAATTAGCTATAACTAGATTCAGGCCAAACAAAGCATTTCCCTTCCCTGGATTCCTTCTGATAGCACAACAGTGAGGCACATCACTATTTCCAGTGCATATGAATTCCTTCAGGGTCGGTAGATACACCATTCACCATATCACCAGCTGTTAGCTCTGGTTTCGACAACAACAACCAACATCCACCGGAAAACAATTAATTGTTTCAAGAATATGGTTACAAGTACAACTAGAGACATCTTACAAAATAGTGAACATACACAGTAATCAATGGGATTTAACCAAGGAATATTAAGGAAAGAATCCCTCACTACAAACAACCCCAGACAAGGGTCCACTAGAGACTTTATTCAACAACCAAGTCTCATACAATTTAGGCTTTAAGGACAATTCCCTTATACATCCATTGTCATACAGTTAAACATAAACATACAATCATAAAGCAACAAATTATTTCTTGAGAAAATCATTTTTCCAATTATAGATAGCTCCAGAGCTTCACACTCTTGAGGAGACAAACAATCTTATAGTTGCAATTAAATTTTCGTCATACAATTACATGCACAAACATGAATAATTATAATATATATATATGTGTGTGTGTGTGTGTGTGTGTGTGTGTGTGTGTAATTTAATAAGCTAAGAATGTACATAACATTCCCGCAAGGTGCCAAACTCTTGTTTGGTCTCTACCTACAAAGGCTTCTTTCATAATTTCAATACTAAAATATATATATTTCTATCTAGAAACATAATACATAAATTTTCTTAAACTTCAAGTTTTTCTTGAAGTTCTCATATTATTCAAACATCTTGACTTACCAAAATTAACTAGATAGAAACTAAGTTAATCCATCCTTTACCATGCAAGATAACCATACATGGTTTAGAAGGTAACCATGTAAGTAAAGGCAAACCTAAAAATATCGAACTTGTAACCTCAGCTACTCCGACCATTATGAACTATTAATTAGCTCATTAGATAATACAATAGATACATTTATGCAAAACACTTTCTTTTAGAAAGCAAACAAATCACCCAAGGTTCGAGAGCTGTAGCCTCATCTCTGATACCAATTTGTAACACACCTAGTGTTACACTAGACTTAACACAATTTTTTTTAAATAATAAAATATATTAATGCTCATTAGCTACATGCATATTTCATATATCGGAATCTATAACAAATGCATAACAATTGCATTTGGATGCGTAAAATATATACAAGTAATTAGCGGAAGCTTCAACTTAATCCATAAGACCCATAATTTCTTTTAACAATGCATCGTATCACCTGTGCAGTAAAACTATCTACACAGTAAAACCTGCATAGTAAGAACCATGACATAGGAATTGCGGGCTATGGTTCTCCTACAGGTATGATTTTAAGGGCGAATCTTCGCCCATGGGCGAAATTAAAGGAGTTTCCAAAATTTATTGGGCGAATTTTTATATGCAAAAAAAATTTAAAAATTTAAATTTTTCGTCATCTTTTTATTAAAAAATAACATTTAACATTCAAATCGCCCTCCATTTTCACAAGGGTGAGCGCTCGAAAATGGATTTCACCCTGATAAATCATTGTAAAATCCTTCATTCACCCATGAAAATCAATGAAATTTGTCTTGGACACCTCAATCGCCCCCGGTTTATGGACATGGAGGTTAATAGTAGTAGTTTCGCCCTAGATTTTGCTTGTAATCTAGGATACAATTGTCATCACACCTGGATTATCTGTTTGGAGATTTTTTTAACATAAATTCGACCATATATCATCGAATCAAGGCAGATAGTAACAATTTTGTCCCTATATATAATTATAGAATCAGGTTCCAAAGGTTAATAGGTTTCAAACCTCTTATGTTCAAGAATTTTGTAAAAATCAGGTTTCAAATTTCAATTTCAAAGGTTGTTCTGGAATTTCGGGAGTTGCGGCTTGCTAGGCTCGAGATTTTAAGTTTTCTTGCAATCAAAGATTTCAAAGCACAAGACCAGAGGTATGAATCTTTGATTATAGAGCATACAACTAGGTTTTGATATGAATATTGCTAGTTTGGGTGTTGGTCCTTCTTAGGTATCAATACCAAGACATAAAATCCATACTTCCAACTTCGTATATCAAAGATTGGATATCGCATGTTGGATAGAATGTCATTGCGGGTGCAGTTTATCGAGCATGAGTGATTGGCCAAGCACAGGTGTTTAACCCTACACCCAGATCACATTCTACTACGGATGCACTGTAATATCTAGGGTCATTGATTAAGGGGTTTTGAACTCTCCTTCACCAAACCCCTATCTTCTATTTTGGGACAAAATCATATATTGTCGTTACCCCATGAACAGTGCTAACGCATACAATTTCCCCACATTCTTATATGGCACAATCATTGCAAGCAAGGATTAGATCCTATGAACCATCCAAAAAATAGTAAGACGGTTGTTGAGCATTCAAAAATCTTGTTAGACCCCATACATATAAGAGATTTCAAACCATCGTAACATAAGTAAGTCCATAAATTTCATAACTAGGATTTTATTTTTTAAATATGCTTCATAATTATATTGAACAAAAGGAATGACTCTCAAGCATATTACAAAAAAAATGGATTGCAGATGTTTCAAATTTTGAAAAAATTGTTGTGGAGAAGTCTACACTATACATTTCCAGTAAAAAACGTAGGAGGCAATTTAGAAAATCCTCACACAATACCAAGGGAATAAATTTCCAAATTCTCTTGAATCTAGAGTTTCTAACTGAAGTAACTACATTTCAAGACCTTATGAACCTTGGCCGTGTCCTTATTGGAGGTCGGGAGACTCTGGAAGGACAAAAAGCAGTGGAAGATTTGAAGGCAGTTTATGCTAACTGGGTTCCTACAGAAAGGATTATTGCTACATATTCTTGGTCTACAAAGCTTTCAAAGCTTGCTGCAAAGGCATTTTGGCTCAGTGAACCTTGTTGTTGAATGCAATGCCATCCCTCTTTGAAGTAACTGGGGTAGATGTTACAGAAGTTGCTTATGTTCTTAGTAAAGATTTGATAATTGGTCCAAAGTTCTTGAATGCTAGTGTTGGTTTTGGTGGGTCTTGTTTTCAGAAGGATGTTTTGAACTTGATTTACATTTGTGAGTGCAATGGACTTATGGAAGTGGAAAACTACTTGTTGGTGTCCATTTTGTCACCATTTTTTTTCATCAAATATACTCTTGGCATTATTTTCACTATTCTGATATAATAAATCACTCTTCTTTCCATTTAGACTGTCAATCAGACCCAGGTATGATCGTAATTATATATCACGTGAATCTTGGCTAAATATCATTATTTTCATGGTTTATTAATACTACTTTAATGTGTTGCGACTTGCTTGGAAAATAGATTTTGGCTTATAGGTTATGGGTTTCAAACGGACCTTTGTTCTTACTCGTGTTCTCGTCGCAAATGTTCAACCGCATCTAGCTCGCCATTCAGCTCGCGGAATCGTCGGTTGGAATATTCCTTCCCATTAAAGACAAAAGTAGAAATATGAGTTCTGTTAGCAACGTGGTGGTTATGGTTGGTGATTCAACACTCTAGAAGATTCACTTCCCTACTCTCCCAGCTCAATAACACACCTCCTACTCACGTCAACGCTCCAGAAGCCCCGTATTTCCCGTTCGCTCAGCTGACAGCACTCACTCCTTCTCACGTCGACGTTCCAAAATATCCTTGCTGTCCCACGCTATGTCTTCCAACGCATTATCTTCCCACAGGTAAAGGAAACTAACATGCAGTTGTTCATGTCCAAGGGGATCAACACCGTGGAAGCAGTCCGACGGCCTCTGCGTTGTCGCCAACCACCAAGTAGTCGTTGTATAGACATTAAAGATTTCTATTTTTAGAGAGGTCGACTATGTCGACCCTCTCTCCCATTGTAAACTTATAAATAGACATCTCCTTTGGAGAAATGCAGGCAGTATAGACGACATATAGCATAGTATATATAGGCATTTATGCTCTCAAGTAATTCATAGAAACACTGTATAATTTTCTCAGTTAATGGAAGCTCCTGAATTTCACTGTTGATATTCTGTTGTTGGTGACTAAGTTGATTTAGTTTCCATCTCTGATTGCTGGGAAGGCCCCCTCATCAACCGGAGGTTTTTATGTATAGTTTTGTATTTTCCTTTTTGCAAGTAAATAGTTCATTTTTCAGTGTATGTAATTAATTATGTTTTCCTGTATATGCCATTTCTGTATTTTTCTGTAATCTGTATTTTGTTGCTAACTTAATTTACTTTATAGAATTGATAATGGTCGAGCAAGCATAGTATTTATAGTTTGCTTTCAGTCTTTTGCAATTAGATAGTTTGCTTTCAGTCTTTTGCAATTAGATAGAGTTTAGTTAGTTGTTGTTTCAGGTTTAGTTTATAGAATTAGTTCTGTTAGTTCTTTTCCTGTAGCTGTAGGTTAGCCTTATTCATATCTCAGTTTTGTTTAATTAGGCCATAGAAATAGTTTATTTCTTTAAACAATGATTAGAATAAGTTATCTCTTGCTATCTTAGCTTCTCAACAGTCTTCTCACTAACTTATTTGCACTGTAGGATCATATGCATCAGCGAGATGGTAGTTAAGATCATCCAAACTGCTTCTTTCCTTAGTTTAAATCGTTTTCCTCCATCCAGACTGTCATCTGGATCGTCATTCGGACTTTCATCCTTTCTGCATTGTTTTATGCTTATTAAGAATTCAGTTTCTTAGGTCATTTTCAACTGTAATGTTTCTTGCCTTTAATTAGCATTCTTAACTGTAATTGAGATCTTGTTTTACATTGTAAAGAGCTTAATTAAGTTTTGTCATTGTTCTTAGTCTCCATTTCATCTCCCTTAGCTTTGCTTTAATTATCTTTTTCAAATTATGTCTTTCATGTTTGATTTACCAATAGGTTACTGTTCTAGACTGTATCAGTTTTATTCTTAGTATAATTTATTATATGTTCTTAAGATTTATTTTCAACTAGAGTTAATAATTTCATTCTCTAAGTTATCTTAATTTTGATAGTTTCTTTGTAAAGCATAGGATCAGTTTTCCCATTCACACAAATAATGAAGATGTTCATGAAATGGAGTTTGGTTCAGAAATAAATATCTTTATCAAGTTTTCTACTTGCGTCTATAATAAATATATTTATCAAGTTTTCTACTTGCTTCCAATTCAGTTCAAGTAAATATCTTTATTAAGTTTTCTACTTGCTTCTAGATTTCATTAGTTTTATATCATTTTTCTTATGGATAGAAGATAGATCATAATGTTTAAAGTTAATTGTAATTGGTCTCTTTGTAGTTTACGTCTCTTTGTAGAAATTAGGTTAGATTTAATCCCATTTTGTATTGATATTACATTCGAGAGTCATTACGATACATTCACCCCAGTTCCTATCACATTTGACATACAACATCAAGGAGAATGGAAGTAGATACTTTATTGTAGTTTTGAAGTGTTAACTGAATACATGAATAGTTGTTGAATTCACTAAGTAGTTTGTAGTTTTGTTTTAAGTCAAGTAGTTTCCATTTTCATAAAAAAGTAATTTGATTTTTTATCAGTATTTGTTCCTTTTCTCATTGTTTAGAGTAGTATAGATTGATACTATTCTGATCTGTTGGTTTAGTTAGGTTTAATTAGTTCCTTCGTTGTCTTTCTGAAGTTTGACTTGGTTTTTCATTTTGAAAGATATTTCGATCTTTTCTTTATTAAACATTTCTAAGGTCTTTCGAGCTGAAACTTAGGCCCCATTCTACCTCAGCATATACTGTGCCACAACTTTAAGATTACCAACTCTAGTCGATAATTAAATATTTTGGTGATTCTTTAAGACAGTAAATACACCTCAACACTACTAGAAAGGAGTAATTTAAATCAATGACTATCAGATGTCAAGGTTTTTAAACCATGCGGTTTCCTCATTAATGTTCAACATTGTTTCAGTAAATAAAATTACAGTTCTTGGTTTTGCATTCAAGAAAGATACAACAATACTCGAGAAACTCCTGCCATTGTGTATGCAAAGGACTTATTGGAGACAAAGCGAATATCAACATTTATGACCCACAAGTAACAAAGGACCAAATTTAGAGGGACCTATCCATGAACAAATTTGATTGGGACCATACTCCTCATTTACAACCTATAATCCCTTCAATGATCAAACGAGTCAGTGTTGTTGGGGATTCTTGTGAAGCAACCAAGGATGCTCATGGAGTGTGCATTTAATAGAGTGGGATGAGCTCAATACTCTGGACTATCATAAAATCTATGACAATATGTAGAAACCTGCATTGATTTTTTATGGCAGGAACATTATTGATGTGGAGAATCTTAGGAAGATTGGTTTCATTGTTTACTTTATTGGTAAGCCTCTAGATCCATGGGTGAAGGACCTCCCTGGGCCTGCATCAAGATAGAAGAAGGAAATTTTTTTCTCTCTTCATATAAGACAGTTGTTATTTCAAACTTTAATGTTGGAATAGAGACTTTCAGAAGATGGTGATTGTACTTGATTCTTATAAGGGATGGGGACGTGCTTCACTTCTTGCATCACTCTGATTAGGTGGATGTTGTTAGCTATCATAAGTATTTCTAGGAGGGTATATTGTATATTAGCATATATGGAATCAATAACTTTAGTCTTTCAAGCTTTTTGTTTTAGTAGCGAATCTTTTTACAAATCCTGTTGTCGATAACCTGGAGCTCTATTGAATAGATCATTCAGATAGTGTTGCTTTCCGGTTTGGGAAAAACCCTATAGGGTTGTAGGGTTACCTGAAATTTTGGAGATCTAAGCTCTTGATATTTTTCTAGTATTTTGGTACTTAGTTGCATATTCCTACATTTGATATATGCCTACATTTTGAAAGTATATGTTCATCTGTGATTGATATTTTTTTCCAATCATTTGATACCTATTAGCATATGTGTACATTTTTAAAATTATATGGTCATCTATGATGTGCTCCATTCTAGTAAATGAATGTTTTTCCTGAATGCTTGAAATTATATGCTAATCTCTGATATATTCCATTATAACCAATGAAGGCTCTGCCTGGAAGTTTGTTGAATTGATATTAAATACCATTGGTTTTATTTTGCCAGTTCTTGGTAAAAGAAACAAATGTTCTGACCATAAAACATGGAGCCCACAAGATAACGTTGACATCAATAAATACATTTACGGACTCGATTTCCTAAGAAATTTATCTTGGCAGCAACTTGAGTTTCATTGATTAGAACGTTGTAGGCATGGTTCTCAAATTCCCCACCTTTGGATGGATATTCATTTTTAATAAAACTATGTTTAGTAAGTCTATTATTTGGACAGTTTATTTTGTTATTGCGAAATTATTTCTCTTCTTGGAAAAGTTTTGCTGCAAGGTAGTGGGCACGTGATAAATATGAAAATCCTACTCATCTTACAATGTGGAAATTTGACCTGTTGGAAGCAAGAAACAAAACTGTATTTTAAGGGATAATGCTTTTCTTAATGCCAACAACATTACAATTGGTATGTAAATACTTTCATATTGTTCCTTGGAATCTAGAATTTTACAACAATTCTATTCTTCCTTGGAATCTAGGTTTATTTTATTATATTCTATAGGAATTTGTAAATGCATTGGGTTCTATATGCTTTGTTAAAATCATAGAGTGATTTTACATCCAGATATCCTGGCCATCCTATTCACTGTTGAAATGCCCACATTAAAGCTTTACGATGAAATGGGATTTTAGGAAAATTCGTTCTTATTTCTCCTTTGAACGGAGATTGTTACCTTATTTTCCTTAAGAATTCTACTATATATTACAGGAAGCCATGAGGGAATTAAGCTTCTTATCTTATGTTAAAATGGTAGAGTGGATTACTTTTTAGTAAGTATCCTTGTTGTTGTTAAAGTGCCCAAAATAGAAGTTTATGATGATGGGTTCTAGGGTATTCATTTGTAATTCTGAGTTGGTTGTACATTATACAGGTTAATATTGTTTCTTTTTCTGTAGTGCATGATTAGGATCAAGATCGGTCCTCTTCTCGTGAAGTCTTATTTTTGTACACTCATCAATCAACAATTGAAGCTTCAATTCCTGAAGTTCTTATTGTTGAGCTTTATTCCATTGAAATTGGACATTCTTTCTTGTTAACTTCATTATAGGGTAACTGTTCTCAAGGTAGTACTTGATGAATACTCTAGATTGTTCGACAAATCAGAGAAAAAAAAATGAACTTCCTTTATTTTTGCAAGCTCTCAAAAGCATCTCCACATTTTTAATGTACGATGCTGATACTGAAATTTATTCAAAGAATATGCACATTCTATATATAGTTTGTATGAATGACTGTGTTTGGAGATAACTTGAACAAAATATGACTATAATTCATTTCTCTATATCTTTCTTTGGGAGTAATGAAACTGAAATGTGCATTGTTCACAATGCACATAATACTTTATTGTTTTTCATTATCTGAGCTTCCATTCAGCATTACAAACCTAAAGGGTATTTTGAACAAATGTTCCACATAATGGGTTATTTGTTGTTGTGAGAATATGCTTATTGCTTTCCCTTCCTCCCTCCCTCTGCTAAAAATAAGTAATTCTCACTAGTAGTACTAAAAAAATACCCTTTACCAAGTTGGATATTCCTAAAGTTTACGCGTATTGGAATTGTTTCTACAATATAAATATCTCTCTTTATCTCTGGCACTAAGTTTCTAGGACACGGGGATGTGGAAATGCGTCTGTGGGATGTGTGGAGGCACCCTCGAATTTTATGGAATGTCATAGTGGATGTCAAGGTTCCTAACTTAGGGGACCCTGCCCAAAATATTGAAAGTGTAAAGTTTAAATAGAGGGGTTTGTATCAAATGTCACGATTGGTGTTTAAAGGGTAGATGCTTTAGGGTTGGTGATTTTTTTTATTTTAGTTTTTTTATTTTTTTTTCTACCTTATCTCTCCATGGTGCAATGTTTTGGGAAGTGAATTTCTAGAAGTACCCTTTTTTCATGGTTCTTGTGGGCATCCCCCTTTTCATGGTGATGTCCCCATCTGCATTTCCTTGTGGCCCCTCAAAAAGGGTGGTTTGGGAAATGTCCTTGCTGTTGTATCCATCTCCAGGAAGCGTGCTCCCAACACTTTGGAGAACATACCTGTATAAAACTATAGACCTAAACCTCCCCACTTGGACCAATTCTAAATTAAAACTATAGTATAATAAAGCTGATGAATGATGGGATGGTAGGTTTATTTTATATTAGAAAATAAATTCCAAAGATGAAAATTTTAGATGTAGTTAGAAAATAAGATACTATTCGAGATCCTCGTCTCTTTAATGCTTGTGTTTGGCTCTAAACTATGCCAAGATAGCCTTTCAAAGTCTAGTGTAGAAAATTTGAAGAACTGGAGGCAACAAAGATTTTTGATTAATAAGACAATGTCCTTCCTCATTCCAGTTTTCGAAGCAAACAGGGTGGCAGTAGAAATCAAATCTATTTACAAAGATTTGTCTTATGAGATAATAGTGAAGAGAGAGTAGAGACAAGAGTATTTTGAGTGGTGTCATCACCATGAAGGTAGAACTAGATAGTAGGGACAAACATAATCGACACTAGGACATATGAAGTAGTTGAGATTGTTTGAGATCTCTTACTATCCACTAAATGGAGAAATGGTAAAAACAATTGAAAACAAACAAAGGTTGACAAAAGGACACATGAAGTAGTCAAGACATTTTAAGATCTGACTATCCACTAAATTGAGAAATATTAAACAAAATTGAAATGTAAGTGCATAAATACCCTTTTGAATTTAAAATCCATTGAAATAAAAAAATAAATATTACAAAGAGATCGGCAATCGCGTCCAAATATGACACTAACATCAAACCTGGGAAGAGGTATCAGTTAGACAAACTAGATGAATGCCAGGAAAATTATGAACTAGATAACACTAATTACCTTTTGAGATGAGGATGGAGAGTACAAAGATGTCTAAAATTAGAATTTGCAAGCTAGTTGATAAATGCATCAAAGACAAAAGACATTTCCTTCTAGAATGCATATAAAGCCAACATATGATCTAATAGAAACATCGGTAAAAACAAAACTTAGTGAACTAGGAAAATCATTAATGTAGATTGTAGGGCCATAAAAGTCTAATATAGGAAATAGTGAAAGCTACCTTTTATGCCCAGTGCAGTTAAATTTAATAAGGAAAAAAAAAAATGCAACTCTCTCTGATCACAGAAATTCCTAGTAATAGTGGTGTTAGCACCCAAAATGACCCCCTAGGCTGTGGGAGAGGGAAAGATGGGGCAACAGCAAAACGAATTCAGACTTTTGCTACTGACCCAGCACAATCCAAGAGGGATCTCTCATAGGACTACAAAGGGATGAAAATAATCAATAAAATTGCAGCCATGAAGAATACACAAAGAAGACTGAAAATAATTAAAGATAAACACACAGTCTTCTTATAAAAAATATTCAATCAACACACTCAGAAGGTCAGACTTCTGCAAGGGGAAAAGTCATTTAAAGTTTGGCAGGATAATCATGAGAGAGACATGGGAAATGGAGTCAAGACACAACACACAAATCAAATAGCAGCGCCGTAGTGTGGGATACCAAACCAGAGGCAAGGTAGCCACCTGCTTCCTGTCGAAATGCTAATTTCAGGTGATAAAAGAAGAAAGCAAGGACATACCATCAATATGAGCATCCAGCGTGGATGAATTCGATATCGAATTTAGCAGAACTGTTGAGTGAACATCTAAAACAGTAGCTAGAACCTGTTTCCAAGAATTCTATACTACTATACACTTATTTCAGATATGAAAGGGAAAACATAATGGAAATGAATAACAGGAAGCATGATCACATTAGAGAAAGAGAATAGACAGACTGTAAGCAAAGCGACACATGAATCTCTGTTTGGACACCCATTACAAGCACTGCGATTCTATTAAGGATGATGTTTTAGAAATACAGAACCAAGCTCTCCTAGGTCTCGGGAAAAAATGATTTTCCAACCCTTTTCTATTCTATTACATTGCTATTTATAGGCTCTTGGCCCTGGACTGAGCATCAAAAACAGTTACAAAACATGCTATGACTATGCTACCACCTATGATATTCAGTTCTCTACCCTTGACAACGAATTACAAAATGATAACGATGGCTATCAGACAAGCCATGACTGACGATACATATGTATTTTTGCAAGGTACAAACTGTCGTGGTTTCAAACAACAGATAGACCCAAATTGACCTCAAATGGAAGAAAAATATGCCCATATACGTAGCTAGAAATAGACTTGCTGAGAAAGGAAAAAGAACATTGTGAACAAGCCGCCACCTCATTCGGGAACTTTCAACTTTCCCTGTGGATAAAAAAATCTTCTATTTTCAGGGGGGCGTCCACTGGTGCTCTTTCAGCTGTGGGAGGAGGTGTCGCTTTCTCAGTGGGGATGATGTAGTCCTTGATGATCTCCATATCTGGGCATGTGTCCCACTCGCTTTCAGAAGTTCGTTTCTTCTTCAGACGATGTCGATTCTCCTTACATACATGTAGGCCTTCCTGTTCCTCTGGCTCGCTGGTTGAGCTTTCTTCCACTTGGTCGAAAGCTATTGGACATAGAGGAATCTGCTCTTCCTCCACTTGCAAACACACTCGCTCTGGAACGATACCACCTCGGCCCTCTGTCCACCCTCCATAACTCGCTCTCAACTGAAAATTCCTGACTGGTCGAGCTCGCCACCTTCGGGTATGGACGTGAGTCATGCACCATGGGAGCCATGCCTATAACTACCGTGACAATGACGGCAGTCCTAATAAATTATTTTTCCATGATTCGCTGACTGGACCTTCGAATGAGTGGGTATGATGACTGAAAATCAGCATTGGTGTCCAAAACATGCCAAACCAGGTCTTCACGATGGGCGGATACACATATGATGGCATTGAGGTGGCCTCCGTCCACTTGGCATTCATTAATTTGAAGCGGAGATGCTTTTTCTCTGCCAACACTCGTGATCAGATCGAGACAGTAGATCTCAACCCGACTTCCATCTGAACCATTGAACAACGCTTCTTCTACTAACTTTGAATATTTGGAACCTACCAATCCGCTACACAAGTAACATTTGCGAAGTTAACCCCAACCGTCTATCTGCTCCTCACGAGATCTGGGTCGTCAGAAGGTGCGGGGCTTTAACCAAACTTCACAAATTGGAATCATGACCCTTTTCGCGCATGTTAATTTTGCGAACATCACACGGATCGTCGATTTGGACCTCCTCGCGCCTGCACCATTGATCATTTTTGGTCCATCCCTACGTCTATCTCTCCACGAACGCTTAAAGGACCACCAAATCATACTGTAGTGAACGCCTACGACCATCGATCTTTACCGCCTTTGATCCCGGCCGTCCATTTGTGTCTACACATGTAGAAGGTGTACTCTTTTCGATTTAATCCTCTAATCACCACAAAAACTTAAGCTTTATCTGATTTTCTCTATCTCAGACTAGCTCCATCATACAGAACTCCGATCTTCTGGATTTTTGGACCACGGGGTTTTAGAGCAGGGTCTTCTTCTGGCACTTATATGGGTCTGGACTCTTTCCGAACCCTTAACACAAATTTTGTGCTAACAACTGGCTCCTACTTGGGGATTCTATCCTCCCTACGAGGTAGCAAAGACCACCATAGACCGAGTGCCTCCTCCATTGGGCCTATCTTATCATAAATTCCGCAACCTGTAGCCTTTATTATCCAAAAATTGAAAGCAAACTGAAAACTGAAAGTTTTTATTGAATTTGGAAACTTCCAAAAGAATGCTCGCCATGTCAAGCTTATTTATGTACAAGCTTCCCTCGCCTACATCACCCCAAGGGCTTCCCTATCATGTGATACTAGAATGCCAGTGTAGCCAATCCAGTAGCCGATAACCCGAGAAGATTCCTCCACCATTCTTGGTTGAAATCAGACATGAGATCGTGATGGCAGAAAAGGACGATGATGGGAATGACCCTCTTGGTATAAACATAACTCCCCTCCCTATTTAAGGGATCTATTCATATAGTCGGCCATGGGGTTGTATAAAGTAGGATGCCCTCGAACATTTTCTGCTGGTATCTCAGCATATTTTATTTTCAGAGAGCTGTAAGTAGGCCATTTACTTCCCCAGGTGCTCATGTCAGGCCTAGGGATTGCATACCTTTGACAAACTCCAATCAAGACCTGAAAATCAGGCCTACTGAAAACTCTGCACGACCTGGTGAGACTGAAACAAGAAACTTCAAGCACCCCTTTGTGACGTGGCTGTCCCTTTGTAACTTGGATGGTTGCTCCCACACAAAAGCTATCTATAACACCTCCTCTTGGACTCCTTATGATCCTTGGGTTGAAAACTAGGTTCCGCTCTGGAACTTCAAAATAAACTTCGCCTTGTCCCTCGAAAGGGTCGAGAAAAGGCCATTTTTTTGAAATTCAGACTCCAGGTTTGAAAAGCTTGCATGAAAATCATATAGCCCAGCCCGGTCTCCCTCAAGCACGTCGATTGTCTAGTCAGCTAGCTGGAGATATTGGCTAGGCTCGAGAACTTCTTCAAGGATTCTATAATAAGTTTCATCCCAAAAAGAGAATTCCATATAAGAATCAAGTGGGTCGCCCTGGTAACCTTCTAGCATCTCAGTTATCTGGTCAACTTGTCGAAGGTACACACCAGGCTTAAGAATTTATTCAAGAGTTCCATACTTTCTCTCAAGGATCACATATTCTTCCTTGAGGGTCCTATATTCTTCTTCAAGGATTCTGTATTCTCTTTCAGCTTTAGTTTGAAAAGAATCTTCTGCCTGTTGGGGAACCCTAGGAACCTCTTGATCGTCATCTCTCTCCTCTTCCCGCGGATGAGGGAAAGGTTCTTCATGCAGAGTCTCGAGGGTCTCTTCATTCATGGCTTTAAGAATCCTCCTTATTTTAGTGAATGAGTCAGCTTCGGGAAATAGGGCTCCGCCACCTTCAGGATTGATATTCTCGTGGATTACAATAGAGGAGTTAGGAATTGACGTTGCATCTTCCTCCTTAGCGAGACTTCTAGAGTATTTAGGTCGACTGCATGAAATCTCATTTTTTCCACCCACGTCTAGGAAGCCTACGACCTCCTCATCTCCATATTCATCATATATGGGAAGACTAAGCCTTTCTTCAAGACTTCACATCACGGGACTCTCCAAATGCTGAGCGCGACCTTCCTCAAACACATCAGCCTCATCTCCCTCTCGTGCAGGGACAGGCTGACCATCTCTCTGCCTGTTGTGATAAAACAGCTCGGATCTTCTATGCCCCTTTTATTTTCTGAACTCTAACCTTCTCCATGTCCTATCCTTATCTCCCTGCTCATAAATTTCTCTAGACATTCTGAGATTGTCTTCAACCTCCACCGCATCAGCGAACATATGCTGCAAATTAGAGGACCTTCTTTCCAAAAGAAGAGAGATAAACTAGGCGGGAAGATATATGCATAGTGTAGCTTAGCAGCATTCTCTAGGGGTTGAATTTCTTTTGGCATATTATAATAGAATCTTGCGAATCTTCTGTTAAAACTGGACATGGTCTCATCTTCTTGCCTTCTCATGGATTAGAATTTTGCAAGGACTAGGTCCCATGACTTTCTCTCACCCCAAAACTCCAGAAAGGATTTAGATAATTCCTCCCACGTATGAATGGACTCAGGATGCAAGTGATTGAACCATTTCTTCACATCTCCTTGGAGGGATTGGGCAAAAATTCTCATACAGACATCATTATGTTCTACTTCAAAAAGGTTTAGAAAATTCTCAAAACCTTGAAGATGTTTCTCGGCAGTGAGGATTTCAGAGTCTCCATAAAAAACAAGGAGGTATTTATGGTATTTGGGAGGATTTTCATGAAGGACAGGGGGCAGCTTTAAAGGGTTGTATCTCAGCTGAAATATGGAAGGCGAAGGAGTATGTACAGGGAGAACATCACTAGCTTCACCCTCATGGGTTCTGCGAGGCTGGGTATGGATCTTACGCGGTTTAGAAGGAAGGGTGGGTTTGGATCTAAGGATGAAAGGAGGATGTGCATTTTCAAGCTCTAGTGAAGGATATACAAAGGAGGATCTCTCACGACTTAGAGCTCTTCGGTGAGACAGGAATTTTTTGATATATATACATAAAGGCAAAAGGAAACCATCGCAGAAGAACAAGAACTCTTTGAGGAGGTTTAAACCTTGATACTTGGAACTTAATTCTTCCATGTCTGAAACAGATGAGTTCATTCTCTAGTGGATTCTGCAAATTAAATCATGGGTGGAGTCGCCCCTTCTTTCCCTAGTGGAGCTGCCTTTATGTCAAAAGATGAATGAGTGGAGTTGCCAGGTGTAAGGTATACATCCTTTTCTATGTCTGACTGTTGTTCACCATCAACAACCAGAACTGAAACTTAGTCATTCTCCCAGGGACGATAGGAAAATTGTTCCCCGGAAGCGGCGCCAATTTGTTAACACCCAAAATGACCCCCTAGGCTGTGGGAGAGGGAAAGATGGGGGTAACAGCAAAACCACTTCAGACTTGTGCTACTGACCCAGCACAGTCATAGAGGGATCTCTCATAAGACTACAAAGGGTTGAAAATAATCAATAAAATTGCAGCCATGAAGAATACACAGAGAAGACTGAAAATAATTAAAGATAAACACACAGTCTTCTTATAAAAAATATTCAATCAACACACTCAAAAGGTCAGAATTCTGCAAGGGGAAAAGTCGTTTAAAGTTTGGCAGGATAATCATGAGAGAGATGTGGGCAATGTAGTCAAGACACAACACACAAATCAAATAGCAGCGCCGTAGTGTTGGATATATACCAAAACAGAGGCAAGGTAGCCACCCGCTTCCCGTCAAAATGCTAATTTCAGGTGATAAAAGAAGAAAGAAAGGACAAACCATCGATATGAGCATCCAACGTGGATGAATTTGATATCGACTTTAGTGGAACTATTGAGTGAACATCTGAAACAGTAGATAGAGCCTGTTGCCAAGAATTCTATACTACTATACATTGATTTCAGATATGAAAGGGAAAACATAACGGAAATGAATAACATGAAGCATGATCACATTAGAGAAAGAGAATAGACAAACTGTAAGCAAAGCGACACATGAATCTCTGTTTGGACACCCATTACAAGCATAGCAATTCTATTAAGGATGATGTTTTAGAAATACAGAACTAGGCTCTCCTATGCCTCGGCCAAAATAGATTTTCCAACCCTTTTCTATTCTATTACATTACTATTTATAGGCTCTTGGCCCTGGACTGAGCATCAAAAGCAGTTACAAAACATGCTATGACTATGCTGCCACCTAAGCTATTCAGTTCGCTGCCCTTAACAATGAATTACAAAATGATAACAACGGCTATCAGATAAGCTGTGACTGATGATACATATGTCTTTTTGCAAGGTACAAACTGCCATGGTTTCAAACAATAGATAGACCCAAATTGACCTCAAACAGAAGAAAAGGATTCCCATATACTTAGCTAGAAATAGATTTGCTCGGAAAGGAAAAATAATGTTGTGAACAAGCTGCCACCTCATTCGGGAGCTTTCAACTTACATTGTGGATCGAAAAAATCTTCTATTTTCAGGGGGGCATCCACCGGTACTCCTTCAGCTGCAGGAGGAAGTGTCACTTTCTCAGTGGGGATGATGTAGTCCTTGATGATCTCCATATCTGGGCATGTGTCCCACTCGCTTTCAGAAGTTCATTTCTTCTTTAGCCGACGTCAATTCTCCTTACATACCTGTAGGCCTTCCTATTTCTCTGGCTTGCTGGTCGAGCTTTCTTACACCTAGTTGAGAGCTATTGGACATAGAGGAATCTGCTCTTCCTCCACTTCGGACCACACTCGCTCTGGTGCGATAACCACCTCGGCCCTCTGTCCACCCTCCATAACTCACTCTCAACTGAAAATGCCTAACTGGTCGAGCTTGCCACCTTCAGGTATGGATGTGAGTTGTGCACCATGGGAGCCATGCCTATAAATACCGTGACAATGACGGAAATCCTGAGCAATTATTTTGCCAGGATTCGTTGAATGGACCTTCGAATGAGTGGGTATGATGACTGAAATCATCACTGGTGTCCAAAACGTGCCAAACCAGGTCTTCATAGTGGGCGGATACACATATGACGGCATTGAGGTGGCCTCCGTCCACTTGGCATTCATTAATTTGCGGCGGAGATGCTTTCTCTCTACCGACACTCGTGATCAGATTGGGACCGTAGATCTCGACCCAGATTCCTTCTGAACCGTCGAACGACGCTTCTTCTACTAACTTCGCATATTTGGAACCTACCGATCCGCTACACAAGTAACATATGTTGATGTATATGTAACTTTGGAATGTATTTTATTGTACTCCTATAGAAATGTATTATTCCTCTATACGGAAGTGTCGTCATTTGTATTGACAAGTGTCGCAAGTGGTGTAACTTGCTGATGGGTTATTAAATCACCTAGTAGAGGGGTCGACCCGGATTATGTAACCTGGGGTTATTAGGCTGAGTTAGACAAGTCGTCCTCATAGGTTTATTAGGCTGCTCAGGACAACTATAAATAGAGAGCGGGATCTCTCTATTTGATCATTTCGTTATTCACTTGTACATCACTCGGAAAGTGGTGCACTAGTTGAGGAGGAGGAGGAGCTGCTAGTAGAAGACTATCTCTTGTACTTTGGTTGTACCTTGGTTGTATCTTTGCTCTTTCTATCTCTGAGGAAGTTGTGGGGTTTTTCACCTTTATGGTTTCCCCAGTGAAACTATGTGTGTCTATTGTCTCATGTGATTGCTTGGTGTGATTGATATGCATTGTTATACTTGATATGCTGTACATGTTATTCTCTCAGTAAAGATCCTAGAGTATATTGAATTAATTCTAAAAAATTAACATGGTATCAGAGCTTCCCTGAGAAGAAGACATTGTGGAGTGGCGGAAACTAGGGTTTATTGTTTATTGGGTTTCTCTCCACAGATTTTGGAAAAGCAGTAAGGTAGATTGACTCTACTCATCAAGGAGAATTTATTTGTCCAATCAGAATTCAATTCTGAGCACTTTCAGTTTTGGCCCTAAAAATTAGGGTTTCCTAAAAATAGGAATTTCTGAAATTTGAAGACATAGCTGGAATCTCCTTGGAAAAATCGAAGTTTAGAGCTTTGGATCGAGATTTGTGGTTGGGTGAAGCTCCGGGAAACTCAAACCCTACTTCAGGGTCCTCCTAGTGAATCCGGGAGATTGAAAAGCATTTCTGAAGGGTGAATGTTTGCAGTTTTCAAATTCTGAATATACCAGGTTGATCAAATCATCAAGGCACATCTTTCTATCCTTCCAGAATTTTGAAATTCACATTTTGAATTTTTAGGGTTTCTCTGACAAACCCTAATCCGGGACCAGATCCAGTTTTCAGCAAATCAAGTGGTAAGACCCATATCTTTTATATTTCCATTTGAAGTACTCTTTAAAGATGTCTCACCACACCAAGCTTGAAGATAAGCTTGAAGGGGATGATAACTTCCGAGCATGGAAGTATAGGATTGGGTTAATCCTGGAAGAAAATGAATTGGATACTTACATAAGGGAAGAGGTCCCTATCCCAGAGGAAGAAGACGCTAAAGCCCTCCACAAGAAGAACTTGGTCAAGGCAAAGAGGATCATTGCTGATTCTATCAAGGACCATCTCATCCCACATGTGTCATCTCTAAAGACACCCAAAGCGATGTTTGATTCCCTGACCAAGCTATTTGAAGGGAAGAACATAAATCGGAAGATGACCCTGCGGAACCAATTGAAAGGGGTAAAGATTAAGAATGGAGAAACCATTCAATCTTATTTTTCTAGGGTCTCTCAGATCAAGGAACAACTTGAAGCGGTGGATGAAATGGTGGAGAACGGTGAAATTGTCATGACCACTCTGAATGGCCTACCTAGGTCATGGGATTCCTTTATTCATGGAATTTTTGCAAGAAGGAAGTTGATCTCCTTCAGTAGACTGCATGAGGAATGCTCTCAAGAAGAATCAAGGCTTGTGGCATGAGAAGAAAAGATGGGGAATGAAGATCAAGCTCTCATAGCTCACACCAAGAAAGGGAAGCCCAAGAGAGAGCCATCTCACTTCAAGAAATGTCCACACCACCACAAAGAAAGGAGAATGTGTTTCACCTACAATGAGAAGGGACACATTGCTATAAATTGTCCCAAGAACAAAAAGGACAACAAAAACTTCAACAAGAAAAAGAAGAACAACAAAAGGAGATATCATGCTCATGCTGCTGAGGATGATGAACCTCCCAAGAAGAAGGCTAGAGTAGAAAGTGATGATTCATCAAGTGAAGATGAATATGTTATAATATCTGCTCTCACAGGTACTATCTCTTCTGGATGTAATGATTGGTTAATTGACAGTGGGGCTTCTAAACACATGACTGGGTTTAAAGGATCTTTTTTAAATCTATCTGAACATGAATCACCCCATAAGGTGAAACTTGGGGATGATTATCAATACCCTATCAAAGGAAGTAGGGAAGCCTCCTACAACCTAGACTCTGGAAAGTATTTAAAGATGAAAGATGTGTTATTTGTACATGGGCTCAAGAAGAACTTACTCTCTATATCTGCATTAGATGCAAAAGGCATGAGGGTTGCATTTGTAGAGGGCCAAGTTCTAATGTGGACAAAGGGTAAAACTATTGATGATGCAGTAGTGATTGGAGAGCAAGAGGGAGGATTGTACAAATTGAAGGGACAACCTGAACATGCCATGGTACATGAATCCATGGAGCCAAGTGAACTTTGGCATAGAAGGCTTGCACATGTACACTACAGAGCACTACCAATTGCAAGCAAAGCTGTAGAAGGTCTTCCGGAAATCAAATCAAACCATGAAGGCATTTGCAAAGGATGTGCAAAAGGAAAGAACACAAAGAAGGCATTTCCAAGCAGTGAAAACGAAGCAAAAGGAATCTTGGAAATTATCCACTCCGATAAATGCGGTCCGATGTCATCCAGTTCTCTGAGTGGGTATGTTTACTATGTCTTTTTCATTGATGACTTCTTCAGGAAGACTTGGGTTTATTTCTTGAAGAACAAAGATGAAGTGTTTGATAAGTTCAAGGAATTCAAATCCTTGATGGAAAATCAAACTGATAAGAAAATACATACATTCAGATCAGACAATGGTGGAGAATTCACTTCATGTGACTTCAAGAAGCTATGCAGTGATTCAGGGATTAAGAGGGAGTTGATTGCTCCCTACAATCCACAACAGAATGGATTTGTAGAAAGGAAGAATAGAACAATAATGGAAGTAGCACAGGCAATGCTGCATGACTAGGATCTTCCTATGCATCTATGGGAAGAAGCATCTAGAATAGCTGTATATGTGAAGAACAGAACACCTCACAAGATATTGGACAGCAAGACACCAGAATACGTATTCTCTGGTAAGAAACCTGAAGTCATCCTTCTCAGAATATTTGGTTGTCCAGTATACACTCATGTTCCAAAGGAAAAGAGGACAAAGCTAGATCCTTCAGGAAAGAAGGGCATCTTTGTGGGGTAGAGTGAAGGCTCGAAGGCTTACAGAATATACTTTCCAGGGTTCAAGAAGATTGATGTCAGCAGGGATGTAACATTTGATGAAAACTCAGCCTTCATCAAATCAAGAAAGACACCTGTTGAAGATCATGAAGAACCAAAGGAAAACAGATTTCAAGACACTACCATGACTAAATCAATTCTAGAAGTAGATCGTGAAGTTGAAGATCGACAAATACCTGTAGATCCACCTCGTGAGAATAACTCTCATGAGAGGAAACTTGCATGGGCTAGAGAGCTCATTCAAGATGCAAAAAGATATGGCATTCCAGAAGAAGAACAGAGAGCAAAGAAGAGAACTAGATCACATACCAGCTATGTTGCTTTACTCTATGATATTATGAACAAAGAAACTTCCAGTTATGAAGAAGCAGTGGAAAAGAAAGAATGGAAGGATTCCATGGTCGAAGAATACCAGTTGATCATGAAGAATGATGTTTGGGATGTAGTCCCAAGACCTGAAGGGAAGTCAGTGGTGACTTCCAAGTGGATCTACAAGATCAAGCATGCTACAGATGGCAGCATAGAGAAATACAAAGCGAGATTTGTGGCTCGTGGATTCTCCCAGAAAAAAGGGATTGACTATGAAGAGACTTTTGCTCATGTGGCCAGATACACTTCCAGTAGATCAGTACTTGCTCTGGCTGCAGTGATGAAATGGAAGATACACCAAATGGATGTCAAGACAGCTTTCTTGAATGGTGTAGTCGAGGAGGAAGTGTATGTGGAGCAGCCACTTGGTTTTGAGACACATGACAGGGAGTCATATGTGTGCAGACTGAAGAAAGCCTTGTATGGATTGAAGCAAGCTCCTAGGACTTGGTATGGTAGGATGGACAATTTTCTATCCAGTTTGGGCTTTACCAAGAGTAAAGCAGATTCCAACCTTTACTACAAGGTTGAGGAAGGAAATCCTGTGATACTACATGTGGATGACCTTGTTTATTACAGGAGAATATAGCTTGATTGTTGATACTAAGAGGAAGCTTGTTGCCAAGTTCGAGATGACGGACTTGGGGATGATGCACTATTTTCTAGGCATGGAGGTGTGGCAGAGTACAGATGGGATCTTCCTTGAACAAGGGAAGTATGCAGTAGAGATCCTGAAGAGGTTCGAGATGATGGTCTACAAGGCCATGGCCACACCTATGGCATCAAACCTGAAGCTTCTGTGTGATGCTTCATCTGAGCTGGTTGATGTCACTATGTATCGTTAGATGATTTGGTCCTTGATGTACTTGACGAACACGAGACCAGATATTTTCTTTGCGGTGAACACATTGAGCCAGTTCCTAACGGATCCGAGAGGTGTTCACTTGGTTGTTTTAAAGCATATTCTGAGGTACCTGAAGGGTACAGTTGATTATGGGCTCAAGTATGATGTGAATCAAAAGTTTAACCTGCAGGGTTATGTTGATTAATATTAGGCAGGCAGTGCTGTAGATAGGAAGAGCACATTTGGGTGTTGCTTCAGTATGGGATCAGGTGTCATCTCTTGGTTTAGCAGGATGCATTCCTTTTCAACCAATGTGACCTCGGTCGACAGGGGTTCACCTCACCGTCGACACATACCGCAGTCTCCCTGGGCACCGGCCCGACCAGGTTTGAGCCCACCCAGCAACACCCGCAGAGCGGATGAGGTCTCACCCGAGGCATCCAGGAAGGGTAGATGAAACCATGTTTCCACCGAGGGAGGAGGAGAGTTGTGGCTAAACGGACTAACTATATTCCGGTACTTAAACAAAAACTTTAAACATTTGGCAAGGAGTTATAACATATTACTTCATCGCAACACTTATCATCACATTCAACCTAGAACATATTACCTAATCACAGCATTGATCATCATAGCAACAGTAAAAAGACATTGCATCAAACAACATTCATACATCGCAACATTGCACAAAGATCATACCAAAACATCATCATTATATTACTGTCGCGATCATATACCATAAGCAAAACATAGATCTCTATACACAATCATTCTTCTTTCTCTATCTTCCTCTATGCTTTCCTCTATATCAAACACTTACAACTCTCATGTATTTATAGGCTTCTGCCATTACAATATTTGTCCACTTACAACTGAATTCCTAATCAACACTATAGACAATTGACCCCATATCTAACTGACTCGGTCCAAATGACCCCAAAAACCCGCATACTATGGTACAACTGACTCACTATTACATAATATATGGTCCAAGTGACCCAAAACCCGCCAAATGCGGTATTCTTTAACAAAAAATACTCCTTCCGTGCCCTCCTCTGGTGTGTCACAGCGTCGGCGGTACCGCGACCTTTCCCCATTGAACCACCTGCCAATAGGCCCCCAACACAATCTTGTGGCTCGCCCTTAAGCCACATCAACTACTGGACATAGTGCACGTCGTGGTCTTTGCTTTGAAGTCTGCATACGGCTGTTCGACATTCCGCACCAGCTCCTGAGCATCCTTAGTTGCTGCCTATCTGCTGATCACATCGTCGGATGATGGGTGATTGGTAAGCTTGTCCATGACCTGCTGTCGATACTTCTGTACTACTTGTAGTGCTTCACTAGCCTGCAGCATCAGTTTCCCGCCAGTGTCATGGAATTCTTCCAAGTGGGCCACACGTATCTTTTGTCGTTCATCTGCCTTGGCTACCTGTTGTTGCAAGTCCTTCAGCTCGCGCGACTTAGCGACTTGCTCCATTGGTGGCAGGGTTCTCATCGTAGCCTTTAATGTGGCCACTTGGCCCTCCGCTTCCTGCCGAATTTTAGTGAGCTGGTCAACTTTCTCATCATGAACAATGCAGCCCCAAAATTGTACTGTTTCGGCGGTGAGCCTGGGTGCCTGTGTTTCCAGCTCCTCCATCTGGGTGGTAACTTCCTCAAGTGCCCTTCTTCGTTCATCCACCTCGGCCTGAGGCGTACCCGGTTTCAGGTGGGCCTTCAACTTGCGGTTTTCCTGTCATAACTGAACAATAACATCCCCCAACCGCTGCACTCAGTGGAGCACGTCTACCTCTTCAGTGGGCTCTGAGACATGTTGATAAGCCTCTGTGATCGCCCGGTCAACCCGAACACTGTCATCCCACATGCGAACCTTTTCCGCAATAAGGAAATCTTGTTCCTTTTTAAGTGCTTCAAGGGTGCAACCCTTCTCATCCCACTCCTTCTTAAGGTTGGCTTCAAGGTCATCCACTGCTTTTCGCGCTATAGCAACCCGACTTGTAAGCTCATCAATAGCGGCATTTGCAGCTGCCTCGCTTGCATGCAAGTGTTGAAAGCTCTTGCTAATTTCATGCATTCTATCCACCATTTCCTGGGAGGTGACCTTCTGCATTGTCGCCAGCGCCATTGCCAGCAGTTCATTAACATTGACAGTGATCTGGGTAACCGTCTGCAGTACATTTTGCAAAGCCTCATTGTTGGTCACAGCCACAGTCGGGGGAATGTTGATATTCTGGACCCGGGGCATGGTGCGGATTGTGACTGTCTCCTGCATGGGTACATTACTGGGTTCCTTTTGTAACACTGCATTACACAAAGAATCCATACGAGCAACAAACGTAGAGAATCCCTCCTCCGCTTTGACAGACATCTTGTCAGCAGCCGCTATGGCGGCATGGTTAAGGGCCGTGATTAATCGACCCAACTATGCCTCCGCTGATAAGGACATCCCACTCATCGTCGCATGCTCATGGTGTCGTTTTGACCGATTTTCCTTAAGAGCGCAGTCGCTATCATCCGCAGTTGGTGTTCTGACTAACTCGTGATCCGAACTATGGTGACTTTGTTGATCCTGATCTGATACTCGATCCACAGGGCCCACTGGCGGACCTCAAACATCAATTTCTACGGAACTCATGGGCTATCGCCAAGCCTCCGTCCACTCATTCACAATAGCCTCCAAATCTGCCGCTGTCACTTTATATCTTTTCTACAACCATTGTTGCTCAATATCACGGTGAGCTTGTATATGTATAACACTTTGTTGTATTGAAAATGCCATGACAGGTGTGAATCGTGCCACAGTATATTTGGATATTCGCGGGACCTGTGTTGCTGCATCACAAAGCATTTCCGAATATAGCCAAAACTGCAATTGCCACTCCCGGATGTGCTCAGGCTCTCGTACATACCATAGATTCTGATAACGTGCCCCTCGTCGTTTCGTTGCGGCCGGGCAGTCCATACCCTGGTAAGTGTCAGGCTCTTTCCATGCAACTAGAGCGATCAGCAGCAACAACCAACTATATGAGAAAGTGCCTCTACCTACTTGGACGTCTGCGACATCCTCCATTAGTTGATTCAAGAGATATAGGGACCAGTTCATCTGGAATCCTTCCGCACATTGCTCTGCGCAAGCAACTATTCCCGAATTACATTGGTTAGGGCGACCTCCCCTAATCACTTTATAGGACAGGATCTTAATTCCCATGAATACCGCCTTATTATTGCAGCTACTGGTGCGATACCCACGCCCATCCGATTCCAATTCATACTTTTGTGCCAACCGACATGCCCGCTTCTTCTCATTTGCTTTTCCTTGAATAAACTGCGCCGGATCAATGCCATTCTTGGGCAAGTTAGTAATGAGAGAAATCAAGTCAACAGTGACCGAGACTTCTCTGTCCAACCACAAGGAACCCCCATGGAAGCATGACAAGAGCTTCTTAACACAAGCACCAACTTCCACTAAGCACCCAAAATGCAGCATGTTAATGAGCCCTAACAAGCTGGCCTGCCGCAGTCCTTGTGCCCAGCCGTGTATCTCCGGAACCAGTGAATTGCATGTCTCAGGCACATATGGTGCTGATGCGATTTCGGGTTGGGCCACCATGTCGTGGTCCTTGTAGCGTAGGCGCATTAGTGCCGGCCCAATATCCATCAAGCAGGTCATCCCAGCCGGGAGTGCGGGCATCTTCACACTGAATATTTGTTTTGGGTTTATTTTACGCGGGGTGGCATTCGGTCGAACAAGAGGGATGTAACCAAGAATATTACTAGCAGACTGTCCCAGCCATTGGGAAGATGGATGAACGGCGCGACTGGACTGCCCCACTTGCTCCGGAGCTTCACCAGCCACCGCAGACCGAAGCAACCTCTTACTCTGCGGAGATTCAGAAGGCTAACTTCCTCAGCGCTTCTTAGAAACATTTGATGCTCCCACCGACATGTTGGCAACCTCAGCTCCAAGATCAATAGTGTCCGAGGAGACAGCTTCTCATTCTACAACAACCGAAATGAAAGGAGACTCCACTTCACTGCTAATCTCCACTGTATCCAACTCGCCTGGCATACCTCACCACTCCTCGTTATATACTTAACAACAACTGGCTCAGATCACTGCAGTGCTCCACAACAACACGTCTTACTAATTCCTCGATGTCTTCTACCCGATGCTAAACCATACTTATAGCATCTACCCAAATCCGCTGTAATCATGACTAAATCATGCATTAACTCATCCAAATCCTGTATTAATGAGGCAAATACACCCTCGATCATGTCTGTCGATCGACTGGATCCGCCATTAATGCCCATCATTCGAACAACACCGTTAATTAACTATCTAAAAGTTTGGCATTTATTACTGATTTGACCAGGTCGCAATGTTGCCATGTGTCTTCGAATGCTCCAAACTTGCGGCACAAGCCTCCCTGCTTTCACATACCTTCTTATGTTGGTGCACCATCTGCCACCAAGCAACTTGCAACACAAACATTTTTTTTTTTATGCGACTCAGACATCACACTGTTCCAAGCCCAATCGATAGGGCTTCAACCTGTGACCATTTACCAGCTTGGGGAGCATCGCCCCATCCAACTACTGCAACTGAACCGCTCCACCTGAAGTAATACTATTGATGTGATATGGACCCAGCCAATGCATCTGCAATTTGCCTGGATGTTTCATAAACTTGTTTTCGTATAATAACACTAAGTCGCCTTGCTGAAACTGTTTGTTTTTGATGTGGCGATCATGCCATGCTTTTTGGTGATCCTTCTCCACCCCTTGGTGAAATCCGGCGATAAATCGATCCTCTTCCAATTGCACCAATTGCGCTAGACGTTCATCTAATGCTGCAACACCATCCATGCTTGTAACAGCCGCAATTCGTAGACTTGGAACAATGTACTCCATAGGCATAATTGCTTCCTTCCCATATACCATCTTGAAAGGTGTCTGACTAGTCAACATTTTACATGTGGTGCGATAGGCCCACAACACTACTGGGATTTTCAGATCCCAGTCGTCGCGGTTCGCATTTCACACCTTTGTCAATGCATGCTCCAATACCTTGCTAAACGCCTCCATCGTTCCATTCGCCTGTGGATGATAGAATGTACTCTTCTTATGCTGTATTTGCAATTCTTCTGTCAAGGCGCTGATAGTGCGATTAAGAAAGTGGCTACCTTGATCACTCAGCAATATCTTGGGGCAATCGAAACGAGTGATAATGTGATCAAACAAAAATCAAGCAGCCGTTGCAGCGGAGCAATCAACTACGGGTGTTGCCTCAGCCCATTGGGTCAAGTAATCTGTCGTCGTCACAATATACCACGCACATGTGCATTTTCCTGGTGGATGAATCGGTCCCACAAAATCCACAGCCCATTTCTCGAATGGTTGTAGTGTTACTTGAGGTAGCAGCGGCATCTCATCTCGTCTAGACGGCTTGCCAGTTTGCTGACAAACATTGCAAGACCGCGCATAGTCTGTCGCATCATTATGTAATGTGGGCCACCAAAGTCCTGCATGCAGTCACTTCCGGGCATTCACCCGACCGCCATAATTTCCTCCCGCTACTCCACCATGTGCCTCAGCCAATATCTGCGCTTGCTCATGCGGCAAGACACATCTGCGTAATATTTCATCAGTGCCCAATTTATACAATTCTCCCGTGATTAGCTGAAAGTCAATAGCCTTGACAACCAATTGCTTCTTCTGAGTGGTGGTAAAGTCAGGAGGCGCGGTGCCAGTCACCAGAAACTGAAGGATGTCATCAAAATATTGATCAACGGTGGCAACTTGAAATAGTTGGGCATCCGGCAACCCGTCTTCGATATTAGTCGGTTCCTCCCCTATGTCAATCCATGACAAATGATCTTGTCCAGCATTCAACCGCCTTGGTTTCACAATGACTTCAAAATCAAACTCCTGAAACAAAAGTAGCCAACGAAAGATCTTCCCCCCCAACACAGGATTATTGACCAAGTATTTCAATGCAGAATGATCAGTGAACATTTTAAAGTGGCCACCCAACAAATAATGCCTGAATTTTTGTAGTGCGTAAACCATGTCCAGACCTTCTCGTTCTGTGGTAGTGTAATTGCGTTTTGCAGAGGACAGCTTTCGAATGGAAAAATCATGGGATGAAAATACATTTCTTCAAGTTTAGCGATATCTGGTGCTGTCGGCATCGCTCAAGCATTAACCGCAGATTGGCCAGATGGTCACGAATCAATCCATAAACGGTCCAATCATCCATGTATACCTACAAAAACTTCTGAATAAAATCTTTGAATGCTGCAACAACGACCTGGGAGAAGATCATAGGTGCATTCTTCAAACCAAACGGCATTACCGTGTACTGAAAGCAACCCCATTCGACAACGAAATTTGTCTTATGGTGATCTTCCCTGGCAATGAGAATCTGATGGTCTCCAAAGAATCCATCAGTGAAAGAGTACATCTCCTGACCACCCACTCCTTCAAGTACTTCATCAGTAAACGGGGTTGGAAAAGGGTCATGCAAGCAGGCATCGTTCAACTTTCACAAGTCAACGCAAATGCGCACTTCGCCTGTTTTCTTGTCCTGCACCACCATAGGACTGATCCATTCGGACTCTTCCACAGGTTCAATAATACCAACATCCAACATGCGATCAAGTTTCGCCTTGACCTTTTCTTTATGTCGTGGATTCAGCCGATAAGGTCGCTGTAGGACTGGCTAGGCATCTGGTTTCAATGGAATCTTCATCTCTCCTAAATCACCTAGGATTCCCTTCATTTCGAAAAACTTCGTGGGAAACACATCTTGAAATCCTGAAGTAACTCAGTAACCGTACTCATCATCTCATCGTCCTAATAATCCCCAACATTGGCAAACTTGGGAGTAGCCTCGGTGCCGATATTCGTCTTGCGAATCTGGAATGGTTGACTGAATGGATTACTTGGCGCAACAGGTGAGACCACATCGCGACTTCCTTCAGATTCAGGAATGTTAATATTCCGGAGATCATCATCATCCTCTGGCCCTCCGCTGATGTTGAAGCACTCCATGAGAGACTGCATCTGGAAATGTGTGTGCGGGTCGACAAGGTAGGCCGCTGGAACAACCTGAAGTACCACGTCGTGGATGAGCTGTAGGGCATTATGGACATCAGGGTTAGCATCTGCAAAAGTGAACGTATGAGTGAAACAAATCGTCAACTCCTCCCATGTTGTAATGTCCCAACGCAACTTGGCTGCAGTGTACCACGAGCGTGGTATCTCATCCAAAGCATGGACAAAAGCATGGACCTACTCATCTCTTGGTCGCACTACCCATAAGCATTGGCACTCCATAACATGATCACTGGGATCAGTCCAACCATCATACTTGCCAGTGTGAGAAACCTTAGTATCGCCGAACTGAACCATCATCAACCTTCGACACTGCTACCAACCTTTAATGAATTTCTTATGTGCCGCCCACCAGCGTGCTGGAGCAGCCTTCAGTGCTTCCTCCAAGGCCAGCAATTGTTGTGGTTCTGGGACGCGATCTTCAAATTATGCTAAAAAGGTGTTTAGGCCAGTCAACCCCTCATAGACAGGAAATGTGATCGTTTATGTTGCAACAGGACATAAGGATTACGTAACTAAGCCACATTTCCAGAATGGTACTTCATGCATTCGATTCTGCCAATGTTCCAATGCGTCGTTAGAGTCGGAAGACGCAGAACTCTCGCTACACCACTCCAACTCACTGTAGGCAGTAGGATGAATATAATCTTCAGAAATATTGAATGCATGGTCCCATCTAGCGGGATCATCATCTTTTACAGGCTCCACGTAGCGGTGTCCTTCAGCTGGATCCAACGGGGCTATGACTCTGAAATCGCGATTCTCAAAGGTCATTATGAGATTCTTGAAGTTGATGATAGCTCCACTATCGTTAGCCCATCCGATCCCCAAGAGAGTCGGATAAGAGCTTCCTCCCTCAACCACTTTGATCACATCAAAGTCAGCATAAGTCTTCATGCCCTCAATATCAATTGTGATCCGCGGAACTCGCCCAATGGGTGTTACCTTCGCATGGTTAGCCAACCAGAGCTGTACAGGAGACCAATGGGAGACTCCCCATCTTCTGCCATGCCTTCTTGGTTAAGATGTTAACATCCGAGCCAAGTTCAAGAATCACAGAGTCAACATCATATTCACCAATCTGAATATTCATTCGCATCTCCTTGCTAGTCTTCCGTCACTGTAGGGAGTTTACTACCGACTCCTGCTGTCCTTTCGGAAATCACTGCAACCATCCCTCAATATCAACTAGGGAAGTCGGGTCTCATTCCAATGACAGACAACTTTCAAGGAACTTTTGTGGCATATCGCAAATAATAGCCTTACCGCGGTGTTTCTCCAAAGTGCGACGTGCCTCTAGGAATGTCTCTCGCTCTGTATCAAAGTCAAAGGGTACCGTCTTCTGACCAGCCAACCGAATCAGTGGTCGCGAACCATCTTCCCCAGTCATCTTGCCTTCATGAGTGACAACAACCATCGAAGCATCTTGTGGTCGCGGTTCTACAGAAATGGTCGCAATATTTGCACCCTGCGTCTGGTTCTGTTGAAGATTCCCTGGTTAATTGATATTTTGATTGGCATTCGGTGGTGGTCACGGGGGCTGGTTCTGTACTGGTTGTTGTACCAGGTTCTGTGCTGGTTGCTGTGGCTGGGCCTGATTCTGTAGCTGCGGAGCGTTCCCAGCCTGCCATCGTGCAATCAACTGTGGACAATTCTCAACTGTATGATCATTACCAAATCAAAACATACACTGATTCTGTAGCAGTGGGAAGTCGCACTGATAATGCCCCCATACCACACAGTGGTAAAATTGAATAGGTCCACGAACACCCCGTCCGCCTCCTCCATGACCAAATCCGCCACTGCATCCACCCCTGTATCCTCCACGGTAGCTGCCCTGCTGTTGGTACTGAGGTTGGTTAAACTGTTGCGGCATCAATGCTGGTGTTATCCCTTTCCCTTGTGGTGCATACTGCGGTTGCTGTACATACTGTGGCTATGGGGGAGTCATCTGCATTGGAGTGTACTGTGGCATGAACTGCTACAGTTGCTCTTGCTGTGGTGCAAACTGCATCTGCGGTTGCGGTAGCGACTGGGCCACCTGCAGTTGCAGTTGTGGTTGTTACACGGCGCGCTGATCGTCCTTGATGTAAAATGCATCACACATCCTCTCTTGTAGCAACCCATATGCATGGCAATCTTTGTCATCGTGACCCATCGACTTGCAAAATGTACAATACATATTTTGTGGGGTTGTGACCATTTTATGCATATACGGGCAATTATCATGACTGTGCCCAAACACCTGAAAAACGCAACACCACGGCATACTGCCGCCAATCAATGGGTTT
The DNA here is from genome assembly GCA_027924585.1 of Larix kaempferi. Lineage (NCBI taxonomy): Eukaryota > Viridiplantae > Streptophyta > Pinopsida > Pinales > Pinaceae > Larix > Larix kaempferi. The sequence goes on from BSBM01000737.1 coordinate 1,686,766, forward strand.
GGCGCACCTGACACCAAATAATTACAGAAATTCGGGCAATTATCCTTCATATGCCCTTCTCCTCGACATCGCCTATACCCTACTTCATCGAGCTATTCCTTGTTCTTCTTCAAATCTTGCAACTGTATAGTCATGTTGGCGAGCTGTGTCTCTATCTGTGACATCCCGACTGCATTATCTCCAATCGGTGATGCCTCCAATTGCATTACAATCTCTAGAGCTTCGCTCGACGTCGATATGTTCTGTTGCATCAGCAGCAGCTGAATGTGGGGTAGCAGTGACGCAATGAACCATTCTTTATGTTGGATGGCGCTCATATCGAAACTAACCTTTGCCATCAGTGTCTTGAATCGCTGGTCGAAATCCCATACTGTCTCATTGGGATACTGCTTAATTTCCTTCAATTCAGTAATATATTGAGCCTCTGACTTAGGCCATCTAAATTCAACAATTAGCCCATCCCAAATCTCATCCAGTGACTTATCTGGGGCCCCCGTAGGGACTAAAATAAACTTCATGAACCAATCTAATGCACGACCTCGCAGAGTCGTGGCTAACTATCCTTTCTTAGCATTGGCACCAGTGATCTGTTTCATGGTCCAGACCGCTTCACACAAAAACCAATACTGTTCTGGCTTTTCTGTCGCACTTCTATGGAACAATGGTAACTTAGCATCATCGCCCACTATTCTTGGCTTCCTTCCTCCTGTCGCTATGCTACTACCAATTAACTTTTGCAGAATTGACGAACTTGGCGGTGTCGAAGTAGTATTTCTTGCTGTTTGAGAGTCAGTGAGCAGAGGTGTGGGTACGTTGGTGCTGGGGTTTGGTCCTGCCTCTATCCTGGGCATAGCTTGGTCGCCCCTATCAAGAATGTGAGGTATCTTCGTCCCGTGTGGTCTTCCTTCACGGTTTTGCAGTTCGATTGCAGTAGGACCTTCTCCCGTCCTCTGCCTCTTCTCCTGTCGAAACCTCACTCCTCCTCTTGTAAGACCACTTTCTTCCTCAGCTTCGCTCACAGTCTCCTCATGGTCTGCACCCATCTACCCCTTACCATTCCCCAGCAGTCGCGGTACCCACGGCCTCCTCCCACCAGGCTGTCTACTGATCAAGGTGCATATTTAATATACCCTTTTCACAGATTAGCATCTTAATCGACAGTTGGAGCGACAGCAAAAACCTTCCCCTTGGTCCTCAGAAGAAGTATCTTTCAGTTTCACTATAGGATTTCTTCGTGTCGACTGCAAATTCAGTGATATATCCCTCCAAGATGCTGTCAAGCCAAACTTTGACAGCCTGCGATGCCTTATTATCAACTTCCTTTAGCTCCTGAATCAATTCCGAGGTCCAGGCCATCGGTTCACCACCCTGGAAGTTCCTCTTCTGGAAGGTCAGCTTCGACAACCATTCGTATAGAATGACCGGGAATTCACAGAAAACCCATTCATGCAGACCGTCGTGAATATATCTTCCCAGCCAGTGATCTACTGTTAGTTGCGTGTTCTGGCTTTCTTCTTTAGCAAACTCCCGCAATTTCTGATCAAACCAGCTCTGTATCTCCGGCTTCATCGGGTGCCACAACATGACCTCCTCTTACTCTGCACACGGTCCCGAGAACAGAACCATTTGTTGACCAACGTGACCTTGGTCGATAGGGGTTCACCTCACCCTCGACACATACCACAGTCTCCTTGGGCATCGACCTGGGTAGGTTTGAGCCCACCTAGCAACATCCGTAGAGCGGATGATATCTCACCCGAGGCGTCCAGGAAGGGTAGACAGAACCATGTTTCCGTCGAGGGAGGAGGAGAGTTGTGGCTGCACGGACTAACTCTATTGTGGTACTTACATAGAAACTTTAAACATTCGGCAAACAGTTATAACATATTACTTCATCGCAGCACTTATCATCACATTCAACCTAGAACATATTACCTAATCATAGCATTTATCATCATAGCAACAATAAAGAGACATTGCATCAAACAACATTCATACATCACAACATTGCATCAAACAACATTCATACATCACAACATTGCACAAAGATCGTACCAAAACATCATCATTATATTACTGTCGCGATCATATACCAGAAGCAAAACATAGATCTCCGTACACAATCATTCTTCTTTCTCTATCCTCCTCTATGCTTTCCTCTATATCTAACACTTACAACTCTCATGTATTTATAGGCTTCTTCCATTACAATATTTGTCCACTTACAACTGATTTCCTAACCGACACTATGGACAATTGCCGCTCCCATATCTAACTGACACGGTCCAAATGACCCCAAAAACCCGCATACTGCAGTACAATTGACTCACTATTACATAATATATGGTCCAAGTGACCCAAAACCCGCCAACTGCGGTATTCTTTAACAAAAAATACTCCTTCCGCTCCCTCCTCTGGTGTGTCGCAGCGTCGGTGGTACCGCAACCTTTCCCCATCGAACTGCCTGCCAGCAGTCCTGCGTAGCACTGAGTACAGCCGAGGCAGAGTATGTTGCAGGTTGTTCGGCTAGTTGTGAGGCAGTATGGCTAAGGAAGCTACTATTTGAGTTATTTGATCTCCCACTAGATGCTACTGGTATCTTTTGTGACAACCAGAGATGTGTGAAGCTGTCTGAGAACCCAGTGTTCCACGATAGGTCAAAGCACATCGAGATCAAATATCACTATATCAAAGATATGGTGCAGAGAGGAGCAGTGAAGCTCCTGTATGTTGCAACAGATGAGCAAGTTGTAGATGTGCTGATGAAGCCACTAGCCAGAGTGAAGTTCGAGTACTTTAGAGAGAGGCGTGGTGTTCTTCAGATTGATGACACTTCAAGAAAGAAGTGATGGACACATTTGCTAAATCCATTCCAAGCATGGTGAGAGGAGGATCCTTCACATGGCTATGGATGTAAGCACTAGATGATGAGCATCAGGACGATGCTCTAGTTACTGCTCTATGTATGCATCATGTTGGATGCTTGGTATGATCAGTTGGATCATGTAGATGTATATGCATCATGTTGGATGCTTGTTATGATTAGTTGGATAATGTATATGTATATGCATCATGTTGGATGCTTGTTATGATCAGATGGATCATTTATTTATGTATGTATCATTTGGATACATTGTATGATCAGGTAGATCATGTATGATATGTATTAGGTATGCATCAGGTGGATGCACTGTATGATCAGGATGATTATGGATGACGAGCTTCAGGATGTTGCTCTAGATGATATATATTAGGATGATGCTATGATGATGATCAGAATGATCATGTGTTGATGTACATCAGGATGATGTATGGAGAGTATCAGGATGATACTCTATGGCCGTGCATAGGTTGTACAGATAAGCATATAATCCAGCCCTGTGAGGTTTGCAGATAGTCTTTCGAGGTTTTTCCTATGGCATGTAATGTGGCCCTGAGATATATGGAAAACGCTCTTTCGAGGTTTTGCTTTGGGAGGACATATAATCCATCCTTGGGAGATCTGACAGGTAGAGCTGTGTGCTTGTAACAGCCAGGGATGCTCTTTCGAGGTTTTGTCCTATGGCATGTAATGTTCTCCTGGGAGATCTGACAGGTAGAGCTGAGTGCTCGTAACAGCCTGGGATGCTACAACCAGGTTTTTCCATGACCACATGTAATATGCTCCTAGGAGATCCGACAGGTAGAGCTGAGTGCTCGTAATAGCCTGGGATGCAACAACTAGATTTTGTGGTGAGATCACATGTAATGTGCTCCTGGGAGATTCGACAGGTAGAGTTGTGTGCTCGTAACAGCCTAGGATGCTACAGCTAGGTTTTGTGATGGGGCCACATATAATGTGCTCCTAGGAGATTCGACAGGTAGAGCTATGTGCTCGTAACAGCCTTGGATGCTACAGCCAGGTTTTTTGACACACGTAATAAGTCTTGAGGATTCCACAATATGGTCAGTGATGATGAAGACCTACAGATGGTGGGCCTACATCTAGTATGAAAAAGGACTGGCTCTGTAGAACTTCCTATGACGAGTAGATTGGAGATTGATTGAGATAGCAGCAGTAGCGACGATGACGATGATTTGAAGATGATGATTCATTGATGATGATCCAGAGAAGAAGACTTGTGCTAGCAGATCTGTGTCGAGAAATACCTTCCTAGTTAAGAGGGAGTGTTGATGTATATGTAACTTCGGAATGTATTTCATCTATGTATTTTATTGTACTCCTATAGAGATGTATTATTCCTCTATACGGAAGTGTTGTCATTTGTATTGACAAGTGTCGCAAGTGGTGTAACTTGCTGATGGGTTATTAGACCACCTAGTAGAGGGGTCGGCCCAGATTATGTAACCTGGGGTTATTAGGCTCAGTTAGACAAGTCGGCCCCATAGGTTTATTAGGATGCTCAAGACAAGTATAAATAGAGAGCAGGATATCTCTATTTGATCATCTCATTATTCACTTGTACATCACTCAAAAAGTGGTGCACTGGTTGAGGAGGAGGAGGAGCTGTGTTGTTGCAGCAACATCCCCCCTAAAATTTTGTAGATATTGGGGCTCCTCCTTCTATTTTCCTAGAAATTCTGCTTAAAAGGTTTAAGTCTCCTTTGGGAAGTTTTTTGAACTTAGTCTTGAACTTAGTTTTTGTTTCAAGTGAGAGATCTCTTTTCGAGTTAAAGTTTTCTTCTAATTCAAAACTCAAGTTTTTCTCCCGAAACAGCGGAAGCACTCGAGATGTTCTCCCAAAACGGCAGAAGCACTTTCATTTATTCGATACTTCGGAAGAACTTGAGATGTTCACCCACAATGGCGGAAGAAATCAGGCATTTCACCTGAAACGACGGAAGCACTTACATGTTTTTGAAACATCGGAAGAACTTGAAATTCTCTCCCGAAACGGCGGAAGCAAATCATAAAGTTTTGCCGCAACAAGCGACTCCTTGCCAAGTCCCTCAACCTTGCACTAAAAAAAAAAAAAAAAAAAAACGCAAAAGGGCCGCTTGAAATTTCGGAAGAACTCGTCTTCTTCACCCGCAACGGCAGACAAAATCATGATCTCTCACCGCAACGGGCAATTAATTTGTCCTGTTTCGGAGAAACATGCCGAGGGTTTCCGCAACGACGGATCAACTTAAAAACCTTTGCCGTGAGACTTTTGACTCATCAATTCCGGAAGAACTCATCAAGTTTTTCCGCAACAGCGAATCATCTCTCTCTTCTTTCCCGCAACAAGCAGACGATGCGTTCAAACGGCAAGTCTCCCGCGCTTTGGAAGAAACCCACAAATTCTGGCCACAATGGCGGACGAGACTCATCTTTTTCCTCCGATTTTGACAGTTGCACGTAAATGCCGATTGGGTTGAAATGACCCCACCGAACGAATGTTTAATCTCCGTTTTAAATTCGCCACCAACCTATCGATTTCCCACACATATTAAGTTTGTATATAAGGACGGTGGGGGTTTTTGTTGTTTCTATTGGTAGTTTTTGATTTGGAGAATGCCATTTGGAGATTGCGCAATTTTTCTCTAGCTCAGCTCATATGCCGCCACGTCAACCCCGTTGCACAACTATTTCGTTTCCAAGTAAGTGTTTCTACTATTGATATTGTCTTAACTTTGCGTCAAAACCATCTCAGTGGTTTTTCATTTTTTCAGTTGCATGGCCTATGGGCACTCGTAGCATGCTAGCTTTTATTTTTTATTTTTCGAAGTTACCTGCGATTATAGAATTTACGGCCACTACAGCTCCTTAGGTTTCCCAATCCGGCTAAACCAGCACAATGCGCTCATTTGGTAACGTGAACCTATAACTGCACCATGCATCCACTCAAAATTTTCTAAACCCGGCATCACCTCCCTAAAGCGATCAAGTTTGATGACCATTATATGTGTTTCTTGAGTAGTTTGCATTTTATCTCTTTCCCCAGCATACGACATTATGGTTTCTTATGATTATACGTTATCATGCTAGTCCCGTTTCCTTCCTGTCTTGCTCTATTTTATGCTCTATTTTAAATAATGGTTGACAATCTTATGTTCATTCACGTATGGTTGTTTGACAGAGATAAGCTACAATGCCGAAAGGTAGCAGAAAGAAAGCTAAAATGATGGAACCAGAGCCAGTAGAGCCAAGGACTGAAACTCTCTTTCAAGACACTAAGTGCACCACAGGTGTCCTTCCTGAGGTCAGGTGAGGAGATATTTACTGGATGATGAAAGACCAAGATATCCCAGACGTGCTCTTAGAAGAAGAACAAATCTATCTAAACATCAGGACCTCTGGCATATCCAGGGCTTCTACTTGCCCTGAGCTATTCCCTTGCTTAGAAGTAATTGGGTGGATATTGCAACATGCCAACCCAAAAACAAGAGTGTTGCAGGACAACAAGGGAGAGGCATTCGCTTCGTTCCATCCATCTTATATTGCAGCAGCCTACAAATTCTCATGTCCCCAGCAGGCACTGAACGATGAATGGTTGGGACAGAGAATAATTTGGAAATGGCGAAAAAGCTGTTAATCACGGGAAAACATCTAAAGAAGAGGAATAATGATGAATATGACGTTTAGAGCCTAAGACCTCCCTTTAGGTTGATTGCCCTTATGTTAAGCAGAATTTTTGGCATGGTTGATGGAACTGTATATAGGATACAATGGGCCCCCATAATCCACTACATAGCATTTAAGGGAACTGTGTTTGATTGGGCTACTATCCTCTCTGATTGTTTGGCATCCACTGTCGCCGCAGCTAAAGAAGTTTTGGCCCTAAAAAATTCAGAGTTTTTCATGTCTTCATACCTCAATGATTGCATCTTGGAGAAGCTCCCTTTCCCAAAGTTAGGTTTCTCATGGCATCAGTCCAACACCCCGGTATACACTGCTTATAAAATACTATGGGCTTAAAATTACAGAATGCACTATAAGCTCATATGTGAAGAATTCATTATGCCTCTGTATGAGCAGATGTTCAATGAAGAACCAAATTGCTTGACAGAGAATGCCATGGAAGTCATGGAAAATTATGGAGATTTCTACTTCTCGGAAGAAGGTACCTATATCAGGATGTTCGGAGGTACTAAGCCACCATACATCTTACCAAGATATGCCACTAATTATGTAGTCCTGAAAGAAGTAGTTAGGCAAGTTTTCCTTGATGGAGTAGGAGGAGTTCTTAATAAGCAACACAAGGCTTCCTTCCCTCCTTTTCCTTTATGTATAGGAGCCTATAAGTTCTCAGGGGTTGCAGCAGCCGAAGAGTTCATTCAGGAGTTAAGAGCTTTTCACTTCGGCGAGGCAATTTTTCATAGAAATGACAGGTGGAGCAAAGTTGCGGAGCATTGCAAGGAGTTGTATGCACATTTTGAGTATGCCCATTACTATGATGCCAAGGAAGAAGTGTTTAGGGGAATCAGTAATATGACTGAATTGCAGATTTGTTGTCACAGTAGTGGAGCTAGCTCTAGCTTTGCCACAGCCCGAGAAGCCATCCTGCAGAAAGAAAGGGAAGCGACTGAGGCCCTGGTCTGTGAAGAACAAAGATTGAGAGAAGAAGCAAGGTTGCAGAGGGAAGCTGAAGAAGCAAGATTATAGAGGGAAGCTGAAGAAGCAAGACTGCAGCAGGAAGCTCAAGAACAAGAGCAGAGGGAGGTAATTGAAAATCAGTAGAAAGCTGAGGAAGAAGAAAGAAGACTCAAAGCTGAAGAAGAGGCTAAGGCCAACCAAGATACACAAGCGGGTGACTCTAACACTCAGGATATGGAAATAGACTCATCTTAAGTGGTACAGACCCCACCCGTAGAGGCAGAAGTCTACATAAGAGATCTCCCAATCATCCCTTTCACCCCATCCGAAGATCATACTGTGTCCAGATGGGATAAGTTTGTATATTATAAGAAGAGAAAGACTGTGGTCCTGAAGTTAGAAACAAGGTTAAAGAGACTTTTCCATTCAGATATTGTCACCCAGTGAGAAACCATAGTTATGCAAAATACAAATAAGGCTCCCATGGCCATGGCATCGGCCGCTGTAGCAGCAGCAAAAGCAACCGAGGACAATGTGATCGACATGGTTAAAGAGTTCGATTCAACAAAGAGAAGAGCTCATATGCTGCAACATACTGTGGCTAATGAGCAGGCCTACAGATACCTTGTAGTGAACAAATATAATTGCCTATCTGCTGACCACAAAGAGTTGTCGGATGAGTATCGACACCTGGAAGAAGAAAAGGAGCACTTGGCAATCCCGATGATGGTACTAGAGGCAGAGAAGAATGATTCCGAAGCTATAGTTTTTCATTTGGAAGTAGATAATCAGTCAATGGTTGAGCAGCTAGAGCAAGCAGAAATCAGAGCGATGGATATGTCTCCTTTTCATGAGCAGTCCTGTGAGATCTTGAGACACATGCATGCCACACAAGAACTAATCACTGAGGAGGTTTGCAAGCTCAAGACCATGCTGGATAGGATGAAGGAAGTTAATGCAGAAGCTGTTAGGCTTAAAGGCAAGTACATTCGGGTAAAAGCAAACATTGTGAGTCAGATGGAGTGGAGAGAAGGAAAGGCAGATTTCCCTAAACATCTCCCATTCAAATTTGTGGATGGTTTTAAGGAAGATGTAGCCCTCATGGAGTTTTGTAGGAATTGGGATGCCAAGCTAATGGCTAATATTCAGGGGAGGATGGGGAAAGGTAATAGCCTGTATCAAAAGATTCATGAAGTGCATGAAAAGTGCAAGATTGTTTTTCCTCAGACCCTGGATGAATTTCCAAGCAAAGAGCAACACTTGTCAGATTTAAGGGACGAGCTGGGTGTTCAAATGGAGTATGTAAAGAAGATTGATGTGTTGGCCACCGATGATCTCCATCACTACATTGGGCTATCATCAGTACACAATCATATGCTCAAGGAGATCCACCAGGAAACAATAGCATAAATTTAGAGTATTGAAGCAGAGCTTGGTAAGCATGTGACTTCACAGAAGATCTTTCTTCCCTCACCAGCGAATGTGGTTATAAGAGACACTGGTGTATGGTTCAGTTACATAGAAGAAGAAGAGAAGAAGGCAGCAGCAGTAGTAGCATCCAGCACAGGCACATCATCCCCAGCAGAGGCGCAACCCTAAGGATAAATGCACTAGTCATAATGCATTGTTTTGTTTTTGGTCTATTTATGTTTGTCCCTATTGTTAGAGCGTGGAGTCACAAGGACAACTATCCTTTTTCTGTTATGAAAGGAAGGCCACGAATTGTTTTATTTTTGGAAAGTCTTTAAAGACAATTGTAAAAGGCCAGGTGGCAGCCCTAGAGGCATTTTGTAAACTTATAAATAGATGAATAGGGAATAGTGTAAGGGACTTTTGGCAGGTGAAAATACATTTCTTGTCTTGTAGGTGAACTATTTCTCTGCATGTATAAGGAACTCATTTTTTTCCTAATGAAAGCCTGGAGAGGATATTTTGCCTAGAATTGTGTGTTGGATGCTTACTAGACTGCTCTTGTATCATTCACATATTACAGTGAGATCTATCTTTGCTGCTATGAATTATTTCTGTGCAATGAATGATTTCCTTTATTTTCCTGTACAATGATATTTCTCTGAAATGAGTAATGGGATGTATTGCTTTTAGATTAGAAGCTATCTTTTAATATCTTTTACCTCCTGTTGTAGATGCATCTGTATGATTTAATGGCTACCTATTGATCTTTAGATGTTTCCTTTCAGCACATTACTCATATTTACATTTTGCTCCTTTCAGGGATAGATTAGATTAATTTTAGTTGTAGATAAAGATTTGTTTCAGCTTTGCATTTAGATTAAATTAGCTTAGGGCACTTGCATATCATCTTTAAAATAAAATACATAAACGGTGGATCGGGCCGTAACCGGTAGAAAGAATAGCAAACTTCAAATCTTACGGTAGCTGGAACTGTTAACCGGACGGATTCCCCACACCAAACGATGAGCGATCTAATTGGGATTGCCTATCAGGGATAATCCATTTATGCTTGATGCTGCGATTCTCAGGACATCAACAGTTTTTGGCGCTAGAAGGGGGGCCTGAAGTGCATGGTTGATAAATGCAATTCTCCCATTGTCAGAAATGTTACTGAAAACCTGATTGGAATAATAATTTCAGACAATCCAAATCTTGAAATAACAAATCAAGAAATCCCCAACTCTGATTCTAAACATCAAGAAGTATTGTATGCTGTACCTTTTACAGAAATAGAATATTTCAGAAGACATACACGATCCTATGTTAGACAATTGGGTGGTTTAAACGTAGTAGCTTGTCTCCCTAGTAAAAGCACTCCCAGAAAAGAAAGACAGTACACTCGTGATTCAATTCTTGTGTAGGATTTCGAAGAACTTGTAAATTTATCTTTGGAAGAAATCACAGAACCTCTGAAAGAGGCTGATCTTGAAAATCCAGAAAATTTCGAAGATCCAAAAAATCTTGGAGGAATTTTTACTCCAAGAAACACTCCACTTAATTCACCACAAAATTCTCTACCCGATTCTCCGCAAAGAACCATGGTTGTACCTGCTTGGAGAGCATGGGGAACATTAAATCTAGCTGGGACATTCCACAATTTGCCAAAAAACCCATAGAATGTTTTACCCAAATTCGACCCAGGGAAAGGTATATCTGCTGAAGATCATCTTAAGAGTTTTTATTTGGCATTGAATCTTTTAAATGTACAACATGAAGATGTAGTCTGTAGGCTGTTCCCATACACATTCGAACCAAAAGTTTCTTCCTGGTATTTTAGCTTACAAGCTAGCTCAATTTCCAATTGGGATGAATTTGAAAATTGTTTTCTAAAGAAGTATGGAAATAAAAAAACTGTAGCTACACTCATGAAAGAATTATTGTCCATGAGAATGGAAAAGAAAGAAAAGGTTCAAGACTTTAACCAAAGATTCACCACACTCTTAAATAATTTCAGAAAGGCAACTACAGAAGAATCTCTAGTTGAATATTATACAACAGCACTTGAAGTCCCTATAGCAATGTTCGTCAAAAGAACTATAGAAACCACCTTGATAGAAAAATTCGAAGAAGTTAGAAAGGTGGAAGAGGAAGCTAATAGCATTGCTAAACATGCCTTAGATACAGAAACTAAACCGGTGACTCATAAAAAGACCTTGCTACTCACCAGGAATAAACAAGAAGCATCAGCAGACATGGAAAACATGGTGAAGATGATGCAGAAGTTGTCAAATAAAATTGTAGATCTCGAGAAAGATAAGGAAGCTAGTACGTCTAAGAAGCCTTTCAAACCTTTCTATAAGAAAAGGGAAGATAATGACCGACCTCATCCACCTATGAATACTTCTCCTATTTTAAATCTAAATTAAATAGGGATGGAACACTTTTGTACCTTTCATCAAGAGCCACACTCGGAAAAGAGCTGCCCACAATGGATTAATTCTATGAGTTTAGTCATGAACCAAATGATAGATTCACAGATTCCAGATCAAGACGATCCTCCAGAGGAACCAAGCCTTGAGATAGAGGAACCATTCCCAGAAACTACCATGGTGCTACGGGATTGGGTACCTTTAACTGAATTGGTAGAAGATGATCCCGTGGAAAGCCGAGTCTCTGCTGTAAACATTAACACTCGCAGTAAAGGTCCCATTGCAGATCCAGTTCCAAGCTCGACTATTCCCAAACCTAAAATTTCAAAAGATTTACCTAGAAGACACATAACAGTCATTCCACCACAACCTAAAGCTAACCCAACAACGGCCAAGCAGCCAAACATTGACACAACAGTCTAGCAACCAAAGGTCACCTTGAGCAAGACAGACAATCAAACTAGAATTGTAAAAGAATGTGATATGGGATATGACATCATTGAAGATATAAAAAAGGTGAAGGAGAATGTTTTGATATTCGATATGTGCAGTTTGCCCCAGCAACGAAACAAGTTGTTGCAAACTCTTCAACCCCAGCCCAGCACTCCATTAATAGACAGTCAAGAAGACCCTGAAATTAATGAAGCCAGTATTGGCGGGAAATCCAAATCTCAAACGTTGCCTTTCCTTTTAACTTTTGAAATCTTCAATCACAATGTGCACAATTGTTTGGTAGATTCTGGAGCATCTTCGAATGTCATGCCACTGTCAATCTATAAAAGTATTAACGGTCAACCAATTCCATCTCCTGCCCAGATTATTCAGTTAGATAGGACTGCTGTTAAAGTTATCGGGGAAATGAAGGATGTCCTCATTAGGTTGTCAGCAGATTCTAGAGTGTGTCAGTTCATTGATATAATGGTAGTTGACATTCCCGAAGCCTATGGTTTAATCCTAAGTAGGGATTGGTCCACAAAGTTGAATGGTTACTTTGCAACTGATTGGTCCCATTTATGGCTGCCATATCAGAATAGACAGAATCAGATCAAAGTTCTGAGAGAACCACACATGAAACAAAATGTAACTCAACTAGAAGGAAAGAACGAAGATGTAACCTTCTCGTCTTCAGTTTTGGGGAATTACTTTTTAGAAATTGATCCGGGTAATTATCAATTTGAAATTATTAGCCATGAGTTAGATAAACAGTCCAATCTCCTTCATTTTTCTCAGACTGATGATATTGACTGTAACATAGATATCTTAGTTACTGACTTAGATCATAAAGACACTAACTTAGTTAAACCAAATGATTTTTTTTGGACTTTATATTTTGATGGTTCTAAAACTTTGGAAGGGTCCGGAGCCGGTTTTGTTCTGATGGATCCAGAAAGAAACAAATACTTCTTGTCCTGTAGATTAGAATTTGATTGTACTAATAACACTGCTGAATATGAAGCTTTAGTCCACAGATTGAAGAAATCCATCGGTTTAAATGTTAAGTACCTGAAGGTTTTTGGTGACTCAGAAATAGTTGTGAGGCAGGTAAGAGATACTATTCACTGTCTTTCACCTCATTTGAAAGGTTACCAGGCTGAGGTATGGGATTTGATTACACATTTTGATGCTTTCAATATAAAATCTGTTCCTAGATTGCAAAATGTTGCAGCTGATTTATTAGCAACATCCGCTTCCAGATTGGTGCCAACTAATAACAAGTGCTCAATTGAATTGATTTTCAGGCCTTTGGTCCCTGACAATATTACAAACTTCAGAGTCTTCGATGATGATGATCAAATTATTAGTTTTCTAACAAACGAAGACATGCTCCAAGAAGCTGTGATAGACGAAGAAGAGCATGATTCTGATTTACAAAAGAAAGATGCAGCTAAAGGCAATTTCATCCCCAAAGGGGTGAGGTCGCTTGAACTGCTGTTTGATCTACAGGGCAAATTCAAAAGACCAGCAAATACTAAGACCAATAGCTCATCAATGCAGCATGAATTAGTAAATCTGGGTACAGAGGCTGAACCAAAATTTGTTAACCTTGGCAAATGTTGTTCACTAGGAGAAAGAGATAAGTTCATCAAGTTGTTTCGACAATATAAGGATGTTTTTGCATGGACTTAGGAAGGCCTGAAAACATATGACATCTGCATCATTCAGCATGTCATACCAATGAAAGCAGGTGTCAAGCCATTTCAGTAGCAATTAAGAAGGATGCACCCTACTCTTGAACCTCTGATTCAAAAGGAATTGAAAAAGTTACTGGATGCTAAAATAATATTTAAAGTACGACATTTTGAGTGGGTTGCTAACCTAGTTCCTATGAGAAAGAAGTTAGGAGAGATAAGACTATGTGTTGACTTCAGAAATTTGAACAGAGCTTCAGATAAAGACAACTATCCCATCCCTTCAATGGAACAAATTCTCTAGATGGTATCAGGATCAGAACTCTTCTCCCTTCTTGATGGTTTCTCTGGTTACAATTAACTATTAGTAGCTGAAGAAGACCATCTTAATACTACTTTCCACACTAAGTGGGGAAGTTTCGCATACCGAAGAATGCCTTTTGGCCTAATAAACGCAAGAGCTACATTCCAGCGAGCTATGGATATCGCCTTGTGAGGATTGGGTGGCCATTGTGTCGTTGTCTATCTAGATGATGTGACCGTTTTTTCAAAGAAAAGAGGAGACCATGTTGTTCATTTGAAGCATATTTTTTATCGTTGTCGAAAATATGGTATTTCATTAAATCCCAAGAAAAGTGTGTTTTCCGTTCCTGAAGGTAAACTTCTTGGTCATATCATTTCTAAGAAGGGAATTTCAATAGATCAAGAGAGAGTCCAAGCTATCAATAAAATTCCCATTCCTCATAACAAGAAATCCATGCAGTCATTTATGGGCACTATCAATTTTGTCCGAAGATTTGTCCCCGATTTCACTCAAATTGTTAAACCTTTGCAACAAATGGTCAAGCAAAGCATACAGTTCAAGTGGATAGACTTAGAAAAGGATGCATTTAGAGACATTAAGGAAGCCATAGCCAAGGCTCCTTCCTTAAGAAGCCCAGATTTCGACAAAGATTTTATCTTGTATACTTTTGCTTCAGATGACTCTCTCGTAGCTGTGCTCGCATAAACGATAGAGTTAGGTGACGAATACCCAATCTCGTTTATGAGCACTGGTCTGCAAGGTGCTGAACTGAGATATCCACTGGTCGACAAACAAGCATATGCCGTGTTCAAAGCGGTAAAACAATTCAGACCATATATTCTCAAGAACATAACTAAAGTTATAGTTCCCCACCCAGCTGTTAGATCCCTTTTCGTGCAAAAGGAATTGGGAGAAAGAAGGGGAAACTGGGTTACATCTCTTCAAGAATATGATTTAAGATTTAAACTGGCCACTATCATCAAAGGACGAGGCCTGTGCAAATTGCTTACAGAGCATCCGATTGATGAAGAGCATCATTGGAGGAATGAAGCTGAGTTGAATTCAGTCGAAGTATGTCCTATTTTCACAGCTCCTGAATCATGGTATAGAGATCTAGTGCATTATTTGCATCAATGATACATACCTGAGCACTGGAGTTCTAAGAAAAGAAGAGCACTCCATTTAAAATCAGCAGATTATCAAATCATTGATGGGATACTTTTCAGAAAAAAAAATTACGATGGAATTTTTCTCAGATGTCTAGAGAAAGAGGATGCAAGTAAAGTTGTCAGAGAGCTACATGATGGTCCTGCTAGTGGACATTATTCAGGGGAGACAACAGCTCACAAAATACTCACAGCTGGGTATTACTGTCCCACTCTATTCCGGGATGCCCATACTTATGCACGGAATTGTGATATATGTCAAAGGAGTGTCAAAAAAGTACCAAAGGCAGCAGGGCCCTTGCAGCCGGTTATCATCTCGGAACCTTTCAAACAGTGGGGTATAGACTTCATCAGAGAGATAAAGCCAAATTCTTCTCTGCAACATCGATACATCCTGACAGCCACCGATTATTTCACCAGATGGACGGATTCTACCCCATTGTGCAAGATCAATGAGGACGCAGTCATCACTTTCTTGAAAGAAAACATCATAACCAGGTTTGGGGTTCCAATTTCTTTAGTATTTGATAATGCCACTTATTTCTCTTCTTTTAAAATAAATGAATTTGTTTATGAAAGAGGAATTAAATTTTATTATTCAACCAATTACTACCCCCAGGGAAACAGGCTAGCTGAATCTTCAAACAAGAACCTCATCCGAATTCTCAAGAAAACCGTGATTGAAAATCAGCGAAGCTGGCATATAGCTCTCCCAAATGACTTATGGGAAGATAGGGTGACTCCAAAGAATGCGTTAGGAGTTTCCCCTTACACCCTTGTCTATGGTAAGGAATCCATACTCCCTCCCAACATCTTACTTCCATCCTTACAGTTGTCCCAAGCCTCTCGAGGGTCTGGTAGCCAGGTTTTACAGTCCAGGATCGATACCTTGCTTCAACTTGAAGAAGCTAAACAGAAATCCAAGGATCGATTTCATCAACACCAAGACATAGTCAAAAGATGGTTCGATAAAATGAAGTCTGGTAAAAGAAGTTTTGAAGTAGGAGATTTAGTTCTGAAATGGGACCATAATCATGAAGGCAAGGGAATGCACATGAAATTCCAACACTTTTGGGTAGGCCCTTACCAAGTTTCTGCAAAGCTTGGCCCATCCACTTACAAGCTAACAGACCTCCAGGGAGAGGAAGTAATCCTTCCCCTCAATGGCCTCGCCTTGAAACAATACTTTGCCTAGTCTCGTTGAGACTTTCTGTACATAAATAAAGCTTTTTCTCTGTTTTACTTTAGTCTCCTGTTTTCTTTGTTTCAGCTAAGTTGTTTTCTTTTCTCAGCATTTGAGCCTTTTGTACAGTTTGTTTTATGAAACGCCTGCAATTGAGCCTCTCGTGAAGATAGATCTCTCAAGAAATATCACAACTCGTGAAACTGGGAAGACATCCTCAAGAGGAAGTTTATCCATTCATTTTCGGCTTTTGCTGATCGTTCTCTAGAATGAAGAAATCATGTTCTGCTAGTCGCACTAACCCTTGTTTAAATAGCAGAGATCTATGATTATCTTTATCACTTTCTTTGGGCTCCATCCACCCTCACACTTAAAAGCATCTCAAGAAGATCACTATAGTTGGACCCATGGAAAGGAAGCACATCTCGAAGGCATAGGTTATTGAAATGACTCCATGCTACAAATCAAAAGCCAAAAGCTTGCAATCAAGGGTCTGTTTTCTAGAAATTCTTGCCTAAATCAAAGCATGGTTGAGATAAAGTAAAACGCACAAGTCAAGAAAGCTTTCTAAAAGACTCAGCTCAAGCTAGGTTCTTCTCCGTTCGTGAGGCTTGATAAATCAATAAAATCTCTTGCTCACACAAAAAGACATTATGGATTGAGGAACCAAAATCAAAGATCGTGACTTTAAAGAAAATATTTCTGAAAGGCTCAAACAACAAAAGCTGTCAAATATATGAAGCATCCAAAAGGATGCAAGCAGCATGGGAATGAGGAACAAGAGCAATAGTGTATACGAGATTTTGTTACAATCCTGTGGTGTCCAATAACAGTGGTCATCTGAAAGATAAATCTCTTAAAATGAACCTCATATTCTGGCCCTTAGAAAGTTTTAAGGATGTCTTCATCAAAGCTCCCCTTCACCAGTAACTAGCAGATAAAGTGACTACTTCCTTTGCCGAGATTTAGATGCTCAAACCGATTGTTGCACCTAGGGTGAGCAACTTTTAATGGTTTCCAATGAACGAGAAGAGTGTTTTGTTCAGAGATCTGTGTTCGCCAGCGATTCGCCAATTGTTGTTGCAGCAACATCCCCCCCCCAAATTTTGTAGATATTGGGGCCCCTCCTTCTATTTTCCTAGAAAGTCTACTTAAAAGGTTTAAGTCTCCTTTGGGAAGTTTTTTGAACTTAGTCTTGAACTTAGTTTTTTGTTTCAAGTGAGAGATCTCTTTTCGAGTTAAATTTTTCTTCTAAGTCAAAACTCAAGTTTTTCTCTCGAAACAGCGGAAGCACTCGAGATGTTCTTCTGAAACGGCGGAAGCACTTTAATTTATTCGATACTTCGGAAGAACTTGAGATGTTCACCTGCAACGGCGGAAGAACTCAGGCAATTCACCCGAAACGGTGGAAGCACTTACATGTTTTTGAAACATCGGAATAACTTGAAATTCTCCCCGAAATGGTGGAAGAAACTCATAAAGTTTTGCCGCAATGGGCGTCCCCTTGCCAAGTCCCTCAACCTTGCACTTAAAAAAAAAAAAAAACTCAAAAGGGCCGCCCAAAATTTCGGAAGAACTCGTCTTCTTCACCCGCAATGGCGGACCAACTCAAGAGATCTCACCACAACGGGCGATTAATTTGTCCTGGGCGATTAATTTGTCCTGTTTCGGAGAAACATGCCGAGGCTTTCCGCAACAACGGATCAACTTAAGAACCTTTGCCGTGAGACTTTTGACTCATCAATTCCGGAAGAACTCGTCAAGTCTTTCCGCAACGGTGAATCATCTCTCTCTTCTTTCCCGCAACAAGCAGACGACACGTTCAAACGCCAAGTCTCATGTGCTTTGGAAGAAACCCACAAATTCTGGCCGCAATGGCGGACGAGACTCATCTTTTTCCTCTGATTTTGACGGTTGCACGTAAATGCCGTTTGGGTTGAAATGACCCCATCGTACGAATGATTAATATCCGTTTTAAATTGACCACCTACCTATTAAATGCCCACATGTATTAAGTTTGTATATAAGGATGGTGGGGGTTTTGTTGTTTCTATTGGTAGTTTTTGGTTTGGAGAACGACGTTTGGAGACTGCACGATTTTGCTCCAGCTCAGCTCATCTGCCACCGCGTCAACCCCGTTACACCACTGTTTAGTTGCCAGGTAGGTGTTTCTACCATTGATATTGTCTTAAATTTGCGTCGAAACAATCTTAGTGGTTTTCTTTTTTTCAGTTGCATGGCCTGTGGGCACTCGTAGCATACTAGCTTTTATTTTTTATTTTTTGAAGTTACCTGCGATTATAGACTTTGCGGCCACTGCAGCCCCTTAGGTTTCCCAATCCGGCTAAACTAGCAAAATGCGCTCATTTGGTAACGCGAACCTGTAACCGCACCATGCACCCGCTCAAAATTTGCCAAACCCGACATCACCTCCCTAAAGTAATCAAGTTTAACGACCATTATATGTGTTTCTTGAGTAGTTTGTGTTTTATCTCTTTCCCCAGCATATGACATTATGGTTTCTTATGATTATACGTTATCATGCTAATCCCATTTCCTTCCTGTCTCGCTCTATTTTATGCTCTATTTTACATAATGGTTGGCAATCTTATGTTCATTCACGTATGGTTGCTTGACAGAGATAAGCTACAATGCCGAAAGGTAGCAGAAAGAAAGCTAAAATGATGGAACCAGAGCCAGTAGAGCCAAGGACTGAAACTCTCTTTCAAGACACTAAGTGCACCACAGGTGTCCCTCCTGAGGTCAGGTGGGGAGATATTTACGGGATGATCAGAGACCAAGATATCCCAGACATGCTCTTAGAAGAAGAACAGATCTATCTAAACATCAGGACCTCTGGCATATCCAGGGCTTCTACTCGCCTTGAGCTATTCCCTTGCTCAGAAGTAATCGGGTGTGTATTGGAACATGCCAACCCACAAACAAGAGTGTTGCAGGACAACAAGGGAGAGGCATTCACTTCATTCCATCCAGCTTATATTGCAGCAGCCTACAAATTCTCATGTCCCCAGCAGGCACTAAACGATGAATGGTTGGGACAGATGAATAATTTTGAAATGGCTAAAAAGCTATTAATCACGGGAAAACAGCTAAGGAAGAGGGATAATGATGAGTATGACGTTCAGAGCCTAAGACCTCCCTTTAGGTTGATTGCCCTTATGTTAAGCAGAATTTTCGGCATGCCTAATGGAACTGTATATGGGATACAATGGGCCCCCATAATCCGCTACATAGCATTTAAGGGAATTGTGTTTGATTGGGCTACTATCCTCTCAGATAGTTTGGCATCCATTGTCGTTGCAGCTAAAGAAGGTTTGGCCCTTAAAAAGTCAGAGTTTTTCATGTCTTCATACCTCATTGATTGCATCTTGGAAAATCTCCCTTTCCCCAAGTTAGGTTGCTCATGGGATCAGTCCAACACCCCAGTATACACTGCTTATAAAATACTATGGGCTCAAAATTACAGAATGCACTATAAGCTCATATGTGAAGAATTCATTATGCCTCTATATGAGCAGATGTTTAATGAAGAACCAAATTTCTTGTCAGAGAATTCCATGGAAGTCATGGAAAATTGTGGCGATTTCTACTTCTCGGAAGAAGGTACCTATATCATGATGTTCGGAGGTAATTAGACACCATACATCTTACCAAGATATGCCATTGATTATGTAGTCCTGAAAGAAGTAGTCAGGTAAGTTTTCCTTGATGGAGTAGGAGGAGTTCTTAATAAGCAACATAAGGCTTCCTTCCCTCCTTTGCCTATCTCTATAGGAGCCTATAAGTTCTAAGGGGTTGCAGCAGTCGAAGAGTTCATTCAGAAGTTAAGAGATTTTCACTTCGGTGAGGAAATTTTTCATAGAAATGACAAGCGGAGCAAAGTTGTGGAGCATTGCAAGGAGCTGTATGCTCATTTTGAGTATGCCCATTACTATGATTCCGAGGAAGAAGTGTTCAGGGGAATCAGTAATATGACGAATTGCAGGTTTGTCGTCACAACAGTGGAGCTAGCTCTAGCTCTGCCACAGCTTGAGAAGCCAGCCTGCAGAAAGAAAGGGAAGCGGCTGAGGCCCTAGTCCGTGAAGAAAAAAGATTGAAAGAAGAAGCAAGGTTGCAGAGGGAAGCTGAAGAAGCAAGGTTATAGAGGGAAGATGAAGAAGCAAGGTTGCAGAGGGAAGATGAAGAAGTAAGATTGCAACAGGAAGCTCAATAACAAGATCAGAGGGAGGTAATTGAAAATCAACAGAAAGGTGAGGAAGAAGAAAGAAGACTCAAAGCTGAAGAAGAGGCTAAGGCCAACCAAGATACACAAGCGGGTAATTCTAACACCTAGGATATGGAAATAGACTCATCTCAGGTAGTACAGACTCCACCCGCGGAGGCAGAAGTCCACATAAGAGATCTCCCAATCATCCCTTTCACCCCATCCGAAGATCATACTGTGTCCCGATGGGATAATTTTGTATATTATAAGAAGAGAAAGGTTGTGGTCCTGAAGTTAGAAACGAGGTTAAAGAGACTTTTCCATTCAGATATTGTCACCCAGCAAGAAACCGCGGTTATGGAAAATACAAATAAGGCTCCCGTGGCCATGGCATCGGCCGCCGTAGCAACAACAAAAGTAACCGAGGACAGTGTGATCGACATGGTTAAAGAGTTTGAGTCAACAAAGATAAGAGCTCGTATGCTGCAACATACTTTGGCTAACAAGCAGGCCTACAAGGACCTTGTAGTGAACAAATATAATCGCCTGTCTGCTGACCACAAAGAGTTGTCGGATAAGTATCGACACGTGGAAGAAGAAAAGGAGCTCCTGGAAATCCAGATGATGGTACTGGAGGTAGAGAAGAAATATTCCGAAGCTAGAGTTTTTCATTTGGAAGTAGATACTCAGTCAATGGTTGAGCAGCTAGAGCAAGCAGAAAGCATAGCGATGGATATGTTTCCTTTTCATGAGCATTCCTGTGACATATTGAGACAAATGCATGTCACACAAGAACTAATCACTGAGGAGGTTTCCAAGCTTAAGACCATGCTGGATAAGATGAAGGAAGTTAATGTCGAAGCCGTTAGGCTTAAAGGGAAGTACATTCGGGTAAAAGCAAACATTGTGAGTCAGATGGAGTGGAGAGAAGGAAAGGCATATTTCCCTAAACATCTCCCATTCAAATCTGTGGACGGTTTTAAGGAAGATGTATCCCTCATGGAGTTTTGCAGGAATTGCAGCGCCAATCTAATGGCTAAGATTTAGGGGATGATGGGGAAAGGTAATAGCCTGTATCAAAAGATTCATGAAGTGCATGAAAAGTGCAAGATTGTTTTTCCTCAGACCCTGGATGAATTTCCATGCAAAGAGCAATGCGTGTCAAATTTAAGGGATGAGCTAGGTGTTCAAATGGAGTATGTAAAGAAGATTGATGTGTTGGCCATCGATGATCTCCATCACTACATGTAATACCCCAATTTGGACCCTTAGGAAATATTGGTTCTAATGTAAATATTGTATACACACGTTGTATGTTTCCCTAGCGTGGAGCTCAAGGCCAAGGCCCCGCTAGTTTATGCTCGGACTTTATTTTAAATTAGACACGCTGATATTTTGTTACCCACGTGCTATTAAGCCATGGGATATTGTAAATTGATGTAAATATTTAATATTGAAATAAAATACCAAAACTGGCTATGGAGGCAACGAATGAGAAGGGGCCACGTGTGTCCACTAGGGAGTGGTGAGGGGGATATTGGACTAAACCCTAGGCTGCCATTTGTCATTATGAGAACCCATTGACTTCCCTAGGTGACATTTATGACTGTTGTAAGGAAGTGGTTGAGATTTCAGCCCATGGCTTCAATGGAGCATGGGCAGCCCTGAAATTCGTATGGGTAGTCATGGGCTCTGTTTGCTTGGGAAAGAAGTCACTCAACCTCATGGGAGGTTGCTTCATTCTCACCCCATTCCATTGTGGAGGTACCTAGCATCATTCTGCATCCAAAAACGAGTGCCAGCAGTGAGGGAACCAGAAGATCGCTACCTTGAAAGAACCCAGATTTTGAAAGACCAAAAACGCCCAGATTTAGCATGGGACAGAGAAATCCAATGGGGGATCCATTAGCAAGAACCTTGGGGCGAATTCAGAAGCATTAGATACCCCAAAATCAATAGGAAAACCCAGTTTTTGCAGCTCAGAAAACCAGTGACGGATTTGAGTATTTGGTGAGCAGAATGGTGAGAAATCAAGTTGGGAATGACTATACAGAGGTTGGGTGTGCTTGATAAACCCAGTGAAGGCTAGGATCTCAAGGATCAGCAGCTAGACCTTTCTATGCCCATCCTGAAGAGCACTGGAGGGAAGAGTTGCCTGAGGGACTGTGTAACAGAGAAGGGGATCTTCCTTGTGTTGGATGTGGTAGGTAATGTGGGTGCCTGACTGTTGAGCTCACTTGAGATGCCTGTAGCTCTGTGGTTGAGCTCATTGGCTTAGCGTTACCCTCCTCTATCTCCTTGGATGCTTGACCGTAACCATGGCTGTGAGTGAAACTAGAGATCTATGGTTGGGAGGAACGTTGCTCTCCCATAGCCAGTCGTTTGGACCGTTACAATTCAAGATAAGTATTCTTGTGATTTAAATTATTTGCATTCTATGTTCTGCAATGCATTCAATCTGAAGGATTAATTATTCATGTTAATGGAATGAAAGGCATCATGTTTTATGCAATATGATAATTAATGACTGTTACATGTATGGTTGATATGGGTATGCTGAACGCATAAAGAAATTGTGTGCATATGTAATGTTTAATTTCTATTGTGTTGATATTGAATTGAATCTACACGCCGAAGTTTTTAATTGATATGAAATTATGAGTAAAAATTATTGAGGCTAAGTCTTTACAAAAGCCCTGTGTGTTGTTAACGTTTCCTTCCCTGCAATTGATGATGGAAGGGGATGTTACACTACATTGGGTTATCATCAGTACACAATCATATGCTCAAGGATATCCACCAGGCAACAATAGCAGAAATTCAAAGTATTGAAGCAGAGCTTGGTAAGCAAGTGACTTCACAGAAGATCTTGCTTCCCTCACCAGTGAATGTGGTTATAAGAGACACTGGTGTATGGTTCAGTTACATAGTAGAAGAAGAGAAGAAGGAAGCAACAACAGTAGCAACCAGCGCAAGCACATCATCCCCAGCAGAGGCGCCACCCCAAGGATAAATGCGCTAGTCATAATGCGTTGTTTTGTTTTTGGTCTATTTCTCTTTGTCCCTATGGTTAGAGCGTGGAGTCACAAGGACATATGTCCTTTTTCTGTTATGAAAGGAAGGCCACGAATTGTTTTATTTTTAGAAAGTCTTTAAAGACAATTGTAAAAGGCCAGGTGGCAGCCCTAGAGGCATTTTGTAAACTTATAAATAGATGAATAGGGAATAGTGTAAGGGACTTTTGGCAAGTGAAAAGACATTTCTTGTCTTGTACGCGAACTATTTCTCTGCATGTATAAGGAACTCATTTTTTGCCTAATGAAAGCCTGGAGAGGATATTTTTCCTAGAATTGTGTGTTGGATGCTTACTAGAATGCTCTTGTATCATTCACATATTACGGTGAGATCTATCTTTGCTGCTATGAATTATTTCTGTGCAATGAATGATTTCCTCTATTTTCGTGTACAATGATATTTCTCTCAAATGAGTAATGGGATGTATTGCTTTTAGATTAGAAGCCATCTTTTAATATCTTTTACCTCCTGCTGTAGATGCATTTGTATGATTTAATGGATACCTATTGATATTTAGATGTTTCCTTTCAGCACATTACTCATATTTACATTTTGCTCCTTGCAGGGATAGATTAGATTAATTTTAGTTGTAGATAAATATTTGTTTCAGCTTTGCATTTAGATTAAATTATCTTAGGGCACTTGCATATCATCTTTAAAATAAATACATAAATGGTGGATCGGGCCGTAACCGGTAGAAAGAATAGCAAACTTCAAATCTTACGGTAGCCGGAACCGTTAACCGGACAGATTCCCCGCACCAAACGGTGAGCGATCTAATTGGGATTGCCCATCGGGGAGAATCCCTTTCTGCTTGATGCTGCAATTCTCGGGGCATCAACAAGCTGCTAGTAGAAGACTATCTCTTGTACTTTGGTTGTACCTTGGTTGTATCTTTGCTCTTTCTATCTCTGAGGAAGTTGTGGGGTTTTTCACTTTTATGGTTTTCCCCATTGAAACTCTATGTGTCTATTGTCTCATGTGATTGCTTGGTGTGATTGATATGCATTGTTATACTTGATATGTTGTACATGTTATTCTGTCAGTAAAGATCCTAGAGTATATTGAATTAATGCTCAAAAATTAACAACATCTACACAGTTAACCTTAGCTGTAGATCTGCTCCTCGTGAGATATGGTTTGTCAGAAGGTGCGGAGCTTTAACCAAACTTCGCAAATTGGAATCATGACCCTTTTCGTGCATGTTAATTCTGCAAACATCACACGGATCATCGATCTAGACCTCCTCGCACCTGCACCATTGATCACTTTCGGTCAAGCCCTACGTCTAACTCTTTTCCAACGCTTAAAGGACCGCCAACTCATACTGTGGTGAATGCCTATGACCATCAATCTTTACAGCCTTTTATCCTATCCATCCATTTGTGTCTACACATGCAAAAGGCGTACTCTTTTCAATTTAATCCTCTAATCACCACAAAAACCTTAAGCTTTATCAAATTTTTTCTATCTTGGACCAGCTCCATCATACAGAACTCCGATCTTCTGGATTTTTGGACCACGGAGTTTTAGAGCAGGGTCTTCTTCCGACACTTCTATGGGTCTAGATTCCTTCTGTTAAAATTTAGTATGCTAAGACAGAAAATAGCAGCATTACATTCCATTTCACAATAATAGCATATACAAGATCACTGAAGAAACAACAAGCACAACATAAACACAAGAGACACAGATTTATCCTGGGAAACCCTCATGGTGTAGAAAACCCAGCAAAGCTTCCTCAATATAGATGACCAGCAAATACAAAAGATGTAACCCTGAGCATAAGCTCCTCCTTCTCCATAGCAGACCTCTCTCTCATAAGTGCGCCACTCTCAAGTGAGTGAGTGTGTGTAAAATGAGGAATACACCTCCTTTATTTATACACTACTCCGACTTGTCTTTTACACAAATCATGTAGGCTCGTATTTAACCATTGGGTTAAATACCCCACTACAACTGACTGGGACGACCCCTCTAGGGTGGTCTAATAACCCTTTGACCCACATAACACATATAGGGCCGACCCCCACTAGGGAAGTCTAATAACCTAAGTTACCACAATCTGACGGAGGAATAAACATCTCTGGATATACAATAAGATCTTCAAGGAGGAATGAAACATCTCCAGAATAATAAAGTACAAATATAATATTCTTTGAAGTTACAATATCTCAACACTCCCCCTTAACGAGAAGGATATTATAACAACATCTGCACGAGCAAGGAGTCATCAACATCATACATGATACATCTATAAATCATTGGAAGCTTTCTCAACATCATCAGTAACTCAAGCAATTACTGGAACATCTTCAATATTGGAACATCAACATCTTCAGTACTGATTCTTTATCTTCTGCAGCACTCAAACAACACAACAACATCAACATCTGGATCCTCACGATCATCAGCATCGTCATCATACGATCATCATCATCGGGATCATCTCGATCTACAGCATCTGAATCATCACGATCTACAGCATCTGGAACATATCGATCTACAGCATCTGGATCATCACGATCTACAGCATCTGGATCATCTCGATCTACAGCATCTGTATCATCACGATCTACAGCATCTGGATCATCACGATCTACAGCATCTGGATCATCTCGATCTACAGCATCTGGATCATCACGATCTACAGCATCTGGATCATCACGATCTACAGCATCTGGATCATCACAATCTACAGCATCTGGATCATCATGATCTACAGCATCTGGATAATCTCGATCTACAGCATCTGGATCATCACGATCTACAGTATCTGGATCATCTCGATCTACAGCATCTGGATCATCACGATCTACAGCATCTGGATCATCTCGATCTACAACATCTGGATCATCAGTATTAGTATCCACACCAATACAAGTATACACATCATCAATACAAGTATCCTCATCAATACAAGTATACACATCATCAATACAAGTATCCTCATCAATACAAGTATGCACATCATCAATACAAGTATCCTCATCAATACAAGTATACACATCATCAATACAAGTATCCTCATCAATATCAAGTATACACAATAGCAACATACCCTGCAACACTCAAGATCCCATTATGGGATGATAAATCCCTCTCACTTTAGGACATAGGTCCAAGGATGATACAATCTTGATCCTCTTACGGGATGATCAGTCCCTCTCAGTTTAAGACATCTCTCATGTCTATGGATGATGCAATCCCAATCTATTTACAGGATGATTAGTCCTTATCACTTTAAGACACCTCACCATGTCTAGGGATGATGCAATCCCAATCTATTTACAGGATGATTAGTCCTTGTCACTTTAAGACACCTCACCATGTCTAGGGACGATGCAATCCCAATCGATTAACAGGATGATTAGTCCTTATCACTTTAAGACACCTCACCATGTCTAGGGACGATGCAATCCCAATCGATTAACAGGATGATTAGTCCTTATCACTTTAAGACACCTCACCATGTCTAGGAACGATGCAATCCCAATCGATTAATAGGATGATTAGTCCTTATCACTTTAAGACACCTCACCATGTCTAGGGATGATGCAATCCGAATCGATTAACAGGATGATTAGTCCTTATCACTTTAAGACACCTCACCATGTCTAGGGATGATGCAATCCCAATCGATTAACAGGATGATTAGTCCTTATCACTTTAAGACACCTCACCATGTCTAGGGACGATGCAATCCCAATCGATTACCAGGATGATTAGTCCTTATCACTTTAGGACATAAGTCCAAGGATGATGCAATCCTATCATGTACATTTTGAACCAAATGCTCAGAAACGATGCAGTCCTATATACGTCCACTAAGGACCATATTCTCGAAGACATCTGTCTACGGACCACTTTAGGACTGAAGTCCAGGGATGATACAATCCTCATCGTTCGCTAGGAACCGCATTCTCGAAGACATCTGTCTACGGATCACTTTAGGACTGAAGTCCAAGGATGATACAATCCTCCATCGTTCGCTAGGAACCGCATTCTCTAAGACATCTGTCTACGGATCACTTTAGGACTGAAGTCCAAGGATGATACAATCCTCCTGTCCACTAGGGACCACATTCTCGGAGACATCTGTCTACGGATCACTTTAGAACTGAAGTCCAGGGATGATACAATCCTCTCGTCCATGAGGGACCACATTCTCGGAGACATTTGTCTATGGATCACTTTAGAACTGAAGTCCAGGGATGATACAATCCTCTCGTCACCTATGGACCACATTCTCGGAGACATCTGTCTACGGATCCTTTTAGAACATGTATTCAAGGGTGATGCAATCCCTCTTCTTTCTCAGAGACATATGTCTACGGATCCTTTTAGAACATGTGTTCAAGGGTGATGCAATCCCCTCGTCAACTTAGACCCTGTCTAAGGACCATCCACCAACCTCTCTGTCGGTGCAGGCAATCTCGTCATAAGTGACCACATCACTCCCCCTCTCGAGGAGGGTCCTACCAACCTTGTCTCGGAAAATACTCAAACTTTTCTTGAGGTAGAGGTTTGGTTAGTACATCGGTAACTTGTTACAAATTCGAACTTTATAGTTCCTTTCTGTGCCATATCATGGAACACTGGATTCTCTGCCATCTTGATACAACTCTGTTTGTCACATAGGATCATAGTTGGATCTATCTCTAAGTCAAACAATCCAGAAGCCATACTTCTTCACAACTAGCAGAGCAACCAGCCATATATTCCGCTTGTGCTGAGAGCCACACTAGACTGCTTCCAGCTAAACCACGATATCATGGCTGGTCCCAGACAATAACATCCTCTCGATGTGTTCTTCTTGTCTGATACACTTTCTTCCCAATCAACATCTGTGTAGCCATCTGAAGTCATGATCTCCAAGATAGCATAGATCAAATTCTATTATATCATTTAGGTACCTCATCACATGCTTTGCAACTATCAGGTGAACACATCTAGTTTCCACTAGATACTGACTCAAGGTGTTCACAACAAAGCATATATCTGACCTAGTATTTGTTAGATACATTAATGACCCAATAATTTGTCTGTACAGAGTTATATACACTAACTCTGATGAGTCATTCACCAACAGCTTCAAGTTGGAATCCATGAGAGTGGACATTCCAACATATCAAGTCCTTTTAATATTTCTCGGCATACTTTCCCTGACTGAGAAAGATTCCTTCTCAACCTTTCCATACTTCCAGACCTAGGAAGTAATACATTAATCCGAGATCTTTCATTTTCATTTATGCAGCCATCTATCTGTGCCATCTCTTGTTAGATGGGTCTACTGATATGAGCCTCAACATCATTCGAACTCTGTGGTGAGTTCCTTCTTGCATCCATGTCATCTGTGTATAGAAACCATATTCAACCTTGTAGCAAAGGTTGAGATCCACATCACCCATGGTGATCATTAAGCTCATCAATTGATTACAGAGCCTGTTCACACTTCTTCTTTAATTACACCATTAAGAGAATGGTCTTATCTAGTCACTTGGAGCAAACATCTCATCAAGATTCTCTTCCTCTTTCTAAGAGAATCTTCTAGCCACAAGCCTTTTATAGTGTGTTTGATTTGAACATCCATCACCCGTTCAGTGTTCATCATTCATCATGATCTTTCCTACAAATCAAAATTAAGTACATGATTAGTAATACTTCATAATCATCAAATCATATTGACATGATAACCTATTATGCATACAGATATCATTTACATAGTTATGCAACTATTTTGACCAATACTTTGGCACAACACTTTCCCATATACTGTATGCATACAGTGGCTATCTAGATGCCTTCCATCTCTACCAGAACATACTATCGAGAGTGTGCACAGCTCTCAGCATGTCAGCAAAGAGGTTTCATTCTAGACAAGCAACAATGGAATGTTTGTCCAACTTACCAATCATATGCATATTAGTAGTATACTGTTCAATGCTCTATGAATGTTTACACTCAGCATGATATATTCTAGGAATACAAATATGCATACAAGCAATATCATTTACTATTTCAAATAACAACTCAAATACTTATCTTTTATGTTTGTGTGGTTGCCTCTCACTTGATCTTCTATATGTCGTTTGAACTTCTATTCATTATGTACCACTGTGCATGCTCAAGTGTGCACTAGTGTCATCCTCATGATCTCATACACAAACATACATTCATTAGTATATTCTCAATATTATCAAAACATTATAATTCTAAATAATCTTGAATATGTATAGTCATGATCATTAGTATTCAGGGTTTCAGGGAAGTCTTCTTTTACTCATGCATATTCTTGTTTGATCATAGTACTCTTCTGGTTAATTAAATCATCAAGATAAGAGACATAATATGCATAAACCCTTGATTACTAACTTTATGAATAAGCATAACCAATCATACCAAGTATACTTATATAAGGGATCCTAACACAAGGTAAGATTCTAACTTGACATAGGAAAACATACCTGGATTACTATACCTGCTTAGTTATGTCTAACATAGCTAAACAATATCTTCTTTGTTCTCTTCAATGATTTAGAGATCCTGTGCTAGAACCTGCATATCTCATAGGTTAAGCATAATATAACATAGTCATACATACCTCGTAAGTAGAGCAAGGATTATGGATGAGTCTTTGTCTTCATGTTGTCATGGTCATGGAACTTGATTTGTCTTTCGTGATGTACCTGTATCTTGTTAGCAGACCACATCAACCTCATACAACACCATAATGCATTAGTACAATCATATAGCCCTAATCAATGAATGTCTTTGATCATTCACATGCATTCATACTGTAACTAGGGTGATAAGACAATTCTGACATTAATCAAGATTGTACTAATAAATAATATGAAGACAAACACATTACGAACTTAATCAGGAATCAAATTTCAAGACATACCTGAACCTCCTTAAGTCATACCTGTCGAGACTTCTTGTAGTCTTCTTATGTAAGGCCTTAGCCTCAACTCCCCCTGAAACTTGATCTGGAACTTGATTAGGGTTTGCTAGAGAAACCCTAAAAATTCATTCTTTGACTTTCACACTTCTGAATGGATGGAAGGATATGTCTTGCTGAGCTGATCAAACTAGCATACTTCAATTTTGGAATCTCCAAAATTTGACCCCTCAAAATTGCCTTCGAAACTTCTGGATATTCTGGATAGGATCCCGAACTAGGGTTTGATGAAGCCCACCCTTCTGCCCAATCAAAAGGTTTGATCCAAGGATCTAAACTCTTATTTTTCTGAGGATCTTCCAGCCATGGTTACAGACTTCAAAAATTCCAACTTTTGTTTAAGCCCTAATTTTCCATCTTTCCGATCAAAATCCCGAACTGGGGTTTGATCAAGCCCGGTCTTCTACCCAACCAAAAAATTCGATCTTGGACTCTAAATTTCGATTTTCCTGAGTAGCATTCAGCCGTGGATTCCGATTCCAAAAATTCAAACTTTCTACGAAACCCTAAATTTCAGAAGCCATGAATGAAGGTGCTCCAAAAATAATTCTGTTTTGACAGAAATATGTACCTGATTGTTTCTGCTGTAACTCCAAACGTTTTTCTCCACAGGGTCTGAAAATTTTTTCTGTGGTAGCCTGACCTATCATATTTCAATCTCGACAGGTATGACCTCAATTGGATTTTCTGAGAGAGAGTTATTCCAAGTGTTGCAATGTGACCTGTTTATGGGATAAAACAGGAGAGCGAACTAGTACGGCGTTCCACGTGTCACTAGTTCAGCTTCGGCCTCTGAAAAAAGTTTCCTGAGATAGTACAATCTGTGTACTACCTGTCATTTTTTACGAAATTTCATTTGGAGCTTCCTAGCCCAAGTTATGACCTTTTTTCCTAGGTCACCTGAGTTTGACTGAGATCTGGAAGAGGCAGAAACCCTAACTTGTACGAATCATAACTCACAAAGTAAAACGAATCTGAGGGTTCCTTTTGGATACAGGGTACCGGGGGATGTTATATACGACCTGTAAACTTTTCAGATCCTGAACCTTCGCATAAATGGATTTATAGCAAAAGTTCCACGATGACTGGTTTTTGCTATGTAAAACCCAAACCTTCAAATTGTCGCAAGTGAAGCAAGTGTCGTAAGTGCCATACATTGCCTTCCTTCAGGTTAGCTCTGATACCATGTTAAAATTTAGTATGCTAAGACAGAAAATAGCAGCATTACATTCCATTTCACAATAATAGCATATACAAGATCATTGAAGAAACAACAAGCACAACATAAACACAAGAGACACAGATTTATCCTGGGAAACCCTCATGGGGTAGAAAACCCAGCAAAGCTTCCTCAATATAGATGACCAGCAAATACAAAAGACGTAACCCTGAGCATAAGCTCCTCCTTCTCCATAGCATACCTCTCTCTCATAAGTGCTCCACTCTCAAGTGAGTGAGTGTGTGTAAAATGAGGAATACACCTCCTCTATTTATACACTACTCCGACTTGTCTTTTACACAAATCATGTAGGCTCGTATTTAACCATTGGGTTAAATACCCCACTACAACTGACTGGGCCGACCCCTCTAGGGTGGTCTAATAACCCTTTGACCCACATAACACATATAGGGCCGACCCCCACTAGGGAAGTCTAATAACCCAAGTTACCACAATCTGACGGAGGAATAAACATCTCCGGATATACAATAAGATCTTCCAGGAGGAATGAAACATCTCCAGAATAATAAAGTACAAATATAATATTCTATGAAGTTACAATATCTCAACACCTTCTGAACCCTTAGCACAAATTCGGTGCTAACAAGTGGCTTTAATTGTGATTGTTCATATTCTATGGATAATTTTTTTTATAATGTCTACAATTATTAAACAAGGTATTTGGGTTCCTTGAGTTTATTACGGAGATAGTAGAATTTGGAATAAATTTGCATTTTTGTTCAACTATGATTTTATATTCATCTTCGTATAGTTACAATATTATGTGATGAGATGGGATTAATAAGTTGTATTGTTGTCACAGATTGGAACTTATAGCAGGTGCATTGATTTTTTCTATTTCTAGTTAAACACATGCTCATTAAATGGGTAAATATATCTATGGCTTATTTTACATTCAACAATATCAAAATCTAATAGGAATTTATCAAAGTGGGTCACCCAATCTTACCATATATATTTTTTAATAAGAAATATTTTTTCTTTTTTTCTTTTTTTGTTTATATGTGTGTGTGTGTGGAAGTGCTTTAAACAGATAGATTATGTGTTAGTGTGGGAAGGGTGCATTATGTCTTATACACAGAATTTCAAAAATCCAAAAGGATACATTTTGTCAATAGATAAACTAAGTGATGCCACAAAACAGTCATATCAAAGTATAGAAACCAATTTCATTTTTTTGAGGCATACTACTAATTCATAGAGGACAGTAAGTATTTTGCACTGAAGTGTCACTTGCACTTTAGGGAGTTCTGCTCTTGTGTTTTTGGTGGCTCCTTCTTAATGATGGTATATTTTGTCCCCAAATGTCCTAAACCATGGTTTCTAGACCTTGAAAGTCTCCTCTTCATGCCATGAATGGAAGTGTTATCCAGGCACTTGATTGTTTTCAGTAGTTCAGATAGATGATAAACGTTTGCTAGAAGCTCATCCCTATGCCTAAACCTCATCCTTTTCTTGGACAAGGCTTTCAAGATGATGCATAGTTTCAAGAATAAGTTCATATGATATTCCTCTACAATCTCTTCTCTATGGAGTGTTGATTTTTAATTCTTGGTTGTGTTGCTCCATAAAACTGTTCATCCATCATTGGGTATTAAAAGGATTAGTTGGGTGGAAATATGCTTTTGCATGAGTGGAATCTTCTACCTATGCTCTATTTCTAGCCCTTTCCTCTGTAACCAGATGGAGGAATGCTTCTTCCATCTTTAAATTCCAAGAAACAATGAAGTAGCAACGCCAAAGTAGAAATGAAAGGTGGTGAGCTGAAGCTACTCCCATGACTATGAAGGGGTTGGTGCATTCAATTTTGCATTTTTTTTAGGAAGGAATTCCAATTCTGTTGTACTGTCAATATGCTGGAGAAAATATATCCTAAATATCCACAAATATTGGGGTATGAAGACAAAGTTGAATTTAAGAAAGGTAGGAAGAGTCATAAAGATCATTGGTCTGTGTGACCTTAAGCATTGAGAAGGGCCATCTCATTTACTAGTAGATATCAAGTCCAAATTAGTCTTCCAATTGGGCTATTCTATGGGGTTGTGGTCCCAAACATCATGGTCTTTTCTGATTTTACAGAGATCACCTTGTTCTCTTACTAGTATGCTAGTTTGTTAGTAGATCCTTATATTGGAATGAACTTGTAATCTTCAAGGTTTTCAAGGGCCATCTTGATCCATGCGATTTTCTAGTTGTTCCGCACGATGTGTTTTAGTTTTTCCCATTGTTGTGAGATCAATGACTAATCTAGAACTCCCTGTGAAAATAACTCTTTTCAAGCCAAGTTTCAAGCAGTCATTCATACCCCAGATTAGAGCATCCGATTATTTGAAGTTACATGGGTAATCAATATCTTGTATTTTCTACTTGATTTTTAGTTTTAAGTCTGATGAAACCCTTAGTGATTTCAGAAAGCACCCTCTGCACCTGTTAAACCTGGGTTACCTTCAGAGGTCTCATCATAATTAAACTTTACCCATTCTCTAAGAAAGGGGTCCATGGTTGGGTCACTTAGTATTAATATTCCAGAGAGAATTCTTAGTTCCCATGATCAATGGGTTTACTTTCTTTCTATCTTAAGTTGTCAGTTATAACTTTCATTTTCCATTTTTTGTCTCAAGCCGAAGTTTTAGTTTGTTAGTTGGTAGCAGTCGCTTTATCTTGAGGCTCTGGTTGAGGGAGGCATTGTTTTTTTGTTGTCATTACTGTGTGTATTTAAGGACCACAATCAAAATATACTCCAAAACGTATTAGACCTGCAATATTCCAGGCAACACATAAAGGGAGCTAGAAAGACAAATAAAAATACAAGGTTTTACTTTTTGTTTGCTCCTTGAGAGAAGTTACTGCATTTTCATATTTTCACCTGGTAGCAGCTGTTGGATTCCTTTGGGATTAGGTGGAGGGAGGCATTATTTTTTCTTTTGTTCTTATTGTGTATATTTAAGAACCACAATCAAAGCAATATATAATATATAGAACAAAAAATATTATGCCTGCTATATTTCAGACAATACATAACAGAAGTAGGAGATGAAAAAAAGACATAATGTTTACTTTGGGTTTGTTCATTGAGAACAGATTCTGATCGACAAGCACTACCGAGTAAATTATTTCATTGCCTTCAGTCTTCCTTCCTATGACGTGGATATGAAGCTAACCTCCAACTCTTTTGTAGTAATTCAATCTCTCATGAAATGATTTCATATATGTCTTTAATTTTTATGTGAAATCTTGGATTCTCTGTGCAAGAAATGCAAATTTGACTATTGCATCCAAGCTCCATAGGACCATTTAACTTATCTACAATATCTCAAGTATCCTTTTCAACCACTCTTAGCTCTTTTATTGTTTGTACAGCTGATACATTTTCTATTTCAGTTCTTGACAGAGGAATAGTTGAGTGGCTATTGCTGCCATGCATTGATACTGATTGCTAACCTATTATCAAACAAAAGCATTTTCCTATTCATTTATCCATCATAGAATCCCTAAGAGTTTTTGGATTTCTTCACTAATATTTTTGATTGAAACTACTACTATAATAAACTATTTTTGTCTGATATTGATGTATTTGCTTCACACCTTGTGACAATAGAAGTTGGGAACCTAGCTAACTCATTTACATCAAACATAATATCTAGTCTAGTGCAGACTATGTTAGATACGATACTCCCTACCCAAATATTATACAGGACTTGCTTCTTGTTTTGATCTTATGCATTTGTCTTGGGGCACATCTATTTTTAATGTTCAAGGGTTGCTTCCATGGGAGTACCCAATCATTTTCCATTCCAAACTTCTTCGAAGCATTTTCGAATTATTTTTTATGGCTTAAATGAATCATTCTTCCTGCTTCGTCATTCAATACTTGTATGCCAAAAAATTAGGGAATTCCTCTACAATCCACCTTTTCAAATTCACTAGGAAAATTAGCCGTCATCTACTTTAGTAAAGCATGATTATTACTGAACAAGGTTGTACCATCAAAATACAAGGTGGAAATGACTGCACATTTCTCTTGAAATCTAACATAAATAGTTGACTGGATTCTTTCTTCCTTATGCATATCATCCCAAATATTTCTCTCTATGGGATTTTTAGGAACACTCAGGTAGTTGTAAATCATCAATAACTGTGACAGTATCATGTGGCACCATGTGAATCGGTCTTGCATCAGTTCACTTGTGTCTAAGTGAACTAAGTCATGAAGCCTTCTAGAGTGACTTGCTCCAACCTTGGAAAGAGCATCAGCTTAAGTATTTAGCTCTCTATGAATATGAAAGAAGGAAATATCATTAAAAATGTCTGCATTGTAATCATTCATCTAATTAATAACAACCAATGAATCTCCAAATACCTAGAGATTGGTTATTCTATTTGCTGCCAATTTCTTAAGAAGCTTCAAGGTTGTGAACTCAGCATAATTGTTCAATCCTCCTCCAATCCCTACCTTGGTGGTTAGATAATGTACTTTATTAACATAAATGGTGCCTCCTGCCCCACTTTATCGGAATCTAGTTAGTGCAGTCACGTTTCACCAACACCTTCTAGTTGTGAGTGATCGAATACTACTTGTGAGATGTGTAAATAAATCCCTCCTTTCCTCATTCATTCATTTGTTCATTCAAGATTCTAGGAATTGAGAGAGTCTAGAGTTGAGCTCTATTGTATGCTCTTCTGTTGCACTACCTTAATAATATGCAAAATCAAAATCTCGATTCGTCTTGGCAAAATATTTTCCAAGTGGAACCAATCCAAGAAATGAGGGATGGAATCTGAATGGTTTGACCCACACAAGCTCCAAGAAGAAGGCACTAAGTTACATATAGGTGAAAGAATGAGTCAACAAGATAAGAAGTCCATGAAATATGCCTTCCAAGGAAAGGCTCTACCCTAAGTCCATAAATGATGGAAAGTCTCTTAAACTACCACTATCCATTCCAATATGAATCTTGAAATCAATGGCTCTAATATAATATCTATTGCAATTTTACAGGTAGTTTCTAAATTGAAATTTCTAAATATATTTGATTACATGGGCATGTTTTTCACTCATTAGGCGAATTATTGTCTTGATTGGGTTTTTTTTCCATTACTTGGGGCATTTTTGCATTGCCTAAGTTGTTTTGTGATTACTTGAGATTTTTTCATACATCAGTGGGCTGTTATCTTTTTGCCTCGACAATTTTAACCATAACTGGGAAAATTTTCTTTTGCTAGAGACGAGTTGATTGGTTGTTGGGGGGAATTGAAGTGACTAGGGTGTCTTTATCATCATTGGATGAATTTTGAAGTGCCTGGGGCAAGTATTGAAGTGTTTGGGTCAAATATCGAAGTGCCTGAGGCATTTTTATTATCGTTGGGAGAATTTTGAAGTGCCTGGAGAAAATATTGAAGTGCATGGGGAGTTTTTATCATCATTGGGATAATTG
Organism: Larix kaempferi; assembly: GCA_027924585.1. Classification (NCBI taxonomy): domain Eukaryota; kingdom Viridiplantae; phylum Streptophyta; class Pinopsida; order Pinales; family Pinaceae; genus Larix; species Larix kaempferi. Next base: position 1,723,848 of record BSBM01000737.1, read on the forward strand.
TGAAGTACCTACAGGAATTTTTATCATCATTGGGTGATTTAAGAAGTGCCTGGGGCGAATTTTGATTGGCTCAAGCAGATATTGAAGTGCTTGGGGCATTTTTATCATCTTTGGGAAAATTTTAAAGTGTCGGAGAAAATATTGAAGTGCTTGGGGCATTTTTAACATCATTGAGAGATTTTTGAAGTGCTTAAGGCAAGTATTGAAGTGCCTAGGGCGTTTTTGTCATAAATGGGTGAATTTAGAAGTGCTCGAGGTTGTTATTTAACAATATATGGATGTTTTAATAATGTTGGGGCATTTGAAAACAGTGATGGTTGAATTTATCACTTACTGGGGCCAATTTGTGTGGCTTGAGGCATTTTTGTGATTGCTTGGATGATTATATCATTGTTGGGTGTTTTTCTCCCTTGCCTTGGTGATTTTAATCACCACTAGGTTCCTTTCAGGCCATTTATTTGTTCTAAAATACACATACAACCAACATTATAAGTGGAAAGATTCAAAAACATTACATGGCCAATTGCCATTGCAAATTTTCCTACTACATGGGTGAGCCCTTATCCTTGTATTTCTCGTGGACATTGGGTGAGTGTGTTTTGTTGAGGGTGCCTTGCTGAGGAAAGGAGCGTGGGCATAAATATTGGGAGGAATGCCATTCTAGGAGTGGAAGGTACTTAATACAATTGGGGGAGGGAATAAGCAAAGAGAAAAAGAGTATTATACATGCCCAATCAAGATTCAAAACCTATATGTGTGAAAGGATAAGAGTGTGGGATTGTCTACTTAATTGGTTGTTCACAGGAAATTAGAGATTGAACAAAAAGCCAAATTTTGAGTAGGGAAATAAGGAACCTTTCTCTCCATTGATTGATGATTAAAGGGGGGCCACTTAGTGTAGCTACAAATCATTCCTCATGCAACTACAGAATCACATTCATTTTTTTTATTAGAGTTGGTTTGTTGGTATTTCGGCTTAACCCCATAATTTTCAAGTTAAGGTCATTGTATCTTAGATTCAGATTTGAGGATCACAAATGTTTAATCATTGAATGAGTTATTCGCATCAGAGGTAGAGAACAAAGACTAAGAATAAGTTTTTTTTTCACAAGTATCTGTGTTGATAAGTTGAGTGCGATATAAGTCTGTCAATTATAGATCAATGCTATTCAATTTGATCCATGGTTTTTAGACTGGAAATAGGAAACCATCTCAGATCTAGGGATTGGAAATGAGAACAAAATTGTTATATATTTTGAAAATGTGTGTTGGACAAATGTGGAATTTTTAGGAGTGGTTTCTTTTACTTCTTATGGTTATAACTACTTTTTGAATCTGCACAAAGAAACTAGTCACCGGAACCCCAGAAGGGCAAGATAATCAAACTATGCTAGAGGCACCCACATAGTAGGTTACTCTAGAGTTACAAACCACCCTAGTTGATAAGATTTACCCTGAATTGTGATATGTACCTCTAGAGTAGAGTAGCAGAGCCAACCCTCTATATTTTAAAAGGGTGAATAGTTCTAGGATTTTATTTTATTATGCAGAAGCCTTTATAAGTTGTCAGTGCATAGAGGTTGGTCCCCTATGTATCTCCCCCTAATGCATCAAAAGGAAAAGAGGGGACATTATAAAGTCTCTTGAACTACATTTTTTTCTAAACCCTGGGTTCCATATTTTTGGGTGTTGGAAAAGGTGTATCTTGATTCATAGAGTGATCACAAAAAGAATACTTAATGTTAAGAGAATGACTAAATAAGCCATTGATATCTGAAGTTTCTCTATCAGATAAATGGGACCCCATATTTGGTAATGACCTTGGAAATTGTGCAAGAACTCCTTCTTCCCTCTATTTTTGGTTCATGAACATGAATGGGGATAAATTTATCAATTCCATAAATGGAATTACCATCATGTACATGTTTCAATCTAGGGTCATACATAATGTTTGATAAAGATCCAGTAATTTTTTTCTCACTTCCAGCCAGGTCTTACTCTTTATCCTCTTCCTACGGATGAGGATATAGATTACACTGTTTATTGTCTTCCCCTCTAGGAAAGGACAACTCAGAAAGGGATATGAAACTCAATCAACAAATATTGTGGATTAAAACTTGATAATTATTAAGCAATTGACCACTGATTTGCAAATTGTTAATCCTCATACAATTATCCCACCTTCTCCTCTATGTCTCCATTTCTCAAAATTATTAAATTTCATATAAAGATTCTTAAATATCAGTATGGATTAGCAATTTTTGAGTGCATCCCTAAACCGAAGAGAGATTGCAAAGGAAATATACAATTTACTAGCATTGCTCCTGAAATAACAATTTAGGGACATCATGAGAATGATGCCATAAATTTCAATGATTGTTACATCCAGAAATACATGAATGTAATGACAACACCTATTTCTTCATTAAGTGTGTAAATAGTGGCGATAGGTGTGAACCTCAAGTGAAGATTGTAAGCGATCAAGATTCTTGTAAATAATCTAGAGATAGAATGAAATATGTAGGTTAGGTTGTAAGGGGTCCACTGAATATGAAATAGACAACCATGATATGGAACCACATGGTATATCATGGCACAGGGATAACTCATTCCAGTGACAATTTGGGGAAGATTATTGATAATAATACTCCAAAGAGATGATTCGTTCCATGATGCAATTGGAATTGCTTAATATTCAGTTTGATGTAATACAATGCTCACATGTTCATGTTTAACAAATATTGTAAACATGCTGCTATATATTTGACTTTGCGATATTAAGAGTTGCAGAAAATTGTAGTATACAAACTGGGTAAGGAATTACACTTTTTTTTGGCCACCAAAGATTGCATTTAGTTACCTGCTTGTTGAAACAATCATCAATAGCTACATGTTTTCTTCTAGGTTTTGATGTCAGACTGTTGCTTAGAAGGATACTTAAATTCATACATGGAAAAGAGAAATAAAGTTGAATTTAAGTTGTAATTATGGCTCCAGGATCCTACCTTAGCTAATATAAATATTATTATTATAATTATAATTTTATAATGTAAAGGATTTATCTTGGAAATAGGTTTTGTTTGGCTCAAATTCCTTTTGTTCCAATACTTTGCTAATTTGAATGTGCCTACATCCCTTGGTACTACTCTATGAAACCATTGATATAAAAAGAATATGTTACTACACTTCCCTATTGAGTTCACAATGTTCATGTTATTCCTCTATGGATAATAGGTTTATTATATCTTCATATCATGCATGCGATGCTAACATAGTGCTATGAATTACAATAGTTGTGAATTGTTGTAAAAATGAACGTCACAGAAAAAACACCTTATATATGAGTAACATAACATATATTTAGGTTATTTTGTTGATATTTAGATGGAATTACTTAAATTGGTAGGATATTCAAATATACAATTAGATTATGTCATAACTCTTATGTATATCTTCTTTTTGTTTTAAATAGTTGTTTCTACATGTGTATGTAATGGACACCCTAGTGTTTGGTTCAAAAACATATTTACATTGTTTATTAGGGTTGATGTTGGATTTTATTTTTTTATTTATCTCTGTGTGATTGCATGGTCTTCCTTTCTTGTTTTAAGGTACTCAATCAAGATATTATTTACAATACTTTTTTGTATTTTCCATATAATTTGAGGTTATTATGAAAATATCTCTTGGGGATTGAATGGTAAAAGAAAATCATTATCTTTGTATGATTGTTAGTTTGTAGAGCACATTTGTGTACTTTACTGATAGACTTAAATCGTGTTTTGTGTGATCATCCCAATTTCCTTACCCTCAACCTTTTATTATCTTATTATTGATATCAATTTTCCTTTATTCCTCAAACAATATTTGATCACCTTAAAACTATACAACATTATGAAAAATGGATCAAAACTCAAAGTAAAGTTTTAAAAAAGTATCCAATGGTTTTAACTCGTTAATTATCTATAATCATTTTATGAAAAGGAAAATTTGTATTCTCTATTTTTGTTCCTTAATGGTTGAGTTCAATCATTCTTATGATATGTTAGAGAATTAGAGGATTGGGTAGACTGGATAGCTAGTATTCCAAGAGAGACAATGTTTTCTAAAGACATCAATACAAAACTTAATCACCATTGGGCATAGTTCAACAAAAGAAGTGAGAAACCAACATATTTCCACATACACACATGCACACATTGCAATACCTTAAATTTTTAGATTGACCCATAGGTCCATCTTATATAGAACCAAGATGTAATAATGTCCCTTGAAGTGAGGAAGATGAGTTCCAAATAGATTGATTCACATGCATAACAAACTCTTTCATTTATACCTTTTTTTCCCACCATTTTATTGTTTTATTATGATTTCCCAACTATTTGAATGCTTAGTCAATGCTTTAGTTAGTCTCCTATTTGATTCCTCAATCAAACTCATAGTTCACCACTTGATTAAATCTTCTAGTCGAATTCCAATGGTTCATTGATTGTCTCCAGAAGATATGGAAGTTTTATGAACCTACAAATCATTTTGTTCCAACAGCCTCCCATAAACACAAAACTCTAGAGATTTAGGAGGTGAACTTACATCTACACCCCACCCCCCTTTCCCCCCATAATTACAACTTCCTGCATAACACAAATTTTAATAAACATAGATTCAAAGAGAGGCTTCATATAGATCTCACAAGCTTGTTCATTTGTCTTGTGATAAACAATCTTTACAACATTGTATTATATTATTTGTTTCAAGTAGTGAGCATGAAGAATCACATGATTCATTTTATTGTGTGCAACAATTTTTTTTTAAACACGTATCACACTTTGATTATCACAATACACCATAGGGAATGTCTTCATAGGGAATCCAAGTTCACCCATGAGATGTTGAATCCATAATGGTTTTTTGCTAGCATGTACTACACCACAATACTATACTTTTGTGGTCAATAAAGAAAGCACCTTCTATATTTTACAAGACTATACAATGGGTTGGGATCCAAGTCAATGAAATAACCAAATGTCATCTTATTGTTATCTCCATCTTTTTCTCAATATAAATTGTTATAACTAACTAGTTGGTTCAATTTCTCATATAATATGAATACTTTATAACAAGTTGTAATTTCCTTTATATATAATGAACAATTCCTTTTCTAGATTCAAGGTGACTTTCTTGTAGATCCTGCATAAATTGAGAAACCACACTGAATAACAAAGGACATATTAGTTTGACTATGAATTCAATACATAAGACTACTAACAAGTTGTCGATAGAATGTATCATTGGATTTTGAAGAAGCACTCTCCCTAATTAACTTCACTCTTAACTGATAAGGCATAGCACACAATTTACAAAGGAACTACCTCTTATAATTTTCAAAACAATCAATCCCTTAGATCAATGCTAACAAGTACACTACTTATCTAGCTAAAAGAAAATGAAAGGAAGGGTGAGGTGTGTGAAATTGTGTTTATAAGGTATTAATTATAGTGATTCATGCAAATTAGATGTTATAGTAATATTAGAATATGTCTCTATTATATAGTATTTATTGAGTATCATTTCCATTTCAATAACGCATAAGCACTACAAGAGAGGCACAAAGTATATAATTGAATGAATATTCTCCAAGATTTTAGAATTTTATGAAAGATTCACCAAGACATTACAAGGTTTTATAATTTAATGAAATATTTTCCAAGATTTTTTAAGTTTATGAAAGATTCGTCAATATTTTACAAGGTTTTACAATTCAACCAAAGATTCTCCAAGATTTTATAATTTTATAAAGATTCGCCAATATTTTGCAGGATACATAAATTTATGGAAAAAAAACACCAAAAAATTATATGTACATATTATATTATTGATAAAATAGCCCTCAACATTTCCTATGTATCATGGGGATTCGCCCAATTATTATACATATAAATTTAGGAGGGGTTCTTAAAATCATCCTCGTTCTCCTAAATTATTTATGATAATAATTATTAATTTTTTTAGTGTAGAGTATTCGATATCCAATTCCTCACCCATACAACCAGTCATATTTAGCTTAATACAACCTATGGTTTTCGAGCATAAATACCATTCATTCAAGGAATATTAACAAAGCTAAAACCCAAGCTTCGACATAAACATTATTATACTTAGCATAAATTAATTCAACCGGTGCTCCAAAAACCACCAAACCATCCAATATTAAGCTCATTATACTAGCTTTAGGTTATGAAATTTGTTTATATTATGATATTTTTACAAATTTATCTTCGACATAAATAAATAGCTTTGACATAAATATATCTTTGACAAGGTTGGCATATGGAATATGTTTATATTTATCTATTAAACAAAAAATAACTTCAACGTAAATAAAACATATAATTATGCACTCATATCAATATCAATAATATATTATTTATACTAAATATGAATACTAGACCATAATAAGTTTTGGCTTCCACGAGTGAACTATGACATAGTGAGCTTCTACGAGTGAGTTATGACAGAGTGAGCTTCTATGAGTGAGTTGTGACAGAGTAAACTTCGACACAAGCATAAAACAATTATGCCAAATATTTCCTTAAGACAAGGAAAATCAATATTTCCTCAAGAAATTTAATTTCCTTATTATTAAAACAAGGAAAAGAGTTATATTCTTTTGTGTGTGTGTGTATGTGTGTGAGTGTGTGTGTGTGTGTGTGTGTGTCTATCTATCTATCTATCTATATATATACTACGCAGTAAAAGCATCACAATAAGTACTTCACAGTAAGTACTTTGTAGGAATTGTCCAATATGAATTTAGTAGTCATAACTTAGGAATTATAGTTTTATACTTAAACGTTTCTCAATATATGCATTTTTCCATTTTATTAAGTCAAAGGAGAATATTAATTCAACATATTCCTTTTTGAACTTACTTCTAAGAATTGTGCAATACTTTGCAGTAAGTGCCAAGTGGTGTTTCCTTAAATTATTTAGAAAAACCTTTACCAACATTTCTCAACCTAAAAGGTAATTGACACATTATATTACCTACTATATCACTATTTCAACCCATTTAACATGTACATAATCCTACAATTCCAATACTTATAAATTAAAATCCAATTCCACTCATAATTGGCTCATGGTTTTTATAAAATAATCAAAGTTGTACTTAGACTTCGACAAAAATATTCGAAGTCTTTAAAATTAGCAATTGTCAGCCCATTCTAATTTGGAGCTTCGACATAAACATGTAATCTTTCTCAAATAAAACAAATCAGCCCATGGTTTTAATAAACTAAATTAGCCTATCGTTTTATTAAACCAAATCAACTAATGGTTTTAACAAACCAAACCAACCTGTGGTTTTAAAGTAAACTAAATTACCACTTAATGCAAACACTACTTAGAAAATCTAACACATGGTTTTGATTTTAACTTAGTACCTATTAAGATATAATAGGACATGAGAATTTACTACGCAGTAAAACATATGTGATGCTTGTTTCAAACATAACATTTGAACATTTAGAAATTATGTTATTCCAACTATATGAAAAGTAAGAATTTAAACATTTGTGAAATATTTGCATAAATACATCACTTAACTCATTAGAACTGCGCAGTAAAACATTTCATATAACTTAGGAACTGCACAGTAAGACACAACTACAAGGTAGAAATAGCAATTTAACACAAGCCTTTGCAATAAACATTAATTATTTGCAAATTTAATGATGCAACTTAAAAAAAATTAACAAAATGAATGGAATTCCTACTTATTTATCCATTCATAATAGTTTTTTTCGCATTTTCCTCTTCGACATAATTCCAAAAAACATTTCAATTTTAAACCCATAAATTTAAATAGAAAACCATGGCAAATTTTTATCACAAATTATTATTGAAAGTTAATAACACCATTCTCATGAAATAAACTTATTTGTTGAACACTTGAATTGGCAACTAGTTGTGTGGCTTCCACGCTCCACCCAGCTGTAGGTAATTCTTCTCATTAATCTCTTAGCAGAACACCACCCTCGAACTTAGACTTGTGCATTCACCAAAAAAACTTCTCACCAATTCCCATAATTTTCAGAATTTACACTTGACAATCAGGAAAATTGGATTAAATACCAATTCCATGCCAAACAGTGCACTTAAACACCTTGATTTCCTTCTGACTACACGACAGTGAAACACATCACTGCCATTTGTGGTCAGATATCTACCAAGTTAGATGCATACACCATTTTCCACTTCACTGGGATGACCAGAGACAAAATGGATAGATTTGCAACAAAAATTTATCATCAAAATGGCTCACAAGTTCAGAAATTAATTTCAATTTTTGTTATGGGATAATAATTTTCTCCCTTGTTCTCTTCGACATAAGCAGGCATGGGAGATTATCTCTGAATTCAAGCTTCTTCCACCACCTTCGCACACAATGGTCCTCTATTACTTTTCCCCCTCTATGCATAATTCATGCATGCAATTTTGGAACCACGTGGGTTCTCTCTCTCTCCCCACTTAATCATAATTAAATAATAATTATGATTTAAAAAATATATTATAAAGTCATTTAAATGGGTTTAATACTTAGGACACACTTTAGGGGCTTAAATATTTAATAGGGTTGTACCATGGTCTCCCACCTAAGACACCTAACCCCCTTACTGTCTTTGGTGAATACACCAGACACAAGTCCCCGATATTTTCAGCGTACTCCCTCCGCACAGCCAGTTGTGGATTTTTAGTATTAATATTTACAAAATACAATATGTTCAGCCTTGCAGGTATTCATAAACAATTTCCATCATCTGACTAGGGGTTTCAAACCAGGGGTGTTACAATACTAGTGAACCCAATATGTGAGCACACTAGGGCACCTTATATGACTTAAGTGTATTGACAAAAAAAACCTTCATTAAAACCTCTCGGTGCGAGCCTCTACTAGAAACCTTTGTTATTAATGGAGTAGGGATAATTGTTTGGGGGTGGTTCCACACAAACATCCACTATAAGGTCTTTTGTGTGGAATGTGTTTCTTAGGTTTTTTTCTTGGTAAACAAAGTCATTATGATGGTTTTGATAAACATGCCTCTTAGAATGATTTGGCTCCTTCATATCTTTTGCATAGCGATTTGTGTCATCCACATGCTCTTACTTCATTCTCTAGGTTTAAGTACTTATTAACCTTCGTTAATGACTTCTTTAGATGCACTTGGGTGTACTTATTAAAACTTAATGGAAATTATTTTTATATTTTTTTGGTCCTTAAGACCCTGGTAGAAAAATAATATGGACATCAACTTCAAAAGCTCAAAACAACATATAATGGGGATAAAGATGTCAATTTAAACTTTAACACTTACTACATGGAATAGGATATCCATATGCAACACATGGTTCCATATAAACTGTGACATACTGTGACATACTGGTGCTAGTGAGAGAAATTCAAATTCCACCTTAAAAGAAATGGCAAGTTGCATGCTCCAATCTAAGCAAGTCAATCCTCATTTTCGGGAAGAAGCCATTAATTTTTCAAATCAAATAGTTTACAACACCTTCATGTGTTTGAGAGTGAAGCATAGCATAGGCACAAGAGAAAATGAAAGTTTTACAACCTACTAAAAGTGAAGTCATTTTTCATTTCTTATTCAAAATATATCATAGGTTACTTCATGTACCTAATTCCAATGGAATCATTATTGGAGAGAACATGTTAAGTTTGATGAAGACTTTTTTTTTGCATACAAAGCATCATCAATGCATGTGTCATCTCATTTTACTCTTTCTATATTAACATTTTCTTCTTATAATCCTTTTGCATTTATTATAAATCATTCTTTTTTTCAAACAATGAAAATGAAAACAATACTCTACTAAACCTAAAATTGAAAACAATGCTCTACCTAAAACTAAACCTAAAATTATAATTTGGTAAAATAATCCATCGGTTGCATTTGCTAGGTATTGCACATAAGGAATAAGAAAAAGAATATTATTGTTAGAAATAATTTTCACCACCAAAACCTCGTGTGTTTGTTGGCCCTCGCAATGGGTCAGTGATGCTACATACACACGCAAATATAAATGCGATGTGAACATTTCTTGTCCTTGGAAAATAAAGGAAATGTTTTGCTGACAAATGGTGTACCTTTTGAAATCTGGATCCATAATCCATTTCTGTATTGTCATTTTTGTCTTTTTATAAAATTTGGATGATTTCTTAAATGGATTTTTGCTTCAAATACATATCGGTCACATCTACAACGACTTCGGTGTAAATTTATTGTGCCTATCTATTTCCCATCAGTACTTTTCATTTTTTTTTTTCATAACCATGGGAACCTCTCCAAACCACCTAGCGAGCGCCGTCACTGAACGACCTGGATATCAAACCCACGAGCCGGGGCCAGCCTAAATGTTGAACAGGGCTTCCAGCGAGAGTACGGCCACCACCGCAGTCGTATGAGCTTTTTTTGGGGTGCAGTTTTCTGAAGGAGCTTACGCCCGCCACACCTCCCCCGCAAGAATCAAAACTAGACTTCTGTCAGGACAACCATCAGACCTCACCGCTGGCTCCTGCCCTCAACCCCTAATCTTTTCATATCTCCACTTTATGATTTCTAATTTCTCTAAATCACCATGTGATGTTGCTTGTTGCTAGTCACTCATATGGTTACAACAACGTACTCTCAATCCTTTTGATGGATTACTTCAAAGCTTTATATTGTTTAATATTTATTAAAATTTATTTTATATTTTTATTATATATATTGTTTTAAAATTTTCTTTTTCTAATTAATAAATTGTAACTTGTTATTTTCATTGAAAAATAAAAGTTACAAAATATTTCTCTCAATCGGTCGGAAAGTGACCATATGTTCCAAAACATGTTCACAAGTTCATGTATGTCACCTTGCAAGATTACAATGATATGAAATCACAAAATACCTGCAAAACATAGAATCATATCCCCCAACCCAAAGGCCCATCAACCAAAAAACAAAGAAAACAACAGTCCTTATAAGTTTTAAATGGCAGTATACCTACCATTATCTATCATGAGATCATCTACCCTTTCCTAAAAAATAATTGTTCCATCTAATGGACCAATGGCTTCTTTTAATAATCTATCTGCTTCTATATTGACTTCACGATAAATATGACGGAAGGAGATTTGCTCAAAAGACTTGATGAGTAGTGAAGTGTGCTCCAACCACGGCATGAGATGTAGAGAGTGTATAACATGATTTCCTGCAGCCCAGTCAATTAAGACTTTGGAATCACCAAAAACATTAATACAAATAATTCCCCTTTAGTGGTAAACCAGAGTAAGCCCCACAGAACCAAAAGTTCTGCTTTCATGTTTGTGCCACTTCCAACACCCATACGTAAGGTAATTTTATGATCATTTTTTATTTGCAATACCATTCCTTCACCACAAATACTATTTTTTGCCGCACCATCAAAGAAACTAGAAGAGACATTGTTATTTAAAACTGGACTGATAATATGTCTTCTCCGGGGACCCTTATCCAAAGTAGGATAATCATTCATGTATATCAATATTTTCCTGCACATTGAAAAAAATCTGGTTCAATAGATTCAAATAGTTTCTTGTTTCTGCTATTGCATATCACCCAAATTGTAAAAATAGACAGCATCTTGAATTTTACTTTCCTTTGAAACCAATTGAGAAAGCAATCATTAAAAGTCAACCCAGACCAATCATCTGAGAAATTCAGAATAAACTGAAGTTCAGTCCATAAGTTTCAACAACTGGGCAAAAGATAAATAAATGGGAAATATCCTATATTGTTTTAATTTTTATATTATTATTATAATATAGTTTTAATGGGTATAATAAATAAGTGTATAATAATTATAATTTTACACTTAAAAAACTATTTATTAATTTTTATTCTCAAATTTTCTATTATATATATATATATATAACGACCAATCTATTTTTTTTTATTTTAAAAGGTGGTTCGCCGTTTGTTAGAGGGCTAGTCTACCTGGGGAAATGGTCACCACCTGCTATTCTAGAGAATCAAGGTGGCACGAATTACAATCATTACAATATGGGCTCAACAAGAGCAATATGTCACTTACAAGAATTGAATCTGGGTGGAGAGGGTAACAAACATTCCTCCCAAATAATTTATAATATTTAATTATATATTACTATTGATTTAAGATGTAATATCTACTACAATTTACAAAAAGTTAAAATTGGTAACATTAATTCAAAGCTTTTAAAGTTACGCTCAACAAAATAATAATGAAACATTAAAACTAGAAATGTAAGTCACAAAATTAAATTTAAAACTAAAATTAAAAGTTGATGGGAAAGTTGAAAAAAAAAGTTTTCAATCATTAAAATGTGATTGAATGATTAGTACACATGTAAGTTTTATTTTAGTTTTTAAGTTAGGTACTATATATATTAAAGAAGATAGTGGAGGTGTTACACTTTGAGAGAATGTCTAAATTTATAAAAAAAAATACATATTAAGGATAGATTTATAATACTTGAAAATAGTTGTAGAAATATATCTCGTGTCTTTATTACTTAACAATCTTAAAATCTATTTGTACTAAAAATTTGGAATTGTTTTGTAAATCATTTAAATTTCTTAATTCTTGATAAAATTAAGCAATAAAGTAATGGTTTATGTTTATGGTATTTTAAAGAATACTTATAATTTTGCTAGATATTGATAAATATCTACCAAAATCATTTTGTTGAGTTCCCATCCTAATACATATAAATCCAATTAAAAAAACCATATTTTACTAGATATATCCTAATTTTACTAAACACCCCTAATTAAAAAGCCCGCCATTAAAAAAATATATATTTTGTTTTCACCGAGAAAAAACTACTTATTATTCATTGAGAATCAAAGTGTACAAAGATACTGTGAACCACCCTAGGGTTGTTCCTTTTCAATAGACATATTACATTCACATAAGAGTCCATTAAGCAACACAAAGAAGACATTATGCAACTTGCAATTGTGGATAGGTACTATGAGCTAGCACTGGGCTAATCTTTTGACAACATAGATATTAATTAACGAAAGAGTCTATTAACATAAAATATAAGACAATGTGGATATGATCCAAGAGACTCAGATCGTTCATGAAGATGAGACCGAAACAAGAAGACTCCTACACAGAAAAACAAATGCCAAGAAGAAAATTGAAAACAACTGATTGGAATAAATGTCTGATCAAAATCACTATAGGGAGCCCTGATGGATTAGAAATAAATTCTTCCATTCTTCATAGTTGATCAAGCCTTGGATAAAGAGTCTACCTCTAAATTAAATTCCATGTACTCATGCGTGAAAAGCAAGACCTAGAAAGAGTCTTGGAGATCTCTAATTTATGCATGCCACCATTCCGGTAGAAGGACTTGGAGGTTGATTTTCCTTTGGGTCCACTTGATCACCACCTTGGAATCCCCCATGACCTTTATGCGAGAAATCCCCAAATGGTTTGCAAAATAAAGGAGATCATAAAGGGCCTAAAGTTCACCTTTTATATTGGACCCTTGGTTGTAGCCAATCTAGAGCTTGTAGACATGATTGTTACCCATTTTTAAAATAATCCCATCCCTGTACAAGTAGCATCCTTCTTGGGAGGCACCGTAGAAAAACCCTGTAGGCATGTTGTCACTTAAATCATGTGGAGGAGTTATCGATCTACTTCACGGAGAACCATGTAGAGAGTGAAGATCTTTGAAGGAACTGATGGCCAAGAGATGGACTTTCATGACATTGGTGGTATGATTTTTTAAGAGAGAAGCATTCATATGCTTCCAAATGTGCCAGCTAATGTAAATATGTAGCTCAATCCACCTCGATTCGGAAGACAACCAACGCTGAAGGTTGTCTTCAAATGTGGAAGCCCTCCACTTCTTGGTTATATTTAGAGTTTTAGAGTCTCCTTCCACACAAGCTGTGAAAAGGTGCAGTGGACGAAGTGATGATCTATATTTTCAACCTCCCTCCTGCAAAGAGTACACTTGTTTGGGGCCTGTCCACCCCTCCTTAGGTAAATATCCCATGTAAGGATCTTATTTTCCCACAAGAGGCAACCGAATCATTTAACCTTCAAGGGGCAGTTCCAATTCCACAATTTAGAAAACCACCACTTTTCCTCTAGATTGGACCTATTCAAGGTGATAGCCTCATAAGCCATCTTTGTTGAGACCTAGCCATTCACCCTATTCCATGACGAGACAAGCAAGTTCGGTTGGTTAGAGAGGAAGATTCCGACCTTATTTAGGCCTCTAAGGTAATTATTCCATTCCTCTTTTATGTCCTCTAATAGATCCAGTACGATGATGTTTAACCATCTATGGCCATCATGTGGGGAAGTTCCTCTATTGTAAGAATGGGTGAGAACGAGAATACCTTTTTCTCTGAGTTCAAGAATAAGGTCTTGCAAGAGAGAGAAGAAGTATTCACTTCCAACAACCGAGTCTTCACCGACCTTGATTTTCATTCCATTATGAGGCTTCCAGACAATTCATTTACTGACAACATCAAGTGTTTCGATAGGAATTCAAATCTACCAATTTGTTTCCTAATGTCTTTCGTATGAAGTATATACTTGGCATAAATAATTTGTACCATCAATTTTAATATTATCAACTTTTAATAGCACCCTGCACTATCCTTTCATAAGTATGCATTATTCATAATTTCACTTAGAAATTACCTCATGTATTGCTTTCCATTATTTTCTCTTCAGTTTCATGAGGCTTCTTGCAACCAAGTGTACTTGGATATTACACTTACAACTTCTTGAAGGGAGTTATTAGCATCATAATATCTTTTGTCGACATAATTTAAAGAGAGAGAAATATAACAAGAAGTTTTTACCTTGGTGTGCTTAAACACCAATGTTATGCACAATGCATAATCTAGATGCAACAATATCTGTCGTTATGCACAATGTTGGAAACAAGACCTCTCCAAATGTTGGAAGACGTGGGGGAGGGGGGGGACAATCGATGACTTTCTAAACCAACTGTTAGTGGTGAAAACTTTGCAACTATTTATCTCTCATGGTCATGTTCAAATTTCTCCATAGAATAAACATCGCCACTGGCTCTTCGCAACTAGCGCCTTGCCAAAATCATATACATTCTTAAGACCCCAGCCACCAAAAGATTTAGGACATACAAGTTTGTCCCATTTGGCCAAGTGGAATCTTCTTTGAGTTTAATGCCCAGGCCAAAGGAAGTGGAAACAACGTTGTATGATCTTATCTAAGATAGATTTAGGAATTTTAACAAAAGAAAACCAGAAGATGAGAATACTTTCTAGTACCGAGTTCACAAGAACAAGTCGACCTCCCAAAGAAAGAAAGCGGTAACACTAGTTTTGGAGTTGCTTGTCAATATTCTTAATCATCCATGTTCAATCTGCTATTAGATAGTTATTGGGCTTAAAGAATTATCCTAAGTACCTTATGCCAATGTTGATGTTCTCCATTCGGAAAGGAAAGAGAGTGTGCAACTGGTCGAGAAAGACCTGATCAACTCCTTGTTAGCACTTGGATTGTGTTATGTTTTTTAGGGGAGTTCTTGTGAAGAAAGGGTCGTACGATCATCAAAAAATACCCAAAAGTAGACACGGCTCTAAATCCATAGTCCCTAAGTGCTGAAGGCTAGAATCCTATGCAGTAAGCATGGCCGGAGAAGGAATTTGAGAAAGCCCAAGGTTTCATGGTAGTCGGGGGTCTAAGTGACCAACATAAGACTAGATGCGAAGGGAGGCGCTAAGCAGAATATGAAAGCATGTATATACGAATGAGATCTAGCGTTGAGAGATCTGTGGTTGGAAGGATTATTCGCAAAATAAGTTGGCAAATTTTTAAGCGGGAGTGGGTGCTAGCCAACGGACAGGTCCAAAGGAAATCAATGGTGAAGGGTTCAAATCAACGGCTCACAAAGGGTTCACAGATACTACTTGTGCGAGAATGGTCACAATTCCTAATCGCGAACTTTTCTTAAAGAGCGGTTTTATCCGACGGCCCAGATGTGACGGGGTAAGGATCTACGGTCCCGATAGACTTCGCAGATATTACTTGTGCGATCATTCGGTGGGACCAAGATTTGCGAACAATTAAAAGATGCGTCGTTGGACAGCCAAGATCTGCACAGGAGTCCGAACAATTGCAGGCAAAGTTTCCCGAAGGTCAAAGGTCTTGCCAAGCTTCCGTGTGGCGGGATTGGGGGCCATAAAGGTCGAAGGTAGGAAAATCGAGAGGATCCAACGACGGAGGATTAATCTGAAAGATAAATGGCCGGTGTAGCTCCTTCATCGCCTTAGTTGGAGGGATGATATAGCAGGTCAGCTATATGTATAAAATATTTGCCTGTCTGGGGATCCGCATTACAGTTGTCCTGTGCGCGTGGAAAGCGAAAGAACCGAACCGTATGCAACCAGGTCATCCAACCAAAATCTTGGAAGCTCTGGCTAGGTGTCAAGTAGTCAGGTAGGCCACTCTTTTCCTCTGCGATCTTTTATAAATGGCAAGGTCTGTAGGGCCTCCAGGTTATGAATCTTCAAGGACAAATGAACAGATAGAGGATAAGGACAACGACATTTTCAACACCATGTTGCTGAATAGTACCCTAGAAACCACCAAGGAAAGGATAGAATCCATTAGAGCCCAAAACCGAGATGTCCACAAAGTCTACTAGTCATTTTTCCACCTTTTTACCACCAGTTAGACCCCAAACTGTCCTGAATTCATGGACTGGTGTTCTCGGCATTATTCCCCGAAATGCCAAGCTGTCATGATCATCGCAGGGATAGATATTTTGTGTTACATAGATGCCCTGACCGTCTGGAAATCCTTATCCGTACCCAAATATTTATGCCAAAGGTCCCAGAGCTATTAGTTAGAAGCCCTAATTCAACATTTCCGGAGAGAACCTGACAACCTCAAAGAAAGTTTCTACCATGCATCCTTACTCCCAGATGCCTCTTTCCTAGAAGAATCTTTCCCTAGCCATTGGACCCTAACCGAACCCCCTTATGTGCCTGTCTAAAGTTTGACGAAGCCCTAGCCACCAACGTCCATGCCCAACTTGTAGAGTTTCCAAAAACTAGGTCTTTCAGGTCCAATCCTATTTGTTAAAAATGTTCCTAGAAGCCAATGATAAAAACCTACAAGTTCCAGAGCTACAAATGACCAAAGAAATGTTTTCTGACTACAAGATGTTCATGAACGACCTCATGGATGAGGTTTACTTCCTGTTTTTTAAAGAAAGATTGCCTAGAGTAATACCCAAGATGAAAGATCTGTTGCAGCCACCAATGGAGAAAGGGGTGGGAGATTGGTTTTTGTTTAAACAGAGCATTGTGATCAAAGTATATGGGTTTTCCCACTCCCCATACGAGCTGCCTACATTCCTCACTCCTAGAATACTCACCATGGAATTTATAAGGAAAAAGCTGACAGTTGAGTGTGAGCACTTCCTAGATGACAAAAAATTGTCTGATATAAGTTTTCCCTGGACAGTGGGATCCTTTATGGTTAAAAACAAAATAGCTCTCCAAAGCATTCAGTAGATAGTGTAGGACATGGGATTCCCCTCCAAGGCTGCAGTGAATTGTGATCCCCATCACATACTCTCAAAAAGAAGGAAAGCAAAAAATAGGAAGGGATATGATCATTTGGAAATGGCGGGTATGGTTGAAAGAGAAAACTGGTTGGAGTATGTTGATCAATGACAGACAAGCATTGACCCCCCAGAGGTCTTCTAGTCCCTGGAATCCTTTTTCCAGGAAGGTACATCCTCAGCACCCATTTCATCTAGTAAATCCCCATCAGTGCAAATGGTTTTGCCCCTAGTCACCATCCCAGAAAAGTCCAGTCAGCAGGGAGTCAGCAGTCCTATGGAGGTGGACAGTGACCCCGAGAGAGATCCAAAGAGGCAGAAAGTAGAAGGAGTTGATAAGCAGGTGGAAAAGATTCACAAAGGGACACCAAAGAAGAAACAAGAAAATTTCCTAATGCCCCATTTTGAATTCAAAGAGCATGTCTTTGGAAAACCACCCAAGGGACCCGCTGCATTGAGCACAAGCAGAGCAGAGCTGCTAGAGGGGTATGAGGAAAATCCAGACAACATTGTAGCAGAAACAAGATTTTATGAAGAAGTGAGGAAGATATCTAAGAAGAGTGTAGCCTTGGTGGCCAGCAGAAATTTGGCCCAGAATACCCTAAATCTGGCTTTGGCCACTAAAAACAAAGCTACAGAGTTGAAGGTCAATTTGGAAAAGATCCCAGATCCTGACTTGATAAATTTGCATAAAGAGACAAGGGAAGTTGTATACAATAAGGTACTGAAATATTCCTTGGAGCTATCTACTTCACACTCAAATAAATCCAAAGTTCAGAACCAATTGAGGTTAGAGAATACAGAGAACAAACAGCTAAAGTGGCAAGTGAAGAAGCTCCAATCACAATTGTTAGCTACTGAACCCGAAGAAGCCAAGAGAAAAAGCATACAAGGGTTGTTGGATGGAAAAGAACAAGAGATCTTGACCTTAAAAAAGAAGCTAAAGATGCCTGCTGCCCAATTGGTAAATGCCCCTGAGATGGCAGAACTAGAAGGGGAGAAAGAAAGGTTAGAGAAAGAATTGATTGACTGCAAGGCCCAACTAGTGGAGCTTGGAGAAAAAGAGAAGCAGTTGCAGCTTAACATAACACTTGTAGCAGCTAGTGAAAAGGTATGGAAATCCAAGTTCAAAGAGTTGGACAAGAAGGTAAAGGAGAAGGAAAAAGAGTAGGAGATGGAGATCACACCCTCAATTGGGTCTGGGGACTTCACCATAGTAGGGAAGATAGCCAATGCCAGCCTGGAAGATGATAAGGTGATTAGATTGAGAAAGCAAGTTGCTAACCTGAGAACTCTAAAAGACACTGCAAAAAAAGAAAGGGAGGCTTGGGAAACCAAGTACCAAAGAATGCAAGTGGATCTTGACAGGTTAAAGGAGCAAGTGATAGGACAAGAGGTACTGTAGGAAGCCAAGAAAATCATATGGGATGATATCATCATACAAGCAAAATACCTGAGGCCTTATCTGAACTTCATAGTGGACAAGGGAACCGTGGTAGAGCTGGCTAAACAGGCCGTAAAAGTAGCAAATGAAAACCTAAATAAGAAGCCCTTAGATTATGTAGAGAATGCAGTGGAATTCCTAAGTAGTTTGTCAGAAGAGCAGGCTGATACAACAGGTGTCAAGGATAGGGTGCCCATAATCATATGGGCCAAGAGAATAATTAACAAACATCAGCAGGTGAAGGTCACCCAGTCAGGGATAGACATCATGTCCAAACAGCTGAAGCTATTCAAGGAAGCATTCAATCCCTTTTTCAAGAAAGGCCTGCCTATGTTTTGGGAAGAAAATGGAACCATGCTATCAAACGAAGAATATAAGGTTAAATTATGGGATTGCAGGATGAACAAGGAAAGTTTTGCAGGTATGGTTCAACCTCTGATAGGTGGGATAGTGGTTGAGAAACTAATGGGAGACTTTGAGGTAGTTGTGGCTTTCAAAGAGGCCAGAACACTCCACATTGGTTATTCCTACAGAGAACATACTGAGCTGAGGGTGTTACTTAAGGAGCTCACCACCTTGGACTTGCCCTCGACTAACCAATGGAAGCTCATCGAAAAATATGGTTAGGCGAGGATAAAGGTAAATGCATGAAGGGTTCAAGGTTGTTGCAAAGTTTTCTGCTCGTGGAAGCGTTCAATTAGTGGGAGTGGCCAGGTGGAAGAGCATCTCCAAGATCATTTTTGTCTTTTTGTTAAGTGTAGGTGGTCATATAGTAAAAAGCCACCTGTAAATGTAAAAGGTTGTTGAGCCGATTTTTCCATTTCTCTCTTGTAGCTGTAATGGAGAATATGCCTTGGTTAGGTGTCAATAGGTTGTAACTATTTTCTGTTCAAGAGAAGGCTGATATTGGTGCTCGAGGACATATATAAATTCTATGTAATCGAAGGAAGAAGGGTTGAAAATTTTTAAGCCTAAATGTCGTTCTATGTTGAATAATTTTGAAACTGTTTTGAATATAATTGATGAAGCATTGCAGACGTTTCTATTCAGAGATTCATGTGTCTTCAGATTTGTAGTCTATTTATTTCTCTTCTCTTGTGAATGTGCCTCTTTCTCTATTAATTCATTTTGTTATGCTGTCTGTGCTTGGTTCAGTGCAATATTTGAATGGGATTCATATTGATTATTCCTTGTTCATTTCGTTCTAAGCATTCCACAATTAACTTCTCCTAAAATCGATATGGAATTCATATGTTTATTCTCCATGCCGATGGACTGTCTATCTTTCTTCTAAATCACCAAATTAAAAATCATTTCAACTGTACACTGGTGGCTATCTTGCCTTTGAATGTGTGCATTTGCAAAGCATTATTATATTTTTCACCTGATATATGTTTTCACTCCAATGCCTAATGGGAATGCATGTTGTTTTCAACCAAACCACAATTAAAAACAATTTGTCTTATCAGAAATTTGACCTTCTGAATGTGCTTGATTGAACATCTTTGAGTAATGAAGGCTGGTGTTTTTTCATTGCTAACAACCTTGATTATTTCCAGTTTTTCATAATTTTAAGAGATATCCCTCTCAGACTATGCTAGGTCAGTAGCACAAGTCTAAAGTGGTTCTGATGTTACCCCATCTTGCCCTCTTCCACAACCTTGGGGGTTAATTTGGGTGCTAACACTCCTGAAACCAGAAAAATGGTTTTTTTAGTGTTGGTTTTCATGCTTGAGGCTCACAAGAGGTGTTCAAGAAATTATTTAAGGCATGACACTCCTCCATATGTCCTCTTCAAAATAGTAATATATCATCTATAAAAAGGAGGAGTGAGATCCTAACTACATCAATGATTTTTACCCCTTCCAACTTTCCTTGAATTTTTACTTCCAATATAAAATGACCGAGGCCTTTTGTAATCAATAAAGGAAGAAGAGGATACATTGGGAAGCCTTGCAACAATACCATGGAACCTATGAAGAAATGAGAGGTGTTGGTCACTCTATATGCTAATCAATTCCAATTAACAAACAAAATGCTCAAGATAAATTGTCAACCCAGGATGGTCTTGTTATTTCAAAGGTAACTAAGCAAAATATATGCATAAACACTCAAGTAGTTGATTGAATGAATGGAGATCAATTATCCTACCTAATTGCTCAGCTAAACTCAATTCATTGCTAAATCTAATATGAATTATCCATCTAAGAACTCAAGGGACTTCTACTGTGAAAATCCTCACAGCAGATCTAAGAGATGATGTATACCTCACAACAGAATGATTAAGCAAGAAAATAGAAGAAGAGTGGTCAATACAGTATAATGAGAAACATAATAATATGGTACAGTAGAACTCGAATAGAAGCAATAATACTTCACACACACTAAATTATTAATCACAAATGGACATATAAATAATACAATGCATGAAAAATTCGAATGCCTAAGGTGGCAATTCGAATTATCCTTCATGGAGTGATCAAAGGATCTCTGGAGTGTCATCAGAGCACAACTAGTATCATCGGAGCACAACTGGAAGTCTTCATCATCATCAGTGGAGTCATCAATGCTCAAGTAACTGTCAACCATCAGTCAAACTGAGTCTGGTAGGTGTAACTGAGTGTGACTGAGTGTAACTGACTGTAACTGACTATAACTAAGTGTAACTGAGTGTAACTAAGTATAAAATGAAGACAATTGGACTAGTAGGTGAAGATGGGTGAGTTTCTTCCTAAAATCAAGGAAGAAGGGCGCATTAAGCAACTGGAGGGCTAAAACTGAATAGTGAGAAGCTCCTGGGGGCTGGCTAACTGAGGGCTAGGTGCTGGACTGATGACTGGGATGCATGCAAAATGCATGCAAACCCTAGAATGCATGCAGACCCTAAAAGTGCATGCATGACTGAAAATGTAAATGATCAAAATACTAGTGGGACTAGGATGGAGTATAGGAATATCCTAACACCCCCCCTTAATCCATCTTGGGCCCTAGTAACTAAGACCAAAGGTCACCCAATACAATGAATAATAATAGTCAATAATCCAAGGAAGTGGGAAGATTTCATGGGAAACATACCCCCTCCTCAAAACAGACTGTAAGGCACACACAAAAAATAAATGCTCCAAACTCAAGCAGGTGTGATGCTTGGTCATATGTTTGGAGGTATCTTCTTCTTGGGAAGAAGTGGATCATGCTCAAAAAACATGTGCTTGTACTTGCTCTTCAAATCAAATTTGATGAGAACAAATCCAAAAGTATGAGGATGATCCTTGAACCTGTGATTCGAATCAGCTGAGGTAGGATCAAAATCATGAATATGCAGATAGTCTGTTGTCTTCTCCTTCGAACCATCATGGGTGAGATTATGCCAAAAAGAACCATCAAATAATAATTGCTTGAAATCCAAATCAGATTTAAGACTTGAAGAATAGTTTCTTGAGATCTCCTTTGAACCAGCAGGGATGAGATCAAAACTATCATATGCATGAGAAATTATGCCAAGCAGTAATTGCTTAGAACCCAAATTAGATACAAGACTTGAATCATGGTTTCTTGAGATCTCCTTTGAACCATGAAAGGTGAGATCAAAACCAGTAGATGCATGAGAAATTATCCCAAGCAAATGGCCATGGCCATATTCTTCAATGACCTTATGAAAGCATGGAATTATGATCATATAGTAGTATAAAAGAGATGATTGCTTGAGAGGAGCGAATTCATTACCTCCAATAACTGATTTTACCTCTGAAATAATCATTTGATCATGATGCAAACCAACAGACTCTGGTGCAAGAGAGGATTTAGGACCTTCTGCAATATCTAGAGTGTGAGCTGGCACAGAAAGAGAAGAAAGTTTGAGCATGAGTGGAGAATCTGCAAGTTTTTTATCAACAACTTCAATATGAGATGATACTGGTTCATGATCTAAGAGACCATCAAGAGGAGCGAATGCATCACTTTGCTTTCTTTTGAATGGGTTAGGACCAAGTCCTTCATTCTTTCTGCCAAAATTTTCATCTAGGTGAGCCCATATCTCTTTTGGAGTCCATAACTCCATTGGAGTTTCAACACCATCACGGTATTTGAAATGGAATCTCAGGCATGCAGGCAAAGAAAACATCATTGCTCCAAACGCATCATCACCTTTATTTAACCAATCAATCTTCTCTTCAAGGGATTCGAACTCTCTTTCAAAATGACAATAAAAAAGATCATGGATCTTCAAGTGTGCTATCATTCTTGGTTTCCATTCATCATAGTTGAATGGAGAAAGAAAAGGGATTCCTTCTAAATCATACATTGAAGCTATAGAAGACCTGCAAAAACAATATAGAATAACTGCAACTGCTACTGCTACAAAAATGCAGAAACTACTGCAACTGCTACTGCTACAAAAATGCAGAAACTACTGCAACTGCTGCACTCGAAATCTTGGTAATAACCTACAAAAAAATCTCAAGAATGGAGATAAACAATATTCTCAACATGCTCTGATACCATGTGAAAATCCTCACAGCAGATCTAAGAGATGATGTATACCTCACAAGAGAATGATTAAGCAAGAAAATAGAAAAAGAGTGGTCAATACAGTATAATGAGCAACATAATAATATGGTACAGTAGAACTCGAATAGAAGCAATAATACTTCACACACACTAAATTATTAATCACAAATGGACATATAAATAATACAATGCATGAGGAATTCGAATGCCTAAGGTGGCAATTCGAATTAGCCTTCATGGAGTGATCAAAGGATCACTAGAGTGTCATCGGAGCACAACTAGTATCATCGGAGCACAACTGGAAGTCTTCATCATCATCAGTGGAGTCATCAATGCTCAAGTAACTGTCAACCATCAGTGAAACTGATTCTGGTAGGTGTAACTAAGTGTGACTGAGTGTAACTGAGTGTAACTGAGTATAAACTGAAGACAACTAGACTAGTAGGTGAAGATGGGCGAGTTGCTTCCTAAAATCAAGGAAGAAGGGTGCATTAAGCAATTGGAGGGCTAAAACTGAATAGTGAGAAGCTCCTGGGGGCTGGCTAATTGAGGGCCAGGTGCTGGACTGATGACTGGGATGCATGCAAACCCTAGAATTCATGCAGACCCTAAAAGTACATGCATGACTAAAAATGTCAATGATCAAAATACTGGTGGGACTAGGATGGAGTATAGGAATATCCTAACATCTACTTTCCTACAACATCAATCCAGCAGTAACTGATCTAAGAATAAATGAACTAGAATTGCTTTTGCAAGAAGTTAAATCCCAAAAATATCAGACTACAAGTAACTCAAACCATAACCATCTAATTCAGCAAATCCTAAGAAAGATAAATAACAGTAATGAACTATATCTAAGCTTGAACCATAACCTGACTATTTAGCAAATTCTAAGAAAGATAAACAATAGTAATAAATCAGAGTTGAGCTTGGCTGTAACAACAAATTAACACACTTGCATCAAAAGGAAAACTACTCTACACAGTCGACTGTCACACCACACTGTTGCAACAAACCAAAGGGAAATGCAATCATTAACTACTGTTGTAGCACTCTGTAAATATTCCTACTGTAATTCCACACCAAATTAACGTAATCAAAACTAAAGCATCTACATAACTTGGCGATCTCGGTGAGAAGGCGAGCCTTGGCCTTCTAACGGATATGTCACTAACTAACACAAATTAGAACACAAGAATGTAAAGAATTGATTCTCCTTGTATTAGAATAGTAGAACCACAGTTACAGTACCCTCTTTTACAACTTCTTACAATCAAATGCTAACCAACCGCTAGGCTCCAAATGCCTTCTCGTACTTATACATAGGTGACATAATACCGATCCACCAATATCGGGCATCCATGAAGATCTACGATCTTCAAGCTGCCATGTTACAACCATAAATATAATTGAATGAAGTTGTTCGCATTCAGGCCTGCGCTGTTACAGCCATAAATATAATTGAATGAATTTGTTTGCATTCAGGCCTGCATTGTTACTCCGAGTTGTTAATGGATCAAACGGACTCAGCTAACTGGAAGGAGAGATGATTTGGTTGTTTCAGTGATAAATAGTCTTGAACGACCGTGTGGAAAGATGCTCATGCTCCTGCATCAACGCATGGAACCAGATCCAGGAAGTGACAGCTGGCACCAAATATTCCTTTCTTCCTCAAGATCAGTAGGCTACTACACATGTATTCCTTCAAGGCTTTGAACTATATTTATTGAATCGACACAAGTTAGCACAAATCAAAAGATAAAGTTCATAATCATAGAGAATATTAGGAATTAGTAAAATAAAGCAATAATAGATTATACCTGTTAGGATCCATGCTTGAATTGGGAAGATATCTGCCTGGGTTATAGAAAAGTAAGGTGAAACAGGGGAAAAGGCATTGATAAGTATAGGAAAAAAGGGGTTATTTTGGGACCCAACATCTCCCCCCAGCTATCCATTTGCATGTCCTCATGCAGTAAATCCAACTAGTCCGAGTCTGACACCAAGCTCTATCTGTGGAGATGAGTAAAATTGAAATAAGTCTCAGGTTTCTCACCCAAGTCCAAAAATCCATTACAGGCGGTCCACTTTTCCCAGCATCATTTCTCCTTTGTCTTGGTCAGTGTATAATTTCCTATATATTTCCTCTTTGGCATCCATATAAGTGGAAACTTAAATTTTAGCCCCAACCAGCATGGTCCACATATCTCCATACACTTAACATATCCAGTCACCCTAGGAAGATCCTGCTTGACGTTCTTAAAATAGTAGGGGTCCCTTTCTTTCAAAGATGGAGAAGAGACTTGCCATCTATGTTTACAGCCTTCCAAGGCATAAAAATGTTGCTTCGAAATCAATTGAACACAAGTGGAGGTGACCTTGTTCTGCAAATATACCAGCTGATGAACCTTCATAGGGGATGAAAGGTTCCTTTCATGTTTTGCAATAAGGCTCGAGGGGATTGAGGTTCACTTCTAATCCAGAGAGTGGACTTATCCTCATCCTTAGTAATGGTTTGAAAGGCATTCCACCACTGAATTTGATTAGTAACAAAGGAGGTGAGAACACTCAACTGAATATCACCCAAATAAGGAGCAGGGTTAGAGGGATAATCCATAAAGCATGCCATCTCATGTAAATACAATTCACACAATAAATTCTGCTCATTGAAATCACTCTGCAAAAAGGTCTCCAGAAACTGAGGAGAGGTTACCAACTGATAAGGTCTCCCTTCCTTCAAGGATTTCAATTTAAATAGAGTCATATGTTCATATACGAACACATGATAGGAAGGAGACGGAGATCTATAGCTCAACAACTCTTGAGAAAAAGTGTACATTTGATCTTTTTCCTTCTGCATGGACTTGAATTTTCTCAGCTCCTTCAATTCTTCATGCACACTTTCCCATTGGAATTTCTAAAAGATCAACTCTTCTGCCCATTTTTCCCTCAATTATCTGATGGCCTTTTTGTGCTCATTAAGGGGGATCATCCCTTCCTTACACTGGTCAGCATGATCCTTCCACTTCTTTACTTCGATCTTCAACAATGAAATCTCCTTCACCAATCCTTGAATTCTTCTATCATTTGCATCCTCCTCATCCTCAGTATCTAATTCAATAATCTACTGAAATATTTGCATTTTTACTTTATCATCAGTTGTCTTATCCTTCTCATCCTGTATCGATAACTCAACAACTTCTTCATCTAGCAATGTTGTAGCAGCCACTGTTTGCGTGGCTGCTTCAATAACCAATTTCAGGAATGTTGGTTCCTGTGTAGCAGCATCCCTCTTTTGTACAACAACTTCAGTCTGTGTTGTTGCCTCCAAAAACAATTTTGGGAATGTTGGTTCTTGTGTAGCAGCATCCCTTTTCTGTGTTTCAACCCCAACAACTTAAGTTTGAGTCGCAAATTCAACAAATAATTTTAAAGATGTTGGTTCTTGTGTAACAACATTCTTTTCTTGTATTCCAATCTCAGCAACTTCTATTTGAGTCGCAACTTCAACAAACAATTTTGAGGATGTTGTTTCTTGTGTAACAACATCCAATTTCTATGATTTACTCAAAGTACATATTGTTTGAGTTGCTGCTTCAATGTTAGATCTTTGGAGTGTTGGTTCTTGTGTAACAACCTCCTGTTCTACAATTATTTCAATGCTTTTAGACCATTGAGATTTATCATGATTGATTTATGTATCTCCTGACTGCTGAGACTGTTCTTGAGTCATGTCAATGTCTTCTGAGTGCTGAGATTGATATGGAAGTAGTTTGGTGTCCTTTGATTGTTGAGACCATATTTATTCTTGTTCTTGTAATCCCTGATTAGGGGTTATGCTCAACCTTGGCTTCCCTTCTTCCATCGATTCTGTTGTGGGTATTCCTTCTCTCCCTTGCCTTGCTTGTGCCAATTTCCATGTTGTTAATTCCACCATTGTGACTTTATACACTGCAAGCTTAAATAGATCCCCACATTCTGGGCATAGCAGCTCATCATGTTCTCCAACCTCCAAAACATGAGGTGGATTCTCCAACTGATCTGTAGCCTCAGCCAAAGTGTTCAAGCTCTGCTCCACCTTCTTTCTGCCTGCTTCTCTTAACTTCTGCAATTCATTTCGGAGCGTTTGTACTTCTTCCTTTAACACCTCATTCTCAAAAAGTAAATTTTCAATTTGGGGTTCACTTGCAGTAGTTTCTTGTGTAACAATGGATGATCGGGGTTTTAGAATAGGAATTTCAACATTTTCCCCTATTGCATGTATCACTTATGCCGCAGTAGCAACTTTAGTTCTCTTCCTTTTCGCAGGCCTGGATGACTGGCCTTTATCACTTGATATTTTTTTCCTTCTATGTGACACGAAAATCTCCACATTTTCTGAAACGGGGATGGAAGGATCAGTTCTCAATTCATTAACTTTCCCTGTTTAATCCAAAAACACCTCCTCCTGGATTATAGTTCCCCTTATTTCAGGAGAGGATTCAACGTTCAAGAATTTTTTATCTCCTCCTTCCATTGTCTTTGCTTAACACACTGGACTCCCCTTCTGCTTCTGAGGGTTTGGTTCCTGAACCTCTTGTGCCATTGCAGCTTCTGCAGTTACAGCTTCCATTGTTGCAACTTCTACAGCTGCTCCAGCTTCAGCTTCTACTAGTGCAGCTTCTAATATTAAAGTTACTTCCACGGGGCTTCCTGCTGTTGCAGCTTCCCCTTGAACATCCTCCAATTGGTCTGTCGGCATTCCATCCCTCCCCCCAATTGAATCTGAGGAGCTCCGCTCATCACCTCCTACCTCAATGCCCCCTATTTCCAATCCAGGTTCTCGGTCTACCCTTGGCCCAGCAACAAATTGTTCCCATGTTAAATTCTGATGTGTGAGGGCCCTCAAAACTAATAATTTGATTAATCCATGATTCGTTAGGGAAGATAAGGGATGGCAAGATGCTTTTACATAGTGATCCATGTTTTGTAGGGTTCTTAGGAGATAAAATGGCATATTGAGTAATCTACCATGGCGTAAATGGGACAGTATGAAAAATTCAGAGATATAAACAATTCGGTACCTGCCTTCACAAGTGATGTACTTCTTTAAAAAGATGGAAACCTGATCGTAGGGTCTTGGTAGCGACTCCAATGTTGTTTCCCTGCCTCTTGGATGAACATTTTCACCTGCTATAAGAGAATCTCCTACTGCGGTCAAATTGTGCAACTTTCGACCAATCCATCTCATCCCAATCTAGGTTAATCCTATAAATTTCGCCACAGTTTCCTCTGTAACGTCTATCCACAACCCTTTAACTTCTGAGTGAGTATAGGTCAAGTTTAGAGAAAATTGCAATGACATCTCCACATGGAAGCCGTTTAATCTCTAGAAGTACTCTATCCACCCGGCTTCCTGAAAGATGGTAAAGGCTTCCCCATTTTCATGCAGAGACGCTATGTTTTTAGGTTCGTGTCTCACTGGGATACCCATATTGCTTCCCTTCTGCAAGTTCTATTAGCGAATGCAAGAATTACCAGATTCGGACGTTGGAGTTACAACATGCACTAACAAGCGATGGATAGCCGAAGTTCAATTGGGTATTTTTGGAAAGTTGGCACAGTTAGTTTTAGAAATTGGCACGGTTATTTTTGGAAATTGGCACGGTTATGGGATAAAATCAGTTGGCATGATATCACACGAGTTGGGTAAAATTATGGTCGAATCATAAGTATGGGCAATAAATTTTGACATGTTTCCCTTGCGGTGAACTAATTAAGGTCTGCTAACGAGGACTAACGACAAGGTATAATTATTATTGCTATGTCAATTCATTCCTAATTATGCTTATGATTAGAACTCATACCTTTCAATATAATGTTGAGCCATCATCTTTCCACAGTGGCGTCATTTCATGGTCGCATCACAAATGAGGTCATAATTGTGCACATGCTTCCATGAGTTGGACGTCGTCGACCGAGCGGGTAAAGTACATCCATGCTGGCATAAATCACAAGATTACATGGTGAACATGTGAGCTTATAATGTTCCTCGTGGAGACTGGAGCAGGCTGGTAGAAACTGGCTGAAATATAATGATCTTTTAGCTGAAGAATTAGCAGAGTCGCAGCCACAAATTGGAAAGATCTAGTGGAGTCACAGCTGTGAAATAAGAAAATTTTGGCAGGATTTAGCAGAGTTGCAGCTGTGAAATGGATAGTTTGGCAGGATGTAGCAGAGTTGCAGCTATGAAATAGGAAACATTGGCAGGATTTAGCAAACTTGCAGTTGTGAAATAGGAAAAATTGGCAGGATTTAGTGGAGTTGCAGCTACGAAATAGATAGTTTGGCAGGATTTAGCAGAGTTGCATCTACGAAATGGATAGTTTGGAAGGATTTAGTGGAGTTGTAGCTACGGAAAAGAAAAGGTGGAAAATTTTTTAGCTGAATATTTAGTGTTGCAACGTCGTTCATTTTGTTTCAAGGAGTTGTCCAAAAATAGGAAGATCAACCATAATTACCCGCAATTTCTTGGCCCCTATTGCAACTGCTTTTCTTCGAGTGAACCTTCATC
Organism: Larix kaempferi; assembly: GCA_027924585.1. Taxonomy (NCBI): domain Eukaryota; kingdom Viridiplantae; phylum Streptophyta; class Pinopsida; order Pinales; family Pinaceae; genus Larix; species Larix kaempferi. Next base: position 1,754,016 of record BSBM01000737.1, read on the forward strand.
CATAGTCCTATACACAATTCTAAAAAAAAGAAACCCATCAAAGCTTAAAAATAATAAAAAGGAAACAACAATTTATTTATGTACAATTTTCTGTGCGGAATTGCAATAGTTCTTTTTTTAAGAATTCTCAAGGACAGGGGAAAATCCCTGCTCCTGCATCAGTGGATAATATGGATCAGTTGTAACATGCGAAATGAATGCATTCTTTGAAATTGGTTGATGATACAGTTGCATCCGATGACCATTGGCAAATAATGGTGTATGGTTTTCATCGATAGTGGTCAAGCGAACTGTTCCATTGTCGAATACCCTGTCTATTCGGTAGGGTCCTAGCCATCGTGTACGTAATTTTCCTTTAAAATCCCTCTTGAAATGGGAATCATACAGTAGCGCCCAATCTCCTTCGCAGAACAATTTCTTCTTTATGAACCTATCATGCCATTTGTAGTGCTGTTGTTGAATTAACGTCGTTCGATTTACAGCAGTTGTCCGCATCTCATCTAGTTCATTTAACTGATTTAACTGGTTCTTTTGAGCTTCTGTTAAGTCCATCTTTTCTTCCACCGCTATCTTCAAAGTTTTGACTTCAACTTCAATGGGAAAGACAACGTTCTTCCCATACACCAATTCATATGGAGAGAACCCTGTAGTGTTGCGCCATGTAGTACGGTATGCCCATAATGCCTCTGGAAGTATTTCAACCCAGTTCTTAGGGTGACTCTTCACCGTTTTTGTCAAGATAGCCTCAATTACCTTATTCATACTTTCCACTTGACCATTGGCCTGTGGATGATATGGTGAGGTTATCTTATGCTGAATGTGATATTTCTGCAATAGGGCTTCCAATTTGTGGGACACAAACTGTGGTCCTCCATCTGTGACTATCTCTTTGGGTACCCCAAAGCGGGTGAATATCTCTTCATATAGGAAATCCATCACAGCTTGATCATTGGCCTTCACCAAAGCCACATCCTCCACCCACTTGGTCATATAGTCTGTGCAAACCAAGATATAGACTTTTTGCTTCGAGGGAGGGTTAATAGGCCCTACAAAATCCAGAGCCCATCTTTCAAAAGGTTCAACCACCAGCTGTGGCTGAAGCGGCATCTTATCTAATCTGTTTGGCTGGCCCATCCTCTGGTGGTTGTCACAAGCCTAAACATATTTCCTTCCATCCTGGAACACTATTGGCTAGAAATGCCCCATTCTTAGTGCCTTATGACCAGTTCTTTTATCAGCAAAATGCCCCCCACAGGGCTCATCATGGAAAGCCTTCAAGATACTATAAATTTCATCTTCCCTCACACACCTTCTAATTTCCAAATCTGGACCTGTGTAAAAGAGATGTCCATCTATCTAGCAGTATCTAACACTCTGTTGTATAATTTTCCTTTTTTCTCTTTTTGATAAGTGCACTGGAAGCTTGCCTGCAGCCAAATAGTTAGCGATATCTACATACCAGAGGGAGTGAGATGAAACTGTGAATAAATTCTCATCAGGAAAAGAATCTTCGATTGGTGAATTATCATCATTGTTAGTAAGTCAAGAAAGAAAATCAACAACAACGTTTTCTTTTCCTGGTCTGTCTACAATGGTAATATCAAATTCTTGTAACAACAACAACCATCAAGTTACTCAAGCATTAGTGATAGGTTTATTCATTAAATACTTAATGGTTGAGTGATCAGTATGCACGAAAGCATAATATCCAGTGATGTAATGTCTGAACTTATTAATGGCATAAACGATAGCAAGGAATTCGTTTTCTGTTACTGTGTAGTTTACTTCAGCAGGGGTCAAATTCTTATTGATATGATAGATCGCATATGGACTATGACCTTTCTGCTATCCCAACACTGCTCCAATAGCAATATCTAAAGCATCGGAAGAGATGTGAAAAGGAAAAGCCCAGTAAGGCCCTCGTAATATTGGCACTGTGGACAACCTTCTCTTGAGTTCTGCAAACGTTGTTTGGCATGCATCTGTCCAATCAAACTGCGCATCCTTCATTAACAAAGTGAATAAAGTAGAAGCTAGCTTGGAAAATTTTTCTATAAATATTCTATAGTAACCAGCATGCCCAAGGAAATTATGTACCTCTTTCTTCATTCCAATAATAGGAATATTTGCAATTACCTTTATTTTAGCTGGATCAACCTGGATACCTACAACAAAGATAAAATTCCCAAGAACTATACCTTCACTCATCATCATGTGACATTTTTCAATGCTCAGGGATAATTGGGTCTGTTCACAACATTCTAAAAATCTTTCCAAATTTCTTAATGCTTCATCAAAACTACTACCATATGGAGTAAAAGCATCCATAAATATTTCCATCCAATCATTTACCATTTCAGAAAAGATCACAATCATAGCTCGCTGAAATGTGCCTGGTGCATTACATAACCCAAAAGGAAGCACCCTATATGCAAAGGTGCCCCAAGGACAGGTGAAGGTGGTTTTATCTTGGTCTTTGGGGGAAATATGGATCTGATTATAACTGTTAAAGCCATCCAAAAAGGAAAAGAATTTTTTTCCAGACAAGGTATCCAAAACTTGATCGATAAATGGTAAAGGGAAATGGTCTTTGTGTGTTGATTTGTTTAGTTCTCTATAGTCTACACATATTCTCCAATTCCCATTCTTCTTAGGTACGATCACTTGTGGGGAAACCCACTCGCTGTCTAAAATAGGGTAAATAAATCTTGCCTCCAATATTTTTTGAATTTCTTCCTTCACAACATCCCTTAAATTTGGGTTCATTCTACGCTGAGATTGGCAAACTTGTGTGGAGTAGGGATAATTTTAAGAACCCATATTTATTTAAAAGTGTATAAACCTTGGCGAATCTTACCAATTCCTAAAATGTCAACTATAAAATATTTGGTGATATTTTTCTAAAATTATTTCAATTTCTAAGGATTTTATATAGTTTATATAATAATTTGGCGATTCTTAGAGTGAAAAAAGTTTACCCCATCAAAATTGGGCAAAATGGGGCTTCAAAAATTGCAAATTGGCAAATCTTTTTTTGGAAAAAAACATGGAAAAATAGCCCATGGGCTAAATTTCGCCCCTAAAATTATCCTTGGTGTGCAGTCACTTTTGATATAAATGTGGTGAGTACACAAACTTGAGGGGCTACCCCTCATATCTGTAAATTCCCATGCAAAGTCTCCCCTATGTTTTTTTAGCAATGTGATTAGACATTCCAGTTCATCGAGCGCAAGATTAGGAATAATATTCAAAGTTTTTCCAAGCTCGATTTCTACTAGAGTACTTTTCATGTTCTTAATCACTGGGATTGTTTCGGCATCACTAACTAGGGTCTCTTCAGTAAGATCTTCTTGTTCTTGTTCGCTCAAGGTACTGTTCAAGATTTGATATTCATTTTTGTTGACAGACATAGGCTCACTAATAAAGCTATTAATGGTGTCATCTTCAGTTCCGTTCTTAAGGTCAAGGCTCTCCCTATCGTTAATAATGGCTGAATGCCTTCTTCTTCCTCCAGATCCATCCATAATGGAGTCCTTTCATGCCCCGTTTTGACATTACTACCTGAACTACTATCATATGTTGTATTTGTTTGATTGTGAGACTTCATCGGTTTGACGACACTATGGACATATGGTTCTATTATTTTGCTGATATATATATGTGTGTGTGTGTGTGATGTTAGTATTATGATCGGTAGTCATGTTTAGATATGTATCATGTGTTAATTATATATGCAAACTACTGAATGATGGGTACGTGGATGCCGTTACAGTTATATGTTGAATAAATGAATGTTATGCTAGGTGCATGGCGATTAAATGAATTTATTGTTGTTATGTACGATAAAATGTATGTGTACATGTTGAGAATTTATGCATGATATGCTAGACTGTATGTCAGAGACTAACTTACAGGTTAAAAGGATAAGTAATAGCTAGATCCTACGAGGTGGGAGAGCCTCGGGGACATGGACTTTGAAAGATAAATGGTATGGAGTGATGCATTATTTACTTTCGCATGATTATTATTATGATGTATATTATGACATGGGTGGGGTAGGGTTTCAGGAAACTCAACTGCCCATATTGGTTATACGATGACAAACCGAGTACAGGTGCAACGCAGTTATTATGTTGGGTAGACATAGTCCCTTGTTCCATTAGGGGGGTGGAGGCTTTACCCACCATTTATCCCCGAAACCCAGAGTCATGGGAGGGTTGTGCTATGGTGCGCTCCCCAAGGTCTATGATGATGACTGGTGGTTTCCTGCTGGGTAAGATTGGTCGATGTAGTCGACACTTCCGCTTACGGGTTCTAGCTGGAGCCGGTCATGGATTGACACTTCAGGGTAGTCTAGCAGAGGAAAGGATAGGATGTGGAAGTTAGTTGTGATGTAGATAGATAGGTGTAGCTTGCAGTCGGGATGAAAACAAGATCTAACTATGTAGGTGGAAAACCATTGATTGATTATGTGTCGTAACTCAGTGATGTATGAATTGTTGTAACTTAATAAGATACAGTTAGGTAAAAGACTGTACCTTGCAACTATGTTAAAAATGTGTCAGTGATAAATAAGTATCGTGATTATGATTGATGTGTGTGATTTATTACTATTAGTGTACTTATGCGAGGTATGTAAGCAGTAGCTACGCTTACATAACTCACCTACATATTTATAAATTCTGTGAAATATTGTTGAATAATAATGTTAGTTATTGTCAATTAACAATTAATTATTGTTGACCAGTGTTAATAATGTCGATTAAAGTTAATAATGATGATTAATGTTAATGATGTATATTAACGATTAATTATTGTCGATTAAGGTTAATAATCTTGATTAATGATTAATTATTGTCCATTAATGATTACTTAGTGTTGAGTAATAAACGAACTATGGTTAACATAGGTGGTAACTAATGCAATTAATTAGAATGCTTGATTGATTGTTATTAAATTTATTTAGTCAAGACTAAGGGTTAAAAAGTTAAAAGTAATTATCATGTAAATTAGGTTAAGATTAAATTGTTGGGGTAATATTAATGTTAATTGATGACAATTAAACTATCATTATCATTAGCAATTGTTGTTAATTAGTTTAATTATAAACTAGGGTGCAATTTATATGGAACTAGGAGTTGATTAAGTCTTAGTTAATTTAATTAATTAATACAAATGTGTATTCATAATATTAACTTGGAAGGGTAAGATTAATTATGCACCAAAAAAATATTAATTAATTAATTTAAAATAGGAATAAGGTTTAATTGATACATTACTCATTAATTATAATGTTATCGTAGTTGTTTAAAAACCATGGTGTAAATTACAAATAATACCATGTGCCTTTATTAAACAAGTGTTAAATTGTATTGAGTTAATTAATAAGAAGATTATTAAAATTGTGAATTATGCAATCGTGAAGTCAACAATGATAAAATAGGTTAATATTATTTATTGAGGAGTTATGGTTGAGAAGTGACCCCCAACCAACACAGTTTAATATTATTTTAAATTATTAATGGGAGTCATGGGATGGGCTCAAGGAAGGACTTTATGTTTAGGATAAGGTATTAATGGCAGAAAAGACGAGTCAGAAAAACATGAGGATAAGGGGAGAAGTGAGGAGGAAAGTGGGATCATCTTTACCTTGGGAGATTTTGGGGAGAAGTTTTGATAGTAACGATAGAATTTTCAGAACAGAGCTGAAAGGGGGGGTTTTGTTGGAGATTTTCTGGAGGGATATAATAGGTTGGCTTGTACTTGGTTCAGGCTCGGGGGGTCCAAAGGGGTACCTTTGGAGTTGGGTGGTTGGTGAGACCTCGCCAGTTGGCAAAGTGGCATACTTGTTTGGGCTGGTTGAGTTTCGTAATGTTTGGGGAAAGATTTTTGGTTGCAGGGCAACAAAAGGGAGCAGCAACAGAAAAGGGAATCTACTAGCTATTTTGAGGTATTTTCCTGTAGGTATAATTGTCATTTCTAACCTTGTCAAATTTTATTTACAGTTATGGAAACAATATAAATTATATGTTGTTACACCTGCACAAACAGAACTGGTTAGTGGTATATAAAACAGTAAATACATTCAATTTCAAAACCTGTAAATGTAATTGTTATTTTTTTTACAGACCTGAAATTGAACACAAATTAACAAAACAAAAACAGAAATTGACACAGAATACAAACAGAAATAAATGAGTTGTTTTATTGTTGAACTTAGAAAGTCTAGGACAGAGGTCCTACAAGTCTCAGCTTCTAAGCTCGGTCGAGCTGGAGGATATAAGGTCGGGCTTTTAATATCAGTCCCGTCAGAAATTGTCATGGATCCCGATCTACAGTTGATACATGCATCTGTTGTAGCCAACCATGGTCTCTCTAGGATCAATGGGTGTCCTCCCATCTGCGACTTAGGCTGCAAAACCAAAAAGTATGCGGGGTACTCCCATGAATCAATAGAGACTACCAAGTCGTCTAAGATTACTTCAGGTTTGATTGTGGACATATCAGCCAATTCTAATATAGTAGGGGTTGACTCGAGGTTAGTGAGTCCGAGTTTATTTACAGTTTCGATGGTTATAATGTTGATAGCTGCACCTAAATATACCAATATGTTGGGTATTTGAGTATGCCCAAGTATACTGTAACAGTGGGATTTCCTGGGTCTTCATACTTAGCTAGTGGAGCCCTTCCCATTATCAATTTAGTTTCCCCACAACATGGAATGTAGGAGGATCCCTAGGCTTCCTTCCTGGATTTTTCACGCACAGATCCCTAACTGTCTTGGCGTAGATGGGTACATCATGTAGGTCCTGTAACAGTGGAATCTTAACATAAAGATTCTTCAATTCCCCCAGGAGATTGAAATGAGGTTGCTCCACTGCCTTCTACAAAGTCAAAAATTCATGATATGGTGGTTCTCTTGTCAGTTGTGTAGGTTGTGTTTCAATGTATGTTTCTGCATGTGTTTCCACTGGTGTTTCAGTAGGAGTTTCAACATCCTTAATAATGGGGATTGTTGTACTAACTGAATTCTCAAATTGTTGATTCATTCTTGCTTCGTTCATAGAGGATGGAACATCCTCAATGACAATGGGTTCCATTACCCTCCCTGATCGTAGGTGTATATCATTGCAGGGGATTTACGAAATGGAGTAAGCTGGCATGTTATGAGTTTCGAATTGATGCACTACCTTATTGTTAGGATTGGGGTTAGGTTGGGTAGGAAACTGAGGTCGTAGTGGCATAGCATTATTCGGGAGTTGTAGTTGTGGCTGCTGATACTGTGAGTGAAGATTTTGATTATAAGAAAATTGATTCCCAGGATATGGATTTTGTGAGTGAGGTGTCGGATTATTAGAAAACTGATTTCCTGGGTTAGAATTTCTCCATCCCGGAGACCAAGGAGCTTGTTGGTTCGAATGTTGTGTCCATGGCGTCCAAGGAGTAGGATTTTGCATGATAGGTTGAGCATGTGGATGCCATTGATTATTAGGATAAGAGTAATGCAGAGGAAATTGATTATACATATTATTACTCCATGAATTGAAAGGTGAAGGATCTGGATTCATACCTGAAGCACGAGGCTGCCATGACTTCTTCTGTGAAATAAAATAAGCTTGATCCATGTATGAGGTAGATAATTGAAGGACTTCTTTGGATTTTTGGAGAGAAGGAAATTCCTTCGTACTGTGCTCTAAGTCACACATGATACATATCTCCACCTTGTCAAGTGGACATTCCCTCAATGGGTGCTTCTTTCTACATTTAGCACAAAATATGCCATGTGCAAGATCTTCCTCTACTTGCCTCTGTTTTTCTCTCATCACATCCAATTGCGAGGAGATGGAGCTCATCATATCAGTTTTAAAATTCTCGAGAAGGTTTCCTATCTCTACTCGAGTGGTCCCTCCGCTGGCTGAATTTTGTGCCCTTGTGGGGACATCTCAATCCCTGGTATTGGTTTTGGAGGATCCCCTGGAATATATTTAGCATAGATCAATGATATGTTCAAAAGGTTCCTTTGAGATATCCCCCTTTCCAATAAGTTGAGCATGTCTAGGAAATCTTCCCTAATTCCTCGCAGCAGAATAATATTGAGAACATCCTTCCCAATATCAGTATGACCAGACCTCTGCAAATTATATAGGATTCTTTCAACAAAATCCTCCAAACTCTCTTCCTCTTTCTGGACCATCTTAAACAATTCCTCCCTTCTATCCATAGTTCTGCAATAATATTGATATTTAGCCAGGAAAATTTGTTTCATATGCTCCCAGGTAGTAATAGTCTCACGACCCAAACTCATGAACCAATGCAAGGCATTTCCTTTTAGAGTGGCAGGAAAGAGCTTCAATTTTTGTGCACTGGAAGTATAATCATAGCTCCGACAGAGGATACCAAATTCAAAGAGGAATTCATCTGGGTCTTTGGTGGACTTACCATGGAAATTTGGAAAAACCGAAGGTGAAATATGTTTCATGGGAGCCGCCCTAGGTGTTTATCGAATAGGAAATTCAAGTGTAACAATAGTGTCTCCATGTTGATTATCCCATATTTCTTCTTCGTGGCCATTTGGGTGTTCTTGACGCTCTCCATGATCTTCATTATCCATGTTTTACTGATTCCTAAGTTCTTCTCTTCTTCTTTCTTCCTCTTCTCTCCTTCTTTCTTCCTCTTCTCTCCTTATTTCTTCCTCTTCTCTCCTTCTTTCCTCCTCTAGTTATTGTCAATATTCTAACCACTCTTCTATAGTTACCCTATGTCCGTCGATTCGATAAATATCTTCTGGAATATTTACACCCACAACACTCCCCTTTTCTTTAGGAGGTTTCTTCTCCTGAGCGAGATTCAAAGATCCCATTGCGTTCTCCACGGTTGATGCTGATGATTCAAGATTAGGGAGAACAGAGTTTATTCTTCATGTAGATGTATGTGGTAATCTAGTATAGGAATCAACTTTAGCGATTATTTCATCAATGAATGCTTGTATTCCCAAACCTTCGTTACTACCACGACCTCTTCTTCCTACAGGGTTAGTGTTTTTTGGGGGTTCTTGTCCTTTTCTTCTCGTATTCATGCAAGATTCAAAATATTCATAGCTAAATGAAATCAAATTAATCAACTACTATCTATGTCTATCAATTACCTTCGCCGGCAACGACTCCAAAATGTTGGTCACTCTATATGCTAATCAATTCCAATTAACAAACAAAATGCTCAAGATAAATTGTCAACCCAGGAAGGTCTTTTTATATCAAAGGTAACTAAGAAAAATATATGAATAAACACTCAAGTAGCTGATTGAATGAATGGAGATCAATTATCCTACCTAACTATTGAGACAAACTTAACTCATTGCTAAAGATAATCTGAATTATCCATCTAAGAACTCAAGGGAATTCTACTTTCCTACAACACCAATCCAGTAGTAACTGATCTAAGAATAAATGAACTAGAATTGCTTTTGCAAGTTAAATCCTAAAAATATCAGACTACAAATAACTCAAACCATAACCATCTAATTAAGCAAATCCTAAGAAAAATAAATAACAGTAATGAACTAGAGCTAAACTTGAACCATAACCTGACTATTCAGCAAATTCTAAGAAAGATAAACAATAGTAATAAATCAGAGCTGAGCTTGAATGTAACAACAAATTAACACACTTGCATCAAAAGGAAAACTACTCTACACAGTCGACCGTCACACCACACTATTGTAGAAAACCAAAGGGAAATGCAATCATTAAATACTGTTGCAGCACTCTATAAATATTCCTACTGTAATTCCACACCAAATTAACATAAGCAAAACTAAAGCATCTACTTAACTCGGCGATCTCTATGAGAAGGAGGGCCCTGGCCTTCTAACATAGATGCTGCTAACTAACACAAATTAGAACACATGAATATAAAGAATTGTTGCTCCTTATATTAGAATAGTATAACCACAGTTACAGTACCCTCTGTTATATCTTCTTACAATCAAATGCTAACCAACCCCCAGGATCCGAACGCCTTCCCATAATTATACATAGGGGACAATCCCAATCCACTAATATCGGGCAGCCATGAATATCTATGATCTTCAGGCTGCCATGTTACAACAGAAACAGTTATCACCATAAATATAATTGAATGAAGTTGTTCGCATTCAGGCCTGCGTTGTTACTCCGAGTTGTTAATGGATCGAATGGACTCAGCTGACTGGAAGGAGAGATGCTTTGGTCGTTTCAACGATACCCAGTATTGACTAACCATGTGAAAAGATGTTCACGCTTCTGCATCAACACATGGAACTAGATCCAGGAAGTGACAGTTGGCACCAAATATTCCTTTCTTCCTCAGGTTCAGTGGGATTCTACACCTGTATTCCTTCAAGGCTTTGAACTATCTTTATTGAATCGACACAAGTTAGCACAAATCAAAATATAAAGTTCATAATCATAGACAATATTAGGCATTAGTAAAATAAAGCAATAATAGATTATACCTGTTAGGATCCATGCTTGAATTGGGAAGATATCTGCCTCGGTTATAGAAACATAAGGTGAAACAGGGGAAAAGGCATTGATAAGTATAGGAAAAAAGGGGCTATTTTGGGACCCAAAAAGAGGGAACTTGATTCACTAAGACAGAGAAGGAAGCCGAAGTAATACAAGCCATGATTTGATTTGTGTCTTCCAGTCCCAAATCAATTTGTAAGAGGATTAGATGCATGAAACACATGTTTAATTCATCATATACTTTTTCCAAGTCAAGTTTGAGGATGACAACCTTTAATTTCTTGGATTTGATTGAGTGCATGCATTCTTGCGCAACTCTGAATGCATCAAGGATTTGTCTATTATTCAGAAAACCAAATTGATCTTTCAAAATGTACTAAGAGAGCATTGACTTGATGCGGTTAGATATAATATTCAAAATCACTTTATATATTAAGTTACAGTAAGAAATATGATGGAAATCAAAGAAAGTTACATGATATGAAACCTTTGGAATCAATGCCAGGAACGTAGAATTAAGTGAACCACTAACATACCCACTAGTTATAGTTTCTTCAATCATGACCAACAGGTCAAGACCCATTTGTTCGAAAAAACAATTAATAACTTAAGCATCCAATCGTTGGGGTCGGGGCTCTTGTTTTTGGATAACCCTCGAGTATATTTTCAACCTCCCCCAAAGTAACAGCTTCCATCACCTTGTTGCTTTCCTACATCGAAAAGAAGCAAGGGAAACATTAGAGAACTTCCAACTAAGGAATATTTGCACCAAGGTCTTTAAACATCTTTTGAAAATGGAAGGAAACCCCTTCCTACAGCTTTGCTTGTGTCTTCAAAGTCACCCCTTGAGAGTCCCCGTGTTGATCCCATATTGAATTTATATTCTGTCCGTTCTCTGCATACCTATGGAAAAAGGTGGTGTTCTAGTCACCTTGAGAGATCCAAATTTCCTTGATGTTGAGGTGCCAAGCCTCCTCTTCCATTTTTAGGATTTTGAGCTTCCGACCTTCTAAGGTCGTGATCTCAGATTTTTTCGGACTATAGAGGATATGAGAAACATTGGAGGAGTAGATCTCTTTCATTCTTTTTTCAATGGCGATCAATTCCTCCTTTAGAGTCTTATTTTTATTTTTTTCCAAATTATGAAGGAATGCTTAAGAGCCTTTAGTTTCGGGACTATAAAGTCCGACATTGAGATGTCATCCCCAACAGAGTAGGAGACCAACAATCAGTTACTAAAACTTTGAAATCATCTTCTGTCGGCCAACTATGATTGAAATTGAATGGGAATTTTGGCCTCTCTATCCCCAAGTCCAATTGTAATAAAATGGGTGAATGATCTAAAATAGGAGATGTAATTGTCGATGAATGGAATCTATCCACCAAGAGGGTCATTTTTTCTACAATGAGGAAACAATCCAGATGTTTAGCAAGGCCATCTTCCCTTGTTTTGATGTTATGCCAAGTAGAGCCAAAGGACACGAGAATAACATCCACTAAGCAGGATTTGAGGAGCATATGATCATTGAAGAAGGAATCCAATGGGTCACCAGATGGTCCCAAACTCCCCAAATTTCCCTAGCAAATAGGGTGAAGTTGAAATATCCCATCTAGGATGATGTTTGGGTCTTCTTAGAGCTCCGACTTTGAAACACTTGAATAGATATTAAGCAAAAATATTTCTCCTAGGAATTGGGATGGATCATTTTATCTTATCAGTCCTCCAATGCTTCTTCCACTACCACTACCCCCCGTCCCCATTGAGCTTTAGTTAAAGCATCATACTTTTTGTCTAGATATTCCAATTTGTTTATCTCCCTCTTTTGGTTCCCCTTTTATTCAATGATTTGTGTATGTAAGTTCTAAATATTTTTAGATCTATCTACATTTAAAAATAACACTATCCATATGAATATAATGGGTTTAAACTTCATTAAAAAAATGAAAATGTAGTTATACTTTTTCCCAAAGAAAACCTCGCAATATTTTTGAGTAATATGTTTTGGGTGGATGATTTGAGTGATTTAAGTAACCTTTGGGCTAAATAAAGGTAGATATATTAGTTTTTCTATTGACATGTAGAGACTAATTATCAGCCTATTAATAATGATGTTGTATGTTCATAATCAAGGACATAATGATGTATCTCAAGATGACATGTAAACAAAAGCCACATTGCATTATCAATCTACACTTAGAGAGCACAATAAATATAACATGCACACAAAGAATTTTAAAAAAAAAATTAAACACACAAAGGAAGATTTCCTTTCACTGATATGTTTTAAAATGCTAGTTCCATAAATTTATATGATTAAGTGCCTCAATATTGGCGTCTCATCCATTGTTAACAACTCTTAGGTTAAGTACATTCAAATACTAAAACAAGGGTGATTGTTGGTATTAGTCTTGGTCAAGCCTATAAGTGACTTTGAAAAATGAACAAACAAAAGAGAGCACAATTTATTTACCTTAGTTCTTTATGTTTGAACTATTGTTGTATAGCTCTCCTTCATTTTTCTAATTCTCCCCTCTTTTTTATTTTTTTATTGTTTCCATGTTCTCTTATTAATATTTGTTAGTACAACAACATTATTCCAATGAACAACGTCTAACAAGGATAGTTCTACCCAACCACCTGTGGGAATTGTCTCCTCCTCTTGTTTTTATTCTCCTTTATTTCCTCTTCAAGAGAAACTCTCTTCTATGAGAGTGACTCTCTCTCTCTCTCTCTCTCTCTCTCTCTCTCTCTCTCCTTAACTTTTGAATTCTAGCCAATATCCCACTGGAATTTCCCTCTCAACTCTATTTTTCATTCTTCTAGTTTTTTATTATTTTCCCTCTACTTTTCTTATTTTCCTTTTTATTCTTCCTCCTCTCCATCTCCTTGATATTCCATTTTTATTCTCATAGCCTCATCTTTATTTTTTCAAAAAAAAAGAGCGACTTCCTTTTCTCCATGAGAGAGATCCCACTCTTCTCTCCAAAAAATCTGTATAAAGTTAAGAGACCACTCATAATACCCAATGTCCTCCCATAAATAAAAAAACACTCAACCTATTACTAAAGGCCATGTGGTGTCGTTTTAAACCTTCTGCCAAAAAAATGAAAGGCTATAAGGATGAGGCCAACCACTTTCACATGGTCTCTAACCTCAAGACCCATCTACAGTTGAATGAATTGAATGTAAAGGCATGTGGAAAGAGTGCATTGTTGTATGATATATGGAGGATACAGACCTAAAAATTCTCACACAAAGCATGGAGCAATAGACCCAAAGGTTTCCAAAAGTACATAGAAGAGTAATAGTCATTTAATGGGAATTAGACTCATGGGTTTCACTCAATGAACCTATGACATAGCATGTGGATATATGAAATATTAAAGAATACTTATATTTCATTAAATATTAAGGAATACTTCTAAAATCCCTTCGTTGAGCCCCCATCTCAATACATCTTTTCGATTAAAACACTCTTATTTTCACTAAACATCCTATATATAAATATTTTCCTTGAACTTTTTACATTTGTATTTTAAATTTATACCACTAGTATGGTGACATGACACAACCCTTATAAGCCTTAGAATATTACATGGTGAAATATGAAATATTGGTGGGAGTAGATACTTCCATATGTGGAACAAACCCCTAAATGTAGGTTGGATTCACACATAGTTGTTGCAATCGACATCATACCATCTTCACACATAGAGCATACATATTCAAACACAAGTCTACCTTCACACATAGTCATATTTGCACCACCTTCACACACGAATCATATGCATACAAACATTAATTTGACTGGGTACACAATTAGACCTTGCACACCACCTTCACATGCAAAGTTACTCCCATTAAAACCTCCCAATACCTAATTAAACCCCTTGATACCTAATTCTAACCCCTCCCCAATATTTTTATGTTTTTAGTTTATTAAAAATACCCTACAATCCTATATACTAAGAAATATATTACTTCCATGTACGATTTAGCATTTTAAACCTAGGGTATAATGTACTATGGCCAAATCATATTATATCTTATAAGGTGATATACTCCTCGTGGAATTATATTAGGCATCTCAAACTTCATTGGTGGCTAAAGCCCCTTTTGTCGTAATTTTCATGAAATGAGAATCAATAGGAAGGCATTTGTCTATGCCCCTACATCATATTATCTAGGTAAAAAGAAGAGTGAACTCCTTCTCACAAGATTGGTAGAACAATCACAAAAGTGCTAAGTGGTTCGTTTCAGCTCTCCTTGCCTCAATGTATATGCCGTTTTAACATGCACATAGGCAAATTGATGCCTTTTTTGTATCTTCCTTCGTCTCCACACTTTGAACCACTCATAATTCTACACTTTGTCTCTAGATATTTTCGCATGGCCCATCAATCTTTCATCATTGCAATCAAATTTTTCATGGAGTAGATGGCTCCATATCCAAGTCAACACAATTCTACGTGCCTCTTATCTTTCTACTCATAGTTGAAAATGCAATGCCCTCTTCTTCTTGGTCCACTAACACAATAAGCATGAGTTCCTCTTCATGCTGTGTGGACACACTTAAGGTCCCTGCTATTTTTCTCTTCATCACCCTCATTGGCATAATTCATATCAATGATCTTACACCTCACCATATATTGGTGACCTCCTTCGTGCTTGTTCTCCAAGGCACATAAACCCTTCAAGTGCCCTCCTTTCTAAGCCTTCCTTGCTTACATGTAACATTTTTTCCATCCCATATTTATCCTCAAGTGTGCAATTAGTATAGGTACAACTAGATTGGCTTGCATGTTGGGTGAAGGATCTTCTTCCATGTCATCTTCTTTAGCCATGCACATATCGAATGTTGAAACTACCTACAAATCAACTACAATCTCCTCTTCTTGCATGCATGTTGCAATTTCCTTCACATCATCATCATTGTCTTCTTCTTGCAAGCAATGAATGACATGATCATCCTCCTCTTCAACTACCTCTACATCAACACATGTGTCCTTTTCTACATCCGCTAATTTTAAATTCAACATGTTTCCATCATCCTTACATTCTTATTTGTTCATGTGACTTATCATCCTTTGCACTTCTTCATGGTGCCCTTCATTCTCATCCGTTACAACTTTGATGTTGTTGTTTATCCCTATACACTCATCAACAAATAAATGGTTAAATAAAATAACAAGGGACTTATCTTGACTCTCCTCTTCCTCTTCCGCATCTTTAATCGTTTCATCTACAACCCCCAATGTTTCCTTCTGCTCATCTACATATATTAGTTATATGGAATCATCATCATTGCCATGCCCATCATTCCTATGTATCTTCCCATTCATATGCTACTCTTTGATGTAGGAGTCTCAACCATCTCAATTAAAACTAACAATGGGAACATATTCATGTCTTCCCTTTGCATCCGTAGTTCTCAAGTCTATTTCCTCATGCATAATAAACATGCTTGCTCATTAATTGTCGAATGTGATCTCTTGTTTCATTCTAGCGATATTTTATTTTTTCATTTGCAATGAAATCTTAAGAAACTCCATTTTTTTACTTTCCCATTTCTGTAGCGGATTGTGATTTTACAACACTTCACTTTCAAATGTATAGCATTAGCAATTTAAAAATAAATAAAATCGCCATAAACAACACAATATTGAGAAAATAATGTCTATTTTTAGTTACTTTAATTTTGATTATGAATCATTTTACTTTCTATGCAAAATAATTTTAACGTTTTAAAATTTTTATTAATTTTATTTTTCTAAAAAACTTATTCTTCACAATTTGAAATTAATTTATGTAATTTTGATTAGCTTCCATAATGTGATGAGACCTAATTTCCTTTTAATCTGACTTAAAAAAAAACTATTTCGAAAGTATAAAACTATTTTAAAAAACATTATTTTCAATAAATTGTATAATGTTTAGGTTACAGTCAAATACCTTCACATATAATTAATATAATCACACTTAATAACAATTTTTGGAGACTAGTCCTATCGACGATCCACTTTCATATTTGAGGATCCAATTGGAAGATTTGCTTATGTTTTGAATTTCACCAATTTCAGAGGACAATCTATTTCTATCAAGTGACTGGATATATGGAATCCATTATGATGAATAACTCTAGTGTTAAATTTCAAGCCATTTGAAGCACTTTGAATTTTTAGGGACCAATTATGTTTTGGCATGGTCTTTATATGATTTGGTGAACCCATAGGGATATATTTGCTATTTTTATGCCAGGTTGAGCTCTAAGAGGCTTGCACATGACCTTAGTTGATGTGACCTACTCGATGACCCTTTATTTGACTTAACTCGACCGTGGATCCTCTTTTAGCCATTGATTAGGTAATGCACCTTATGTGGGGTTAGGGTTTGTTATATTTACTATCTTGGAGAAGGTTATCCAAATCCTTATTTTTATGCCTTACTTTTTTCAACTTAAGTTTAATTGATCATTTGTTTGATTATTAGTTGACCTTTAAAGTTACTAGGGATTCCTCTCCTCGCCATGGTTAGCAAGCACTAGTCCAAAGTGCAGGGAGATAGTGCATGGTTACAATGCACGGTTTGTAGTTGCCTTGGAACCGGATGGTTTCAAGCATTAACACTATCGATAGAAGTTTGCTTGCACATCCTAGCAATAGAAGCTTGTCTCCGCAAGACAAAGTTCCAACAAAAAGGGAAATGAAATGTGAGTTTAAGCCTCGCATTCTTCCCTCCCACTCCGTTCCCTGCACATCCTATTGATAGAAGGTTGCAAATCGAATCACAACTCTAAAACTAATAGCAAAAGTTTGCAATCGTATTCATATTTTCCCTACATAGGCAAGGACTAATAAAAACAAGACATCAAGAAAGTATTTAATGGCATATGTAGGAACTTCAAAAAACGATTAATAATTATACTTAAAGGTGAACAAATGTCTCTATTTGGGCAATTCTTCAATAAAACCTAGTCAAACTATTGATGAATGGTTATTGGTTGTTCCTTCTTGTGTACACTTTACTCTGATATAGCGATCCTTTAACCCATTAAGATCAATTTAATTAAGGGGAAAATATGTCATATCATACATTCATGAAAGCAAAAAATATGTTATTTATCAACTTCTTATTGTAGCTAAGTTAGAAGTCTTTATATATGCAATGTATCATTGTTATTGTTTATAAATGTAAATATAAATCCATTTATTTTAAAAAAAAGTCAACAAAAAATTTGTAAATGAAAAAAAAATCGTATTTTTTATAAAATAATATTATTCCTTGCCCCTAATGTTTAGCATGGCAGAACTCTCTGATACATTAAAATTGATCTTTCCAACTCCTTTTGCAGTTCATGGTTGTTCTTATGTTCGATGGCTTTTGCTGGCAAGTGAATGGAACCAATGAAAGGTTACTTGGAGGTGGTGGGGTGGATGGAGGTATTCATTTCAAGTCTCTAGTAGATTGATAAATAGAGTGTTAAGTTGTAAAATGAGTCCTGGTCTATTCTGATAAGTATTTTGATTTTTCACTTCTCCAGCTATTCACAGGTTTGTTGGACCTGATCCTTTGAAAGCATGTAGACAGTTCCCAAAGGTTAGTCGAGGGATTTGATGTCCAGTGGGAAGTGCAAGGATTACAAGGTGATTTTACTGTTTGATTGTTGGCAATGTTAATACATTTGAGGTGACTTTGTACTAAAATCATTTTTCATTTATAGAGGTTTCAATATGTCGGTATCACGTATTATCCATACAGTTGGCCCTGTTTATGACATGGAGGAAGATCCAGGAACTAAACTTGAAGATGCATACAGGTATGCTTTCTTATGAAGAATGGGATGCTCTCTCTCTCTCTCTCTCTCTCTCTCTTAAATTTTGAATTCTAACCAATATCACACTGGAATTTACCTCTCAACTCTATTTTTCATTCTTCTAGTTTTTAATTATTTCCCCTCTACTTTTCTTCTTTTCCTTTCTATTCTTCCTCCTCTCCATCCCCTTGCTATTCCATTTTTATTCTCATTGCCTCATCTTTATTTTTTCAAAAAACAAAGAGCGACTTCCTTTTCTCCATGAGAGAGATCCCACTCTTCTCTCCAAAACATCTGTATAAAGTTAAGAGACCACTCATAATACCCAATTTCCTCCCATAAAGAACAAATGCTCAACCTATTAGTAAAGGCCATGTGGTGTCCTTTTAGAACTTCCACCAAACAAATTAAAGGCTATAAAGATGAGGCTAACCACTTTCACATGGTATCTAACCTCAAGCCCCATCAACAATTGAATGAATTGAATATAAAGGCATGTGGAAAGAGTGCATTGTTGTATGAGAGATGGAGGATCCATGCCCAAATATTCTCACACAAAGCATGGAACAATAGGCCCAAAGGTTTCCAAAAGTACATAGAAGAGTAATAGTCATTGAATGAGAATGAGACTCATGGGTTTCACTCAATGAACGTTTGACATAGCATGTGGATATATGAAATATTAAAGAATATTTCTAATTTCATTAAATATTAAGGAATACTTCTAAAATCCCTTTGTTGACCCCCATCTCGATACATCTTTTCGATTAAAACACTCTTATTTTCACTAAATATCCGATACATCCATTTTTTCCTTGAACTTTTTACATTTGTTTTTTAAATTTATACTACCAGTATGGTAACATGACACAACCCTTATAAGCCTTAGAATATTACAGAGTGAAATATGAAATATTGGTTGGAGTAGATACTACCATATGTGGAACAAACCCCTAAATGTAGCTTGGATTCACACATAGTTGTTGCAATCGTCATCATACCATATTCACACATAGAGCATACATATTCAAACACAAATCTAGCTTCACACATAGTCATATTTGCACCACCTTCACACACGAATCATACGCATACAAACATTAGTTTGGCTGGGTACACAATTAGACCTTGCACACCACCTTCACATGCAAATTTACTCCCATTAAAACCTCCCAATACCTAATTAAACCCCTTGATACCTAATTCTAACCCTCCCCAATATTTTTATGTTTTTAGTATATTAAAAATGTTGATGTATATGTAACTTCGGAATGTATTTCACATATATGTATATTGTATTCCTATAGAGATGGTATTATTCCTCTATAAGGAAGTGTCGTCATTTATATTGTAAGTGTCGTAACTTATACTTGATGGGTTATTAGACCACCTTGTTGGGGTCGGCCCTGTATAAGTCATGTGGGTCGAAGGGTTATTAGACCACCCTATTGGGGGTCGGCCATGTGGGTCTAAGGGTTATTAGACCACCCTATTGGGGGTCGGCCCAGTCAGCATTATATTATGTGGTTAAGTTCGAGCCTACATGAGTTAGGTAAAAAGGCAAGTCAAGTCAAGTATAAATAGAGTGCGGGAGGCACTCTATTTACTCACTCACTTCTTACACATGCTCTCAAGGAGGAGAGGCGCACTTATGGAGGAGGAGGATTGCTGCTAGGTTATGGCTATCTCTATTGGTTGGTTGTATCATTTCTCTATCTATCTCTGAGGAAGTTATTGGGGTTTTTCACCTTTATGGTTTTCCCCAAGTAAATCTTTGTGTCTCTTGTGTGCTTGCATTATTGTCTCCATGATTGATATGCTGTAGATATGCTGTACATGTTGTTCTCTCAGTTAAGATCCTAGATCAGATTGAAGTAAATTCTGAAAATTTAACATGGTATCAGAGCTAGCCTGAAAGAAGGCATGATATGGCATGTATGACACTTGTTGCACTAACGATGCTAGGGCTTGATATAGCAAAAACCAGCCATCGTAGCACTTTCGCTATAAATCCGTTTTGGCGAAGTTTTCGGATCTGAAATTGTTACAGGCCGAAGCTAAGATCTCTAGGTATCTTGTGTCCAAAGGACAACCTCTAATTCGTTGTACTTTGTGATATATGATCTGTACAATATAGGGTTTCTGCCTCTTCCAGATCTGAGTCAAAATCAGGTGACCTTGGGAAAAAGGTCATAACTTGGGCTAGGAAGCTCCAAATGAAATTTCGTGAAAAGTGACAGGTAGTACACAGGCCGAGCTATCTCAGAAAACTTTTTCAGAAGCCGAAGGTCAAACAGTGACACGTGGAATGCCGTACAAGTTCGCTCTCCTGTATTATCCCATAAACAGGTCACGTTGCGACACTTGGCATATCTCTCTCTCAGAGAATCCAATTGAGGTCAGACCTGTCAGGATGGAAAGACAACAGGCCTAGCTATCCCAGAAAACTTTTTCAGAGGCCGAAGGTCAAACAGTGACACGTGGCACGCCGTACAAGTTCGCTCTCCTGTATTTTCCCAAAACAGGTCACGTTGCGACATTTGGCATAACGCTCTCTCAGAGAATCCAATTGAGGTCAGACCTGTCAGGATGGAAAGATAACAGGTTAGGCTATCTCAGGAAACTTTTTCAGACCCTGTGGATCAAAAATTTCAGAGTTACACCAGAAACAATCAGGTACATATTTCTGTCAAAACAGAATTATTTTTTGGTACCTTCATTCATGGCTTCCGGAATTTAGGGCTTTGGAGAAAGTTGGAATTTTTGTAATCGGAGACCACGGCTGGATGCTACTCATCAAAATAGAAATTTAGAGACCAAGATCAGAATTTTTGGTTGGGAAGAAGGCCGGGCTTGATTAGACCCTAGTTCGGGACTTTGATCAGAAAAGTGGAAAATTAGGGCTTCTGTAAAAATGGGAATTTTTGAAATCTGTGACCACTGCTGGAAGCTCCTCAGAAAAATAGAAGCTTAGAGCTTTGGATCAAACATTTTTTATGGGGCAAAAGAGTGGGCTTCATCAAACCCCAGTTCAGGGTCACGTCCAGTGAATCTAGAAGTTTCAAAGGCAAAATTGAGGAGTGAAACTTTGCAGTTTTCAAATTCTGAATTTACCAACTTGATCAGCTCATCAAGGCACATATTTCTATCCTATCAGAAGTTTGAAATTCAAAGTTTGAATTTTTGGGGTTTCTCTGACAAACCCATATCCAGCTCAAGGTCCAGTTCTTGCAAATCAAGTGGATTGGGTTAATCCTAGAAGAAGATGGATTGGTCACTTGCATAAGTGAAGAAGTTCCTGTTTCAGAGGGAGATGAGGCTAAGGCCTTACATAAGAAGATTACAAGTGATCTCGACAGGTATGACTCATCGAGGTATGTTTTGAGATTTGTTCATAATTAAGTTTATGGTATGCTTGTCTTCATATTATCACGGTTAGTACACTCTTGATTTTAGACTTGTCATATCACCTTAATAAAACTATGAATGCACGATAGAAAATATTCATTGATTAAGGTGTTGACACTTATGATTGTACTAATGCATTATGGTGTTGTATGAGGTTTATGTTGTCTACTAACATGAAAGGTACACCAAGAAAGACAAATCATGTTCTGGTCCAAGAACATATGATCATGATAACATGAGGACAAAGATTCATCCATTGTCATGGATCTCATAGAAGATCCATTTACGAGGTATGTATAACTTGGTTTTGTAATGGTTAACTTATGAGACATGCAGGTTACTAGCACAAGTCATTGACGAAGAACAAGAAGACATTATGCGGGTATGTTAGACATAAATAGCTAGCATGCTAATCCAGGTATGTTTTTCCTATATCAAGCTAGAATCCTACCTTGGGTTAGGATCTTATATTGTTGTGTTGTTGATAATGATTATTCATGAAGTCATAGGTTTGAATAATCATGATTGTATGCATATTATGTTTCTTACCATAATTGATGATATGACTAACGAGAAGAATCATGATGGTATAGGTTTGAATAATCACAGGTTTTATGCATATTATATCTCTTATCTTGATTGATGATTCAACTAACCTGAAGAGTCATAGGTTTGAATAATTACAGGTTTAGACATGTTATGTTTCTTATGATTTGACTAACCATAAGAATCCTACATAAAATGCTAATGCTTATTATTTTCTGTTTGAAATGATCATGACTATACATGCTTGAGATTATTGTGTTTTAATAGTATACTAATGAATGTATGATTTTATATGAGATCACAAGGATAACACAATCATGATACTAATAAGCATGCATAGAAACCAAGGATGAATATGAGTTCAAGAACAGGTAATCTAGGAAGCAAAGATCAAGAGGGAGTACACTCCAGTGGTTTATGCAAGGATGCAGATATTCAGAGGGAGTTGACCATCTCTCCACAACAGAAAGGTGTAGAAGAAGCTACTTCATATTAGGACTCCAGCAGCTCCTGCAAGGAAGCAAAGACTCAGAGGGAGTCCACCCAACGAACAAACAAAGATAAGTATTTGAATTTCTTAAATAATACTGTTCAATAATGTATATACTGATGTTCCTAGAATTAGGTTGTGTATTATGCATATTAGAATAATTGCATTGATGAACAGTATACTCCTAATATGCATGGGTAAGTGGCCTATGGCACTGTACAACATTCCATTGCTACTTATCTAGAATGAAACCTCTTTGCTGACATGTTGGGAGTTGTGCACACTCTTAACAATGTTCTGGTAGAGATTGGAAGGCATCTAGAAAGTTACGGAATTTGGATAAATGTTGTATTGAAGCATTGGCTAAGATAATTGCATGACTGTATGGCATATTTCTTTATGTGTAAGAATTTGTTCTGAAAACTATGAGATGTTTTCTAATCATGCAATTTAACTTGTTGTGTAGGAAAGATCGTATGCCATCTCCTACAAAAGGACTACAACATTTGTTCCAGCAACAAAGATATCTATTGAAGATATTGAAGATATTGAAGTTCCCAGGATCTGGGATGAAGAAATGAAATGCCATGATCCGTCGATCATGAAGAATGATGTTTGGGATGTAATCCCAATACATGAAGGGAAGTTTGCTATGACTTCCAAATGGAACTATCAGTTCAAGCATGTTGCAGATGGCAGCATTGAGAAATATAAAAGTGATGAAATAGAAGATGCACCAGATGGATCTCAAGACAGCATGGTGTAGTCATATATGTGTGCAGAACTTGGTATGGTAGGATAGACAGCTTTCTATCCAGTTTGGGCGTTACCAAGAGTAAAGCAGATTCCAACCTTTTCTACAAGGTTGAGGAAGGCAATCCAGTGATACTACTTTTGTATGCGGATAACCTGTTTGTTACAGGTGAAGATAGATTGATTGCCGACACGCAGCGGAAGCTTACTACCGAGTTCGAGATGAAGAACTTGGGGATGATGCACTATTTGTTTTTGTCATGGAGGTATGGCAGAGTGCATATGGAATATTCCTTGGACAAGGGAAGTATGAAGTAGAGATCCTGAAGAGGTTCGGGATGATGGACCGCAAGGCTATGGCCACACCTATGGCATCGAACCTGAAGCATCTGTGTGATGCTTCATTTGATCTGGTTGATGTCACGATGAACTGTCAGATGATTGGGTTCTCTATGTACCTGACTAACACGAGACCAGATATTTTCTTTACTGTGAACACATTGAGCCAATTCCTGACGGATCCGAGGGGTGTTCACCTGGTTGCTGTAAAGCATATTCTGAGGTACCTGAAGGGTACAGTGGATTATGGGCTCAGGTATGAGGTGAATCAAAAGTTTAACCTGCAGGGTTATGTTGATTCAGATTGGACTGGCAGTGCTGCAGACAGGAAGAGCACATCTGGGTGTTGCTTCAGTATGGGATCAGGTGTGATCTCTTGGTTTAGCAGGAAGCAGTCCTGCATAGCACTGAGTACAGCTGAGGCAGAGTATGTTGCAGCCTGCTCAGCTAGTTGCGAGGCAGTATGGCTACGGAAGCTACTGTCTGAGTTATTTGATCTCCCGTTGGAGGTTACTGGTATCTTCTGTGATAACCAGAGTTGTGTGAAGCTGTCCGAGAACCCAGTGTTTCATGACAGGTCGAAACACATCGAGATCAAATATCACTATATCAGGGATATGGTGCAGAGAGGAGCTGTGAAGCTCCTGTATGTTGCGACGGACGAGCAGATTGCAGATGTGCTGACGAAGCCACTAGCCAGAGTGAAGTTCGAGTACTTCAGAGAGAGGCTTGGCATTCTTCAGATCGAGGACACTTCGAGGAAGAAGTGATGGACACATTTGCTGAAGCCATTCCAAGCATGTTGGAAGGAGGATCCTTCACATGGCTGTGGATGTAAGCGCTGGATGATGAGCATCAGGATGATGTTCTAGTTTCTGCTTGATATGATCAGTTGGATCATTTTATGTATGTATGTATGCATCATGTTGGATGCTTGGACCATGTATCTGTATATGTATCAAGTGGATACATTGTATGATCAGGTGGATCATGTATGGTGATATGTATCATGTATTTGTATTTGTATCAGGTGGATACATTGATGATCAGGAGGATCATGTATGATGATATATATCAGGTAGATACTTGGTATGCATCAGGTAGATGCATTGATGATCAGGAGGATCATGTATGATGATATATATATCAGGTAGATACTTGGTATGCATCAGGTAGATGCATTGATGATCAGGAGGATCATGTATGATGATATGTATCATGTATTTGTATCAGTTGGATACATTGATGATCAGGAGGATCATGTATGATACTCGGTATGCATCAGGAAGATGCATTGATGATCAGGTGGATCATGCAGCAGGATGTTGCAGTGATGATCAGGATGATCATAGATGATGAGCTTCAGGATGTTGCTCCAGATGACATGCAGCAGGATGTTGCATTGATGATCAGGATGATCATAGATGACGAGCTTCAAGATGTTGCTCCAGATGACATGCAGCAGGATGTTGCAGTGATGATCAGGACGATCATAGATGACGAGCTTCAGGATGTTGCTCCAGATGACATGCAGCAGGACGTTGCAGTGATGATGATCAGGATGATCATGGATACATCAGGATGATGTATGGTGAGTATCAGGATGATACTCTGTGGCCGTGGATCAGGTTGTGCAGATGAGCATGTAATTCGGTGCCCTGGGAGATTTGCAGATGGTCTTTCGAGGTTTTGCCTATGGCATGTAATTCGGTTCCCTGGGACATCTGGCAAATGCTCTTTCGAGGTTTTGCTCTGGGAGGACATGTAATTCGGTGCCCTGGGAGATCTACAGATAGTCTTTCGAGGTTTTGCCTATGGCATGTAATTCGGTTCCCTGGGATATCTGGCAGATGCTCTTTCGAGGTTTTGTCCTATGGCATGTAATTCGGTGCCCTGGGAGATCTGCAGATAGTCTTTCGAGGTTTTGCCTATGGCATGTAATTCGGTTCCCTGGGATATCTGGCAGATGCTCTTGCGAGGTTTTGCCATGACCACATGTAATTCGTTGCCCTGGGAGATCCTATAGGTAGAGCTGTGTGCTCGTAACAGCCTGGGATGCTCTTGCGAGGTTTTGTGGTGAGTTCACATGTAATTCGTTGCCCTGGGAGATCCTATAGGTAGAGCTGTGTGCTCGTAACAGCCTGGGATGCTCTTGCGAGGTTTTGTGATGCACATAAAAGTCCTGAGGATTCCACAGTATGGCCAGTGATGACGAAGACCTACAGGTGGTGGGCCTACATCCAGTATGAAAAAGGACTGGCTCTGTAGAACTTCCTATGACGAGTAGATTCAGAGATTGATTGAGATAGCAGCAGCAGTGACGATGATGATGATGACTCGATGACGATTATCCAGTGACGATGATCCAGAGAAGATGACTTGTGCTAGAAGAACTGTGCTGAGAAATACCTTCCTAGTTAAGAGGGAGTGTTGATGTATATGTAACTTCGGAATGTATTTCACATATATGTATATTGTATTCCTATAGAGATGGTATTATTCCTCTATAAGGAAGTGTCGTCATTTATATTGTAAGTGTCGTAACTTATACTTGATGGGTTATTAGACCACCTTGTTGGGGTCGGCCCTGTATAAGTCATGTGGGTCGAAGGGTTATTAGACCACCCTATTGGGGGTCGGCCATGTGGGTCTAAGGGTTATTAGACCACCCTATTGGGGGTCGGCCCAGTCAGCATTATATTATGTGGTTAAGTTCGAGCCTACATGAGTTAGGTAAAAAGGCAAGTCAAGTCAAGTATAAATAGAGTGCGGGAGGCACTCTATTTACTCACTCACTTCTTACACATGCTCTCAAGGAGGAGAGGCACACTTATGGAGGAGGAGGATTGCTGCTAGGTTATGGCTATCTCTATTGGTTGGTTGTATCATTGCTCTATCTATCTCTGAGGAAGTTATTGGGGTTTTTCACCTTTATGGTTTTCCCCAAGTAAATCTTTGTGTCTCTTGTGTGCTTGCATTATTGTCTCCATGATTGATATGTTGTAGATATGCTGTACATGTTGTTCTCTCAGTTAAGATCCTAGATCAGATTGAAGTAAATTCTGAAAATTTAACAAAAAATACCCTACAATCCTATATACTAAGAAATATATTACTTCCATGTTTTAGCATTTTAAACCTAGGGTATAATGTACTATGGACAAAACATATTATAACTTATAAGGTTATATACTCCTCGTGGAATGATATTAGGAATCTCAAACTTCATTGGTGGCTAAAACCCCTTTTGTCGTAATTTTCACGAAATGAGAGTCAATAGGAGGGAATTTGTCTATGCCCCTACATCATATTCTCTAGGTAAAAAGAAGAGTGAACTCCTTCTCACAATATTGGTAGAACAATCACATAAATGCTAAGTGGTTCATTTTAGCTCTACTTCCCTCAATGTACATGCCATTTTAACATGCACATAGGAAAATTGATGCCTTTTTTGTATCTTCCTTCATCTCCACACTTTGAACCACTCATAATTCTACACTTTGTCTCTAGATATTTTTGCATGGCTCATCAATCCTTTCATCATTACAATCAAAATTTTCATGGAGCAGATGGCTCCATATCCAAGTCAACACAATTATGCGTGCCTCTTATCTTTCTACTCATAGTTGAAAGTGCAATGCCCTCTGCTTCTTGGTCCACTAACACAATAAGCATGACTTCCTCTTGATATTTTGTGGACACACTTAAGGCTCCATATCCAAGTCAACACAATTATGCGTGCCTCTTGTATTTCTACTAATAGTTGAAAGTGCAATGCCCTCTGCTTCTTGGTCCACTAACACAATAAGCATGACTTCCTCTTGATATTTTGTGGACACACTTAAGGTCCCTGCTATTTTTCTCTTAATCACTCTCACTGTCATAATTCATATCAATGATCTTACACCTCACCATCTATTGGTGACATCTTTCTTGCTTATTGCTCCAAGGCACATAAACCCTTCAAGTTCCCTCCTTTCTAAGCCTTCCTTGCTTACATGTAACATTTTTTCCATCTCATATTTATTCTCAAGTGTGCAATTAGTATAGGTACAACTAGATTGGCTTGCATGTTGGGTGAAGGATCTTTTTCCATGTCATCTTTTTTAGCCATGCACATATCGAATGTTGAAACTACCTACAAATCAACTACAATCTCATCTTCTTGCATGCATGTTGCAATTTCCTTCACATCATCATCATTGTCTTCTTCTTGCAAGCAATGAATGACAAGATCATCTCCTCTTCAACTACCTCTACATGAACACATGGGTCCTTTTCTACATCCGCTAATTTTAAATTCAACATGTTTCCATCATCCTTACATTCTTATTTGTTCATGCTACTTATCAACCTTGACACTTCTTCATGGTGCCCTTCATTCTCATCTTTTACAACCTTGATCAAGGGACTTCTAAGAGACTTCTCTTCACTCTCCGTTTCCTCTTCCTCATTTTTAATCGCTTCATCTACAACCTCTCATGTTTCCTTCCGCTCATCTACATATACTAGTTCTATGGAATCATCATCATTGACATGCCGATCATCCGTATGTATCTTCCCATTCATATGCTCCTCTTTGATGTAGGAGTCTCAACCATCTCAATTGAAACTAACAATCAATCATCATCATTGACATGCCCATCATCCGTATGTATCTTCCCATTCATATGCTCCTCTTTGATGTAGGAGTCTCAACCATCTCAATTAAAACTAACAATGGGAACATATTCATGTCTTCCCTTTGCATCAGTAGTTCTCGAGTCTATTTCCTCATCCATAATAAACATGCTTGCTCATTCATTGTCGAATGTGATCTCCTGTTTCATTCTAGCGATATTTTATTTTTTCATTTGCAATGAAATCTTAAGAAACTCCATTTTTTACTTTCCCATTTCTCTAGCCGATTGTGATTTTACAACACATCACTTTCAAATGTATAGCATTAGCCATTTAAAAATAAATAAAATCGCCATAAACAACACAATATTGAGAAAATAATGTCTCTTTTTAGTTCCTTTAATTTTGATTTTGAATCATTTTATTTTCTATGCAAAATAATTTTAACGTTTTTAAATTTTTATTAAATTTATTTTTCTATAAAAAAATATTCTTCAAAATTTGAAATTAATTTATGTAATTTTGATTAGTTTCCATAATGTGATGAGACCTAATTGCCTTTTAATCTGTGACATTTTTAAAAAACTGTTTCTAAAATATAAAACTATTTTAAAAATCATTATTTTCAATAAATTGTATAATGTCCACGTATAAAGTTCTTTCATATAGTTACGCTCAAATACCTTCACATATAATTAATATAATTACACTTAATCACAATCTTCACATATAATTAATATAATCACACTTAATCACAATTTTTGGAGACTAGTCCTATCGACAATCCACTTTTATATTTGAGGATCCAATTGGAAGATTTGCTTATGTTTTGAATTTCACCAATTTCAGAGGACAATTTATTTCTAGCAAGTGACTGGATATATGGAACAAATTATGATGAAGAATGCTAGTGTTAAATTTCAAGCCATTTCAAGCCCTTTGAATTTTTAGGGACGGTTATGTTTTGGCATGGTCTTTATATGATGTAGTGTTAAATTTCAAGCCATTTCAAGCCCTTTGAATTTTTAGGGACGGTTATGTTTTGGCATGGTCTTTATATGATTTGGTGAACCCATAGGGAGATATTGGCTATTTTTAGGCCATGTTGAGTTCTAAGAGGCCTGCATATGACCTCCTTAGTTGCTGTGACCTACTCGATGACCTTTTATTTGACTTAACTCGACCTTGGATCCTTCTTTAGCCATTGATTAGGTAATGCACCTCGCGTAGGGTTGGGATTTGTTATATTTACGCCGTAGACGTTTCATCCACGTCGGCTAGATTCATCATCCACGTCGAGTGAAAGGAATCTTGCCACATGGATGCTTATCCATCTCCTGCCGCCGGGAGCTCGCCGCTGCCGCCGGTTGCCTCCTCCCGCCGCGTGTTCGCCGCCGCCGCTTGCTGCCTCCTCCCGGTTTCCAACCTCCTAGACCTCCTCCACCTCCTCCCCGTTGCCAACCTCCTAGACCTCCTCCACCTCCTCCCCGTTGCCAACCTCCTCCACCTCCTCCACCTCCTAGACCTCCTCCACCTCCTCCCCGTTGCTCTTTCCCTGCTCTCTCCCGCTACCTCGTCGCCTCCCTCCATCTCCCCTCGGCCGCATGCGTTCCTCTCCATTACGCACCCCTTCACTCCATGCACCCCCAGCCGTAGCTTTACTCCACCCCGCCTCCATGCCATTTCTCTTCCCCGTCGTCCTCCTACAGCACCCCCCGCACTTCTCTCCCACGCCCCCGCGTTCATCCCCCCGCACTTCTCTCCTACAGCACAACTGAATCTTAGAAATACTTTTGTGGTGTGCAAATGTGAAAATAGAGTTGGATGAAACAAACAAGGAGATGTTCAGCGACTCAACCTTTTGCTTCATATTCTGGCGGAACAACATTTCTCTGCGCTCACTCAGCTTTTGTGCATGGCTTCAACGTGGCCGTGCTGCTTCGCAAGTTGTTTTTTTGCATGGATTCAACGTGGCCATGAGACGTTCCATATCATTTGCATGAATACGAATATTGCACGTGTACAACCTTCTCTATACACCTCTGAAGTGACTACAAATTTCCACGTAGTTGGTTAAGTTAAACAAATAAAACTAATGCACCTAAATCAATTATAGAGAATTCTTCATTGACATAACTATAGCAGAGTTCTTCATTGTCAAAACTATTGTCGAGTGCTGAAATTTTCGTCCTCGTCTTCAAGACTATTGTTTCGCTAAACAATTAATTTTGTCACCGAAAACTGTACATTTGACATCCACTATTCATGGATAATTGGATATTGATTCCATCACTTTAAAAATAAGTCAACGCTCGGATAAATACGAAATCATTATTAAATATTATTTATATTTATTATTTTTTAGCTTGAGCTGATTATGACGAGAGAATTATAGAATAGCAAAAAGAAAAGAAAGACACGTTGTTGATGAACCCTTGCGAAGGAAAGATTGTCTTTCAATACTTTTTCATAGTTGTGAAATATTTTTAGGGACCTATGAGGGGTTGAAAAGAGGGAAGGAGTGGAGCGAAAAGGTTATTGAATTAAAAGAAAAATGACATAGTCTTATTTACTTTAAATTTTATAATTGGAGAAAACTAATTGTAAGATTAGTTGGGGTGCATACTCACTTATTTGGACTTTTAGAGTTATGGTAAGAAGTACATACAATTTATGAAGAAAGGATGGTTAAGTAAATGCCACGTTAGAAGTAAATAAGTGTGTTACTTCAAGTTTGGCATTACATATAACTTTTATTGGATAAACATGTTTTTAGATAATGAAAAGTTATGTTTACATTTTTTTGAATAGAGTTTATAAATATAGACATGATTGATGATTACAATTTTTTTTAAAAGTATATCAATTTATGTGACTATAACTACATCATGGTCGTGGACATCTTTATGTGCTCTCTCTATACACCTCTGAATTGACAGTGAGTACACATTTCCACGTAGTTGGTAAAGTTAAACAAATAAAACTAATGCACATAAATCAAATAGAAAATACTATAAGAAAGGAACTATTCAATTAAATAAAAATATTTATTAAGTGGAGATTGCTGGATAAGAAAGGAACTATTGAATTAATAAAAATATTTTATTAAGTGGAGATTACTTTTAATTTAATAGTTAAACTTGCAAAAGTTTTTTACTTTGGCCGCGATCATGATTATGTACAAATAAAAAACCTACCCCGTGAGAGGTGATCATTATCAAATCATTTCTCATGCATGGCCTTTAGTGTAGTGATGTTTTGAGTTTCTTAAAACTTAGGATACTTAGGTGAAGCGCACAATTAAACCATTGTCAATGACCTAACTATCTCCTTAAATTTGGCCATTAAGGAATCTGCAGAACTGGGGAGAAGAAACAAATGCTTGAAGATATTATTTTGGGAAAATATAGGGATTTGAGTTTAGCTCTGAAGGAGAAAGAGGATCAAAAGTAGCACATCATTTTTTAGGGAGAAACTGTCAGAAGAGAAGGAAAACATTCTACACTTGTTTTTTTGGTGAGCATATCGGGTCTCCTTCTAACCAACTATTCAGAGCTACAGAAAAAGGCGCTTTTGTTTTTTACTACCACCAGCAATTGGACACTTACGCATTGTGACAGTGTAAGCTAAGCATTGTGAAAGAAATTTCAATATGAGGTGGAAGAAAAGCTAGGCTTCGAGTGAAGTTGTGACAGTGAAGTTGTCCCCACCACTATGGCTTGCCTACACAAAATACTTACCGCATAGGGCCCAATGATGCACACCAAAAGCCATGATATCCGAATCTATGGCCACACAAGTAAGAACAAAGACCAACCAAATCGAATATTGAAATACAGTTAAGGCAGTGGGTACTGGGTTGCGCCATCTCTGGCTGCGCCCTCACTGGATCAACCCATAAAAGGGGTCGATGAAGACAGGCGCGGGAAGATGGATCAATCACAGCGGGTATGTGAAACTGTGGGCATTGGTTCGAGGAGCATAATACTTAATGTTACTTGGATATCATGGAAATCCTTCTACTTATGGATATCAGGGCTAAGGGACAACCATTCTACCAAAATTGCTCAGGACTTTCACCCAATATCAGTCCTTTGAGACTCATACCATTAGGATATTCATAACTGAATTTCTTGCATATCATGAACATCCTTCTACTTATGGATATTAGGGCTTAGGGATGACTATTCCACCAAAATTTCCCAAGACTTTCATCTAATCTCATTCCTTTGAGACTCTTGCCACTAGGATTTTGGGTAGACGACACTCAAAATGAAACCCATATCCAGTGCTTAAGACTCTGTCAACTCACTAATGAACTAAGTCCCCGTATTTTCCAAAGCAAACCATATTAAAAAAAAATTGATACCCAACACATATAATTTCGAACCAAACATCTATAATTGTAAAGAGATGAAAAATGACTCTAACAGAATTGGAAAAAAAAAATTGCACGAATAAATATCGAATACCTTAACAACGGGAACTTGGCCTCCAAACATGAGCACAACTGCCATTTGTAGGATAGCTATAAAAGTATCTTGCAGGCGTTTCACCAATGAGAATCATAACCATCCACATCGGCTAGATTCCTCGCTCATAGAGAGAATGGAATGCTTCCACATGGATGGTGCCAATCGCGAAGGTTTTCTCTCCACCGACTGATCCCTCCCTGCTCCATTACCACCCTCGATCACATCCCTCCATCCCTGTGACCTTCTTCCCGCAGCCTGGATTTCCCATTCGCAGCCCTTCCTTCTCCTTCGCAACTCCTTCCCCCCTAATGCGTTTCTCTGCGAGATGGACTCTATGCCCAAGACGTTGCGACGAGAGGAAGAGATGAAGGGTAGCAAGGATGCCACTCACGATGGCGACAAGGGAACCAGCCTAAACAGTTCAAAGAGTTCTCTCTACGGTTATCTTCTGTTCGTAATCTCAGTAGAGAAAGCTACAGGAAAGAGGGAATGCAGGGGCCATCAAATCCCTCAGGGCAGACGTCGCCGCGAGCTCCCTCCTGCCGTTGTTGCTTGCTGCCTCCTCTCACCGCCGAAGATGGAGCCATTGACAAGAGAATTTATTAACAGAAACATAAATTTCCTGAACCAACATTACCTGCAAATAGTCTGAAAATGCTTCATTACCACGACGTGATTCTGTAAATTCTCAGCATGCCACCGATGTATTCTCTCTACAGTCTCTCCCTCGTCTACAGCAGAAAGACCATACGACATCTGCTAGAAGCCTCTGTAGCTGAGTGGGGTCCAGGGGGTTGTTTCTCTCTCACGCACGGGAGCTAGGATCTTAGTTTTGTGCTTGAGGGAGGGCGTGCATGCCAACCACATGGGATGTATGCAGCCCATTTCCCTCCCCTCAAAATAAAATAAAATAGAGAAGGCATATGGTGTTCTGCATGGAGTGGGGATAGGGTTAGTGCATGCAGTAGGATTAGGTGGAGAACGTGGGAAGAAGGAGTGCATGGCAGGAAAGATGCATGGGAGGAGAAGGAAGAAGAGTAGGTGCAGGCATAGGAGCAGAGCGTGCTGTTGGTGGAGAGACTGGTGGAGGCTGAGAGGGCAACGACACATGTGAGAAAGGAGGGGAATCTGGGCCCTGTCAAGTATAGGAGACCTAAGCTAGCTAGGGTCTAGGATAGGCACCTAGATTCAATTTTTTTAATATTATTTATGTATTATCCTTTTGTGTTGGAAATACACTTATCCATATGTTTATGTAAATACACTTTTGAACATTTTTATTTTACAATTTTAAATTTATTTTCAATATATATATTTTTACAATAATTTATTTATATTGTATTATTATAGAATATTGACACGTATAGGCTTATTATTAGTGCAAGATAGTTATTCATAAATATAATGATCATTTATCTGTGGAAGAATGGATGATAACTCCCACCAAGTCTTGCAAGTGTTGGCAAACCATTCTCAATATTTTCCAAAATTTTCTTAAATTTCTTCACTAGAAAGAATTTGTCATTTTGTTTTGTAGTGGTAATTTTGTTTCAGAACAATGCTAATCTACAAAAAAATGTTACAACTTATGTTATATGAATTAGAATGATAACTAACATCAAACCAACCTTCAACCTAGCCTACTATGCTCACCTTGGAAAACAAAATGGGCATTCACAGATCGAAATGGATATTCATTGACATTCCAAAGGAGCTTGTAGATAAACCTATTGCAAATCCATAATTTTCATAACAATAAATGACACTCTCTTGCTCTTGCTTCAGTTTTTCAAATCTGTATAGACTCGATTAATCACAAATGGTTAACCACTTAAAAGGGTCAAGCTTACCTAGGCTGCAAAGCCACAACAAATGTTAACTGTTCAACCAAAATAACCCAAGATTTACACTTAGCACCAACAAGACTGCTAGGAATAAGGGACCTCCCATAACTAACAAGCCATCATCCTCGCCATTAAACAAACAACCTATTGAATCTTTTTCAAAACATTTTTGATGCTACTAAGGATCAAAGCCAAGATTTTGTGTGTGTCACATTATGAAATCCCGGTTCATTAACTACTAGATTAAGAGCTTCCTGGGCATCGAATGAACGACCACAAAGACCAATCTATGGTTGAGATGATGGTGGATGTCTCTTTGCATTGGCGTTAATGTTATCAACGGTGAATGCTCTATCTTGCTGAAGCAACCAGTGAAGAACAACATGGAGCTTTGATTGTTGAATGAGCTACTTCTTGTTGCTCACATTATTCCCACATGCTCTTGTTTTACTGATATCGGAATAAAAATGCTGCCTTGAATGTGTAAGTTGTCAATGGTTTGTATTGGTGAGTTGTCAGACACCAATGCACCACCTTTACTCTTAATCGTTTATAAAATTCAATGTGAAAATCCTCTGTGATTTTTTTGTTATTTGCTATTGTTATTGTGACATCATCTTTGTTTCTTTCTCAGCATTCAAATCATCCTCAATTTGTTCCTCTTTTACGGAGCAATGACCCTTTTGAGGATCCAAAGGTTCTTGTTTTCTATTCAAAATTAAGGTTCTCCTCTCAAACCAAACTCATATTTCTTGTTATAATTACCCTGTTCTTGCTTAATATTTACAAACAAGGTTCCGCTATCTTTTTGGGTTTTTTTGTTGGAAACTAGAGTCTATTTCTGTCAGTGCACTATCATTTATTTACTCGTATTACTTGTATGTTCAATCTTTAAAGTTAGTATTTGATCATGTATGTGATTTATTTATCGGTTTCAGATGAAAGGGTGCTTGAATGGTATATATTCATTTCCTTGTGTTTACCAATATATGTTTCCTACTAACTTGGGAAGATAATTTGCATTGCAACAGTTTTTGTCTCCTAGAAAAGTTGGGCCTTCCAAAAAATTAAACTTTAATTAAGGCATATGGTAGATGAACAATCCTATCTTGTTCTCACTGTTCTTATTTAATATTTAAAAATAAGGTTCTCAGAGGAAATTTACCTAGCATTGTGCTGCCTTTTTTGGTTTTTTCTGTCGGAAACTAGAGTCTGTTTCTGTTAGTACACTATGCACTACGATAATGTGTGAGAGAGATCAGAGAGATGTCGGTACATCTTTTGGGTGCAATTTAACTTTTATTTAAGCATATTGTATATGAACAATGATATGTTGTTCTCATAATTATTGGAGTTACCACTATGTTAAGTGGCAGAGCCAGCCTTCGGTCATGTAGCACACTGTTTTAACCATGATTCCAAGGCTTGGGAAGATGATTAGCGGCCTAATGTAAAATGAACCTCTTATTATGAGTGTTCTCATTGTGACAATATGCCTGTACCTAAATTTATTCATATTGGCCTATCAAAAGCTTTTCTTAACATTTATACTCGTGATTGTTCTTGTTTATGAAAACAATGATAGGATAACGAACTATGTTTTCCTATCTATATAGAGTGGGCCATAAATGCCAAAGGAAACGGATATGTGGGTCATTAACGCCCCGTCGACTTGTGTGTGTGTCACGCCGGCGCGTGTCCCAAAAGAATGCCCATCGGAGGCTTCGGCGAATTTTTCCTAACCACCACAAAACAACCGGCTTAAAATCACGAGCCGTGGCGACCAAGTTGGTGCGACAAGACTTCAATGCGGCGAAAGGGATGGGAGATGCTATTCAAAAGGGGGTGACCAAACGGTGGAACGCTTAGCAGAAAAAACTTGGTCGCTGCTGGATGGTCGGCGAAATTATCATAAAAGCCGCAAAACGGTCGGCGATATAGTCGAAATAACTGCAACCAAAGCGCCGCGAAACGAAGTGGAAGAGTTGGGCGAAAAAAGATGATGTGATGCGATCGCTGGCGGCAGAAAATACTTGGTTGGTGGAAATCTTATAAGCTACGCGAAACAGACGACAATGGGTGACTTAAAACCTGCAACCGTGGTCGGCAAGAAAGAACAAAAACCAGTGAAATGAGTGGTGAAAATGAGTCGCGAGACGGGTCAGTGCCAGATGCGTAAAATCCGGTGACATAGTTAGCTATAAATGGCTAAAATGTTTGCGACCGATTTCGTCCAAAATGATTGAAAAGATGCGAAATGCGTCGACATGTTTATACCTTCATAAAACTGTATCGACTGTAGATGGTGAATTTTGATAAATACTTAAGGTCAATATTATATTGTTTTATACCCAATAGTTCTATGAAAGAGTTGGATTTTCCCATTCGGCGTTCCTTTTGCCCCTCCAGGGGCAAATGCTAGTTACTATCTTGGATAAGGCTATCCAGATCCTTATTTTCATGCCTTATCTTTTTTTGACTTAAGTTTTATATTGATCATTTGTTTGATTATTAGTTAACCTTTAAAGTCACTAGGGATTCCCCTCCCCACCATGATTAGCAAGCACTAGTCCAAAGTGCAGGGAGATCGTGCGTGGTTATAATGCACTGTTTCCAGTTTCCTTGGAACCGGATGGTTTCAAGCATTAACACTATCGATAGAAGTTTGCTTGCACATCCTACCAATAGAAGCTTGTCTTTGCAAGACAAAGTTCCAACAAAAGAGGAAATGAAATGCAAGTTTAAGCCTCACATTCTTCCCTCCCACTCCATTGCCTGCACATCCTATTGATAGAAGGTTGCAAATCAAATCACAACTCTGAAACTAATAGGAAAAGTTTGCAATCGTATTCATATTGTTGATGTATATGTAACTTTAGAATGTATTTCACCCATGTATTTCATATATGTATTTTGTACTCCTATAGAGATGGTATTATTCCTCTATACGGAAGTGTTTGTATTCCTATAGAGATGTTATTATTCCTCTATACGGAAGTGTCGTCATTTATATTGTAAGTGTCGTAACTTATACTTGATGGGTTATTAGACAACCAAAGGGTCAAAGGGTTATTAGACCACCAAGTGTGGGGTCATCCTGGATTAATTTAACCATGGGTTAAGCTAGACATGTAGGCCCCATTAGTTTATTGGGTAGGACAGAACAAGTATAAATAGAGATCGGGAGATCTCTATTTGATCATTCATTCACACACTTCTCTCATTCGAAAAGTGGTGCAATTATGAGGAGGAGGCTTTGCTGCTAGGAGAAGACTATCTCTTGTATTCTGGTTGTATCATTGTTCTATCTATCTCTGAGGAAGTTATTGGGGTTTTTCACCTTTATGGTTTTCCCCAAGTAAACTATGTGTCTCTTGTGTGCTTTCATTATTGTGTCCATGATTGATATGCTGTAGATTTGCTGTACATGTTGTTCTCTCAATTAAGATCCTAGATCAGATTGAAGTAGATTCTGAAATTTTAACATGGTATCAGAGCTAGCCTGAAAGAAGGCATGATATGGCATGTATGACACTTGTTGCACTTACGATGCTAGGGCTTGATATAGAAAAAACAAGTCATCGTAGTACTTTCGCTATAAATCCATTTTGGCAAAATTTTCAGATCTGAAACTTTTACAAGTCAAAGATCAGATCCCCAGGTACCTTGTTTCCAAAGGACAACCTCTAATTCGTTGTACTTTGTGATTTATGATGTGTACAATATAGGGTTTCTGCCTCTTCCAAATCTGAGTCATAAATAGATGACCTTGGAAAAAAGGTCATAACTTGGGATAGGAAGTTCCAAATGAAATTTCGTAAAAAGTGACAGGTAGTACACAGACTGTACTATATCAGGAAGCTTTTTCAAAGGCCAAAGTTGAACCAGTGACACGTGGCACACCGTACAAGTTCGCTCTCCTTGTTTATCCCATAAACAGGTCACATTGTGACACTTGGCATAACTCTCTCTCAGAGAATCCAATTGAGGTCAGACCTGTCGGGATGGAAAGATGACAGGTCGGGCTATCTCAAGAAAATTTTTTAGACCCTGTGGATAAAAAAGTATGGAGTTACACCAGAAACAATCAGGTACATATTTCTGTCAAAACAGAATTATTTTTTGAGCACCTTCATTCATGGCTTCCTGAATTTAGGGTTTCAGAGAAAGTTGGAATTTTTGTAATCGAAGACTAAGGCTATATGCTACTCATCAAAATATAAATTTAGAGACCAAGATCAGAATTTTTGGTTGGGCAGAAGACCGGGCTTGATCAGACCCTAGTTCGGGACTTTGATTGGAAAAGTGGAAAATTAGGGCTTCTGAAAAAATGAGAATTTTTGAAATCTGTGACCACGGTTGGAAGCTCCTCAGAAAAATAGAAGCTTAGAGCTTTGGATCAAAACTTTTGATTGGGAAGAAGAGTGGGATTCATCAAACCCTAGTTTGGGGTCACATCCAATGAATCCAGAAGTTTCAAAGGAAAATTTGAGGAGTGAAACTTTGCAGTTTTCAAATTCTGAATATACCAGCTTGATCAGCTCATCAAGGCGCATATTTCTATCCTTTTGAAAGTTTGAATTTTGGGGGTTTCTCTGACAAACCCTATTATAGCTCCAGATCCAGTTCCTGCAAATCAAGTGGATTGGTTTAATCCTAGAAGAGGATGGATTGGTCACCTGCATAAGTGAAGAAGTTCCTGTCTCAGAGGGAGATGAGGCTAAGGCCTTCCATAAGAAGATTACAAGCAATCTTGATAGGTATGTTTCGAATTCTGTTCATGGTTAAGTTTATGATATGTTTGTCTTCATATCATTACAATACAATCTTGATTAATTACTAGACTTGTCGTATCACCTTAATAGAAGATATTCATTGATTAAGGTTTTGACACTTATGATTGTACTAATGCATTGTGATGTTGTATGAGGTTTATGTTGTTCGCTAACACAAAAGGCACACCAAGAAAGTCAAATCATGTTCTACTTCAAGATCATATGATCATGGTGACATGAAGACAAAGATTCATCCATTGTCATGGATCACATAGAAGATCTACTTTCGAGGTATGTATAACTTGGTTCTACAATGGTTAACTTATGAGACATGCAGGTTACTAGCACAAGTCACTGAAGAGAACCAGAAGACATTATGCGGGTATGTTAGACATAACTAGCTAGCATGCTAATCCAAGTATGTTTTTCCTATATCAAGCTAGAATCCTACCTTGTGTTAGGATCTTATACTGTTGTGTTGTTGATAATGATTATTCATGAAGTCATAAGTTTGAATAGTCATGGTTGTATGCATATTATGTTTCTTACCATAATTGATGATATGACTAACCAGAAGAATCATGAAGGTATAGGTTTGAGTAATCACGGGTTTATGCATTGATGATTTAACTAATCAGAAGAGTTCTATGATCAAATAAGAATATGCATGAGTAAAAGAAGACTTCCCTGAAACCTTGAATACTAATGTTTATTATCTGTGAATGATCATGACTATACATGTTTAAGATTATTGTGTTTTGATAGTATTAAGATTATACTAATAAATGTGTGATTATGTATGAGACCTCAAGGATAACACAATGATGATACTAATAAGCATGCATAGTGATTAAGGATGGATATAAGTTCAAGGACAGGTAATCCAGGAAGCAAAGATCAAGAGGGAGCACAATCCAGTTGTTCCTGCAAGAAAGCAAAGGAGCACACTTCAGTAGTTTCTGCAAGGATGCAGATATTCAGAGGGAGTTGACCACTTCTCACAATCCACATCAGAATGGAGTTGCAAAGATTCAGAGGGAGTCCACGCAGCAACCAAACAAAGATAAGTATTTGAATTGTCATTTCTTACATAATGTTATTTAATGATGTATATGCTTATGTTCCTAGAATTAGGTTGTGTATTATGCATATTAGAATAGTTGCAATGATGAACAGTATACTACTAATATACATGGGTAAGTGGCCTATGGCAATGTACAACATTCCATTGCTACTTATCTAGAATGAAACCTCTTTGCTGACATGTTAGGAGTTGTGCATGCTCTTAACAATGTTCTGGTAGAGATTGGAAGGCATCTAGAAAGTTACGGAATATGGATAAATGTTGTATTGAAGCATTGGCTAAGATAATTGCATGACTGTATAACATATTTATTTATGTGTAAGAATTTGTTCTGAAAACTATGAGATGTTTTATAATCATGCAATTTAACTTGTGTAGGAAAGATCGTATACCATCACCTACAAAAGAAGGACTACAACATTTGCTCAACAACAAAGTTATCTATTGAAAATATTGAAGATATTGAAGTTCCCAGGATCTGGGAAGAATGCCATGATCGAGGAGTACCAATCGATCATGAAGATGTTTGGGATGCAGTCCCAAGACTTGAAGGGGAGTCTGTAGTGGCTTTCAAGAGGATCTACAAGATCAAGCATGCTACAGGTGGTAGCATAGAGACTTTTGCTCCTGTAGCCAGATACACTTCCATTAGATCAGTACTTGCTTTGGCTGCAGTGATGAAGTGGAAGGTACACCAGATGGATTTCAAGACAGCTTTCTTGAATGGTGTAGTTGAAGAAGAAGTGTATGTGGAGCAGCCACTTGGTTCTGAGACACATGACAGGGAGTCATCTATGTGCAGAACTTTGTATGGTAGGATAGACATCTTTCTATCCAGTTTGGGCTTTACCAAGAGTAAAGCGGATTCCAACCTTTACTACAAGGTTGAGGAAGGAAATCCATTGATACTACTATTGTATGTGGATGACCTATTTGTAATAGGTGAGGATAGATTGATTGCTGAAATGCAGCAGAAGCTTGCTGCCGAGTTCGAGATGAAGAACTTGGGGATGATGCACTATTTGTTTTTTGGCATGGAGGTGTGGCAGAGTGCAGATGGAATCTTCCTTGGACAAGGGAAGTATGCAGTATAGATCCTGAAGAGGTTCGGGATGATGGACTGCAAGGCTTTGGCCACACCTATGGCATCGAACTTGAAGCTTCTGTGTGATGCTCCATCTGATCTGGTTGATGTGACAATGTATCGTCAGATGATTGGGTCCTCTATGTACCCGACGAACACGAGACCAGATATTTGCTTTGCAATGAACACATTGAGCCAGTTCCTGACGGATCCGAGAGATGTTCACCTGGTTGCTGTAAAGCATATTCTGAGGTACATGAAGGGTACGGTTGATTATGGGCTCAAGTATGATGCGAATAAAAAGTTTAACCTGCAGGGTTATGTTGATTCAGATTGGGCAGGCAGTGCTGCAGATAAGAAGAGCACATTTGGGTGTTGCTTCATTATGGGATCAGGTGTGATCTCTTGGTTTAGTAGGAAGCAGTCCTGCGTAGCATTGAGTATAGTCGAGGCAGAGTATGTTGCAGCCTGTTCGGCTAGTTGTGAGGCAGTATGGCTTTGGAAGCTTCTGTCTAAGTTATTTGATCTCCCGTTGGATGCTATTGGTATCTTCTGTGATAACCAGAGATGTGTGAAGCTATCTGAGAACCCAGTGTTTCATGATAGGTCGAAACACATAGAGATCAAATATCACTATATCAGGGATATGGTGCGGAGAGGAGCAGTGAAGCTCCTGTATGTTGCGACGGATGAGCAGATTGCAGATGTACTGACGAAGCCACTAGCCATGGTGAAGTTTGAGTACTTCAGGGAGAGGCTTGGTGTTCTTCAGATTGATGACACTTCGAGGAAGAAGTGATGGACACATTTGTGGAAGCCATTCCAAGCATGTTGGAAGGAGAATCCTTCACATGGCTGTGTATGTAAGCGCTGGATCATGAGCATTAAGACGATGCTTCAGTTACTGCTCTATATATGCATCAGGATGATGCTGGATATGATCAGTTGGATCATTTATATGTATATGTATGTACGCATCAGGTTGATGTTGGATATTATCAGTTGGATCATTTATATGTATATATGCATCATGTTGGATGCTTGGACCATGTATCTGTATATGTATCAGGTGGATACTGTGTATGATCAGGTAGATCATGTATGTTGATATATATCAGTTAGATGCATTGTGTGGATCATGTATCTATGTATGTATCAGGTGGATACATTGTCTGATAAGGTGGAGCATGTATGATGATATGTATCAGGTAGATACTTGGTATGCATCAGGTGGATGCAGTGTATGATCAGGATGATCATAAATGACGAGCTTCAGGATGTTGCTCCAGATGACATGCAGCAGGATGTTGCAGTGATGATGATCAG
This sequence comes from Larix kaempferi, assembly GCA_027924585.1. Taxonomy (NCBI): domain Eukaryota; kingdom Viridiplantae; phylum Streptophyta; class Pinopsida; order Pinales; family Pinaceae; genus Larix; species Larix kaempferi. Next base: position 1,797,079 of record BSBM01000737.1, read on the forward strand.
GATGATCATGTGTACATCAGGATGATGTATGGTGAGTATCAGGTTGATACTCTATGGTCGTGGAACAGGTTGTGCAGATAAGCATGTAATTTGTGCCCTGGGAGATTTGCAGATAGTCTTTCGAGGTTTTTCCTATGGCATATAATTTGTACCCTGGGATATCTGGAAAATGCTTTTTCGAGGTTTTGCTTGGGAGGACATATAATTTGTGCCCTGGGAGATTTGCAGATAGTCTTTCGAGGTTTTTCCTATGGCATGTAATTTGTACCCTGGGATATCTAGCAAATGCTCTTTCGAGGTTTTGTCCTATGGCATGTAATTTTTGCCCTGGGAGATCTGATAGGTTGAGCCATGTGCTCGTAATCAGTCCTGAGATGCTCTTTCGAGGTTTTGCCATGACCACATGTAATTTGTGCCCTGGGAGATCCGATAGGTTGAGCCTTGTGCTCATAATCAGTCCTAGGATGCTCTTTCGAGGTTTTGTGGTGACCACATGTAATTTGTGCCCTGGGAGATCCGATAGGTTGAGCCTTGTGCTCGTAATCAGTCCTGGGATTCTCTTTTGAGGTTTTGTGGTGGGGTCACATGTAATAAGTCTTGGAGACCTGGATAGGATGAAAAAGGCCTCAGATGCTCTTTAGGGTTCTTGCTAGTCAAGAGACTCTTTTAAGGTTTTATGACGCATGTAATAAGTCCTGAGGATTCCACAGTATGGCCAGTGATGATGAAGACCTGCAGGTGGTGGGCCTACATCCAGTATGAAAAAGGATTGGCTCTGTAGAAATTCCTATGACGAGTAGATTTAGAGATTGATTGAGATAGAAGCAACAGTGACGATGACGATGATTCGAGGATGATGATTCCCTGATGATGATCCAGAGAAGAAGACTTGTGCTAGCATATCTGTGTTGAGAAATACCTTTCTAGTTAAGAGAGAGTGTTGATGTATATGTAACTTCGGAATGTATTTCACCCATGTATTTCATATATGTATTTTGTACTCCTATAGAGATGGTATTATTCCTCTATAGGAAAGTGTTTGTATTCCTATAGAGATGTTATTATTCCTCTATACGGAAGTGTCGTCATTTATATTGTAAGTGTCGTAACTTATACTTGATGGGTTATTAGACCACCTTGTTGGGGTCGGCCCTGTATAAGTCATGTGGATCGAAGGGTTATTAGACCACCCTATTGGGGGTCGGCCATGTGGGTCAAAGGGTTATTAGACCACCAAGTGTGGGGTCGGCCCAGATTAAGTTAACCATGGGTTAAGCTAGACATGTAGGCCCCATTAGTTTATTGGGAAGGACAGAACAAGTATAAATAGAGATCGGGATATCTCTATTTGATCATTCATTCACACACTTCTCTCATTCGGAAAGTGGCGCACTTATGAGGAGGAGGCTCTACTGCCAGGAGAAGACTATCTCTTGTATTCTGGTTGTATCATTGCTCTATCTATCTCTGAGGAAGTTATTGGGGTTTTTCACCTTTATGGTTTTCCCCAAGTAAACTCTGTGTCTCTTGTGTGCTTGCATTATTGTGTCCATGATTGATATGCTGTAGATATGTTGTACATGTTGTTCTCTCAGTTAAGATCCTAGATCAGATTGAAGTAAATTCTGAAAATTTAACACATATTTTCCCACATAGGCAAGGACTAATAAAAACAAGACATTAAGAAAGTATTTAATGGCATATGTAGGAACTTCAAAAAACTATTAAGAATTATACGTAAAGGTGAACAAATGCCTCCATTTGGGCAATTCTTCAATAAAACCTAGTCAAATTATTGATGAATGGTTATTGGTTGTTCCTTCCTGTGTACACTTTACTCTGATATATCGATACTTTAATCCATTATGATCAATTTAATTAAGGGGAAAATATGTGATATCATACATTCATGAAAGAAAAATATATGTTATTTATCAACTTCTTATTGTAGCTAAGTTAGAAGTCTTTATTTATGCAATGTATCACTGTTATTGTTTATAAATGTAAATATCAATCCATTTATTTTTTTAAAAATGTCAAAAAAAAATTGCAAATGAAAAAAAATCTTATATTTTATAAAATAATATTATTCTTTGCCCCTAATGTTTAGCATGGCAGAACTCTCTGATACATTACAATTGATCTGGCCAACTCCTTTTGCATTTCATGGTTTTTCTTATGTTTGATGGCTTTTGGTGGTAGGTGAATGGAACCAATGAAAGGTTACTTGGAGGGTGGGGTGGACATAGGTATTCATTTCAAGTCTCTAGTAGACTAATAAATAGAGTGTTATGTTGTAAAATGAGTCCTGGTGTATTCTGATAAGTGTTTTGAATTTTCACTTCTCCATCTATTCACAGGGTTGCTGGACCTGATCTTTTGAAAGCATGCAGACAATTCCCAAAGGTTAGTCGAGGGATTCGATGTCTAATGGGAAGGCGGCAAGGATTACAAGGTGATTTTATTGTTTAATTGTTGCCAGTGTTAATACATTTGAAGTGACTTTGTACTAAAATCATTTTTCATTTACAGAGGTTTCAATCTGCTGGTATCAGCTATTATCCATACAGTTGGCCATGTTTATGACATGGATGAAGATCCAGGAAGTAAACTTGAAGATGCATATAGGTATGCTTTCTTGTGAATTATGCATAATATTTTAGTATTTTGCATACTACCTGGCTTGATATTGGATGGGCATTAGTTATTTTATAGTTGCCTTTTACATTGTTATTTATATATGGCCTGTGATTGTCGATGCTTGATCATGCTCAAGAATTATGTGACCTTGTATAGGTTCTTAAGATAATCTATTTGGATGAAGCAAGAGCTCTCTTAATATTACAAGGGAAAATAAAGTCAAGTACATTGCTTTTCGTGCTATATCTTGTGCCATATATGGGTCAGTTAACAAATATGCTCTTGATTGTTTTCAACTACAATGGAAAATGTTGGATATATTTGATTTTGGTTTGTTGTATTGGTGGTCTAGTGGTGTGTATCTCAAGTCACCCAAGAATATATTTGAATGTAGATACCCTTATGAAGAAGCAGTCATTGTGGGTTTCCCAAGTCTATACCGAGATCCATCAGTGCGAATTGATATAAAGAGCATATTAGCTTTGAATTCGGTCAACCATTACTTGATTGCACTCAGGTATATGTGAATTACTTGTGGCAATTTTTATTCATACTTGTGACCCCCTATAGAGCCATCATCCATGGGGGCTCCACTAGGGTGACAATATAATATCACGTCCATTCATATTGGGGTATTAAATAACCATGAAAACCCCAAAATTATATTGCTTATATATTAAGGGGGGAATGGGTTTTTTTATAATATTATAGCAATACACAAATACGGTGGGGTATTTTTTATATAGTCGGGCTCACATATATCCCCGAAGTGGCTATGGCACAGGGGTGAGGCACGGTTTTCGTAGGAGGGATCACGGTCAGATGGTTGTTGAGGAGGGGCTTACTAGTACGCAGGAGGGATCACGACTGGTGGCGCAGGGTTGAGGCACGGTTGAGGGGCTTACCAGTACGCAGGAGGGTTCACGACCGAATGGTTTTCGAGGAGGGGCTTACCAGTATGCAGGAGGGATCACATCCAGATGGTTGTTGAGGAGGGTCTTACCAGTACGCAGGAGGGATCACAGCTGGATGCACGTTGAGGAGGGGTTTCGGTAGGAAAGGGTTTCCAGGATGGTTTTTCTTTACCAAGTTAATCATGAAGTAGTTTACTCAGTAGCAAGCCCTATGTCCATAAAATAAGTTTAACAAGGTTAAGGTAAAACCACGGTACAACAGCTCGAAGCTACTCTTTCTAAGTTAAAATCCTTGCAGTCACCCCTGATCTCTCTTTTCGTTTTAAGTCCTTTACCTACCTCGAAGCCCCGCTATATGGGAAAAATAGTATATTGGACACACATAGGATTGGGTTCTAGCTTCCTTACTTCCACCTCGCTACTAAGCATCCCTTCCAAGTCGAGGTATAGGCATGGTAGAATATATGCACATAGAGGTATAATAGAGAAGCCAGGAAGCTAGCAAGTAACCTAATAAATAGAGTCATTTTTCCTGTGCTCGCATTGAGGAGGGGCTTACCAGTATGCAGGAGGGGCTTATCCCAGGGCCCAAGCCAAGTAAACAGGTATAGTATCGAACAAGTCTCAGGTATGCTTGATCAACTATGCAAGGTTTTCCTATTTTTTTTTTAACGGCCTGTGAGGTGCCTTGTTAGAATCTGTGGTGACATACATGGTCAATTTCATGATCTTGCAGAGCTTCTGAAGTGCAAATTTTTTATTGGCAAATTTTTGTTGTTGTTGTATTTTATTATTTTTCAATGGTTGGAATGTTGCCTGCAAATTTTGAAACCTAGAACAGCTACTGAAACTGCATTTAATTTCTTAAACCAATATTATAGAAAATTTAAAAGATTTGTTTCTTAGTTTTTGGATTTTCTCCCGTTCTATGTTGTGTAATTGCACTGTACCTTGAAATTTAAAGTGAAGGATGGAGGAATGATTTTTATGTTAGAAATTCAATTTTTTTATCTACCTTAGCTAGGTTTGTATTTTCCAAACCCTAGGAATGGGAAAAATACACAAGCACACACCACAATTCGCAAGCAAGAAATTCAAGGTCTGCTATAGTGTATTTGATTCTGGGCACGGAATGTGGTTATGAGCTGCTTGTTGCATCAACGTGGTAAATGATGAGTTTATGGATAAAGAGGACAAACTAAAATTAGAGGACATACCTGTCCTAAAGGATTTTAAGGATGTATTTCCCGAGGAGATTCTAGGATTACCTCCCAAAAGAGATTTATGTTTTACCATAGAGTTAATACCAGGAGTAGTACCAAACTCTAAATCCCCGTACAGAATGAACATACTGGAGTTAAACCAATTAAAATGACAGTTGAAGGAGCTTATTGACAAGAAGTATATTAGACCCAGTGTGTCTCCTTGGGGAGCACCAGTCATCTTTGTTAAGAAGAAAGACAGAACCTTAAGATTGTGCATAGATTATCGCCAACTTAATAAGATGACAATCAAGAATAGGTATCCGTTGCCCTGCATAGACGATCTATTTGATCAGCTGCGTGGAGCAACAGTATTTTCAAAGATTGATCGAAGATCAGGATATCATCAAGTACGGGTTAAGGACGAAGATATTTTCAAGACAACCTTCCGAACTCGGTATGGACATTATGAGTTCGTAGTCATGCCATTTGGCTTGACTAATGCCCTGGCTGTATTTATGTGTCTAATGAATAATATTCTGCATTTAAATATTTAGACAAGTTTGTTGTTGTGTTTATAGGCGACATTTTAGTGTACTCAAAAAGCAAAGAAGAGCATGATGAACATTTACAGATTATCCTACAAGTTCTAAGATATCATCAACTATACAACAAGTTTTGTAAGTGTGACTTCCACAAAGACAAAATTCAGTATCTAGGACACATAATTTCGGTAGAAGGAATCTCGGTTGACCCCAACAAGATAAGGGCCATTAATGACTGGCCGGTTCCTAAATATGCGTCGAATGTAAGATCATTTATGGAAATTACAGGGTATTACAGAAATTTTATAGAGAATTTTTCAAAAATTGCCAACCCCATAACTTCCTTGCAGAAGAAAGGGAAGAAATTTGTTTGGGATCATAAATGTGTTGACAATTTTAAGAAATTAAAGGAACTATTGATGACAACACCTATCTTGAGGATAGCAGACCCCAACAAGGATTTTGTAGTTTGTACAGACGCATGCAATGACGGACTCAGTGGAGTCCTAACACAGGAAGGGCATGTGGTGGCATATCAATCTAGAAAGCTGAAAGTACATGAAAAGAACTACTCTACCTATGATTTAGAGTTATTGGCAGTTATTCATGCCTTAAAAATGTGGCGTCACCACCTTATTGGTAGAAAATTTACATTATTGACAGATAACATGGGTCTAAAATATTTATTAGATCAGACAAACCTAAACGCTAGACAAGCTAGATGGTTGACATTCTTAAGTGAGTATGATTTCGAAATTTAGCATATTAAAGGGAAGGAGAACAAGGTTGCAGATGCCTTGAGTCGTAAGGAAAAACTAAATTTTATTTCAGCAATCAGTACTTATTCAACTGATTTGGAAAATCAGATTCTGGAAAAGAGTGAAACAGATGAAGAATACAGAAAAATGAAGGAAAAGACAGCAAACAACAGTTCTGAAAATTGTATGGCAGATTACAGCATGAAGGAAAATGGTTTATTACTGTTTAAAAACAGATTGTATGTACCAGACATACCAGAAATAAAATTTCTGATATTAAATGAGATGCATAAAAGTCACTATTTTGGTCATCCAGGTTATGACAAGACCATTACTATGTTGAGAAAAGAATACTATTGGCCCAGAATGAAGGATGAAGTAGCAGAGTACATAGCTAAATGTTTGGATTGTCAAAAAGTGAAGGTTGAACACCAACATCCTGCTGGATTGTTGCAACCCTTACCGATACCAAGTTGGAAATGGGAAGTGATCAGCATAGACTTTATTACAGGACTACCTAAAAATCAGAAACAACATGATTCTATCATGGTGGTAGTGGACAAACTCAGCAAGGTAGCACATTTCATACCCGTAAAGACTACTCATAAAGCTCCAAATATTGCAGAGATCTTTACGAAAAATATTTTTAGACTGCATGGAATACCGAAATTAATAATTTCAGATCGTGACTCGAAGTTTACATGAAACTTTTGGAGGTCACTGTTTAAAGGGTTGAATACAACTTTAAATTTCAGTACAACATTTCATCCACATACAAATGGATAGACAGTAAGGGTAAATCAAGTTTTAAAAGATTTATTAAGAATAATGTTAAGGATCAGCCTGGTAAGTGGGAAGACTACTTTCACTTAGAAGAATTTACTTATAATAATCATTATCATGCATCGTCCAGACTTAGTCCTTTTGAAATTCTTTATGGTAGGAAATGTAATACACCTATTTCGTGGAATGATCCAGTAAATAGAGTTCTTTTAGGACCTAAATTATTGCAGGAGTTAGAACTAATTGTGAAACATGTACAAGGACATTTAAAAGCTGCCCAAGATAGGAAAAAGAGTCAAGCAGATTCAAAAAGAACTCATAAAGAGTTCCAGGTTGGTGAACATGTATTCCTCAAGGTAAGATAGAAAAAGAGTTCACTGAAATTGGGGAGTTGTGCCAAGTTGGCACCCAGGTATTGCGATCCTTTTGAAATATTGTCTAAGGTTGGAGCAGTGGCATACCAGCTGGCTTTGCCACCAAACTTAAAAATACATAATGTTTTTCATATATCATATTTAAAGAAATATGTGCACGATACTACTCATGTTGTAAACTGGAATGATGTACAGGTGGGACAAGACGGAGATTTTCTGGTGGAAATGGATTGTATCCTCGGAAGGAGGGAAACTATTCTCCAGAATCGCAGCATTGGGCAAGTGAAGATGCAATGGAAGCACCTTAGCCCAGAAGAGGCAACCTGGGAGTTGGAGAGTAGTATGCGGGAAGCATACCCAACTCTGTTTCAGGAACACTCAAGGAGTGATTAACCAAGATCGTGGACGATGTTGAGACTTAAGGGGGGGTGTATGTCACCTACCCAAATTTCTAAAAATTATTATTTTATTTGCAAAATACTTTATGTTAAATTTAATTACAAAGTTTTGTAATGATGATCAGTTTTGATCAAGGATGAATGTAATTACTGAATATTATTATTTAAATAAATTAATTAGGAGACAAACACCCAAGGGGACTATTAAATGAGTGTTCACTGACCCACTAGGAGAGATGGAACCTGTTGGAAGGTATGGGACAGATGGCAACAATTGCATCACATCACAAGCTGTTGGTTATGGAACAACTACCCCTAAAAATGTGGCATTATCTCCCAGGTGGAGGGAGTGAGGAGGAAGCTCATTTAATGACCCAGTAACATCTGAAAAGGCCTAGGCAGCCTATAAAAGGAAAATTCGAATTGAGTAGGCAGCTCTTACACAATATTTTCTGCATAATATTTCCTCATGTGCATCAAGTGATCACTAAGAGATTTGAATAGGGAGGCTAGTTGTGAGTGCAATCTTAAGTCTGCATATTGCTGAGAAGAACTAGAGATGCTGGTGCAGTTTTATTAGACTACTAGTTCTTGAATATTCGACAGTTAGTGCTACTGCAAGTGGAGATCCTATTTCCTAAGTTTCTTCCTCCTGGTGGTTCAGTGATCAGGCTCGGGGGTCCTAAGATAGTACTTGACTGTTTTCAAGAATTGGTTGGGTGGAACAGTCTTCTTGGGATGTTTGTTGCCCTATAGATTTTATCCAGGTTTTACAAATTTTCTACCTTATCTTAGCTAATAGATTTGTTCTGTATATTTAGTAATCTTTGTTTTCTGTTTTACGGAAAAGAATCTAATTATAAATTTGTTTGAAGTCTGAATGTTAAAGTTTAAATGATGTTTTGAATTGATAAACCAGTATCTATATTTTTCCACATGCTATTTTGGGCATCGTACTCTAGTATAGATACACAAATTAAGAATAGATTAAAAGATAGGCAGATTGTCATTTTGAATTCGATAGATAGATAGTCATTTATATATTTGTCAATTTTCTGTCCTATAGTTAAATAATAGTAGAAAGTTCTGTATAATATCCAATATATATTATAAATGTTTCCTTAGCTATATGAAAAACAAATAGTGTTTAATTACTGTATAGTTGCATGGCATTATCATTACTGTGCATAGAGAATATATAGAAATCATATCTCTATATATATCATATCGCGTTTACATTATAATAACATAGCAGCAAATAAATGAATGTGATCATCATACCAAGACTATACATAGCAGTCATCACACAGTTTTCACATTGCACATACACACACTGTTTTCATTTCTTACTATATCCATTTCCTATAATTTTATAGTACAAACAGATAATGAAAATATTATAAACATTTTATTGCTATCAGTCATGTTACCCAATAGATATTCAAACTGTAAACAGGAGAAACGTAAAACCTATAGTGTTTCATACTTATCATTTTAGTTTCATAAATCGCTTGTATCTTTCCAATCTCAGTGTTGTATTTTCCATTATTTTACAAACTGTTTATAGTATTAAAAACATAGCATTGTATCACTGTAAATCTAAGATCGCATTGATTGAATATCCATTATCATTATCCACAGTATTTTAAACATATATTATTTCCACATTTCTCTACAGTACAAACCCTACCATATGTAAGGACTATTATGAAAACAATTATATTTTATATCTTTCATTTCTAAAGACTAAATACGAACCAGGGTTTGGCCCGTCGTTTCCTTTACAACGAATTGAACATCATTTCCAATAGTTTATTTTTACAGAGCTATTATCTGAAAAAAGTTTCACAGACCCGACTTACTTTTCTTACTCATTAAGTTTTCAGTTTAATACAAACTATTAGACAAGCCATTTCAGGTTTACATTCTACAAAATTTTCTTCTTCGACAGATTACGTAAACCTTAGATCGAAAATCATGCTATCAACTTATAGTATCAAATTCATAACATTGAAAGTTTTACACAAAAAAGTTAAATAGAAAACATTTCATTGCTGAGAAGTCAAATAGCATGTATTGCGTTCATTTTCCGAAAGGAAAGTTAATATCTACAGTAAACGAGCCTCGGATCCAACTCATATATTCATAATTTAAAGACAAACAGATCATGACCCTGAGTTCTTCTCAAGAACCAGTACAAAGATCCAACTTCCAGAAAACGAAGTCGTTATGCTCGAAAAACGAAAGTAACAACATGTTTCCCAAAAATAAATAGTATGGGTTATTTCCCAAGTCCGACATTTGAAACGAGTCCCTAAAACCCACTCCTTAGATGAGTTACATGACTCCCTGTTTGACGAAGGTAGGTACCAAAGTAGAAAACCAAAAAACACATAAACAAATGAAGGTTACATCAACGAAAACAACTATCATTTGATTTACAAATGGCGCTTCGAAGTTCTTCAACCAACAAACAATGACAAGCCACGGACAGAACCTATTACTTGTTTCTTGCAACCATATCAACCACAGGCGTAGAGCACCTATGAGGGTTTCAGGAGACCCGGAGCTTACCCAATTTGGAAGCACACTTTATTTTCCAAAGCCCTTGATCGAATCATTATCCACAACCTGCAACTGACAAGAACGATGGTTAAAATTTAGACAACTGCCACTTTTCAACTGAAAGATGAAATATAACAGAGGAAATCACTATTCATTACAGGAGTGCTTACCTTGCTGTAAGTAACCAAGCTTCCCATTTTCACCAGTATAATGATATTTTTCCTCACTGTAAATAGGGCAGAAAACCCTCTATCATTTCACCCGGGGTGTGACTTTCACCTGACTATAAAGCTCAAAAACTATTAAACCCTTGACGCATTAAACTAGAAACCTAAGCTGTAACACGATGCCATTACAGACAGAAGGAAATTGCAACTTTCCATCTTAGCATGTCTCGAGGTCAAAACCTCATATATCATTCTAAACCAAAATTTCTGCAGCTTGCTAGCCCTAACAGACCGAAATAATAGTATTGACACATAATACAATAACTTTTATCATTCCAAACAGCCGATGCAATTCTAGGGTTACATCTAACGGCCGAGATCAAACTGATCAACAATCACCATTGCTATCAAATTGCATCGAGTATCGCATCATTTTTCATTTATGGAATCATTCATTGCCACAGCACGGCCATACCATGTCAAGTTTACGTTGGATGCATTGATAGCCAGCTCGGAGCACCCTTAACAAAGATATCTTACATGGCAACTACCACAGTTATCGCATGCATTAGCTTGCACTTACGTGGAGTATTGTCTGATCCTTGTCACTACGTTATAATGGACGGCCATTAATGCAGGCCTGGATCACAATCACCAAACACCAGATTCGTATCACTTGCGAAATCATCAACCTATCATTCCATTAAATGCATGTCAGCACTCGATATAAATGCAAACATTGTGACACAACGATATAACATTGCATGTTATGGTTTTCGAACCCAAGGTTCTTTTGGTTCCAAGTTATGATTCATAAAACACGTTATAACGTTATAATGCCAACGACTATATATATATTCATATAGTCCCAGCCCTATCACAAATTAGATTCATTATTTTATAGATTAACAATTCGAAATTTATATAGTTCCTAGTTATGAATTGTGGTTTTTTAAATAATCAATATGACTTAGTTATTAGTTGATAGGACAACTATAGTCACATTTTCAACATAGTTTCACTAGTGCCATTCATATAATTTAGATACAATTCCTTGGAAGGATTATAAGTATCAATAGTTAAACATTGTAAGGATACGAAGGGGACGAACCATACATGGAAGATTTTAATATTACCTTGGTAACTTTCATTGTGATCATACGAACTCTATTATCACAATTATAAAATTAAAGGGGTTTATATAGTAAACATTCAATGGACATAATGTTATATTTTTAACATGAAGACTAACTGAATACCATGAGTTCTTACCATATTCTCACATTACAAACGTTTAACGATTTAGTGATACCTTGTTACATCAGCAATGGAAAGTTAAAGACGACGACAAAGCTAGCTAGTACAACAACAAAACCATCCGCAGAATGACGTACATAGATGACTCTGTTTTAAACTTCGTGGAGTTGTAAAAATAACATCTGAAAACAGTAATTATAGCTATGAAACCCATACCTGCATACTCAAGGTGGATCGCAACAGAATTCTAACATTTCCTATTTAAGTACGACATTGAAATTAAACTATACACGTACTTTGTTTCTATGCAACCATGAAACTTCTTACTTGTTTTCTGCACATAGGACATTCAATTTGTTTTAGCGTTGCAGCTAAGTAAGCTCCAGGGTACATCACAGGACACCCTTTTCATCAAAGTCAAACTGTCAGTATCATTGCAAAAAGAAACAGTGCCGCATCAAATTTCCACTCTATTAGTACTTTTGTTACCATAATTATGATAGCTGTTAATATGTTTAAGTTGTCACTGTTACATTACTAATAAACAGATTTAAATTATGTATAGTACTAACATCTGTTTAATTAATTACTGTTACAATCAACATTTATTATTCCGCAATCATAAATTATCGTAATTAATGCTGCTTTCAAAATTTTTAAATTTTTATGAAAATTCGGGATGTTACATGTGGTATCAGAGCTCAGATTTGAACTCTAGGCCTGAATGAGGTCCAAAACACGCAGCAGAATTTTTTTTTTTATACAGTAGAAAATTGTACTAACTTGAAAAATTTAATTATTATGTTATTTCAGAAATTATTTTCAGTTACAAGTATGGAGAACTCAGCTGAACAATTAGACGACAGATTTCAGCCAAATAGTCACAGCTCAGGACAGCACTATATAGCAGAAGGTCACGGTGAACTAAATAACAGTTCGAAAAAACTGTTACGTGCCTTTCATGAATTAAAAGTAGAAATCAGATCGGTGAAACAAGACAATGAAAGGATTTTGCAAGCACAAGAACAATTAAACCAAGTGCTGTTTGAACAAAGCCAAACTGAGGAACAAGATAAAGATAACGAAGATATTTCCAAAGTTGAGGATCTGCCTCATGCTGATAAAAACAAGAAAATGAAAATCAGCAAGGTGAATGACAGTTCAACCTCATCAGGAGATGTTATTGAAACACGCAGAAAGAAACGTAACTACACCAGTGATTGCAGTGAAGGAGATTTCAAACCCAGAAAGAAAAATAAAAAAGAATATGAGCAGATTTCTGGGGAGTTCAAAAAGATTAGACCTCCAACTTTCAATGGAGAAACTGAGAAGGGAGAGACAGATGAAGCTTGGTTGTCTGGTATGAAGAAATACTTTCAGATTTATAACTATTCAGAGTCTTTATAGGCAAAAACGGCTATATATAACTTGACCAGAAAAGCGGATATTTGGTGGCAGGACATCAAAAGAGTAAAGGGCATCAAAGATAAAGATGTAAGGTGGAGTATTTTTAAACGATATTTTAAGAAGAAGTACTTGTCTGAACAGTACTATGAAGAAAAATCTAAAGAGTTATATGATTTGAAGCTGGGAGGTATGAACATGAAGGAAATGAACAGTAAGTTTCTGAACTTACTAAGATATGTACCATACCTCATAGAAGAGAAACCGAAAATTCAAAGGTACTTGAGCTGTTTACCTTTCAATATTAAGGACAGAATCGAGTACGACATTCCTAAAACCTTGGAAGAGGCTACGAGAAAGGCAATTTCATGTTATGACACAAATCGAAAAAGAGAAGGAATGTCAAACTGGAAAAATCATAAGCCCAACAATTTTGAGCAGAAAAAAAAATAAAATTCAGATTTAGTGGAAATTCTGGATTTCAAAGGAAAAATTTTCAGAATCAGAATTATCAAGGAAACAACTCCAGAAACAATTCACAGCAGAATTCTATAGCACCTAGAAATGCACCTAATAATGCCAAGACCAGTGAACCAAAGGCACCTATCAAATGTTTTGAATGCCAAGGTCCTCATTACGCATCATAATGTCCCTTGAGGAAGTGGAAATCAAACAACATCAACTCTATATAGACTGAACCTACGGTTGGAGATGTGGCGAGGGAAATGCCCAGAATCAATGCAGCACTTGACAACAGGAAAGCAGATCATCAAATATCCATGGTAGAGATTGAAGGTATGTTATATGATCATCCTGTTACTGTTTTAATTGATCCAAGTGCTAGCTTAAGTTATATATCACCAGACATTGTAGAAAGTCTTAAATTGAAAACGAAAAAGTTTAGTAAATCTTGGCTAGATAGACTAGAAACTGGAACAAAGAGAAAAGTATCAGATTTTATAGAAAACTGTGTTTTGTCCATGAATCATTTACAAACACAAATCAAGTTGAAGATTCTACCTTTAGGTTCTTATGATATTATAGTTGGGATGGACTAGTTAGAAGCCCATCACGTCATCCTGGACTGTTATGGAAAAAGTTTTACATGCTTAAATGACGAAGGGAAAACTATAGAAATAAAAGGCATCCCAAGGAAGGTAACCCTTTGACAGATTTCAGCCATGCAAGTTAAGAGGGCAGTTAGGAAAGGATGCCAAATGTTTGTAGTAAACGTGGCAAATGATGGGTTTATGGATAAAGAGGACAAACTGAAATTAGAGGACATACTTGTCCTAAAGGATTTTAAGGATGTATTTCCTGGGGAGATTCCAGGATTACCTCCTAAAAGAGATTTAGATTTTACCATATAGTTAATACCAGGAGTAGTACCAAACTCTAAAGCCCCATACAGAATGAACATACTGGAGTTAAACAAATTAAAATCATAGTTGAAGGAGCTTATTGACAAGAAGTATATTAGACCCAGTGTGTCTCCTTGGGGAGCACCTGTCATATTTGTTAAGAAGAAAGATGGAACCTTAAGATTGTGCATAGATTATCACTAGCTTAATAAGATGACAATCAAGAATAGGTATCCATTGCCCCGCATAGACGATCTATTTGATCAGCTGCGTGGAGCAATAGTATTTTTGAAGATTGATCTAAGATCAGGATATCATCAAGTATGGGTTAAGGATGAAGATATTTTCAAGACAACCTTCCGAACTCGGTATGGACATTACAAGTTCGTAGTCATGCCATTTGGCTTGACTAATGCCCCAGCTGTATTTATGTGTCTGATGAATAATATTCTGCATAAATATTTAGACAAGTTTGTTGTTGTGTTTATAGATGACATTTTAGTGTACTCAAAAAGCAAAGAAGAGCATGATGAACATTTACGGATTATCCTACAAGTTCTAAGAGATCATCAACTATACGCCAAGTTTAGTAAGTGTGACTTCCACAAAGACAAAATTCAGTATCTAGGACACATAATTTCGGTAGAAGGAATCTCGGTTGACCCCGAAAAGATAAGGGCCATTAATGACTGGCCAGTTCCTAAAGATGTGTCGGATGTAAGATCATTTATGGGCATTACTGGGTATTACAGAGAGTTTATAGAGAATTTTTCAAACATTGCCAACCCCATAACTTCCTTGCAGAAGAAAGGGAAGAAATTTGTTTGGGATCAGAAATGTGCTGACAGTTTTAAGAAATTAAAGGAACTATTGACGACAGCACCTATCTTGAGGATAGCAGACCCCAACAAGGATTTTGTAGTTTGTACAGATGCATGCAATGACGAACTCGGTGGAGTCCTGACACAGGAAGTGCATGCAGTGTCATATGAATCTAGAAAGCTGAAAGTACATGAAAAGAACTATTCTACCTATGATTTAGAGTTATTGGCAGTTATTCATGCCTTAAAAATGTGGCGTCACCACCTTATTGGCATAAAATTTACATTATTGACAGATAACATGGGTCTGAAATATTTATTAGATCAGACAAACCTGAATGCTAGACAAGCTAGATGGTTGACATTCTTAAGTGAGTATGATTTCAAAATTCAACATATTAAAGGAAAGGAGAACAAGGTTGCAGATGCCTTGAGTCATAAGGAAAAACTAAATTTTATTTCAGCAATTAGTACTTATTCAACTGATTTGGAAAATCAAATTCTGGAAAAGAGTGAAACAGATGAAGAATACAGAAAAATGAATGAAAAGACAACAAATAACAGTTCTGAAAATTGTATGGCAGATTACAGCATGAAGGAAAATGGTTTATTACTGTTTAAAAACAGATTGTATGTACCAGACATACTAGAAATAAAATTTCTGATATTAAATGAGATGCATAAAAGTCACTATTTTGGTCATCCAGGTTATCAAAAGACCATTACTATGTTGAGAAAAGAATACTATTGGCCCAGAATGAAGGATGAAGTAGCAGAGTACATAGCTAAATGTTTGGATTGTCAAAAAGTGAAGGTTGAACACCAACATCCTGTTGGATTGTTGCAACCCTTACCGATACCAAGTTGGAAATGGGAAGTGATCAGCATAGACTTTATTACAGGACTACCTAAAAATCAGAAACAACATGATTCTATCATGGTGGTAGTGGACAAACTCAGCAAGGCAGCACATTTCATACCCGTAAAGACTACTCATAAAGCTATAGATATTGCAGAGATCTTTATGAAATAGATTTTTAGACTACATGGAATACCGAAATTAATAATTTCAGATCGTGACTCGAAGTTTACAGGAAACTTCTGGAGGTCATTGTTTAAAGGGTTGAATACAACTTTAAATTTCCGTACAACATTTCATCCATAGACGGATGGACAAACAGAAAGGGTAAATCAAGTTTTAGAAGATTTATTAAGAATGTATGTTAAGGATCAGCCTGGTAAGTGGGAAGACTACTTGCACTTAGCAGAATTTGCTTATAATAATCATTATCATGCATCGTCCAGACTTAGTCCTTTTGAAATTCTTTATGGTAGGAAATGTAATACACCTGTTTCGTGGAGTGATCCAGTAAATAGAGTTGTTTTAGGAACTGAATTATTGCAGGAGTTAGAACTAATTATGAAACAGGTACAAGGACATTTAAAAGCTGCCCAAGATAGGCAAAAGAGTCAAGCAGATTAAAAAAGAACTCATAAAGAGTTCCAGGTTGGTGAACATGTATTCCTCAAGGTAAGACCGAAAAAGAGTTCACTGAAATTGGGGATTTGTGCCAAGTTGGCACCCAGGTATTACGGTCCTTTTGAAATATTGTCTAAGGTTGGAGCAGTGGCATACCAACTGGCTTTGCCACCAAACTTAAAAATACATAATTTTTTTCATATATCATTTTTAAAGAAATATGTGCACGATACTACTCATGTTGTAAACTGGAATGATATACAGGTGGGACAAGACGAAGATTTTCCGGTGGAACCAGATTGTATCCTCGGAAGGAGGGAAACTATTCTCCGGAATCGCAACATTTGGAAAGTGAAGGTGCAATGGAAGCACCTTAGCCCAGAAGAGGCAACCTGGGAGTTGGAGAGTAGTATGCGGGTAGCATACCCAACTATGTTCCAGGAACACTCAAGGAGTGATTAACCAACATCGAGGACGATGTTGAGACTTAAGGGGGGGTGTATGTCACCTACCCAAATTTCTGAAAATTATTATTTTATTTGCAAAATACTTTATGTTAAATTTAATTACAAAGTTTTGTAATTATGATCAGTTTTGATCAAGGATGAATGTAATTACTGAATATTATTATTTAAATAAATTAATTAGGAGACAAACACCCAAGGGGACTGTTAAATGAGTGTTCACTGACCCACTAGGAGGAATGGAAGCTGTTGGAAGGTATGGGACAAATGGCAACAATTGCATCACACCACTAGCTGTTGGTTATGGGACAACTACCCCTAAAAATGTGGCATTATCCCCCAGGTGGAGGGAGTGAGCAGGCAGCTCATTTAATGACCCAGTAACATCTGGAAAGGCCTAAGCAACCTATAAAAGGCAAATTCGAATTGAGCAAGCAACTCTTACACAATATTTTTTGGAGAATATTTCCTCATGTGCATCAGGTGATCACTGAGAGATTCGAATAGGGAGGCTAGTTGTGAGTGCAATCTTAAGTCTACATATTGCTGAGAAGAACCAGAGATGCTGGTGCAGTTTTATTAGACTTCTAGTTCTTGAAGATTCGACAGTTAGTGCTACTACAAGTGGAGATCCTATTTCCTAAGTTTATTCCTTATGGTGGTTCAGTGAACAGGCTCGGGGGCCTAAGACAGTACTTGTCTGTTTTCAGGAATTGGTTGGGTGGAACAGTCTTCTTGGGTTGTTTGTTGCCCTACATATTTTATCCAGGTTTTACAAATTTTCTACCTTATCTCAGCTAATAGATTTGTTTTGTATATTTAGTAATCTCTGTTTTCTGTTTTACGAAAAAGAATCTAATTCTAAATTTATTTGAAGTCTAAATGTTAAATTTTAAATGATGTTTTGAATTGATAAACCAGTATCTATATTTTTCCACATGCTATTTTGGGCATCGTACTCTAGTATAGATACGCAAATTAAGAATAGATTAAAAGATATGCAGATTGCCATTTTTAATTCGATAGATAAATAGTCATTTATATATTTATCAGTTTTCTGTCCTATAGTTAAATAATAGTAGAAAGTTCTATATAATATCCAATATATATTATAAATGTTTCCTTAGCTATATGAAACACAAACAGTGTTTAATTACTGTATAGTTGCATGGCATTATTCTTATCGTTACTGTACATAGAGCATAGATAGAAATCATATCTCTATATATATCATATTGTGTTTACATTATAATAACATAGCAGCAAATAAATGAATGTGATCATCATATCAAGACTGTACATAGCAATCATCACACAGTTTTCACATTGCACATACACACACTGTTTTCATTTCTTACTATATCCATTTCCTATAATTTTATAGTACAAACAGATAATGAAAATATTATAAACATTTTATTGCTATCAGTCATGTTACCCAATAGATATTCAAACTGTAAACAGGAGAAATGTAAAACCTATAGTGTATCATACTTATCATTTTAGTTTCATAAATCGCTTGTATCTTTCCAATCTCAGTGTTGTATTTTCCATTATTTTACAAACTGTTTATAGTATTAAAAGCATAACATTGTATCACTGTAAATCTAAGATCACATTGATTGAATATCCATTATCATTATCCACGGTATTTTAAACATATATTATTTCCACATTACTCTACAGTACAAACCCTACCATATGTAAGACTATTATGAAAACAATTATATTTTATATCTTTAATTTCTAAAGACTAAATACGAACCAGGGTTTGGCCTATCGTTTCCTTTACAACGAATTGAACAACATTTCCAACAGTTTATTTTTACAGAGCTATTATCTGAAACAAGTTTCACAGACCCGACTTACTTTTCTTACTCATTAAGTTTTCAATTTAATACAAACTATTAGACAAGCCATTTCAGGTTTACATTCTACAAAATTTTCTTCTTCGACAGACTACCTAAACCTTAGATCGAAAATCATGCTATTAACTTATAGCATCAAATTCATAACATTGAAAGTTTTACACAGAAAAGTTAAATAGCAAACATTTCATTGCCGAGAAGTCAAATAGCACATATTGCGTTCATTTTCCGAAAGGAAATTTAATATCTACAGTAAACGAGCCTCAGCTCCAACTCATATATTCATAATTTAAAGACAAACAAATCGTGACCCTGAGTTCTTCTCAAAAACCAGTACAAAGATCCAACTTCCAAAAAATGAAGTCGTTATGCTCGGAAAACGAAAGTAACAACATGTTTTCCAAAACAAAAAAGTATGGGTTATTTCCCAAGTCCGACATTTGAAACGAGTCCCTAAAACCCACTGCTTAGACGAGTTACACGACTCCCAGTTTGACGAAGGTAGGTACCAAAGTAGAAAACCAAAAAGCACATAAACAAACGAAGTTTACATCAACGAAAACAACTATCATTTGATTTACAAATGGCTCTTCGAAGTTCTTCAACCAACAAACAACGACGAGCCACGGACAGAACCTATTATTCGTTTCTTGAAACCATATCAACCACAGGCATAGAGCACCTACGAGGGTTTCGAGAGACCCATAGCTTACCGGATTTGGAAGCATGCTTTATTTTCCAAAGCCCTTGCTCGAATCATTATCCACAACCTGGGACTGACAATAACAATGGTTAAAATTTAGACAACTGCCACTTTTCAACTGAACGATGAAATATAACAGAGGAAATCACTATTCATTACAGGAGTGCTTACCTTGCTGTAAGTAACCAAGCTTCCCACTTTCACCAGTTTAATGATATTTTTCCTCACTATAAATAGGGCAGAAAACCCTCTGTCATTTCACCCAGGGTGTGACTTTCACCTGACTATAAAGCTCAAAAACTATTAAACCCTTGATGCATCAAACTAGAAACCTAAGTTGTAACATGACGCCATTACAGACAGAAGGAAACTACAACTTTCCATTTTAGCAGGTCTCAAGGTCGAAACCTCATATATCATTCTAAACCAAAATTTCGGCAGCCTGTCGGCCCTAATAAACCGAAATAATAGTATTGACACATAATATAATAACTTTTATCATTCCAAACAACTGATGTAATTCTAGGGTTACATCTAACGATCGAGATCAAACTGATCAATGATCACCATTGCTATCAAATTGCATCGAGTATCGCATGGATTTGCATTTATGGAATCACTCATTGCCATAGCACGACCATACCATGTCAAGTTTACATTGGATGCATTGACAGCCAGCTCGGAGCACCCTTAACGAAGATATCTTACTTGGCAACTACCACAGTTATCTCATGCATTAGCTTGCACTTACGTGGAGTATTGTCTGATCCTTGTCACTACGTTATAATGGACGACCGTTAATGCAGGCCTGGATCGTAATCACCAAACACCAGATTCGTATCACTTTCGAAATCATCAACCTATAATTCCATTAAATGCATGTCAGCACTCGATATAAATGCAAACATTGTGACACAATGATATAACATTGTATGTTATGGTTTTCGAACCCAAGGTTCTTTTGGTTCCAAGTTACGATTCATAAAACACGTTATAACGTTATAATGCCAACGACTATATATATATTCATATAGTCCTAGCCCTATCACAAATTAGATTCATTATTTTATAGATTAACAATTCGAAATTTATATAGTTCCTAGTTATGAATTGTGGTTTTTTAAATAATCAATATGACTTAGTTATTAGTTGATAGGACAACTATAGTCACATTTTCAACATAGTTTCACTAGTGCCATTCATATAATTTAGATACAAGTCCTTGGAAGGATTATAAGTATCACTAGTGAAACATTGTAAGGATACGAAGGGGACGACCCATACATGGAAGATTTTAATATTACCTTGGTAACTTTCGTTGTGATCATACGAACTCTATTATCACAATTATAAAATTAAATGGGTTTATATAGTAAACATTCAATGGACATAATGTTATATTTTTAACATTAAGACTAACTGAATACCATGAGTTCTTACCATATTCTCACATTACAAACGTTTAACGATTTAGTGATACATTGTTACATCAGCAATGGAAAGTTAAAGACGATGACAAAGCTAACTAGTACAGCGACAAAACCATCCGCAGAATGACGTACATAGATGACTCTGTTTTAAACATCGTGGAGTCGTAAAAATAACATCTGAAAACAGTAATTATAGCTATGAAACCCATACCTGCATACTCAAGGTGGATCGCAACAGAATTCTAACATTTCCTATTTAAGTACGACATTGAAATTAAACTATACACGTACTTTGTTTCTATGCAGCCATGAAACTTCTTACCTATCGTCTACACATAGTACATTCAATTTGTTTTAGCATTGCAAGTAAGTAAGCTCCATGGTACCTCGTAGGACACCCTTTTCATCAAAGTCAAACTGTCAGTATCATTGCAAAAAGAAACAGTGTCGCATCAAATTTCCACTCTATTAGTACTTTTGTTACCATAACTACGACAGCTGTTAATATGTTTAAGTTGTCACTGTTACATTACTACTAAACAGATTTAAAATATGTATAGTACTAACATCTGTTTAATTAATTGTTGTTACAATCAACATTTATTATTCCACAATCATAAATTATCGTAATTAATGTTGCTTTCAAAAGTTTTAAATTTTTATGAAAATTCGGGATGTTACAGTTTCGAGTTGCCCCAATTATACCTGTAGGAAGTAAAGACAGTTAGGGTTATATGATAGTCAAATAAAGATTTGAAATCTTTCTCTCTACTCTTTACTACATTTCTTCTTTGGTTTTAACTTTGGATTTGAGAGATTCATATTGACAGCTCAATAAAAGGGATTCCTTGCTCTTCCAACTTAGCTAAATTTGGATCTTCCCTGCTAGGATCTTCTTTCCCCCATTGCAGAATTTTGCAACTGTGTGTCCTTAGGTTATTCCTCTTTATCAGCGGTTGATCTTGGATCAATTGACTTCGCATTTGATTGACTGTTTGAAATCCATCCAAGTATTCCTTTACAGTGGTTGGATGTTGGTCATCTGTCTGATGGAATATCTTCTTTGGACAAGCTTCTTTCGGATGGCTTGCCTCAAGACACAGTCTACATGCAAAAGCTATATTCTCAAAGTCTCATTGTTCTAATCATTTGAATTCTTCACTATCCAATATTATCTTGCCTAGTAGACATTTTCTTAGGTCCAAATCTACACAAATTCTAGCTCAATTGTAAATGCCCTTATCCCTTTGGGTAGGATCCACTTTAACAAACTTACCTAGAGTATTTCTAATTCTTGCAGGACCTCCTCTTTCCATAGATAGAGGTGGGAATATTCCCCCCAGACCGAGATGAATGAAATAGACATTGAAATTGACCTTGGAAACACTTTTCTCAATGAGGGCTAGGGAGTCATAGCCTTCATTAAGTTGAGGTTGGAGGGCTTGTTGCATGTTGAAATGAGGTCCTGTGAACCAGAACCCTAGGCAGGTGTAAGTTAACATGACCTCAATCTCTTTCCTCTGGAAGTGGAAATGTAACTTAGAAAGAGAACTCAAAGCATTGAATATCATAACATTGGTTTTACCCATGTTGATTGTTAACTGTTGAAGATCACAAAAGTTGGCTATAGTGTCAATTTACCTTTGTAGGCCCTCAAAAGATGAGAGGTTAGCAAGATCAAGTCATTAGCAAAAAGAAGCAGGGAAATGATCACCTGATGTAGAAGGTAGCCATCACCCTCCTTGATGTTCTCATGGAGGAATTTCTAGGTTTAATTGTCATTCTTACCAAGTTGGACTTCTCGAACCTTGATTGTATATGTTAAATTTCTTCTAACCTCTGAAGAACAAATTTGTCCTTATCTATGTTCCATGTTGTTGAATTTTGTATGTGGCCATTATTGTGCACCTTCGAAGCAATTGTACGTAAGAAATAAACTTCAAAGTTCATTTAGGCCCATTCCATCTGATGGCATCAATGGAAATTTGAAAGCATAAGTAATTTATGGTCCCTAGTGTTTATTTTAGTGTTTTTTAAAAGTGCCCATGGAAAAAATTGTGCTAGAATAAGATATGTAGGCTTTTGCATTATGCATTAAGCATTATGCTTACACATATGCTCACTTCACTCTTACCTTTTCAAGTGTTGGAAGTAAGTATCCATTGGAAATATTATGTTTTGCTTTGAACTAATGTAGAGAAGGGTAAAAACATATTATGAGTGTCACTTGCTTAATGATGTCACAAACATTTCACTTAATTCTTCATGGTTTTGTAATCATGTTCTTGCACTTCCCCCATATCAGGTTTTGAACAGTATAGTTACCAAAATTCTCCACTTGCATGCTTTCTCAAGTGTTGCCTGTTTTCAGATTCTTGGTTGGAGAATATTTGTGATGGGCAATCAACTCCTTGTAATTGATGAGTTTCACCTATACAACTTAGGTGACTACTCTTCACACACCACCAATCATTTCAGGCTATTAATGTAGATTTGACCTGTGAGTTGGCAAGGTGGACCTTCCCCTTTGTTCTGGTCTTCTTACTTGAGGCAGAGGATTTGATCCCTGTCTACCATGCTTCTTTATTGCCAATGAACTTGGTCTTGGCCTTGGTTCCAAACTGTATGCCTTATAAGTGTACTGCATACCATGGTTATATTTTTTCCCAATGAAAACCTTGTGGTGAAACCCAATGGATGCTTCCCCACATTTGTGGATGGCATACCTATTAAAATTTTCGGGCTAGTGTGCTTCACCCAAGGTGATACAAACTGGGCACCTGCCAGCATGGAACTAGCCAAGAGCCCAACTACAGTGGAAACAACCAGTTTACACGTGGGCTCAGCCTACTAAGGTTATGTGTACTAATGTAGTAACAACCAACTGAGCTAACCTCTTGTGCTCACCTTACTATGGTTATATGTACTCTATATACATCTTATTTTTTTATATGTATATTATCATTCACATATATATTTATGTATTTTATATATTCCTTTGTATCTAATTTTTTCTAAAATCTACTGCATCTTTATTTGAACATGTATCTGTATCCTGGTAACATAGCTCTATATAAATCCTATTATTTCTTCTAGCTTTTTTGCTTCCTATTTTCTGATTTAGAAATCATTATGAATAAGATATGGTATGATTGTCTTTGTCATTCTCTTTCTTTCTTTTGAATTGTTCTTGTTGCTTGATTCCCTTGAAAAATTATTGTATGCATTTTTCTTGGTGGTCCAACTACCTTGTTGGAATGTTGTTGATTTGAAGTCTTGGTGTTCTTGAGAATATCAATATAGCTCAGAGATTGATTTTCAGTTGCTTTTGTGGGACATTATCTTTCACCAACTTCCATGACATTTTGTTCATCATTGTAACCAAGACCAGTCTTGATTAGTGGAGATCTCTAAGACTTTATGATATTTTCTAGGATGAGAGAGCTCTTATTGAAGTTATTCAAGTCATAGGTTGTCTTGTCAAGTTCTCTTCTTAAGTGAACTTTATCATCTTCTCTAGCTTGACAGATCTCTTCCCTTTCTTTCAATTAATTGATTAGGATTTCTTCAATCTTCTTAGCCTCTTCTAATTGCAACTTCTAAGTGGAAATCAAACATTTGACTTCTTTAGAGGTCTCACTTTGACTATGCCTTTCTCTTAGTTGTTCTTTTACCAAACTTTACTTCCTTCTTAATTTATTGAGTTCACTCACAACACTGATTAGATCTAGTTCTTCTAGATTCATTTCACCTTCATATTCATAACCTTCTTCCTCCTCTATTTGTAAAATGTCATTTTGATTTTCTAAGACCATGAGCAGGTGTTTGTCTGAGTATGAGTCTGCATTACACCCACTATCATCATCATTAGATGACCAGTATTCCTTTGAGTAATAACTTGTCTTCTTGTTTATGCCACCTTCCTTTTGGTAGTTATTCTTCTCCCCCTTTTTATCCTCTCTTCATCCTTGTCTTCAAACATAGAAAAAGGACATTTAGCAACAAAGAGACCTATCTTTCCACAATTAAAGCATTTGAAAGGAAGATTACCTTTATGTTTTACATACCCTCTTGTTAGCTTCTTCACAAAGTTTGATTCTTCAACATCTGAATCATCACTCAAACTGGACCTTGAAATGGGCTTGTCCTTCCTTGTCTTCTTGGAATCTTTGAAATTTTCCTCCTTATTGGGTGACTGATCCACAACAATTCTCATTTCATAAGCAGTCAGGATCCCATGCAACTCATCCATGATGATATTATCAATATCCTTCCTATATTCCAACACTGATACTTTGGCATTAAATCTTCTATGTAGAGTTCTCAACACCTTTTGAACTATGATTGGTTCTTTAATTTTTTCTCCCAATCCTTTGAGAGAGTTGATAGTCTCATCAACTCTAAGGAAATATTCTGTTATTTTTTCATCATCTTCCATTTTGAGACCTTCAAACTGTCCTCTGCAAATTTGGAGTTTGGATCCTTTCACAGTGTCATCTCCTTCATAAATATTTTGTATTTTATCCAACATATATTTGGTTGATTTTTAATGCATGACTTTGGTGAAAACTGAGTCTGTCAAACCACACAGAATAACATTCTTTTCATTTTGATTATTTTCACATAGATTTTTGGCATTTTTCATTTGTAGGTGGAGTGGTGAGATGTGTAAAACCATATACAATAGATTTCCAACCAACTCAAATCAGCAGGCTCCAACCTGCCACTTCAATTCAATAGGTGTAATAGTTCACTGTCTACTGCAAACAAGGGTTTCACAAACTCTACATCAACTCAACTTCTTGAGTCAACACCATGCCATTGGAAACATTCTGTACCAATTACATTTTGGAATTATTTGAATAAATTTATTACAAAATTGATTTAATTCACGCTTAGGTGACCTTTGGAATTCCATTAATTTGTCCTTTAGTGACCTCTATCACTTAATGATGATTTGGATTCATGTGACATGTTGACTTATTATTAGAGAGGGTTGCTCCATTAGAGTCTTCAAAACTTGATGGCTTGACATTTCTAATCGAACATGATCTCCCTTTTTCATAGTTACCATGTTGGATTTAAAATAGTGATTTGGCCAATTCAACTTTGGTTCTCTCGATGGTCATTGTGAGCATCTGTGATCGTAATTCAATATATGAGAACTTACACATTGCGCAAAATGTGACATTAAATTAACTTGCCAAATGCTACGTATTATGTCTTTATCCCCATTGAGAATTTTGATATGAGATTGATTTCAATTGAAAAACATCATGATGAGCATTATATTGGATCTCATTCAATATCATGCTAACCTTAGTTTCCCTTTGGATTTTCCCTTAACTTTCTTGCACTTGTTGATTTTTCCAAATTCCTCAATTGTCACAATGAGAATTTAGAATCCATTTTGGGAATTATAGAGTTTTTTTCAGGTTTCTCATCTTGAATAGAATCAACTCCGTAAATTGGGTATTTTATCTCTGCTCTGTTTATTTTCTATAATTAAATTTTCTAAAGTCTAGTGTAAAGTATCCAACTTTTTCAATTAAACTTCATAAATTTAATTAATTAGAGTTCCATGGAGTGAGAGAAGAAGCAGAAGTAGAAGCGAAAGCAAGAGTAGAAGCCCAGCTGGAAGTGGGAGTGGAAGCCATCACTCCACAATATCAGGTATAATAGTCATAGGTAGCATGCATTGGTGCATTGGTTCCAACCTCATCATTGACCATTAATTGGTTCAGGATGTTTGAGAAGATGAGTGATATTTTTCATGGTAAACTATATTTTTTTTGGATTGCATAGGGTTGAAATTTATGCTACAAAATTTGTTCCAAAAATTGACAGTTGAGGATGATAATTATTCTCCAGTTGAGGATGATAATTATTCTCCAGTTGAAAATATGCCAATCTCAATTTGGTTTTCCCCCTATAAAAGTGTTGCTCACTTTTAAGATTAACCCTTATTTTAATTTGAGCTAAGGATCCCACCTAAAGATGAGCATTTTTCCTTTCACGATAAGGGCATCTTTATAGAACAAGTTAAAAACAACTTAGGGGATTGAATCTCCACTCCCAATCCTCACCTGCCTACACTCCCCTCTCTGTGAAGTACACTGCAAGATAATCAAAGAAGAGAGAGTTTACCTAATTTATTTATTTACATTGTATTTTGAGATATATATAAATTTTGTAATCCATAGTTGAAAAAATTGGGTAGTATTCTAAGTCATCTAAGTCAAACTCTGCTTAGCATTGCTTCCCACTAGCCACAGATTTTTTTTTCCTGATGAAACTCGTTGACTTTTCTTTTTCCGTTTTTCATCATTCTCTCTTTTCTTAATGGATTGATTCATGTTTGAATGGAAATTCTCCTACCATTTCTAAACATAAAATATTAAATATATGATCTAGTATCCCACTTGCTGACTCCAGATAGAGTTCATGATATTTAAACTAGTGGATTTTGGTGAAACCTAATTCATATCTTATTCCTTCAATATTCGGGAAAATTAAAGAGCTTTTTATCTAGTTGGATAATTATTTTTACACATATTTTGTAATCCATAGTTGAAAAAATTGGGTAGTCTTCTGAGTCATCTAAGTCAAACTCTGCTTAGCACTGCTGCCCACTAGCAAAGGATTTTTTTTCTTGATGAAACTCGTTAACTTTTCTTTTTCCGCTTTCCATCCATTTCTCTTTTCTTAATGGATTGATTCATGGTTGAATGGCCATTATCCTAGCATATATAAACATAAAATATTAAATATATGATCTAGTAGCCCACTTGCTGACTCCAGATAGAGCTCATGATATTTAAACTAGTGGCTTTTGGTGAAACCTAATTCAAATCTTATTCCTTTAATATTAAAGAAAATTAAAGAGCTTTTTAGCTAGCTGGATAATGATTTTTACAAATGTTTTAGAAAACATATAAGTGAAGATATCATTTCTTACCAATTACTTAACAGACAACATATTCTTTCATTGCCCGAAATGACCAAAAGATCACCCCAAGGATACAGATACCTTGGGTAGTGTATTATTCACCTAGCCAATGGACAGAGTTGACATTACCTTCTAGTAGATGACACCAAGTTTGTTTCATATAGTTGTTGAATCTTGTGTGGTAGGGTGTACACAATTACACCTTCAAATAAGATTTCCTAGTGCTTGCAATGTAAATTGAGCTATTCAATTTCTTCCAGACTTCCATTACCAAAATAAGACCTTTATTGTCAAAGTTTGATAGCTCGGGTCCTTTCAACAATAAATTAATCAATAACTTCTGAGTTTCCATCTCTGTCCATAACTTTCTTAGTATAGGAAACCCATCTGAAAGATGGCAATGTTGGCAGACTTGCTCTCTGTGGAAGTTGTTGCTAGTGGTCCTGAGGTCTATACCTTTCAAAGGGTGGATAAACTGGCTCCTCCCTATAAAGGCATTGACATCAATCATTATCAACCTTTAGTGTCTTTGTCGCTTTGTGCACAACAAAACTCTCACATACATCTATGAGAAATCCTTCACTTAGATATCATGGAATCAAAAAAGGATTCTGAGGCCCTGTTATGATCTCCTCCTTTAACATACATAGAGAAGATATAGAATGGTTGGGCTGGAATTTCTCTTTGTATTCAGTTTCCAGGCTCTATGAAATTAAATGATGTTTGTCATGCCAACAACCACTTAATTAGCTATAAAATGTCATCTCAACCAAGGTTATTCATTTTAGCAACATATATCTCACCTGCATCCAAGAAATGTGTGAGGATGGGCACATGGGATGCATGCTTCATTTGACATGTCCTAGATGGATTACACATAATGCACTTACCCTTCAGGGCTATATATCAAAAACCACATACTAGGAAGCTTTGAGCATTTGTTTGAATGTGTATATAAATATAACTTTCAGATCTTTTTTAAAATCTCAGTTTGCCCTATGAACTTCAATTATGAAACTGTTCTCTTGTTGCTTTACACCTGGTTTATATCAACACATACAATAGCAATAATTTATATATATCCTCTTTTCTAAAGTTGTTTGGAGCACCTTACTAGATTTGATCTCTATTAATGGGAATTTGACCACAGAAATTTGTCCAAAATGGGTGAACTTTGGCACGCTTCTTAAAAGTCATATTTCAACAGTTGTAAATTTATGATAACAATATGGTCCAAGCAACATAATTTAATGGCAGCCTTGGTTCTCTACATTTGGCAAGGATAACAGTTTAGTAATCAAGGTATCATGTGGACACAGATAGTCATTTTTGAGTTCATAATCAGGCTTACAAGTTTTTTTAGTGGTCGGACTCAGGAGTATTAAGGTACTTCCTTCAGGCACCCTATTACCTATACTTTTGAAGATTTTGGAATTAGTCTATGAAGAAGGCGAGGGAAAGAACCCACAAAAAAGGCCCTGCTAATGGATCCTAACATAAAGACATGGCAGAATTTAGGAGAGATTACAAATAAGATAATCATAATTTGGTGAAGGTCCATCATCTCTTATTGGTTCCATTTCGAAACCAATTTTTAAGGATGCATTTATTGCAATATTTGTCTCTGAAATAGAAAATTGTGTTTTAATACTGCCATGTAATCAATATATAAGGACTTTTCTTTCCGTAATTCCCTGTGGGAAAGTCTACAACTGTTGTCATGGATCTGATACATATTTTAGTGCTGAAAATGAATATTAGGAGCGAAACCTAGACAGTGTATCTGAATCCAAAGCTTAGGATATATTAGTTGTTTTATGACCACTGTTGAGCTTTGTGCCAACTAGTCCACCTACAGAGAATACCATCAACAGTTGCCACATCGGTAGATGAAACCTGGTATGTTGACCTTGCAGAGCGATTTAAGAAGGAATGCAATGAATTGGGTTGGTTATAAGGATGGGATCATCACCTTAGTTTAGATGGAATACAATGTGTGTGGTATGACAGTTCGGACTTACAGTTCACATGCTTAAATGCAACAATAATATTACCATCTATAACAACAAGAAAACGAGGTGAAAAAGGAATGCATGCATGAGTTTGCATGGCCAATATCCTAGCTTGCATGCAAGATAAGTGGGAAGACTGAATTTGCATGAACAATGTCCAGTTTGCATGAATGATAGGCATATTTCAGGTTGCACACTTCACTAGCAATGCGCATGGTTCATTTCACAGCATTCAGGAGGTGTATTTTTTCAAGAAGAATTTATTCTCACTTTATTAATTGAGTCATTATAATGCAACTGTGCATTTGCTTCCAGTCGACTTCTAGCCTGGGAAAATATGAGGTCACATCTCTTTTAAGGGATTTTCATTCAAAAAAAGTGTATTTATTAATGATCAATATGCATTTTGAAATCGGACGGAGATCATCTGCTAAAATTAGAACAACAGTTTGAATCTTTACTTGGTAGCATGCACATGCAATCAGATTTAGGGTGCAAATTCCAAGGAGATGGAGCCTACTTGAAGGAGACGTTTTCATTTTATTAAGCCTTAAGGTGGGATTATCACTGATCGGAACCCTGTTGTTGTAATTCTAGCTGGTTTGATGGTTGAAATAAAACTAGAGTGATCCACATGTGTTTCCTATGTGATTAAATCTTGTAGAATGTGTTTTCAACTTTCTCATTATGTGTTACTTGAGACAACTTAGAAGAACTAAAGGACCTTCACCCATGATGGTCTTTGTCAGTGAGCCCAGATGTTGGATGGCATTTTGTGGGTTGCTTTAGAAGTTGTTGCAAGTGGACCTGAGGCCTGGACCTTTCAAACGACAGAGAAATTGGCTTCTTCCTACAAGGGCGACATCTTTCAAAGGTCTTTGGACTTTGTGCACAACAAAACTCTTACATCTGTGAGAAGTCCTTTGCTTAGATATCATTAAATAAATATTCTGACACCATGCTATGATGTTCCCCTTTCCCATGCGTAGAGAAGCTACATAATGAATAGGCTTGAATTCCTCTTCTATGATGGTCTTGACATTAGCCTTACCCTTCCTTATGAGTCTATACTATATAGAGCTAAAAGCTGATTGATGATATAGAACATATTTCTATTATACTGTCTTGAATTTACAGATTACTGTTTATGTATATCTAACCATTAGCTTTTTCTGGTTTGATCTAATCTCAAGATATGCAGTGTTGACACTAATGAGTTTTCATACAGTGCTTTATTTAAGCAGATCTGCTGACAGTTAACCTATTCTCCAGTTATTAGTTGTAGGAATCAATTCTTTGAGTGCAGATCTGCTCACCATGTCATGAAGTTTAACATGGTATCAGAGCTGTAGCTCTAAAATCTTCCAAGAATCTGTGTATGGTTAAGCTGTGAGGAATATGGAAATTTCAATTTACATATGAAATTATGAATCATAAATCTGAATATGATAAACCAATTGGAAATTCAAATTACATATTTGATATTGATAATAGATGTTAGATATGTGCATTGTCATACTACATCCAAAATTTTCCTAATGGCATGTCCAATTATGAAATAGAAAATTTGGAAAACAATGAACAATGAACAACATAGATTATTTGGCTTCCTAGAGCCATCTCTGCTAGGCCATCTACATATGCAGCATCAATGCCATCAGCATCTGAGTGTCCCCAGACCTCCCAAAAATTGAGGTACCTCGTCCCCAAGCATCTCTAGGTGTCCCCAAAATCAGGGTACCTCGTCCCCTCTTTGAGTCTTGAGTTAAACTCGTGGTAAATTTAATACATTTCAAGATTACCTAGTGAGAAGCAGTAATTTGAAATTTTGAAAGATTCTTTGATTGACCAATATTATATTTGGTAATAGGTTTTTAGCTGCTACATTATTTACTTACTGTGCATGTATGAGATGGTGTTGTGGTCTGAGCTCTTCTGCAATAAGCCTATAACTGTAAAGTATTGTTTACTATTTAATTTTTTAATGAGTACATGGTCGGGATGCTAAAAAGGATTCATTGTCTGTACCGATCTTAGGTCTTTACAAAGGTGGAGTTTGGAAGATTCACGTGGAATTACGAGCTGGTTATCCATACTCATCACCATCAATTGGTTTTGTGAATAAGATCTACCATCCCAATGTCGATGAGGCGTAAGTACCCACTCCAAATTAGTGAAATACTTTTTAATTTTGTTACTTCACATAGATAATTCATTTTAATTTAGTCATCAATTTCAATTGTGTTGGTTCAGGTTTGATCTTTGGATTTTGTTTGGGGTCACATATTGAAGAAGGGATTCTACCAGGATTTTGCAAAGGAGCTTTTGAAAATTCTGCCAGGATTTTAGTTGGGCATGAGTTTCCACCAATCTCTCTTCTTGTTGCACTCCCGCTTCTTGTTTCTCCAATTTGGCTTCCCCTGTTTCACAATTAGAATAACTTCAAGATAGTTCATTTAGCCTCAGACTGGCCCCTGCCACAACTAATGTACATTCCCGTGGCATTCTCATTCAATATACAAATGCAGAGGATATCCCCACCCAATTCTTGTGTCCTCAGTGTTAAAAGAACCTAATCCTAGTTCGTTCTCTCTAACGGTTATACCGTTGGATAGTTAAACATTGTAATACTATATATGTACATTTTTATTAATGAACAATTACGGAAGCCTTTTCTGTCCATTTTCTATTTCTTCGTCTTATTGATTTGTTCAATATTTTCTTTATGAGTTAACAGTGGTATTAGAGTGCATGAAGATCCGTGAGGCCACAGCGGCATGAAGATCAGTTTGGCCAGATGAATTAATAATTGATCTTTAAAGGCCTTGAATGTAAATATCGTTGTGGAGATTTCCTGAGCAATGTTGGATTCGTGAGGAGTGAGAAGAAAAGAGACAAAAGAGCCGCCGAGTTGGAAATTGCTGTAAGAGGACTGTTTGGATCTCTGCCTGAGAGAGAGTGCTATGAAGAACGGAGGTCAGCCTAGATAGTGACCGTGAGAAAGGAGATGAGGAAGCCCGCTGTCAGAGAAGCAGAAAAGGTTCTGCACATATCCATGAAGATTGCATCTTCCATATTTAACGAAGTTTGGAGAGAAGTTTGTTAAAGGTTGTTGCACGCGGACAGAAGTTTGTCGCTGCACGCGGACATAAGTTTGTTGCTGCACGCAGATATAACTCTGTTGAAAATATTGTTGCACATTGATTTCGTTGTAAATAAAGAAAGGAAGAATGCATCTCCGTTTTGTGGAAGTAAGCTAATTCATAAGGAATTTTATTAAAATGTTTCTTTTGAAAAAGGTTAACTGATTTCTATTAGTGGATTTTTAAAATTTGAAAGGGACGAACTGGTTTGGTTAAGGCTATTTTAAAGAAGTTTAAAACTAAGTTTTGAAAGAAGTTGCGATAGGGTTTTGGAAGGATATATAGGAAGAAACTGGATCTAAACTAGATCCAGCCGAGTGAGAAATAGCAAATAAATTTGTGCAAATAAATATCTTTGATTGAGAAGCTGAGAGGAGTCACTCCTCCTTCGAAGAAAAGAAGCAGATGAAAATCCTACCCAAACTGTCACAAGAAGAGAGATGCCACCATGATTTCAATTTCTTGATTTTCTTGGTTCTGATTATTATATGAGACACTTCTTTGATTGCTATGGTGTTTGAAAAGTTATGATCTAATGGCATTAATGTTCATGGTAATTAATGATGTACTGAAAGTCTCTCAAAAATTCAAAGATTTTTGGTGCATGAAGCAATCTGAAGAAAAACCGTGAAAAGGTTCACTGATGGTGAAGAAGAGAAGCGACGGAGATTAAATCAAGCAAAGGTGAAGTTTGTTCTCAAAATTTGATGAAAATGTCACTCTGCATGTCACTCTACATGTATAAGGCGTGAGGAGAAACCTGTGAATAATTTTCTGTTATTTGTGAGGTGTGCTGATTAAATGGAGAATAAGTTTGCGTGTTGATCTTGCATGAAGAAACTCCCCTATGTAAATGTTTGGAGCCACAAGATCTGGCACTAAGAAAGACCCTAAAGTAATTGTTAAATAAAATAACATTCTATCCACAAAAGAATGTGGTAGCTATTTTGTTTTACGGTTGCGTGGAGAAGCCACCATCCATTGTCAGATATGTAGCAACGAAGAAGGATTACCGTACTATGTGTAGAGTGGAATACATCGATCCATAACTGTTGTCTTGAAGTTACACATGAAACATGGGGTTAATCCACCAAGAGAAATCCTAGAGAAATCATTGATTAAATTCTGAGTTGTTTATAATGGAGGACAAATTCTTGGGTAGGCCGCACGCATTTCTGAGCATCCCAATCCATCCAATTGAGTTGAAATCACTGTGGTTTGTATTTTGTTTTTTATATTGATGATTCTATTCAAGGAGCTGACATATATACAGTCGTACAGACATATTATCTTATTGAGATAGGTTTTGGTTGCTTCAACTACTTGAGCTTGGGAATTGCTATGCATTGAGCAATTAGTTGCATGAAGGTTTGAATGGGACGTGAGTTTTAACTTGGGCACTGGTAATGAAACAAAAGCAGTGTTGTAGTACATTTGTTGAGCACAAAAAAGCGTGAGCAGAAGAGAATGGAATCTGTCACGCGAAGTTAGAAAGGCCCACTGCATACAGAACTTTGTTATTAATACTGTCAATGGATCTTGGAGTGGAGACTGTCAATAGTCACAACTCGCCATCTCTATCGAGGGAGCCACTGTTGTTGATTAAAATAGAATTATTGAGAACAGATTGAAGATATTGCAACTAGATTGAAGATTGCGGCCATTGCCAGAGATATCAAAACAAAGTTTCAAGCATCCAGATTTAAAAGAACAATTCAATGCTTTTTTTCTGAACTTGTTCTTGTTCATATTTTTACCCTTGCATTTTGTGTTTTTGCAAGCTTTTTGGTACATACTTACTATTGTGCTTGTAAGTAGCATTTTTTTGTTGAATTAATGTATGATTGTATTTGGGTGCATTATTGGTTGAACCCAACACCCTTCTCTCGAGTTTAAATTTTCTATTGTAGAGTTGGAATATTGTAAAAAGGGTGAAAGAAGACT
Source organism: Larix kaempferi (assembly GCA_027924585.1). Taxonomy (NCBI): domain Eukaryota; kingdom Viridiplantae; phylum Streptophyta; class Pinopsida; order Pinales; family Pinaceae; genus Larix; species Larix kaempferi. The sequence continues at coordinate 1,832,261 of BSBM01000737.1, forward strand.
TGCAGTCAAAAGGAGTCACCCTCTTAATAAGAATAGTGATGCAAGAGAGTCATTTCTAGTCAGTCGAAATGGCCAAACTTGAAGAGCTTTTTGATCTGCTACAAACATCGCTCAACATTACTTTGGGATCTACAATTTCTGTGAACAATAAAAATTTTAACTCAGTTGTTACCTACTTGAAAAACATGCATAGAAAAATAGATATACTTAAAAATCAAAAAAAGTTGTAATTTGATGAGTTAAGTCTCCTACGACAGCAACATGTTGACGGTGAAAAAGAGACCAGCAAACATATTTCAGGTGTGAATCAAATTAGTGAATTCAATGGACAATTGTTCCTTTCAGACACTAGGATAAGGATTGAAGATCCTAATGTGAATGATAAACTTATGAACATTGAAGATAAAATCATTGCAAAGGAAAATGAATGTAAGGTTTCAGTCAAGTGTGTAAGGCCTTGGGAAGAAATTGAGTTTAAATATAACAGATATGGTATAGGATTTGAAAAGGCTATTGATGATGAGAAGTTTTTTCATATACCTAATTATTCCAAACCAATCAAGTTTGTGAGTGGTGGATTTATGTTTGATGTTGATATGGATAATGATACATGTGTTATTAATGATGACAATGATTTGTTGGACGACGAACCTGAACAGTGTCAACATTGTCACCGAGTTGGACATAAAAAATTCCAGTGTTTTGATCTTCACCCATGCAGTTTTTGTGGGAAAAAGAATCATGTTTTAGATAAATGTTGGAAGCAACCAAAAGTTAGGAGGAAAAAGGTGCATTTTTGTTGGTTATGTACTTGGTGCTGGTTATTGGAAGCCAAGTTGTTGGCACAATCTTATGAGCGAGTTCATACTCATGTACAACCCAGTTTGCAGGGTGCAATTTCCTAAGTTGTTGGCTCTTTATGTTTTGAAGGCAAGCCAGATTGTTTCTCATAGGGGGAAATGTCAATCAGAAACAAGAGAGAATGTGAAGAGAGTGTGAATTCTCAACTTGTCCTTGACAGGGGGATGAGATAGTATTGTTGTGTGGGTATTGTTATATCTTAAAATGACACTTCTCCGTCCGTGACGACACTTGCATCCCTTGGTCGCATGACGACACTTCTTGAGATCAAGTTTAGTCACACAACAAGATACTTGTGGATTGAGGGGTCATTTGGGACACTAAAAATGGTTGAAATTACCTCACTCTTGGCCCATTTGATGGTTATAACCCTTAGGAACATTTTTCTAGACCAAACCATCTCCTAAAAATCATCAGAAAACCCTGTTTTTGGCAATTTCCCCCCCAAAACGCGGGTATCCTATGTATAGAATAGGGCATACTAGGATGTGTGCATGACTCTACTTCAATAAAGTAGCGCACACCTTGAAAAATGCACTGGTTTGCAGTAGGAAGAGCAGGGCATTTTCGTGAACTAGTCCAAATCTCAAATTTTGGTTAGTTTGAGTTGGTTTGGGAACTTCCTAATCGGTTATAACTACTTTTCCTCTCCTTCATTGACTATATAAAGAAAGTAGAAGCGCCATGTGAGGGGACCAAGCCCATAACAATGTTATGTTGGAGGAATGGAGACCCTCATCCCCTTCTCTTGTGCCTCAGTTTATCATAAACCCTAGCACAACTGATTAGAGGTTGGGATCCTTGGAGAACAGAAGCAGGAGACCTTGAATCTAGGTTTCGTGAAGTGCCAAGGTTGAAGGAAGGTATAATTTCATGTACTTGCTTCATTCATTAATAAAGATCAGACTTTCTTTCCTTTCCAAATATGACCTATCCATGTGTGTCTTAGATTTGATTATAGTTTGATGTCTTATTATGTCATGGATATCAGTCTTATATATGTAGTCAAATTTATTTGGGAAAGGTATCAAGTTGTTTTGCAGGTGTGGGCATTGCGATACCGGATAGCATTGAAGAGAAAGGAAAGGAAAGCTTGGATAAACCTTCTTAGTAAGGTACTCACCAGTCACCTTTCTAACCTTAAATATCTTTTGCTTACTAGTTGCACTTGCAGAACATTTGTAGGTCTATCTTTCATACCTGAAGTTGGTAGTTTCTCCCCTGAACTATAGGTGCATTTTCCTCACAACAGGTATATTCAGGAATTTGAAAGCTTGTGATTTGTTGATTGATATGGTTAGTGGTAATACAAAAACCACCTCATTTTTGTTGACATGGTTAGTGGTAATCTTAAGACCATCTCTTGGTTAGTGGTCATCCTAAAACCACCAATTAAGAAGAAAACATGAAGTTCTACTTGTTTAAATTTTCAGAGAACTTCTCCTCTTTCAACTAACAGGGGGGAACACAATCATGATTGTCAGACTTCAAGTTTTTAAGTTTGATGGATTGCATATTGATTGATAGTTCAGTGTTGAATCCCTATCAACCGAGAAGGAAGTCAGAACCTGAGCCAAAGCTAGAACTTGTGCCAGTTGCCAAACTTCAAGTTTCGAAGTTTGATAGATTGCAGATTGATTGATAGTTCACTGTTGAAGCCCTATCAATTGAGAAGGAAGCCAGAACCTGAGCCAGAGATATAACTTGTGCCAGTTTCCAGAGTGTTATAGCTTCAAATGACACCTCTATGTCCGTGACGACACTTGTTTCCCTTGGTCGCATGACGACACTTCTTGAGATCAAGTTCAATCACACAACAGGAAATTTGTGGATGGAGGAGTCATTTGGGACACTAAAAATGGTTGAAATTACCTCATTCGTGACCCATTTGATGTATATGACCCTTAGGAACATTTTTTCAGACCAAACCATCTCCTGAAAATGAGTAGAAAAGCCTGTTTTTGGCCATTTTTTAACATGAGCGCTGGTACACAGGCATGATAGTAGCGTGTGTACCCTACTCTAGTGTACAATAGTAGCATTCAAACCCTTCTGAGCGCGAATCCACTGTTGAAATAATAGCGCTCAACTCCATATGTACGCTACTTTGTCTACTGTAGAGTAGCGTACACCCCTGTTTTGGTCAAAATCTCAAAATTTGGGGAAGTTAAGTTGGTTGGGGAACCTCCTACTCGGTTATAACTTCTTTTCCTATCCTTCACTGACTATATAAGGAGGGTAGAAGGGCCATGTGAGGGGACTAAGCCCAATTACAAATCTATACTGGAGGAATGGAGACCCTCATCCCCCTCTCTTGTGCTTCAGTTTTGGTAAACCCTAGCACAATTGATTAGAGGCTGGAATCCTTGGAGAATGGAAGCAGGAGACCTTGAATCTAGGTTTCGTGAAGTGCCAAGCTTGAACGAAGGTATAACTTTATGTACTTGCTTTCATTCATCAATAAAGATCAGACGTTCTTTCCTTTCCAAATATGACCTATTCTCGTATGTCTCTGATTTGATTACTGTTTAATTATAGTTTGATGTCTTGTTATGTCATGGATATCAGTCTTATATATGTAGTCAAATGTGTTTGAGAAAGGTATCAAGTTGTTTTGTAGGTCTGGGCATTGTGACACTGGATAAGCATTGAAGAGCGAGGGAGGAAAAGCTAGGATCAACCTTCTGAATGAGGTGCCTACATCTCTAAAACCTAATCTCTTCATTTACTTGTTGTACTTGCAGAATGCTTGTAAGTCTATATTTATCACCGTAAGTTGGTAGTTTCTCCCCTGAACTATAGGTGCATTTTCCCCACAACAGAATGGCGACTCCGCTGGGGAAAGCCTAACTTCTTAGGGGTATCCAAGGTCATTTCTTCAGTCTTGTTTGATGGTATTTGTTCATTTTCTTGATTAGGGTCAATTAGTAGGCTCTGTTTGACCCTGCTAGGCTTTTACAGACCCTTCTCGGCCCTTACAAACCTTTGTGGACCCAGGTGTGGGGGGTTTTAACCCCATTTTTTCAATTTTTTCCACCTGTACGCTATTGTTTGTACAACACAGTAGCGCCCATATGCTACTTTTCCTCTGCACAGCAGTGCCCATCCTGCTATGGGCGTTGGTATGCCTCATACACAGTAGCGCTCAAAATATGGGTTTGAAATTTTTGAGTTTTTGGGTTGTGGACCCAAATCTGAGGGCTGTGGCTGCATTTTTTGGGGTCCCTGATGACCCTAGGCCTGTGTTAAACCACTGTAAGTGGTCTCCCATCCTTGTACTGATCCTACATTCATGATTTGAACCTCTTTTGATCAATTTGGGCTTGTTTGGATATTTTTGGGGTTTGTTGACCCAAGTTGGGGGGTTGTGGACATGTTTGGTGTTTTGTACCCTAATTTGAGTCTGACTGAACTTGCTTGCCCCATTTCCACTGGATTTGAAACCTCTTGAGTCTTTTTGACCCTGTTTGTATCTATTTGAGTGAAATTTCTCTTTTAGATTGGTTTTTTATCCTCCCTTATGCTTTTAAGTTTTCTTTTGTAGTGAAAGCTCAAGTGTTTTGGTTGTTGTTCAAGACCTTGTTTGCATTGTTTATGTGCAGACCTGACTTTACCAAACCATACTTCTTCATAGGTCATTTGCTTCATTTGGGTCTAAAAGTAGTTTTCGTACTCTTTTCCCAATGTTTGGCATGCTTACATCAATAAGAATTTGAAAGTCATATTTGGTAGCTTTTACTGTTTCATAAAGAGAACCTAAAAGTTTCTTTGCTTTGCTTTGATAATAGGTTAGTTTCAATTTTGTTTCTTACCTTTGAAAGCATAAAGAAATTTGATTTATTTTCTGAATAGAGTACCTTGCAAGTGGCTTAAAAGATTTTAGAGTGCTTTGCATAAAAAAGAACAAGTTTTCTTTTGCATATCTAGTTGCTTGAGTAGCTGCATTCTTAGGTTTTGAGTTTAATTTTGTATATTTAGACTTTATTTTTACCTTTTTTGCATTCAAAAAATTAAAAATTGCATTTGCATATGCATTCTAGATCATAATTTTAAGACTTGCATTGAAAAGAAAAGATTTGTTTGGTGGTAAATATTTCATTTTCAGTACTCTATCTCTATTATAACCACTCTCACACACCCACTACCTTTTTGAGTAAGCAAGTAACCTTTAAAATGAACCCTAATAAAATTTACTAGTAACATTTTCTTTTCTAGGTTACACTACACCAACTAGTCTTGGTTAGGATCTTGGGTTTAAAACACCTTAAACCACCCAAGATCACACATTACGCAAAAATCGTAGTTTGACTATCACCGGTAAACCCACTTCATTCAAAGCTTGCCTGGAATCTATGCAGTAGGTCTTGTGAGATCAGATTGTTAGGAATACTCCTCCTACTTTCTGTTTCGAGCATATACCAGGATTGGATCGCATTTAGGGACTCTTTTGAGTTTCGAGCTCAGTTACCCTGCCCACGCCTTCTGATTCGACCAGAGATTGTTCCCCCAGGAGTTTTCGGTGTTGTGGTATCCTTAGTATATGACCATAGGTTCATACACAGGTGACAGCAGAGGGTATATCTGTTGTACCTAGGACAGACATGGGAGGAAATCCCTTGCAGGTCTTTGGGAGGGAAGTTGGGTGATTCCAGTGCTTGCACTCTTAGTCATTGTATTGTGGACCCCGGGTAACTGTTCTTCGTCCTTCGTTGATCTGTTCTGGGCCCTCATCATCCCAGACTCTTCTCCGGAAGGCATTTGTTTGCCTGGTTTGATTTACCTAGGACCTTTTTAGTGGTGTGCTCTTTGTGCTACTTGTTTTAGTTTTCCTTAGAGAACTTCTTGTTCATTTGAGCAGGAAACTATGTCTAGCATTTCGGCGAGTGCCAATCAAGGTACCCCTGTTGCGAGGGATCCTTGTGCTATTCCATTCATTGGAAACATTGGTACTCCCTTGATGGCTACTTTGAATCTTCCTGGATTCACTATTGGGCTACCGGTTTGGTTTTTTTCCACTCCGAATGCCTTGCATGCTCCTGACGCTTCTTTTGTGAGCACCTCAAATCAAGAGCATCAGAACCCTGGGCCTTCTTTGCCAGTAACATCTTCTCCTCCTCCTTCTACCTCATGTGGCGAAAGTAGCAATACTAGTAACCAGCAGTCTAAAAGGAATAGACAGAGGAAGAATAGGAAGAAGATGCCAAAACAAGGGGGCAGCAACCCAGCCTCTGCAAGTCATGCTGGGGGAAAACACCCTTCCTCTGCAAGTCATGCAAGCGGCACCTACCCAGCCTCTAGAGGTCATGCTGGGAGAAAAATTTTAGTCACTGAAAATCATACTGAAAGTTTGTCTTCAACCACTATCAGTCATGTTGAGGACACGTCATTGATCACTACTAGTCATATTAATGACAAGTCACCAGTTCCTGTGAGTCATACTGGAGACACCAGATCAACCACTGCAAGTCATGTTGAGGGAGTTGACATTGTCGACAAACCAAACAAACAGAAGCTTAAGTTCCCTTGTAAGTTTTGCGAGGGAGATCACCTTACTTACTTGTGCCCTGTACTTCCAGAAGTGCAAAAAGTGTGGTCCTTAGTTCAAAAGTCTGATGCTTCTGAGCAACCAACCTCTGTGAGTCATGCTGGGGGTGAGCTGTCAGCCAATGCTAGTCATGTTGAGAGTACTGACGTTGTAAAGGAGTCTAAACCTATAGGATGGAAACCAAATTTCCCTTGTAAACTTTGTAAGGGGGATCACCTTACTTACCAATGCCCTGCCATTCCAGAGGCACGAAGAGTGTGGTCCATGTTTGAAGGAACCTCTGTTCCTGAGTTGTCTATAGATTCCCTGCAGTCAGATCAACCTTTGGTTGATAAAGTGGTTGAACCAATGCAATCTTTGGTCGACCCCACTCTTCCTTCGGAGAGTGAAGCGATCGAATCGATGCAATCTTCGACCAATCCCATCAGTCCTTCGGATATGATGCACCTACTGCTGAAGTATTCTACATTACCATTTTGGATGTTCCTAAAAAAGGGGGCACTTCATCTGTTCCATGTGAACCCCTACCAAGCCCCAGGACCGTTTCATTTGATTGGAATAGTCTATCCGAGCCTCGTATTCCAGCTTCAAATTGGCTGTTGACCTTTGATAGAAGACCTAGTGAACCTATCGGATTCCTCTGTCAGGCACCTATTACTTTGGGTGGAAAAACAGTCTTGGTTGATTTTATGGTTTTAAAGGACCATATGGACTTTGATATGATCCTCGGGTGTGATTACATTTATGCTATGCATGCTGTGGTGTCTACGCTCTTTCGTGTGATGCATTTCCCTCATAACGAAAACATTGTCACCATCGACCAGCTTGCATTCGTAGATCCTCCTTATTACCCAACTGTAGACCAATCAGATCCCTCGTCATTAGGCACTACTATGTCACATGGGACTTATGTGGCATATTGTTCCTTGAGTTCAACTGCTACTGAGAAGAAATCTCTGAGTTCATGCTTACCTTCTCAGGACTTGGTCCCAGCTTTTGACCAAGTGACACCTCCATCTGAATGTTTAGATATGTGTTCTATCTGGGATGATATACTTCCTTCCGATGAAGTTTTCCTAGATTCCATAGTACAGTCTGCCATTCATTTGGATGTTGCTCCAGTCATAGTTATATCCAGCCCTGGTTTGACCTTAAAGTCTAATCTTCCTACTGTTGATTCTTTGGACTCTCCTATAGATCTGTAAATCGGTGTTCCTGCTGAGTTTGATTCTGCTTCTAGAATTTTCAACTCCTGTGATGTTGAATTTGTTTTTGCAGATTCCATCATGTCCTTCAACTTTGATCTTCATCCTGAAGTCAATCTTGTTGATTGTAAGTCCTCGGGCTTGGGTACCATAGAGTCTTCATTCGAAAACTCTGCCTTGTTTATGTCTGTTGTTGATGATAGTGAAGTTGAAAGTATTTCTACCACAGTGACTTGTATCGGGTCTTTCCTTACATATGTTTTAGATATGATCCTGGTACTAATGTTTCTTGGAGACAGGATTCTTAGCTGGATGTATACTTGCTTACTGGTCATTTTCGACACCTTGTGCGACCATGTCAGGTATATTCGGAACCTTGCATATAGGCTTAGGCTTCCCCGCTGTTATGTTGCATTTGAACCTTTTGCCATCCAAATTCGCCATAGGGTCGAACCTATTGGATATTGGTGTGTTAGCCATCTCTTTATGCATCGTGCACCAGTCCGACAGCAGAGCCTACCTAACATGGGTCACCCTAGTCAGCACCCTTATGCCATTCTGGTGCCCATGCTGAGTTTTTCTCATAGGCCTGGGAGCCTTTTTAGATTTACCATCACTTTGAGAAGAAGCCTCATATATTTCTTCCTCATATATTTTTGGCCATCCCTGATAAGGCTCCCATCTTTGTGTTTAAGTTGCATATGCATCTGTTATGATCCCGCTTGCGCTAATGAGCCTGAAGCCGGCTTCCACGCTTTTAGCTCATTATATAAGACTCCATCTCTGATCTCATTTCCACTAAGCCCTGTATCATTTTGCCTTTGCAATTTGACACCTTTTACCTAGAGGAGACACACCCTGAGTGTCCTTATATTGCTCATGTTCCTTGCATTAGGAATAGCTTTGTTCCATGCACTTGGAGCTAGTTTTGCATGTCCCTAACACTCGTCTCCTCCCATTTCGAGCATTCTTCTTTTACTTCGAGCTCGTTAAAAACAGTAAGTAGGTTATGAGCAGTCTTCCACCTTTCCTTTGAGCTCGTTAAAAATAGTAAGGAGGCTATGAGCATTTCTTTCATCTTCACTTCGATCTCATTAAAAATAGTAAGGAAGTTATGAGCATTTTTCTGTATCTCCTTTGAGCTCATTAAAAACAGTAAGGAGGTCATGAGTTTACTTTTCCGGACTCGTTAAACCTTTACGGAAAAGATCCCTATGGAGTTCTTTTAAGCCCTTTTCAGACTCCTTAAATAGGAAAAGTTTTCCGAGCATAGTTGTCTTTTCGGGCTCATTAAAATAATCGAACCAACATCCACTTAGGTATATAATTACCCCTTTTCCAAGCCTTGGTGGATAATTTACGGAAAAGGTATACTCTAGGTATACTCTTGTATGCGCTAGAAGAGTTCTTCTTCCATCATTTTACACTTTTTCGGGGAAGGAGACTAACTTTACGAAAAAGGACCTTTGGAGTCGTCTTTAGGGTTTTCAGACTCTCGAAATGTGAAAACACCAAGTGAGCATTCACCTACTGGGGCTCGATATAAAATCCACGGATAGGTGTATAGAAGACTGTTTAAGTTTTTCAACTCTATAAGCAAGAAAACACCGCCGAGCACAGACCAATCCAGGCTTGATATAAAATCCACAAATAGGTGTATGGAGTTTTCTTCTAGGTTTTTCAGACTCCTCAAATATGAAAATATCATCGAGCATGATTTATTTCTTTGTCAAGCTCGTCAAAAAATGAAAAAGGAAAGGGAAGGGAAGAATGTCAAAATATCTTTCAATATGATGGCAGCAAGTCAACTATCTCCTTGAACAAAGCACCTGTTTTGAGTCTATCAAACAAGTTGGGTTCTAGTGTTGGCCTTAGGATAAACCTGATCTCAGAGTTCTTACTCCTCCATTTGGTTAGTCTTCCAATCATTTGGAGAATCTGTTAATGTCTCCTACAATGCAGATTTGTATCGTGGTCCCTTTGTGTTAAAAGCTGCCTAAGTCACTCTTGTGTCGTGCTCACTATTCAAGGATACAACCTATGTCGGCCATTCTGCAGTTGCCTTGACCTCATGTGTCGGCCATTCTGCAGTTGCCTTGACCTCATGTGTCGGCCATTCTGCAGTTGCCTTGACCTCATGTGTCGGCCATTCCTTGGTGTTAGTATGTTTCATCATGTGTTTAGTCCTACTCCAAATCAGCTCATACCTTTTGAGTGTCCCTCGTGTTGGATGATGGAGGATGCATTAAGGCCTCCCTTCCAACAGGCTTCTTCCCATCGACTTCAACTCATTGTACTCTGGGAATGAAGTTTAGAGTTTCGGTTAGTACCTTGGGGATTGCAGTCATTAGTGGCAGTTTCCCTCGCTATTGGATAGATGGGAATACATCAATGTCTCCTATCCGATGGATTCTTCAAGTGTTCGACGGCAAGACCATCTATTCGCACTTGCTTGAATGTACTAGGTACCTTGGGTTCCATTTTCATTATTGGTGGACACCCTCGTGTTTGTTAACGATATACATCAATGACCGGTAATCAAATGATACCTCCCATGTTCGACAACAACTCATTTATTCACATGGATAGGTTTGTATCATGGGTTGTTTTTGGATGAAGACCTTGGGATCTTCGATAGCATCACCTCATTTATGTTATCGCCCAAGTTGCACAAGACTGAGCCACACTCTTTTTGGCTCTTGATGAGACATAGATCCAGCTTGTTCTCTATGGCTATGTTCTCCAGTTTTGACATAGATCCACCTTGTATTTATGTGGCTATGTTTACACTTATGTTCCTCATGGATCCATGCTTGTATTTTAGTGGCCATGATATATGCATTAGTATTTGGATCATTATTGTATCCTCTTGGAGGTCATGTTCCACCATTTGAACATGGACAGTTACCCCAAGGATAAGTTTGTCTGACATTGCCTTTGCTTTCAGGTACTTCATTTGAGCCTATGATTCTTGGTTTCTCCAATTCCTCCATGATTCAACTCTTTGTTATTTATAATGTATTTCGGCCATCGTTTCCTGCACTCCCTCTGACCTCATACATTAGGGGGCATCTGTTATAGCTTGAAATGACACCTCTCCGTCCGTGACGACACTTGTTTCCCTTGGTCGCATGATGACACTTCTTGAGATCAAGTTCAGTCACACAACAGGAAATTTGTGGATGGAGGAGTCATTTGGGACACTAAAAATGGTTGAAATTACCTCATTCTTGACCCATTTGATGTATATGACCCTTAGGAACATTTTTCCAGACCAAACCATCTCCTGAAAATGAGCAGAAAAGCCTGTTTTTGGCCATTTTTTAACATGAGCGCTAGTACACAGGCATGATAGTAGCGTGTGTACCCTACTCTAGTGTACAATAGTAGCATTCAAACCCTTCTGAGCGTGACTCCACTGTTGAAATAGTAGCACTCAAATCCATATGTACGCTACTTTTTCTACTGTAGAGTAGCGTACACCCCTGTTTTGGTCAAAATCTCGAAATTTGGGGAAGTTAAGTTGGTTGGGGAACCTCCTACTCGGTTATAACTTCTTTTCCTATCCTTCACTGACTATATAAGGAGGGTATAAGGGCCATGTGAGGGGACTAAGCCCAATTACAAAGTTATGCTGGAGGAATGGAGACACTCGTCCCCCTCTCTTGTGCTTCAGTTTTGGTAAACCCTAGCACAATTGATTAGAGGCTGGAATCCTTGGAGAACGAAAGCAGGAGACCTTGAATCTAGGTTTCGTGAAGTGCCAAGCTTGAAGGAAGGTATAAATTTATGTACTTGCTTTCATTCATCAATAAAGATCAGACATTCTTTCCTTTCCAAATATGACCTATTCTCATATGTCTCTGATTTGATTACTGTTTAATTATAGTTTGATGTCTTGTTATGTCATGGATATCAGTCTTATATATGTAGTCAAATGTGTTTGAGAAAGGTATCAAGTTGTTTTGCAGGTCTGGGCATTGCGACACTAGATAAGCATTGAAGAGCGAGGGAGGCAAAGCTAGGATCGACCTTCTTAATGAGGTGCCTACATCTCTAAACCCTAATCTCTTCATTTATTTGTTGTACTTGCAGAATGCTTGTAAGTCTATCTTTATCACCGTAAGTTGGTAGTTTCTCCCCTGAACTATAGGTGCATTTTCCCCACAACACAGAGCCTTGAGCCGGAGCCTCCTAGCCTAAGTCAAAGCAGCTAGAATCATAACCATGTTGGTTTGTGGTCATCCTAAAACCACTCATTTAGCAGAAAATTGAGGTTCTGCTAGTTTTTATGTCAGAGATATTTTCAGCTATTATTCTCTGAATTTGCTTGACATGCTTGATAGTCAATTAGTGGCGTTTTTTCAAGCAAGAACGAACCTATGATTAAGGAGGGATGTTAAAAGAACCTAATACTAGTTCGTTCTATCTAACGGTTATACCGTTGGACAATTAAACATTGTAATACTATATATGTACATTTTTATTAATGAACATTTATGGAATCCTTTTCCATCCGTTTTCTATTTCTTTGTCTTCTTGATTTGTTCAATATTTTCTTTATGAGTTAACACTCAGTATGCAGGGGATGCATCCTCTGAACTCTAGCGATTTTGTAGAAAGCATATTAACTAATTGGGTGCACTCACCAAAGATCATATGGCTCTGCTATATCGACTATCCCTACTCTTCCTTGCTTTCTTGGATTCCAATGAAGGATCTTTTTCGGGACGATATTTAGTGCCTTTAGTTGTATTTAGTGTCTTGGAGTTGTAGAGGTCCACATCTGAGACATATCTAAATTGTTGTCTTTTACGTATCCCATATTCACTTGTTTGTATACCATGAAGGTATCCAAGCCCCTAGGGTGCCTTGGGAGGCTCTAAGCCTCCAGGGCCTGTTATAGGCCCTCAATAGGCCTTGGGGGCTTGAATACCCAATCACTCGTGCCTATTACAGGCCTTGGGAGGTTTAGTCAAGCCCATTGTATCATGCCAATATACTAGGTAGATATATAAATGGGGAATATCCTCAGGAGCTAATGCATATGAATGGTCATAAAAAAGGACATACTCATCCATTTAATCTTCATCTGCCTTATAAAATGTTGGTAAAGGATAATCATTGGAAATTTCATCCTTATTGATCTTTTCCTCTGAGACTTGTGACTTGGTTTTGTAGCCTCCCAGTCTTTCTCCTCTTGAATCGATCTCGCCAGTTTTTCATCCTTGCCAACAACCGGGGCAGAGGAAGAAACAGCAGTTGAAGACAACCCAGTTTTTACCCCTTCTGATTCCCTCTTTGATAACTTCTGATTCCCTCTTTGAGAACTTTAAGTACTCTCAGGCTTTGATAGAGCACAATAAACCTCGACACACAACATTTCCTTCTTGTGCAAAGTATTGAAGAATTTCTTCTATGGACTGGCAAGCTTGACACAGATGTACTTTGCTGCATCTATTGTGATCCAGACAACAGTAAAGCACAACATATGCAAAGACAGGGAACGCCAACCAGTGGTTAGACATGTTATTGTACTGCATGATCATTCCTACCATAAGACATGTCCATCATGTTTGGAAGGCAACACTAACTCTGGACTGCCAGAATGCTTGCTCATAGCTTACCGGCCTCGCTACCATTACTTGCATTCCTGCCTTGTTAGATCACAGTCTCTACAATATAAAAAAAAAATATCAATCACTAGCGTAAGTCTATATGAACTTCAAATATGAATGTTTTTGCCATCTAGAAAATAATTTGAGTTGAAACATAATCCATGTGGACTCAGCCATGGATCTTTCCAATCCCCGTCTGCCAGAAGGTGGATCCATTCAAGAGATTCCATCCTGTATTCACATGTTGCATCACATGTTGCAGGAAGACAATGTTCGGGTGCTAGCAGGTAATCTACTGAAACACAGATCACCGTGCGGAGAGAGGAATAGGTTTAAACATCTCCAATCTACACTTCCAATACAAAATCCTCCACCATGGAAATGAAGTACAATGGGATATTTCTATACTTGGATGGTATCTGGCGAGGTTTCAGGAAAATAAATGCAAGCCGAGATTCCCGTATGATTATTGATCTCCAAATATTTGATTTCCACTCCATCCACAAATGACTGAGAAGCAGTCATGGGTGCAATCCCATTGTTTACTTGACTTGCTGCATGGACTTTAGATGAACGGGGACCCTCGCAGTGAACCCCTTCTTTCGGATTTGTCAAACGAACCATTCTTTGGAACAATATAACCAGAAATGTAAAGGTCAATTATGTTTACCATTTCAATGCCTCCACGATGAAATCCATTAGATGCAGTTGCAGAGAACTTTGGTCTGAGTCTTGGGAATCCACTGTAAGTAAGACAAGATAGCGAGTCCTCCTGGTCTGTTGTTCGATCCTTTTTGGCTTCTATATAAATTGACTGCCTTTTTTCCAGGAGAACCAAATTATTGCGATTCGATTCACCATGTGAAATCCCAATAGACCAGCACAATGGGGTTTCAGGCTCTCGATGCCTCAAAGCACCTTTCTTTAAGGATTAGAGCATTATTCTTTCTGATATGTTGGCTTTACAATATGTTGGTTAAGCTGCGTTATCTTTTCAGCTTTAGTGAGTATGCAAATTATATTTAATGGTGCAAAGTACTATATTACATATGGCATTTTTATATATTTTTATTTTTTAAATTTGGAAATTAAAAATTATTTTATTAGGGAATTTTGTCCCATCAAGTTGTACTAGACCAATCATAAAATAAAAATATTGTATTTTAAAAATTGTTAATTTTATTTTTATTTTTCAAAATATTATGTTTAATATAAAAATTATACAAAACATCATAAAAGATAATAAAAATTTTTGTTTCAAAATAAAAATAATACAAGTCAAAAGAATTTGACTTCTTATCCAAAAGTATATCCCTGCTTTGGAAGGGATATAAAAAGGCTACACGGACTAAATTGATAAAGATTAATAATAATCATAAAGTAGATATAAGATAGTAAAATAAGAATAAAAAATAAAAATAAGAATGGAGTAAAAGAGGTTGATCGAACCATAAAAAAATCTGCACGGGGCAATGTCCATGATAGAGTATGAAAATAGAGGTCGTAAATGTAGTTCAGTGACATAGGGAGAAAAAAATTCAAAAGAAAAAGTAGTAACAATGGGGAACGATATGGTTTTTTTACCACATATGTATATAGATATATACCGTCGACTAGATGTGTATAGATATTGGCGCATTATATAAATCTTCGGTTGTTGTATGTTGATGGGTGATCTAAGTTAAAAGAGTTATCATGTATGAAAATGTTGATATCTTTTGGAAACAGTGTGGGAAAGTAGATGTGTGAAGATAAAGAGAATTGGAAACGGTGTGGGAAAGTAGATGTGTGAAGATAAAGAGAATACAGTGAGGTTGGAGCAGTATACAAGGTTTGGGGTGCTATGTGTTTTGCAATGGTATGAGTTAGAAGAGCTGCGAAGTATTAAATGTATATATAATATTTTATTAAAGTTTATTACTTTGACATGAAGGAAAGCAAGCACGATCTGGAGCGCAGTCACTTAAATTTACCTAAGAACAATGATATTGAAGAAGAAGCACTCAGATTTTGATTCCATTTCAAGAAGATCTCCGACAAATTTTCTTATTTGAACAACTTGAAGCATTGTTTGCTAAAATTTACTTCACACGTTAAATCTTGCAGGGATCAGATTTAATCTTATGAAAAAGTAAATATTTGTCTAACATAGCAGCATCCAAAAACTAATTCCCAATGATCACACACTTTGAAAGCCTACACACTCAAATTGTAGCAAATGTTTTGAAATTGCAATTTAATGTAGGTGTATGTAAGACATTTTAAGATAAAGTGATTTTCATCTTCAACTCTCTTAGTTTCATAAAGATGAAAACTTCTTTCATCCCACAACGTTTTAGGAATTGTCCATTGTCTTGTTTCACTATGGTGCTTGTAAGAGTTTGTTCTTATTTAACAATGTTGATTTTTTTATTTACACTAGAGTTAAAAGTGAGAGATACTTTTGATCTTCTAAAGGGTTAATCACCTCGATATAGTATCTTAATTTTCTCTTATCCTCTAATTCTTATCCCACTACAACATATCCTTAAATTTAGATGTAATAATACTTTTGATATAATATTAGTATTCTTTAAAGTGACCTCTTTCTCGACTTCACAATTGTTTATGTTGAAGAATGTAACTTCAGAAGATATTCTTGTTTGTACCATTTGTATTATTTGTATTGTACTTCCTTCGGGAATTATTATTGATGTAATTGATCATGTAAAATCCCTTGAAAAAGTCAATGTAAACCCTAACTGTTATGTCAGCCTAGAAAGATCCATAAAATATTATTTTATTGTTAACTGGACAAGTTGGCTCTGTTAGGAGAGTAAAGTCGGCCCTGTTGGGGAAAAAGGTCAAGTGAATGATTAGTACATATGAGAGGCTTTCCCTCCTCATTTGGTCACCACACTCACTCATCAAGTTCGCATGAGTAGAGAGATAGAGTCAAAAAGAGTAGTTGCTTTTGGAGTCTTCTTGTTTTGGGTTATTGCACGAGGAATACTATTGTACATTCTGACGAATCTATATAGAAGAAGTTTGCTGTTTTTTTTTGCCCCATGAGGGTTTTCCTAGGATAAATTATTTTGTAATATTGTCTATGTTGTGCTTATTTATCTTTCAGTGATCCTTATTTTTACTAGATTTAAAATTCTAACATGGTATCAGAGCTGGCCTGAAAGAAAACATTGTGCAATTGCAATTACCGGAAACTAGGGTTTAATTTGATGGGATATTTTCTCCATAGCTTGGATGAAAAAGTGGGTCAAAGAAACTTGCCTCACTAAGGCGCATATTTCTGTGGTGACAAAATTCAAATCAGAGAATTTTCATTCCTGGGCCCACCACTACTACTCAGGAAAACTAGGGCATGAAGTTTTTGGAGGATCAGTCCACAGATTTGGAAGAAAAGGACCCTTTCTCAACTCTCCTTAGGAGGGAGCATCTTCGTGTGGACGTATATTCCAGATCCGAGAATTTTCAAATTTTGACCTAAATCTACAGAAAGTGCAGCAACTCTAGAAATCACGGTTTCCATCTTTTTACAGTTTCGTCCTCAGATTTGGATGAAAGAAGGGTCTAATCAACTCACCTTGAGGAGGCACATCTCTCTCTCTAGTTAATTTTTCAAGATTCCAAATTTGAAAAATTAGGGTTTCTCTAACAAACCCTAAGTCATCCTGAAGTCGGATCTTAGAAGACATTAAAACAAGCACATGGTTGGAGCATCTCATTTGGTAAGTTATAGTATCTCTATTTCCATTTGAGGTTCTCATTTATCAAGTTTACCAACATGAAAAACCATACCAAGCTTGAGTATAATCTTGAAGGAGTAGATAAATTACGTGCTTGGAAGTATAGAGTGATGCTCATTCTAGAAGAGAATGAGTTGGACAATTATATCAAAGAAGAAGTTGCATAGCTAGAAGGAGATGGGGACAAATCCAAGCATAAGAAGAACCTGATAAAGGCCAAGAGGATCATTGTTGATTCCATCAAGGATTACTTGATCCCCCACATTTCATCTCTGCAAAATCCGAAAGAGATGTTTGATGAACGATAGAGTATGTTTGAAGGAAAGAACATCAATAGAAAGATGACCGTTCAGAACTCAACTGAAGGGTGTAAAGATACAAAGCAGTGAAAGCATTCAATCTTACTTCACAAGGGTCTCCCATATCAAAGATCAACTAGAAGCTATTGGAGATCATGTCGAAAATGCAGAACTTGTAATGACCAACTTGAATAGCATTCCAAGATCATGGGAGTCATTTATTCAAGGTATATGTTCTAGGAAGAAACTTATTAGATTCAATGCAATTTGGGAAACTTTCACTCAGGAAGAAACAAGGATTGAATCCAGAGAAGAGAAGTTAGGTGAAGAAGATAATCAAGCTCTGGAAGCTCATGCTAAGAGAAGCAAGAAAGAATATCATCGTCACAAGTCTAGAATATTCCACAAGGGTCAAAGACCTTCCAGAGATTGCTCAAATTTCAAATGCTACAATTGTGATGAAATGGGACACATTGCACGAAAATGTCCCAAGAAGAAAGGAAACAACAAGAAAGGAAATAGGAAGAGGCATCATGCTCATGTTGCGGAGGATGGTGAACCAGTAAAGAAGAAAGAAAGAGAATATTACTCAAGTGATGAAGAATATACATCCTGGAATTTTGAAGAGCAAGAGAGAGACTTGCTCAAATCAAGCATTCGTTCATGACATTATGGAACCAATTGAACTATGGCACAAAAGGTTTGCATATATACAAGGATTTAGCGATCGTAATCAAAATGGTGACTGGTCTACCCGAGATCCAGACAAAACATGAAGGTATATGCAAAGGATGTGCATGAGGCAAGGACGTGAAGAGTTCATTTCCGAGAAGTGATAACAAAGTGAAGGAGACCTTGAATACAATACATGAGGACCAAGGATGAAAACTTCATAAACTTCCAGACTAGATGAAGAAGAAGATCAAGGTCTTCAGAATAAGATGATGGAGCAGAGTACACTTCCATAAAATCTAGTAACTTATGCAAGGAGGTAGAAACCAATAGGGAGCCTACAAAACACATGAAAGATAAGTATTTACTGTCATTTGAATTCCTAAGTATTTTGAAAGATATTGCTCATAATAGTTACATGTAGATATATGATATAGTTTTCTTTTATGTACTTATATATGACTAAGATTGACTAGCATTAGGCTCATGTAGTGCATGTTATGGGTAAGTGGCCTATAGTGTTGTGCAACACCTCATAAGACCTAGATGGAGCTAGTCTAGAATGAAAACTATTTGCTAGCATGATTAAGATCACTGCACGCTCTTAATGATATGTTCTAGTAGAGATGGAAGGCATCTAGATAGTTACAGTGTGTATACAGGATATGGATGAGTGTTGTGCCAAAGCATTGGCTTAGATGCATTAGTTGCATGACTGTGTACATTATGCATAAGAAATTGTCATTACATGGAATGATACTAATCACATGAATAAATTGAAATTGTACGAAAGATCGTGTGTTATGAACTACAAGAGAAGGATGATGAGACTTGTTCCAAAGAACAAGTGATGAAGGTTCAATCAAATTTACAAAATCAAGCATACTACATAAGTACAAGGAAAGGTTCATGGTTTCTCTCAGAAAGAGGGAGTTGATTGTGACGAGACTTTGTTGCTCCTATAGAAAGGTACACTTCAATTAAATCTATTCTTGAGATAGATGCAATGATGAAGTGGAAGGTACACCAGATGGACGTGAAGACAAATTTCCTCAATAGTGTAGTAAAATTAAGACACATGACATGTATACTCATGTGTGCAGAATGAAGAAGGCCTTGTACAGTTTGAAACAAGCACCTAGGATGCAGTGTGGAAAAATCAAGAAGAGATATGTAGAAGAGATCCTAAATAAATTTGGGATAATGGATTGGAAGGCCATGGCCACACCTATGGCATTGAATATGAAATTGTTGTGTGATGCTTCTTCAAAATTGGAGGATGACACAGTATATAGGAAGATGACTGGTTCGTTAATGTACTTGACACACACAAGGACATATTTATGCTTTACGGTGAACACACTGAGTTAGTACATGGTAGAGTTGAGACGTGTTCACCTGGTTGCGGAAAAACATGTGTTGAGGTACTTGAGGGGTACGGTTGATTATGGACTCAGATATGCATTGGATTAGAGGATTAACTTGCATGGTTATGTTGATGTGGATTGGGTTGGGAGTGTCGTGGATAAAAATAGCACATCATGGTGTTGCTTCAATTTGGGATCGAGTATGATCTCATGATTGAGTAGGAAGCAAACGAGTGTGGCACTCAGTACAGTCAATGCCAAGTATATGGTAGCTTGTTCAGAAAGATGTGAGGCATAATGGCTTCAGAAGTTGCTTACAGGTTTGTTCGATCTCAACTTAGAGTCGACTTGTGTATTTTGTGACAACCAGAGCTGTGTGAATTTTTTTGAGAACCTAGTGTTTAATGACAATTCAAAGCACATCGAGATCAAGTATCACTATATCCTAGATATGGTGCAGAAAGGAGTAGTGAGGCTCTGTTAACACTTAAAAATCGCACACATGCAACATTTCAGTGATTCATCCAGTAAGGAACCAACAACATAAAGAATGCATCTCACCACGTGAATCCTCAACAGATCCAAAAAACAACATGAGTCCATAAGAGCCAAGAAACAATCAAAACAAAGGGTAGCGCGAGTATTACATAGTTAACCTGCGCTATAGCACAAGTTTCCAAACAATGTTTGCGCTACCCCACATAGATTTTACTTCGATAGCTGCACTACTATCAAAACGACAAGACCACTCATGCTTAGTGGTGCAGTAAAGACTCAATCCTCCCCAAGGATCATAATTTGGCTCCTCACACACTTGGGGGCATTAATCAACCCGCCTTGTGTACCTTGGAACTAGTTCATAAAGGAGGAGAGTTCACATTTGGATCTAGTTATTTGATGGCCACCTCTTGGCCGGTAAAAGGAAGACATTGGCATGTATTTTGTAGGGATAAATTAGAGCAAGGTTATGCTGCTAGATTTAGCCTACCATTTCCTACCACTGTAAGCATTTCCAAGATTGCTTACCACCTACCATCAAAGGGCAAGTGTTTCTCTTCATTGTTCTTCCACCTACTTAGCATTTAGTTTGGGAAAAAAAGGCCTCCCTAATGGATATTGGTAGATTCCTTTGAAGCCTTCACCTCCTAGGTGTTGTACAATTATTCCATTGGGAAATACAATAGTGGTTTAACATACCATTAGTTGTTGTTGGAGTTTGCATCTTTCCCCCATCTTTTTTATTTTATTTTCATCAATATTTTCATGTTTGAATGTGAACTACACTAACAATATCTTGTAGCCTGTTGCAGGATCACTTGAAGGAATACCAACCATCCAAAAGGGTCTCCAAGGACTAAGGCATTGAAGCAACCTACAAGGCTTAGCCCCATTAGAACTATTTTTCCATAACAGTTCTAATGGCGACCATACTTATTTTTGTTCATTTCATTTTAAACTAGGTCATTTTAGGCTAAGTATCTAATTATGGGTGTTGTTCACTTGTAGGAGAGTACATATTCAACCTCTTGCTTCCAGAATTTGGACCCATCATGGCCATATATTATCTTTTCCCGTAGCCATTCGGTTTCTAACGTCTCTTCCGCATTGATAGCACGGATTCGACTCTGACAGTCGCACGCATAGCACAAGTTATTAGTGGCATACCTGCACTACACCACTCATCGCAACTGCGTGGAAGATTAGTGTATTACCCACACTACAATGCGTCTGTTTTGTATTAATCTGCGCGGTACACGCAACAACATCTGGTTTAGCCATGCTACTGTTATTTATTTTCTTTTTATCGACATAGCTTAGTTTGGCATCCCAATTGCTACTTACTAGTGAACTTAAATTAAGGCTAATTCACCCAATTACTTAATTTTTTAGTAATTAATGCACCTAGACCAATATTAGGAAGTAAAGAGTACATATATCTTGAAACTTAACTAGGTAACCAACTTTGACGCTTTCAACGGGCCCCATTGTTGTCACTAGTATTCAGGACCATTTCTTGTTTATGCATCAAATCAACATGTTTTTTTTAGTATTATTGCTAATGTAGAAAACCCTTTTTGCACACAAGCAAGGACCTAAAGACACTTGTCTCCCAAAGTATGTTCTTCACCTCACACTTCATGTGAGCTTAGTGAATCAGAAAAAGGGTGAGGACTGTGAAATACCTCCATTGCACACTTGTCTATTAGGTAGATTAATTCGATTTTGCAAAGTGCCATGAGCATATCTTAGAGTTAAAAGTACATATTGCTTGATTTACTCTTTTAGTTAATTTGCCGATGGAATCATTTGTTTTTTCTTTTTATCACATGTGTTTGCTCCACTAGCACACAATAAGAGGCCTAAATACTCTTCCAATCCAAATTATGCTCTTCACCTCGCACTTCATGTGAGCATGGTCAATCAGAAAGGTAAGAATTGTGAAATACCCCTCTTACACTCCATAAGTGAAACATACAAACCCCTTAAAATCAACATTGTAATTGTCTTAACCAGCTAAAATCCTCCAGCAGAGATCATAAAACAATATTTTAGTTAGGTAGGATTGATTGGGCTAGGCATCCATTAATTCCCACCAATCTAGTTTCAATGGGAATATTTTGAAACATAACATTGTTGTCCTCTAGGGTACTTACACAATTCTACTATAAGAAAGTGTTAGAAGAGAACTCGGATCAGAAGTGTGCCATGACCAAGGAGGTGAATGTTGAGGTATAGCTTCCCTGCTCTCCCCTACAAGCCACTTAGATTGTTGTAGGGAGATGACACTATACCGTGCAGGCCGAACCACTGATCCACACTTGACAGAAGATATCTT
The DNA here is from genome assembly GCA_027924585.1 of Larix kaempferi. Taxonomy (NCBI): domain Eukaryota; kingdom Viridiplantae; phylum Streptophyta; class Pinopsida; order Pinales; family Pinaceae; genus Larix; species Larix kaempferi. The sequence continues at coordinate 1,854,407 of BSBM01000737.1, forward strand.
AGTGGCCCAACTTAGGATATCACCAAGGAGCAATTGTGAGTGCAATTGACTCCTAAAGATAGCTATTGTTGTTGGGAGGTGTTTCCAAGTCTTCTTGATTGGATCATTGGCCCCATCAACGATAGAAATAGCTCTTTGTTACCCCCACTAGTTGATTGGTGTGTTGATACCATTATCACCCTCAATTGTGATTTTGGGAGGCACGGTCACATTTGAGAGGAAGGACATTAGGCATTCTAGGGAATTCACATTCATTTTATTTTTAACTACAAGTTCACTAACTCGTAATAAAAATAACCTACATGTGAGAAATCATGCACTAAAACCAACATTGCACAAATCACTCACTTACCACACCATTTTGCATATGTTGTGGTTGGCATATTTTTGCAGTTGTTCAATTGTGTTTATTTCACTATCACTCTCATATTGACACAAATCCTTCACCATTGAGGAACAAAACAACATCATGAGACAATCTCGTAGACTACAAGGCCTATCCCCTCTCTCGAGGGGTGTTTTCACACCTACTTCTCGTGGTTCACACGGAAGGAACCCAATCCATGGTCGTTCCCAGGAAACATTGATTGGATCATATGGTCGAGGCCATGCCTTGCTAGGTACATTTTCTCCCCTCGTAGAATCTATTAATTACAACACTTCGTCCCCCATCGGAAGTAGTACCCCGTTGGCCTCTCCCCAAGGAGATCCCTCGTTTCCATTTGACCAATCCTCTCTCATAGGAGGTCAATCGTTGTTTACAACACCACCTGGGTCTCCCCCTCATGGAAATCACATCACAAATAGAATGGCAAGACCCATTATCCATACCTTTCCATTCATGACTAGCTTAAATCTACTCGATTTGGCCAAACTAACAAATGATCCCATTGCTCATGATGCGACATGACCGGATATGCTAGACAAGCTTCCTTCCGATATTCCTAAATTCGAAGGAAAATAGGGAGATGATCCTACCAACCACGTTATGTCTTTCCACCTATGGTGTTCATCTAACTGCATAGTGCATGACCCTATGAGGCTTCGCCTCTTCTAGTGTACCCTGACCGGAATGGCAGCAAAATGGTACGTAAACCTCGAAAGTGGAACTAATTCCACATTTGCAACTTTGGCCATTGCATTTCTCACGTAATTCCAACTTCCCATTCGACATGATCTAGGCCTCGAAATTCTTACTGAGTTTCATCAAAATACTTCTACACACAATGCAAACCATATCCATGAGTGGCGTAAATGTTGTACACTATGCAAGATCAAAATACAACCTTCCTTTATGTTGGATTGGTTTATCAAATCTCTCCAACCCTCCATAGCTAAATATGTCGCCACTTCCATGACACGAAGCGAGGAAGAATCCATTCTCGAAGCACAACATTTTGACCTAATATATGCACAATCCAGCTACCTTTACAAAATCATCCCCGATGCCCCATGACATTGTTCGCTGGATCCTACACCTTTGGGCTCGTCACATTCAGTGGATGGGATTATTGGGTCCATTTCCCATTTAGGAAAGGTTCCTCCCACTACGTCGGTACCATTCAACATGGTTCCATATTACCCATCCATGCCATCTGTGTCGGTACCCACTACACCAATACCAACAACATCAATTGGTCAATTAAAGTATGGACCATATAATCCTACATACCCAAACGTTAGCCAAATAATGACGGTTCCTACACCACCAATGGCTCTAGTCGCTCCTACATCCACCTCTTACAAAGTGTAAACGAAATTTGTCCCACCACCGGGATATAATCTATATTACCCTTTCCCATGCCCAATTGGTTAGTAACCTCTCCCCCACATGGGTTTAACCTAGTTCAACCTAATTATGTTCAGCAAGCTCAACAATTTGAGTAATTGAACACCGCAAACCCCCAGAATCCACAAACTCAATGGAAGAAGAAAAGTAAGAACATGTAGAACCAACAACCGGGGAAAGGTGGAAATCCCCTCCCCAACAAAACTAGAATATGGGTGATCCAAATGCAAGGACTAACAATCCTCCCAAACAAGGGAAGAATCCTACTCTGAGAACCAATTATTGTTTCTCCATTTGCGGCGATTATGGTCACTACACACATCATTGTCCTCTTCTCCCCAAATTCCAATAGTTGGTGGAAGATAAAAAGAAGATAGTGATGAACCCTCCTCAAGAAACAAATCCTCCCCAACCACAAAAAATAGTGTTATAGTAACCCTTCACCAATCAAGGGGAAATTACACAAGAACAAGATCCTCGTCCACCTGGCAATGACTCTTTCCAAAATATCTATACGTTGGATATAAACCTATAAACGTGAGCCAAGGGCTATGACAAGCCTTCCACCCCCTAAGTGGAAGAAGTTCCTATCCCCTCGGGGGTCCCTCTGCAAATATGATTCCCGAATACCAAACAAATCCCACAGATTCTGAAAGTACCACTCGGGCGTACCCCTAATAACCCCCATATGAAAGATGCCGACAATTACAGCATCATGGATGACTTGGCTCGATCCCCTGTGGCTATGTCCACATTAGAAGTGTTACAGTCTTTCCCAAGACAACAAAAAGAATTACTCAATGCACTCAGTGCAGTCGACCCATCCGACTCACACATAATGAACTTTGATATTGACAAAGGTGACCCACGACTACCATCATCATTCTCATTTCAAGTTCTAGTCACGATTAAAAACATCGTGATCCATCGTTGTATCATTGACAAAGGCGCATCCACTTGCGTTATGTCCATAAAAGTCTGGAAATGATTACGATCCCCCGAGCTGTTCCCCTCATCTATCGTTCTTCGTGTGTATGATGGGAGACCATCCCAACCAAGAGGAATGTACCAAAATTTCCTTATAGAGTTGGGGAGAAAGATGGTTATCATCGATATTGAAGTAATCGATGCTGAGCTTGACTACAACATCCTCTTGGGGCATAGTTACATGTAAGCCATGAAGGTGGTAGCTTCCCCAATCTTTCGTATCATGATGTTTCCCTTAAGTGGGAAAGTAGTTACCCTAAACCAAATTAACTACTATGACCCTAATACCACGAGCAATCTCGAAAATGTCCTACCAACTATACTGGACGATGATCAACCGTATGTTGACATCGCTTCTGGTATGTACAAGGAATCCAATTTGTTAGGAGCATATTCAAGACCACCCTTAGCAACACCTAATCCTCCAATAGTAGGTCCAACTCTGCTAGCTGGATGATCCTGCCTCGATCTCTGCCTCCGAGGTGGCCTCACGGGGCCTACATCTGCATCATAGAGAAAAAAACCATCATAAGTACTTGATAAAAATATATATATTCAAAAGTGCAAAAATAAACAGTACGTACAAATATATATGTGACAAGTACAAAACCAATAAACCATACCTGTAGCGTTGAATCCACCAAGAGGAATAGGAAGATCCAGATCTCCCTGGAATTCCATCCTGCTCCAAGGATACCTCTAAAGCCGACTTATATGGCCCTCCCACACGTCCAGCACCTGCGGCGTAAAATAGGTCCCCACGAGCCCGCCACCACCACGAGGCATAATACGCCCCCAAAAATCCATCTGTGGCTCCTGTGGTCCCCTCGGGGGAACCACTAGTACTTGTGGCCGCAAGGATGGATACCACTCGAATAAGTAAGAGCACAATACACTCCTATAGCAGAAGGTGCCTTGCTTCGCACCCCGTCGTAAATATGGCATATGCTGCATCATGGACTGTAGCATCAATGAACCCCGAGCCACAGGCTGCCCAACCATCACACTCTCCACCAACTGGAGCTGGCCTCCTGTAATCCGGTTAGGGGATGTAGATCGTCTCTCTCAAAAACTCTAGAGGGAGACACTCCCTCACTCCTCAAGGAGTCAACCTCATAAAAAAATAGATATCTAGAGTAGTTATACTCAGATCCTCACCACCCACCTGGAACACCCCACGATTAGGATCTCACATGTCCATTAGCCACCACAAGAGATAGTCGGACGATCGCATCAGAGGGCTCTGGAAGAACTTCAAGATCCCAGCATCCCGTAACTCATCAGTTGCCCCTTGGTCGACCAACACAATGGATCAGACATCGTCAAACTCTCTCTCCCTCCACTCAGCATCCCACACATGCTCCATTGTTGATAAGAAACCACCTACACATGGAAATAATCACTCATTAGCCACATCAAATTAGTAGCAAGGGATTTCCTAAGAAGACCATGCGTAGCGTGACATTTTATAATACATCCATGCATAGCGCGACCAATACAATGTTCAGCCATGAAGAACTAGCGCGTAGGAGTTATACACCTCGTCCGCGTCGGTAGTGCAACTCTTCTAGGAATAGCCGCGCTACAACGAGCATGCAGCTGGAACATATATGTCATGCGCTACGCGCGACATAATTCATTTCTTTCCCGCTATAGAGCGCGCTACATCACGCGAAATTTCCAGAAAATACCGCACTAGTTTAGTGGGATATTTTTCCAAAATATTTTTTGATTGCGCAGGATTTTCTCAAAATCCCGCACGGCATCCCTAAAACCATAAAAAATACCCCCTCGCCATCTAGGGGATCCCCCTACCTAAATATACCCGGACAAAGTAAAAAAGTAAAAGGGTGAGGCATGCTTGGAACTCCCCACTCGCTGAACAGTACACTGGATATCCCAGGATCGCTCGAAAATCACTCTAGGAGGTCAGTGGCACAAAGTACAAATGATTTCGAAAAGTGGGCCCCACACCTATTTTATACTCTTTTGACCCAAACTTCAAACTGATGCCACGGAGAAACCGTAACTCCGTTTTCAAAATCATTTGCACCACGACAACCAACGCTTCGAGATCTTCGAAAACCAAATAATCCAAATTCTCATCAATGTCACTGGGACATGATTTTATCTCCTTAACCAACAAACTACCGCACAGGTACACAATGTTTTGGTTATATGATTTATGCATTGTCAATACCTCGGTCATGTCCTTTATTACACTTGGGTATGTGCACCGTGTGTGAAGGACAGTGATCAGAACAACACAGAGACTCTTCTTTACCCATTATATGAATAAAACTCCGAAGCTCTAAAAGGTAACACACCCCACCCCATGTATCATTCTGAAACTGGCATATAGAGTCTATTTACCCTCCGTTTATAATGCATATCCCAGTATTCCCGCTGATAACCATAGGGACCCCTTTCATGGCCTTGATGTGCCATCAAAATCATCCCCATAAATAGTAGGTTCCCCCATGGGTGTGTGCACCACTTCCATCCCCGTCATCAATTGACACCCATGATGCCGACCCCCCACAAGTTCGAGGAATCTAATCAAGCTTGAAAAGACCCTCCCTTAGACGATCATTTTTACATTTGGGCATTTAATCCACCCAATAGACACTCATCAAATTCCTAGGCACATGTTACGAGAACGATTCATAAATCCCCCTTATAACTCCATGATCACTTTACCATTCGCACTCCCCCTTGTATCATCACCCCCGCAAAAACACGTTTGGGGCCCCCAGCCCTCAAAGACAACTAGTTCTATGCAGTTATCCTACAGAACTACAATGCATAAAATTGTTTCATGGGGCACCTGTCTTTTCCTTTGCAAGTTAACCCTCACTTCATCATTGGAAAGTGTTCCCCGATCCACTCAAAACTATGGGTACTCCGCCCATCATCAAATCGGTCCCCCAACACACAAAAAAATATGGAGACCCCACCAACATTCATTATGTACAAACAGTACCCGCATCACCTCACATTGCAGGAACACCATATTATTTTGGCAACAACCCTTGGTCACCTTTGATCCGTGTATTTGAGTCTCCATATGTTCAACAACATTTTTTTTGTCAGTTAATATCACTATCCGTTTTGTGTCTCCATCAAAGCCCTTTCACTTACAGTTTGTCTCCTTCCATCTCAATCTGTGCCATCTTGAAAGAAAAAGTTGGAATCCCCACTCCCCATCTTTACATCAATCAAAGGAAGTTATCAGCCCCATGCTTATCAACCAGTCTTGTGTCAGGTGTGTCTGTCTATCAATTGGTTACAATATCATCCCAATTCTTAGGGTAGGACTCACGTCCTACCGTGTACTTCATCTCTCGTTGACATCAAAACACTATATTCTGAGAGTTGCAGGTTGTACCTTGGGATCCCTTTCAATCACTATAAGGGATCACCTCGAACTTGGTAGGGAGAGTCATTAGTGCTCCCTAACTAGGTGGTTTTCCCTATGCTGGACGTCAACCATCATCGCATCAAGGGGAGACATACTTTTGAAGGTAGCAATGTTCACATTTGGAAATCATGATAGCAATCTCTCTGGTACGGTATATACCTCAGGAAGATTTACATACCAGTTTGGGTTTCCCACCACAGTGGGTTTATCATGATCACCAACAGTCCCACTTGTTCAATATTCTGCAGCAGTTCCAAGGGCATTTAATATAACATGGATTGAAGCCACCTTTATCCATGTCCCAGCAGTATAGTAGGGTCAACACCTTCTTCTTCTCTCATTATGATCACTTTAACAACATTTAACGAGCATGGGTATGCTCGCCTCATTTGTATAAAAACAATTCTTTATTACAACTCAAACGGTCGTCAACAACACTCTCCTCCCATGGGAGAAACTTATTTTGTCCACATATGCTTCTTCCTATAGAACAAGAGAGCAAAAAATATAAAACATGATGCATTATCGGCTCTACAGTACCCTCCGAACCTCATACATTAAGGGGCATTTGTTAACACTTTAAAATCACACACATGTGACATTTTGGTGATTCATCCAGTAAGGCATCAGCAACATAAAAAATGCATCTAACCCTCACTATAGCACAGGTTACCCGAACAATGCCTGTGCTACCCTGCACGGCTTCTACTTTGATAGCCACGCTACTTTCAAAATGATAAGACCACTCACACCTAGCGGCGCAGTAAATACTCAATCCTCCCCAATGATAAGAATTCGACTCCTCACACACTTGGGGGCATTAATCATCCCCCCTTGTGTACCTTGGAACTAGTTCATAAAGGAAGAGAGCTCACATTTGGATCTAGTTGTTTGATGGCCACCTCTTGGCCTATAAAAGGAAGCCATTGGCATGTATTTTGTAGGGAGAAATTAGAGCAAGGTTATGCTGCTAGATTAGAGTTGGAGCTTCCTCATAGCCCACAATTTCCTACCATTGTAAGCATTTCTAAGCTTGCTTTCCACCTACCATCAAGGGGCAAGTGTTTCTCTCCATTGTTCTTCCACCTACTTAGCATTTAGTTTGGACAAGAAAGGCCTCCCTAAGGGAGATTGTTGGATTCCCTTGAAGCCTTGACCTCCTAGGTGTTGTGCAACTATTCCATTGGGAAATACAAGAGTGGTTTAGCATACCTTTGGTTGTTGTTAGAGTTTGCATCTTTCCCCTATCTTTTTTATTTTATTTTCATTAATATTTTCATGTTTGAATGTGAAATACACTAACAATATATTACAGTATCACTTGGAGGTATACCAACCATCCAAAAGGGGCTCCAAGGACTGAGGCCATGAAGCAACCTAGAAGGCTTAGCCCCTCACCAAGTGGAAGAGTATCGCACTAGTGCAATTTTTTCCATAACATGGTCTAGTATATAGCAACAATGGAGCAGATAGCCGATGTGTTGACCAAGCCTCTGTCAAGAGTGAAGTTCGAGTACTTCAGGGACAAGCTTGGGGTGGTCCAGATAAAGAGGGAGTGATGATATTGGATGAGGTAGTAGGTAGTCACGGGTTATGTGACGTAATGGAGTCTCCTAGGATACAAGAGGATTTGGACGTGCAATGAGGTAACGCAGGTAGTTGCAATGTGCAATGTAAAGGATGCTTCTGGTATGAACCCACCCGATGGCTTGCTCAGTTCATGGAAGATGACAGTTGCATCTAGTATGAAAAAGGACTAGCTCTGCAGGACAATTGCATCTAGTATAAAAAAAAGACTAGCTCTATAAGACAGTTGGATCTAATATGAAAAAAGACTAGCTCTGCAGTACAGTTGCATCTAGTATTAATAAGTACTGGCTCTATAGGATAGTTGCATCCAATATGAAAGAGGACTAGCTCTACAGGATATCTACATCTAGTATGAAAGTGTACTAGCTCTATATAGGTGCATCCAGTATAAAAGAGGACTAGCACTGCAGGATAGCTACATCTAGTATAAAAGAGGACTGAATCTGTAGAGGTGCATCCAGTATGAAAGAGGACTGGCTCTGCGAGATAGCAACATCCAATATGAAAGAGGACTAGATCTGTAGAGGTGCATCCAGTATGAAAGAGGATTGTCTCTGTGGAGGTTTCCATATAACATGAAAGAGGGATAGCTCTGCAATATAGATACATCCAACATGAAAAAAGGTTGGCTTTGTAGAAAGACACATCCAACATGAAAAAGGGTTGGCTCTATGGAGAGTTGCATCTAGCATGAAAAAGGGCTAACTCTGCAAGATAGATACATCCAACATGAAAAAGGGTCGGCTCTGTAGAAAGACACATCCTACATGAAAAAGGGTTGGTTGTGTGGAGAGTTGCATCCAACATGAAAAAGGGTTGGCTATGTGGAGAGTTGCATCCAACATGAAAAAGGGTTGGCATTCAAGGTTAGATACATCCAGCATGAAAAAGGGTTGGCTCTGTGAAACTTCTTGTGATGTATAGAGTCAGGATATGTTAGATGTCAATAGTCAAAGTACAGAAATGCAACGGCTGGAATACGATGGTGAGAGTATCAGAAGAATACCTTCATTATTAAGAGAGAGTGCTGAAGAATGTAACTTCAGAAGATATTCTTATTTGTAACATTTGTATTATTTTTATTGTACTTCCTTTGGGAATTATTATTGATGTAATTGATCATGTAAAAGTCATTGAAGGAGTCAATGTAAACCTTAATTATTATGTCGGCCTAGAAAGATCCAGAAAATATTATTTTACTGTTAATGGGGCAAGTCGACCTTGTTAGGAGAGTCAAGTCGTCCCTATTGAGGAAATGTTAAATTTTCAAAATTTACTTCAATCTGATCTAGGATCATGGACAGAATAATGCAAGCACACAAGAGACACAGAGTTTACTTGGGGAAAACCATAAAGGTGAAAAACCCCAATAAATTCCTCAGAGATAGATAGAGCAATGATACAACTAGAATACAGGAGATAGTCTTCTCCTAGCAGCAGAGCCTCGTCCTCATAAGTGCGCCACTTTTCGAATGAGAGAAGTGTGTGTATGAATGATCAAATAGAGATCTCCCGATCTCTATTTATACTTGTCCTATCCTGCCCAATAAACTAATGGGGCCTACATGTCTAGCTTAACCCATGGTTAACTTAATCTGGGCCAACCCCACACTTGGTGGTCTAATAACCCTTTGACCACATGGCCAACCCCCAATAGGGTGGTCTAATAACCCTTCGACCCACATGACTTATACAGGGTCGACCCCAACAAGATGGTCTAATAACCCATCAAGTATAAGTTACGACACTTACAATATAAATGATGACACTTCCGTATAGAGGAATAATAACATCTCTATAGGAATACAAACACTTCCATATAGAGGAATAATGCCATCTCTATAGGAGTACAAAATACATATATGAAATACATGGGTGAAATACATTCCGAAGTTACATATACATCAACACTCCCTCTTAACTAGGAAGGTATTTCTCGACACAGGTCTGCTAGCACAAGTCTTCTTCTCTGGATCATCATCAGCGAATCATCATCCTCGAATCATCATCATCGTCACTGCTGCTACTATCTCAATCATTCTCTGAATCTACTCGTCATAGGAAGTTCTACAGAGCTAGTCATTTTTCATACTGGATGTAGGCCCACCACCTACAGGTCTTCATCATCACTGGCCATACTGTGGAATCCTTAGGACTTATTACGTGCGTCACAAAACCTTAAAAGAGTCTCTTGACTAGCAAGAACCCTAAAGAGCATCTGAGGCCTTTTTCATCCTGTCCAAATCTCCAAGACTTATTACATGTGACTCCACCACAAAACATCGAAAGAGAATCCCAGGACTGATTACGAGCACACGGCTCAACCTATCATATCTCCCAGGGCACAAATTACATGTGGTCACCACAAAACCTTGAAAGAGCATCCTAGGACTGATTACAAGCACACGGCTCAACCTATCGAATCTCCAGGGCACAAATTACATGTGGTCATGGCAAAACCTCGAAAGAGCATCCCAGGGCTGATTACGAGCACATGGCTCAACCTATCGGATCTCCGAGGGCACAGATTACATTCCATAGGACAAAACCTCGAAAGAGCATTTGCAAGATATCCCAAGGTACAAATTACATGCCATTGGAAAAACCTCGAAACACTATCTGCAAATCTCCCAGGGCATAAATTATATGTCCTCCCAAGCAAAACCTTGAAAGAGAATTTTCCAGATATCCCAGGGTACAAATTACATGCCATAGGAAAAACCTTGAAAGACTATCTGCAATTCTCCCAGGGCACAAATTACATGCTTATCTGCACAACCGGTTCCAGGGCCACAAAGTATCAACCTGATACTCACCATACATCATCCTGATGTACACATGATCATCCTGATCATCATTACTGCAACATCCTGCTACATGTCATCTGGAGCAACATCCTGAAGCTCGTCATCTATGATCATCCTGATCATACACTACATCCACCTGATGCATACCAAGTATCTACCTGATACATATCATCATACAATGTATCCACCTGATACATACATAGATACATGATCCACACAATGCATCTAACTGATATATATCAACATACATGATGTACTTGATCATACACAGTATCCACCTGATACATATACAGATACATGGTCCAAGCATCCAACATGATGCATACATACATATAAATGATCCAACTGATCATATCCAGCATCTAACATGATGCATGCATACATATACATATAAATGATCCAACTAATCATATCCATCATCATCCTGTTGCATATACAGAGCAGTAACTGGAGCATAGTCCTGATGCTCATCATCCAACGCTTACATCCACAGCCATGTGAAGGATCCTCCTTCCAGCATGCTTGGAATGGCTTCAACAAATGTGTCCATCACTTCTTCCTCGAAGTGTCGTCGATCTGAAGAACACCAAGCCTCTCCCTGAAGTACTCGAACTTCACCCTGGCTAGTGGCTTCGTCAGTACATCTGCAATCTGCTCATCCGTCGCAACATACAAGAGCTTCACTGCTCCTCTCTGCACCATATCCCTGATATAGTGATATTTGATCTCTATGTGTTTCGACTTGTCGTGAAACACTGGGTTCTTAGACAGCTTCACACAGCTCTGGTTATCACAGAAGATACCAGTAGCAGCCAACAGGATATCAAATACTCAGACAGTAGCTTCCGAATCCATACTGCCTCACAACTAGCTGAACAGGCTGCAACATACTCTGCCTCAACTGTACTCAATGCTACGCAGGACTACTTCCTGCTAAACCAAGAGATCACATCTGATCCCATACTAAAGTAACACCCAGATGTTATCTTCCTATCTGCAGCACTACCTGCCCAATCTGAATCAACCTAACCCTGTAGGTTAAACTTTTGATTCACATCACACTTGAGCCCATAATCAATTGTACCCTTCAGGTACCTCAGAATATGCTTTACAGCAACCAGGTGAACACTCCTCGGATCTGTCAGGAACTGGCTCAATGTGTTCACCGCAAAGCAAATATCTGGTCTCGTGTTCGTTAGGTACATCAAGGACCCAATCATCTGACGATACATAGTGATATCAACCGGCTCAGATGAAGCATCACACAAAAGCTTCAGGTTCTATGCCATAGGTGTGGCCATAGCCCTGCAGTCCATCATCCAGAACCTCTTCAGGATCTCTACTGCATACTTCCCTTGTCCAAGGAATATTCCATCTGCACTCTGCCACACCTCCATGACAAAAACAAATAGTGCATCATCCCCAAGTTCTTCAACTCGAACTCGACAGCAAGCTTCCGCTGCATGTCGGCAATCAATCTATCCTCACCTGTTACAAAAAGGTCATCCACATACAATAGTAGTATCACTAGATTGCCTTCCTTAACCTTGTAGTAAAGGTTGGAATCCGCTTTACTCTTGGTAAAGCCCAAACTGGATAGAAAGCTGTCTATTCTACCATACAAAGTTCTGCGCATAGATGACTCCCTGTCATGTGTCTCAGAACCAAGTGGCTGCTCCACATACACTTCTTCTTCAACTACACCATTCAAGAAAGCTGTCTTGAAATCCATCTGGTGTATCTTCTACTTCATCACTGTAGCCAGAGCAAGTACTGATCTAATGGAGTGCATCTGGCTACAGGAGAAAAATTCTCTATGCTACCACCTGCAGCATGCTTGATATTGTAGATCCTCTTGAAAGCCACTATAGACTCCCCTTCAGGTCTTGGGACTGCATCCCAAACATCGTCATGATCGACCGGTACTCCTCGATCATGGCATTCTTCCTAGATCCTAGGAAATATCTTCAATATTTTCAATAGATAACTTTGTTGCTGAGCAAATGTTGTAGTCCTTCTTTTGTAGGTGATGGTATACAATCTTTCCTACACAACAAGTTAAATTGCATGATTAGAAAACATCTCATAGTTTTCAGAACAAATTCTTACACATAAAGAAATATGTCATACAGTCATGCAATTATCTTAGCCAATACAACATTTATCCATATTCCGTAACTTTCTAGATGCCTTCAAATCTCTACCATAACATTGTGAGTGTGCACAACTCCTAACATGTCAGCAAAGAGGTTTCATTCTAGATAAGTAGCAATGGAATGTTGTACAGTGCCATAGGCCACTTACCCATGTATATTAGTAGTATACTGTTCATCAATGCAACTATTATAATATGCATAATACACAACCTAATTCTAGGAACATCAATATATACATTATTGAACAGTATTGTTTAAACAATAAAATACTCAAGTAATGACAATTCAAATACTTATCTTTGTTTGTTTGTTGGGTTAAATCCCTCTCAGTCTTTGCTTCTTTTCTGCAACTCCATTCTGATGTGGATTGTGAGAAGTGGTCAACTCCCTCTGAATATCTGCATCCTTGCAGAAACTACTGAAGTGTGCTCCTTCTTGATCTTTGCTTCCTTGCAGGAACAACTGGAGTGTGCTCCCTCTTGATCTTTGCTTCCTGGATTACCTGTCCTTGAACTTATATCCATCCTTAATCACTATCCATGCTTATTAGTATCATCATTGTGTTATCCTTGAGGTCTCATACATAATCACACATTTATTAGTATAATCTTAATACTATCAAAACATAATAATCTTAAACATGTATAGTCATGATCATTCACAGATAATAAACATTAGTATTCAATGTTTCAGGGAAGTCTTCTTTTACTCATGCATATTCTTATTTGATCATAAGACTCTTCTGATTAGTTAAATCATCAATGCATAAACCCGTGATTACTCAAACCTATACCTTCATGATTCTTCTGGTTAGTCATATCATCAATTATGGTAAGAAACATAATATGCATACAACCATGACTATTCAAACCTATGACTTCATGAATAATCATTATCAACAACACAACAGTATAAGATCCTAACACAAGGTAGGATTCTAGCTTGATATAGGAAAAACGTACCTGGATTAGCATGCTAGCTAGTTATGTCTAACATACCCGCATAATGTCTTCTGGTTCTCTTCAGTGACTTGTGCTAGTAACCTGCATGTCTCATAAGTTAACCATTGTAGAACCAAGTTATACATACCTCGAAAGTAGATCTTCTATGTGATCCATGACAATGGATGAATCTTTGTCTTCATGTCACCATGATCATATGTTCTTGAAGTAGAACATGATTTGACTTTCTTGGTGTACCTTTTGTGTTAGTGAACAACATAAACCTCATACAACATCACAATGCATTAGTAGAATCATAAGTGTCAAAACCTTAATCAATGAGTATCTTCTATTAAGGTGATACGACAAGTCTAGTAATTAATCAAGATTGTACTGTAATGATATGAAGACAAACATATCATAAACTTAACCATGAACAGAATTTGAAACATACCTGTAAACCATACCTGCCAAGATTGCTTGTAATCTTCTTATGGAAGGACTTAGCCTCATCTTCCTCTGAGACAAGAACTTCTTCACTTATGCAGGTGACCAATCCATCTTCTTCTAGGATTAACCTAATCCACTTGATTTGCAAGAACTAGACCTAGAGCTGGATTAGGGTTTGTCAGAGAAACCCCAAAAATTCAAACTTTGAATTTCAAACTTCTGAAGGATAGAAATATGCACCTTGATGAGCTGATCAAACTGGTATATTCAGAATTTGAAAACTACAAAGTTTCACTCCTCAATTTTGCCTTTGAAATTTTCAGATTCACTAAACGTGACCCCGAACTAGGGTTTGATGAAGCCCACTCTTTTTCCCAATCAAAAGGTTTGATTCAAATCTCTAATCTTCTATTTTTCTGAGGAGCTTCCAGCCATGGTCACAAATTTCAAAATTTCCCATTTTTGCAGAAGCTCTAATTTTCCACTTTACCAATCAAAGTCTTGAACTAGGGTCTGATCAAGCTCGGTCTTCTTCCCAACCAAAACTTCTGAACTTGGTCTCTAAATTTCTATTTTGATGAGTGGCATTCAGCCGTAGTCTCCGATTACAAAAATTCCAACTTTCTCCGAAACCCTAAATTCCGGAAGCCATGAATGAAGGTGCTAAAAAATAATTCTGTTATGATAGAAATATGTACCTGATTGTTTCTGGTGTAACTCCGAACTTTTCGATCCATAGGGTCTGAAAATTTTTCTTTAGATAGCCCGACCTGTCATCTTTTCATCCCGACAGGTCTGACCTCAATTGGATTCTCTGAGAGAGAGTTATTCCAAGTGTCGAAACGTGACCTGTTTATGGCATAAAACAGGAGAGCGAACTTGTACGGTGTGCCACGTGTCACTGGTTCAACTTCGGCCTCTGAAAAAGTTTCCTGAGATAGCAAAGTCTATGTACTACCTGTTATTTTTTACGAAATTGCATTTGGAGCTTCCTAGCCCAAGTTATGACCTTTTTTCCAAGGTCACCTATTTATGACTGAGATCTGGAAGAGGCAAAAACCCTATATTGTACAGATCATAAATCACAAAGTACAACGAATTAGAATTTGTCCTTTAGACACAAGGTGCATGGGGATCTTATCTTCGCCGTGTAAAATTTTCAGATCCGAAAACTTCTCCAAAATGGATTTATAGTGAAAGTGCTACGATAACTGTTTTTTGCTATATCAAGCCCTAGCATCGTAAGTGCAACAAGTGGCATACATGCCATATCATGCCTTCTTTCAGGCTAGCTCTAATACCATGTTAAATTTTCAGAATTTACTTCAATTTGATCTAGGATTTTAACTGAGAGAACAACATGTACAGCAAATCTACAGCATATCAATCATGGACACAATAATGCAAGCACACAAGAGACACAGAGTTTACTTGGGGAAAACCATAAAGGTGAAAAACCCCAATAACTTCCTCAAAGATAGATAGAGCAATGACACAACCAGAATACAAGAGATAGTCTTCTCCTAGCAGCAGAGCCTCCTCCTCATAAGTGCGCCACTTTCTGAATGAGATTAGTGTGTGTATGAATGATCAAATAGAGATCTCCCGATCTCTGTTTATACTTGTCCTGTCTTGCCGAATAAACTAATGGGGCTTTCATGTCTAGCTTAACCCATGGTTAACTTAATCCAGGCCGACCCCACACATGGTGGTCTAATAACCCTTTGACCCACATGGCCGACTCCCAATAAGGTGGTCTAATAACCCTTCGACCCACATGACTTATACAGGGCCGACCCCAACAAGGTGGTCTAATAACCCATCAAGTATAAGTTACGACACTTACAATATAAATGACGACACTTCCATATAGAGGAATAATAACATCTCTATAGGAATACAAACACTTCCGTATAGAGGAATAATGCCATCTCTATAGGAGTACAAAATACATATATGAAATACATTCTGAAGTTACATATACATCAACAGGAAAAAGGTCAAGTGAATGATTAGTATAAATGAGAGGCTCACCCTCCTCATTTGGTCACCACACTCACTCATTAAGTTCACATGAGTAGAGAGATAGAGACAAAAAGAGTAGTTGCTTTTGAGTCTTCTTGTTTTGGGTTATTGCACGATGAATACTATTGTACATTCTGACGAATCTATATAGAATAAATTTGTTGGGTTTTTCTTCCCCGCGAGGGTTTTCCCAGGATAAATTATTGTGTACTATTGTCTATGTTGTGTTTGTTTATCTTTCAATGATCCTTATTGTTACTACAGTTAAAACTCTAACAGTTTAGCCAAGACTTTGCATCTTTATGCCTACCTCACTTAAGCCACAGGTGGTTTTGACTAGAGTTTATAACAGTCTTAGGTAGCCATTTGTCTCCCATGTTGTTTATCTTGTTTTTACACATTACGTACCTAGTCATAGCTATGCTCTCAATGGGGGAGAGACTGCTTCTATGAGGAGGATATGATATGGTGTATTGCCTTTGATTTGAAATTATATGTTATAAAACACTTTTGGATTTTCTCTCTCTTTCTCCATGGTACGCTCGATATGTTGCAAACCCAAACCTCACATCCATATAACATAATAGGATGACAAGAATCTCAAAGAGGAGTTTCTTCTTATCCTAAAGCCAAAGGTCCTTCATCTATACAACTATTTTCAAGTAAATAATAAGTTTTCCATCTTCCAATAGTCATTTTTTCAATACTATAATTCCAATTAAATTTCTCACAAAAATCAATTCCGAAATATTTATATGAAGTCACTTCTAAATTATTATCATACATAAAATTATCATAAATAATCTTTTTTAATTTGAATATCATAACCTTTATCTTATCAATGTCAAAAATCATACCCATACTAAAAAAAATCCAAAAAAATTCTTAATTACTTGTACCAGCACTATGATTATGAGGAAAAAAACGCAACCCTCTTAATTACGATGAAAAAAATGCAATATATTGAAAAATACATACAACAACCAATTAATTATGCACCCTTTTTAACTTGTAACACATATACATACTTTAATTTTATATATTGTAATTATAAAAACATCATCTTCACTAGCTATTTATTTACATGTTATTGTTTTCACACGAGATTATGATGCCAACGGAACATAATGAACACAATTTTTGGTAATTTGTAGTTTAGGTGGATGCACTAAGATCCTTCATAATTCAACCCCACACAGTACCGATTGTCAATGATTTATTGAAAATTTGAATCCACGATTCCCTTTCTTATCAACTAATCCTAATTATTCGTTACAACTACTGAACTACAACCACTTTGATGTCAATTTATCTGTTATCTCTACGACCGTGTTGCTCATCACTACTTTATGATCCCTAATTTCTATACGCTATATTCTTCTCTCTCAGTCTCATTCAAACTTACTGCTCACAGCTCATCTCTACGACCTTCTTGCCATCACTTGTTTTCATAGCGACACGACTATGATCACTAATTTCTAAACACCATCTTCTAAATCTTGTGACCCAATCATATGCTTTCAACTCCGTCTACTGATTTTTTTTTAATGGATACTTCAGCGATGATATTTAATTTAGATAGAATTAATTTATCAAAACTTCCACTACTATATTATTAACACATAGATTTGCCTGCACTTCCTGTTTGGACATTAGTGCCTTACTTCATAAATAATTGAATATTTTATATAATCCGCACCGTGAAACATTTTCTAAGAAAACCGGATGAATACAAAACTTAACTTCTTTTCATATTGATTTTCATACCCCAAAGGTTACTTACATTCACCTGTTTTATATGCCATGTAAACATAATAAAACAGGAAAATTATTCAATTATGGGCGTGTGGATCTTGTGGTGAGAGAAGGTCTCATCTTTACGATCTCATCGTCCTCGGCTCCAAGCGTTTTAGCCAATCGACTTGCCTCAAAGAAACTCCGCACAGAATCCTCCATGTATTTGTTAGCCTCCCTCACGTTCATATTCTTCCCTATCTCCTCTGGATAACTCTTCAGAATATCATCTCCCTTCAATATAGCCGCCAATTGCACCAGTTCCTGCTGAAACTCGCTTATCTTCGCTTCCTCGTTCGCTCCGCTCTGCCTTATCTTTGGAGGGTCCGCTAGCGTGTCTGCAAAGGAATCCAAAACCACAAGTTATTATAATTATACTGTAACGAACACTAATTAGAACTGTAACAAGCATTACAGTTCTAGCTAACATTGATTCAAAGCTGTAACGAAGCCTAATTCGATTAACAACTGCAGGTTATAGTGAGAACAACATTTGTTACGTCCCCAGCCTACATCTCGGCTTAGGATCATAGACATGTGCTAGTTTATGATGAAGGTCCACATGGAATTGATTATGGAGAAAAGGAGTACGTGGGCAATCTGTTCTTGGGCTGCTGCGCTTCTGTATGACACCTTCAAAAGTCCCAGCCCACGCGTCTCTCTTGCTCAGGAAGTTGGATTTGAGATTGAATAACTTCTTGACTGTTGCACATATGGATGAATGCTCAAACTCAGACGATGCATACGGTCCATTAGGCCCATGTACCACTGCAGCAACAATTTTCACCATATAATACTCAATTATGTACTGAAATGGACTCGAATCATGGATGTAGACATTTTATCAAGATCAAGAACTAATGGAAAATAGAAGAGATCTGAGAGAGAGTCAAAACCTGTTCCTTTCTCAATCCATGGCGAAATCATGATAGTGGGCACTCGAACCCCTAACCTGTCGAATTTGAAAAAGAAGGGGTCGGGGCCAACGATGTTATCCGGGCTAGGGACGTCCTTCACAGGCGTGGGAACGTGATCGAAGAATCCGCCGTGCTCATCGTAAGTTATGAGGAACAAGGTTTGATTCCACTGAGGGCTGGATCTAAGCGTCTCGTACACCTCCTTCACGAATTTCTGGCCCTCTGCTACATCGTGCGAGGGATGGTCATCGTTGGCGGGAAAGATCTTGCTGTCCATGTAGCGCTGCTCCACAACTACGTAATTGGGGAGCTTCCCTTTCCCAGCATGGAGCTCGAATTCAGCGTAATAAGAGTGGAAATTGCCGATATACTTGAGTTTTCTAAGATTTCTGTAGAACAGAGTGGCCGGGATGTTCTGATAATAAATCCCGAACGACAGACCCGACTCGTCTATTGATTCAAAGATGGTTTTTTGTGGGTATCCATTGGCCAAGAGCGTGGGGTTATTGCTGGTAGCTCCATGGGAAGTCGCAGAATGAACGTAAAGTCTGTTGGGTTGAGTCGAAGCTGGGACCGAAGCGAACCACCGATCGAATACCGCGAACTCATTTACGAGAGTATTATATACGGGAACCACCTCGGGCCTGAAGCCATTCATAACGGTCTGAGACATGTTGGAACCCCCCAAGGATGTTGCTTGCTGGGCGAATCCGTTCATGGGGGCAGGATCCGCAGAGGTGTCATCGGAACCGAAAACCTGCTCTCGTATTGCCTGAAATGAGTGCCCCGGGTCTGGATCCACATACTCTGCCTCGTTCTGGAAGAAGACCTTGGCAGAGTTGGGGTCCCTCGTAGATATCGGATTCGACTCCTGGCCGGTGACTCCATCGATTTGTGGATTGAGGCGCTTCATCCATCCCAACATGTGGTCGAAAGATCGATTCTCCATAACAAGAATCACTATTGTCTTTATGGGGCCGTTAATACCAGACGTCCCTGCGTCAAATATACCCAACATACAACACATAATTAAAGCCAATGGCGCCCATCTTGCCATCTCCTTGCAGCTCAACTCTCTGTTCAACTGAAATTATTTCAGAGTCGGGCGCCTAGCTTTTCTCTGGGAGTATTGTGTGAAGAATGGAGATCTATATTGACAAGGGAAAGCAGGTTGAGATGAGAGGTGGGAAAATGTGTGACAATAGAAGTTGGGACTTTGGAAAATTGTGTGACGAGAGGCAATGTGCATGGGGCCCGAACATGGGACTTGTCAGTTGTAAATGCTGCCAAGGCATTCCTTCGGCATTCCGCAAATCGAATAGTGGGCAAAACCATTTCACACCCGTCCAGCTCTGGAATCTGTGTATTCATGTGCAGAAATACCATTATTTTATCTTACTGGACTCGCAAAGGCTGCAGTAAGAATATTATGGTTTTTTTAACTCTACAGTATGAATACTATGAAATGAGGGCTTAATCACCTTATATCTGGTGCTTACCAGGGTTTATTATTTATTCCAACTCATTATGTTCTACAATTTGCACAAGTGACCCACAAAAACAAAAAGGGTCTTCATAAACCTAATATCAATTTCAAGAGTTTCATGATACGAACAAAAGCTTTATTGAAGAGTTCCATAGTCGTTAATGACTCATTATATAATTACTTTCTACGGGAAAATAAAAATTCATAACAATGTTGTTATTTTTTCATTAAAATCCTTAGTAGTTCTTACAAGAAAATGTTGTATTTTGTAGGTTGGCAACATAGTCATCGATGACTACCATGACTTTATATGGACCTTTGAATATTGGTGATCTCATGCATTGATATATAATTATACCTATAAGTTGCTCAAATAAACATGTGACTTCACATCATCTTAACATCTATATGATTAATGCTAGAGAGTTGTGGATTTTGTTGATTTTGTTGATTTGGAATATTGATCGATATAGAATTCATATACAACATTGGTGACAAAAATTCAAAGACTAGGGTTCTGTGCAAGGGCCAACAAAGTACCCTTGTAGCCTATATGTATCGACATTTTCATTCTACCCCAAGGAGAAGAAAGTCTCACCCAAAGTACTGCTAGGACTAGTGGAAGGTGAGAGAAGTATTAATGAAGAGACGAGGGAGGGTTCCTAGGATTCATTTTAACTAGTTACTAAGTTGTGCAGTAGGAAGAGAAACTGAACTAACATCCTTTATTGGTAATGTAGTTCAAATAGAAAGAAAATACAAGAAAATTCATCACATACACATATCAAACATGAAATTTTAAAAAGGGGCACTAACACTTTTCATTTATCATTAATCAAGATAGAGTACATTCCGAAGGTTACAATAAAGATACATTTGCATCTCATAGCCATCCCCTTGGTTCCTAAATCTCACCCATTACATCAGGGAATTACTTGTCCCAACTTGTTCTTACCACCACTGGTTGCAAAACTCTACCCTTACACCTAATCAATTCTAATGTGAACCGCCTTCCTTGGCTCTTCTTCCCTTTTTATATAGCTCGAGTGGTTAGTCCAAACAATGTCAAGGTAGTTTCCAACTCTGGGTTATTTTTGTGGGAGCATTAACTATCCATCTTATCTACCTCCACATCTCCTTTTTGCAATCCTTTCCATGGCGATTGCATGCCTATATTTCATGACCAGGTCTTCAAAACAAAGGAAACAACAAGCCCCAACCACAAACATTGACTTTCTCTTGAGTCAACCTTGTTGCTCTGCTAGTACTTCAAATGGAGGGGCCAACTCAGGAACCACTGCGAGGGCTCTACTCCGGAATTTTTCAAAATTGAGCACTTGTGCCTCCACTTTACCCAACAAAATATTTGAGCCAATGATAAATTCCTGGGCTTTCCCACTATCTTAGATTGAAGGTTGTTGTTGCTATAAGGCCTACCATTCAAAATCTACAAAAGATGCCAATTATTGCAATGTGAGATAGGTTGATTGGGTTGTAGGCATGAAGTTGCAGATAGTTTTATTGGCGAAAATGATGATTTCATGGAGGGCATCAAGTTGGTCATCAACAACTTGAATTTCTTCGTACTTGCACTATTGCTCAAGGGTATTGGTCATGGCCCACGCCTCTGCATTCATATATTTTATCTTTTCTCGTATCTCGTCCATAGGATTTTTTCTCTGCTTAAGGAAACCCATCCAATCCTAGAAAGTGGAGAAGATAGCCTTGCTCTACATTATGACTTCATAAAGGCTAGCCCGAGTAGTGTGGATGTCTCATATATATGATTGGAAGTAGCTAGGTCATGAGTTCTTGTGGTTGTTGCATATCCTGACCTTTGATGGTGTCCAATTCATGCTATAGGGTACCAACTTCGGTCTACAGGGTCTTCCTGGAAGAACAAAGCAATTGGATACCATACCGAGGGTTGTCATAGGAGGATTATGCAAGGATGTCAGGGTGTTATTGTTAGACCTCTAGCCAAATATCAACTAGTTTCTTGGAGATGACATCCATGCGTGATTTGCTTCCAATTCGTTTGATTTCCGATTCTTTTAGATATAAGAGGGCTTCATTCATAATTCATCAAGGTAAGGATATAAGAAATGACCTGGGAACAAAGAAAACTTCTAGTGCTAGTAAGACTAAAATAAATCAGGGAATGCTACAACTGAACTTGAAATGGTTACGACCAACATGAAAAAATACCTCACTTTAGTCATTTAAGTCATACCAATTCCTAAGCCATATTTAGCTGGACATGTATTTTCTAAACCACTATCTTCAGACAACCATGCCCGAACCCAAGAAGGCATTTATGCCATAGGAGAAGTCATTTCTTTATATTGATATTTAGTTTAACTTGATCTTGTGAATGCCAGTAACTAGAGATAAAATAAAGAAGTATTAAAATTATAATTACATATTTAATAAATGACTAGAAACATTGTTGAAGGACCCACTGAACCTATACTTACTTTATTTCCTACTGCAATTATAAGTGTGTCAATTTTTCCGTAGTGGGTATTTCCTGTGTCAATGTTTCTAGCTCAGCATCCGCTTTTTGCTTCATCTTTTTGGTTTCCATAAACTGGGACTGAGTTATTTTTCCAGATTCCTTAGCCTCTTCTTTTCATCATGGGAGTGGTAGTTGTTGAGCTTGCTCTCTAAAATATTGAGTATAATGATTCGGAGATGCACAATGTTGTTGTTTTGTAATGAAACCTCATGGAATACTCGCGGCTTATCCAGACCATGGAAGAAAGTATACGGTCACCAACTATTGAATTTGATTTGTGGGACTAGGGTGAGTGAAAGATAATGAGGGTCACTTTTGGTGTGTTAGATGCAATAGAAAATTGAAAAATCAAGCATCCCTTAATTTACTTGTATTTTTTGAGATACTTACACAAAATATCTTAGAAATGGATGGAGACAAGGGGGTTGAGAGAGAGAGAGAGAGAGAGAGAGAGAGAGAGGGAGGATACAAGAGGTGGGGGTAGCTATATGCTAAGTAATGGATGGAGGTAAGGGGGAAGAGAGAGAGAGAGAGGGGATATGAGAGGGGGGCCAAGGGACATAAATTGAGGGAGGGGGAGAGAGGAATGAGGAAGGAGGAATTTAAAGGCCTAAACCCATAAGCCTAAGTCCCAAACCCCCTAAATCCATAAACCCCTAAGTCATTAGCTCCTAAGCACCTAATCCCTTAACATACAAGCCCTTACCACTTTAACCCCTTGACACTTAACCCTAACCTTTCATACCTTACCCCACTAACAGTCGATCCCTAAATCCCTTAACCTATAAAGGCCCTAATCCCTAAATCCTTAGTCCCTTAATTAACCATTGATGTCCCATCCCTTAGTCCTTAACCCCTAACACCCTAATCCCTTAACCCCTTATAATCCCTTAACACTATAACAGCTAATCCCTTAATACCTAACCTCTTAAAACCTCAAACCCTAACCCCAGATCCCTAAATCCCTCTACCCCTAGAGCCCCTAACCCTTAACCCCTTAATTCATTTAATTATTTACCTCTAATCCTTTAACCATTAGCCTCTAAGCTCTAGTTTACCACCTAGAGGTAAAAAAATTGCTTACCTCAAATCTCTGTTTGCAAGTGTGACCTCCCTTGTGCAAGTGCACCCTGCATTTGCTTGTGCACTCTATGTTTGCATGTGTGCTCTTCATTTGCGTGAGAGCTCTGCATTTGCTTGAGAGGTCTCCCTTGGTATTGATCGCTCCCCTCTTGGCTTGGGAACTCTCTCTTGGGCTTATGCAGTAGCCTCTAAGCTCTAGTTTACCCCTTTTGAGCCTTTAAGCCTTTAACCCGTTAACCCTTAATGCCTAACCTCATAAACCCTAACCCCCTAACCATAGAGAACTAAATCTCTTAACCCCTAAAGTCCCTAACGTCTAAACCCCTTAACCATTTTACCTCTAATTCCACAACACCTAACCATGAACTAGTCTACCCTTAACACTTAAAGCCCAAATTCCTTAACCCCTAAACTATTAAAACTTGAATTGCTTAGGCCTTAACATCTAACCTATTAAACCCTAACCCCCTAACCATTGAGCCCTAAATTCCTTAACCCCTAAATCCCCTAACCCATAAACCCCTATGCCCTAAACATAAATTAATCCTTGATTATTCCTTGAACCCTAAATACTAACCCATTAACCCTTGTCTCCTTAACCGCTTACCCTTAAAGACCCTAACTCCTAAATCCCTTAACCACTTAACTAACCCCTACCCCCTTAATACCTAATCCCTTAACCCCTAAACTCTAATCCATTAAACCATAAAGCGCATAAACCCTTTATATTTGCTTAACTCCATAACCCCTAAACCTTTAAACCTATTAACCAATTTATGCCTTTACCTCTAAAATGTTAACCCCTAACCCCTAAGTCCTAGTTAACCCCCTAACCCTAAAACTCCTAACCCATAATACCTAAATCCCAAAACCCATAAAGCCATAAACCCCTAATTCCTTATCACCTGAGCCATTAAGCCCTTAACCCCCAAGCCTTTAATCCTTTAAAACCCCTTAATACTTTAAACCCTTAACCTCCTCAACCCTAACACCCTAACCCTAGAACCCTAAATCCCTTAGCCCGTAAATCTACTAATCCTTAAAGGCCTCACCTCTTAAATAACCATCAATCCCCTAACCCTTATGTCTTTAACCACTGAGCCCCTAAGCCCTTAATCTATTAAAATCCCTTAACACTTAAATCCTTCACCCTTAACGTTTAACCTCTCAAAACCTAACCCTCTAACATTGGTGCCCTCAATCCCTTAACCCTAAAGCGCATAACCCTTAAACCCCTTTACCTCTAAGCACTTAACACCTAACACCTAATCCCTAGTTTATCCACAAACACTTAATCCCTTAATGTCTAACCTGTTAAATCCTGACCCCTAAAACTAGAGCCCTAAATCCCTCAAGCACTAAATCCCCTAACCCCTAAACCCCTTGACCCCTTTACATGTTTACCTCTAATCCTTCAACCACTAACCACTAACCCTGAGTTTACCCCTTCACCCCTACACCTCTTAACCCATAAGCCCATAAAACTTAGCCCCTAACCTTTGAAACACTAATACCCTAAGATTGAGCCCTAAATCCCTTAATAGATAAAGCCCCTAACTCCTTAATCCTTATCCTATCAACTCTAGTTAATCATTTATTATCCTTTAACCCCAAACTCATAAACCCTTAACTCTTATCCCCTTAAGCTCTAACCCCTAAAGATCATAAAACGTAAATAATCTAACCCCTAGCCCCTAATTCCTTAGATAGTAAATCCCATAACCTCTTTGCTCCTTATCCCTCTAACCCTAGAACTGCTAAACACCTAAACCCCTTTACCCCTTTAACTCTAAGCGCTTAACCCGTAACACCAAAACCCTAGTTAATCTCTTAACCCATACAACATGAATCCCAAAACCGTTGAATATAATGAGGGATAGGGAGAGAAAGGTAGGGGGATAGAGAGAGGGAGCGAGGGGGGACAGAGAGAGGGAGGGAGGGGGGAGGTAGATGAAGAGAAAGGGATGTAGAGAGGGATGGAGGGGGCGAGGTACACATAAAGGAAATAATGTTTTTGGTAAGAAAATATTAAAGAAGGTTGAGGAAATGTTTTATGTGTAGATAACCATAATGCTAGAGCATTTATTGTGAAAGAAAAGCTTGATCGTTTTTGGAGTTATAATATGTTAACTAAAATGATTAAGTGTTTATGAAGTAAGAAATGCTCGATCATATCCTGTGTGTTAACTAACATGGTGCAGCTCAGGCCCTCCCATGCCTAGATGAAAGAAATGATCGAGTTTTTTTTTATAAATACTAAACTCTCGAGAGTTTCGTGAATCTACAATTGCATCTAAAAGGTCCCTCATCTTCATGTGAGGACCCACTAATATTATTTGTTTACAAGAAGTAAAAATCACAGGGTTTCTGGCACATACGACCTTGGTCGTCATATGGTCAGGTGCCTTACTTCTTTATTTTAATTATGTTTAAGGAAAAGGGAGTGTTGTTGTGCTGTCGAGAGTGATATTATGTACCTCTCTCAATAAGGGAAATGGTGAGTTGAACTTCAATATGTTGATAAGCCACTTGCACAGCCTGTTGATCCTATTCAACCTTTACCATCGGTTTCCACTTTGACGATAGATGCATGCATCATCTGTAAAAGTTGGGAAGTGGACAAGTCCTCAATATTTACAGTATAGGAGGAAGCTCCAACTAAAGGCTTCCAATTCAATGGTTTTCCACTAGAGATCAATGAGTCTGACTTCTTAGATGTCTAGACCTCTGCTTTGGTGTGCGATCAAACTTCCTGTTGTAGAATCTTATTTTGGGTGTCCTTAGTAAAAAATGTAACAACATCAATCTACTCATGACAGATCCTCAACATCGCTTGGCAATGCTTGAGATATTGCAAAAGCTATTAGAGTTGCACCATGACTGATAAACTATATAGAAAAGAAGAAGAGGGGGGAGAGTGATGACGATTAATAAATTACCAAAGCACTTAATTTAAAAGCAAAAGCCAAAACTCACTTTTATATAACTTTCCATTGTTTAAATTTAGATTAGATAAGTAGAAGCGAATAATACTACATATCACTTCATGGGACAATTAGCCACACGCTTTAGTGGAAGGACTAATTCAAGCCTTCAAACAAGTAAGCGTATAAAAAAATATATAATTGATATTATATAAAAGATTATATATTATAAAATTATGATAATTTTCAAGATTTCAATCTTCAAACTATTTATGCAAAAACGAATAAACGAATAATCCAAGTGTATAAAAAATTATATATTTTATATAATTAATAATTTTATAAAAAATATATGTTAAAAAATCATAATCAATTTCCAATATTTCAATCTCCAAATTATTTAAGCAATTACAACTAATCATCTTTCACAACCTTTAACGATTTCACAAATCATCTCTCAAAACCAAGAGATCTCTATTTTTTTTAGAATTTCAATGAAAATATAAGATGAAGAAAGTTAACAAGCAAGTGCATATAGTTTTATGATTTCATATGATCACCACATTTACCCAAATTTTTATATATCTTATCATCGCTGGATCCGTTTGGATTCTCACATCCGTCAACAAAGCAGGTTAGTGCCATGAACGATGAATTTCAATAAAAAAAATATGATGAGGATACTTAACATGCAAGTGCATATTGTTTTAAGATTTGATCTGGTCACCACATTTACCGAAATTTTCATATATCTCTTCATCTTTGGATCCGTTCGGGTTCTCACATCCGTCAACAAAGAAGTTTAGTGCCATGCACGATGGAGCAATATTTATTACTATGATCTTATTTTATCTTTATGGTATGTTATTTTTATATGGATGTGTTTATATCTTAAAATTTGGGGTGGATTACTATTTATGCATTTCCTAAATTGACAGAGGATGAGATAAAACATGCGCATGTTTATTAAATTATTAATTTAAAAACCACATGAATGTATTGGAATTTCAAGTTCACGAGATTGTGTGCATAGATTACTCCATTGTCTAGTTTTTCTTCATGTGCTTCACTAAAGCGGTAGCAAAACAATCCCTTTTAAATGAAATAATCAATCTTCCATCGCTCATCTTCTGGACAAGGGCTTTCTAATTAGTTTTACCAACACATGCCGATCTATGATCTATGATTACATTGTGTAGATTTTGCTACTTTTGCATCACATAAATACTTTATCTTTCAAAAGTTAAATTTTAACCATGAAGTTCATGTTATTCATATTCCATTCATAGATGAACAAAATCTACCAAAGACTAATATCTCCAAAACTTAATATACATACTATGTGTATACTAAGAATTTATTGTCCTTCAACCTAGTACAAGTCCTCAACATACAAATTCTTAGGAAAACAACTTGAGCATCTAGGATAAAGTCCAAAGTATTTATCTTAAGAAGAGGAGGGTAGCTAGTGGGGTGAGCAAGGAAAATTCTGAATAAATATTGGTGGAGGAAAGGAAGGCCATGCACTTTAAAAGGATGGGAATTTATGTACATCCATAACCTCTCTATATGTCATTCGTGTCATTTTCATCTTGACTGATTTTGTTAAGACTAGAGGCCTTGCATGTTGGATTTTGCTTAGTGTTGGAATATTCTCACCATCATTTTTTATATTTGTATGCATCCAGTCATCATGCATGCATTTGCATGAAAATGCATGCATCCAGTCATCATTTTGGTGGTCTCCCCAGCACCTAGAGCCTAATTTCAGCTCCCTAGAGCATGTCTTCAGCCCCTAGTAGCCCTCCTACCTACCTGATGCGCCTTGTTTTACTCACCTGCATGACATGTGCGCCTTTTCTCACCTCCCAGGAGTTAACAGTCAGTTAGAGCATTGATTGACCAATTCTTCCATTGATTGCTCATCCTAACTGCCTATAGCTCCGAGTTAGCTAGTTCTGGAGTGCCACTTGACCTTCTGACAGCCTCATGCGACCTCCTTGGAGTCTCCATCCCCTAATTTGTGCCTAGATGGTTCTATTAGACTCAGTTAGACTCCTTTGACTGACTATTGACCATTTAAGACTGCTACTATTGATTGGATGATGTCTCCAATGTTATCCAAGCTAGACACCGAGGATGATTCGAATGACCTCTTGGTTAATTCGAATTCTATTGACAGTTATTGTATTGTATTCAATTTTCACAGTGCCAGCCCACAACTGATGTATGATTATATTGCTATTCTCCATTTTCCGTGTTCATGAGTGATTATTGACTACATTATTCTCTTCTTCTCTACACTTCTTGAGTGAGTTTTGTGTGAGGTTTGTTACAGTTGTGAGATCTTCCTCCAGATTATCTTACTTATTATATGTAAGAGAATTGGTGCAGTGCTCATAAGTTACAAATGTGATTTCGATCCATCTTTTACCAGGATAGTAAGACTTTTTTCCAGATAAAAAATCCTATAATGTTGCATAGTATGTTGTATTGGCTAGAATTCTCAATTTTGTTACACAGTTAACAGTTTCCCTATAAAAGGGAAGTGTAACATGGGAGAATAGGAGAAATTAGGGCTTTCAAAGGTGCTAGTAACAGTGTCTTGGGATTTAAAAAAAATAGACTACACCTATGTAACAACTTGGTATTCACATTTCAGACTTCTACAATAACTGTTGGACAATATAAAAATGGCATGTGTAAATGAAGAACATGCTTATATATCAACTGGTCGTGTTTGAGATCAATAGAACACATATTTAATAAGGAATTTTAGCACAAGAGCAAAGAAAATCAAAATCAAACACATGAGAATTAGATTTTAGGCACGAAACTTGCAGATTAGATCCACATGTCATATAGATGGGTATGAATTATGCAAGTTAGGCCTTAAAATTGACCACTGACATAATTTAGACCATGGTGGGAATGAGAAATAAGAATTGGATCTAAATACAAAAGGTTTCAAAATCACATAGTTGAACACATAAAACTTAGTCCGTGCAATAATTTAGACTCACACCCTACAAAACATGAGAAACCCTTATAATTACAGTGCAAGATATTTCTTTACTCTGGCACTTCTGACTATGAAGGTTATCCTCTTTTTTTAATTTAGGATTTTTTTCTTTAAACATTCAACTTTTCTATTGGATAGAACATGAAATCCATATCCGGGGATGGATCCTGGTTGGATTCAGATCTGAAACGAGGATCCACAAAACTTGAAGGAAGGACTAATGTATCTGGAAACTTAGCTTTGATGCAGTCGTTTGTATTGAAAGTTATCTAGGATGTACATTGTATAGCCCTGAAGTCTCGCTCAATCCCCCACACGCTACTAGTTCTTCTTGAAGCAATTCTTTTGTTTTATTTGACTATTGGAGTTCTTTTTGGATACCCAAAATTTTGGTTATTTACTGATTGTATATACATTTATATCTGAGGATAGAGTCTACTCTTTTCAAACCATTATTTCAATATAAAATCACTCAAAGAATTGTGTTTGTGGTTGGATGCAATGCTTCCTTGTTTTTATATTTACTTGCAAAATGAATCACATCCATATCGTGGCATCATGGCCATATTAGCATTGCATTCATCTATGGACTTTGAAGAAAGACACAATTATGGTTATGAAGATGTAAGTGAAGAATATTTGGAAAGGAGAGGAATATGAACATGGCAGGGTCTTGAATGCAAACCAAAACTATCTTAAGTTTAAGAAAAAGACTAGATTTCGACTAGACCAATGCTTTAGGTAGTAATCACAATATTGGTTGTTACCTACCTTGGAAATTGCTTATAGATTCAAATAATGGTATAAAATAATATAAAATTGCAACTAATTCGTTTATAATACTAAATAACTTTTCACAATATACTAAACTATGAGTCCAAGGAGTTTCTCTCTAACACAGTTAAGCTTTCTTTGTTTCTGTGATCATTGTACAATCTAGTTTGAATAGAGGTCACTAACTTCTGAAGGATTCCTAGTTCTCACTGGTAAAATTTAAAAGATTAAACTGTTGGATTTAGAGACGTCTAATTACAATAATTAAGTTGGACATACGTGCATTATGATTATGATATCAAATACTGTCGAAAGATTACATTTATGTAATGATTAAAACATGCCAAACAATGTGATTAATTAAGTCATGGCATTATACGTATTTAAATAAGGATTTGGATACAAATACATATAGAATAATGTTAATCAATTATAATTGTTAATGGACCGATTATAGTTGATTAAAATAATAGCAGTAAATTGAGCTAAATAAGGAAATCAGAATTTATTCTGATTTATTTCAGTTTTTTTCTGAAGTTTCCCGATTTGAAGTTTTTTATAAAATCGGAAACTCCAGATTTCTTTTGGACTTGTTTCCCAAGTATTAGCTAAATTTCAGCAGCCCTAGGATTAGAATCTTTTTCTTTGGCACTGCTATAAAAGGGCTGAGTCTCCAAGGCTTGCAATCATCTAGAAAAAATTGTCTGCTCCATTGAAGACAGGATACTCTCCAGAGAAAAGGATTGCAAGTTCTTGGAAGGATTCGAGAGCCAACAACTCAAGTCAAGACCAGAAGCTGTCCGCGACCTTTGAAGATGGAAAGTAAGTTCCGCTTTGCATTAAACTTAATTTCTAAGTTCCGCTGTGCATTGAGTTTAATTTCTTGCATAAGAGTAGATCTTGGTTAGGGTTTAAAGCAATTAGTAAAACCCAACAATTGGTATCAGAGCCTCCCTTATGTAAGAATTGCTGCGTGTGATCCCCTGAGTATGAGATGCGTTTTAGTGTAAATGCTGGCTGGAGATCGAATTTTATTTTTCATAGTGATAGAGATTGTATAGTTGACCAAAACCCTATATCCTCATTAGACCCCGTTTTTTTTTCTATAGTCGATTCAGAGATTGACGGCTTCATGAAGAGCCCGATCCCATTTTATTGTTGAGAATGGACCTATGCATGGAAATCTCAATTGCTGGTTATATGTATCTCCAGCAGAAAAATCTCTGTACGGAAAGGGATTCCGGTTTTCTTGATATCTCCTTTGTATTCTGTCTTTTACAATATAGCAAATGAGTCCTTATACCATTCTGGTTCGTAAGTCTGATTTCTTGATAGATACCAGTACAATTGGAACCCCATCTATTGTATCATTGTTCCCCTGGTTATAAATACATGCTGAGGAGGAGGAGAAATTGGCCTAGTGGTTTCCCTCTAATAATGGAGGTTGCTGTAATTATCTGGTTGATATCGGCTTTTGGGAAATGTAGGCAGGTTGATAGTTGTTGTGTTCTTTTGTGTTTGTTCGGAGTGCACATAAAGGAAGGGGACGGCTGGTACTTTAAGCCCGATCCACGTAGCTGTTAGAAATATACATGTTATGCTTATTTGTGTGTGATTGCTCCCTTAAGAGATCACGGGTAGATCAAAATCGCCTATCTAGATTGATAATGACTTATCTCAGCATGGATCCACTTCCTATTTGGAACTTCCAGAAATTACAAATTGAATTGCAGTAATTCCTTTATATACTGCGCATAAACTTCTCAATTGATATCTCCATAATTCATAGATACGATTTTAATTGCCCTATTATTCTCTAAGCATCGATTTCTATCTGATATTTACAGTACTACCAAGAAAGATCCATTATATCTATTTGATCATTCCATTAATTCTGCGTTTAAAATATTTCAACTGAGAAGGTTATTATTCCACTCTTTGATAACAAGGATCCTATGTGTAAGTTACATCGAAGTTTGACTGGCGTTTTCCCAGGTTCACGTTAATTGCAGTAACTTGATCTATTACTAAAATTTTGTCTTTTACATGCTTCCAACGATCGGGGATATCTCTATTTCTCCACCGAATGGTTTTGGAAAACATTTTTATTCACAGTATTGTCCATTGAAATGAAAAACGCCTTTGCATATCTCTGTATTTTTTGTGAATGGTCGTGTATTTCATGTATTTGGCTAATGGATTTGATTGGAAAACGTTTTAGCATTTCTGGAATGTGCATTGAGTCAAAAAAAAAAAAAACACCTTTGGCATCTCTGTATGGCTCACGGGTTCGGTTGAAAACATTTTGGTCATTTTGTATTTTCCATTGAGTTTGAAAACACCTTCGAGCTCTGTATTTCTTCACGGATTTGATTCAAAACATGTTGGCATTTCTGCATGTATTCATTTGAGTTTGGAATTGACCCATGCCATGAACTGGAAACTCTGTTCTCACGTTTAGTTGTTTCCACCGTTTCCTTTATCCATATTGTGATACTATATGTACATATATGTTAAGCGTGGAACGGCATTGTAATGCGACTTAATCATAATGTATGCATCATACTTTTCTTATAAATTTCATATAGGTTAAGCTCGTTCTCAAAAGATGCATTCAAATGTACATGGACATATGGAAATGATAGCATGATTATATAACCATAAAATAGGGGTCATGCTACATGTACATGGGGTATAGAATGGATTCGTTTTATGCATATTGTGTACATGGACATAACGGTATATATATATTTATTACATGTTGGTTATACTTTATGTGGTGGTTTCATCTATTTTTTACAAACCTCGTTTAAGAAAAGTTTTGTGGTATATAATGTATGAACAAGGTCATGTTTTCCCTATTGCATAAGAATAGTATATTTTATGCATGTTATATAAAGTGGTTACTAGATATATCTTGGATGAGTTGTGCCTTCAATATATTGTATAGTGGTGATGATTTTAGGTATAATTTTGGAATCTAACTAAAGGCGTTTTATGTATACATGTGTTGTTTTTGCATGAGTCAAGCATTGATGTTCGCAAAACGAACCACTCTGTGTAAGACGATTGCAAGGATGACTCATGACAAGCTCAATGGACGTGGGTGTTAGCTTTCCCAAAGGAGGGTTGGCACCTGCTAAGTTGTTTGGTGCATAAGGGTGATGTTTAACAAATAAGTTGCAACACACATATGCTGGCAATGTCTAGAAAAGCATTTGGGGCTTGGTGCACCAGGTCCGTTAGTGACCTGCCTTCCCCACTTGACTGGCCTAGTAGTTAGCAAAAGGATATGTCAATCTGGCCCAAAGGCGGAAAAGACAATAAGGTAATGATTGCGCCCAAAGGTGTTTTTCATTATTGAGTGGTGTTTTGGCTAAAAGATTCAATGGAGCACATAATTTAATTTGGGCCTTTAGATGGATTTTAGAATTATGATTAAAGATCAAATCGTGATGCATAATATCTAATTTTTCCTTTTGTTCTTCAATTTTCAGATCTAAACATAATGTCAAATCTAAGTCAAATTAAGCCCCTCATGGGGAACAATATGTCTCTTGCTTTAGTTTGTTCTGAAGTTAATTTAAGTTCTGTATCTAGATATACTTGGTGGATAGATTCAGGTGCAACGACTAACATCAGTATGTCGATGCAAGGTTGCCTAAGCCATCGCAAGCCAAATGAGGCGGAGCGCTACGTTTACGTAGGAAATGGCAACAAAGTAGAAGTGAAAAGCATAGGAAAATTTAGATTATTATGTAAGACAGGATTTTATTTAAGTTTTGATGCTTTAGTGGTTCCATCTTTCAGAAGGAACCTAATTTCTATATCTTATTTGGACAAAAATGGTTATGTATGTTCATTTGGTAATGGAAAATTCAATTTGTGTCAAAATTCTAAGCTTCTTGCTTCTGGTATCCTGTCTTCTTATGATAATCTTTATTTTCTAGATATAGACACTTCACATTCAGAGGCACTGCATGTAGATAATAGAAAACGTAAATTAACTTGCGAGAAATCTCCAACATTATGGCACAAGCGATTAGGACATATCTCTATGAAAAGGATAGAACGTCTTGTGTCTAATGATATTCTCCAACCTTTAGATTTTACAAACTTAAGTGATTGTGTGAATTGTATAAAGGGAAAACAAACTAATAAACGTAAGTATGATGCAAAAAGATGTAATGATGTCTTAGAATTAATTCATACGGATATCTGTGGTCCTTTTCCAAAAGCTACAAGAAATGGTCACCGTTACTTTATCACATTCATAGATGATTATTCAAGATATGGTCATATTTACTTAATAAAAGAAAAGGCGGAAGCATTAGACGTGTTCATAAAGTTCAAAACGGAAGTTGAGTTACAACTTAACAAACGTATAAAGTCCATTCGTTCTGATCGTGGTGGTGAATACTATGGTCGTTATGATGGATCAGGAGAACAACGTCAAGGTCCCTTTGCAAAATACTTAGAGGAATGCGGAATTGTGCCTCAGTATACGTTGCCAGGTTCGCCTGCAATGAATGGTGTTGCTGAACGACGCAATCGCACCCTTAAAGACATGGTGAGAAGTATGATTGCTCGTACAACTCTACCTGAGAATTTGTGGGGAGAAGCCTTAAAGACTGCAGCATACATACTTAATAGAGTGCCTACTAAAGCAGCTAACAAGACCCCTTACGAGTTATGGGTTGGGCGCAAGCCTAGCTTGAATCATTTGAGAGTTTGGGGATGTCCATGTGAAGCTAGGCCTTATAAGCCAAATGAAAAGAAACTGGACGAAAGGACCATTAGTTGTTACTTTATAGGCTATTCTGAACGATCTAGGGGATACAAATTCTATAATCCAACAGAACATACAGTTTTCGAGTCAGGAAGTGCGAAATTTTTTGAGGATAATGAGTTTGTGGGGGGAGATATGACAAAAGATAGTATTTTTGAAGAAGAAGAGACGAATGCGAATGAGACTATGGACCAAAGTCCTGGTTTTGTTCAAATTCCGATTGCGTTTAGAAATGAGACTATGGACCAAAGTCCTGGTTTTGTTCAAATTCCGATTGCGTTTAGAAATACATCTTCTGACAATATGCAAACTTCATCATCACAAATAACTCAGTTAGAAACTCAACATGGAATAGAGAACACAAATGGACCTGAACCCAACCCAAACCCTGACATTGACATGACAAATGTTGATGGCCTAGGGCCTGTGGGAGATTCAGAAATTGATAATGATGTTCCTCCTCCTGTTGAAGATCAAGTTGTAAATGAACCTCAAGAAAATCTAGTACCTGTGCCAATTAGGAGATCTACTAGAGAGAAAAGATCTACACAATCTAAGGATTATGCATATCTTCAAGAACATGAGTTTGACATTGGCATGTTTGAAAATGATCCTGTTAATATCAAACAAGCTGTGGAAAGCTCTAACTCTCAAAAGTGGATTAATGCCATGAATGAAGAGATGAAATCTATGTATGACAATGACGTTTGGGATATCGTTCTGTTGCCTAAAGACAAGAAACCCGTTGGTTGCAAATGGATATTTAAGACTAAGCGGGATTCTAAAGGCAATGTTGAAAAATACAAGGCACGTCTTGTTGCGAAAGGTTTCACACAGAAAGAAGGCATTGATTATAAAGAGACTTTCTCTCCAGTTTCATCGAAAGACTCTTTAAGGATTATATTGGCGCTTGTAGCACATTATGATTTAGAACTTCATCAGATGGATGTAAAGACGGCGTTTCTCAATGGTGACATTGATGAAACGATCTATATGAAGCAGCCAGAGAACTTTGTATCAGGTGATGCAGGGTCTATGGTTTGCAGACTTAAGAAATCTATCTATGGGCTAAAACAAGCATCTCGACAATGGTATCAAAAATTTCACAAAATTGTTAGCTCATTTGGTTTTGAGTCTAACATAGTAGACGAATGCATATACCTTAAGTTCTGTGGGAGTAAATTTATTTTCTTGGTTTTATATGTAGATGACATATTGCTTGCCAGTAACGATAAGGACATGTTGCATCAAACTAAGAATTTTTTATTTAAGAACTTTGAAATGAAAGATCTTGGTGATGCATCATTTGTTTTAGGGATTGAAATACTTAGAGATAGATCTCAAGGTATTCTAAGGTTATCCCAGAGGAACTATATCGATAAGATTCTAACAAGATTTGGCATGGAAAACAGCAAACCAGGAGATACCCCTGTGTCAAAAGGAGATAAGTTTAGTCTAAAACAATGTCCCCAAAATGACTTAGATAAAAACATCATGAAATATATTCCCTATGCCTCAGCCGTGGGTAGCATCATGTATGCACAAGTATGCACGCGTCCAGATATTGCGTTCATCACTGGAATGCTAGGGAGATATTTGAGTAACCCAGGTATGGAACACTGGAAGGCAGCCAAGCAAGTGTTGAGATATCTAAAGAGAACAAGGGACTTTATGCTCACGTATCGGAGATCGGAACAGCTCGAGGTCATTGGATATACTGATTCTGATTTTGGAGGATGTGTCGACAGCATGAAGTCAACATCAGGATACATCTTTATGATGGCAGGCAGTGCCGTGTCATGGAAGAGCGCTAAACAGTCATTGGTGGCCTCCTCCACTATGGCAGCTGAATTTGTTGCATGCTATGAAGCATCTAATCATGGCGTATGGCTGAAGAACTTCGTCACAAGTCTGAAAATTGTGGATTCTATTCAGAAACCACTCAAATTATTATGTGACAACAATTCAGCAGTGTTATACGCAACCAACAACCGAAGTTCGTCAAAGTCAAAGTACATCGATATTAAGTTTTTGGTTGTAAAAGAGAGAGTGCAGAATAATGAATTATGTATAGAACACATAGGTACAGACTCCATGATTGCTGATCCTCTTACTAAAGGATTACCACCCAAGAAGTTTCACGAACATGTTGCCCGTATGGGTGTAATATCTATTTAGGATAGTTAGAAAATGTGGGATTCTGAATATGTTTTAAGTTTTGTTTTTGATGTTCTATGTAATGCAATTGTAAACAATTTTGATGATATATACAAGTTGCATTCAGTTTCGGTTTCATTATTTCTTTCTTTAAAGTTTAATTTTTGACCTCATACAGTAAAGTAAAGGTGACTCAATTAGAAATACGCACGTATAATCACACTTGCGTGTAATTTCTAAACTATATGTCCAAATCAGATTCATGTCATTCAGTTATGTTGGCAGCGTGATTTATGTCGGTTTAGTTGCGAATAAATGTGACAAGTGCTGCTTAAGTCCTTTGTTAACATAATTGATGGACAGAATTGTTTAAGAAATACGATAAGAAAGACAGAAAAGTTGCATGCAATAAAGTTAAGGATATATAATCAAAAGGTTGCACTTGTCCATGTGGGAGATTGTTGGATTTAGAGACGTCTAATTACAATAATTAAGTTGGACATACGTGCATTATGATTATGATATCAAATACTGTCGAAAGATTACATTTATGTAATGATTAAAACATGCCAAACAATG
This sequence comes from Larix kaempferi, assembly GCA_027924585.1. Classification (NCBI taxonomy): domain Eukaryota; kingdom Viridiplantae; phylum Streptophyta; class Pinopsida; order Pinales; family Pinaceae; genus Larix; species Larix kaempferi. Next base: position 1,892,616 of record BSBM01000737.1, read on the forward strand.
TGATTAATTAAGTCATGGCATTATACGTATTTAAATAAGGATTTGGATACAAATACATATAGAATAATGTTAATCAATTATAATTGTTAATGGACCGATTATAGTTGATTAAAATAATAGCAGTAAATTGAGCTAAATAAGGAAATCAGAATTTATTCTGATTTATTTCAGTTTTTTCTGAAGTTTCCCGATTTGAAGTTTTTTATAAAATCGGAAACTCCAGATTTCTTTTGGACTTGTTTCCCAAGTATTAGCTAAATTTCAGCAGCCCTAGGATTAGAATCTTTTTCTTTGGCACTGCTATAAAAGGGCTGAGTCTCCAAGGCTTGCAATCATCTAGAAAAAATTGTCTGCTCTATTGAAGACAGGATACTCTCCAGAGAAAAGGATTGCAAGTTCTTGGAAGGATTCGAGAGCCAACAACTCAAGTCAAGACCAGAAGCTGTCCGCGACCTTTGAAGATGGAAAGTAAGTTCCGCTTTGCATTAAACTTAATTTCTAAGTTCCGCTGGGCATTAAGTTTAATTTCTTGCATAAGAGTAGATCTTGGTTAGGGTTTAAAGCAATTAGTAAAACCCAACATAAACCGTCACCTAGATTGACAGAGATTAAATACTCCGTTATTTGAGATATGCCGAAAAGAAAAATATGATTGAAACATATCATTTTCATGTGTTTCTTGGCACAGTCACTGGCTCGCTGTGGCTCCATACAAGTGCATATATAACAGCGATGTGAACGCCACTTTTTGACACTCTCGACCATGGAAAAAGAAAGCAATTTTTGTTGACAAATGGTTTTTTCTGTACGTATAGTTTTGCAGAATGTTAGGTTTTTTAAAGCATTCTATTAGACGAATCCATACAACGATAAAGGATCCATCCATTTCTTTATTGTCATTTTCGTCAGTTGAGAATTTGCATTTCTTCCATTTCTGGATACATGGTATGATTATATGCTGTTGACAAATCAATTAAACATGTACAATTTCTGGATAATTGATTAAATATTGCTTTGGCCTCTTATACTTATAAGTTTAGTCACAATTCGCTGTAAATTTATTGGGTGTATCTATGGGCCAGTTTCCCATCAATACCTTTCACACCCAGCCATTATGATTTGAAACAATCATTTGAAGTTGTTAGTTACTCATATGGTTACACCTACCTTTGATGGATCACTTCAAAGCTTTTTATTAATGCATTTATGGATCACTTCAAAACTTTTTATTAATGTGTTATAAAAACTCAATGCAAATTTTTAATGTATTTACCAAAACTTAATGCAATATTTCAGTATCATAATCAGTAAAATAGAAATATCACTGCTTTATGGTTATTCTTATTATTGATATAAACATCATAATATAATATATATTGGTGTTTATATGTTATTGTGTACCATATTTTATGAAATTAGTTTTTTTTAATATATTTAAATTACATAAGCAATTCTAAAATGTATAGATTTAAAATATATTGAATTTAATAAAAAAAACAAAAACATGTAAAAATATGCTTTTAGAAATGAACTAATTAAAGTCATGTGAATCACTTCATTTCTATATGTATTGGAAATGAATTGATATGATATTTTAATAATATTTTTAAAACATACCGATTCTAAGTCTTAATTGATTTCTATATTTTCATTTTAATTTGGGAATGATAAACTTTGTTTTATTACAATAATTTATATAAAATAATATTTGTCAGTCTTTTAATAATATCGTTTATATAGTATTATTATTTAATTTGGTTTTTTCTTAATATTAATATGAATAAATAAGAAAAAAAATAGAAATATTAATACAAATAATTATAAAAATATGTGATAGTATTAATATAATTTCTTTTTAAGTTTGACTTTTTTATTATGGTTCATCATATATGATAATGGTTGAACATGCTTGAATATGGTTGACTATGTTTGAACATAGTTTGCAATATTTAAATATGGTTGCTTTAGTTAAATATGGTTGGATTTTGTAGTATGGTTGACCATGGGACCATGGAACCATGGTTGACTATTATTGACCAAGGTTGACTATGGCTTACCATGATTAATTGTGTTTGACCATTGTTGAATCTGCTTGTACATGATTGATTATGTGTAACAATGGTTGATTTTGGACAAACATGGTTGACCATGATAGACTTAAGTGCACCATCGTTGACTATGTTTGACTAATATTGACCATAGTTGACCATGTTTGATTTTGGTCAACTTTTGCTTGAATATGTTTGACTTTGGTTGGTTATATTTGATTATGGTTGATTCGGTTAGCTATGGTTAACTGTAGTTAACCATGGTTGACTATGGTTAACTATAGTTGATATTTGCGTGACCATGATTCACAATAGTTGAGAATGTTTAATGGTGATTGATTATGATTCAACATATTTGACCATGGTTGATTGTGTTTGACATGGTGAACATTAGTTAAACTTGGTTGACCATGGTTGATCATATTTGTTTATGGTTGAATATGGATAAATATGTTTGAGTACGTTTGACTATGAATAACAATGTTTTGCTATGGTTGACCATGGTTGTCCATGTTTAACTATGCTTGTCCATCTTAGACTATGGTTGATCATGTTTGACCATGGTTATCTATGGTAGACTTTGGTTAATTTTGTTTCACCATGGTTGAATAAAGTTTGTGATGTTTAACCATGGATTACTTTTGATGTTTGACTATGGGTGACTTTGGTTGACTCTAGTAGTATTGTTGACAATGGAACCATGATTGAGCATAGTCAACCATGGTTTACTAATATTGACCATAGTTGAATATGGTTGATCATGTTTGTCCATGGTTGAGTTTGGTGGGGTATGGTTGATCATGTGTTACCATGGTCGACTATGATTAACTTAGCTCAAGAATGGTTGACTATGTTTAAATATTATTAACAATGCTTGACCATGTTCAATTTCGGTCAACTTTGCTTGAATACGTTTTACTTTGGTTAGCTATGTTTGACTATGATTGATGTTGTTGACCATGGTTAACTATAGTTAACTATGGTCTTGTATGTTTGACCATGGTTAACTATAGTCAACATTTAATTTACCATTTTTACTATTGTCGAGGATGTTTGACCATGTTTTACTATGGTTGAGGATGTTTGACCATGGTTAATCGTGATTGATATGGAGGACAATAGTTCAACTTGGTTACGTCACATTACAACAATCATCAATGGTTATGTCACCTTGCAAGGTTATTAAAGGGTTATGTTTCATTATAATGTTCTTGAATGGTTATGATGCATTGTGATGTTTTAATGTATTGTGACATTTAACACGTTTGAATTATGTTAGCAATGGTTGATTATAGCTAGCCAAGTTTCATTGTGGTTGACTTTGGTTTGACAAGGTTCACTATGGTTGAATTTCATTGACTACTGTTAACCATGGTCAATCATGTTTAACTATGACTAATTTTGGTTGACTTTGGATTACTATGATTGACTTTTGTAAACCATGGTTGGACATTCTTGACAAATGATTAAACAAGGTTGACCATTCTCATTATGGTTGTGAATCACTAGTAGAAAAATGGGTGATAAATGACCAAGCGACTAAGAAATTTGGTCACCATTCCAAATAAATGACTAAACCACAAAAAGGTTGGTCACCACAGTGTTTTTAAGTGAAATATGACCAAATTTGAGCAATTGTAAGTCATCACAACTAAAAATGACTAAAATAAATTACGATTTTAGTCATGGGATAAAAAATACGACTAGATAGTCTAAGATAATAATTATATAAGAAGTCATAATTATCAAATATTTCCTTATATGTCACACACAAATAAATGATTGGAAATGGAAGAATGCTTGATGATATTTAACCCGCTCCATCTACTTGATTGTAGAGCACCTGCACCTCAATACTATCGGTGCAATAGCTAGGCCAATCATAAATAAGGCCTCAATTTAATAATATATAGTTTATTTTATATATATTATAGTTATATATATGGGTTGGTGCAAGGTAATGATACCCATTTATGACACATTAGTTGCAATGACATGCTGGAAAAATAGAAATCTTATCATTAGAATGAATTATTAGAGGTACCTACAAAAATTTTTAGAATTAGGTGTAAAAAGATGAAACGTAGAAAAACGGATCACCTTCTGGAATATATAACTTTTATTTGTGGAAAAGTGGTATAACCACCCAAAAATGTCATTATTTTAAGATTGGTATGTTATTTTTTCTCTAAAACATAATGCACATGTTTGTGATGGTCCACCAGTTTGTTATGTAAATTGTCAATCTATTTGGAAAAAAATATGTAAAGTCGTACGCAATAAACAAATCTTGTGCAGTGATATTTTTTCAAAATTTTAAAAGTTAATTATATATATATAGTTTTAAATTACGCAAGTTAGTGAAGCCTTAAAACGACATGGTCGAGTGTTGTTCCACCATATCATGGTATGAACATAATCAATCTTTTTTTTTAGCTTGTAGGTATTCTTGTACTCTTGTACGGGTTCTTCTCCGTTTTCAAAATATGTAAGCCAATCAAAAGTTATAGGCCAAATAAACGACCTATGTTTTTTACAAATTTGACATGAGTGCAAATAAAAATGAATTAAAAATAGAAAACAATAACAAATCTATTAAAAATATATATAAGTAAAATCTGCACATAGAACTCAACAAGTGTGTGCAATTTCATCAATAGTGCACAAGTGGAGCATATGCGGATGTAATATCCCGAATTTTGGACTAACTACTTTCTTGTTATTATATTGGGCCATAGCCCCAACACATATGTTCTATTCTGAGTATTGGGCATAATCCCTAGCACCTATGACTTATTCGCTTATATTGACATATTGGGCATGGACCCTGACTGACTTCTTTTTTTGAATGTATACTGGGCAAGGAGGCCCTAATGTTTTGATGATGTGTTTCTGATTTGATATGGGTACAAACCCTAATATACTGAGATGATCTTTTGTTACTTACTGTGTAGAGTTATGACTTTTTTATGAGTGTGTTGAGCATGGACTCAGAAACACACATATAACCTGCGTACTGGGCATAAGCCCTGATGTACCTAGAAGAATGTTTATTGTACTGAGAGAAATCCCTGAGGTACATTGAGTGTTGGGAAAAACCCTGGAGCACTCCAAGCTTGATAAACAAATACCGGATCCGAGGAAACATAAATATTATAGATGTGCCTCACAACCACATTCTAGCACTAGTGTTGAGTAAGGGCTCTGGAATTGCACTGGAGTAATGCCCATGTGAGAGTGTTAAGTTAAAAGGGCTCTGAAGAGCACTTGGGGTTACTGAATCTCAAAGTGTTGAGTCGGAAAGACTCTGAAGAGCACTTTTCTCACATTTATTTAATTTGATTAAATGATTCATCTTTTATCGATTACCACCTACTGTGAGAACTACCATGTTAAAGGAGGGAATCCGACATGCAAGAGAGAGACTAGAGGTGCCTATCCAAGCTTACCAAAGACCGCCCAAAGAATTGGACCTTGTCATTAAAAGTTAAGAGAAAAGAAGTATCATGGGGGATACCTAACTTAATAAAAGATAATTACCAGTAGTCTTTTATGACTAACATGTATAAAAGCCTCAAGGCTATTACTATTATTAAGAGCTTTAATAATAATGGTGTCATTATTTAATTATGGAATATAATTAGTATATATGATTTATGGATTATTTAATATTATAAATGATGTATTAATAGTTTTTTTTTTCACAGTAACAGAGGAATAGATTATATTTATAAAAGCTGTGCACAGCTATTCATTACAAACGTTCAAAAGCTTTATGACAGAGCAAGAAATGTCTGGACAGACTATAACTATGATTTCTAACAGCAATACATTGCAAGCTCTGAGTTTTGTTTTTCTGTAACTATCCAAAATGGAGCTGGAATAAACCTTTATAAATTGTCTGTTGAGGATTATGCAGAAATGCATTGACAAAAAGATACAAAATTATGGAACCTGAGCAATACTGAAAACTAGCCATAATTCTTTAACCTGGAAGAGGTTGCGTCCACCATTTCCTGGTTGATTTCCTGGTTAACCGTGGGGGTTTCGTGCACCCAGCTTCCCTGAGTTTTCCCTGTGAGAATGGCCATGTCTTCCTGCAGCATGTCCACTTTCCCCATTAACTCGAACAAGTTCCTTTCCAGGTCGTCTATCCTGGAATCCTGACAAGAGAGCTGTGAGACCGCGTGAGTGACATTCGAGGCCATCTCTGCATTTTGTTTGACGCTGGAGCAAACTACATCATAGGTGTTCCGGACAGCAAATTTTATGTCCACCAGTGTTCTGCTCAGGGTGGCTATGGCCGCCAACACAGTCTGCATTATTTCAAGATTACACGCCGGCAACAGCAGAAGACGGGGGGGAGGAGAGTCAAGCTCGCAGAGGGAGAGGCGACTCAGGGCATCGAGAATGTGGGGAGGATGAGCCATCACGGAGGAAGGCAAAGAAGGAGTCGGTGGAGGAGTAAATACAGGCTCGTGGGAGCTGACAACGCAGGTGGGAGCGAGGAGACAGGTGGTAGGGCGACCGGGGTGGCGTGTGCCTGAAGCTACGAAGGAGGGGGGCGATACAAATCCAAATTTTGAGCACTAGAAAGGGTGGACCCTCGAGACCATGGACCCGACCTTAAAAAAAACCATGAAATTGTTGATTCTTGACATTAAGACTTAGGGAATGTAATGATACCCCAAAACTCCATTGAGATCCTTGACATGTCCAATTTCGAGCAAAATTCCTTTATTGGCTGCTAAATCAGCAAGCCTATTGTTTTCTCGACGGATGTGGAAAAAAGAGGCCTTAGAGAGGAGAGCGTTGGATTTAATTCTTTGCATGTGTCTGTGGGATTTTGAGCCTGGCGAGGCAGACCCTCTTCGCATGATTTGAATGACATGCCTAGAGTCTCCGTAGATTCTAAGATTGTCAATGCTGAAGCTGGAGGCCATATCTAAGGAGAAAATGAGAGCTAACCATTCTGCCTCGTTGTTAGTTTTTCTACCTAGTCCCCAAGAGAAGGCTGCAATTTTATTTCCTCCGGGATCAAAGAGTATCCCACCCGCACCTGCCGCCCCATAAATGATGTATTAATAGTTAAGTGAAACATAATTATTGTTTTTTTAATTATGGAGAGCATAAATCAAAATCACTTATAGTTAAATAGTTGGAAAAGTCCTAGTTCAAAAGGACTAGCTATTTAATTACATAATATTTTTTAAGGGCTTGTGCAAGGTAATGATACCCAATTATGACACATTAGTTGCAATGACATTCTGGAAAAATAGAAATATTATCATTAAAATCAATTATTAGAGGTACCTACAAAACTTTTTCCGATTAGGTGTAAAAAGATGAAACGTAGAAAAATGGATGACCTTCCGGAATATATAATTTTTGTTTATGGAAAAGTGGTATAACCACCCCAAAATGTCATTATTCGAAGATTGGTATGTTATTTTTTTTCCAAAACATAATGCACATGTTTTTTTTGATCCGCCTGTTTGCTATGTAAATTTTCAATTTACGAGAAAAAAAAAAATATGTAGAGACGTAGGCAACAGAAAAATCTTGTGCGGAGCTATTCTTCCAAAATTTTAAAAGTCAATTTTATATTTTTTTAAAATTACTGAAGTTAGTGAAGCACTAAAATGACATTGTCAAGTTTTAATCCACCATATCATGGTCTAAAAATAATCAAAATGCATTTTTTTTTAGGTTGTAGGTATTTTCGTGCTCTTACATGGGTTCTTTTCCGTTTTTGAAATAGGTAAGCCAATCAAAAGTTATAGGCCAATCAAAAGTTAGAGAACAACAACAGATCTATTAAAAAATTATATATTTGGAATCTGCACACAGAGCTCGACAAGTGTGTGCAATTTCATCTGCAGTGCACTCGTGGAGCTTATGCAGAACTAGCTGTGAAAAACAGGAAGTTGTAGCGTTTGATGTTTTCTGCTATAAATCAAGGATAAATTAGACCGAGCCTAAAGGTGCAATGCGAAGATAATTCCAAGCCTACAAGGGCGCCAAAAACAATTTGAATTCAAACACACGCGCACGCAACTACGCGCACGCATGATTGAAAGCGCGCACGCGCTAAAAAAAGTGTGCACGCATCCTTGCGCGTACGCACTATTGTATGCCTTTGTATGGTTTATTTAATTTTCTTTGTCAAGGGGATACATGAAGTTGATGAAGATGTGATGATGATGAAGATGACGATGATGGAGATGTTGATGAAGAAGGGGGAGATGACAATGATGTTGAAGATGTTGATGATGATGTTGATGATGATGAGATGATGGTGATGGTGATGATGATGATGATGACAATGGTGATGACGATGATGATGAGGATGATGGTGATGATGATGAGATGATGGTGATGGTGATGATGATGATGGCAATGGTGATGAAGATGACGATGAGGATGATGGTGATGATGATGATGATGATGATGATGGTGATGAGGATGATTGTGACGAGGATGATGATCATGATGGTGATGAAGATGATCATGATCATGATGAATATGATGATGATGATGATCATCATCATCATCATCACCATCACCATCACCATCACCATCAGCATCTTCATCATCGTTGTCATCTCCTCCTTCCTCATCAACATCTCCACCATCGTCATCTTCGTCATCATCATCATCTTCATCACCATCCTCATCAACATCAACATCATCTCCATCATCATCATCTTCTTCATACTCATCACCATCATCTTCATCATCATCATCATTGTCATCATCAACACCATCATCATCATCGTCCTTCTTCCTCATCTTCATCAACATCTAGGTCATCATCTTCATCGTCAATGTCATCATCATCATCATCCTCATTATCAACATTGATGACGATGATGATGACAATGAGTACGATGATCATCAACATCATCATCATGTTCATCATCATACTCATATTCATCACCATCCACCATCATCATCATCATCATCTTCGTCATCACCCTCTTCCTCATCATCATCATCAACAACATCTTCATCGTCAGCATCATCATCATCATCATCATCAAATGATGACGATATGAAGATGATGATGATGATGACGAAGAAGATGGCAATGACGAGTATGATGAGGATGATGAAGATGACGATTATGATGACGAAGACAATGATCATCGTAACCATGATCATATGATGATGATGGTGATGGGGAGGATGATGAAGATGGCAATGGTGATGATGACGAATATGATGATTTTAATGATGATGATCATATTCGTCATCATCATCATCATCTTCATCATTGTACTCATATTCATCATCATCCACCACCATCATCATCATCATCATATGATCATCATCGTCGTCATCCTCGTCCTCACAATGATGATGATGATGAAGATGATGATCATGATGATGGTGATGATGATGATCATGGTGATGATGATGATCATGGTGATGATGATGATCATGTTGTTGATGATGATGAAGATGATGATGATGATGAGAATCATGTGCTGCATATTCGTCATCTTCTTCATCATCAACATCATTATCATCATCATCATCATCTCCATTAGTCATCATCATCATCACCATCATCATCATCATCGTCGTCATCATCATCATCATAATCATGATAAGGATGATGGTGATGACGAGTATGATGAGGATGATGAAGATGACTGTTATGATGACTATCATCATCATCATCATCATCATATGATCATCATCTTCATCATTCTCATCATCATCCGCATCGTCACAATGATGATGATGATGATGATGATGATCATGTTGATGATGATGATGAAGATGTTGATGATGTGCTGCATATTCCTCGTGATCTTCATCATCATCATCA